>LR990637.1:8350000-10750000 GCA_905147815.2 Phalera bucephala | reverse complement strand
GCCCACTGCTGGACAAAGGCCTTCTATCACAAATCGGGGTGAGAGCGATTGGGTCATATTCCCCACGCGGACCCAGTGCGTATTGATGGAGGCAGATTTGTGGCCACCTGCTGCTGGAACTTATCAAGCCGCCTTTAAGGCTTCCAACTCGGCTTAACGAATACCACATTAAGTGGTAGCCGGGACCAACGGCTTAACGTGCCTTTCAAAGGAAGACGACGCTCGAATATGTAAATGCCACAAACGGTCACCCATCTCGGGTCGACCGAGTCGAACGCTGCTTAACCTTGGTAATCGGTAAGAACACCGCGGTCGCACAGCGCTACGAGCGCCTCTAATTTTAGCCGACTTTAATTTTATCGAGAAAATGTCATTTAATCGTGTATTCCTTTTACCAGATTCTTAAATATACGGTCAAATTCATATTTCTTAATATTAAGTCTCTAATTCATATACTTCTTGAAGTGTACGAAGTGCGAAATCTAGTTTTTACCGCGGTAGCCGCCTAATGAAATCTTTCAAAGAACATCTGCGTCCATACATGATTTGCCCCAGAACCAACACCAATGAAAAAATGCGTGTACGATTTCAAGCGACCTGCAAATTATCTTCATGCATTTATTATTAAACGGACAAGCGGGGGAATCGCATTATTGCAAAAAAAGGTTTACATTTTGAGGTTATAATTTAGTAGCCAACAATACATTTGTAAAATAGTTACGTAACAAGATAGTATCGGGGTAAAATTGAGAAAGGGCATGCTCGGTTGGTTCGGGCATATAGAAAGAATGTCAGAAGAAAGAATGACAAAACAGATATACAATGCGAAAGTGGAAGGATGTAGGTACCGGGGAAGACCTAAACTATCTTACCACGACCAAATATACCGAGTCTTGTCTGAAGGGCAAGTCAAGAATCTCCGTAACCGGCGAGCGTGTATGAGACGAACTATGAGAGTGGAGGAAGCCAGAGAGGTATGTAAGGAAAGAACCTGTTGGAACTCTGTACTCTCTGCCTACCCCGCAAGGGATCTGGCATAATGATATACATAGTTACATAACAATACACTAGCAATAATCAAATCGATCATTATTGAATGTAATCGATTGAATATAACTGATTGATAGGATTGACATCTCCAACCGTAATTCAATAAAAACGTTGACATTCGGAAAAGACGTTGGCGACATTGTTTTAACTACTAACAATACTTTGAAATATACATTTTGGATTGCAAATTGTCCGTTAAATACAGATGTATCTATCTATCTATCTATAACCTCACGCCAGATCCCTTGCGGGGTAGGCAGAGAGTACAGAGTTCCAACAGGTTCTTTCCTTACATACAGATGTATGTCTATATTAAAACAGATATATAATCATGGTATAGGTTACATGCTTATTGGTTCTGGGGCCATTTTCGACGATGTCCGTAAAAATTGCTAACATTACCTCACACCACGGGAGAGGGGACCACCTGGGACAAGGACTTTGCTTTAAAAAGCATGAAACTCATCATCACCATCAGCCCGTGTCAGTCCACTGCTGGACGTAGGCCCCTCCCATGGCACACCACTGAGCTCGATCTTCAGCTCTCCTTCGCCAATCCCTGCCCGCTGCCTTACGAATATCGTCGCCCCACCTAGCTACAGGGCGCCCTACACTACGTTTGCTGACACGCGGTCTCCACTCAAGAACCAGTCTGCCCCAACGGCCATCGGTTCTGCGGCATATGTGACCTGCCCACTGCCACTTCAGCTTGCTAATTCGCTGAGCTATGTCGGTAACCTTGGTTCTCTGACGAATAACTCGGCAAACTGAAACTCGTGTGACGTAATTTTATGGCTAGCCCCATTATGTGGAGTTAAACAGAAGGTCAAAAATTACCAATAAAAACCCCAATGAGGCATTAAATTATATGAATCGTGCTTAGCTTGAAAGTACTCACCAGTGCTGGATTGCTCTTGCTTCTGCCGAGCGGCATACAACTCCACGGCTGGGGGAACGAAGTGGGATACGGGGGAGCGATAGTCCACGCTCAGGGGTAGACCTCCAGGCACTGTTGGAGATAGAAAAGTATTTAAAAGACCCGTGTTTAATTCTTTTTTTCAAACATAGCGCCACACTAATGTGTGTCCTGTGTTGTAGGTGCGTTTACAATCATTAAATCCACATACACAAACGTCCAGACCGAAAACAACTTTTTTTTAAAACGTTGCCCCACTAGGATTTATTCCTGTATCGTGGGTGCGTTTACAAACTTGAAAATTCGCATACACGAATACCCGGACCGGAACAAATATTTGTGGGTCAAACAAAGGTTTGTCTCGTGCAGGAATCGAACACGCGGCTATTCAATACAGTGGGCAGAGCGGCTTAAGCTGTTAACCACTACGTCAAATCGTCGGCTTGTGACGATTTTTGTGATGATACCTTACTGGAACCCTGAACCTTAACTGGATGAGAGTAGGCGAGGATCGTACGCAGTGACGTGCACTTGGAGATGCCTATGTTCAGCAGTGGACTGCTGTAAGCTGATGATATTGACGATGATGATGAATCGATCACCGTCACGCCTATATTCCCCAAGCGGGGATGACAGACGTGTACTGAGTACACCCACGTTTCGCCGACGATGTTAGGTCCCATGTAATAGGAGGCGAGCCAAGTGCCATATACCGGGCAAAATTCCAATCTCCGGACTCGTACTAGGAAGTTTTCGTTAGAAAAACTACACTTGTCCGACCTAGGATTTGAGCCCAGGACCTCGTGGTCACAAAGCGATACGTTCTGCCACTAGACCAACGAGGCAGTCGATGATGAACCGAATAAAAAAATCCGTCACACCTACACGAGGTCGAATTTTGAGACGGGGCAGTAAAGACAGCTACCTCCACCGTTATATCTATAGGAAAACGACCTTAGGAGACTATCCTTATCCTTATACTTTTTGCGAAATATTGAGCTGCATTTACAGATTTTGAAAAAAAAATTGCAGTCAGCAAGAAAATGGGCAATTCACACAAATACTCTTTTGGGTGCCGCTTTAAATCTCTATTGGACCTACTGTGGTTTGAGTACTAAAAAAATCAGGTATCGCAAAAAACGTTTCCCATACATTTCGTGATTAGTGAACGATGAGCAGTGATTATTCGGCGTGTTATTTTCGCCGTTACAATAATAAACAGTGATAGCCTAGTGGAAACACCGTTGGACTGCAAAGTCAGAGGTCTCGGATCAAACTCTGGCATGCACCTCCGTCTTTTCATCTCCATTCCGATCTCGGTCACGTACCTATTCGCGCCTTTATTAAAGGCGACAATCCGATATTTCGCGAACTCGTCGATTCATAGAAATCCGCTAATCGTAGCCGCCACCGACTACAAACCTAACCCTAAGCCTATCAGCCGCTACCACCGTCCGCGGCATGTTCTCACCGACCCTCCCAATGCCCTTACATCCCTTCTTTCAGATACAGATACCGCACACAAGATCAGACACCGACCTCGCCGGTCGGTGCAGAGCACCACGGCGAGATACCTAGTATACGCCTTTCCCCATAGCGACTGCCCAAGCCGAGGCCGTTCCTCCTTGAGGCGCCCTTGAGCTAGTTGCCCCCTTGCCCTTCTGGCTCGAGCGTAGTGGTTGCACGCTCGCCCTCTTGTCCGGTGAAGCTGTAAAGGCCCCGCGGCCAAAAGCGTAGATCATTCACACACACACACCTCTGTCTTTTCAAAAGCATGTGCGTAGTATAAATTAACTATCACTTGCTTTAACGGTGGAGAACAACATCGTAAGGAAACCTGCATGCCTGAGTTTCTCGAAGGTGTGTGAAGTTCTCCAACCTGCACTGGGCCAGCGTGGTGGACTATGGCCTAAACCCTCTCAGTATGAGAGGAGGCCCGTGCCCAACGGTGGGACAGTTTCTTAACAGGGCTAATATTATTATTATTTATACATTTTATAAGAAACCAATGTGGCTTCAATAACCTTTGAAGCCTTATTCATGCTCAAATAGTTGCTCAAAGCTCACAACTGAGAAACACCTTACTTGATCCGTTCTACTCAATGGATTTAATAGTCTATCTATTTATCTATCTATATCATCACGCCAGATCCCTTGCGGGGTAGGCAGAGAGTACAGAGTTCCAACAGGTTCTTTCCTTACATACCTCTCTGGCTTCCTCCACTCTCATAGTTCGTCTCATACACGCTCGCCGGTTACGGAGACTCTTAACTTGTCCTTCAGATAAGACTCGGTCTATTTGGTCATGGTAACATAGTCTAGGTCTTCCCCGGTACCTATATCCTTCTACTTTCGCATCGTATATCTGATTTGTCATTCTTTTTTCTGACATTCTTTCTATTTGCCCGAACCAACGGAGCATACCCTTTCTCATCTTTACACCGATACTATCTTTCATACCTACACGCTTTCTTACTATGCTGTTGCGAATACAGCTTTACTCCGCACATCTTCCGCAGAGCTCGCATTTCAACCGCGTTTATCGATCGAATAGTCGCGGCTTCAATCCTTGTTTCCCAAACAAATTTTCTTTCGGTACGGGTGTTTAATAATATTAGCCCTGTAAAGAAACTGTCCCACCGTTGGGCACGGGCCTCCTCTCAAACTGAGAGGGTTCAGGCCATAGTCCACCACGCTGGCCCAGTGCGAGTTGGCGAACTTCACACACCTTCGAGAAACCCTCAGTCATTCAGGTTTCCTTACGATGTTGTTCTTTACCGTTAAAGCAAGTGATAGTTAATTTATACTACGCACATGCTTTCGAAAATACAGAGGTGCGTGCCTGGGTTTGAACCCGAGACCTCTGACTTTGCAGTCCA
Organism: Phalera bucephala; assembly: GCA_905147815.2. Taxonomy (NCBI): domain Eukaryota; kingdom Metazoa; phylum Arthropoda; class Insecta; order Lepidoptera; family Notodontidae; genus Phalera; species Phalera bucephala. The sequence continues at coordinate 10,745,155 of LR990637.1, read as the reverse complement.
ACGGTCGAACCACTAAGCTATCACTATGGGTGTTTGAGTAGGTTGAATTTCATATTTTTAAACAAACACAGGACACAGGAATTATTCGGAGTGTGGGGCTGTTGCCTGTATTAAAAAAAAAAGTTGTCATCATATGCTCAATCTTGGGCTGCTTCTTCGGGGCTCGTTGCTCACGACTGCACAACTCAGACCTGAGCATTGCTCATACCCAACTCACCTTGATTCAAGCCGTATATATCTCCATTATGTTCAATCTTGGGCTGCTTCTCCGGGGCTCGTTGCTCACGCTCGCTGCTCGGCGACTGCTCGCGCTTCAGCTGCGGCAGCGCCGAATCCAACTGACTCTCGCATAACGCCATATTTTTTGCCTATATTTATATAACTGAAAAATATAAAAAAAATACTTTAAAAAAACAAGTTTCTGTATCTAAAATACGACAGAGATAAGTTCTTTAGCTCAGAGGTTGCTATGACCACCTTCTGGCTCAATCATCATAAAAGCTTCATTTTTATATCTAATGAAACTGGTCTGATAATAGAGCCGGAAGGTGGTCATAAGGACTCCCCAACTACTCATCATAGCCACGTCGTGTTTAGGCTCCCTGGATACGTCTTGACTAGTACAATAGCACTTTATGGTGTCTAGGGTCTGATGATAGCAGGTGGGAGCGGATCCAAAGCCTCCCCCTCGAAGGCGGGTTCTTCGGAGCACGACACAGAGGGGCACCGGTGCGTTCTTAACGGAGATCCCGGAGCCCTTCCCCGAAGTGTCGATGCCGGCCACCGTGGCGTTTTAGTCGGTAAGAGTCCGACATGCCCCGCCAGCTACCCCCGAGGCTGACGGAAGTCCATGAGGAATTCCCCAAGTAAAAAAAAAGGGTCTGATGATTTGGCCAGAGGGTCAGCTATTATATAAAATTCCAGAGTGCGCTCCGCTCAGAATACGGGCGACGACGACGACGTAGTCGTAGATCCCCTCCCATAGCCGGCGGTTGACCGGTGCACTTAGTAGTGCACCCCGTCCCCACACAGCGACTGTCCCAACCGAGGGCGCCTCTTCAAGGCGCCCTCTAGTATGCGCTCGCCCTTAGTCCGGTGAAGCTGTAAAGGCCTCGCGGCCAACAGCGTACATCACTCACACACACACACTCCAGTGTGTGTGTCCGTAATTCTTCTCTTCTTGTTTATTTCGCTTATTTTCATAGTATTAAATCATATAGCATACTATTTTGGGGATACTCTGCAGATCTGAACACGCCCCGAGAGCTTCCCTTCAGGATAAATTTAGAGAAATAAATATTCTAGATATCCGAAACATGCCTATCAATAAGTTCAAAAAGACTATCAAAACTAGACTGTGTAAGAAAGAGTATTACAAAATTTTGGATTATCCTGTCGATGAAACAGATTGGGTGTGTGTGAATGATCTACGCTGATGAATTACTACGCTACGCGGGGCCTTTGGATTTGAGCAGCTCCTCAATCAGAAAAATTCAACAATGCTGTATTTTTTTACGTATGGGGTCACCTGGATGATTCTGTAATAGTTGGACCCAGTAAGTGGCTCTGGTTGTCAGCCAGGTGCGAAGCCATGGAACACTGTCTACGATACCATATTATTGCTAGTGTTGTAAAAACGCTCGAATCGGCGCTTACACTCGTAAGCGTCGACTCAGCGCTAAACGTTCAGTGTTCATTTTTACAACACTAATTATTACATTGACTTCGAAGTTCCAATATGCCAAATTTCAGCTCAACTGGATGCCAACAAGTGCTTGAAAAATGGATCCCGAAATTTGTACCCAAAAACAGACATATCAACAGAGCAGGTTAAATAAACGCCTGTAAAAATTAGAACGTAAACAATTAAGACTTGATAAAGCAGAGGTCTGTAAGGAAAGAACCTGTTGGAACCAGAGATGGGCAAAATGTAATCAGATTAATGAATAACCAACCCCGCTTGGGAAATATAGGCATGACGGTGTATTAATGATTGATGATTACAATTACATTTTGTAATCTTCAACGATTACGAGTACACTTTTAATTTTGAATCATAATTGAATATTACAAAATGTAATTGTAATCAGTAATCTGATTACATTATGCCCATCTCTGCTTGACCTGGTTACCACATAATGTGATAGTTGTTAAGCTGAGTTGGAAGCATCATAGGCGGCTTGATAAGTTCCAACAGCAGGTGGCCACAATCCTGCCTCCACCAATCCGCACTGGCTCCGCATGTTGGAGTATGACCTAATCTCTATCACCTTGATTTCTGGGAGAAGGCCTTTGCTTACCAATAGGGCATTAAAGGCTGATATTATTATTATTATTCCCTCGATGTGATTCGGGGCTTTATCCTGACCATTGAAAAGCTTGCATAGGGACATGGGTCGAACATGTAGAGGCCCTTTGCGAGAATTTAATGTTATGTAAGTCACCTGCTGAGATCACTTGCTGAAAATGAAGAAACATAACCAGCGAACTGACCCCGGCAGGTGCAAGGACTATTATAAACTATGGAAAGAAAACAAGGACTATGTAAATGAGGTCTGATGGACCAAAACTGGACTATTTCAATGTCATGTCTGTTTCAATTTTATGTTTGTCCCAGACACTGTTTATTATTATTATGTATCTGACTTAGCTTCACGGGCCCAGACCCAGACCATTGAGCGGCTTGCATGGGGACATGGGTCCAACACATAGAGGCCCTTAACGAGAAGTTAATGTTATGTAAGTCACCTGCTGAGAGCACTTGCTGAAAATGAAGAAACATAACCGGCAAACTGCTGCCGATCAGTTCTGTTTCTTGTGTTGTGCAAGGACTATGTTAAATTATGGAAAGAAAACAAGACAAAAACTGGACTATTTCAATGGGGAGGACACCATTTATTATTATAACAGCTTCTTATTATTAAATTAAAAAACAAATAATTTTATCATACTTTTGTGTGTGTGAATGATCTATGCGGTCGGCCATGGGGCCTTTACAGCTTCACAGGACAAAAGGGCGAGTGAGGCACCACAATGCTTGAGCCAGAAAGGCAAGGCAACTAGCTCAAGAGCACCACAAGGAGGAACAGCCTCTCCTTGGGCAATCACTATGGGGGAGGGCGTATACTAGGTGTCTCTGCGTGGTGCTCTGCACCGGCCGGCGGGCAAGGGATTCTTCGACCTCGCCAGCAAGGTCAATCTTATCATGCCATGTGTGTGATGACATACTGTCAAACTTTTAGGCATATATCAATACTAAGTTTGGATATTTATATTTCCAGAAAGGTATAACTTGGGTATCTTTAAGTTCAGAGTAAATAAGCTATTGCTGAGTGAGAGTTATATCTTCGGCCCATTGACACTTTCCATCAGATGAGATGGGTTGAATCACTGATCCGTGATCAACAGAACCGAATAAAACAAATCAAGTTAAAAGACAAACACAATGAGTTAGTCGCCGGATCTTCTCAGTGGAGATAGCATTCTGATGTAGTGGTAATCTATCTATATCATCACGCCAGATCCCTAGCGGGGTAGGCAGAGAGTACAGAATTCCAACTTACACACCTCTCTGGCTTCCTCTACTCTCATAGTTCGTCTCCTACACTCTCGCCGGTTACGGAGACTCTTGACTTTTCCTTCAGATAATACTCAGTCTATTCGGTCGTGGTAAGATAGTCTAGGTCTTCCCCGGTACCTACATCCTTCCACTTTCACATTTTATATCTGTTTTGTCATTATTTCTTCCTTTAATAATTTTGACGTACGTAAGTGGTTTTGTATTGACCTACTCAAATTAATAATCTCTAAGATTAATGTAAAAGAAATTAGTTTATTATCTAAATTAGAAGCTGTTTGTGGGTTGTATTATCTCTATGTCACAAGTCCAATTTATACATAAGGAAATTAATATAAATAATATGTAATATTAATTTTGAACATCAACTATGAGAGTGGAGGAAGCCGGAGAGGTCTGTAAGGAAAGTACCTGTTGGAACTCTGTACTCTGCCTACCCCGCAAGGGATACGGCATGATGCTATAGAAGAATAGATAGACAGAATCTTAATTTTGAAATGCCTTTTTTTATTAAGTAAAATATCAGATTTTTAAAATACTGTTTTGGGTCATTTACTATGGACATAAATTTAATGTTCTTTTCTTGGTATTTCGTTTTCAAATCAATAGATTACGAAACTTTTTTAACTTAAGTTATTTCTTTAATCACTTAGGTAATGACCAACTTGGGTCATTGCTTAAGCGACATACCTAATTAATTAATACCAAGCACTAGGTACACACAATAAAAAATGTTAAGAAACTCACGTTTAAAGTGAAAATTAATCAAACAGAACCATAATGGCCCCGCTCATACACATAAACAACGGTAATTATAAATACGATAACAGAAACACACACAAAAGCTATTTTACAGAAAAAAAATGTACGTTTCTCACCTTAACAAACGAACACCATTTTATAATACACAATTCATCGATAAAACACTATATTACACTTTAAACTTACACTAAAACAAACTATATTAGATTTCAACACAATATAAACTTAATTTAACAACAAAAAAAATGGATTTTATAACTACAAAGTTCATACTTCATTGAAGTAAATCAATTGACGACTCCAGTGGTTTTAGGCGAACGGCAAAATTGTAAAAAGATACGTTAATGATCTATTATTTATACACAAACTACATGTTTGATGCATTATATTGTGTTTAAAAGTGATTATAAAAGTTTTCGACGTCGATTATCGAAGATATAAACAAAATTCACAGCGTATTTCACAAATCGCTAGACGTCCATATCTTCATCGTGAGCAACGCTACTGCCAAAGGGGGAAAGAGGAGTACGGATGTATTTTTTTTTATGGCAACATTTGGTAGTACGCGACAATGTACAGTTGGAACGAGATGACGTCGCCTGTGTGGTCCGAATCACAGTATGGATCGGTAAAACTTAAACGTTGTGATTAATAATGTGTGTATTAAAACTCTTCGTATGGGACTAAAATGGTTTATCTTTTATCAACCTCTGGCATGCTTTGACACTGATGATTTGAAGCGATTTCACGTGCTTCTGTTACCACATACACCAACATAAACGCCTCTACACAGTACACCTCTGCCACCCCTGATTGGGAAATATAGGCGTGACGGCGTTTATTTAATTGGTTTTTCTTGTTAAATACTTACCTAAAACTTTAACATTAATGTGTTCAATATATACAGTAAGAAAATTACCTTTACATAAATATTATTTGTGTTAAATCGTTGTGACCTGCCATATTTAACGATTTTTTATATAAAATAAATACTTCAATGAAATTAATGTATTGTAACAATAATAATAATATTAAAATAAATCTTATCTCAAAATAATGTACTGCGCATCGGACCGGTTTGACAACTTCAAATTTAGTTCCACCTAACAGACGACCATCTTAAATCAGTCGCTTAATACTCAAAATAGAGAAAATCAAAAATACGGCCTTAAAAATACTGAAATTGGCATAAAAAACCATACCAAAAAAAATGTGATTTGAAAAATATTGATAAATAAATTTATATGATTATAAATTCATCGAATAAAAACGTAAATGATGCAACATTGCACTGGGTGTGGGGCGAGAGGAAAGAACAGTATGAAATGGCGATACTTATAGGTAGGTCGAGCGTCGAGTTGGCATTGTAATAAACTACTTGACGTGTTTATCGTTGGCTGTGTTATCGCCGGAGCCTCTTTGTGCGGTTTCACCTTGTGTTCGCCTTTCGACTAGTTATACGCTGACGTAGTTTAATAATATTGTCATTTATTTTTTTAATTCAATTTTCATTTGGTCATTTTGTACGATTATGCGTCATATTATCTTTATTTGGATTAAGTTTATATTTTTAAATACGTAAATATTCCGCATTTTTATGAATAAAATATTAAAATACTTTTGTGTATATGTAATTAATCATTCGTATTTGTATTGAAATATAAATACAATTTGAAAAAACAAGTACCACTAAATGAAATAGGTATATAATTCATGTTAGCTTACAATTTATTTATGAAATAATTATATATGATATAATTATAATGAAATAATTAAATATAATTGAATTGATAAGGAAATAATAACAACAAATTGATAGGTAAATTAAAAACATTATTTTTTTACAATACTTATAGTCCTTATAGAGAATGTTTTATTAGTCCAAATGTATTTCAACTTAATATTATCTAAAGAAAATTATGAGTGAATAAATATTTTTGGATATGATTTACCACCACATCTTGTCTATTTAAAACTGTTACAATAACAATTTATTTTTAGAATATTTGTGGGAAGCTAAGTTCCCTGTTTTTTTGTATAAGATTAGACTGAAAAGACTAGAATAAATTTTTGACGGAAATTTAGCATTAAGGTACATTCCTGTCTTTGTTTATCATCGTACAGATACATTCCTGTCTTTGTTTATCATCTAAAGCAAATAACTTTAGCTAAATTATTTTTATTTTGATTAATTACAATGGATTGACAGCTAGAAAAAAACGATCAATTGTAATAAAGTCAATGTTTTTTATCAACACATTGTGTTTCTTACAATATCGATCTGTTTGAGTGACCTATAGAGGAAAAAATCAATAGTTTTGCCAGTCTAGGGGTGGGGTTAAAGATTATTAGAAAGGGACAACACATATTCTTTATTCGAAATTGTTACTAGCTGTAGAGTCGATGTAAAGATTAGTGTGATATTTAAAAGTAGAATAGAGCTTGTGTAAAAAGTATACTGTTTTTACTTTGTGGCATTTGGATCCAAGGCTCCTCTTCGCGGATGTCTGAAAAAACAAATAAGAACAACTATTATCAATTTCCAGGGTATGATAGTAGACATTTGCAATGTCAACAATCGAGACTTATGTTCCAAGCGTTTGTAAGCGAAACACTTTTGGGTATATATGACCTAGATGGTAAGTTCTATAGGTCGCTAAGGCTCTATATAGTACTATGCATTATGTTTCCTAAGCACGAAACAATTACACATAAACTTTGCAAAACCCTAAAGTGCTAGGCGAAGTTAATAAACTTCGTAACTACACGTCCAGTTTTGAACCATTATAAAAAAATGTAAACCATAAAGTTGTCAAGTTCAAATCTGTCAAAAGGTCGTCGCTCTTTCTAATAGACCAGGCTATCCCCACCAATTTTATAAATATAAACTGTCTGAGTTGTTTCAGATACGGAAAGTATTACTCACTCGCATCGATACTAAACATACGTTATAAATGAAACGAGAGCGCAGAGGCTGAAAAAAGTTATGACCTAAAGTAGATTGCATTGTTGGTCTAATGACGCATGATGCATCTTACAAAAAACGTGTTGCTGGAGGTTTTCTATTCAGAAAAATTCTCAGTAGAAGTCTGTAGTCTGGAAATGTGCCGGCTATACAACGTATAATTCCTACACTGTAATAGAGCATTAATTAGCAATGAGAGAGTGACTGTTTTGCTATGTATATAATGAAGATAGTTACACACCATCAGGTCAATATTCCCCAAGTGGGGGTGGTAGAGGTGTACACCCACTTTTCGCCGACGATGTTAGGTCCCATGTAAGATAGTTATTTTACAAATACTAATTTAAAATGGTTTGAATCAATACTCGCACGTCCCTTGCGGTCCTGAAAATCAGTGCTGTAACTCAGATTCAAACGCGTTTAAGATTTAACTGATTGGGGAACCCGTTTTGATTGCGACATAGGTCTATATTTGTTTTTATTTACAAGCGTCTATTCTTTTTTGTTTATTTGTTGTTGGACTTATGTTGTTGTCCAAAATTTTTTTTTTTTCCTTTTTAAGGCTCTGTACCTATACCAAAAGTAAAGGAGTATATAGTATGTGGAGTCTGTAGGATTTAGTACCGCATACTACGGCTGACGAACACAAGGTCCTGGTCTCGAATCCTAAATCGCACAAAATGTTAGTATTGTATCGAAAATGCTCAATAGCAGTCCGTGATCTGAAACTGTGCCTGATATAATACCAATAGACTCGCATCTTATTATATTAAGATGGTCTTAATAAGACCTAACATCATCTGTGCGATCTCCGTTTGTTTCGTTTTTTCGATCATCGAGCAAATATTGCAATATTCACAACAATGTTTTGCTAATCCTATTGTGTAAGGCGTATTTGATGTTGTTTGCTGAACAGTAATTAACGGACGGCTTGGTCCAGTGGTTAAGAGCCTGAGTCCCTCGACCCAATAGATTGAGTAGTTGCGTGTTCGATTTCTGCACGCGACAAATCTTTGTGTGACCTACAAATGTTTGTTTCGGTCTGGGTGTTTGTGCATGTGAATTTCATTTTTGTAAACTGGGTGCGTGCGACACAGGAATAATTCCTGGTGTGTGGCTTCGTTTTTAATTTAAATAATCTTCTATACAAAAGTACTCATGATACAGATTTCAGTTAGTAATACTTGTTAGTAAAACGCTCGTCTTGTAAGGATGTCTAAGTTCAAAGCCCAACTGGCATCCTCGCTTAATTTATTGTATGGTATAAGTTTCAGGCGCTCGTAGATACTGCAGTATAATGGCGCAATAGCCCAACGGTATATGTAGCAATCGCCACGTTTAAGCAGCGTTCAGCTCGATCCATCGTCAATGGTATTTTCTTACATGTATATCTTTCGTCTGACGATGATAGTGGTAATGTTAAAAATGTCTCCGTGCCTCGAAAGCCAATTTAAGCGGATGGCCTCGGTCACTACTTTATGTGATATGTGGCGGCTGGATAAAATTTAACAGCGCGTGGCCACAAATCTGCCTCCACCGAGGCCATTTGCCCAGCAGTAAGACCGTAGAGGCGGGCGTTTCTATTCATACATAATTAATGAAATTTGCTAATGATTGCTTTATATCCGAGAGATCTTAAAAAATCGTGCAAATCTTTGCAAAATATGCCCAAAGAATAGCGACAAACTCGCCCGCGCTCAATAGATATCTTCACAAAATGTGAGTGTACTTTGTACACCTTCCCCTACTTTTTCGAGAAATTATTCACCGTGGTTGTGAGAGGTACTAGATTTAAGTTCTTTCAACAGAGTTAGCATGAATGGCAAGACTTCTCACGCGGCCTTGCCTATTTTTGTCGGCCCGTGATTTGAGTCTTGGACTCAAATCAAAATAGTCTTGTTGTATACAATACAATTCTTGAAGCGAGTTTCCCGTATCGAACTTTGTCACGACACGCTGTGCTAGCACATATGGCAAACATGTTATTTTACGCCTAGGATGACAAAATCCGTGACGTGTGTCCTGTCCTAGCTGTAGTAGTTATAAGTTCTTACAATTAGTGTCGAATAATCCGTAGGAAGGAAATAAACATACTCCAACAACATACATTATAACAATATTTAAAATCTCTTAACATACGACCATCTGAGCCAGCAGATCGAGTAAGCCTACGCTGTTATCAGCTACACACACAAAGGCGTTGATAAGTATTAAAGATAAATGATTCCTAGAAACCTATTATTTTGCTTATCAGTACACCATAAAAAAGATATATGTCACGTTTGTTTTTCTAAAGGCTAACTAGAGGAGTATGAAGTGCATTCCTATTTAATTTAATCTTCTTATTCCGAATCTCACCAAAAGTGAGTTTGGCGCCATTCATCCGGCTTATTATTACACATGTTTTTTTAAGTTCTTTCGGCTGGTCGTTGATTTTGTTACGATATTTTCCTCTTACCTGTACCAAATATAAACTTACGATATGTTTCCAATTCAAGTTCTTTATTAATTTGCCTGTTATTATTATTTTTTTGTTAGTCATTAAGTTAATATTATTTATTACTGGATATTAAAGTAATGAACATTCATGTGAGAATTTGAAGTGAACCTTTTAATTTAATTTAGGAAGAATTTATTGGGAAGAATGTTGAAGTTTGTCTCCATCACCGCATCCCTGACAACGTCACTATATTCACTTATAATAGTATCGACTATTATACTACTTTGGATAATATTGCTTGGCATAATATTTCTATTAAACTTTAATGAAAGGCCCAAAAAACTTGTCAGTCTTCAACTTATAGCAGCTTTGAACTTTAGAAAAATGGAGGTCGAATATAATTGAACAGATTTATGTAAATACATTTGGAAGGCAGAGTAAGGAAAATGATAATAAATATATCGCCAGATTTGAATTAATGAATGAAACAACTGAATTTTAGTTATTTTGATGATTATTCCTTTAGCTACTATTTGTATTAGTTTTAATTAAAAAGGTAGCTCATAAACAACATTAGAATAACCTAACGAATTATTCCAAGTAATGGTAATTATTATTCCAAAAATTTAGTGCATCACTATTTTTATTCCTGAAATATCAAAAGGAAACTTTTTGTGTCCTTTATCCCTATGCTTTTTCTTCTTCTTCTTCTTCATGTTATGGCTTTACACTAATTTTAAGTGTATTTTGCCAGTGTCCAGTGAGATATATATTCATGTTTGTTTAAATTAATTCAATTCCCCGATGAATTTGATGACAACGATGATAATGAAATAAATGAAGTACCCCACCCTGGCTGGTAAAGCGGTGGATACTTTACATACCAATTGCGACGGCCGTTTTGAGGGAAGTTGAAAAGGCACGTTTTATCACTTTGTTACAATTACCTTCACTCATGCATATATAAGAACACATAATGGTTAATATTCCACCAACATTACACATTATTAGTCGAAATAACACAAGTTTTGGGAATTAAAACAAAATTGACAACATCACTCATCGACTTCCCGCCAAAAAAAAAAAAAACTATGCTTTTTCCTTTTAGTGATTCAATTATTTATACTGGCAATATTTTTGTAGTTTGTCATTTTATCTTTCGTTCTAAAATTGTTATTGATTAATATTGAAAATAATTGTTATGATATAATATATTAATATTTATATTGTATAATACTTTATTGCACATAAATCTATAATCATATTAACTAATATTAGGAAATTACGACTCGGCCTATTATTAAATAGTTTCTAAACGAACATAAACATGTCAGAAAATCAAAGAAATCAAAAGTCATAAACAAAAAAGAATAACACTTTGTTTAGAAAAACATGTGTAAAGTTTACTAAAACATTTTATTTATTTAACCAAATACTAAATCACCAATATTCACTATCGTGGCATGCATAGTGTAACTAAAAACAAGTTTTTACAACTGTGTAAGATAAATTGCGTTCAATAATTGTTTTCTGTAGAGATCGTAAACAATAAATAAAAATCGTGTAACAATGAGCCGATGCGATTTTAAAATTGTTTTATTAGGCAGTGAACATGTGGGGAAGACAAGTTTAGTTCTAAGATTCGTTAATTGTTCATTCAGTGCCGATAGACCTTATCAGAATGTAAGTAAAACTAATTTGAATGCACCCTTTTGTGTGTACATAATCTACGCTGTTGGTGGAGGGGCCTTTACAGCTTCACCGGGCGAGAGGACGAGTGTGTAACCACTACGCTCCAGCCAGAATGGCAAGGGGGCAACTAGCTCAAGGGCACCTCAAGGAGGAACGGCCTCAGCCTGGGCAGTCGCTATGAGGGAGGATGTATACTCTTGAACGGTAGATGTGGCTAATCAGATCATATTTAAACCAAAAAGACACTTAAGGACTTTATAGACAACTATTTATTTTTCACTTAAACATTTTTGACTTTATTTATGGCGAAACCAAATCATTATGAAATCCATATAAAGAATATAAAAGCCTTCAAGACCAAAAAGTTGAATTTGCTAAATGTTGAATTTTTATTATGTTGAATTCCCAATATGTTGAATCTCAAAATGTTGAATTCCTAAAATGTTGAATTCTTATTATGTTGAATTTTAGAAATGTTGAATCCCAAAATGTTGAATTCCTGGAATGTTGGGGTTCTCATAATGTTGAATTCCCGAAATGTTGAATGCTCATTATGTTGAATTTTTCAAATGTCGAATTTCACGGGTCGGTTCTCTTATTTTCCGTGTGGTTCTTACTTAGAAAATATCAACCCATATTATCCCGGTGGTGCCCTAGAAGGCGAAATAGAGAATATTTAAACTAGGAAACGAGCAGCGCCGTAATGATGAGAATAGATATAACTTTTAAAAATAAAAGAAAACCTACTTCAAAGCAAAAATAAATATTTGAAGTCGGTGCCAGTTAGTGCAGTCGGTTTCTGTGCACCGACCCCAAATATTTATTTTTTGCTTCTCAAAGTCAGCTTTCCTTTTTTTAAAAAAGTTATTTATTTTACAATTTTAAGTGATGAGTGAATTATTAATATTCTGCTTAGTTCTACAATAAGGTACATACAGGACTGATGTAAAACCTGCCGCTGCCGCTTAAAACACAGGTTTTACCTAGTTTAAGAGGCAGAGTTTGCAAATTATTGTGTACAGAATTCTGCAGCACTGTCTCAGTTTTACTTTTCTACCTCGTATATCACTATAACTAAAACCCCTGTATTAGTTATAAGAAATCTGTAACTTTGCGAAATAAATAAATTTATTATTATTATTTATTATTATGTAATACCTATAATAACAGAATCTATACATTCGTCCTGTTAGCCGTTCCTTATACCTTCAATGTCAAAGGTTCAATACCGATTTCAACAAAATGGGTCCTCCTCGAAGCTATATTCAAGCAAAAATAATTATCAAAGTCAGTTCATAAATAAAGACGTTATAAAAAAAAAAAAAAACAGACGAAATATTCTGGTTAGTTCTGTGATAGGGTACCTATACGATTACCACAATACTTATAATAACTCCATCTACAGATTCTAGTTACCTGTCATTAAGGAGTTTAACGACAAGTAACAACAACTAACTTCAAAGTCTAAGGTCCAATACCGATGATTAAAATGGTTTATTGGATAAAATTAAATTATTATTAAATAATGCGTTTATTACTTGTAACCATACAAAAAGAATCATCTAAATCAGTCTACAATCGACAAAATATAGGCGAACATACATAAAAAAAGCATACATACAGACGAACATAAGACAAGAATTCAGTTAAAAAGCATTAGAATCTACTTCAAGAACGTCAACGTAACGAATATGAATTCAACATTTTGGGATTCAACATATTGGGAATTCAACATTTTGATATTAAACATTTTGATAAGTTCAACATTGTGAGAATTGTTTGTCCAACATAATGAGAAGTCAACGTTTTTGGACTGCACATTTTGGGAATTCAACATTTTGAGATTCAACATATTGGGAATTCAACATACTGAAAATTCAACATTTTGCAAATTCAACTTCTTGGACCTGAAGGTATAAAAGCTATGTCAGATAACTAGACATGTTCCTCCTTCAAGTGAATTCTACGAAGTTCCAAATATGACACACTTCAATCTGAACAACTGACATTCCAAATTTAAAGTAATTCAAACATAATACAAAAACCAACCAGATCAGAGTTGACATCAAAAGAGTATGCATAGTCTGAGATTACCAATCAACATTTACTAGGTATCTCGCCGTGGTGGTCTGCACCGGCCAGCGGGTAAGGGACTCTTCAACCTCGCTGATGAGCAGTGTCTGATCCTGTGTGCAATATCTGTATCCAAAAGGAACAAATTAAGGGTTTCGGAAGGGCTAAACATACCTATGATACAGATATATATATGTATACGCCAGATGCCTTGCAGAGAGTACAGAGTTCCAACAGGTTCCTTCCTTACAGTCCAACCAAACAAATAATTAGTTTTAATTTATTACTTAACCACTGTGCTAAAACATTAACAAACGATTTAGCACAGTGGTTAAAAGCTTAAGCCGCTCCACCCACTGTGTCTTATAGTCATGGGTTCAATTCGCGCACGGGACAAATCTTTGTGTGATGCACAATTATTTGTTTCGGTATTTGTGTATGTGAATTTTCATATTTATAAATGCACTCACAACACTGGAATAATTCCTAATAATAACTGTTTATTCAGATAACCATGATCCAACAGAGTTAGTAATGCCTTATATCTATAGTTAGTATTACAATATATACTACGAGTATTATTATGTGTACATTTCGCCCCTGCCGTCACCCTGCTGGCCCTGTATCTATGCTCATATGGACATTGATCCAGTGACACACGTAGCTACAGTCAAGTCTACTGGCTATCATGGCCAAAGCTGCGCTAATGTAGGGCTATGTTTTTTTATAATAGAATAAATATATATTTATTTCATCATACAACAAACATGTAAATACAAGCTGTAACATAATAAACGCAAGACCTGAAAGTAGTTTGTTCTAAATCGGTAACTGAATCGATTCCAACCATTTTAAATGTATTTAAAATTTTTTTTAAATTTGCAAAAAATGCTTTTACTCCTTCTGTGCGCTATAAAAAATTAAATTTATTCTTGATTCATAGCAAGAAGAAGATTCCAAACGCATTCCTAAAACGTAATTCACAAAACGCACACATACACGTACAAGTTTCATTGTTAATTGGGGTATAAAACTGCTTTAAAAAAGGGTAAAACCTTTAAATTTGAAAATTTGGTTTTCGTGTTGACTTTATGAAGCAATTCTCTAATCGGGGTGTCTGAGGTCTTGCGTTTATTATGTTACACCTTGTATATACAAAAATATAAGTGTTATAACTTGAATGACATGAAATTAATTTATTATTAGACTACCTCATTGATATAGTAGCAAACAATGCGTCTAATAGTGATAATGAGTTACTAGGTTTTAATTCTACGTCATACAAGATGTAATTATTTGATAGAAATATTTCAGTATAAGTCTGGTATTGCACCCATTATTATGGCAATAGGCCCTATTACATGGGGCCTAACATCATCGGCGAAATGTGGGTATACTCAGTACACATCTGCCACCGCTTGGGGAATATAGGCGTGATGGTGTTTATTTTACTATTACGCCCATATTCCCAAAATAGTGGTGACGGAGGTGTACTGAGTATACCCACTTTTCGCCGACGATGTTAGGTCCCATGTAATAGGGGGCGAGCCTATTGCCATATACTGGGCACAATTCCAGACTTCAAACTGATACTGGGAATTTTTCGTTAGAAAAACTACTTTTGTCCATCCTAGGATTCATCCAGGACATCCAGTAAAGCGATGCGCTTTGCCACTAGACCAACGAGGCATAATAGTGGTTTTTTATTTAATTATTTTTTCAATACACACCGGAACTAGGTACATTGTATGTTTATGAGTAATGAAATTATCTGGTGTCTTTTCCTTGTTTTACAAAGCTACAATTATATTATATCTCCATAACCAGCGAGTGTGTATAAGACAAACTATGAGAGTGGAGTAAGCCGGAGAGGTCTGTAAGGAGAAAACCTGTTGGAACTCTGTACTCTCTAGTACAGAGTTCCAACAGGTTTTCTCCCCACGCCGCAAGGGAACTGGGGTGAGGATATAGATAAATAGATTATATACAAATTTAAAAAAACATTTCATTGTGTCAACAAATGCGAGCTCTGCGGAAGATGTGCGGAGTGAAGCTGACCGACCGCATTAGCAACAGCATAGTAAGACAGCGAGTAGGTATGAAATATAGTATCGGTGTAAAGATGAGAAAGGGCATGCTCCGTTGGTTCGGGCATATAGAAAGAATGCCAGAGGAAAGAATGACAAAACAGATATACAATGTGAAAGTGGAAGGATGCAGGTACCGGGGAAGACCTAGACTATCTTACCACGACCAAATAAACCGAGTCTTATCTGATGGAAAAGTCAAGAGTCTCCGTAACCGGCGAGCGTGTATGAGACAAACTATGAGAGTCGAGGAAGCCAGAGAGGTATGTAAGGAAAGAACCTGTTGGAACTCTGTACTCTCTGCCTACCCCGCAAGGGATCTGGCGTGAGGTTATAGATAGATAGATAGATAGATAGATTTCATGTGTTTTAACCACGGGTGTTGTCTGTCTTTCTGGCTTTCTCTATCTCTCTCATAGTTCGTCTCTTACACTCTCGCTCGTTAAGGAGACTTGACTTGCCCTTCAGATAAGATACATTCTATTTGGTTATGGATAGTCTACAGCTTCCCGGGGACCTACATCCTTCCACTTTCTAATTGTATATCTATTTTTTTATTCGTTTTTTAACACTCTTTCTATATGCCCGAACCAAGGGACCCTTTCTCATCTTTACACCAATACTATCTTTCATACGCTTTCTTACTACACTGTTGCGAATACGGTCGGTCAGCTTCAATCCGCACATCTTCCGCAGATCTCGCATTTTGAGTGAATTTATTCTGCTTTCATTCTCCTTACATACCCAGCTATCACTGCCATATAACAGCGTTATTCTTATTTTCTCTTCTTATCTCTTTCAGACCATTGGTGCAGCTTTTTGTCCGAAAGTGATGCATTCAAATGGAAAAGATTTTAATGTTGGCATTTGGGACACAGCTGGCAGCGAAAGGTACATCATTATTTGTAAATATTATCATCATTTCCAGCTCACTCCATCCACTGCAGCCGCTTCAGTCTTATGCCACATATACCTATCCTAAGTTAGCCAATCTTGGTTAATTCTGGCCAATCTTGGCTAAACTTGGCCACTTATAGTCAAAATTAGAAATGTAAATGAAAAATTAATATTCGTAGTACTTTACGAATCTTAATTTTTGACGATCATGAAGTCGAGGGTTCTAATCTTAGGTTGAATAGTGTTATTGACGTTTGTTATTGTTGAAAAATTCTCAATGACAGTCTGGAATTTTGAATTGTACCCGGTATAATTTCGGCCGCTGTTATTTTGAGACGTAACGTGAAAGGATTATAAAAAAAAAACAAACATAAAAATGAAAAATTATTGTTAATATTTATTTACTACAAGCAGTGATAGCCTAGTGATTAGACCGTTGGACTGCAAAGTCAGAGCATCCACGCACCTCTGTCTTTTCGAAAGCATTTGCGTATTAAATATTTACTATCAATTGCTTTAACAGTGAAGGAAAATATCGTGAGGAAACCTGCATGCCTCAGAGTTTCTCGAAGGTGTGTGAAGTTCGCCAACCCGCACTGGGCCTGCTTGGTGGACTATAGCCTAAAACATCTCAGTTTAAGAGGAGGTCCGTGCCCGACGGTGGGACAGTTTCTTAACATGGCTAATATTGTTATTATAACTATTTTATTTACAACATGGGTGTACACAGAACACCTCTGCCACCCCCGCTTGGCGAATATCGGGGTAAGTGTTTATTTTTTTATTTTTTTTCAACAGATATGAAGCAATGACAAAGATGTACTACAGAGGTGCTCATGCCGCCATCTTATGTTACGAACCATCTTCCCTCGCTTCGTGGGCAAGAGTCAGGCATTGGATGCAGGAATTAAGGACCGTGGAAGAGGTAAAACTTATTCGGGAAAAAAAATACCTGTAGGAAGTCTGTACTTTTTGCCTACCCCCAAAGGGATCTGGTGTGATGATATACATGGATTGATATAGAACAAAAGCAGGGGTTGCAAAGTTTTACTGTGTATATTAGCGTTGCCAACCATCCCGTACATGACAAATCGTCCTGTATTTCACGAGTCGTCCTGTATTTAACAAGTCGTCCTATATTTAACGAGTCGTCCTCTATTTTACGAGTCTTGTATTTCACGAGTCGTCCTGTATGTAACAAGTCGTCCTATATTTAACAAGTTGTCCTGTATTTAACAAGTCGTACTATATTTAACGCATCGTCCTATATTTAACGAGTCGTTCTGTATTTCCCGATTCCTTCTGTATTTCAATTATCGTCATGTATTTCACGAGTCGTCCTGTATATAACGAGTCGTCCTGTATTTCACGAGTCGTCCTGTATTTAACGAGTCGTCCTGTATATAACGAGTCGTTCTGTATTTCACGAGTCGTCCTGTTTTTCACGTGTCATCCTGTTTTTCACGAGTCATCCTGTATTTCGCGAGTCGTCCTGTATTGTATTCCAAGAGTCGTCGTGTATTTCACGTGTCGTCCCATATAGCATCAGTCGTTCCGTATGAAGTAAGTACTCCTGTATTCAAGCATTGCCCCGTATTTAACGACTCATCTTGTATATCACGAGTTGTCCTACTTTTAACAAGTCGTCCCGTGTTTCACGACTTATCCCGTATTTAACGGATCGTACCAAATTTCACGATCTTTATATCACGAATTTTCCCGTAATTAACGAGTGGTTCCTTATTTAACCAGTCGTCCTGTCGTAACAAAGTTTTAAAAATATAAAATAAATACAAAAAATCATTACAGACAAACAAACAAAATAACTAGTTGTTACAATCGAATGGAAACCGCGCGCCTTAACTAGTGATAGCATCATAATGACCATATAAGGTATTCGTTGGTACCGGAAATCAAATTCTTTCTAGAACATCTGATAAGAAACGCCCACAACATAGAAATATCTAGAAATATAAAAAATAATACAATAGCGAACAACGGGACAATGATCCCATCTCGCTCGGTTCGATTATTGCTATCTTAGTCCCACAAGAATATAATAAAATATAGACAATAGTTTAGGGCGTGACTTGCTTCGGTTGAGCCGTTCTTTCCATATCTTTGTCCTCGTCTCATACGAAGGATCTAGAAATCTGAAGAGTGCGCACTGTTGCCTCAGGCAGGAAGTAGGCCGTCCCGATATAGTATATAAAAACGAATTCGCGCAGGAACAACGAATTTTTTCGACGTCTGAGTTCGCACGACAATTACAAGTGATTGTTTGTATAAAAACAGTGCAATATTTAAATAAAAAAAGAAAATTAATAAACGGTTAGCATGATTTTTCAACCCCCTTGGTAAGTTTAATATAATTAATTCCAATAGTTCTGGTTGCTGTTAACTAATTTTTCGTGTCTGGATTAATTCGATTACTATTCAACAAGTGATTTCTTCTACCTTTTAATAGTGTAAAAAAAAATCTATAGCTATATATATTTCTTAATAGTGGGTTAACAACGTAACAAAATGTGACAGCGAGTATCTTAAAAATTGGTAAAATATAACCTTATCTATTTAATCATTCCGATAAGTTTTGAATATGTTTCACCGCGGTATTTGTTAGTATTTTTTTTATCGTTGATCGACTGGCTCGTTGGTCTAGTGGCAAATAGAGTGATTTGCGATCACGAGGTCCTGGGTTAAAATTCTAGGTTTTTAGGATAAAAGTAGGTTTTCTATCGAAAAACTCCCAGTATCAATCCGGAGTCTGGAATTGTGCCCGGTATATGGCAATATTCTCGCCTCCTATTATATGGGACCTAACAGCGACAGCGAAAAATGAGTGTACACAGTACACCTTTGCCACCCCCGCTTGGGGAATATAGGCGTAATATATGTCTTATTATATTATTTGAAAATCACAGTGTATGGAAGGACGAGCAGTTATTTTAGTAACCTTTAAATCTCGTCATAGACCCACTCTATGCCTTTGATGATTGCTCGAGTGTCTTTAGTTGTAAAGCGATGACAGGTGACATCTGTCAGATGACAAACGATGACAGATAGTCGATGTAAGATGGCGGACGGCGCTGCGTTGTTATTCGATTGGCTACGGGGCAAGAGGTCGGACGTATCGCAGAGCAGCTAACCTCACTGCATTCCATGTGATACAATTGAAAATTTTATCCTTTACGTGTCTGTATATTCTATATGAGATGGTTAACTTAGTTAAAACTAACAGTCATATTTTCACTAGCTACAACAGTACTCGTAATAGACATAAGATTGGTGTGCCCGCACACAAAACAGCGATGTACAACAAAAGTATATTTTGTATGGCCCCGAGAATTTTTACAAACTACCTAGGTGTATTATTGACACACAGGATACAAATATTTTTAGAAGGGAAGTTAAGAACCTACTGACCGCTAAGGCATATTATACACTAGATGATTATTTTAATGACACTGAACTTAAATGATACTTGATTTAAATTGACATTTCATAATTCAATATAAGATACATTAAATCGTGGATACCCATTATAATTAATGATATCGGTTAATAATGTTATTTATTCTTAAGACTTATGATTTATTATATCTATCTTAAATGAATAATGATATAAATGTTACATATTTTATAAAGAAATGTATAAAATGTAAGAAATAAAACACACCTAATTTGCATGCCCAAAGGTGGAATACGGCTAGAACACTCTCATAACATAAAATCTCTGTACACCTGTATTCGCAAATAAATCAATTTGAATTTGATAATATTTATCTTCAACTATTGTGCGCATACGCGATCAGTGTACCGGACGAGACCACAGTTTTATTTCAAGATTTCCTGTATGTAGTATGAAAACGAATATAAATCCACCTTTCACTGTTACCAGCATTGAAACGGCCAGCCAGATAACCTAAGCGCCGATATATATGACTGTTTCCATGTTTCTCCAAAACGGCTTCACCAATTTTTACACATTTTCAGGACTGCAGAGTATACTTATGCGGAACTAAGAAAGATCTTCTAGACGGTGGTTATGTGACGAGGGAGATTCCTGAAGATGTTATAGCCACTTACTCACAAGGACTATGTGGTCATTTCCTAACTTCCAGTAGGACTGGAGAGAATATCGGTAAGTACCGAGTACCGATCACCAAGGTTAAGCAGCGTTCGACTCGGTCAACCTGAGATGTGTGACCGTTTGTGGCATATTCGAACGGCTCCGTGCTTCGGAAGGCACGTTAAGCCGTTGGTCCCGGCTACCTCCTAATGTGATAGTCATTAAGCCGAGTTGATAGCCTTATAGGTGGCTTGATAAGTTCCAACAGCAGGTGGCCACAAACCTGCCTTCACCAATCCGCACTGGGTCCGCGTGGTGGAGTATGACCTAATCTCTCTCACTGATATTTGTGAGAGAAGGCCTTTGCCCAGCAGTGGGCAGTATAGGCCGATATTATTATATACCGAGTACCGAGGCATCAGAAATCGATTTTTTACGTAAAAACGGCTTAACGGATTTGGATGAAATTTGACGCACAGATAGTTTATTACCTGGATTAACACACACACACACAGGATACTTTTTATCCCGAAAAAATGTAAGGTTCCTGTCTAAAGTGAAGTCGCGGGGAAAAACTAGCACTAATATAAAGAATAATGATTTTTGTAATTGATAAACTCTGAAATTGCTGAACCGATTTTAATAATTCTTTCATCATTAGAAAGGTATAGATATACATAAAACATAGAGAGCAGTGATAGCCTAGTGGTTAGACCGTTGGACTGCAAAGTCAGAGGTCTCGGGTTCAAACCCAGGCACGCACGTCTGCCTTTTCGAGAGCATGTGCGTATTAAAAATTAACTATCACTTGCTTTAACGGTAAAGGAAAACATCGTGAGGAAACCTGCATGCCTAAGAGTTTTTCGAAGGTGTGTGAAATTCGCCAACCCGCACTGGGCCAGCGTGGTGGACTATGGCCTAAACCCTCTTAGTTTGAGTGGAGGGCCGTGCCCAAGGTCGGGACAGTTTCTTAATAGGCTAATATTATACAACATAGGCTTGCACTCGGTCTACAACAGCGCCATCTACCGGGTCTAACTATACCTAAGAATCATCCAGGTGACCCCATAAGTAAAAAAACAATCAATAAAATCAGTTTATAAGGAGACTAATTACGAAAACCCACAACGAAATTTCAAATAGGAAAAAAATTACACCGTCTCGCCTATATTCCCCAAGCGGGGGTGGCAGAGGTGTACTGTGTACACCCACTGTTCGCAGACGATGTTAGGTCCCATGTAATAGAGGGCGAGCCTATTGCTGAACTGGGCTGAATTCCAGACTCCAGACTCATACTGGGAAGTTTTCGTTAGGAAAACTTCATTTGTCCGACCTAGGATTTTAACTCAAGACCCCGTGATCACCAAGCGATGCGCTTTGCCACTAGACCAACGAGTCGGTTGTTTGTAAGACAAGCCAAGGTTTGGCAGGCAAAGGAAAGATTTGTTTGTTTGTAATCTATCGATATACTCTAAAATAACTGAACCGATTTTAATAATTCTTTCGCCATTAGTAAGCTATATTATACTGATACAACATAGGTTTCGCACTCAGTCCACAACAGCGCCATCTACCGGGTCCAACTATTACTAAGAATCATTCAGGTGACCCTATAAGTACAAAAAAAAACAAAATCTGTAAAGCGTCACACAACGAAATCCTACTTCCACTCCGATCTAGGTCTCGAACCTATTCGCGCCTATATTAAAAAGGCGACAACACGACACTTCGCGAACGCATCTACCCATGCGAATCCGTTAATCGTAGCCGCCGCCGACTACGATCCGGTCTGGTGGCAAAGCGCATCGCTTTGGGATCACGAGGTCCTGGGTTCAAATCCTAGGTCGGACAAATGTAGTTCTTCTAACGATAAATTCCCAGTATGAGTCCGAAGTCTGGAATTGTGCCCGGTATATGGCAATAGGCTCGCCCCCATTACATGGGACCTAACATCGTCGGCGAAACGTGGGTGTACTCAGTACACCTCTGCCACCCCCTTTGGGGAATATAGGCGTGACGGTGTCTAAAGTAGATTTTTGATGTATTTTCAATATTTTTAAATATAAAATGCGTGAAATGGAATATGATCAAACGTCACCGTACCCGTATCTCGTGAAAAATACTATAATATATAAATGTGAACGTTTGTCTGTTTAAATGTTTGGATGAAAGGTAAAGTATGAAAGATAGTATCGGTGTAAAGATGAGAAAGGGTATGCTCCGTTGGTTCGGGCATATAGAAAGAACGTCAGAAGAAAAAATGACAAAACAGATATACAATGCGGAAGTGGAAGGATGTAGGTACCGGAGAAGACCTTTTTTTTTTTATTACCTGGGGAAAATCCTGCATAGGACTTCCGCGAGCCTCGGGGGCGCTCCCAGGGCGTGTCGGATTCCTGCCGACTATCAGCACTTTGGAGGGGCTTCGGGATCTCCGTATGGAACGCACCGGTGCCCCTCTTGTGCCTCGCTCCGAAGAGCCTGCCATCGGAGGGAGACTTGATGACATGCTCCCTCCCGCACCGACCCGGTGCTCACGGTGACGTGGGCCACACCACGCGGCCGTCATCCTCGGGGTTGCTCGTGAAGGACGCTCAGGGCCCCCGCCCCTTGCGTCCGCGACCCCGAAGGCCCCCCTGCTGATGTTGATGTACCCCCCTTTTTTAAGCACTTTTATACCCCAATTAACAATGAAACTTGTACGTGTATGTGGGTATTTTGAGAAATACGGGTTAGGAACGCATTTGTAATCTCCTTATTGCTATGAAACAAGAATAAATTTAGTTTTTTATAGCGCACTGAAGGAGTAAAAGCATTTTTTTCAAATTTAAAAAAAAATGTAAGATACATTAAAAGTAGTTCGAATCAATTCAGTTATCGATTTAGAACAAACTATTTTCAGGTCTTGCGTTTATTATGTTACAGCTTGTATATGTTATATATATAAAAATACCTGTAGGTCTTTTTATATATATATTTTTAAATCTTTACGTATTTTTAAAGTTTTGTTTTTCTGAACATTTTTCGCAGATGAGATCTTCCAAAAAATAGTGGACGATTGTGCTTCCGACGCAAAAGTCATGAAAGACGTAGAAGACCTGAGACTCCAGCTGCAAAAAGACGAAGCGGCGTACAGAGCGAAGACCAAAGAATACTGTATCTGTTGAAAAGACCGAGTAGAACGAGTAGCCCGGCCGCCAAATATCCATGAAATATGGTCAACAATATATTTAGAATGATTATACTATATTATAAGAAAATGAGTAGACCGAGAAGAACGAGAAGACCGGCAGCCAAACATCGATGAAATAAGGTCAACAATCTATTTAGAATAACTATACAATCAAATGCGACATATATTAATAAAAAATAAGTCCAAATAAGATCCGTTTATGGCTTAGAAGATGTATTTTTATGAAAACACCGTTAAAAGCAGCTATGAGAATAAATAGACCGTTAAGAAATATTTAAAGTGCGCTTATGTTACTAGCATTGTCTAGGGAATATTTTTTTTAAGTGAAAATGAGCATTTGTTTATTTATGAAATGCGTATACTTAAATCGGATCGATATTTCAGTGGAGCAGCATACCAAATGTGAGTCGATTCATAATTAAATCTCAATTGAGTCACCGTTCAGGCCCGTATTACAGATAAATCAGTGAATCTAGTTTTTAAATACGACACGATATACATACGAAATAATAACGACAAGAACATTTTGGTTTGGGTATTTTATGTAAATCGGGTCGCACAGTCGTCCAGCCGTCCAAACGATTGCAGATGCCACGATTTATCGTTTTATCGATTTGCCACTTCGTACGCGCCATTTTGCTTGGGCACACCTTGGATTGACATTGATTGACAGCAAAACGAAACAGTGCTGCCAATTATCAAATAATAAAAAAAAAAACACAAAAAACTACAAAATGTCCACAGACAATAAATATATATTTTTTGAAAAGATTTTTTGGAAGATTATGTTTCGACAGGGCAATTTTTTAATTATTATTTGTTTTTTTTTGTTTTTAATTTTAATTCTAATTTAGTAGTTTTAGACTTTAATACATATATCTGAAAGAGACCGCCCGTGATGTTACCGAAACATGGCGCTGCCGGAAGATCAGCGCTGCAGCATAATACAGCTGCGGCATTAGCTCCAATTTTGGGTCTCACACAATCACTGCTTTGCATTTCTACCTTTTTATTGTTACTCTTTTGTCATTTTAATTACATTTGTTATTCATTTCATTCTTTTGTAATTAGTTGTGTGAGCACAAAATAAATTATTTTTCTTTCTTTCTTTCTTTCTTAAAACTTATTTTTATACTAAAACGTCAGTTTTAAAACTAGATTAACGACTGATTTACGTTGTGTAATACGAGCCTCAGTCTCAGTGAAAATTAGTACCGAAAATTGGCTTTTAGATTAATATTCTCAGTATTATTTGAAAATACCAAAATTAGCAGCTAGTAAAATCACAGGAATCTTATTTTATTATTAGGAGTAGAACGACAAGACCGATGCTTTATTTGTTTAAGAGAATTATAAGTGCTATATTTTACTATTTATAATGAATATTATATAATTGTTTTATGTAAAAAGACGATTGAATAGACTAGAAGACCTAAAAAAGAACAAAATATATTATTAATAAGTCATATACTTTCCCACTGCTGGGTAAAGGCCTTCTCTCACAGATCAAGGTGAGAGAGATTAGGTCATACTCGAGCACGCGGAGCCAGTGCGGTGGTGGAGGCAGGTATGTGGACACCTGCTGGTGGAACTTAGCAAACCGCTATTAAAGCTTCCAAGTTAACTTCAATAACCAACGGCTTACGTGCCTTTCGAAGCATAGAGACACTCAAAATAGAAATGTCACAAACGGTCACCTATCACAGAGCGACCGAGTCAAACGTTGCTTAACCTTGATGATCTTAAGAAAGATCTCTCGCGGTCACACAGCGCTACGAGTGCCTCTTTTACTCTCAGCTATTGTAACTACTTAATTAAGTAAAGGTTAAAGTAAGGGGCCATCCATAACTTACGTCTAACAAATTTTATGATTTTTAGAGACCCCCGTTCTTGTCGTGTTTGTGTGACCTCTTCCCCTCCTCTGGTGTGACGTCACGTATTTTACAATGGTGAAATCGCGCGGCCGGCACGTGGCAAAAAGTGGTACAAACAAATTTAAACCTTAATCATATTGTCACATACATACACTTACGCTGTTATCCCACTGGGGTATAGTTCGCTACATACTACGATTCTGACACAGCTCATTCGCTTCATCTACGTTCATGCATCTCATGCATTTCTGTCCATTAAGATTGCTACGCACTTGACCCTCTTAAAGGAGACCATTAATTTAGTTGTGATACTTTTTCCTTGGGCGAATTCTTGCGACGCTTACACACAATAGTATGACATATTTTTTTCGTTAGACGTTTGTCACTCATGCTCTCTAGACGCCCATACCAACTCAACATACCTCTAGCATTCCTGGACACTACGTCATCCTTCAACTTACATCGGTTTCTAATCCCACTATTCCTTATTTGGTCATATTTATGTACCTAGTTGGTAATATTGTAAAGTTTTCCATTCGAGTCGAAGCTTAGGGCCTCGAGTAGCGTGACTCGGTACTTAAAAATGGCTAATTTAACCATCAAATAGGGCTACTCAGAGATGGTGAAATTCGTACAGAGACTTACTTGTGACCTTAATCGTCGACTAGTTTACTTCAGACTTTACTGGAGGGTGGTGAAACAGGCCGTTTGAGTTGTAAGACTATAGATTTTAACATGTGACGTCACGAAGGCTATAATTAAATCACACTTGACCCCCTTTCTTGCCTCGCAACATGTGCCGTAATTTATGGTTGGCCCCTAACATGTAAATAGTGTTATTTTATATTTTAAATAAAAAGCTTTATATTTGCAAGTGACATTGTTTTATTTACCTCTTAATTATAATTAATAATAATTATTAATTATATAGTACTAGCACATACTAAAGAAGAAGAAAGAATGACAAAACAGATATACAATGCGAAAGTGGAAGGATGTAGGTACCGGGGAAGACCCAGCCATGACCAAATAGACCGAGTCGTATCTGAAGGACAAGTCAAGAGTCTCCGTAACCGGCGAGCGTGTATGAGACGAACTATGAGAGTGGAGGAAGCCAGAGGTATGTAAGGGAAGAACCTGTTGGAACTCTGTGCTCTCTGCCTACCCCGCAAGAGATCTGGCGTGATAATATAGATAGATTTACTAACTTAAAGGGAAATCGAGTTCTAAAAATGCAAAAGTAATACATTAGTAAAAAGCTAAGCTTATTTGCCACCGACTTCAAAAAAATATTTATTGATTTTAACTCGTGTTACTTTTCTATTCTTTAAACTCGTTTTCCTCTTTTTAACACAACAATTTTAAGTGACGGGTAATTATATTATTCTGTTTAGTTCTATAATAAGGCACGTACAGGACTAACATAATACCCATACTAAATTAATCGACACATTCCTGTTGTTTGTCGTTAAGAAGTTCCCTGTATCTTCAAAGTCCAAGGTCCAATACCAATAAAATTAACCCAACTAAAAAAATCATTAAAATTAGTTGATAATCCAAGAAGTTACGAAAAAAAACTACCAGAATATTCTGCTTAGTTAGTAAGATACCTATAGGATACCCATTTTAATAGATATTACAAATGCATTTAACATACAAAATTAAACTATCACATATTTTAAATAAATAAAAAATACAATAAAAAGTCGAAAAATATAATACACTATTTACAACTGTGCCAAATTGCTGGCATTCGGCCGTTAGCCCAGAAGGCTGGCTGCGTTCCCGCGCTGGATAGCAATGCTAATTCTTTGCGCGAGATACGTGCCACCCCTCTGGTCATGTATAGTGTCGACCAGTCTCTTAGACAGTTCCCCAAAGATGTGATGGGCACTTGAACCCCATGGACCTAAAGTCGCCACACCAGACGGCTCAAATAAGCATCCTTTATCCAAGTATTTGCGCTGTATTTGCTCCGTTTGCGGCACTCGGCAGAATCCGCGGCGCTACCAGCTTTAATGACTCGAAGATGCGGCGGCGCTAAAGTATCGACACATGCCGCGTCCCATACTAGAGGCCGTCTCATCTTCCAGGGAATAATTGTCATTCCATCGGGTCTCTTACCAACGTCACGCATAAGGCCGTTTGGTTCCAAAACGGCCGGCACATTGGCGGTGGCAAAGGCACGACGGACGACATCATTAATACTGGCATGCCGCGATATTCTACCGGCGCTTCGGAGACATGAGAGGCCATGGTGTCCAAACTGGTCGACATTCTCACCACAACGACAGCGATGTCGCACAAAGCACTTAGCCCCAATACGTAGGCATATACTTAACCTAAATGAGGTGGAGTCCATCAAATTGCCAATATGAGAGGAAGGGAGAGCTTGCAACCATAACCCCGACTCCCACGCACCTACGGCAAGGAGACGGGCACGCTCTATGGAACTGCTTGTCGTTTCTAACAATTTTTTTCCGAATCAGTTCACAGATCGGCCCGTCCCATTGCCTCTGAGAAGACAGGCCGGTAGGCAAGCTTATATTAGGGTAGGCCAAACGCCAGGCATTTTTAGCTTCACCCACTCTTGATAATTCCGAATTCACATTAGTGGTGCTGGTGGCTGTTGATGGTGCCAAAATTGCATTAACTAAAGTAACATTACTGTGGGCAGAAGATAAAAATGCCGGTAGTGCAACATTCGAAATTTTACGTGTACCTAAGCCTCCAAACCTAACTGGAAGTGAGGCTTGGGACCAGGCGCGATCATCCAACTGTGTGTTGAGGATAGCGATAAGCGTATTCCTCACGATGTTGTCCAAGCTTTGTAATAATTCGGTATGCTTCCAAAGAGGATAACAACGGAGGAAGTAGGTGAATTTTGGAACGAAAAGGCAAAATCGAATACCATATGGCCTTCTTCAGTATTTATTTTAAGAAGGCGCTCCGAAACAACTTAAAAATGTTGAATTTATTCTTGTATGAACGATGGCACGGATTCGTCTAAAACTGGTGAGCCTAGGAGGCGAAGTGAGCTTTTTTGTAAAACTGTA
Organism: Phalera bucephala; assembly: GCA_905147815.2. Classification (NCBI taxonomy): domain Eukaryota; kingdom Metazoa; phylum Arthropoda; class Insecta; order Lepidoptera; family Notodontidae; genus Phalera; species Phalera bucephala. Next base: position 10,716,467 of record LR990637.1, on the reverse strand, counting down.
ATACCTGGAGCTATTGATTTAAATCGTTCCAGGATGTTATCTCTAGTAGTGCAGTGGTCTGAAACATATACACACAAACCTATAGGATTAATATAGTACCCATAATAAATCAATCTACACATTCGTGTTGCTGGTCAATATGGAGTTCCCTGGTGAAATATCCAAGGACCAATGAAATGAGACAACCTCATAGCTATATCAAGATCAATGCAGAATCATCATAATCGGTTTATAAACAACAAAGGACATCGTCGAAAATGGCTTCAGAAACAACAAACATGTGACCTATACCATTATTATTTATCAATGTTATTTTAGTAGTGGCAAATATACGTAATATACGTATCTTACGGACAATTTGCAATCCAAAACGAATATTTCAAAGTAAGTACTTAAATCGAAGTCGCCGACATCTTTTCTGTATGTTAACGGTGTTATTGAATCACGGTTGGAGATGTCAATCCTATCAATCGGTTATATTCAATGGATTACATTCAACCATGATCTATTTGATTAATAATATTAGCCCTGTTAAGAAACTGTCCCACTGTTGGGCACGGGCCTCCTCTCAAACTGAGAGGGTTTAGGCCATAGTCCACCATGCTGGCCTAGTGCGGGTTGGCGAACTTCACACACCTTCAAGAAACTCTTAGGCATGCAGGTTTCCTCACGAGGTTTTCCTTCACCGTTAAAGCAAGTGATAATTATTAATTTTTAATACGCACATGCTTTCACAAATACAGAGGTGCGTGCCTGGGTTTGAACCCGAGACCTTTGACTTTGCAGTCTAACGGTCTAACCACTAGGCTATCACTATATTATCATATTGATTATTGCTAATATATTTTTACATAACCATCTTACAGATGCTACTAAATTATAACCTCAAAGTCATACACTTTTTTGCAATAATGCGATTCTCCTGATTGTCATTTATTAATAAATGGATAAAGATAATTTATAGTTGACGACTTACGGGGCACTCTGAATATACAATATAAGCGCCAAAGAGTCCGCTTGATGAAGTCAAGGCTCCGACCGAGTTTGCTCCAAGCCGCTATGGGTTCCCAAGCTTTTCAGTTGAAATTGAAAAACCGATTCGCTGTCTTAGAAACCACTGACAGCGTTGACCAGAAATTCCACCAAGAGGTACAGACTCTTAGTGAAGAGGGCACTAAATTCTGCGAAACGAGGCGTAAAGGCAGGAAATCCAAACTATCGAGGGAGACTCTAGAGCTTATAAGCGAACGACGCCAAAATGCTCCCTCAACCTTGTCAGAACACCGGGCCTTAAATAAAAAGATCACAAAGCTGGTTCGACGCGACCTCCGAGCCTCCAACACGCTTGAGATTTAGAAAGTCATCGAGCAAAACCGGGGGTCGATAGTGTTCGTCCAGTCACTCGGAAGAAGCCATTTGACAAGGTTGACTGCTCAAACGGGTAATGTGATCGCGTCTAGGCCGGTAATCCTTTCGGAAGTCAGGAATTTCTATAGCCAGCTCTATACCTCACACGCATCCCGACCCGAATCTCTTAGAGGGGATTCTAGAGCCACCACGCCACTTCACAGAAAACTTGTCCGAGATCAGCCTGGATGAGATCGAGTTGGCCCTTAAACAGCTTAAAAATGGAATAGCTCCGGATGGCGACGGCGTCACGACTGAGCTTCTGAAGGCACCCCAGTACTAAAGGAGCTTCGGGAGTTATTAACCGCTGTCCTCTGCACTGGGAGAACTCCGCAGGCATGGAACAGACTGCAGAATATAATCTGCCCCTATGTCTAGCCTTCGTGGACTATGAGAAGGCCTTTGACACTGTCGAAACCTGGTCAGTTCTGGACTCCTTGCTACGATGCCAAGTCGATTGGCGATACGTCGAGGTGAAGAGATGCATTTTTGAAGCCGCAACGATGGCCGTCCAAGTACAGAACTAGCGGACTGAACATATCCACCTGCGCCGCGGAGTGCGCCAGGATGATGTCATATCACCAAAACTGTTCACCAATGCACTGGAGGATATGTTCAAGACACTGGACTGAACTGGAAAGATCACCGCATCAATATAAATGGTGCATACATCTCTCACCTGCGATTTGCAGACGACATCGTTATCATGGCTGAAACGTTGCAAGACCTACAACAGATGCTGGACAGCCTTGCTAATTCGTCTCATTAAATCGGTCTCCAGATGAACTTAGATAAAACCAAAGTTATGATCAACAAGCATGTTGACCCAGGGCCGATCGCCGTAAACGGAGTCTCCCTCAAAGGCATTTCCAAGTATGTATACCTAGGGCAGTTGCTCCATCTATCTATCTATATCATCACGCCAGCTCCCTCGCAGGGTAGGCAGAGAGTACAGAGTTCCAACAGGTTCTTTCCTTACATACCTCTCTGGCTTCCTCCACTCTCATAGTTCGTCTCATACACACTCGCCGGTTACGGAGACTCTTGACTTGCCCTTCAGCTAAGACACGGTCTATTTGGTCATGGTAAGATAGTCTAGGTCTTCCCCGGCACCTACATCCTTCCACTTTCGCATTGTATATCTGTTTTGTCATTCTTTCTTCTGGCATTCTTTCTATATGCCCGAACCAACCGAGCATACCCTTTCTCATCTTTACACCGATACTATCTTTCATACCTACTCGCTTTCTTACTACGCTGTTGCGAATACGGTCGGTCAGCGGACTCCGCACATCTTCCGCAGGGATCGCATTTCGACCGCATTTATCCTGCTTTCGTTCTCCTTCTTACATACCCAACTCTCACTGCCAACAGCGTTGGGACAAGCACTCCATTATGCATGGCTAGCTGCGCCTTTTGGCTTAAGTGCCGGCTCCCAAGTAGCCTTCCCATCGCACCATTCACTCTATTACCTGCATTCACTCTTCTCTCTATATCAGCGGTGTATTTCCCATCCTTACTGAAGGCGCATCCAAGATATACAAACTCATTCACTTGCTCCAGCACATCATTACCAACTACAATCCTTGCATTTGTTCTGGTTTCTTCCCGTTCAAAAACCATAATTTTGGTTTTCTTCACATTCAAATGTAAGCCATTGTTCATACAGTCGTCTCTCATAACTGTGACTAGTGTTTGCAGATCAGTGGCTGTTGGCGCTATCAAAACCGCGTCATCTGCATACAATAGGTGGTTTATCACTAGATCACCCATTTTTGCCGCTTCAGTCATCGCATTCAGTCTTTGAAGACTTTTATCCAGATACACTATAAACTGTCTAGCGGACAACACGCAACCCTGCTTGACGCCGATTTTGAACGTCAAACCAAGGTGACATGTTACCACCCACCCGTACGCATGCCTTGCTGTCCACGTAGGTTGACTGGACGGCTCGCAACAGGGTGCCGTTTATACCATACTCTGGCAAAATGTCCCAAAGTCTCTTTCGCACGACTCTATCAAACGCCTTCCCCAGGTCCACAAAACCGCAGAAAACCTTCCGGCCTACTTTTCTACGATGTTGCGGAGGGAGAAAACTTGATCCGAACATCCTCTTCCAGACCTGAAACCTCCCTGTGCCTCACACAACACTCCATCGGACTTCTCGTGCATTCTCCGTTCAATAATTTCACCATACACCTTAGCTGCCAAGCTGATCAAACTGATGGCCCTGTAATTGGCGCAGTCATATTATGAGCCCTTGCCTTTATACAAGGGTACTATGACTGCGCGGCGCCAATCTGTAGGGACTCTACCGGTCTTCCAGCAAAGATTTGCGAGGACCCAAAAAGCGTCCCGGACGCAAGTTCCACCATATTTAATCATCTCGGCAGATATCAAGTCTATTCCCGCAGCTTTACCATTTTTCATACTTCGTATCGCCCATTCAACTTCTTCCATAGTGATGTCCTCTGTGGATTCTGGTGCCGGAAACTCGCCTCTGGGCTCGTCTGTGGCACCAGCATCCGGGGCATTCTCATACATTTCTCCAAAGTATTCACTCCACCGGTTTAGCACAGCTTGTGTGTCTGCAAGAATGTCACCATCCTTAGATTTTATCTTTTCCATTCTGGAACTTGACGAATCACCTCGAGCCTTTCTCACCTTGCTCCAAAAGAGTTTGGTGTTATTCTCGAAGTTCTTCGTCAGCCTCTCCTCCTCAATCACACTAGCTCTTTCACGCTTTTGCTGTTTGCAGTTGCTCCAACTAGGTAAAAACAACTTCGACAAGGAAGTTAAGAGACGGATACAGCTTGGCTGGGCAGCATTTGGAAAACTTCGTCAAGTCTTCTCATCGCCCATACCCCAATCCCTAAAACCGAAAGTTTTTAATCAGTGCGTCCTACCTGTAGTGACTGACATACGGAGCCGAAACGTAGCCACTCACTGTGCGGCTTGTCCACCAGTTTAAGGCCACACACCGAGCTATGGAAAGAGCTATTCTCGGAGTTTCTCTTAGGGATCGAATCCGGAACGAAGTTATTCGTCAGAGAACCAAGGTTACCGACATAGCTCAGCGAATTAGCAAACTAAAATGGCAGAGGGCAGGTCACATATGCCGCAGAACCGATGGCCGTAGGGGCCGACTGGTTCTTGAGTGGAGACCGCGTGTCGGCAAACGTAGTGTAGGACGCCCTATAGCTAGGTGGGGCGACGACATTCGTAAGGTAGCGGGCAGGGATTGGAGGAGGAGAGCTGAAGATCGAGCTCAGTGGCGTGCCATGGGAGAGGCCTATGTCCAGCAGTGGACTGACACGGGCTAATGATGATGATGAGGTGACTTGAAATCATACAAGCATTTTTTAATTGCTGTTGGTTCTGGGGCGAATCATGTATAAACGCAGAAAAGTGTCCTTTATGCCCGCACATATATAAAAATGCAAACAGACTAATTGGGAACCTCGTTCGTTCTTTAACTCGGTTAAGTTTATAGTTCCTTCCTTCATGTAACCGCTGGTTCCGGGGGGCTTAGCCACCCCGGCAACATACTATGTCACTGTAGAAAATAATGATTCGGGCATGGATACCGACTGCTTTTCAAAGAGCAGTCGTAAATTAAAAAGAAGTCGCTTGCATGAGATGTGCAAGAATTGTAATAAGCTTAAAAAGAAGAATCCTTCGTCAACAGACATCATAGAGATGTTGGACTTTTTCAATTTATGCTTAATGAACTCGGCTGCTCCTACTAGACGTACTTGAAACCCGAAAGACTACCCTTGAAAATGTAAATGCTGTAGATTTATCTATATGTTCCCCGGATTTAGCTTCTAGCTTGTCATGGGAACCATTACCCTTTACGTATGGAAGCGACCATTTCCCAATAGTTATTAGTTTTCCCTTAAACTGCAACAATAGTTGTTACGTAAAACTACCTCGTAGGAAATATAAACTAAAAAATGTTAAATGGGATTCCTTTAAAAATAAAGTTGATGAAAAAATTTCTCAATTAACGGAGATCCACAATGGTAATGATAATACATGCTCTCAAGTATTTACTTAAACTCTGTTGAATGAAGCTGATGAGCTATTTCCAAAAAATAAATCTCGTCTCTCATTGTCTTCTCCTCCATGGTGGGACGATGAATGCTGAAAAGCCGTAAAAAAGAGAAAAGAAGCTGAAGATATTTACCGCGAAAATATGACAATTGAACATTTTGAAACTCTTTCTGCTTTGATGTCTAATACTAAAAAACTATTAAAGCAAAAAAAGGGCGAAGGATGGAAATCATTCTGTTCATCTATCTCTCCTTCTACTCCTTCTTCTACTGTCTGGCAAAATATTAAACGATTTAGGTCCGCAATAGTAAACCCTTCCATTTCTAAGCTACCTCTGTCTTTAACTGATCAGTTTCTTTATATTCTTGCGCCTCCCAGTGTCGAAGAGAATATTAAGCCAACGTTTTCTCTTGATGATCATGGCATTAAGTTTGATTTAGCTGATTAACCAACCGATCTTAATTCTTTATTCTCCTTAACCAAGTTAAAAGGAGTTCTTTCATCTGTTAAAGACTCTACTCCTGTTCTAGATGGGATACCATATTTATTTATAGCTGGTCTTGGGGATTGTGCCCTCACATATTATTTAAATTTAATAAACCTAATTGAAAAGTCTGGTAATATTCCTGATTCGTGGAGAACACATGAAATCTATCCCTATACTTCTATCTATCTTTATCTATCTATAACCTCACGCCGGATCCCTTGCGGGGTAGGCAGAGAGTACAGAGTTCCAACAGGTTCTTTCCTTACATACCTCTCTGGCTTCCTCGACTCTCATAGTTCGTCTCATACACGCTCGCCGGTTACGGAGACTCTTGACTTTTCCATTAGATAAGACTCGGTTTATTTGGTCGTGGTAAGATAGTCTAGGTCTTTCCCGGTACCTGCATCCTTCCACTTTCACATTGTATATCTGTTTTGTCATTCTTTCCTCTGGAATTCTTTCTATATGCCCGAACCAACGGAGCATGCCCTTTCTCATCTTTACACCGATACTATCTTTCATACCTACTCGCTCTCTTACTACGCTGTTGCTAATGCGGTCGGTCAGCTTCACTCCGCACATCTTCCGCAGAGCTCGCATTTCTACCGCATTTATCCTACTTGCATTCTCCTCCTTACATACCCAGCTCTCGCTACCATATAACAGCGTTGGGACAAGAACTTCGTTATGTATGGCCAGCTGCGCCTTATGGCTTAAGTGCCGGCTCCCAAGTAGCTTTCCCATCGCACCATTCACTCTGTTCCCTGCACTCACTCTTCTCTTTATGTCAGCGGTGTATTTCCCATCCTTACTGAAGGCGCATCCAAGATATACAAACTCATTCACTTGCTCCAGCACATTGTTACCAACCACAATCCTTACATTCGTTCTGGTTTCTTCCCTTTCAAAAACCATAATCTTGGTTTTCTTTACATTCTTCACACGATCATTCGCTGATATTATTATTTTATTATAATTAACTACTGCCAAGTACCGGTCAGAGATTAGTTTTAGAAATATCTATGACATGATCTACACGATCATTGGAGAAGTAAGGTTCCCGAGTCGCGACCACGTACCGAAATACCCGGATTATACACTGCTACTGCCACCATTTCCCGCCACAGCCAATGAGCGGTACCGCGGCAGCGCAGACTTCACACTCGCTTCGCACTTCAAGCATCGGTTTGTGTATCTCTTATGTCTCCATTCCGAATCCAGTCTCGGTTCGAATCTTTTTTGTGTATGTGTGAATGATCTACGCTGTTGGCCGCGGGGCCTTTACAGTTTCACCGGACAAGAGGGCGAGCGTGCAACCACTACGCTCGAGCCAGAAGGGCAAGGGGGCAACTAGCTCAGGGGCGCCTCAAGGAGGAACGGCCTCGGCTTGGGCAGTCGCTATGGGGGAGGGCGTATACTAGGTGTCTCGCCGTGGTGCTCTGCACCGGCCGGCGGGTCAGGGATTCTTCGAACTCGCCGGCGAGGTCGGTGTCTGATACTGTGTGCGGTATCTGTATCCGAAAAAAGGGATGTAAGGGCATCGGGAAGGTCGGTGAGAACATGCCGCGGACGGCGGTAGCGGTATATAGGAGAGGAGTTGGGTTCGTAGTCGGCGGCGGCTACGATTAGCGGATTACTATGATTGGACGCGTTCGCAAAATATCGGGTTGTCGCCTTTTTAATAAAGGCGCGAATAAGTTCGAGTCTGAGATCGGAATGGAGATCGACATTCCGTATGAACCACGGGGCTCCGATAGGTTTGCGGAGGAAACGGGATTGAACCGTTTGGAGTCTATCGAGGTGAGAGCGGGCGGCGTGCCCGAACATCTTACAAGCGTACGTCATGATGGGCCGTATACAAGTTTTGTAAAGTGTCACCTTATTCCTAAGGGACATTTTACTCCGCTTGTAGATCATCGGGTAAAGAAGACCGAGGACAAAGGCTGCTCGGTTACGGACTCGCTTGATGTGCGGTTCGAAGGTCATGGTATTGTTTAGGGTGACCCCTAGATATTTGACCTGTTTGAACCAGGGAATAGGTAGGTTGAACATGGTCACTTGATCGAGGTTACTTCTAGGGTGGCGCAGGGAGGGGCGCCGGGTGACACCTCTGGAGAAGAACACCGCAGCGCTCTTGTCCGGGTTCACCTCAATACGCCACTTCCTGAACTAACCCCCTAGGGTATTGGCGGCTGCCTGAAGGTTTCTGGTAATGAAACGCTTATTCCTATGCGATACATAGAGAACGGTATCATCCGCGAATAGGGCTAGATGCACCTTACTCGAACGAGGAATATCGTTCGTGTAAAGGCTGAATAGGAGGGGGGAGAGAGCTGAGCCTTGTGGGACACCAGCATGTATGGAGTGGGGGGTAGAGCGGGTCATTTCGACGCGATGCCGAAAGGCGCGATTCGACCGAAAGTCTCGTAAGATGAGAACGAGTCTGTCTGGCACACCCATTTGGTAAAGCTTGTATATCAAGCCGTTGTGCCAGACTTTGTCGAAGGCCTTCGCGACATCGAAGAAAAGGGCACCCATGTAGACGGGTTTGGGTTTGTTGAGACCAGTGAGGATGTGCTCCGTGATGCGGTGCACTTGATGGATGCAAGAGTGTTTGGCTCGAAAACCAAACTGCTCATTGATGAGAATACCTCTGGACAATACAAAGTCTTTGAGCCGTGCCAGGAGCAGGCGCTCGTAGATCTTTGCCAGGAAGTTGAGGAGACTGATGGGGCGGTAACTCGTGGGACGGTCACGAGGTTTACCGGGCTTAGGGATGCCTATGACATCGGCCTCCTTCCACTGAGTGGGGAAGGTGCAGTTCGTCATGGCGGCATTAAGGATGGCCACTAAGAGGCAGATGAGCTGGGCGGTTGGCCCACAGGTGGGCGAGGGGCCGCGGTGTAAGGGAGCGGCTTCGCCCACGCGTTGGCGCCGAGTGTAGGCCTAAGCAGAGGCGAAGATGTCAGCGCCTGGGGCGCGGGAGCGCGGTGGGCTGAAGTCGCTGGGGGGAGGGGCGCTGAGGGCGCTGGGTGAGGGTGCGCTGAGGACGCGGGGGGGGGGGGTATTGCGCTGAAGGCGCTGGGGGCGAGCGGCCGCACGAGGGCGGCGTCGACCGCGCCTTGTTCGGCGCTGCCCCTTTGGGGCTTTGGAGCAACCACGATAGTTCGCAGTGTGTCCCTTGGTCCCGCAGAGGACGCAACTAGGCGATTCTGTCGCCGTCTCCCTCGAGCGGGAGCATTGCGAGGTCGCGTGGTCCCCGACACATTCGACGCATCGAGGGCGCGCTTGGCAGTTACGGGCAGAGTGCCCGTACAGCTGACAGTTGTGGCACTGCCCGGGTGTGCCACGTTTGTATGGGGCCTCTACGGAGAGGCCAGAGATGTGGCATACGGTCTTTATGTCAAAGACCTTGCGACCGGCCACGGTGCGGTCGCGAACGACCAGCACCATGTCGTATGCCTGTTGGTTTTCGCCCTTAACCATCCTGTGCACCTGGTGCACATACACCATGGTGGATATGGCAGGTAAAATATTGATTTATCGATATTTTCAAAGCGACGTTTTTTTTACAAAACCTCATATCATACATCGATACATCGCCAATAAAGAAATCTTAATAAAAGATTGATGTTTCGATACATCATCAATCACTTTCATTTTCACATTATTTGCTTACACGACAACAGTATCATATTATATCGGTACATGATATTTATCGACCTTTACCTAACGATGACTGCATCACTAAATGTCCTTGGTCGCGGTCGGGTGAAGTTGGATCCAACTCTGACTCCGACCTGACCGCCTTGTATTGGCGTCTCAAGGCTGTCAGGTCGGAGTCGTGGTCGCAAAGTATAATCACGGCTTAAGCGGTGACGCGATCGAACTTTGCGAGCGACACAGTCGGACTCACGTAGTGATTATATTCTCTTTGGTCGGACTCTCGGTTCGAACCTATTCGCCTTTATTAAAGAGGCGACAACCCGATACGAGTATTTCGCCAACGCGTCCAATCATAGAAATTAGTGGTGGGCGATTATGAGATATACTAATGGAATCATTCGATTATGAAAATGTCTCGAGATATGTCGATTATAACCATTCGTAATGAATTAACAGTCAATAGCTAAGTTCGATTTCGCGCCACGCACACACACAAATTGTGATTCACAATGGCACAGTTTCATTCGGCCTTTTACGTATGCTTAACCTTAATAAATATCATAATATAAACACAGCTATCGTCAGATCACTACTAATTAGTAACGTCATTCGATTATGAAAATTAGTAAGTTACTAATTTCATGATTGATTATGAATGATTTACATAAGCGAGACATTTACTAATTACTAATATTGATAATCAATTTCCTTAATTCTTTGCATATTTGTACAATAAAGAATTAAGGAATTAAGGAAATTGATTATCAATATTAGTAATTAGTAAATGTCTCGATTATGTAAATCATTCATAATCGCCCACCTCTAATAGAAATCCGCTAATCGTACCCGCCGCCGACTACGAACCTAACTCCCCTCCTATCAGCCGCTACCGCCATCCGCGGCATGTTCTCACCGACCCTCCCGATGCCCTTACATCCCTTCTTTCGGATACAGATACCGCACACAGGATCAGACACCGACATTGCCGGCGAGTTCAAAGAACCCCTTGCCCGCCGGCCGGTGCAGAGCACCACGGCGAGACACCTAGTATACACCCTCCTCCATAGCGACTGCCCAAGCCGAGGCCGTTCCTCCTTGAGGCGCCCTTGAGCTAGTTGCCCCCTTGCCCTTCTGGCTCGAGCGTAGTGGTTGCACGCTAGCCTTCTTGTTCGGTGAAGCTGTAAAGGCCCCGCGGCCAACAGCAGATCATTCACACACTCGCACACACAAAAAAAGTGTCTCTTATGTTTGCAAAAATTCCGACATTGGATTTTCTTTTCCCGAAACGATATTGTTTTCATAAAAATATCACCAAGGCAATATTTATACTAGCTTTCCTATGGTTTGTCTAATGCACCACCGTCACATTTTTTGTATTTTATATATTCCGTTTTTTATCCTTATGGTTTTTTTTCAAAATTATCTTTTCGCCATCATCCCAAAAAGATTTCTAAGCCGGCTACACTGAGTGGGCGTGGCCTGTCAGTCTTTTAACTCCCGCTCAAAAAATCGCCAACGAAGGGAGCGCCCGGCAGTGATAGTGTAGGAAGGGAAGTACAGCGTAAGTGGCGCGTTTAAACGACTAACCATCCCTCACTTTACGCGGAAGTAAGCTGAGGGTAAATTGGGTACTAGAAATATTTGTGACGTGATCTACACGGTCATTGAAAAAATCTTTTATAAAAAAAGGTAAACCGACTTCAAAAAGCAAAAAAATAAATATTTGAAGTCGGTGCTGGTTGGTGCAGTCGGTTACTTGGCACCGACTTCAATATTTATTTTTTTGCTTTTTGAAGTCGGTTTACCTTTTTTTATAAAAGATTTTTATTTTACAATTTTAAGTGACCAGTGAATTATTCTATAGTAGGGTACCTAAAGGATTGACGTAATACCCATAATATCTCAATTTACACATGCCTATTGTTCGTCGTTAAGGAGTTCCCTGGTGTATCTTCTAAGTCCAAGGTCCCATGTCAATAAAATTAATATGGGACCACCTTGGAGATATACTGAACCCAATGCAAAAAAAAATATCAAAATCGGTCCACAATTGACGGAAATATCGCTGAACATACATAAAAAAAAAAAAAAAAAAAAAAAAAGCATACATACAACCGAACATAGAACCTCCTCCTTTTTGAAGTCGGTTAAAAAGAAAGGTTCCCGAGTCGCGACCACTTACCGTAAGATATACATTGGGCAGGCTCCAACAATGTGGACCGATAAGCTGGTGCAGGTTACGGGCAAAAGCTGGATGCGTGCAGCAACAAGCCGATCGTCGTGGCGAGCTTTTGTGCAAGGCAAGGAAGCAACTAGCTCAAGAGCGCCTCGAGGAGGGACGGCTTCGGCTTGGGCAGTTGCTATGGGGGAGGGCGTATACTAGGTGTCTTGCTGTGGTGCTCTGCACCGGCCGGCGGGAAAGGGTTTTTTCGACCTCGCCGGCGAGGTTCGTGTCTGATCCTGTGTGCGGTATCTGTATCCGAAAAAAGGGGTGTAAGGGCATCGGGAGGATTGGTGAGAACATGCCGCAGTAGCGGCTGATAGGAGGGGAGATAGGTTCGTAGTCGGCGGCGGCTACGATGAGGGGATTCCGATGATTGGACGCGTTTGCGAAATATAGAGCTGTCACCTCTTTAATATAGGCGCGAATAGTTTCGAGACCGAGATTGGAATGGAGATTGACGTTCCGTATGAACCACCGGGCTCCGACGACTTTGCGGAGGAATTGGAACTGGACAGTTTGGAGTCTGCCTAGGTGAGAGTGGGCGGCGTGCCCGAACACCTCACAAGCGTACGTCATGATGGGCCATATACAAGTTTTGTAAAGGGTCACCTTATTTCTAAGGGGCATTTTATCAGAGAGAGAAAGGATGTAGGTACCGGAGAAGACCTAGACTATCTTACCATGACCAATAGACCGTGCCTTATCTGAAGGGCAAGTCAAGAGTCTCCGTAACCGGCGAGTATGAAACGAACTGTGAGAGTGGAGGAAGTCAGAGAGCCTGTTGGAACCCTTTACTCTCTGCCTACCCCGCGAGGGAACTGGCGTGATGATATAGATAGATAGATATTACTCCACTTGCAGATCATCGGATGTCGTGACGAGTTTTGAGTGAGGTCTTTGTCCAACAGTGGACGACTTTCATCTGATTATGATAACTTATATCGACTTGACTGCCTTTTTGGTCTAGTTGAGGAAGAAGTCTCCAAATTAGTAGATTATTTTACCCAATATTAATTATTTTACCCTATCTTTTTAATACTTCTCGGATTATACCCATCCTTCTAACATTGTCATTAACACAGATCTGGTGAGCGCCACTGCGTTAAGTGCAAGCACAAAACAATGATTATCCATTCCATACAATTTAATTATGGTTTCACACCGAGTATCACTAATGTTATAATAACTTCAAACTATTGTTTGTGACCAGCGGGTTTGCATCACTAATTAAGCCACTCCATAAAACTCTCTACAATGATCCACATCGATCAACCATCATAGATTTAGCAATCACACCCACTTTTAGACTGTCTCCAAGTGTTCTTGTACTTGACTTCGTCTACTTCCTCCGACATCTTAGAATAAAACGATGGGGGATTTACACATTTGCCGCTAGAAGGCCATTACATTTTTGCCGCCCCTACTAACCTCTGCAATTCAATACCCTAGTTCACAATCATATTTTTCACATTTTCTATGTCAATGAAATTTTATGATTTGTGCTCTATCGTCATCATTCATCATCATCAGCTTTTCTCCCGTTTTTAGTATGATTGTGAACTAAGGGATCGTTGTGTCAGTTCTTAGATTATTCTTACAACTCACGATTTAGTGAAGTTTACACAAGGAATAGTCTTTGGGTATAGTTTTGAGCTAAGAGGAGCTGAAAATATAAGGTGGAGTAAGGTATGCCTTAAAACTACTTACACGTGTGTATAATAATGTCCGCTCTAGGCTACAGCCTACTCAGCCTGTTGGTAAATACACCACTGAATAAATATAACCCAGAAGCCGCGTCCAGTAGTAATTGTACGGCGCACGGTTAAGCCAAAAATTCAACAAACGTCCCGCGTTCACCGCACTTCCCACACGCCTAATGTTGGCAGCTCGGAAAGATTACCACTTTTTGGGGTAAATCTATCTATCTATCTATCTATAACCTCACGCCAGATCCCTTGCGGGGTAGGCAGAGAGTACAGAGTTCCAACAGGTTCTTTCCTTACATACCTCTCTGGCTTCCTCGACTCTCATAGTTCGTCTCATACACGCTCGCCGGTTACGGAGACTCTTGACTTTTCCATCAGATAAGACTCGGTTTATTTGGTCGTGGTAAGATAGTCTAGGTCTTCCCCGGTACCTGCATCCTTCCACTTTCACATTGTTTATCTGTTTTGTCATTCTTTCCTCTGGCATTCTTTCTATATGCCCGAACCAACGGAGCATGCCCTTTCTCATTTTTACACCGATACTATCTTTCATACCTACTCGCTGTCTTACTATGCTGTTGCTAATGCGGTCGGTCAGCTTCACTCCGCACATCTTCCGCAGAGCTCGCATTTCTACCGCATTTATCCTACTTTCATTCTCCTTCTTACATACCCAGCTCTCGCTACCATATAACAGCGTTGGGACAAGAACTCCGTTATGTATGGCCAGCTGCGCCTTATGGCTTAAGTGCCGGCTCCCGAGTAGCTTTCCCATCGCACCATTCACTCTGTTCCCTGCACTCACTCTTCTCTCTATGTCAGCGGTGTATTTCCCATCCTTACTGAAGGCGCATCCAAGATATACAAACTCATTCACTTGCTCCAGCACATCGTTACCAACCTCAATCCTTACATTTGTTCTGGTTTCTTCCCTTTCAAAAACCATAATCTTGGTTTTCTTCACATTCAAGTGTAAGCCATTGATCATGCAGTCGTCTTTCATAACTGTGACTAGTGTTTGCAGATCAGTGGCTGTTGGCGCTATTAAAACCGCGTCATCTGCATAAAGTAGATGGTTTACCACTAAGTCACCCATTTGTACACCTTCATTCATCGCTTTCAGTCTTTGAAGACTTTTGTCCAGATATATTATAAACAGTCTAGCGGACAACACGCAACCCTGCTTGACGCCGATTTTAACGTCAAACCAGGGTGACCTGTTACCACCCACCCGTACGCATGCCTTGCAGTCCACATAAGTGGACTGGACGGCTCGCAACAGAGGGCCATCTATACCATACTCTGGCAAAATGTCCCAAAGTCTCTTTCGCACAACTCTGTCAAATGCCTTCTCCAGATCTACAAAACCGCAGAAAACCTTCCGCCCCACTGCCAGATGCTTCTCTACGATGTTGCGGAGTGAGAAGACTTGATCCGAACATCCTCTTCCAGACCTGAAACCCCCTTGTGCCTCGCACAACATTCCATCGGACTTCACGCGCATTCTCCGTTCAATAATTTTACCGTACACCATGGTAAATCTATCTATCTATCTATATCATCACGCCAGCTCCCTCGCGGGGTAGGCAGGGAGTACAAAGTTCCAACAGGTTCTTTCCTTACATACCATGGTAAATGTTGATGATATTAGAGTATAGATGGTAATAAAATTATTTTTGCGGTAACGTGTATTTTTAATGCATATTTAACTCAATAAATAGATATTCTTGAACTATGAAGGCTTGTAGTAATTGAAAAAAAAAACACCGGCACGCCTATATTCCCCAGAGGGGGTGGCAGAGGTGTACTGCGTACACCCGCGTTTCGCCGACGATGTTAGGTCCCATGTAATAGGGGGCGAGCCTATTGCCGTATACCGGGCACAATTCCAGACTCCGGACTCATACTGGGAATTTTTTGTTAGAAAAACTACATTTGTCCAACCTAAGATTGGACAAATGTAGTTTCACCAGGACCTCGTGATCACAAAGCGATGCGCTTTGCCACCAGACCAACGAGGCAGCCTAGTAATTGAATCTAGAGGAAATATATTTTTCTCATCGTAATCAAATATTAAAACCATGATATACTAGTAGTAGTTAACTAAATTAATACTATTTAATATTGGAACTAATAAAGTCCTAGGCAAATAAAAGTAGGGACAAATAAAATTGTTATGCTAGCAACACTAACAAAATAAACGCCTTCTTTACTATGACAATTACAGAAGGAATAATTATCTATCTATCTATCTATCTATAACCTCACGCCAGATCCCTTGTGGGGTAGGCAGAGAGTACAGAGTTCCAACAGGTTCTTTCCTTACATACCTCTCTGGCTTCCTCGACTCTCATAGTTCGTCTCATACACGCTCGCCGGTTACGGAGACTCTTGACTTTTCCATCAGATAAGACTCGGTTTATTTGGTCGTGGTAAGATAGTCTAGGTCTTCCCCGGTACCTGCATCCTTCCACTTTCACATTGTTTATCTGTTTTGTCATTCTTTCCTCTGGCATTCTTTCTATATGCCCGAACCAACGTAGCATGCCCTTTCTCATCTTTACACCGATACTATCTTTCATACCTACTCGCTGTCTTACTATGCTGTTGCTAATGCGGTCGGTCAGCTTCACTCCGCACATCTTCCGCAGAGCTCGCATTTCTACCGCATTTATACTACTTTCATTCTCCTTCTTACATACCCAGCTCTCGCTACCATATAACAGCGTTGGGACAAGAACTCCGTTATGTATGGCCAGCTGCGCCTTATGGCTTAAGTGCCGGCTCCCGAGTAGCTTTCCCATCGCACCATTCACTCTGTTCCCTGCACTCACTCTTCTCTCTATGTCAGCGGTGTATTTCCCATCCTTACTGAAGGCGCATCCAAGATATACAAACTCATTCACTTGCTCCAGCACATCGTTACCAACCACAATCCTTACATTCGTTCTAAGGAATAATTAATTCAATATTAAATAATACGGCACCTGAATGCACTAGTTAGGTATTAAATGTGATTCAATCCATTCCGATCTCGGTCAAGAACCGATCGCGCCTTTATTGAAAAAAAAAATTCGCGAACGCGTCCAATCATAGAAATCCGCTAATTGTAGCCGCCGCCGACTACGAACCTAACTCCTATTAGCCGCTACCGCCGTCCGTGGCATGTTCTTACCGATCCTTCTGATGCCCTTACATCCCTTCTTTTGGATACAGATACCGCATACAGGATCAGGCACCGACCTCGCCGGCGAGCTCGAAGAAACCATTGCCCGCCGGTCAGTGCAGAGCACCACGGCGAGACGCCTAGTATACGCCCTCCCCCATAGCGACTGCCCAAGCCGAGGCCGTTCCTCCTTGAGGCGCCCTTCAGCTAGTTGCCCCCTTGCCCTTATGGCTTGAGAGGATGTGATCCAATTATGTTTCTTTATGAGCTCAACAGTATTTTTACTGGCAGGAACAATACAAGATGGCATAATTCAATTTAATTTGACACGTGCAAAACACGTTATTTCGCACGATGGTCACCGGTCACAGAGCGACTACTTGGGTGAACGTGCGACTACTAGCTGGTAGTAATTATTCCTTCAATTTAATGCGCGCCCGCGGCTTCTAGATCATATTTATTCAACATAAAAAACATCATAAAATTCTGGTTTGAATGTGTTCTTTATTCTTGTCCTCCTTAACTCGTTGACTAATTTCGATGGTTTTATTTGTACCCATAGGGCCACCTGCACTATGTATATCTTCGACATTTCTTGACAAATTGCAATATGTCATAAATCAGCATACTGCCCGACTACTGGGCAAAGACCTTCTCTCAGAAATCGATGTTAGAGAGAATTGGGGATACTCCAGCACATAGAGTCAGTGCGGTGCAGTGGAGGCAGGCTGGACACCTGCTGGTGGAACTTAGCAAGCTTATAAGACTTCCAACTCGTCTTATCATATTCATTCTTCAATTTCTTATTCATTTACATCTGAATGTGTGGAATCGTCGATATGGCATCTGTGACATCACTTTTCATAAGTGCTGTCAGAATACCAGCGCTGCACCATAACTGTTTATGGTGCAGCAATATAGTGAGGCAGTAGCCTGTTTAGCCCCACACAATCGCTGGCATATGCTGTATTTTGTATATTTACCTTTTGTTTATATTTTGTTGTGTATGGTTAAATAAATGTATTTTCTTTCTTTCTTTCCCTCTTTCTTAAACTACCAAATTAAGTGGTAACTGAAATGGCTTAACGTGCCTTCCAAAGCACGTAGACTTTCGAATATGAAAATGCTACAAACGACCACTCATCTCAGACCGACCGATCGAAAGCTGTTCGACCTTGGTGATAGCTAGAACACCGCGGTCCTGCGACGCTATAAGCACCTCTACGAATTGGGATAATTCTTTTTTTTCGAAAGGTCACTTCTAGCATGGTTCCGTATATATTTTATTTTTAACTGGTGAAAATTTTGAGTTACTGAGAGTGGAGGAAGGGATAGAGGTCAGAACCTTTTGGAATTATGTTCTCTCTGCCTACCTCAGAAGGATCAGGATATGGTGTGACGTGAGCTCTTATGTAACTTGCTTCGTTCGCATGTCTGTCTGTCTTTTCGGATCAAAATTTGTAATTCATCTTGCAAGCACATTCTGGCATCCAATTGAGCTGAAATTTGGCACAGGAACTTAACTGATAATGCAATAATATGGTACCATGGAGCTACTCTGATGCTAGAAGCGGAAGGTGTCCGTCTAAACTCATCAATTGAACAAGATAGTGCTGTAGTATTTGGGTTAGTTAGATCTGTATTGACAATGGCTATCGTATCGTTTACTCCTCATTCGCACAAGCGTTTTTTCAACGCGCGTTTTCCATCTCGGCTTAACGACTACCAAATAAGTGGCAACCGGGACCAACGACTTAACGTTCCTTTTGAAGCGTGTGTGTGTGTGAATGATGTACGCTGGTGGCCGCGAGGCCTTTACAGCTTCACCGGACTTAAAGGCGAGCGTGCAACCACTACGCTCTAGCCAGCCAGAAGGGCAAGAGGCGACATACTCGAGGCGCCCTCGGTTGGGACAGTCGCTGTAGGGGGACGGGTGCACTACTAAGTGCACCGGTCAACCGCCGGCTACGGGAGGGGATCTACTACTACGTCGTCGTCTTCGCCTGTATTCTGAGCGGAAAGAAGGGATGACAAAGCATCGGGGGGGTCGGTGAGAATATGTCGCGGCCGGCGGTGGCGGCAGGGGTCGGGGGGGGGGGAGATCGTAGTCGGCGGTGGCTACGATTAACGGATTCGCATGGGTAGATGCGTTCGCGAAGTGACGTGTTGACGCCTTTTTAATAAAGGCGCGAATAGGTTCGAGACCTAGATCGGAGTAGAGGTCGACGTTCCGTACGAACCAGGGGGCTCCTACGGCTTTACGGAGGAAGCGGTTTTGAACCACTTGGAGTTTATCGATGTGAGAGGGGGCCGAATGCCCGAACACAACACACGCATAAGTCATGATGGGTCGAACGCAAGTTTTATAAAGTGTCACCTTATTTCTAAGGGACATTTTACTCCGCTTGCAGATTAACGAATGGAGACGACCGAGCACAAATGATGCTCGGTGACGGACCCGCTTGATGTGCTGTAAGATGAGCACGAGTCTGTCCGGCACACCCAATTGGTAGAGCTTGTAGATCAAGCCGTTGTGCCAGACTTTGTCGAATGCCTTCGCGACATCTAGGAAGAGGGCGCCCGTGTAGATGGGTTTGGGTCTATTGAGACCGGAGAGGATGTGCTCCGTGATGCGGTGCACTTGGTGGACGCAAGAGTGTTTGGCTCGAAAGCCGAACTGCTCGTCGATAAGGATACCCCTGGACGTTACGAAGTCTTTGAGCCTCGCCAGAAGTAGGCGCTCGTATATCTTGGCCAGGGAGTTGAGGAGACTGATAGGGCGGTAGCTCGCGGGGAGATTGCGAGGTTTGCCGGGCTTGGGAATACCTATGACGTCGGCCTCCTTCCACTTAGCGGGGAAGGTGCAGTTCGCCATGGCGGCGTTCAATATGGCCACTAAGAGGCAGATGAGTTGGGCGGGCAGGCAATTCAGAACGCAATTCGAAAAGAGCCGGGGGCTTTTTTAGTTTTGAGACCCATAATTAGATCTTCGACCTCCGTTTGGGTGATAGGAGGTAAGGAATCGACGGGGGGGAGGGATGCCCTGCGCTCGACTTCCCTGTCGACCGCGTCGACGTGGGACTGGTCGACGGACTGAGAGCTGGGGGCGCACTGGCTCTCGAGGGAGTCGGCGAGAAGCTCGGCCTTTTCGTCGTCGTTGAAGGCTGGGGGTGCGCCTGAAGGGCGGGACAGCGGGGGCATGTCAGTCGTGGAGTCGGATTTGAGGCTACGCGCCAGCTGCCAGTAGGCCAGATGCGATGGCGCGATGCCCTCTAGGAAGTCACCCCACCGTTCCTCCCGGACCTATGCGACACGACGCTTTACCTCTCGTTGTAAAGCGCGCATCCGGGCGCGATTGGCTTCGGTGGGTTAGGAGTCGTACGCTCGGATAGAAGCATTCTTGGAACGAATGAGATCCCTAACATCGTCCGGCAGTCAAAAGCGGTTGAGGTAGAGATCTTCCGCCTTGACTTGCTTGGACGATCGACTGACAGCCGATCGGATGTGTTCGGTGAAGGCATCTACGGCCTGATCGGTGTCCTGAGGGGACGGGATGGAGTCCGAGCTGAGAGGGAGGGGGGGAGGGTCGGCATCCGCCAAGGCCGTGCTAAGCGCATGCCAATCCACCACCGTCTTTTTGGGTCGCTGAGGGGCACTCCTGAGAACGGATTTAGTGGGGGAAAGGTATACGGAGGCGATCACGATGGGCTGGTGCCCCGTGAGAGAGACGCGACAGACCGAGGCTTCGATGTTGGTGAGCGCGGGGGGATCGAGAGGGATCCAGTTAAGGGACCTCCTGTAGTAAATGAGAGTACCGCCTCCGCGGGAGCCGATTCTGTCATTACGCACGAGGTGATAGTTTGCGATCCTAGGGTCGCGTTGTGCGGGCTTGAGGAAGGTTTCCTGCACGAGGAGGATATCAAGTTGGTGATCTCGGAGAAAATCAGCAACCTGATCTCGCTGGGAGCGAAGGCACCTTTCGAAGCACGGAGATGCTCCAATATGAAAATGCCTCAAACGGTCCTGACCTGAGATGGGTATCTCAGGCTGACCGAGTCTCTCGGTAAAAACAACGCAGTCGCACAGCGCGAACGTCTCCTCATGACGTAACATATTGCGTGTTTAATTAGTCATAGCGAATAAGACTTCTGATAATACCGTCTCTTAGTCCTGACTAAGTTATAAAATCGTGGCTTATAAAACACATACCAGACACCGGCCTGATGCTGGAAATATTAATATTGAAAAATTATTATACTCCTCTATCTACATCAGAAGTTCCCTACCAGAGGGGCGCGCCCTTCTTGGGGTGATTAGAAAAATATGAAAGGGGGGCGCAACACAACTACTACGCTCGAGCCAGAAGGGCAAGGAGGCAACTAGCTCAAGGGCGCCTCCAGGAGGAACGGCCTTGGTTTGGGCAGTCGCTAGGGGGGAGGGCGTATACTAGGTGTCTCGCCGTGGTGCTCTGCACCGGCCGGCGGGCAAAGGATTCTTAGACCTCGCCGCCGAGGTCGGTGTCTGATCCTGTGTGACTCTTGACTTACCCTTCAGATAAGACACGGTCTTTTTGGTCATGGTAAGCTCAAATTCAAACAATTAATTTTGTATAAACCCTGCGGGGGCGCTTACATTACAAATAGTCAATTTACATTTTTTTTTTTAAATCCCATTTAACTACAAATCTACCACCGGATCGAAACGCGGCCACTGGAAAGATCCGACGAAGAAACTCAGCGGGCTTGTCTTTTTTGTTTACTGAATATTAAACAAAAAAGACAAGCAAAAGAAGAATTTTTCCCTTTTTTTCTTTTAGATAGTCTAGGTCTTCCTTCTTTGGGCGGGCGAAAGGCTATCCCACCACACGCGTCCTTCGAGGCGCAGTGGCATAGCTTCTCGCCTATTTTGCTCGTCTGTCCCGGCAAGCAATTTGGCGTGGTCTTGGGAGTAGCGCACGGTCGCGACGATCCCCAAGGCAAGTGTGACTGTATCCTGCTCGCGGTTGCTGCCTGCTATTGGTCTGGTCCTTCTGAACAGACATAACAGAAACAGTCATGCGTCCCATCCCTCCCTTTCCTTCTCCTATCCAGTCTCCTGTCCCCCGGCTTTGGCCGGAAGGTTGTGGCGCCTGGTTGTGCCCCTCCGTGGGGTGCAGCAGGTGGCGCCTGTCGTTTGGGTGGTCGGTCGAGGTCAGCGCGGCGCTAGTGTGCGCCGTGCATTTTTGTAGAGGGAATGACCTCCCGACCGCCCGCTGGGCTGTGGGGCCCTTTTGGGTCCCTAGCCCGGCCGTGCTGGGCCGACCGGCCGCTGCTGCTTGCTGCCAGAGGGGCGGCGCAGTGGTGGCTGGAAGGCTCACGCGCCTTTTAGGCGCAAGGGTGTGGGTGTGGCGCCTGGTTGCCCCCTCGCTCTCCCTCCGGAGAGAGAGTTGGGTGCAGCAGGTGGCGCCGCCCCTGGTAGGGAGCCGTTCGGGCGCCTGCCCTTAGGGGTGTGGCGCAGATCGGCTTGGTGGTACGGTGGTCGGTGTAGGTTTGCGTAACCTCCCGACCACCTGCTGGGCGGTGGGGCCCCTTCGGGTCCCTAGCCCGGCCGAACCGGGCCGACCGGCTGCTGCTGCATGCCGCCAGAGGGGCGGCGCGGCGGCGGCTGGACGGTTCGCGCGCGTGTGGCGCGAGGGGGCGTGGAGATACCCATGGCCTCGGATGTCAAAGTCCGGGTACATGGGTGTCTCTACCGAATCACCTGGGTGGCAGACTCGGGGGAGTCTGCCTCCCAGCTCGAGAGGGAGACGCCGCGTTGGGTGACATCAACGCGGCGTCTACGTAGAGGGAGGGCGTATTTTTACGCCAGGGAGGTGACTCCCAAGGTGGGCCCTCAACAGGGCTGGTCGCGTCGGGGTCGCGGAGCGTGCCGAACGGCGATCCCGTGATCCCCGACACTCGCGACAAAGACGGTGTCACCGCAGGGTTTTTAGTCGGTACACTTGGTCCATCAACAGCCGGGGCTACGGCCCCGAGTGTTGATGGATCAAGGACTCCGACATAACCCCTCCGCGTCCCCCGAACGCGGACGGGTACCCATAAAGGGTTTTCCCTGCGATAAAAAAAAAAAAAAAAAAAAAAAAAAAAGGTCTTCCTTCTTTAAATTGTTTTATAAAACAATCAATTAATTTCATTATCCTTATGAATCACGGAACCCCAAAATGGTCGCCGGATGCATTGTAAAAGGATATGGACAACACAAAGGCGCGGCGATTGTTTCACAAAGAAATTACCTACATTCCATTTTAGCTTATATTTAAAAGAGTAGTTTACTTTAGTTACTTGTAAATAATGGTGTATGGTCTAAATTAAGACTTCCTGGGATTGTAATTTTTGAACTTTGTCTTCAATTACAAATATCACGATTACCGGTTACAAATTATTTTATCTGACTTTGAATAGTTCAAGAAAATAAATAGTACATCATTTGATTTGTTGAATTAACGCATGGATATATTACAAATGGATTGAGCACTCTGCGAAAAAAACGTGATGACAGGGATACTCATTTAGAGCCCTACGTCTCTTTCTAAGTAGAACGGCCAAACATTCGTACGATTATGGACTTGTTGACATGTAATTAACGTATCATTCTCAGGCACTGTTTATTGCCGTAATTCTTTCTTTCTACGCATATGCCACATCTTAAAAAAGTAGTAGTCAAAGTTTTTGATTAAATTATCCATTTTTTGGCTGACTGTACATTTTTTCAGAATCTGTAAATTTAGCTCCAAATATCGCAAAAATTAAGGATAGTCTCCTAAGGCCGTTTGCTTGTATCTACAATGGTTGAGATAGCTGCCCTTCCTGGCCTATCTTAATCCATCCTCTATGTAAAGACGAATTGAGAAGTTTGTTTGTTTTGAACTTTGTAATAAATGGTTTGCAGCGTATTTAAACCATATCAGAAGTAGGTTTAGTCCGTATTAGTTTTACCTTATGGTCAACGTACTGCATCGTAATGGGTGTGAGCGTGACACCAGGCTCAAGGTTATTGCTCTCACTCATCATGGTTTCTCGAGTCGTTTAAATCATAGAAAATTTTATGTTGTGTCTGTGAGTAAGAGTTTATTTTTTTTAGCAATATTTTGACAGTACTCAATCCATTGTAATATATCCATGATATAACGAGAACGCTGATTTTAAATGTTATCTGATTTGACTCAACTACAAATATACTTTGAAGAGGCCGGCCATTTTTAAGTTAGCTCGATTCGAGCGCTCAAACGGAGCAGACGTAGCAATCAGGTGACCAGGATTTGTTAAAAAGTGCATCGTGTATATGGAATAAATGTTCGTGATTAAAGGTATTTTGATAACCATATGTTGTTAACGGACGTTTTGGCGCAGTAGTTAAGACCTTGACTCGCTCAACCCACTGAATGGATGGACCCATGGGATACATCTTTGTGTGACCCATAGTTATTTGTTTCGTTCTGGGTATTTATGTATGTGAATTTCATGTTTTTCCGCACCCCCCGTTGAGCTCGGTTCCTTTTTTAAAAAAGCTACCTTTTTAAGTTTTTCTTTATTTTTGAGAGCATCTGGTTAAATATTTTGCTTCAAAATTTAGCCATGTCCGGACCTGACATAGATAGTCATAGTGACACAGGGACTTTTTACTCTCTGGAAAGCAGCGATGATAGTTCCGTCAGTGTCCCATCGCTTTCAGATACACTTACGTCTACCTTCTTAGATGCCCCTAGGAACTTTAATGTGGCCTATATCAATACCCAAAGCATTCTAGCTCATTTATAAATGCGGTGGAAATGCAAGCTCTGCGGAAGATGTGCGGAGTGAAGCTGACCGACCGTATTCGCAACAGCGTAGTAAGAAAGCGAGTAGGTATGAAAGATAGTATCGGTATCAAGATGAGAAAGGGTACATTCCGTTGATTCGGGCATATAGAAAGAATGTCAGAAAAAAGAACGACAAAACAGATATACAGTGTGAAAGTGGATGTAGGTACCGGGGAAGATCTAAACTATCTTACCACGACCAAAGAGACCGAGTCTTATCTAAAGGGCAAGTCAAGAGTCTCCGTAGCCGGCGAGCGTGTATGAGACGAACTATGAGAGTGAAGGAAGCCAGAGAGGCATGTAAGGAAAGAACCTGTTGGAACTCTGTACTCCCTGCCTACCACGCAAGGAATCTGGCGTGATGAAATAGATAGATAGATAATTACCCGTTTACGATTTTATTGTGTGGAAAAAACAAGACAAAGAAAAATAACAGAGTATCGAATTAACAAATAATTGAATTGTCATGTTATTACCAGATTACGAAATAACAAAAATTTTTTAAAAGGAAACCCATATTGACACCATTTAGTTATAGGACTACCAAATCTGTCATAAATCAACAACTTTGATGTCAATGAACTACATTTTATTTATAATAGCAATAGCATAGTTAAGCGTCTAGGCACAATGTCAGACTTTGCACAGAAAATCCGACTGAAAATTAATTACATTTTGTCCGACCTGGGATTCGAACCCAGGACCTCATGATCGCTACGCGCATTATTCGTTACTAAACCAAAAAGGCAGCCTCTATTTTTTTCGATCGACGCCATCTATTGAGACCTAAGGTAAGTTTCTTAACTACAAGTTAAGAAACTTGTTAGAACTCGCTTCCGCTGCCGCTTATGTATCAGGCCAAGCACTAATCTCTGACGTATCAGCGCCTGCGCATACCAGTTATCATTAATGACACCCAGTTTTACAGGGCTGTCACTTTTAAGTTATTTATTATTGTATGGTTTTTCCTTATCCTAATTTGATGCTAAAATCAAGAGCCTCCGAAGCGGCGAGCGTGTATGAGATAATTATGATAGAGGATGAAGCCAGAAAGGTCTGTTAGAAAAGAACCTCTTGGATACTGCACTTACTGTCTGCCCCCCATTCTAGCATGGTTTATGGGCCTGAATAAAAAGCCGTAACACTCATCATAGTTACTGCAGTGTCATTTCATAACATGCTTTTATTCTCTACGTTTAAAGTTCAACGTCTAATAATAATACCATAAAGCTAAATACATGTACGGACCGTTTAGCACAGTTGTTAAGAGCTTAAGTAGCTCCCCCACTATCTAGTCTAATAGTAGACTATAGTCTAATAGTCGCGGGTTCGATTCCCGCACGGGACAAATCTTTGTGTGACCCACAATTATTTGTTTCGGTCTTGGTATTTTTGTATGTGAACTTTTATATTTGTAAACGCACCTACAACACAGGAATAAATAAAGTACATAGATAGATATATTTAATATTTTTCTTTAATAAATAATAGCCTCACACTAGTATCTATACCTGGGTAGTGGGTGCGTTTAAAAACATGAAATTCACATACACAAACACCCAGACTGACACAATTATTGATGGGTCACACAAAGATTTGCCCCATGCGGGGATCGAATCCGTGACACTCGATCCAGTGGGCGGAGCGGCTTAAGCTCCTAACTACTGGACTAAGTCGTCCCTCTTTTTTTCTCACTAATGTCATTAGCAGAACTTTACAAACTATACCCATTTTTCACAGAGTTATTAGGACGACGAGCCAAGTACCCTGACGCCAATATTGAAGTTAAAATATGTAAACGTATCTTTAAAGAACTTGCGCGTACCAACCCTAACACCTTGGCCGAAGCAAGTGCGTCCAGTTTTTACTCAGACGTAGTTTAATACCCGCCGCGAATCCTCGCATCCACAAACAAAAAAGACATTAAAAGAAACAATTCATAAAACAAAAAAAAAAACAATTTAAATAAATTCCAACATTTATCGTGTACTGTTCGAACAAAGAACGTTCTAAATTCAAAAGATTTTAATTTTTAAAAATAAATAACAAGTGAATGTGATTGATTTGTGCATTTTTTGTTGTTCTTTTATTCGCAATGTTTGTGTATCATTAAACATTAATAATAAATAATTGGATGTTATTTGTGTACGTTTTTTGTGTGAATTGATAATAGACATTTAATAGTCTGGCATTAGGTTGTTTATCCGTTGTCTGAGGTAAGTAATTGTGGGAAAATCGCAATCTGCTATACTCTTTTGTATTTAGAAATATGTAAATAAGGCGCATTTGTATAATGGCGGACTGCCTCATAGGTCTAGTAGCATATAATCTGGAGGCCTTTGGTTCAAATCCTCGGTCGGTCAGCGTGCTTTTCTGGCATCATCACCCCAGATCCCTTGCGGGGTAGACAAAGAGTACGGAGTACCAACAGGTTCTTTCTTTACAGACCTCTCTCGCTTTCACCCTCAAAGTTTGTGTCATACACACTCGCCGGTAACGGAGACTCTCTCAGTTTTTTTTATTGAAGTGTAATGGAACCGACCCAATGTAATAGGAGCCAATTGGCATTTTAACGGGTACAATTACAGACTGATATTGAGTATTTGTTTTTATAAAAAAAAAAACCCTTTCAGACTAGGATTGGAACTCAAAACCTCGTGTCGTTAGCTGTACAAACCGCGACTATACCTTTACGGCACTTAATTAACAAGACGGCTTTTTGCATTACTGGTCTGTGCCATCGACTCGCGCTTGGCATTTTTTTTCAATAATTTGACCTCTTCATACCGCTCGATGTGTTTTTGAGACTCGTCCAAGGAGACCGGTTTATTTGTAATTTTCCCATAACTGTTTATGAATGTAGGTATACTGAGTTACTTGTAATAACAGTAATATCCTCACCGGACTGTATTACTTATACGCGATCTAGACCTTCCTATTATTTCTTCTTTTCGAAGACAAACCCCTTTATGGGTACCCCATCCGTGTTCGAGGGACACGGGTTATCATCGAACATGCAATTAGCCAGAATACCAAAGACGCAGTTAGTACGGACGCAGCTATATATATAAAAATAGACCGTGTCTTATCTGAAGGGTAAGTAAAGAAACTCCGCAACCGACGAGCGTGTATGAGACAAACTATGAGAGTGAAGGAACCCAGAGAGGTCTGTAAGGACCTGTTAAAACTCGAATAAGAATCATCATCATCATCAGCCCGTGTCAGTCCACTGCTGGACGTAGGCCTCTCCCATGGCACGCCACTGAGCTCGATCTTCAGCTCTCCTTCTCCAATCCCTGCCCGCTGCCTTACGAATATCGTCGCCCCACCCAGCTACAGGGCGCCCTACACTACGCATAGGAATAAAATATGTTAATGCCAAATTATATAATTTGACGAAATATCTTGTTTTGCAAATCAACTTTAGTGTTACTTGTTTTTCGAGACATTGCAGGAACCTGTTTCTTTATTTAATATGTATAAAGATATAAATATTAAAATGGAACATGGACATATAGAAAGAATGAAAAACAGATATACGGTGCAAAAGTGGAAGGTTGTAGGTACCGGGAAAGATCTAGACTATCTTAGGTCTGTGGAGCGAGTCACTCTCTTCCCTCTGTTAAGGTCGAGGAGAGTAATGGCTGCTTCTCAAGTCTTTGTTTTGTTTAATTATTTTGTACGTACTCTTTTTATATTTTATCCTTTTGGTCTAAATAAATAAAAAAACTTTTGATTTTGATTTTTCCATAATTAAATAGACCGTGTCTTATCTGAAAGGCAACTCAAAAGTCTCCGTAACCGGCGACGAACTATGAGAGTGGAAGCGAGGGAGATCTGTAAGGAAAGAACCTGTTGGAACTCTTTACTATCTGGCTATCCCGCAAGGGATTTAGCGTGCTAATATAGATATTTCAATGGTAATTTTGAAATTAGGCAAAGGGTAGATTTTCCAGCCAGACGGTCGTGATGTCTGGCAGGGGCGACTCTCCGAGATTGTCAGCGGCTTGTATATATGATAAATACTCCCGTGTTATATACCGTTCTAGACATGTTTTAATGTGTGTGAATGATCTATGTGGTTAGCCGAGGAGCCTTTAAGGTTTTGCCAAATAGCCAACGCAGCGCGACGGGAGCGCGACGGTGGCACGGCTTGGGAAGTTGTAATGTACTGAAATGTACGCAAGACGCCAAACAGCACAGCCCTGCTCGATGCGACGGCAAACGTCACAACCCTCCGCCGTCGCGGTCGACGCGATTGCAAACGAAGCACGGGAGGAGTGAGACAAAAATACGCGTGGGAGCGGGTCGCTAGTATCGACGCGTCGTCGTTCCCGCAGTGTGCGCCGCGCTGTCGACCACCAACCGAGCGCTTCCATCGCGCTTCGTCGGATATTTTGACCAAATCATGGATAAATTACCCTTGACGGATTGAGCACTCTGCGAAAAAAATATGATGACTAGGATACTCACTTAGAGCCCTACGTCTCTTTCTAAGTAGGATGACCAAACATTGGTACGATAATGGACTAGTTGACATATAATTCTCGGGCACTGTTTATTGCCGTAATTCTTTCTTTCTGCGCATAAGCCACATCTTAAATGAGTAGTAGTAAAAGTTTTTGATTAAATTGCTCATTTTTATAATTTTTAAATTCAGCTACAAATATCGTAAACAAATTATGATAGTCTCCTAGGGCCGTTTTTCTGTATCTACAACGGTTGAGATAGCTGCCCTTACTGTCCCATCTTAATGCATCCTGTATATACAGATGAATTGAGAACCTTGTTCGTTTTGAACTTGGTTATAAATGATTTACAGCGTATTTAAACCATATCATTAATAGGTATAATCCGTATTAGTTCCACCTTATGGTCACCGTACTGCATTGTAATGAGTGCGAGCGTGACACCAGGCTCCAGGTTATTGCTCTCACTCATCATGGTATCTCGAGTTGTATAAATCATTGAAAATTCAATGTTGTGCCTGTGAGTAAAAATTTAATTTTCTTTAGCAATACTAGTATTTTGACAGTATTCAATCTAGTTCTCTAGTTATGATATTCGGATAGATCAGTAGGTAGATGTTACTTATTTAGGTGTTCTTTTTATTCATTTTATATTACCAGTGAACAGTAGGCATTGGATACATCACCTAGTCGTACTGGAGCGAAAGCCCGCTCCTCCTCCAAAATTACACCTTGTATAGAATACTGTTAACAAAAACGGATATTCTAAATAACAATAGGTATTAATAATTTTAATATGAACCTAAATTCTATGTTATGTAAGAAGTTAAGGTCGTGGCCAGAGTTAGGCATGTCGATTTAAAATCGATAAATCGATTTTTTCAAGCTTTATAATAGATTTTATAAATCGATCTGAACCACTGAATTGATTCAGTAGATCGATTCCAAAAGCTGTCGAATCAGCGCCTATAGCCAAGTTAACAATCTATAGTCGTTAACGCTAATAGAAAGCGGAAAAATGTATGGGAATGACATTTTACAATGAAAAGTCACGTGGTCAAAACAATGCGCTCTCGATTGCGACAAGAAAATAGAAACAAAACGCTTGCAACTTGTCTAGGCCCTAAGATCGATTGATGATTCAATCATAAAAAAGTGGTAATCGAAAATATGACCTAAGTAGGTTGTGTAAATCAGGGACATAAATAATGGCAAAAAAACGTGTATTGTTGAAAATACTACGTTCCAAATCCGTTGAGTTTATTTAAAGTCAGGTGTCTTTTTACTAATCTCTAAATTTAACGTATCAAGAAATTATAAAAAGGAAGGAATCCTAATAAAAACTCATTCAATCGGCAAATTAATAAGAATAGACTTAGAATCGATTAACCAAGAATCCTTTTTTTATTCTTAGATTGAATCGAGAAGTTTTGCGCGTTCGAATCGATACGATTCAAAAAAGCATTATTCTTTAAAGAAATCGACATGCGTAGCCAGAGTGTGCGCGATAACTAGCGCGGAAGCGAGCGCCGAGGCGGCAGTGAATATGTGATCACCTGTACCTGTAGTCAAGTGGTCTGTAGAAATACAGTCGTCAACCCTATAATGCGGCAAGAATCTTTTGGCCTATGGATGACAGGGGGAACATTATGAAATTAGTTAACATTTAGTCAACCTTTCCTAATATAATTTTTTCATCTATATCTCCTTTACCTGCCAAGCGAGAGGCTCATTTTAATTTAAACTATCCTTCTTTGTGACTAGCCTACTACTGAATTTTGTTTCATCTTTTCTCTCTAAAACTCATGCCGATCTATGTTATGTAAAGATTATAGATACCAGTTTGCACGTTAGTAATATAGATTAGGACACATGCTTTGGAATATAATCTAGTTAATTAAGTTTTGTCTTTATATTGAATTTGTAGCGATTGTATTCTGTTTTGTGTCTGAAATAAATAAATTCCAAGAAGATATTTCTAGAGGTAGATAGATAGATAGAATACTTTTTATTGTACACCAAATGCATAACATATTAGTTGTTGTAAAATAACATAAGGTACAATTGGCGGTCTTATTGCTAATAGCCCGTAGGATTAGTAAGCTGAAGTGGCAATGGGCGGGCCACATAGCGTGAAGATCGGACGGGCGTTGGGGCAGAAGGATTCGAGCAAGCGAGCTTACTATACTCTAGATGATTATTTAAAAGATAAAAATGCTTGGATAGGTGCTATTCCAGCTCCACCAGAATGTGGGTAACATGTTCAGCTATGATTATTATTCTCTCCCTTCCTTCTAGTAGTTAAATAAAATTTATCATTATTCTTCCTCATTTCTTTATCTGTAAATGAGAGAACCATGTAGCCATTCACATGAATAGTTTAACCTGGTTAATTTTATTTAGACTCACCTGATACTACATTGTTCTCCCATACCCCACAACAAAATGTAGATGGAAAAATTGTAAAAATACTATTGTAAAAGAGTAACCGTGGAGTTTCTTGCCCTTCTTCTCCACAGGAATGACATTCCGAAGTGGTGGTAGAGTCTTTGTTACTATTTTGACGATTCATAAATACTGTAATGGTTTACATGAATAAAAAATATTCTGATTCTGATTCTGTGTCTAATAGTCGCGGGTTCGATTCCCGCACGGGACAAATCTTTATGTGACCCATAATTATTTGTTTCGGTCTGGGTTGTGTATGTAAATTTTCATGTTTGTGAACACACCCACGACACAGGAATAAATGCTAGTGTGCGGCTACGTTTTAAAAAAAAAGGATTCTAATCCTAAGTCGGGCAAAAAGCTTTTGGGATTTTTCTATAAAAAATAACTATATTGTCGTAGATAAATTGTTGCGTGCATCGAAAAAACCCCTTTACAATTAAATGATGACTAAATTAATTAGACACTAGTTTAGTTCATAATAAATGACTCATAAACTTAGCGGAAATTCCACAAGTCTCGTCTTCGTGTGATTCCTTTTCGTGTGACTTCTGTGTGCGTTTATGACATTGACAGGAGGGCGTTGGTGTGAAATTAGGGTAAACATTTAGTCGATTTTTTTTACTTTCAAAGAGATATTTCAACACGTGCGTCCACACGGTTACTAATTAAAAAATAACTGGACAAGAGCGATTAGGACTCGCACTCTTAGAGTTACGTATCGGTTTCGGCAGAAAACTAGCCGAAACCGAAATTACGTTCGCGAGCTTCCGGGTAGCCTTCGGGCGCTATAGGCGAGTGTTGAAATGACTGAATTATGGTCAAGACATGTCGATTTATTTTAATTAAATCTATCTTTAAATTAATTATAATAGATTGCACGGGAATCCATTTTCGTGTTTGAGGCCGTTGGGTTGTTTTGATGAATAATATTAGCCTTATATAAAAGTTTTCTCACAATGTTCTCCTTCACCGTTAAAGCAAGTGATAATTAATTTTTAATACGCACATACTTTCAAGAATACAGAGGCACGTGCCTGGGTTTGGACCTAAGACCTCTGACTTTGTAGTACAACGGTCTAACCACTAGGCTATCACTACTTAATTGTCTTGATTAGAACTATAGCTTTAGGTAGTTTCCGGGATCTGATAATGAACCTGTATGGTGGCCCTAAAAACTTTTCAACCAAACAAGATAGCCCCATCATGTTTGGGCCTGTTGCATTTGTTTTGATAAGTTTTATAGACTATAGTTGCGATGGTCAAGTGGTGAAGACAGAAGGTGCCCATAGGAAATCGCCAAATATACAACGTAACTTAACCAAATAATTTATTTTCAACCAACTTCAAATAAGAAGTAGGTTCTCAATTCGGGTGTACGAGTATTTTTTTTATGTTTGTTACTTCGGAACCCCGTCATTTATTAACCGATTTGGATAATTCTTTTTTTGTTTGAGTAGGTATAATTCCCGTTCGGTGTCATTTTTATTTGAAGAGAGAATAGGGGAGGTATTTTCTCTACAAATTAAAATGGGTCCAAACCAGGCGTGACGGTGTTTAATTCCATTCGGAACTCGGCCTCGAACCTATTCGCGCCTTTATTAAAAAGGCGACAACCCGATATTTCGCGAATACGCTAATCGTAGCCGCCGACGACTACGAACCTAACTCCCCTCCTATCAGCCGCTACCGCTGTCCGCGGCATGTTCTCACCGACCCTCCCAATGCCCTTACATCCCGTCTTTCAGATACAGACACCGCACACAGGATCAGACACCAACCACGCTGGCGAGGTTGAAGAATCCCTTGCCCGCCGGCCGGTGCAGAGCACCACGGCGAGACACTTAGTATATGCCCTCCCCCATAGCGACTGCCCAAGCCGAGGCCGTTCCTCCTTAAGGCGCCCTTGAGCTAGTTGCCCCCTTGCCCTTCTGGCTCGAGTGTAGTGGCTGAACGCTCGCCCTCTTGTCCGGTGAAGCTGTAAGGCCCCGCGGCCAACAACGTAGATCATTCACACACACACACACACACACACACACAAAGTGTTTAATTTTTTTTTGTGCAACCTTGAGTAGGGGTTTCGCACCGAGTAAATTTGTTTTTGTGTACACGAGGTCCTGGGTTCAAATCCTAGGTCGGACAAGTGTAATTTTTCTAACGAACACTTCCCAGTACGAGTCCGGAGTCTGGAATTGTGCCCGGTATATGGCAATAGGCTCGCCCCCTATTACATGGGACCTAACATCGTCGGCGAAACGTGGGTGTACTCAGTACACCTCTGCTACCCCCATGCTCTGCATGGGGAATATAGGCGTGACGGTGTTTTTTTTATTTAATTTGTTCCCGTTAGCAAGCCATTCCTAATTATTAATGGTTTTAATAAAGTTTTTTTTGTTACAGAAGATAATGCAACAATGGCAAGGACTTGGATATTTACTGCACTTGTTCTGCTCTCTATAACGGCGGTAGCCAGGACACAATACTTCGGTAAGAATGTTTCTATAATTTTGACTGAATCCTCAATATTTTTTTTCAAAACATGGTCCTGCGAACTCTGCGCAAGTCGTGAAGTGTCAAGCTGACCGCCCGTATTCGCAAAAGCATAGTTAGAAAGAGAGTAGGTATGAAAGATAGTATCGGTGTAAGGATGAGAAAGGGTATGCTCCGTTGCATTGGTTCGGGCGTATAGAAAGAATGTCAGAAGAAAGAATGGAAAAACAAATATACAATGCGAAAGTGGAAGGATCTAGGTACCGGGGAAGACCTAGACTATCTTACCACGACCAAATAGACCGAGTTTTATTATGACGGCCCGGCAATGATCCTACAGGACCGTTATGACCGTAGAGAGTATTATGTTCTCCCCGTGGCGAGCGGTGAGTGCAGAGTTACTCGGCACTGCGCTGGTTTCACTCGCCCCGCGCTTCTGCATTCAGCGCCTCGTCGTAAGATACGAAGATCTGAATTTTGTTCCGTAAAATGCCGTCGGAATGAGCGGGGAACAAATAAAACGCGTCTTCAAATGTGAAAGAGAGAGCTTCGGGTCGGTCGCTACTGTTGCTATCTCTTTTCTTCCTATTTTCTATCCTTTTCTTTCTTCTATTTTTCTTCCTTTTCTTCAGCCAGGAACTGATGATGATTGAACGACGATTCAATGTGCCTGTACAAAAACCGTGCTCGATTAAGAACCTCGAAACTTTACCCTACGGAGAGCCGCGGTTTTTGTCCCAGTTTCCGCGATAATTTTTACTATCGACCGACCCTTTGCCGAAGGTTTTATTTATTTA
Organism: Phalera bucephala; assembly: GCA_905147815.2. Taxonomy (NCBI): domain Eukaryota; kingdom Metazoa; phylum Arthropoda; class Insecta; order Lepidoptera; family Notodontidae; genus Phalera; species Phalera bucephala. The sequence goes on along the minus strand of LR990637.1, from coordinate 10,681,714 downwards.
ATCAACACCAGATCATAATGTATCATACGAGCCATGCCTTTTAAGTTTTGTCGTTTGAAGAAAAAAACACAACTAGATGCTTATAGTACTTTTTATTGTTTTTCAAAGTATTCACCACGTAGCGTAACTTTTCCATTCGTTCAAACCAGTTATTATAACATTTATTCCACTCTAAAGTAAGGGGGGGTGTTCAAAATAGCTGACTTGAAAGCGTCGACTGCTTCTTCACCGGACTGGAACCTTTGACCACGAACACTTTTCTTAATTTTAGGAAATGTAAAAAATCGTTAGGGCTTAGGTCAGGACTGTATGGTGGATGGTCAAGAATTTCTCTTTTTCCTGCTTCAAATACTCAATCATTTGACGAGCGCTGTGTGAGCTTGCGTTGTCGTGGTGCAGGATGATGCGTCGCTTTGAGTTAGATTTTCGAAGTTCGGCGTTGACTTGTGGTAAACAAACTGTGGTATACCACTCTGCGTTAACCGTTCTACAATCTTCAAGTGCAATAGTCGCAACATAGCCGATTTTTCCAACAACCGTGGCCATCATGTTCTTTGAAGTGCTTCGAGAACGAACAACTTTAGTCGGCTTTGGCTTGTCTTGAAAGACCCAGATTGCAGATTGTTGTTTGGAATCAGGATCGTAGGCATAGATCCAACATTCGTCACCACTGATGATGTCGTAGACGTGATTTGACTCTCCTCGGTTGAACCTTTGCAGAGTTTTCTTACACCATCTGACGCGGGCCGCCTTGTGATCGTCGGAAAGCAGATGCGGTATCCAACGGCAAACTAGCTTTCTCACAACATGTGCTTCATGCAAGGTCTTCTGAATGGTTGCTCCTGAGATGCCTAATAGAGCCTCTATCTCTTTATACTTCACATGACGATCTTCGAGAATTAGTTGTCTCACAGCAATGATGTTAACTTCAGTGAAGGCGGATTTTGGGCGTCCTTCGCGAGATTTGTAACTAACACTAGTATGTCCACGCTGGAATTCTAAATATCAGCGTTCGACAGTCCACAGAAATGGGAAGTTGTAGAAAATTATTGCACGAACATTTTCCTTAGAAAGATTCATTTTCGTACGTAACCTGACAGATTCCAATCGACGCTGTGACTAAACAATAGCATTAATCCTGATACTTTCAACTGTTTTGAGATTCAAAATTTAAACGCATTCGAATATAGAACAGTTCCAAATTCAAAATTGCCGGGAAATATGGAAACGACAGAAATTAAAAGGCATGCCAGGTACATCAAAATAATCCTTACGATCTAGTCTAACTATATACACAAGATTTCTTATCTTATTCTTAAACCTATAAAGTATATAAGCCAAAAAATTCCAAAAATTACGACACAAGTGCGGACCAACTTATCTCTAATACATGAAAATCTTAACTAATCTTATTAAAATGGTTACAAATCACTTTCAATTATATACAACAATGACTAAAGTAACAAATAAATCCTAATCTAAGTACATTCTACTTGAAGTACTTAATTACATATTATGTACATCGCTGCGGGGCACGGCGCGGGCTGGGGAATGCAGTCGCCGACACTTACCTAAAGGACAAGTTAATAGTCTCCGTAACCGGCGAGCGTGTATGAGATGAAATATGAGAGTGGAGGAAGCCAGAGAGATATGCAAGGAAAGAACCTGTTGGAACTCTGTACTCTCTGCCTACCCTGCAAGGTATCTGGCGTGTTGAAATAGATCGATAGAAAGGTAGAAAATAGAGTCCTATACTATTTATTCCGTGCCCGCTCTAGCAATGATTTCTGTATCGTAGGTGCGTTTACATACAACCAATTTACATACACAAACACTCAGACCTAATCAAATATTTGGGGGTCAAACAAAAATTTTCCCGCGCGGGAATCTAACCCGCAACTACTCGATCCAGTGGGCGGAGCGGGTAAACTCTTACTCACTGGACCAAGCCATCTGTCGTCGTATTGGTTTTGATAACGTCTATGTGCAAGCATGAAATCTTCTCCTATCTGTTAGATTACCTTGAAACATAATTTTATTCAATTAAGTATTTAACGGTTATATTCGATGACGAGTATCTGTCAAACACAAAAAGTCGATTTATGTAAGCATACTAATTATTTATTCGTCGGGGAACACTGTCACTATATAATCTATGATATAATCCGGGTTTTGGGAGTTTTGGCGGGAAATCGATAAGTGATGTTGTTAATTTGTTTTAATTTCCAAAACTTGTGTTATTTCGAATTATAATGTGTTATGTTGGTGGGATATTAACCATTATGTATTCCGATATGTGCACGAGTGAAGGTAATTGTAACAATGTGATAAAACGTGCCTTTTCGATTTCCCTCAAAACGGCCGTCGCAATTGGTATGTAAAGTATCCATCACTTTACTATCCAGGGTGGGGCAGTTCATCAATTTCATTATCACCTTTGTCATCAAGTTAATTGGGGAGTTGAATTAATTTAGAAATGAACATTCATAAACTTTGTACAATGCCATAATGTCAACGCAATTGCCACAAAAAAAAACCGGGTATTGACAGATACACGTCTAGTGTTGTAAAAATGAGCGCTGAAGTCGAGCGTTTAGCGCTGAGTCGACGCTCACGAGCGTTGAAACACGTAGCAGACGCAAGCGTTTTAAGCGCTGACTCGAGCGTTTTTACAACACAATACGCGTCACTCGACGTCGGACAGTTCGATAATTGTTATCGCCTACCCACCTTGTGAATTATTGTACAAACACTTGCCATTGTGATTCGAAATATAACCTTGCAATCCTAGTTTTATTTTTGAGTGTAACATCTGGTCTTGTATATTAGACACTATTGCTTTCTCAAATTCTCACCGACCCTTCCGATACTCTCATCTTCCTTTCGGGTACAGATACCCCACACAAGCTCAGACACCGACCCCATCAGCGAAATCGAGAAATCCTGCCGGTCGTTGCAGAGCACCACAGCGAAACACCTAGTATACGCCATTCCCCATAGCGACTGCCTACGCCGAGGCCGGTCCTTCTTGAGGCGCCCTTGAGCTAGTTGCCCCCTTGTCCATCTGGCTGGAGCGTAGTGGTCGTACTCTCGTCCTCTTACCCGGAGAAGTTGTAAAGGCCCCTCGGCCTACAGCGTCGACACACAAAGCAAGCCAAGCAAGCATGAAACGAACTATGAGAGGATGAGAAAGGTCTGTAAGGAAAGAACTTGTTGGAACTCTCTGCCTACCCCGCAAGGGATTTGACATGATGGTATAGATAGATAGAATAAGTTTTTTTTTAACTTACCATGTTTGTTAGTTTAGGTCAATCGTCCGTCTTGAGTTGAGTTGATTGTATTGCCTATCGGAAGTCGTCACAACAACTCGTTTGCGCAAGTAAAAATGCAGCCATTTTAAATTAATATTCATGACGTATCTTGTAATACATTATGTAATATTATTCTGCTTTTAAAGACGACTTGGTCTAGTGGTTAGCGCTTGTTTGCTCTGCCCACTGAAATAAGTAATCGCGGGTTCGATTCCCGCACGGGACCCGTCTCTGTTGACCCACTATTTTTTTTCAAATGTTCGTTTTGGGGTTTTTGTGTATGTGAATAAATGTAAATGCACTCATGGCATAGGAATAATTCAATACCCACGAAGTCTTCTATAAGATGCTAAATAAACGAGGAAAATAGAATGATATAATATTATATAGGTATTTAGATAGATAGATAGATAGAGTATTCTTTATTGTACACCAGCGAACAGAAAAATACAATGTGATATTAACTTAAGATAGAGGCACAATTGGCATTTAATAATCAATGGAAGCCTATAATTAGGGCTGTCAACCTTTTCTTAAGATAATAACTTGTGAATACTAAGTAATTAACAAAATGCAATTGTAATCATTTATCTGATTAAATTTTGCCAATTCGTAAGTCTTTGTGCCTTTCCGGTTCAAATCTTGTGATACATTTTTCAAGCACGCAAGTGCTTGTCCGATTGAGCTGTAATTTCGCATACGTATGTAAGGTAGTGGTACCATGATCCTGGTTTGATGATGGAGTCCGAAGGTGGCCAATGAAACCAACTAAGTATCCAATATAACTCCGCCGTGTTTGGGCTCGTAGAACTTTAGACCCGGATGATGTCGAGGGTCTAATGCTGGAGCCGGAAATTAATTTGCGGCTCTATCATCAAGTCCCACCTCCACGTCTGTCTGAACGCGATGAGCTCACGGATTTTTATAAGGTTTTCACCAAAGGACACAGAGATTCAAGAGGAAGCTTTATGTACATAATTCACGGGTCGCTAGTTACAAATAAAATCTCTTTTACTGCCTTTATTTTATTAACCCCTATTACATGGGACCTAACATCGTCGCGGAAAGTGGGTGCACACAGTACACCTCTGTCAACCCCGCTTGGGTAAAATAGGTGTGACGGTGATTATTTAACTTACTTTGGTGTTAGGACTGCCTATCTAGACATACGGACAGACGTCCTGTTTTAAATTTTGTGATCCATTTTTCAAGCACTTGCGGGTATCCGATTGAGCTTATAGAACTTTGTTCTGCTCCTATACATTACTTGCCTCAGAACCAACAGCAATGAAAAAATACTTATATGATTTAAAATGACCCATAAATTCTCTTAAGGCATTTATTATTAAACGGACAAGCGGGGGAATCGCAAAATTGCACAAAAAGTATTAGATTTTGAGGTTATAGTTCAGTAGCCATTAATACATATGAGGTTATATTGTGTGTTGACATTCAGTAAAGATGTCGGCGACTTCGATGTAAGTACTTACAATACTTTGAAATATTCGTTTTAGATTGCAAATTGTCCGTTAGATACGGATATTTGCCATTATTTTAATAAAATATATAAATAATGATGGAATGGGTCAATTTTTTGTTGGTTCTGGGGCAATTTTCGACAATGTCCTTTGGCATACGTATGTAAGTTCGGAACAATGCAATAATGTGGTATCATAGGAAGACGGACGATTTAGCGCAGTGGTTAAGAGCTTAAGCCGCTTCGCCCGCTGTGTCTAATAGTCGCGAGTTCGATTCCCGCACGGGACAAATCTTTGAGTGATCCACAATTATTTGTTTTGGTCTGGGTATTTGTGTATGTGAAGTTTCATGTTTGTAAACGCACCCACGACACAGGAATAAATCCTAGTGTGGGGCTACGATTAAAAAAAAACAAACAAATACTCGAAATAACTTCGTCGTGTTTAAGTTCTTTGAATTTGACTTGATAACCTCTGTAAACTTAGTGGCAAAGTCTGATAATGAAGGCGGAAGGTGGCCATAGAAACTCCCCGACTAATTAAAATATCTCCGTCGGTTTTCGCTATTAAAGTAAAACGTTATTTTATTTATTTATTTATTCTTTATTGTATACATATATACACAATGAATCATTACATAGGATATGTTATGTACAAAGGTGTGCTTAACTCAAAATTGAGTTTTCTTACAGCTAACCTGTGCGATAGAGAGATGAAAAGTAAAGAGGACAGTAACAAGTGCACAATGGAATAAAACTATACATAAATACACAACACATTACATACACATATAACTCAACAAAATAATATAAATTAATATACCTATTTATCCATATATAGTATATATCAATAATTATATATAATAGTATATACATACATATTTAAATATATGATTCATGATGAAAAGAAATGCTCATTACTTTCCTCTTGAATACGTCCAGTGAGACGCTATCGCGTATAGAGTGTGGAAGTGAATTCCACAGCTGCACTGCGCGAACAGTGAAAGAACCATTATAAAGGCTAGAAGTGTGACGGGGAGTACGGAGAAACGTTAATTAAATATTTGAATAAATTATCCCAAATCATATGATAAGCCACTCTAGTAGTCATAAACTACTATACAACCTGTTTGGCTTCACTAAGAATCGCTTAACTACTGATGCCGGTATTGAATTAATGAGGAATATTTTTGTTGCAGATGTAAAAAATGTCATTATTTGACGTTTGTGAGTGCTATATAAATAAATGATTTGTTTTTAAAAGGATCTCTTTACATTATAGTTATTTTCAAAAGCATAGTTAAGTAAAATAACGTAATACGTACTTACCATCACGCCTATATCCCCAAGCGGGGTGGCAAAGGATGTACTGAGTACACCCTCTTTTCATCGACAATGTTGGGTCCCATGTAATAGGGGACGAGCCTATTGCCATATGCCGCGCACATTTCCAGACTCCGAAATCATCCTGGGAAGTTTTCGTTAGAAAATCTACATCTGTCTGACTTAGGATTCGAACCCAGGACCACGTTATCATTAGACTAACGAGGCAGTAACTTACGTTATCCATAATATCATCATCAAAATCAGCCCATATCAGTCCACTGCTGGACATAGGCCTCTTCCAATGTGCGCCACAGAGCCCGAACCTCGGCTTTATGTATCCAGTTCCTGCCGGCTGTCCGACGTATGCCGTCACTCCATCTCGCGGGGGGCATCCTACACTGCGTTTGTTAGTTCGTGACTTGATGGGTGACCGATTGCGGTAACTCCGTACTTCGGGAGCACGTTAAGCTGTTGTCCCGGTTACCAAACTCAAATAATTTATTCTGTATAAGCCCTGCGGGACGCTTGCAATTAGTCAATTTAATTTTTTTTTTAATCTAACTTATCTACTTATCTACCACCGGATCGGAACCCGGCCTCCACTGAGATCCGGCGAAGAAACACCGTGGGCTTGTCTTTTTTATATACTTTTCTTTCTCTTTTCTTTCAATCGTATTGTGTGGGTACAATGATTAGGGTACAATTAAATAGTTTATGATCCAGTGTGATGCCTTACGATCGAGATATAATTCTAATGATGTTATCTGTAAAGAGTGTCTAAAGGATTCCGGATGGAGCAGTCCCCACAAGCAGCACCCGTTCACGAGTATGACTGCTGGAACAGCCATCCATACCATTTCATGTGGTATCCGTTAGGTCAAGTAAGAAGCCTTATAGGCGGCTTGATATGTTCCACTAGCAGATGTCCACAAACCTGCCTCCTCCGCCCCGCACTGGCTCCGCGTGCCGAAGTATTACCTAATCTCTCTCACCTTTAAACTCGTTTAGTAACAAATGACCTTTTTAAAAATTACAGGTCATATCTATCGTAACCTTGATTCTCTTAAGAAATTGAATTAAGTTTTTTTTCGTTTTGTTAGTCAATGTTTGGGTACCCATTATTTAATATTTTACTAAAAACATATTTAACTAAAAAGATTGGGTATGGAAAATAGTAACTTAACGATACTCACCCTGCTTGATTTCAGTAATGCTTTCAATACCGTGAATTTTGATATTCTACTCGTAGTTTTGCGATCTATTAACATATCTCCAACGGCAATTAACTGGTTTCGTAATTACCTGTTTGGTCGCCGGCAACGTATACGCATCGAAGAAACCTACTCTTCCTATTGCTATACTACTGCCGGTGTACCGCAGGGTGGCGTTTTGTCTCCGTTACTTTTCGCTTTTTTTTCTTTATTAATTCGATTTCCAACCAATTACTTTCTTCCTACCACCTTTACGCAGATGATCTCCAAATTTACACTCAAGCACCGTTGACCAGGTTGTCAGAGGCTGTCAATACTATGAATAACGATCTAATAAAAATATGCGAATAGAGTAAAAGCTATGGTCTTAAAGCCAACCCAGCTAAGACCCAAGCTATTATCATCGGTGGCTCTAGACTTACTGTACGTCTAGATTGGTCACGACTTCCCCAAATTATGTTTGACGGTATCACAATACCTATAAGTAAAACAGTGAAAAATTTGGGGATCTATATTGATACCAATTTCACGTGGGGCCCGCAAATTCAAGAACTTAGCCGCAAGATTTTTGCTTCCGCTGGCTCATTAAGAAGGTTGCGAAATTTTCTGCCCACTGCTACTAAAATTGCTCTTGCACAATCCCTTCTACTTCCTATCCTCGATTATGCAGACGCCAGCTATCTTAATATAACTGAGAGTCAACTTAATAAACTTGAGCGACTTTAGAATTTCTGTATAAGATTCATATTTGGTTTGCGGAAATATGATCATGTGTCTGAATTTCGTGCTAAGCTCAAGTGGCTACCAATTCGCTTTCGCCGGAATGCTCATATACTATCGCTTCTATACAACATTCTTGAGTTTGATCCTAATACTCTTTTATACCTCAAAAAACGATTCGAGTTCCTCCGTGAGTCACATTCAAGGTTCTTAAGGTCGTCGGAAAATCTCAGACTGGAAACACCAATGCATTCCAAGATATTTCTTGATAAATCCTTCTCAGTCCAAGCTGTTCGTCTATAGAATGCATTGCCTGTGTCAGTAAGACGCGCAGAGACTTTGGTAATTTTTAAAAGAATGGTTAAGGACCACTTTCTTTCGACTATTCTCTAAAAAGTCACCTACTATCATGCCGTTTCTTTATACCTATCTTTATTATATTTATATATTGTTATGTATCATATATATTTATAAGCATATGAGCCTGTACCTATTAGAATAAAACTAACTAATAAATGTACGCCACCTACTGCCCTCTATTTTTTGTATAACTTTTTGTCTTTCACTTTTGGTTGTCTGGAAGAGATCGCTATTAGCGATAAGAACGCCAATTGTGCCTTTGTTTAATTATTTTTTTTCTCTATGTAAATGTATTGGTGCACAATAAAGAGTAATCTATCTATCTATCTAAAAACGAGCAGTTTCCCGCGACTTCGATCGAAAATAGTGCCACCTACCGGGTCTATGTTTTTAGCCTATGTTACTTCTGGGTACTGTAGCTTTCTAATGGTGAAAGAATCATTAAAATCGGTCCAGTAGTTTTTGAGTTTATTCGTTACAAACATACAAAAATACAAATCTTTGCTCTTTATTATATTAGTGTAGATAAACTTTTGTGTGTGTGTGTGAATGATCTACGCTGTTCGCCGCGGGGCCTTTACAGCTTCACCGGACAAGAGGGCGAGCGTGCAACCACTACGCTCGAGCCAGAAGGGCAAGGGGGCAACTAGCTGGCGGGCGCCTCAAGGAGGAACGGCCTCGGCTTGGGCAGTCGCTATGGGGGAGGGCGTATACTAGGTGTCTCGCCGTGGTGCTCTGCACCGGCCGGCGGGCAAGGGATTCTTTGAGCTCGCCGGCGAGGTCGGTGTCTGATCCTGTGTGCGGTATCTGTATCCGAAAGAAGGGATGTAAGGGCATCGGGAGGGTCGGTGATGTAGATAAACGTATCTATATATCTATCTATCTATAACCTCACGCCAGATCCCTTGCGGGGTAGGCAGAGAGTACAGAGTTCCAACAGGTTCTTTCCTTACATAACTCTCTGGCTTCCTCGACTCTCATAGTTCGTCTCATACACGCTCGCCGGTTACGGAGACTCTTGACTTTTCCATCAGATAAGACTCGGTTTATTTAGTCGTGGTAAGATAGTCTAGGTCTTCCCCGGTACCTGCATCCTTCCACTTTCACATTGTATATCTGTTTTGTCATTCTTTCCTCTGGCATTCTTTCTATATGCCCGAACCAACGGAGCATGCCCTTTCTCATCTTTACACCGATACTATCTTTCATACCTACTCGCTGTCTTACTATGCTGTTGCTAATGCGGTCGGTCAGCTTCACTCCGCACATCTTCCGCAGAGCTCGCATTTCTACCGCATTTATCCTACTTTCATTCTCCTTCTTACATACCCAGCTCTCGCTACCATATAACAGCGTTGGGACAAGAACTCCGTTATGTATGGCCAGCTGCGCCTTATGGCTTAAGTGCCGGCTCCCGAGTAGCTTTCCCATCGCACCATTCACTCTGTCCCTGCACTCACTCTTCTCTCTATGTCAGCGGTGTATTTCCCATCCATACTGAAGGCGCATCCAAGATATACAAACTCATTCACTTGCTCCAGCACATCGTTACCAACCACAATCCTTACATTCGTTCTGGTTTCTTCCCTTTCAAAAACCATAATCTTGGTTTTCTTCACATTCAAGTGTAAGCCATTGATCATGCAGTCGTCTTTCATAACTGTGACTAGTGTTTGCAGATCAGTGGCTGTTGGCGCTATTAAAACCACGTCATCTGCATAAAGTAGATGGTTTACCACTAAGTCACCCATTTGTACACCTTCATTCATCGCTTTCAGTCTTTGAAGACTTTTGTCCAGATATATTATAAACAGTCTAGCGGACAACACGCAACCCTGCTTGACGCCGATTTTAACGTCAAACCAGGATGACCACTAATATTCAGACCGAAACAAATAGTTGTGGGTCACACAAAGATTTGTCCCGTGCGGGAATCGAACCCGCGACTATTCGACACAGTAGACGGAGCGGCCTAACCACTGCGCCAAATCGTCCGTCATTTACCTATCTTAATCATCACGGCACATCCTTTGCGGGTAAGACATCTCATACACGCTCGCCGCTTACGGAGACTCTTGACTTGAAATATATAATGCATCACTTGAAAGATGCCATGTGAATAATAATTTAAACACATCGCTGGTTTTACCTGCTTTGTAACGACGCCGTTAGCAAAGGCTTGGAATACAATCAATGCAAATAAAAAAATAGTTAACTTCTTTTGTTATTTTTCTGTCTCCCGCTTTGCAAAGGAGAGCAGTGAAAAGTTGTTATATCCTACTCTTCCTGTTTTCTTTTCTTTCTAATTAAATTTGTTGCGGGTTCCAAGACCATTAAAGCGCTTCGTGGGACACCCCAAGGGTCAAACCTTGGTGTCATCTATAGTGACCATTGTGGATCCTGGCTTACAGGAGTTGCAATAGTGAGAAAGTGTAGCGGGATTAGTCTCAAAAAATCCATAGAAACAAAACGTCGCCCTCACTTAAATCGTAATAATAAAAAACACACACTTAAATTGAAGGCCAAAGCAACCCGTTCACCGGTGGCGATCACGGTGGCGATCAGTATCTTCCTATGATTGCGCGTGCAGCCGTCGCCTAGTTAACGCGTGCAGGACGCAGAACGCGTTGGTGTGAACATTATAATATTAGCCCTGTTAAGAAACTGCCCCACTGTTAGGCACAGGCCTCCTTTCAAACTGAGAGGGTTTAGGCCTTAGTCCACTACGCTGGCCCAGTGCGGGTTGGCGAACTTCACAAACCTTCGTGAAATTTAAGGCGAGCAGGTTTCCTCACGTTATTTTCCTCCACCGTTAAAGCAAGTGATAGATATTTTTTTTAATACACACATCTTTTCGAAAAAACAGAGGTGCGTGCCTGGGTTTAAGCCCGAGACCTCTGACTTTGCAGTCAGAGGTCTCGGGTGAAAATGTTACCATCCATTATTACTGCAGGAGCTGATCGCTACCGTGCACGCTACCGCGGCCGCTGAACGCGTTGCTTTGGCAGTACCTTAAAAGTTAAATACCGCACGATTTGATTCGATACCACTGTCGTCGGTTTGCCATACATGAACAGTTTTAAACAAAGAGACACTGATGGCTGTTTCAGTAGTCATACTCGTGAACGGGAGCTGCTTGTGGGGACTGGTCCATATGGAATCCTTTAGACACTTAATAAATAACATCATTAGTTTCATATCTCGGTCGTAAGGGATCACACTGCAGCTAAATCTTAACTAATTCATTGTAACTGAAACATTGTATCCACACAATATCTATTTATATCACAGGTATCTGTATCCGAAAGAAGGGATGTAAGGGCATCGAGAGGGTCGGTGAGAACAGTTGCAAGGTTTGAAAGACTTTCATATCAATTTTAGCCGCTGTAGCACAAACATTGGTCCGCGCAGTCCTGAAGCATTTATTTTTATTTATTTATTTTATTTGGTACACAAACAGGTTACACCCAAGATATGATTACATTAGGTTTAGTATAAACATTTATGAGCTAGGGAATAACCCTAAGATAATGTACACATGAGTATATATGTATAATATAAGGAAAAAACAGAACATCAACTGTAACTGTAATACAGCTCAGGATTTAGTGTAACATTGAGCGTACTGAAAAAGATAGTGAATCCGTAAAAGATAGTAAAACTAAGTCAACTGACTACCATGCAAAGAAAATTACCTGAAATTAAATAGATTAATAGAAACAGTACAATTGATTGGACTAGATAAAAATTGAAAATTAAATATAAGATAACAGAAATGACTAAGAAATAAGAAATAGCCGTAATAAACACCATTAAAATATTTTAAATTTGACACTGCACTTGAAAGAAATATATGAGGGTTCAAAGATGTCGATATCTACGAGTATATTGCGGTTTGAAGTCGTTGTATAGCCTACACATGAGGATGATAGGGTTATAATAAAAAGTGTTGTTTTTATATACTTCAAGTAAAAATAGACGAGGATGACGTGTGGCGTATCTTGTACTTAACTGACTAATGAGAGTAGTTCGTGAGAATTTAATTTAGAGTGCAGAATTGTATACAAACACAAAAAATTAATATGCTGTCGCCGAAGTGAGAGACTTACCAAGTTAAATTTTTGTAACATGTCGGTGTAAGACAATTTTATTGATGATTTTCTCACATGTGTGGAGACAAATTCACACAGCTTCTATCTATCTATCAATATTGTTACGACCTGAACATACCCCGATATATTGAAAAGTCTTTATTGGGGGATGTCGATTCTAAAACGCATAACACACCCTTAGGTCCCCCGGCGATCTGAATAGATCTAGAATCCGCGCTTAAGTGGTGAAACGTCTAGAAGGTTCCACCCCTTTAATTATCGCCGGCGAGCGGGCGCGGTATACAAGTACCTATTTGTTTACGCACTAATAGGTATGTAATAATAATACCGCTTTGTGGGCCGCGCCGGCTATTGTTCGATGTTCTTCTATCGATGTACTTAGAGGGTTCGCGTCCGTTCTAGAACTTTCATAGGAGTATAAAAGGAACACAGAGCGCGGGGACGTACACAGTCTCTTCTCGGACGCGATAGTGATCAAATCGGAGAACAAGCGATCTAAGTGGAATACACCGGCGACTTAAGCATCGATATACGGATACTACGAGTGACTCAGCGACTTGGAAGCAGTATTTGGATACTAACGAGAGTAGTACTAGTGTGTGATTAGTTCGCGTGTGTATTTGCATTCGACGTACTGTTTTGTGTGTACAGCGCCTAATAAAGTACTTCGCACGTTATTCGGCATTTAATTACCCCGCAAACGTAACAATATCATCACACCAGATCCCTTGCGGGGTAGCCAGAGAGTACGGAGTTCCAACAGGTTCTTAAAGACTTCTGGCTTCCGCCACTCTCAAACTTCATCTCATACACGACTATACATATACGACTTAAACACCGTCACGCCTACATTCCCCAAGCGGGAGTCGCAGAGTGTACTAAGTACACCCACTTTTCGCCGACGATGTTAAGTCCCATGTAATGGAGGACGAGTCGGACTCAAGCTGGGAAGTTTTCGTTAGAAAAACTACACTTGTCCGACCTAGGATTTGAACCCGTGATCACAAAGCGATGCGCTTTGCCACTAGACCAACAGGCAGTCAACGGCTAGTGTCTTGTTATTATAACTAGTGGTCGCCCATAGGTCGAAATTCGACCTACTCTTTCATCGTTTGCTGGTTATGTTTGACATTCAGTAAAACTATAGACAAATAATATTAAAGACAAACAATATTAATCTATTTCCAATTTGACCACAGACTTTAACAATAAACAAAAGTCAAATGTGTGTCAAATACATGGTAGTGTGTGTGTAATGTTTTTTATTTGTTGTTTATTTATTATGCATAGTTTAAAAAATAATATTAGCATTCTGCACTCCTTCTCTATATAAACTATAAGTGTGGGAAATTTCATACTCCTCCGTCCGCGCAATTTTCGTAAAAAGGGGTACAAAGTTTTTACTTCACGTATTAATATAATGATTTATATGGCAGCCTCACCAAATAGACCGTGTCTTATCTGAAGGGCAAGTTAAGAGTCTCCGTAACCGACAAGCGTATATGAGACGTACTATGAGAGTGGAGGAAGCCAGAGAGGTATGTAAGGAAAGAACCTGTTGGAACTCTGTACTCTCTGCCTACCCCGCGAGGAAGCCCCCGTTATGATATAGATAGATGGTAGCCCGACTCTGAAAATGACCCCTGTATCATTTGTATATTTACAAACATGACATTCGCACACACAAACACACATGTGTTGGTCACACAAAGATTTGTCCCGTCTGGGGGTCGAACCCGCTACTACACGTTCTAGTGGGCGGAGAAGACAAGATTTAACCACGAGGTAGTAGGGTTAGAGTAGAATAATATTATATAATGTATTACAAGTTACGTTGTGAAAATTCATTAAAAATGGCTGCCATTTTACTCGCACGAACGAGTTGTTGACGACTTTAGTTAGGCAGGCAATACAATCAACTCAACTCAGGACGGACGATTTAGCGCAGTAGTAAAGAGCTTAAGCCGCTCAGCCCACTGTGTCAAATAGTCGCGGTTTCGATTCCCGCACGAGACAAATCTTTGTGTGCTCCACAATTATTTGTTTCGGTCTGGGTATTGTATGTTAATTTTCATATTTGTTAACGCACCCACAACACAGGAATAAATACTAGTGTTAGGCTACGTTTTTTTTTAAGAAAAAACAAAGTCCTATTTTGTTTTCCTTTTTTTTAAATAGTATCCCCACACATAAAATTAATCCTTTTGTCTCTCACGTTTATATCCTGTCCATTTTTAAAAATCACAGGTCATGTCTAACGTAACCTTGTTCCTCTAAAGGAACTGAATTAAGTTTTTTTTCGTTTTGTTTGTCAATGTTTGGATAACTATTATTTTATTTTTTATTAAAAGAAACGTCATCATCATCTCAGCCTATACTTGTCCGCTGCTGAATATAGGCCTACCCAATCGCTTTCCAGGTAATCGGTCTGATGCCATATACTTCCTGCGATTTTTACAAGATCGTCGGTCCATCTGGCAGGCGGCCGTCCTACGCTGCGCTTGCCAATACGTGGTCCCCACTCTAGAATCTTTCTGCCCCGACGCCCGTCCAATCTTTGCGCTATGTGGCCCACCCATTGCCACTTCAGCTTGCTAATCTTGAGGGCTATGTCGGTGACTTTGGCTCTTCTATGTATCTCCTCATTCCTGATTCGATCACGTAGAGAAACGCCGAGCATTGCTCTTTCCATAGCTCGCTGAGCAACTCTGATCTTTTTCATGAGACCTATTGTAAGAGACCACGTTTCTGATCCGTATGTCATCACTGGTAATACACATTGACTAAAAACTTTAGTCATGAGGTACTGAGATATTTTGGATGAGAAGATTTTGCGCAATTTCCCGAACGCTGCCCAGCCGAGTTGGATTCGTCGATTGACCTCTCTCTCAAAGTTGGGCCTACTTAACCGGACTGCCTGTCCCAGGTATATGTATTGGTCGACAGCTTTAAGAGTAGAGTTCCCAACGGTGACTGCGGTGGGTACGACATGGACGTTTAACATTATTTTCGTTTTGTCCATGTTCATTTTAAGACCCACTTGTTGAGATGCTCTGTTGAGGTCACCGAGCATTCGTCCTAGATCTTCCAGCGACTCCGCCATGACTACAGTGTCGTCGGAAAATCGAAGGTGAGTGATGTATTCGCCATTGATGTTGACGCCAAGTCCTCGTCATTCCAAGAGCTTGAAGGTATTCTCCAAGGTGGCCGTAAACTGTTTCGGAGAAATGATGTCTCCCTGTCTTACTCCTTTTGGATCGCCTTCGTGCACTGCCCCTGTACTCGGACTGACATGGTGGCGTTATTATACAAGCACTTCAACACTTCAATGTACCGATAGTCAATGCGGCATCGCTGGAGAGATCTAAGAACCGCCCAAGTCTCGATCGAATCTAAGGCTTTCTCATAGTCCACAAACGCCAAGCATAGTGGCCGATTATACTCCTCCGTCTTCTGTATAATCTGCCGCAGCGTATGTATGTGGTCTATGGCTTGTTCGGGAGGCTGGAAGTCATCAAGCCTGCGTTCGAAACGATTCATGATGACTCTCGAAAACAACTTATAAACATGGCTCAGCAGTGTGATGGGCCTATAGTTCTGAAAAGAGGTGTTATCACCTTTCTTGAAAAACAGTACCACCACAACCCTGTTCCATGCTTCCGGCGTTTTCTCTTCGAGCAAGACGGAATCAAACTCTTCAGCGTCTCTTGCGAATACTTTGGAGCCCTTGTTCTGCTCTATGGTCTCCTCAATACGTCTTGTATTGAAGGACCGTAAATCGTGTTGCAAGTACTTTAATATCTGTCCATTGAGGTGCCTATAGGACTTAGCATCATCGGAGGTTTGGAGTGTCATGGAACGTCGCTCAGCCATGAGGTTTTGAGTGAAGTCAGATAGTTTTTGAGGCCTATTTATACGGTGGGGCTTATAATACTTGGACCCGACCGTATGAATAGTCTCTACCAGCCTGTTGTTGATCTCGTCTACTGATGCGCTACTGTCTAGCAATTCGAAGCGGTTTGACAATTCGAGCTGTAATTTCTCGGGGTTTTGAATATGTGCATAAGAAGGTCAGAGTAGATTCCATCGGACGCGATTTTTCCATTTTGACATTAATTTTTAATGTGCCTCTGACCATTCGGTGATCACTGCCGGTTTTTACCATGTGAATTACGGAGATATCATTAAATATTTGTCGCTCATGATAAGGTCTATCTCATTTTTTGTGGAACCATCAGGGCTCATCCAGGTCCATTTCCTGTGAGGCGGCTTCTGGAAGAAAGAGTTCATCATTAAGCGTCCCTCTTTCTTCAGAAATTCGGCCACCCTCTGACCCCTGGGGATGCGCTGCATCCCAATTGTTCCACTCTCAACTCATCATCGCCCCATTTGCCCAGCCGCGCATTGAAGTCACCCATAACCACTGTAAAGTGTGCTTTGGAAGTATGTATGGCTCTACTAATGTCCTCATACATAACTTCGACCTCATCATCTGAGTATGCCGAGGTCGGTGCGTAGACGTGTATGATCTTCAGCGAATATCTTTTGTTAATTTTCCGTTGCTGGTGGTAGCCCAATCTCTGCCGGAGATTCTTCGCACCCCTTGTCCTGTCGTTACCATGGCTGCTACCGTGGCCAGGACCACCAGGGACTATGGGCCTGGTTTTATACAATTCTTCCATAATAATTGGGGGGATTTGCCTTCCATAATAATTTGGGGGACTCGCCACGCTTGGCAGGTGGGTTGGCGAGCGCAGTTTATTGGTCGTGGAAGAATCTAGGAGAACGCTGCCCATTCCCTAGTTGTCCCTTAGTCGCCTTGTACGACACCCAATGGGCTGAGATGAGTTCGTCCAATTCTAAGCCGGGAACCACACGGCTCTGTATATTATCTCATTACCCGTTGTATCCTCAGCCTTATTGGTACCATCTTCAAACCAGTATGACCAGTGTGAGTCGGTCAGTATTATTATATCTAGATTCACCGACAACTGAATGAATTAGAATTGTATTAATACAAAACAAGGCATTATGATAAATCTTTATATCTACAAGGTGTATCGTAAATAACGCAAGACCTTAGACACCCCTATTAGATAATTGCTTCAAAAATTCAATACGAAAACCAGTACCTTTTTTTTTATGCACTTTTATACCCCAATCAATAATGAAACTCGTACGTGTATGTGTGCATATTGAGAAATACCTTTTAGAAATGCATTTGAAATTTCCGTGTTGCTTTGAATTAAGAATAAATAAATACAATTATATCTCATAAATGTAATAATAATTATAATTCTAATCATATAAGTAATTCCTGCCTTTTGCGCCCCAGACTTGAAAGAACTAATGCTATTAAGTATTTGGGTGTAATAGTTGATGGTAGAATAAGCTTCCAAAATCACATTGATTTGCTGGCGACAAGAATACGTAAACTAATTTATATATTTAAAAATCTACGATATGTCGCTGACAAAGAATTGATAAAAACAGTTTATCTCGCACTTGTGCAGTCACAACTTAGTTATTGTATCACTATCTGGGGATGGTCAATAAAAACCTTATTGTTAAAAATTGAAAGAGCACAGAGAGCTATTCTAAAAGTAGGCTTCTGTCTGCCATTCATGCACCCCACCACTGATGTATATAAGCAGAGTAAGGTTCTAACAGTTCGCCAGCTCTATATTTTGCACACTGTTATTAAGCAACATTCTGTATTGCCATATGAACCCAAGCTAATTGCGAATCGACGCAGAAAAGACTTGGTTTGTACAAAACCATTGTATAACACTAGTTTTGCACATCGTTTCTTCTGCTACCAAGGTGGTAATCTGTACAATAAAATTAAGAGAATTTTATCAATTTACTCCCTTCCGAAAACCAAGCGTAAAACTCTAGTTAGGGAGTGGTTACAAAGCTTGGATTACGAGTTAACGGAGAAACTACTTTACTAATAGTCATACATGCACACACATACACACGCGCACACACACGCATGCACACACACATACACACAGACGCCTCAAGTCATCCACATAGGGCATATTAAAACTAAATTAATACCCGTATTATATTGTCTCCTTCTTAATCTTAAATAATTTCTCATGCGTGATCATATCCTAATTTTTATAACTTTATTTCATATTTCCGTAAGGTGAGGGCCTGGTGATCTGTAATACAGGTTAACCCCTATAATAGACACCAGCTCCTTATAAACACCTGACAAAATTGTTAAGTTTCTATTAAAAATTTTGTTGTGAGGAGAAATAAATAAATTTATTATTTATTTATTTACTATATAATAAACGTTGAGATGATTCTACCAATTTTTTGTGCAGATAATCCTGCACATTTGTTCTGAAATAAAAACGATCGTTGCCATCCTGACTTCCAGTGGTAGCGCATTCCATAGCAAGATAGACTGAACAAAGAAAGAAGAGTGAACAAAGTCCGAACAGTGAGAAGAACATTGAAGAAGACGATTATTTAGGAATTGATCTACTGAATTGATTCAGTGATTCAGATCGTTCTATAAAATCGATTCAATGGCTCGCATAAATCGATTTCACCATTAGTCGATTTTAAATCGCCATGCCTACTTGTCACTATTCTTAAAAACGCAGCGAGTCAGTTATCGGCGTACTTTGTACACCCACTTTTCGCCGACGATGTTAGATCTCATGTAATAGGGGGCCAGCCTGTTGCCATATACCGAACACATTTATAGATAGGCAGACAGACAAATAACTATATTTATCACACCTAGGAATTCAACCAAAAATCTCGTGATCGTAACGCGCATTATTCGCCAACAGACTAACAAAGCAGTCAAAAAGAAAATAAAAAAATGACCAAAATCTAACCTTACCAAACCTTTGTTTCAGATTTACTCCAAGGCTTACAACAGCTTCTCCAGCCCTACCAACCTAACAAACAGAACATCGACATCACGCGCAGTCCACCAGACAAACAGACACGCAAAGAAAACCGAACGAAAACACCAGACGAAAAGCGGACGAGTGAAACCAGAAAGAATAAAAGACCTCTATACCAATTCGATTTCCTGTTTACAACTAACAAACCTAGGAAAACTATAAAAAATTTTAGTGATACAAAAATTATTGATAAAAATTTCAGCTTTGAATCGACGACTAAATCTAACAGGTACAAATCAACAACTAGGGTAATTGACAACAACAGGGTAACACCCAACAACAAGGAAACAAAGCAGCGTGAATCAACAACTGAAGTAACTCTAAACATCGATAACCAGCCAAGTAGTTTGAGAAAAGAAAAATATGTTGTTGCTAATGAAGCGGAAAACAATTTCGATTTAAGCAAGGTTACAATCAACAACACGGACTTTACCAAGAAGAATCTAAACAAAGGAGTGCTTGACGAACAATCTAACAGAAACAATGGTAGTACAAACTCAGGTATACCCAACAACTGGGATCTGTACAACAACGAGAACTATGATAGACCACACACAGCAGGCACTAGGAATGTCAATGTTGCCAATCTTATCAACGACCCAATAACTAATATCGACCAAAGTGGTGATGGTGATGATGTTGGCGACCGCAGGGTAACACCCAACAACTCGGACTTCCCAACTCCAAATCCGTTGGCAAATAGACCCGGACTTAGACCATCGCCGGCTACCAACCGGCCTGTATCGGATAGTATTTATTTCCCGAGTTCCGGCGGATCTTCCGAGCCGGAAACTCCGGATTTGCTGATAGGTCCGGACGAAGATGATATGACTAGCTTGCAGAAGAGAAGATACATAGATCTGGCGGAAAGAAGTGAGTATTAATCTTTATACACGGTGTAATTTTATAGTATTTTTCATGAAGGAAGGGTACTGGGAAATTGACAGTGTCAAAGAAAATTATACTTTATTCAATGGCAATAAGAGGCATGACCTATTTCTATACTTATGGTGTTATACCATAATACTATTGAATTAAATATTAATTTCCATTAGCACTTAGAACTGTCACTACCCATCCTATGTAAAAACTACTATAGTTGTCCTGTAGCGATAGCCCAGGTGATGTATCTGCTCTGGAGTGTAGACTAGAGCTCAAAATAAATAACTTTTCAAAAAAGGGGTACCAACTTCAAGATGCCCAAAAGTAAGTGCCAGTCTGACGGTGCAGAGGGTTACTTGGCAGCGATTTCAAATATTTATTTTTTGCTTTTTTAGTTTATTTAGGTAGGTTAAGTGATCCTGTGAATGAAACCCTAAGAAAGCACATTGTTCTGCGCCCATACATGATTTGCCCCAGAACCAACAGCAATGAAAAAACACTTGTATGATTTAAATCACCCATAATTTCTCTTAAGGCATTTATTATTAAACGGACAAGCGGTGGAATCACAATATTGCACAAAAAGTATTCAATTTTAAGGTTATAATTCAATAGTCATTAATACATACGAGGTTATATTGTGTGTTGACATTTAGTAAAGATGTCAGCGACTTCGATATAAGTAGTTTTTTTTTGTTTATGACATCACGACGACGCGTATTTTGCCAGTGTCAAGTATTATGAATATAACTATTCATTTTTAATTCAACTCGCCAATGAACTTGATGATAACGACGATAATGAAATTGATGAAGTACCCCACCCTGGATAGTAAAGCGATGAATACTTTACATACCAATTGCGACAGTCGTTATGAGGAAAATCGAAGAGGCACGTTTTATCACTTTGTTACAATTACCTTCACTCATGCACATGTAAGAATATACAATAGTTAATATTCCACCAAAATTACATTATTATTCGAAATAACACAATTTTTGGAAATTAAAACAAATTGACGACAACACTCTTTGTTTTCCTGCCAAAAAACCGATATAGGTATTAACAATACTTTGAAATATTCGTTTTAGATTGCAAATTGTCGATTAGATACGGATATTTGCCATTATTTTAATAAAATAGATAAACAATGATGGTATGGGTCAAATGTTTATTAATTCTGAGACAATTATCGACAAAGTCCTTTTCCAACTTTTGAAAATCATTTCAGTGTACTACCGTTAAGAAATATAGTTCAAAATTATATTTGAGTATCAGAGGTAAGTTTAAGATTAACAATTTGGTCTTTTTTATGACAAATTAATCGTACTTTTTCAGTTATTCAGCGTTAAATCCAAAAAGATCCCAAGACGAACGAAATTCATCAGTAAATGAACATAATGTTGAATAATCATTATATTAATACGTGAAGCAAAAACTTTGCACCCCTTTTTACGAAAATGAGGAGTATGAAATTGCCCACACTTATAGATGATATAGAGAAGGAGTGCAGAATGCTAATATTTTTATTAAATTACGCATAAAAAACATTACACACACTGCCATGTATTTGACACAATACACTTCAAATTGAAAATATATCTATCTATAGCCTTAATGAATGTCAAACATAGCCAGCAAACGATGAAAGAGTTTTTACAAAAAACCATTGTTTACAGATAATTTTTGAATTATTAATTAAATTATTGAAATATGTATGTCAAATTCAATGGACAGCATTTTTTTTTTGGTTTTCTGTATCAATAAAAACATTTTAAAAAAAGGTATTCTTTATTTTAATAATTTTTTTTAATTTAAATTTCTTATAATTTGTTTGAAAAAAATAGGCAAATTAACTGTGTAGCCTTGGCGAAATCTGTGATTACAGAAGTATAGTCTTTTATTATGGTCGAATTAAGAATTATGGTCGAATTTCGACCAATGGGCGACCACTAGTTATTGAATAAATACACCCTTAAAAATCAAATATGCAACAACTATATAAACCTACAAAGGATAACAAACAGAAACAAATGTTATTTACTAAGAAATAATTGTTGTAATAGTCGAAAGTATCTCAGCTATAGTAATGGTTCTAAACCAGTAATAGTCATAACTTATGAGAAATTAGTGTTTTTAAAGAAACGTAATTACTAATGACATTCATACACCTAGTTGAAATCAAATAACGCTATTTTACTACGTTATAACTGGTAGGTAACATAAAATGTATTTAGCAGTATTAGAATTAGAGTTATCAGTTCCCAATGTAATTAATTCATAGATTTCGCTTAAACATTTATATGGTAGCGAGAGCTGGGTTTGTAAGAAGGAGAATGAAAGTAGGATAAATGCGGTGGAACTGTGAGCTCTGCGGAAGATGTGCGGAGTGATGCTGACCGACCGTATTCGCAACAGCGTTGTAACAATGAACACGTTATATGTAACGTTATATTATTTACATGATGCTCTGCTTAGAATAGGACAAATAAAATATTATGCAACTGTACATGAACTAGGCTATGCCTACGATAATACTGTGTCCTGAAACACAGGCTATGGCCTGTGTTTCAGGACACAGTATTATCCTTGATAGCATGTGTATAAGCGAAAATGACATGATAACACAGGTTACAGTTTTTGGAATATTGTTTAGGTCTGCGCGTGAGTGCGTGTGTGAGTGTGTGTGTGCGAGTGTATGAGTGTGTGTGTGTGTGAGAGAGAGTGTGTGTGTGTATATATGTGAGTGTATCGTGTGAATTACTTATTAGGCAACTACACTAAAATCTCTAGCAGCTCTTCAGTTTTTGATAATCACAGGTAAGTAAAAAATCTCGTACATTATTTCTGCCAAGCTTTTAAGTTAAAGGATAAATGTTGATAACAGAACTCAGCTTATTGTAGATAAACGGACCTAGGAAAAAATAAAACTTTCTGGTAAATGCATTTTTAAATTGAAACGGGATGGAACCACGTAGTGAGGTCGTTTTGATAACTTATTCTTGTCAAATGGGGTGAGGGAATGTTGTTTGAGAGTAGGGAAAATAATAAAAAGTTGGCGAACAGTAAGTAGATTCCAATAATTGTATAAAAGTAAAGTCTGATAATAAAACGGGTCGAAAGGAGCTCACTTTTAAAATAACCCTTTGTGCAATCTCTAAGGGTAGTATAATTGTTTTAGAGGCGCCACTCCCACAAGTGAGTGATTAATGACAAACCGCCTTATAAAATGTCTTATAAAATGCCTTTTCATAATGTTTATATCAGCTACGAATCTTAATTTTTTGTATACAAGATGTAAATTAATTAACGCAAGACGAAGAAGAAGAAAGATGTTTGTTCTAAATCGGCAACTGAGTCGATTGCAACTATTTTTAAAGGATTTTTTTTAATTTTCAAAAAATGCTGTTACTCGTTCTGTTTGCTATATAAAACAAAATTAAATAATTATTCGAAGCGTTACGGCCATTTTAAATGTATTTTACACCTCAATATGCATACAAAAGTTAATAATTTATTAAATTTTATGGTTAATTTGGGTACCCAAGAGTTTAAAAAAATGGTAGAAAACTCCTTAATATTGGAAGTTGGATTTTCGTATTGAATTCGTAAAGCAATAATCTAATTGGGGTGTCCGAGGTCTTGAATTATATCTTGAAATATATATATATATATATATATATAATTTTCTTAGCCTAGTTTGTAGTAACGAAACATGAGACCGGAAATTTAGTTAAGAGTCCAGTTATTTAGGTATGAACCTAAATATTTTATTTCTGCCTTTCGTGACAACGAGGGGCATTCGCAAGTGCCTAATGTGGGAGGGTGCGCGTTTATATGTGATTTAATAGTAAGGGTAAAGGGGGGCTCGTTAATGTTTCTAACATAAAATGGCATATACATGGTTTTGTCAATTTTCAAAGTAAGCAAGTTAGATTTTAGCCAATCAGCCACACTTTCAATAGTGCCTTTCTGAGCAAGAGCAAAGGTACCGATCCGTGTATCAGAGGAAAATAGTAGCACAGTGTCAAAAGTTACAGAGGTTATTCATATAAATAGAAAAAAGTGCTGGCCCTAGCACTGAACCCTGGGGAACCCCGAAGGTGATAGGTAAGTCAGAACTAGTGTAAGAGCCCACTTTTACACATTGTTTGAGACAACTGAAGTAATTCTGGAATAATTGCAGTGGTAAGCCTCGTATTTCTACACTTTTATTTTAGTTAGCAGTAGCGAGATAGATACTCACATACAAAATAATCCCCTTCATGGAATGTTTCGACATTTTTCAATACAGTCATATAAATTTTAAACAAAAAACTACTGAAACACTTCAGCTATCTTCTTCGTAAAACACTTGATGTAAATATTGCCATATATTCCATGTTATTGGTAAATTGATGTTATTTAATATATGTAGGAGTTTCTCATTTTTATATTGGTTTGCATTATTTTATTTTGTATTTCTATACCTTTATTTGTAGTATGTTTTTGTTTATTTAGTATATATAAATTGTTCAGTTAGGACAGCAGATATTATATATTGCATGTAATCCAAACCATTTATTGTACACTTGTCTGCATGTCTGTTACTGTACCTATCGAAATAAATACAGTATCGAAAGCTTTGGAAAGATCAAGGAAGATCTTACTTAGAGGCTTACGCTCTTTGTTTATCGTCAAGATTACGAACAGCAAAATCGGTCAGTGTACTTTGTCCTCTTATCCGGTGAAGCTGTAAAGGCACCGTGGCCAACAGCGTATATCATTCACACACACAAAAATCCCTGCGCTCAAGCGTTTTTGCCATACCTATTACTGAATCTAACATAAGGCTCACAAGAAATTATTTTGTATCCTTGGTGCTTTACCTATGCAGGGCTTATCCTAGTTGTAGTCTCCTTCTCTATGGCTGATCTGCCATGTTTTGTGTCTCTTTGCAGAGGAGGGAAGTGGAATTTCATTTTGGCTTACAGGAGTTACAATTTGGAATGTGTGGCGGGCTTAGTCCCAAAAAAACCTGTTGTTTCACTTGATATTTTGCCTTCCGTTATAAATTTAAAATCTTGACTATAATGTCAAGCTGATCGTGAAGACCGGTTTTAAAACGAGATATTTACCGGCAGTCGACAGTGTGATTTCTTTTCCTAGTGTTTAAATGGGTGTTATAGTTAAGTTATAATCTGATTTGTACGGTTCCGTATCTATCTATACCATCACGCCAGATCCCTTGCGGTGTAGGCTGAGAGTACAGAGTTCCAACAGTTTCATTTCTTACAGATCTCTTTGGCTTCCTCTTCGGTTCCGTATCTCTTTCTGTCTCCTTGGCAATTATTATTCCCATCTGATGGTGGGGTCTGCCTTCCTAATATTCCTCTTCCACTTTGCTCTGTTGGACTTGTCGTGTTTGGAGGCATTGTAGATACAGAGGTCCTTCTTGAGGACATCTGCTCATCTTATTTTCGGCCGCCCTCTAGACCCTGAGATGTTCAGATTTTCTGTAACATTGCCCACATTATTGGGGGGGTCTTCTCTTTACATGGCCATACCAACGAAGTCTATTTTCATGCAGTTTATCAGCGATGTCGAGAACACTAAGACTCTCGTGAACGTATTCGTTGCGAATTTTATCGAGTCTTGTCACCCCCCACCGAAGCCTCTTTATTTCAGCGACTTGAATGGAATGGACTTGGCGCTGCGTTACGGCCCCCGTTCGGTTTCCGTATCTAAATTGATAAAACATGTGCCTTATTTGATCCTTTATTGTTCGTCTGACTGTCTGAAGGTTAATAACCCTTTTTCCTAAGCACAGGTAAAGGTATCAAGTTGAAATTTATGTCAAATACGGCTAGTATTTTGCGATGTAAAATATTAAAACTTCTAAGAAAATTCAATCAGAAGCTTTGGCCATTTAAAGTCACTTTCAAAACCTATACAAGGTGTAACATAATAAACGCAAGACCTAAAAGTAGTTTGTTCTAAATCGATAGCTGAATTGAGTTCAACAATTTCGATTGTATCATTTTTTTTAAATTGCAAAAAAATATTTTACTCCTTTAGTGCGCTATGATAAACTAAATTTATTCTTGATTCATACCAATACGGAGATTTCAAACGTATTTCTCAATACGCACGCACACACGTACAAGTTTCATTATAAATTGGGGTATTAAAGTGCTTTAAAAAGCTAAAAAATAAAAACGAGCCTTACAGTAGTCGCATATGATGTGTACCATCTGACATGTTATCCTACTATGAAATTGAGATGACTCATTAGGCAAATCAAATAGTGCGCGCTTCCCCGGTTCTACCGCGCGCACTCATTAGTCAAATCAAATAGCGCGCGCTTCCCCGGTTCCACCGCGCGCGCTCATTGGTCAAATCAAATAGCGCGCGCTTCCCCGGTTTCCAGTAACACATTTCCGTCCCTTAACATATTTGTGTCCCTTTTCCGAAATCCCTCCCACAAAAATATCCCGCAAGCAACAGAAAAGATGTTAAATTTGGAAATTTGGTTTTAGCATTGAATTTGAGAAGTAATTATCTAATCAGGGTATCTGAGGTTTTGCGTTATTTACGATACAGCTTATACAAGCTATATTCATAAGGTATTTTCTGTTGACCTAGTATTATGAATTATGGCAAGAAGCAAAGTTTAACAGTACAAATAAAGGAAAATATCTGACAATTGTTAATTTGTAATTATATAAAACACGGTGTTATATTAGTCATCCTGCAGCGAAAACCCAGTTGATGTATCCAATATCTACTGTTCACTGGTAAAAAGAAATGAATAAAAATAACACTTCAATAAATAACATCTACCTACTGATCCGAAAATCAGAGCTGGGGTGAAAATTCGGAACACCGAAGGTACCTACCGGCCAGCTGACGAGCCGCGCCGCTTCTCAATGTCATTTTTCGCTTGGTATAGGTGTTTCTAATGCACTAAATTAGTATTGTTATGGAGATATTACTTTTTAGACGACGACGACGATTGATATGTTACTTATGAGATGTGTTATAGAGGTGTTACTTATTAGACGACGACGACGACGATAGATATGTAACTTATGAGATGTGTTATAGAGATGTTACTTATAAGACGGCGACGACGATTGATATGTTACTTATGAGATGTGTTATAGAGATGTTACTTATTAGACGACGACGACGATAGATATGTAACTTATGAGATGTGTTATAGAGATGTTACTTATAAGACGGCGACGGCGATTGATATGTTACTTATGAGATGTGTTATAGAGGTGTTACTTATAAGACGGCGACGACGAATGATATGTTACTTATGAGATGTGATTGTTACTTATTAGACGACGACGATAGAGATGTTATTTATGAGATGTGTTATAGATATGTTACTTATTAGACGACGACGATTGATATGTTACTTATGAGATGTGTTATAGAGATGTTACTTATTAGACGACGACGACGATTGATATGTTACTTATGAGATGTGTTATAGAGATGTTACTTATTAGACGACGACGACGATAGATATGTTACTTATGAAATGTGTTACAGAGATGTAACTTATTAGACGACGACGACGATTGATATGTTACTTATGAGATGTGTTATAGAGGTGTTACTTATTAGACGACGACGACGATAGATATGTAATTTATGAGATGTGTTATAGAGATGTTACTTATAAGACGGCGACGACGATTGATATGTTACTTATGAGATGTGTTATAGAGATGTTACTTATTAGACGACGACGACGATAGATATGTAACTTATGAGATGTGTTATAGAGATGTTACTTATAAGACGGCGACGACGACTGATATGTTACTTATGAGATGTGTTATAGAGGTGTTACTTATTAGACGACGACGACGATAGATATGTAATTTATGAGATGTTACTTATAAGACGGCGACGACGATTGATATGTTACTTATGAGATGTGTTATAGAGATGTTACTTATTAGACGACGACGACGATAGATATGTAACTTATGAGATGTGTTATAGAGATGTTACTTATAAGACGGCGACGGCGACTGATATGTTACTTATGAGATGTGTTATAGAGATTTTACTTATTAGACGACGACGACGATTGATATGTTACTTATGAGATGTGTTATAGAGATGTTACTTATTAGACGACGACGGTAGAGATGTTATTTATGAGATGTGTTATAGAGATGTTACTTATTAGACGACGATAGATATGTTACTTATGAGATGTGTTATAGAGTTCTTATTGGACGATGACAATAAAGATGTTACTTATGAGAAGCCAATCGGCACTGGGTCCGCGTGGTGGAGTATGACTTAATCTCTCTCACCTCAATTTGTGAGAGAAGGCCTTTGCCTGGCAGTGGGAAAGTATAGGCTGATATTACCATTATATTATTATCACTAAGAACACTGTCGATCAAAATCGGTTCATGCGTTTAGGAGCTACGATGCCACAGAGATACATATACAAGGTGTAACATAATAAACGGAAGACCTCAGACACCCGGATTAGAGAATTGCTTCATAAATTCAAAAAGAAAACCAAATTTCCAAATTTAAAGGTTTTTACACTTTTTTAGCACTTTTATACCCTACTAAACAATGAAATTTGTCCGTGTATTTGTGCGTTTTGAGAAATACGTTTTAGGAATGCCTTTGAAATCTCTTATTGCTATAAATCAAGAATATTTTTAGTTTTTTCTAACGCACTAAAGGAGGAAAAGCATTTTTTACAAATTCACAAAATATGATAGATACATTGGTTTTTCTGTTTTCTTTAATTATTGATACCACATAAGTAAGTAATTTTGATATTTTTTATTTTTATCTTTATTTTATGATCATATTTTATTTTACATTTTATTTTTTTGGTTTAACAATTTTAATTTATAAAGTAAGTATTTTTGTCGTCTTTACAAATTGAATGTGGTGTTTACCTGTAATAGTTTGTCACACTTATGTTCTACCTATAATACTGTCAAACCTAGTTGTAAGTATTAGTGTGTCTAAGCGCTGGTAAACCTTAATAATAAATAAATAAATAAAATAAACATTAACAATTGCTGAAATGAATTCAGTTACCGATTTAAAACAAACTACTTTCAGGTCTTGCGTTTATTATGTTACACTTGTATACAAGCTGTAACATAATAAACGCAAGACCTGAAAGTAGTTTGTTCTAAATCGGTAACTGAATCGATTCCAACTATTTTTTAATGTATTTTACATTGTTTTTTAGTTTGCAAAAAATGCTTTTACTCCTTCAGTGCGCTATAAAAAATTAAATTTATATTTTTTTAATAATAATAATAAATTTATTCATTTAAGATCAGTACATGATACAATCTTATTCGAACTTATATTTAAGTAGGTATATTTACCGGTTTGCCTGAACTAGGTCGAGACCTGTGTTTCAGGCATGATTAGTGCTAAAGCATCGTAAATCTAATAATTTTAATTACAATAATATAGCTTATTTGATTAGAAAGTGGCTTAACTAATAACATATGTTTTATTCTACTTTTATAATAAAATTAAAGTTATGATATGCTATGAGAAAATATGTTATCTACAAATTGCTAGTAATTGTTCCGTCTGTTCGTAGGACATTCTTTGTAAATAGTTATATAGCATTTGTTTGCAGCTAAAATAATTTAATTTGTATATATTTAGTGCTTTATTTATTCTATTGTACAGAAAAGGTCCTAGAAAAGTGAGAAATCTATTAGTATATATATGTTTTGAAGATGAATTTGAAAGGCAGACTATATCTTTCCGTCTCTTATTAATAGTCATGTCAGCTGTATAAGCGAGTGTTTTATGTTGTTTTAATAGTAAGTGCATTATAAAGAGTTGGCGGACTGTTAACACCTTGCAGGACTTATACAACAGGATAGTGGGAAAGCGAAAAGAATGGAAATTGGCAACTTTTAGAACTGCTCTTTGGGCACGTTCGAGGGGCAGTAAAACAGTTTTTAGGGCTCCTCCCCATGAGGTAATACAGTACTGGATTATGGACTGACATAGGGTTAAGTATACTTGTGTCACTAGTTTTGAATTAGCAATTTTTCTGAGTATTTTAAATACATATATTAATTTACGGACTCTTCTGACTAAACATTCAATGTGTTGGTTGAAGGAGAGTGTATTGTCGATAATAACTCCGAGGTATTTCATATGGTTGGTGTTCTGGATAGTAGGACAGTTGCAGGTGTTAACTGTGGGGTTTTTACAATGGTGTGCATATAGATGAGGGTTAGTTACAGTGGGGTATGGCTTGCGCATAACGAAGTGAACATATTTAGTTTTGTCAGCATTTAATGTTAATAAGTTGTTATGAAGCCAATTATTTACTAAATTAAATCCAAGCTGTGCATACTCGTACAGCTCGTTAGTGGTTTTGGCGCTAAAAATTAATGCGGTGTCATCGGCGTAGGATATTATTTTGCCGTGTCCAATATTTAGATCACACAGGTCATTAATGTAGATCAGGAACAATATAGAGGCAAGTATACTACCTTGAGGGACCCCAAAGCCTGTGTTTCTTTGGTAATCGCTAGTAATATTATCTATTTTAACACATTGGTACCGTTCGTCTAGGTAGTCTGCAAACAGTTTTAACTGCGTGCCCCTAATGCCTAGAGCCTCTAGTTTTTCCAAGAGCAAAGGAATAGAAACGGTATCGAATGCTTTGGCTAGGTCAAGGAATATTCCTAAGGTTTGATATCCTTTGCCAAGTTCTTGTGTCACAAATTCAGTAAATACATGCATTGCGTCAGCCGTGGATAGTTTAGCTCTAA
The DNA here is from genome assembly GCA_905147815.2 of Phalera bucephala. NCBI lineage: Eukaryota > Metazoa > Arthropoda > Insecta > Lepidoptera > Notodontidae > Phalera > Phalera bucephala. The sequence continues at coordinate 10,650,584 of LR990637.1, read as the reverse complement.
AACCAAATTGCATTTTTGATAAAAAATCGTTCGTTTCAAGATAACTGACTAATCTATTGTTAATGATTTTTTCTAGAATTTTGGAAATTGAGGGAAGCAACGATATAGGTCTATAATTTGTAACTAAGTCTTTGCTCCCGGATTTAAAGACAGGAATCACTACTGCCTTTTTTAGACATTTAGGGAATATTCCATCAGAAAGACAAAGTTGGAATATATATGTTAGTGGCGGTACCAAGATGTGCTGGAAGCGTCTAAGGATCTTTATTTATGCCGTCCCAACCAGTTGCGCAATCGTCCTTTAGTCCTGAAATAATTCGTTTTATTTCTTGTTCATCAGTATCAAACATTGCAAACGTTTTTGTACTAAAGTTCTTTTTTGTTTGGTAGATAGACGTAGCTGTATAAGTGCGCGTTTGTTTTCGAATATCCTCTGCAAGGTTCTTACCGACATTTACAAAAAATTCGTTGACATTATTAGCTGAGCAAAGGGGTGTAGTATGTGTAAACAACAAATTCGAACTTGATTCACGTTGTTTAGACGTAAAGGTAATATTCTTAATATGTTTCCAAATTTCTTTGCTATTTTTACCTGCTCTCTGTAATTTATTTCTATCGTGTTCAATTTTTAGCTTTTTTAACAGTATATTACAGAAATTTCTGTACCTTTTATAGGTCGTTTGAAGAATTAAATTATCGGGGTATCTCTTCGATCGCTGATGGAGTTTATCTCTGTGTCTTATACACCGAATTAACCCAGGAGTAATCCATGGCTTAATATTATAATGTTTATTCTTTACTGTTATTAGTGTCGTGTTTCGTATAATAGCTTGTTGGGCATTCTCAATTAGGTACGATAGAGATAAGTTAGGGTCAGCAGTATTGTAAATGTTGTTATAATCAATGTTGCGTAAGTCATGTTTGAGTTTGTTCATGTTTAATTTGGTATTAGTCTGACGGCGATTTAGCTTAGGCAGCATTAAATTTACGTTTAGTAGGACAGCGTAGTGGTCGGTAATAAAGGAATTAGTAATAAGCGTGTGGTATTGAAGGCTCGATTTGATCATCATGTGATCGAGGCAGGAACCGCTCTGATGTGTAGTCTTTGTATGAGAGGGAAGGAGCCCATGGTATGAGCACAGATTTAGATAGTCTTGAGTTCCTGCATCGTAATGTTCAGATCCAATGTTAATATTTATGTCACCTGTTAGTATAATATTTTTAAAAGACGCTAGTGCTGTAAGTGAATGATTCAACGAGTTTAAAAATGGGTCTAAGTTCCTAAAAGAGGGAGACCTATACATGGCAATAACCGCTGTGTTTGTACCTAATTTAACAATCAAGCAGTTACAGCCTTGAACAATTGGTTCGTCGATGGTGATGTTCAGCGATTCCTTAGCGTAAATTATCACTCCATCATTTTGATTGTGGGTCGTTTTGCTATAAGATAAATTGTACCCGGGAATCTGTGGGAGGATATTGTGGCGGTTTGATAACCAGCACTCGGTTAGGACTATTAAATCACAATCAAAATTAAGCCTATGTACAAATAGATTAAAGTTCTCTATATTCTTGTAAATACTACGAATATTTTGGGTAAGTATGGTTAGCGAGTTTTCGTAGATGGTGAGATATTGTCTGCAGTTCTCAACATCACAGGACTTTGACTCAGAGATGAAAGCGTTATCTATTTCACTGATTAAATTTATATCCATCCTAACTAATTTAAATTACTAATTAATTAAAAGTTCTAAAAAAACAGATGACTGTGGCGCTCTTAGGCGCCTTCATAATCAACAGAGTTAATGTACCTATTTTCAGCAGCCTTTCTAGCCGGGCAGTCGATGTCGCCTGTCCTGTGATCGCTAGGTTTTTTGTAGCGCAGGCATGTTGCACATTTAGGTGAGTCTGTTTTCTTTGTGCAGTCTTGGATTGAGTGGCCTTCCACCCCGCAGTGGCCACACGTTGGGGTTGTCACTTTGCAGAATTTTGCTGAGTGGCCATATTGCTGGCATTGGTAGCATCTGGTCACTAATGTGAAGTCTCTGACCGGGCACGACGTCCAGTTTATGAAAACTCTGTCCTGGGTTATGAGGGCTTTACGAGTAACTGCCGATACTTCTAAGATGTAGTTGCAAGTATCAGAGGCTTTCTTGCCTGATTTGTGGCTTAATTTTGTTGTTTTCATAAATGTATCCCGAGTCATAGCTGGGAGTTTGTCGGCTATATTTTGCTCGAAAATACATTTATAAACTTCTTTCTCGGCCATTGTTGCGGGCACTCCTAAAACTATGATGCGTGGTTTACGCTTATGTGGTTCATCAACTGTGAGACCTGACGTAGCCAACTGGACATTCTGCTTCAGCTTTTCGGAGTCACTCTTTGTCTCGGTGCTTATGATGACTCCACCGTTTCTAATTTTGCGAACAGCACGAACTTTTAGCTTCATTTGTTCGGGGCATATTGCTTGTTGGACTATTTGTTTTGTTTCCTCACTTGTCTTCGATTTATCGCACGGATAAATTGCCACGGAACTGAGGGTGCTCGGACGAATGAAGCTGTTTTGGTTTTTCTTCACCATGTCCGCAAAAGATGTGCTTGCTGGTGCTGGTTTTGAGCAGGACTCAAGGGATTCTTTGAGCTCTGTTAAACGATCGGCTAGGGTTTGTTGTTCGTTCAAGGTCTGCAGTGAACTGTGCGTTTGGAGCGCTTTTTGTTTTAATGACTGGTACTGTACAGCCATTTGTCCGACACCGTTTCCAACTTTTCGGCAAAGGTTTGTAATTTTAAGTTTCTGCTCCGTATTTAACTTCCCGTCGGACGCAATGTTGCAGATCTCGTTTAAACATTGCTCGATTGAAGACATCCAGTTCTGTATTTCAGGTGTTGAGACCACTTCCATTCTCTCATCCTGTTGCCTCTGGGTTTGAGGAGTGGGCGTCGATGGAGGGGTGCGGCGTGTCAGACCGCTCCGATTAAAGGGGCTGCTATCCATAACTATCAAAAACCACTATTGTCCATTTCAATAAGTCACTAATGTTACGCTTATCGCGCTAAAATACTAAACTAGGTCACTAATAATTTGATTCATAGCAAGAAGAAGATTCAAAACGCATTCCTAAAACGTATTTTTCAAAACGCACACATACACGTACAAGTTGCATCGTTAATTGGGGTATAAAAGTGCTTTAAAAAAGAGTAAAAACCTTTAAATTTGAAAATTTGGTTTTCCTTTTGACTTTATGAAGCAATTCTCTAATCGGAGTGTCTGAGGTCTTGCGTTTATTATGTTACACCTTGTATATTAAACTTTTAACACCCCTTTTTGCTTCGGGTGTTAAAAAGTCCCCGGATTCAACTTGTTCTTTTTTTTCAGTGTGCGACACTTACAAAGCCTTAAATGTGAAGAAATTAGCACCGTTACCTTTAATTCCTTCCCCTGATCCGGTGGAGTTCAACGTGACGTCATGCAACCGAGTCTCTGTTCCCCTGGTAGTAGGGGGAAAGAAAGTCAGTATTACGGAGTTCCCCCACATGGCTTTAGTTGGCTGGAAAATAATTCGTGTAAGTATAATAATCATTATAATAATAGCCCTGTTAAGAAGCTGTCCCACCGTTGTGCACGGGCGTCCTCTCAAACTGAGAGGGTTTAGGCCATAGTCCACCACGCTGGCCCAGTGCGGTTTGATGAACTTCACACACCTTCGAGAAACTCTTAGGCATGCAGGTTTCCTCATGATGTTTTCCTTCACCGTTAAAGCAAGTGATAGTTAATTATTAATACGCACATGCTTTCGAAAAGACAGAGGTGCGTGCCTGGTTTTTAACCCAAGACTATCGTGTAAGTATCGTACTAATATTATAAATGTGAGAGTTTGTATGTTCAGATGTTTCGTTGTTGGTTGCTTAGTCATGCAAAAACGGATGAATGGATTTGAATGAAATCGGCACACAGATAGTCCATTACCTGGATTCACAAATAGGATACTTTTTATCCCGGAAAAATGTATGGTTTCCGTCTAAAGTCGACGAGGACGAAGTGGCAGTGGGTGAGGCACACTGCTCATAGAAGTGACGGCTGTTAGGGCAGAAAGGTTCTGGAGTGGCGACCACGTACCGAAGAGGCAACACTCCTTCGGTAAAGCCTCCTCCTAAGGCCTCGGCCAAAGATGAAATTGAAAACTATGGAGCTCATCCAGTGAGCAGGTTTGATAGAGACAACGGCAAGAGTGCAAAACTCCATTGCGGACCATCGAACTCTGCTAGCATTGTGTTTGCATATGAAGAGATACTGCCTCGTAGGTCTAATAGCAAAGCGCATCGCTTTGTGCTCACGAGGTCCTGGTTTCAAATCCTAGGTCGGACAAATGTAGTTTTATAACGATAAACTCCAAATATTAATCCGGAGTCTGGAATTGCCCGGTATATGGCTATAGACTCGGCCCCAGTTACATGGGACCTAACATCGTCGTCGAAAAGTGGGTGTACTCAGTACACCTCTGCTATTCCCACTTGGGGAATATAGGTGTGACGGTGTGTTGAAGAGAGGTTGAAACATGATGATGTAAAGTATCTTTTAGATCCAGAGATTATACTAGATATAGCATTTCTTACACAACACAGAATAAGCTCGTCACGACGACAGGCTCTGCGATGTACCATTCAATTCTTACGTGCGACCTTCTCCAGGTCATTGGTCAATCTTGTAGGGGGCCTGCCCTCGCCACGTGGCCCGGTACGTGGGCACTCGAGAACGTTTCTGCCCCAACAGCCGCCAGTCCTAGCGATGCCTCGCCCACTGTCATTTAAATTTACCAATTCTGAGTGTTATGTCAGTGACTTTGGTCCTCCTGCAAGTCAAATACAAAAATAATTTATTTGTTTAGGCAATTCAAGAGCACTTACAAATGACAAAATTATTAAATTTTTTACATCTACCACCGGATCGGAACGCGGCCTCCACTGAGAAGGTCCGCCGAGAAACTCAGCGGGCTAGTCTTTTAACTTAATTTGTTTGGCCTTTCCGATATCTATTTTGTTTTTTAATTGTATTACAGAGCATTGTTTAATTTTGCTGATTGAGGAGCTGCTCAAACCCAATCTGTTTTATCGTCAAGATAATCCGAAATTTTGTAATACCCTTTCTTACACAGTCTAGTTTTGATTGCCTTTTTTAAACTAATTGATTGGCATGTTTCTAAGAAGCGTATACATTGCCCCATGAAAGAATTACTAATTCTGAGGAGACAAGTTGAATGCACAATAAGATCATCTTTGTTTCGTGTATTAACATGATAAATGTCGGTATATTTCTTAAAGTTACTGATATTCTTTTTTCAAGAAGTATTGAATTCATCATCATTATCAACTCAGCTTATACTTGTCCACTGTTGAACATAAGCCTCCCCAATCGATCTCCAGCGCAGCCAGTCCGATGCCATCCAACGACTTCCTGCAATCCTCACAAGATCGTTGGTCCATCTGGTAGGCGGCCGTCCCACGCTGCGCTTGTCAATTCGTGGTCTCCACTCTAGAATCTTTCTGCCCCAACACCCGTCCGACTTTCGCGCTGTGTGGGCCGCCCATTGCCACTTTAACTTAATAATCCTATGAGGTATCCTATCGTATGAGTTATTTATTAATTATCTATAATATTCTGTTTTTCAGACTTCAGGATATTCGTGGAAATGTGGGGCCTCCTTGATCAGTGATCAGTATTTGCTGACCGCTGGGCATTGCACTTATCAGGATAAAGATTACGATGTTGTGAGGTAAGAATAATGTATTATAATCAACCAGAGGAAAAATATGGGAGTGGAAGAAACCAACTGCCTGACTGATATACAATGCGAAAGTGGAAGGCTGTAGGTACCGGGGAAGACCTAGACTATCTTACCATGACCAAATAGACCGGGTCTTATCTGAAGGACAAGTCAGGAGTCTTCGTAACCGGCGAGCGTGTATGAGACGAACTATGAGAGTAGAGGAAGCCAGAGAGGTATGTAAGGAAAGAGCCTGTTGGAACTCTGTACTCTCTGCCTACCCCGTAAGGGATCTGGCGTGATGATATAGATAGAGATAGAAGAAACCAAAGAACCTGTTGATTTAGGTCAGTCTGATAGTTTGATCCTGAATAATCTACTCTGTTGGTCAAGGGGCCTTGGCAGCTTCCCCGGGCAAGAGGGAGAGCGTACAACAAACGCTCTAACCGGAAGAGCAAGGGTCAACTAATTCAAAGGCGCCTCCAGGAGGAACGGTCTAGTTAGACCGGCTAGAACAGTCACCATGGGGGAGGGCATATACTAGGTGTATCGCCATGGTGCTCTGCACCGGATGGCAGGATACTTTGACGTTGCTGGCAAGGTCGATATCTGATTCTGTGTGCTGTATTTGTATCCGAACGGAGAGAGGTAAGCGCATCAGGAGGGTATCTGTTAGTCTGTAATTAAGTGATTGCATACTAATGAATGTGTCTATACAAGGTGTAACATAATAAACGCAAGACCTGAAAGTAGTTTGTTCTAAATCTATAACTGAATTGATTCCAACTATTTAGTGCACCCGTCCCCCTACAGCGACTGTCCCAACCGAGGGCGCCTCTTCAAGGCGCCCTCGAGTATGTCGCCCCTTGCCCTTCTGGCTCGAGCGTAGTGGTTGCACGCTCGCCCTTAAGTCCGGTGAAGCTGTAAAGGCCTCGCGGCCAACAGCGTACATCACTCACACACACAATTAAAGTATATTAAAAAAAAAATGCAAAAATGCTGTTACTCCCTTAGTGCGCTATAATAAACTAAATATATTCTTGATTCAAAGCAATACGGAGATTTCAAATGTATATCTAAAACGTATTTCTAAATCGCACACATACACGTACAAGTTTCATTGTTAATTGGGGTATAAAAGTGCGTGAAAAAGGGGTTAAAAAGTTTAAATTTTGCAAAATTGGTTTTCGTCTGTAATTTATGAAGCAATTACCTAATCGGGGTGTCTGAGGTCTTGCCTTATTTAAGATACATCTTGTATATACGCGTAAAAATACGCATCTATGATAATTATTATTTAACTAATTTATAGGTTGCAAATGTGTTTTTTTTTGCAGTGGTCCACCGCAGGCAGTGCAATTAGGGTCAACGTATCTGGACGACACTGGCGCGACGGTCGTAAAAATAAACTCGGTGATACGTCACCCAAAATATAAGCGGAGACGAGCTTATCACGACATAGCTCTCCTTAAGATGGTGCGACGAGTGAGGTATTTGATTTTTTTCAAGCTTTTATCTAACTTATTTAAGACAGCAGTGATAGCCTAGTGGTTAGACCGTTGAACTGCAAAGTCAGAGGTCTCGAGTCCAAACCCAGGCACGCACCTCTGTCTTTTCGAAAACATGTGCGTATTAATAAATTAAATATCACTTGCTTTAACGGTGAAGGAAAACACCGTGAGGAAACCTGCATGCCTATGAGTATCTCGAAGGTGTGTGAAGTTCGCCAACCCGCACTGGGCCCGCGTGGATGGCCTAAACCCTCTGAGTTTGAGAGGAGGCCCGTGCCCAACGGTGGGACAGTTCTTAACAGGGCTAATATTATTTATTATTATTCAACTTAAGAGCATTCAGGAGTCTCCGTAAGCGGCGAGCGTGTATGAGACGAACTATGGCAGTGGAGGAAGCCAGAGAGGTATGTAAGGAAAGAACCTGTTAGAATTCTCTACTCTCTGACTACCTCGCAAGGAATCTGGCATGATGATATAGATAGAGAGATATTCAACTTATAGTGCAAATCTTGCAAGCACAATTAGAACTAATTCTTCTTGTCGGAGTGGAAATTTGGCATGTAGGTTTGATTCTGATGACAATGCATTTTGATGGTAACCATGACCTGATCCTACATCCAGGTTTGGCTCCAGATGAGGGAACTCCTCAACGGTCAACAGCATAGACTAAATTTTTGGTATACACATTTATTTTAATTAGCCGTTTTATATGCACCGTTTGGCATGAGATGGTTGAGCGTTTGTAGCATTGTCATATTGGAGCGTCTCCGTGCTTCGGAAGGCACGTTACGCCGCTGGTCCCGGTTACCACGTAATGTGGTAATCGTTAAGCCAAGTTGGACGCCTTATAGGCGGCTTGCTAAGTTTCACTAGCAGGTGTCCATAAACCTGCCTCCCCCGCCCCGCACTGGCTTCACGTGCTGGAGTATGACCTAATCTCTCTCACTTTGATTTGTGAGAGAAGGCCTTTGCACAGCAGTGGGACACTATTGGCTAATATTATATTTCATTTAAAACAATTGGTCTCATAAAAAATCTTGAGTTGCTCAGCGAGCTATGGAAAGAGTTATGCTCGGCGTTTCTCTACGTGATCGAATCAGGAATGAGGAGATTCGTAGAAGAACCAAGGTCAACGACATAGCCCTCAGGATTAGCAAGCTGAAGAGGCTAGGGGCGGGCCACATAGTGCGAAGATCGGACGGGCGTTGGGGCAGAAATATTCTAGAGTGGAGGCCACGTATTGGCAAGCGTAGCGTAGGACGACCGCCTGCCAGATGGACGGACGATCTTCTGAAAATCGCAGGCAGTCGTTGGATGCAGGTGGCGTCAGACCGGTTACGCTGGAGAGCGATTGCATGTTCAGCATTGGACAAATATAGGCTGAGATGATGATGATGATATTTCCTTTACAGTTTCTCTGAAGTGATCAAACCAGCGTGTATTGGACCACCTCCTTCTGTCGGCAACATTGTGGCTACTGGATGGGGGCGCACAGAATTTGGTAAATACAAGCTATAGCTGTCATTCTTTCCTCTGGCATTCTTTCTTAATGCCCGAACCAACGGAGCATGCCCTTTCTCATTTTTACACCGATGCTATCTTTCATACCCACTCGCTTTCTTACTGTCGGTCAGCTTCACGCCGCACATCTTCCGCAGAGCTCGCATTTCTACCGCATTTATCCTACTTTCATTCTCCATCTTACATACCCAGCTCTCGCTACCATATAACAGTGTTTCTTTTCTTTCAACTTTTCTTTCTTTCTTACATCTAAAATACTTTGCCGTCAAAACAAAACAGATTGCGTTTATCCACATATCTTTGTGTCAGCTCAGTAAGATTATAATAGCCACGTAATAGCTTTTATAAAGAGATTGTGGTATGCACCCAGGTAAAATAATGGCTTCACAAATTCAAAACGAAAACCAAATTTGAAAATTTAAAGTTTTTTACTAGACTATCTTACCATGACCAAATAGACCGTGTCTTATCTGAAGGGCAAGTCAAGAGTCTCCGTAACCGGCGAGTGTGTATGAGACGAACTATGAGAGTGGAGGAAGCCAGAGAGGTATGTAAGGAAAGAACCTGTTGGAACTCTGTACTCTCTGCCTACCCCGCAAGGGATCTGGCGTGAGGTTATAGATAGACAGATAGATAGAAAAAAAACACACCTTCACGCCTATATTCCCCAGAGGGGGTGGCAGAGGTGTACTGAGTACACCCACGTTTCGCCGACGATGTTAGGTCACATGTAATAGGGGCGAGCCTATTGCCTATTATATATATCGGGCACAATTCCAGACTCCGGACTTATACTGGGAATTTTTCGTTAGAAAAACTACATTTGTCCGACCTAGGATTTGAACCCAGGACCTCGTGATCACAAAGCGATGCGCTTTGCCACCAGTCTAAATAACGCCAAATATAACTATTTCTCAAATTTTATCGCGTTTTATTGTAGATTTTCTAGACACCGTGATCTGATTCTGTGTGTCTCAATGAGTGTCCCTTTATAGTTTACCAGACAAAGGGATCTCATTATGTGTAGATCTGTTAGTATAAGAACTAATATCTTTTCCAGGAGGTGATCATTCTGAAGAATTAAGGAGTGTTTCCTTACCTATATGGAACCTGCAAGAATGCATAGAAGTTTGGGGAGAATCTCCGAGGCTGCCAAGCGGTGTTACTTCGGAAAGTCATTTATGTGCCGGCGAAAGAAGTGGAGGGAAAGACACTTGCCAGGTAAGAACTGGAGACTATTTGGTACCACTGCGGTGGAGACCAGGATTCCACCCAGCACACACTTGGAGAGTGCTCAGCGTGGGCCCCCGAACGGCATATCCTGGTCCACCGGATCGGACCTGATCTCTTCCTGCCGGCAGTTGTAGCGGCGATGCTGGCAGGTAAAGGGAGAGGAAGGCTCCTGCGAGACTCCAGGGGCCGATCGGGAGAAGGCCGATCCTGCTCTACAAAGGCACCGGGGTGGCGGCGCAACCCGCCCCGGACCTCCAGCCCAATAGCCCTGGGCATAAGAGTACGGGCTAACTCTTACGCCGTGATACCTGGCGGCGGACCCTCCCTTTACATCAACATCAGTTGGGAGGGTTGCGTGGTCGCGGACGCGAGGGGCCCTAAGCATCTTTTGCGAGCGACCCCGAGAAGAACGGCGGCGTGGTGTGGCCCACGTCGCCAAGTCTCCCCCCGATGGCGGGCTCTTCAGAGCACTGCACGAGAGGGGCACCGGTGCGTTCCATACAGAGATCTCCGAGCCCCAGCAAAGTGCTGATGTCGGTCACCCTAGGTTTTTCGTCGGTTTTAGCGAGCTTCTCCCGAGGCTCGTAGAAGGCATCTTATACAGGATTTTTCTCAGGTAAAAAAAAATTGTGACTATTTGGTGCGGATCACTTCCTACCCTCTAATATGGTCGAGAGAGGTGATGGCTGCTTAAATAGTCACACTCGTGACCGGAAGCTGCTGGTGGAGACTGGTCCAACCGGAATCCTGTAGGTTCTCATTCTTTAAAAATATTATCATTAGTCTTATATCTCGGTCGTTAGGCATCACAATGGAGATGGATCGCATACTTAATTGTATCTATATAATATTACATACATTTAACATTGTATCTATACCGAAAATGATAAAAATAATAATAGGGAATTCGGCAAAAAAGACAATCCTGCCAAGTTTCTTGCCGGTTCTTCTCAGTGGAGGTCGCGTTTCGATCTGCTAGTGGATATTAAGTTAGAAAAAGAATGGGAACGTGAGGTCACCCAAAGGGCGATGGAGCGAGCTATGCTCGGAGTTACCCTGCGAGATCGAATCAGAAACGAGGAGATCCGCAGGAGGACGAAAGTCACTGACATAGCGCTCAGAATTGCAAAACTTAAGTGGCAGTGGGCGGGGCACATCGCTCGTAGAACGACGGCCATTGAGGCAGAAAGTTTCTCGAATGGCGACCACGTACCGGAAGACGTGGAGTGGGTAGGCCCCCTACAAGATGGACCGATGACCTGGTGAAGGTCGCGGGTAGAAGTTGGATGCGTACGGCACAAAGCTGGTCGTTGTAGCGGTCTTTAGGGGAGGCCTTTGTCCCGCAGGGGACGTCTTTCGGCTGAAGAAGAAGAAGAAGAAGAATATTATAAATTCGAAAGTTACTCTGTCTGTCCGTCTGCCTGTCTGTTACCTTTTCACGCATAACCGCTAAAGAAATTTTGATAAAAGGACATCGTCGAAAATGGCCCCAGAACCAACAAACATGTGACCTATACCATAATTATTTATTTATTTTATTATAGTAGTTGCAACCATCCACATCTAACGGACAATTCCCAATCCAAAAGGAATATCTCAAAGAACTGTATATACTTATATTGAGTTCTTAGATTTACGCGAATATTACACATGAAATAAAACTATTTTAAGGATTTTATCGCGGTTTATTTTTTATTTTTACTCTATTGAAATTAAGAAACATCCTAATTTCAATAGAGAAGATGGCTGGGTGCTTCCGTCGTCTTGGGATCCGGTAATTAATATAATCAAATCCAAAACCAAGCATAACACTGCAAGACCTCAAGACACCGTGAGCTCATTCTGCGTAGATCGGACCAACAACAACAAAAATAATTAAGAAGTTTGAGGGTACCCCGGAACAACTATGCCTTTTGGACGTCTAACACCTCAGTCCCTCCCGTGACCATGGGTGCTGCAAAGCACTCGAAACGTCGGGAACTAAAAATAAAAAATAAACCGCGATAAAATCCTTAAAATAGTTTTATTTCATGTATATACTTAAATCAAAGTCGCCAACGTCTTTTTCGAATGTCAACGTTGTTATCAAATTACGGTTGGAGATTTCAATCCTATCAATCGGTTATATTCAATCGATTAAATTCAATAATGATCGATTTGATTATTGCTAGTGCATTTTTCATAAAGATAAATATATTATATAGCGCCAACAGCCACTGATCTGCAAACACTAGTCACAGTTATGAAAGACGACTGCATGATCAATGGCTTACACTTGAATGTGAAGAAAACCAAGATTATGGTTTTTGAAAGGGAAGAAACCAGAACGAATGTAACGATTGTGGTTGGTAACGATGTGCTGGAGCAAGTGAATGAGTTTGTATAACTTGGATGCGCCTTCAGTAAGGATGGGAAATACACCGCTGACATAGAGAGAAGAGTGAGTGCAGGGAACAGAGTGAATGGTGCGATGGGAAAGCTACTCGGGAGCCGGCACTTAAGCCAAAAGGCGCAGCTGGCCATACATAACGGAGTTCTTGTCCCATCGCTGTTATATGGTAGCGAGAGCTGGGTATGTAAGAAGGAGAATTAAAGTAGGATAAATGCGGTAGAAATGTGAGCTCTGCGGAAGATGTGCGGAGTGAAGCTGACCGACCGCATTAGCAACAGCGTAGTAAGAAAGCGAGTAAGTATGAAAGATAGTATCGATGTAAAGAAGAGAAAGGGCATGCTCCGTTGGTTCGGGCATACAGAAAGAATGCCTGAGGAAAGAATGACAAAACAGATATACAACGTGAAAGTGGAAGGGTGCAGGTACCGGGGAAGACCTAGACTATCTTACCACGACCAAATCAACCGAGTTTTATCTGAAGGAAAAGTCAAGAGTCTCCGTAACCGGCGAGCGTGTATGAGACGAACTATGAGAGTCGAGGAAGCCAGAGAGGTATGTAAGGAAAGAACCTGTTGGAACTCTGTACTCTCTGCCTACCCCGCAAGGGATCTGGCGTGAGGTTATAGATAGATAGATAGACAATATGTATATTGATGGTGTACTTTTAATAAAAAAAATCCGATTATGTTAAAATATAGAGCGAGCCTTTTGCCAAAACCAACTGCAAATTTAATAACCTGAGAATTTTAAAGAACCAAACCCAAATCAAAACAGATAAACATTGCGAAATTGCAAGGATGTAGGTACCGGGGAAAATCTAGACTATTTCACCATGACCAAATCTGGTTTCCTCCACTCTCATAGTTCGCCTCATACACGCTCGCCGGTTACGGAGACTCTTGCACTTCAGATAAGACACGGTCTATTTAGTCATGGTAAGTTTTTCCCGGTGCCTACATCCTTCCACTTTTGTTGTATCATCAAAATTATGGGTAGAATTTCTAAACTTTTCCAGGGTGACTCCGGAGGACCAGCTCAAATGCAAGATGGGTGTGTTTGGCGAGTGATAGCGGTGACTTCCTTCGGTAGATCCTGTGCATCTCCGAACACTCCTGCTTTGTATGCGGTTATACCCAGGGCTTTTGTGGCTGCTCAAGTCTTCGGCGAGGATGTAGATTACGGAGGCAGAGGAGACGCCACAAACCGATGGAGAGTAATAGTGTAAAGAAATTATGTTTTCATAATAAATTTTCAAATAATTGATTAATAAACTTATTTTATATGAATCTGTTGCGTGTTTTATTATACCAGTTTCTGCCGGCGACTTCATCCGCGTTGACTATAGACAACCTTTCATTTTTCCGGGAATAAAAAGTGCAAAATAAACACCGTCACGCCTTTATTCCCCAAGTGGGGGCGGCAGAGGTGTACTGAGTACACCCACGTTTCGCCGACGATGTTAGGTCCCATGTAGGGGACGAGCCTATTGCCGGGCACAATTCTAGACTCCGGACTCGTACTGGGAAGTTTTTGTTAGAAAAATACACTTGTCCGACCTAGGATTTGAACCCAGGACCTCGTGATCACAAAGCGATGCGCTTTGCCACTAGACCAACGAGGCAGTAAAGTGTACTTTATGTTAATGCAGGTGATAAGCTATCAGTGTACCAATTTTTATCCGAATCCGTTTAACCATTTTTGCGACTCTGAGTAACAAACATACACACTTTCACATTTATAATTTTAAGGAGGAGCATCAGTACCTGATTTTCAGATATGTTTAAGTTTTCAGATAAGTTTCAGATATGTTTTATGGACGTCACCTTTCATGCAAGAGAATAAAAGCAGGTTAAGCAGTTGAAATGCGAACTTTGTCGAAAATTATCCAATTTATACCGCCGTATTCAGACATCGATTACATATATACATAGAATCATGGCGGTCCCCTCCCCCGGTACAAGGATGTCCAAAAGCGACACATGAAGAGATGCAACATAGAGCCCTCTCGTTGGGAACGTCTGGCAGCATAGCGGCGAGAATGGCGCAGGATGGTGAACAACGAATTACGCGAGTTCGAGGCTCAGCGTTAAGCTGTCCTTGATGCCAAACGCGATCAGTTAAAGGCTCGCCCACCTGCTGCCATAACATACAATTATGAGAACGGCGTACTCACGTGCCCTCAGTGTGCACGGAGTTTCGCCGCGTAGATAGAGAAGAGTTTCGAGCGCACCAGCGCCATTACTTACAAGGGGTCAAAGTGGTCGCCATGGCCGAAATCGGTCGGATCAATTAATCAATATTTGTGGAATAAAAACCAAACTCTTTCTGCAGTTAGCGGTCCACACCATCACTTAAGATCATATATATCTTTCACAAAGTTGTTATAATCTTACTGTACTCCAAAAAGGGAGATATCGATATGCGCAATTTATAACTCTATCTCTTTTTCACCGCAAAGTTAGATTAAAACAGTGTTGTTATAGAAATGGTGGTAACCCTCCAGACCTTGTAGGCAAGTTAACTTTCCCCAACCGTCAACGTCATTAGCCTTGACGAGTTCGATTGCCGAACTGGACAAATCTTTGTGTGATCCACAATTATTTGTTCCGTCTGGGTTATTTTGTATGTGTATTTTCATGTTTCTAAACGCATCCACAGCACAGGAATAAATCCCAGTGTGGGGCTACATTTATTTTTAACAATAACAATTTTAACAATCAACACTTACATGACACAAATTCTTTGTTCATCTGTATTCGCAAATAAATCAGTTTGAATCGCGAGCTCTTTGGACCACGTGACTTTTCCTTGTATAATGACATCCCCGGATTTTTCCGTTTACTATTAGGTATCACCCTAAATCACCCTGGAAAAGTTTAAAAAATTAGCTGTACTTAAACAAAATTGGATACTATTTTTGAATTGTAGAATCAACGAATTTGCTTATATACTGCCTCGTAGGTCTAGTGGCAAAGCGCATCGCTTTGTGATCACGAGGTCCTGGGTTCAAATCCTAGGTCGGACAAATGTAGTTTTTCTAACGAAAATTCCTAGTCTGAGTCCGGAGTCTGGAATTGTACCCGGTATATGGCAATAGTCTCGCCCATGTCATAACATGGGACCTAACATCATCGGCGAAAAGTAGGTGTACTCAGTACACCTCTGCCACCCCCGGTTGGGAATATAGGTGTAACAGTGTTTGTCAATAAATTTAAATGTCAGTATTTTTTCTTCGTTAACATGCTATAGTTATATGGAAGCAGCCCAGAATGCGGCCACATTGAATGCATTATCGCAGACAGCCATCAAGTCCTGCTCCTTACAGGTGTTAGGGGATGCAGAGCAGGAGAATGGTGGGGCATCGTTTGAGTTACGCCGCACATACCTGACCTGATACCTGAACATATTTTCCTTGCTTTGGCCGACCTGGGTCTGAAGTCTATTTAAAGATGTTCCAGACCAGCCATGCTAATTAATGTCCAGGTGGGAGACTCTCAGCAGATGAAACAAAGGGATTTGGTAGGGATATTTCTTCTTTCCAGAGATTGCACTTCGCTTTTGTTGGCTCTAAAGTTAGTGATTCGACGCACTTTATAAAGCTCTTACGGCTTTTCAGCCTTTGCTCCTCTGGATTGTGGCTATGCATGGGGTGCCGTGGGTCGTTAACCATTTTACCTCTCTCTACAGAGCTCGCCACAGCTCTGCGAACATCTAGGGGCGCTATCCCAGCCAGTAGAAACAGCAGTTTTACCGGAGTCGGTTTCAGATAGCCCGTGATAATCCGGCAAGTTTCATTCAGAGCTGTATCCACTAGCCTTGTGTGAGCGGCACGACTGCACACAGGGCATGCATATACCCCAGCAGAGAATGCTAGCGCCAGGCCAGATGTCCGCACTACTTGTGTCGAGGCTCCCCACTTGGTTGTAGTTAGGCGCTGAAGTAAATAATTGCGGGCGTGAACCGAACAAAAGGATTTATTATCTACGAACACTCAAACATCCCCGCTAACCTCGAGGTCCTTAAGGCTACGACAAAACCAACACGTCCGCGATGGCGTCCGCAGTGGCGATTATTTTGATTATTACCCATCTCTCTATAATCACGCGTGCAAACCCCGCACAGATCGCGCGTGGAGGACGCAGGAAGCGTTGGTGTAAACACGTCCATAGAAATAATACTGCAAGAACTGATCGCCACCGTGCACGCCATTGTGGAAGCGGTTGGACGCGTTTTGGCGTACCTTAAGTTGCGCGTTTGTCATTTTATGTTTAATAGCCTTTCTACGTAATAACTCAATGGTTAGAACCCGTGTCCTCGTGTTTCCAAGGCGATACCAAGACCAACTGAACCTAACAATGCAAGACTCAAAGATTCGCTATTATTTCCTCACAAAGACTATCGTCGTGGTTTTCGCACCTGTATTTACTTTGCCCAAATACTTCGCGTATAATCGATGTTGAATGTGTTTTTATATTCAGTGATATAGTGATGTCTATATTATTCGGCGATCGATACGAGTTAAGAAATCGGCTCCTTCTTTTAGTGTCAATGGATGAACCATTGACACTAAAAGATTTGTCCCGCTAAGTGAGTAGCCATCTCAAACGCACCATCCGTGGACGTGCTTAGCAGCTGTACCTTATGCCCTACTGCCTGTACAAAGGAAGAGCGGCTCTTCCATTGAACAGGTAGTGGAGCACAAGGGGCGGCGGCTTCGGCGATCCATACATGTAGAACGGTAGCGCGTGCTCGTTCGCCTATCCCGCGCACCCTCGCCGCACTGAACGCTCTCCTTGACGGCGGTTCTGGTTATGATCTGTTTGCGGATGCATAGAACAATATCTTGTCTAAGTGTCTGAGGTATTGTGAGGGACTGGAACGAATGAGCTTATACATTGCACTTCCATACTTTTAATTATTCTCTTTTGCTTTTTTTATATTTTCCTTTATACTAAAGTAAATGGTGTACCTGCCGTGTTGCATACCACCACGGTAAATAAGTAAATCAATCGTAAATAAGTAATCTTCATCTACGCAGAGTGAGCTCACGGTGTTTTGAGGTCTTGCAGTGATTTGCTGAGTTTTGGATTTGATTACTCCGTCCCAAGTCGATGGAAGCACCCAACCTTCTTCTCTATTGAAATTAGGACGCATTTCTCCATTAATCATTAATCATTCTGCGTAGATCGGACCAACAAAAATAGTTAAGAAGTTTGAGGGTACCCCGGAACAACTATGCCTTTTGGACGTCTATCACCTTAGTCCTTCCCGTGACCATGGGTGCTGGAAAGCGCTCAAAACGGTGCGAACTTAATAATCAAATGTAAACCACGATAAATCAGAAAAATAGTTGTACATACGTAAAACGTGTCATTGAAGTTTTTGTGGTCGAAAATTATTTTCAAGAGTAGTATGGAGCTTGGAGTTGTGCCTTGTATAATAGCAGAGACTCCTGAGGGCTTGGATAAGTGGAAAGGATTTTGTT
Source organism: Phalera bucephala (assembly GCA_905147815.2). Lineage (NCBI taxonomy): Eukaryota > Metazoa > Arthropoda > Insecta > Lepidoptera > Notodontidae > Phalera > Phalera bucephala. The sequence continues at coordinate 10,632,680 of LR990637.1, read as the reverse complement.
TGTATTTACTTGTCGCAATTAATAGTGCATTGTTCTAAGCATGTTAATTTTTCATTCCCATACATTTTTACAAGCTTTCATTAAACTTGCAATGGACTTATGTCTGGTTGTCTGTCTGTCTTTCCTGTTCAAATCTTGTGATCCATTTTTCAAGCATTTGCAGGTATCCGATTGAGCTGAAATTTGGCATACCTATGTAAAGACGATGACAATGCAATAATATGGTACCATGGAGCTAATCTGATGCTGAAGTCGGAAGGTGGCCATAGGAACATGTAAACTATACTACTTAAACCCCTCGTGTTTAGGCTTGTTAGATTGGTATTGACATGGTTATATATATAACTAAATAGTATTCAGGGTCTGATGATGTAGCCAAAAGGTGGCCAATGAAATCACCCAACTACTCAATATAACTCCGCCGTATTTAGGCTCGTTGGATTTGTCTTGAGGAGTACTTTAGACTCAGATGGTGTTCAAGGTCTGATGATGGAGCTAGAAGGAAGCTACAGAAACTCAACTAAGCAAGATATCTTCGCTGTGGTTTTACTACAAAAGCTTGTATGTAAAAAGGTTTTGAATTAAAAATTTTCTATTAGCGTTAACGACTGTAAAGAGTTCACTTGACTACAGACACTGGTCCCCATTTCATGATGTAGTCATTAAGCTACTTTGGATGCGGCTTGCTAAGTTCCACCAGCAGGTGCACAAATCTGAATCCACCACACGGCACTGGCTCCGCATGCAGGAATATGATTTCTCGCTCACCTCGATTTGTGAAAGAAGGCCAGTTTTACACAGCAGTGGGACTTCTCTATGCCGATCTCGGTCTCGAACCCATTCGGGCTTTTATTAAAAAGGCGACAAATCCATATTTCGCGAACGCGTCAAATCATAGAAATCCGCTAATCGTAGCCGACTACGAACCTAACTCCTCCTATCAGCCGCTATCGCCGTCCGCGGCATGTTCTCACCGACCCTCCCGATGCCGTTCCTTTGTTTCGGACACAGGATTAGATACCGACCTCGCCGATGAGGCCGAAGAATCCCTTGCCCGCCGGCCGGTGCTGAGCACCACGGCGAGACACCTAATATATGCCCTCTCCCATAGCGATTGCACAAGCCGAGGCCGTACCTCCTTGAGGTGCCCTTGAGCTAATTACCCCCTATCCCACGCTCTTGTCCCGCTGTCACGCTCGAGCCCTCTTGTCTGGTGAAGCTGTAAAGGCCCCGCGGCCAACAGCGTAGATCATTCACACACACACACAGAGCGGTGGGACAGTACAGACCGATATTATTTCGGTGTTCGGCAAATCAGAGTATCTTTTCACATCACTATACGAAATGAAACGTCATTTTAATACAGAAGAAAGACATATGTACTTACGTACGTACATATTATAACAAAAACATTATTTAAATGATGTTAAGTAGTTTAAGTTTCTACTTGGTGTAACGTTACAATGCCGAGGAAATGTGTTTTGATTTTGATTTTGGTGAGTATTATTATATATAATAATATTAGTAAATAGGTATGAAAGAGAGTATCGGTGTAAAGATGAGAAAGGGTATGCTCCGTTGGTTCGGGCATATATAAAGAATGTCTGAAGAAAGAATGACAAAACTGATATACAATGCGAAGTGGAAGGATGTAGGTACCGGGGAAGACCTAGATTATCTTACCATGACCAAATAGACCGGGTCTTATCTGAAGGACAAGTCAGGAGTCTCCGTAACCGGCGAGCGTTTATGAGACGAACTATGAGAGTAGAGGAAGCCAGAGAGGTATGTAAGGAAAGAGCCTGTGGGAACTCTGTACTCTCTGCCTACCCCGTAAGGGATCTGGCTTGATGATATTAAGAAACTGTCTCATTGTTGGGCACGGGTCTCCTCTCATACTGAAAAGGTTTAGGCCATAGTCCGCCACGCTGGCCCAGTGCGGGTTGGCGATCTTCACACACCTTCGGGAAACACAGGCATGCAGGTTTCCTCCAGGAGTATAATTATATTACTTTCTTTGTTATTTATTGTGTATGTTTTTTAAAACCTAGCACCACATTACAAACATGAAATCCACATTCTGTCACCTCCGCTTGGGGAATATAGGCGTGATGGAAATTCACATACACATACATCCAGACTGTAACAAATATTTACGGGTCACACAAGGATGTCCCGTGCGGGAATCGAACCCGCGACTATTGGATCTAGTTGACGGAGAGGCTAAAGCTCTCCAAGCCGTCCGTTTTATTAGATTTTTTTTATGATCTAAAAAAAACCGTCACGCCTATATTCCCCAAGCAGGGGTGGCAGAGGTGTACTATGTACACCCACGTTTCGCCGACGATGTTAGGTCCCATGTAATAGGGGGCGCATCCGGACTCGTACTGGGAAGTTTTCGTTAGAAAAACTACACTTGTCCGACTTAGGATTTCAACCCAGGACCTCGTGATCACAAAGCGATGCGCTTTGCCACTAGACCAACGAGGCAGTCAAAGATTTAAGAGACTTTTATAAGACTTTGTTTTTCTATTTTGGATAAAATTGAGCCTCTTCGCTTAAATAGTGCCATAAATAATTTTTGCAAAGACACGCTTACATTCCCTAATCGGGGGTGGCCGAGGTGTACTGTGGACACCCACATGTCCAAATGTGTGTTGATTAAACATTGTGTCCAATAGTGGGGGGGCGCCTATTGCCATTATATTGGATACTGGAAATTTTCGATCCAAATTATTTTAACTCCCCATAGGCTGTGTTGGACATTTTTCAATTGTAGGATCAATCGATTGAAATTTCATTTACTATCATCACACCAGATCCCTTGCGGGGTAGGCAGTGAGTAGAGAGTTCCAACAGGTTCTTTCCTTACATACCTCTCTGGCTTCCTCCTCTCTCATAGTTCGTTTCATACACGCTCGCCGGTTACGGAGACTCCTGACTTGGCCTTCTGATGAGATTCGGTCTATTTTGGACTTTTGGACGTCAAACGCCTCAGTCCCTTCCGTGATCATGGGTTCTGTTCAAGAAACTACAGAGGACAGCCTGCCTGGCCATCACAGATGCATTTAACACAACACCGACGGCAGCTATGCAGTGGTTACTCAAGCTCACTCCATTACATATCGTCATTGAGACTGAAGCGAGGAAGGTACTCTATAGGCTAGAGAAAACTGGACTACGGAGCATATCTGTGCCAAGCCTTGAACCCACCAAGCTAGCGCCAGACAACGAACTAGATCACATAAAGAACATGAAAAGTGACAAGATCTCGACCACCCACATGTTCAAGAAAAGATTTAGCACCCACATCCTTACCAGGGAACATTGGAAAAGTGGTCTAAATAAGCAAGGCAAGGAGCAAATGATATGGTGCCCTGATGGATCCAGTACCAAGTCTGGAACGGGAGCCGGTGTATATACAGAAGGATACAATCTAAGTCAAAGCATGGGCAGATTTGCGTCAATATTCCAAGCAGAGACCTATGTGATAATTATTTGTGCAAAAGAGATATTGGACAAACGAATTACAGGCAAGTGAATCTACATTTGTAGTGATAGTCAGGCTGCTCTCAAAGCCATCAGCTCCTATGAGCCAAACTCGGCACTCGTTGTGGAATGTGCATACCTTCTTGATAGATGTGGAGCGCGCAACACGGTCAGATTAGTCTGGGTCCCTGGGCACACAGGGGTTGATGGCAATGAGCATGCGGATGATTTGGCCAGAAAGCGAGCAATGGAGAAACTTGTTGGTCCAGAAACGTTTATAGGTATGCCAGATGGTGCCTACAGAGGCGAGCTCTTCAAATATGCCCAAGAACAACACAAGAAAGAGTGAAAAGTAAATACAGGCCTGAGACACTCCAAGGAATTTCTCTCCTCATGGTGGACAGCGACAGCAAGAGATTACTAAAACACAGTAGACTACAACTGAGGCAACTAATTGGAGCATATAAAAGCGACTATGGCACAAAAGAACATCTACACAAGATGAACTTCTGCAGCGATATGGTATGCAGGAACTGTGTTACAAAGACTGAAACCATGAAGCACGTCCTCTGCCACTGCGACGCACTGGCGGCGCGGCGAATGAAGCTATGGGAGTGGCCTATCCAAACCCAGAGTAACTTCGGCTCTTCCCGCTGCTGGAATCTACAGCCTGGTACAGGGAGTATTTGGTTCTTCAGGTACCTAAGAGCATCTGGGCAAGGACAGCACAAAAGATCTAATCGGGTCGAAGTCCGCCTGAGGTTTCCTCGGTCCGATAAGCCAACAAGATTAGATAAACATAAGATGGATTCTGTAGGGCACTTGAAATGTCGGGAACTTTAAAACCACAAAGACGCCGCAATTTATTTGGAAATATTTTAATTGCTATTAAATATTTTCACAATTAATTTTTTCCCAACTTTGCCCATAGGTAATATTAAGCTTACCAAACGTGTCATGTGTCTTTTGGTAGAGCTTTAAAACATTAACTTTAATTACTGATCAGGATATGGATCTATCCTTTCCTTTTAAAAAACGTAGCCCCACACTAGGATTTATTCCTGTGTCCTGGATGCGTTTACAAACATGAAATATCACATAAACAAATACCCAGACTGGAACAAATATTTGTGGATCACACAAATATTGTCCCGTGCGGGAATCGAACCCGCGACTATTAGACAGCTTAAGACTTAAGCTCTTAACCACTGCGCTAAATCGTCCGTAAAACACATATAATTGGGTGTCACACAAAGACTAGTCGGTCCAGTAGGTGGAGCGACTCAAGCTTATAATAAATAATAATAAAATCTTAAAAATCATCCAAGTACATACATACAATGGCTGAACGATCACTTCAATAAAATGGGTGGCTGGTACTTAAAATAGGGAAGCCCTGTGCTATAAGTCCAACGGAGATTAAAAACACAAGTAGTCAAATACCCAGCGGGGATTTTCCGTGATGATGGCAAGAGACCCGATGGGACGTCGTTGATCCCTTGGGAACGGGGCTGGGCCCTTGTATAGGATGCCACGTGCGTTGATACATTGGCTCCGTCCCATCACACGGAGTCAATATCTAGGGCGGGAGCTGCGGCTGAGAAGGCGGACCTGGGCAAACGGCGAAAATATGCTGGTATTAGCAACAATTATATATTTGTGCCGTTTGCCGTAGAAACGTTGGACCCATGGAGTTCGGCTTCAAAAACTTTGTCAATAAAATAACACCTACGCTGATCACCTCCTCAGGTGACAAGAAGGCTGGCTCATTCCTCGCTCAAAAGATTGGTCTATCTGTCCAGCGAGGAAACGCAGCCAGCTATCTTGCCACCAATCCACGCGGATGCGGTCTTTTTGATTTAGGTTTTTTTATGTTCTATTTTAGTTTTAAGAGAGTGTTTTTAATACAGGTTAACATAATTTACATATAACATAAAATACATATGTCAGCAGCTAATGGTCACACCTTAGTCTATACAATTCATACCCACATCGTAAATAGTATTTTTATGAGTTGTATGATTACATACCAGTTATATATAATGTAGGATGGTTAGCTACCTACTGTGATAGTGTAGTAAGGATGTATGTAAAGGATATTGTCGAAAATTGCCCCAGAACCAACAAACATTTGACCCGTGCCATCATTATGTATCTATTTTATTAAAATAATGGCAATTATTCGTATCTAACGGACAATTTGCAATCTAAAAGAATATTTTAAAGTATTGTAAGTACTTATATCGAAGCCACTGACATAGTTACTAAATGTCAGCACACAATATAACCTCATATGTATTAATGGCTACTGAATTATAACCTTAAAATCTTATACTTTTTGTGCAATATTGCGATTCCCCCGCTTGCCCGTTTAATAATAAATGCCTTAAGAGAACTTATGCATGATTTGAAAATACACAAGTATTTTTTCATTCCTGTTGGTTCTGGGGCAAATCATGTATAGGCGCAGAACAATGTCCTTTCACTGTATCGTATAAACAAGATTTTCTGTTTCATCATACGAGAGTTGTAATAACTATTGTGTAACTATCTTTTGCACCAGTATTTAGATTTAAAGACGACATAAAGGTGTTTAGACATTCTGTTGTATAGAAAGCTGCCTAGGAAATAGAAGAAATTACGGTTATATGAGGTTTTACAGGGTGAAGCCAAGGAATGTAATTTGTGCGCATACATCGAGATGAAGCAACAGGTTAAGGCCAGGGAATTTCAGTCTTTAGTGTGATAACGAACGGGTTTAAATGTACTAACTTTAAGCACTAAGCGAGAGTGGAAGGATGTAGGCACCGGGGAAGACCTAGACTATCTTACCTTGACCAAATAGGCCGTGTCTTATCTTAAGGACAAGTCAAGACTCTCCGTAACTGGCGAGCGTGCATGAGACGAACTATGAGAGTGGAGGAAGGCAGTATGCAAGGAAAGAACCTGTTGGAACTCTGTACTCTCTGCCTACCCCGCAAGGGATCTGGCGTGATGATAGATAGATAGCCACCCCCGCTTGGGGAATATAGGCGTGATGGTGTATTAATGATTAACCATTACAATTATTGAGTGCCTCGTTGGTCTAGTGGCAAAGCGCATCGCTTGGTGATCACGAGGTCCTCGGTTCATCCTAGGTCGAGCAAAAAGTAATTTTTACATAGAACAACTTTCAGTATCAATCCGGAGTCTGAATTAGTGCCCGGTCCAACTTACAATTATTTACAATATACCTAACATTGTTGGCGAAAAGTGGGTGTATACAGAACACCTTTGCCACCCCCTTTTTTATTGATTGTGGTCCAAGCCGTCTTTAAAACTATTTTAAAATTTCAGATCCTTTCTTGCAAATATTCAGCTGCTGGGAGTGTATTTGGTAAGTTAATCTTCAATCCCACAGCTGGTTAAATGCCTCCTCTCAAAAATCGAGATGCGAGAGATAAGGTCATACTCCATCACGCGGAGCCAGTGCGGTGTGGGGGAGGCAGGCTTGTGGACTGTAGACTCATCACACAAAGCTCCCAGATGGCCTTAATGACTATCACGTTACGTCCCTTCCAAAGCATAGCGACACTCGAAAATGAAAATGCTGCAAACGGTCATCCATCTCAGTCTGACCGATCCAAACGCTGCTTAACCTTGGTTATTGCTAAGAACACCGCGGCCCCGCTACGAGCGCCTCTTATCATTCCAATAAGTCATTTATAATAAAGAGAAACAAACTGTAGACAATACAGCGATCTCCGTTGAATTAATCGTTGTATGTAAGGTACGGTCGGTACGGCGACACGGCGTAGGTAGCTATGCGCCGAACGCATGCGCCACCTCCCCACCACCTGTTGCAAGCCGCGGCGTGCGCGCCGCGCCGATCAGTGCGATTCTAGCTGGGAAGCAGGGAGGCTGGTTGTTGGTACCGCTAGACACCAGCGCGTGTGTAACTTCCTTTGTTTTAACCCAATAAAACCAACCAGTGCCTATCGATAATAAACTGCAAACCTTTATCTATTACTAGCCGGCCCCGTGGCTTTACCCGCCGTTTACCACAAAGCCAATACGGTGACAACACATCACCCGCCCGCGCTATTACCTCGTTTTCTCTTCAAACTCAAATAATTTATTTCGTATAAGCCCTGCGAGGGCGCTTACTAATAGGCAATACACTTTTTTTTTATAAAAATAATAATATTAGCCCTGTTAAGAAATTGTGCCACCGTTGGGCACGGGCCTCCTCTCAAACTGAGACCTTCAAGTCCAAAAAGTTGAATTTGCAAAATGTGAATTTTCATTATGTTGAATTCCCAATATGTTGAATCTCAAAATGTTGAATTCCCAAAATGTTGAGTCCAAAAACGTTGAATTCTCATTATGTTGAACAAACAATTCTCACAATGAGACGGTTTAGGCCATAGTCCACCACGGTGGCCCAATGCGGGTTGGCGAACTTCACACACCTTCGAGGAACTTTTAGGCATGCAGGTTTTCTCACGATGTTTTCCTTCATGGACGGATGGATGGATGGTTAAAACAGGTGATAGTCAATTTTTAAAATGCACATGCTTTCGAAAAGGCAGAGGTGCGTGTCTGGGTTTGAACCCGAGGTTGCAGTCCAACGGTCTAACCTCTAGGCTATCACTGATCTTAGGCTATCACTGCTCATTTTTTTAAATCTAATTTAACTACTAATTTACCACCGGATAAAAACGCGGCCTCCACTGAGAGGATTTGGTGAAGAAACTCAGTGGGCTTGTCTTTTTTATTTACTTCTCTTTCTCTTTTTTCTTTTCTTTTTTTTGTATTATATTGTGTGGCTACAATGTTCAGGTTACAATTAAATAGTTTACGATCTAGCTCTAGTGTGATGCCTTACGATCGAGATATAAATCTAATGATGTTATCTGTAAAGAGTGTTCAAAGGACTCCAAACTTAACAGTCGTTTTATCTTTTTTTATTGGCTCGGCTCCTAAGGGGTTTGACGTGATGTTAAATAAGCGACCTTCCACAAGAATTAGGCTATCAAATGCAAAAATATTTTTTTCAAATTCGATTGTACCCCGAGACTAGCGCGTTAAAAACAAAAACTCTTTAATTTTATGATATACATTAAATAAAAAACTGAGAAAATAAATATATTTTATATATTCTTTATGTCATTATTTATTATTTCAGGAAGCATAATCGATGATTTAGTTGGTGACGTAGAATCAGCGGTCAATGATGCTACAGCAGACTTCTTTTTAGCCTCAAGCAGCCTAATAGGTGATAGATTCTCTTCAGATGTTAATAACGATCAAACAGACTTTGAAACAGTTGATACAGACCCTGAAACGGAAAACGAAGAAGTTAGTCCTGCAGATTCACCTTCTGAACAAGTTACAGATACGAGTGAAGTTACAACTCCAAAAGTTGAGAGTACTACTCAAGATGTTGTGGTTAGTGATGAAGCAGGAACAACTTTATTGGAAACAAGTACAATAGTAGCAGTTACAGACGTGTCTGTTACAAATAATATTGCTAATGCCATTGAAATAAGTACTACAGTGACAGATGAGAGTACAACAGAACCTGCGAAAGATGCTATTGATCCTAGTCAAGCCGGCATTGTGACAACGCAAGAAAACGCAACAACGTCAGTCAAAAATACTGCAAAGAATACTATTGTGTCGACGAGCGAAGCTCCGACAACGATCGAGGTAGAAAGCACAACGCAAATAGCTGTTAGTTCAGTGGAAACTTCCGTTAATAATGGTTTAGTAACAACGACTCCGGCAAATACTGCACCTACAGCTAAAACACCAAGTCCTGAAACTTCCGCTCCAAATACTACCGTTATAAATGAAGTTATACCTACAACTGAATCTGGGGAAGATGTAACAAATGAAACTGCAACAGATGAAGGAAATATATCTGTTGAGAATAATATTGTTACTACTACTGAAGCCGGAGTAACGATAACGAAAGACAGTACAATGGAAACAGTAAAAGATACAATGAAGGACAGTATTGTGACAACTAGTGAAGTAAGTATAACTGAAAAAGTACAAACAACAATGGAAATAGTGACATCGACAAATAAACCAACCTCTGAAGTTGCAAAACCAGTGCAATCTACTTCCGATAAAAACGATTTAGCAACTACAACTTCAGCAAGTGTGACACCTGAAAATAATGAACTAATTCCTGAAACTTTTACTACTGCTTCTTCAAATAAAAATGAAGCAATAACAACAATCGAAGCTGAGACAACGATAAAAATACCAACAACGAAAACTCCGAATCTAATAGAAACTTCAACGATTAAGAACGATTTAGTAACTGCTAATGAAACTGGAGGAATGATAAATAAAGACACATCAACAACAGAAATGTCGAATCCGTTGGAAATGACATCTGTTAAAAACGATGCATTCAATATAATTGAATTAAGTACAACAATAAGTGTTGAAGCAGGAGTAACAAATAAAGAAATACCTACAACAGATACTACGAATCCTGTTGAAACCACATCTATCAAAAATGACGCATCATCTCGAACTGAAGCGGCGACTACGATAAATAGACCTGTGCTGGAAATGGCAGATTCAACGGAAACTACCACCGTTCAAAATCATATTATAACTACTAATGAATCAGGAACTACGACAAATAAAGATACACCTACAACGAAACCTAATACAGTTGACACAACATTTATAACTGATTCTAGTAGTTCTGTTGAAACTACGACAGTTAAATATGATTTAGCATCTACGAGTGAATCAGAATCTACATCACATGAAGATATAACTACAGAGGCCAATAAAAATAATGCAGTAACTATTTCAACATCTGATACCACTTTAATTATTTCAACATCTAGAATCAAAACTGTTACTGAGAGTCCTGTAACAGAAACAACATCGAATGATAGCATTGTAATATCAACTGAACGAACAACGCCTAACACAATAGAAGAATCCACTAGCAAAGATAATCTGATAGCTAATAACGATGAAAAATCAAATAATAACGCAATCACAGAAACAAAGTCACCTACTGATAGTCCAGTAATTGCAAGTGGGAATGAAACATCATTAAACACAATCATGAAACCACCTGTTAATGATTTGTTTGTTATTGATAAAGTGGAAGCACCGACCAAAAATAGTGACACATTTACAGAGGTACCTAATAACGATATCATAAAAATTACTACTGTGCCTGGTGCTACAATGCATGATGGAGGCAAAAATGTAACACCAAGTCCAAATAATGAAGCAGTTACAAATGAAGAAGTCATTGATAAAGACGATAAAATAAATACGGGACCGAATAAATTTGATTTAATAAACGACTCAAATGCGGTTACTAATGGTGATAGTATTATTATAACTACACCTTTTGCTGTTGATCAGAACACAACAAAGGAACAAGTACCAAGTGATACAGTTACTGGAAACCTAGCAAATAAAGGTAAAAATAATTTTGATTCAAATTTTATAATACATACTGATACAAACTATTTTCCCACAGACAGGTTTCTCGACACATGTATATGTTCGTAGTGTGATCGTGAAAAACATAACCTTTCTTATATAAATAAAAAACACATCTACAAGTAAATCTGATAATATTCTGCACGTTTAAATGGTAAAGTGGTCCTAATTCTAGTCATCTCTTACTGATAGACATGAAAATATGTGTAACTTACTAATCTCCCACCACATCCGAGTCTACGGAGCCTTTACTGAGAAGAAATTCAGCGCGCTTATCTTTTATTATTTAATGCTGTCTTTATTGATAGTTACAATATTTGACATAAATAACTTATACTATTATTTCAGATCAATCTTCATTGGACACTACCACAACTGCCAAATTAGATCAAACAACACCGCAATCAGTGAACAATGCTGAAACTATTAACCCTACAACGTTAGTTTTAGAAGAATCTCAAGAAACAACAACGATTATTCCAAATGTGTTTACTGAAGCGTTCACAATAACTAACAGCGGATTACAGAATCAAGCGACAACTAGCAGCTTTTTACTTGTTAATGCGAATGATTTTGGAATCGAATCACAACATCCTGCTTTTAGACTAGATGTTTCAACCATTAAAGATCTTGTCACTACTAATTTCGTAACAGAAGAGTTACAAAGTATAACTGAATCATATGATATGTCTAGTATAGCTCCTAATGAAATAAATATGCAACATCCTACAATAAGTCACGAAGATATAAATACATCAACAACTGAATCAAATTTAGAACAAACAGTTCAAACTGAAACACTAAATAGAACTGATAGAATAACATTATTAACTATTAAAGGTAGGACAGATACCACACCAAATTATCAAAATATTTTAAAATTACAAAATTCTACGCCAATTCCAACAACTATTGATACAACAACACAAAGTCCATTCCCAATAGTTATCAATAATAATAAGGAATTGCCAACAACCAACAATGCCAAACACGTATTTCCTGAACCATTTACGCATTTCAATAGTATCCCATTTAATAATGAACAACCGCCAATGATAGTTGAAAGGGGCCCCAGAAATGAACCAGAAATCAGTGATCCCTTGAATGAGGCGTATCCAACAACTGGACATGGAATTGATAATAAAGCAGAACCGACAACAATAATACCAATTATTCCAACAACGGCTAATCAAGGGTATGATAATGATCAACTAACAACTGACAAACCAAATCCAACCACTATCGAAGTTAATACTCTAATGGAAATGAGTCAAATTGATAAGAAAGCTGAACCAACAATAATAATACCAATTGGTTCAACGACAGCCAATCAAGTTTATGATAAGGATCAACCAATAACTATCACACCAAATTTAACCACCATTGGACCTGTTACTTTAACGAACATAAGTCAAATTGATAATAAACTCATGCCAACAACAATAATACCGATCAGCTCAACAACACCCGGACAAGTGTATGAAAAGAAACAACCAACAATTATTAGACCTGTTTTTTCAACAGAAGCCATCTTAGTTAAAGCTATTACGATGGCAAAAAAGAGTCAAGTTGGTACCAAGGCAAGGCCAAGAACAATAATCCCAACAAGTTCAACAACTACAACAACTCTTAAACCTATGCTTTTAACAACCACTAGCCAAGTCTATAACAATGCACAGTCGACAACTATACTACCTATTATTCCAACAACATTTAGTCAAATTTATGAGAAAGTACAACCTTCATCAATCATAATACCTGTTAGTTCCACAGAAGAGGGGCAAGACAAGCAACGGACTACAACGGTTTTACCTATTGCACGAACAACACGTAACAAACTCAATAATAAGGCACCTTCAATGCCAATAAAACCAATACCAACAACAAGTCAAACTTCTGAAAGGGCACAACCACGAACGGTTGGACCTATTGCACCAACAACAGCTAATCAAGTAGATAATAAATCGTCACGAACAACAACAATTATACCAGTTATAACAACAACAGCAAGTCAAATTTATAGTGGGGCACAACCAACAACGATTTTATCTACAGCGTCAACACCAGTTCTATCAGTTACATCAACAACATCAAGTGAAACTTATGATAAAATACAACCAACAATGACATTACCTGTCGAGTCAGCAACAGGTACTCAAATGGATAATCAATCACCGTCAACCACAGTTATACCAGTTACGTCAAGAACAGTAAGTCAGACTGACGATAGGACAAAACTTGCAACAATTACCCCTATCGCACCAACAAAAGGTAACCAAATTGATCATAAAACTTCTTCAACAACAGCGGCTATATTCCCAGCATCAATCCCAACTTATGATAGAAAACAACTAACGCTAGTTACACCTATCGCAGCCACAAAAGATAATAAAGTGAATTACAAATCACCACCAATAACAATAAAACCAGTTATAACAACATCAGAAAGTCAATCTTACGACAAGGTAAAACCAACAACAATTATACCTATCGCACCAACAACACTTAATCAAATGAATAATCAATCACCTTTAACAACAGTTATACCAGTTACATCAACAACAGCAACTCATACTTATGAGACACCAGTACCAACAACGATTACACCTATCGCGTCAATGACAGGTAATCATGTGGATTATAAAGCATTTTCAACAACAATAAAATCAGTTATAACAACAACAGCAAGTACAACTTACGATAGGACAGAACCAATGACTATAAGTAACACGCCAATAATAGGTAATTATATGGATTATACATCACCAGTTCCTTCAACAACTGGTCAAACTTATGATGAAATACAACCAACAACAGGTACTATCTTATCATCAACAGATAATCAAATGAGTAATCAATCACCTTCAACAACAGTTATACCAGTTTCATCAAAATCTGGACCAACTTACGGTAGGCCTCAACCAACAACTATTTCACCTATCGAGTCGGCAAGAGCTAATCAAATGGATAGTAACTACATTTCTGAAAATACAGATAAATTAACAATATCAACACCAAATTATCAAAAGGAAGATTTACAACGTTACAACCCCAAGATATTACTCGGAAGAGATTTGACATCGACGATTCCAGGTCCAACAACCGACATTCCAGTTCCAACAACTACTAAAGGGCACAAACATAAGAAATACAATTTCTCAATAAAAGTGTCTTACGTTGATCGAAATGGATTAAATAATAATTATTTATAAGAAATAAAGTCTTGTTTTTTTACCACGTTCCTATTAACTCGCTTTCTTGACTCTCTATTTATTCGGTACAATTTTGCAAACGATTTTAAACTTAGATATGAGACTTGAAACTTTATACAGAGGTCAGAACTGGATAACAACGGAAGGCACCACGGAACTGGACCGATGATGTAGTTGGAAGGTAACTATAGAAACACCTCAATTTTCATACTATTTAGATATATAGATAGAATACTCTTTATTGTACATCAGCAAAAATACCACAGAGAAATACAATATGATATTATCTTAAGATAAAGTATAATTAGCAGTCTTATTGCTAAGAGCATCTCTTCCAGACAACCAGTACGTTGGAAGAAGCAACAGATAAAAATAGAGGGCAACTGGTGGCGTACACATTAAAGATATATATTTTATATAAAACTACTACACATATATTGATACACAAGACTTGATACACAAAACATATAAATATAACCAATTTGATCAATTATGGCAGCAATTTATTACATTATCTAACTAGGAGAAAGTGGCCTTTAACCATTCTTTTAAAAGAACGCAAAGACTGCACGTCGGACCTTAGCAGGCAATGCATTCAACAAGCAAACAGCTTGACTAGTAAAGGATTTATAAAAGAAGTTTGTGGAATGCATTGGTGTTTTCAGCCTCAGATTCTCCGATGACCTTAGGAACCTCGAATGCGATTCATGAAGAAATTCAAACCGTTTTTTGAGGCATAAGAGTCCCTTTTAGTTTGTTTCAAAATTATAAATATAGTATATTAAAAACTGCTTTTTTTATTTGTGTGAGAATGATGTAAACTGTTGGCCGAAAGGCCTTTAGAGCTTCACCGGGAAAAAGGGTGAGCGTACAACAATTACGGTCCAACCGGAAGGGTAAGGGGGCAAATAGCTCAAGGGTACCTCAAAGGGGCCTTTACAGTTTAACTGTCCAAGAGGGCAAGCATGTAACAACTATGCTCTATCCAGAAGGGTAAGGGGGCAACTAGTTCAAGCGCGCCTCAAGGAGGGACGGCCTCAACTTTGGCTGTCGCTATGGGGGAGGGCGTAGATACACTACGTGTCTCCCCGTGGTGCTCTGCACCGGCCGACGGGATTATTCGAGCTCGCCGGCGAGGTCGGTGTCTGATCCTATGTGCGGTATCTCTATCCGAAAGGATCCGAAAGGGTAAAGGCATCGGGCAAGTCATGGCATGGTTTAGTGATTAGAGATTTTCTACTCCACCCACTGAAACGAATAGTCGCGCGCTCCTTCTCTTCACGGGACAATTCTTTATGTACCTGCAAGTGCTTAAAAAATTGAACATAAAATTTGAACCGGAAAGACAGCCATCCGAACATTGCAAGTAAAATAGAAGCTTTTAACACCACACTTTGTCCAACCGATTCGAACCCAGGAACTCGTAATCGCCAGCGGTAATAATCCCCACTAGTCAACGAGTCAGTTATAATTTCACAGTTAATACGAGTACCTAACATGAATAATTACACTCACAATATTTACTCGATGGAGGATCGAAGAAAGAATGACAAAACGGATATACAATGCGAAAGTGGAAGGATGTCGGTACCGGGGAAGACCTAGACTATCTTACCATGACCACATAGACCGTGTCTTACCTGAAGGGCAAGTCAAGAATCTCCGTAACCGGCGAGCGTGTATGAGACGAACTATGAGAGTGGAGGAAGCCAGAGAGGTCTGTAAGGAAAGAACCTGTTGGAACTCTGTACTCTCTGCCTACTCCGCAAGAGATTTGTCGTGATGATATAGATAGATTTATTCGATAGACTTTATACATTTCGTAAATCCTTGTCAAGTTTATAGCTGTTATATATATTATGGATACACATCTTTCCCTTTATAATACACAATCAAAATTTAATCTATCTCTATCAATCTATATCATCACGCCAGATCCCTTGCGGGGTAGGCACAGAGTACAGAGTCATTATTACGGGCTGCAAGAACCATTTAATTGATATAGCGCCAAAAGTTGGTACTCTCCTACATTATCAGTAGTATAATTAAATGATTACGATTTGATTGTGTGAATAAGATGATAATTGCATTTAAGTTGACAGCAAATGTCGAAATAATAACAGAGTACGGAATTAACAAACAATTAAATTGTCATTTTTACCAGATTACCAAACAAGAATTTATTTATTATTCCATTAACAACCAACATTATAGGAATTACCTAATGCATTAGTGTGACCTTATGACATATAACATATTACA
Source organism: Phalera bucephala (assembly GCA_905147815.2). Taxonomy (NCBI): domain Eukaryota; kingdom Metazoa; phylum Arthropoda; class Insecta; order Lepidoptera; family Notodontidae; genus Phalera; species Phalera bucephala. The sequence continues at coordinate 10,616,244 of LR990637.1, read as the reverse complement.
TAAAAACAAATTTCAGCGAATACATTCAAAGAGCATGTAAAAATGTCTATTTTGTCAGCAACTTGATTCAGCGTTCTCAAAGCGCGCGTCATTGGCGCTTTGCTGAACAAATTGGTTCTGCCACGCGGCACCGTCGGCAGCTGCGGCCGCCGCCGCCGCCACACTCGTCCGGCATGCACAAACTAATTGTTTTCAAAACTCTTGGATTTGAACATTTTCCGCGTAGTAGCTTAAAAATATATGACGCAAGCGCGTTATCCCTTCTACTTTCCAAATTGTTGTACCCAACCATGCCTATAACAAACAAGGTTGGGTACATCAACGGATAAAAATGATACACTCCATACAGTCTCATGTAAAGAAATCTAGTGAATTTGTTCTGCATGCGCTCAAGCATTAACTTGTATTTTGCTTCATGTGGAGCCCATATCACTGCATTGCTTTCCAACTGACTTCTTATGAGCGAATTGTATAGTGTTCCTATAGCTACAATGCTTATAAAGCCTTCTGACCGTCGGAGTACAAACCCTAGACTCTGGTAAGATTTTTTACACACATTCACTATGTGATCACGGAACGTTAGCTCTGTGTTAAGGCAAACCCTTAAATCACGAACCGCTACTTCCCCATTCATTTTCTTACGATCCAGTCTGTACTCGTAGTGCAATGGTGTTTTCATGCGACTGAAAGTTATCGTCAAGCATTTAGATACATTGAACTTTAGTCTGTTTTTCCTGCTTCACTCAAGCACTCTATCAATGTCTCGCTGTAAACTTTAACAATTATTTTCAAGCGGTATGCTTATGGAAACCTATTGTGTCACGATTTGGTTATAGAATTACCAAATCTATCAAAAATCATTTACTTTAATGTCAATGAACTATTTTATATTTAACTTAGAAATGGGAACGTATGCAAGGATTGTGGTTGGTAACGATGTGCTGGAGCAAGTGAATGAGTTTGTATATCTTGGATGCGCCTTCAGTAAGGATGGGAAATACACCGCTGATATAGAGAGAAGAGTGAATGCAGGTAATAGAGTGAATGGTGCGATGGGAAGGCTACTTGGGAGCCGGCACTTAAGCCAAAAGGCGCAGCTGGCCATGCATAACGGAGTGCTTGTCCCAACGCTGTTATATGGCAGTGAGAGTTGGGTATGTAAGAAGGAGAACGAAAGCAGGATAAATGCGGTCGAAATGCGATCTCTGCGGAAGATGTGCGGAGTCACGCTGACCGACCGTATTCGCAACAGCGTAGTAAGAAAGCGAGTAGGTATGAAAGATAGTATCGGTGTAAAGATGAGAAAGGGTATGCTCCGTTGGTTCGGGCATATAGAAAGGATGCCAGAAGAAAGAATGACAAAACAGATATACAATGCGAAAGTGGAAGGATGTAGGTGCCGGGGAAGACCTAGACTATCTTACCTATCTATCTATCTCTATCTATATCATCACGCCAGCTCCCTCGCGGGGTAGGCAGAGAGTACAGAGTTCCAACAGGTTCTTTCCTTACATACCTCTCTGGCTTCCTCCACTCTCATAGTTCGTCTCATACACACTCGCCGGTTACGGAGACTCTTGACTTGCCCTTCAGCTAAGACACGGTCTATTTGGTCATGGTAAGATAGTCTAGGTCTTCCCCGGCACCTACATCCTTATACCATCCTACTATATTTATACCATCCTTATACCATCCTACTAATTTACTTTTCTTTTTTTCATGTTGTATATAGACACAATAGTATGGTACAACATATGATAATATTTATAAAGAGTAAAGGTCTAAAAGATCTGGGTGGGTCGTCTTCACAAGCTGCGCCCGTCACGAGTATGACAACGCGAGCAGCCAAAACGTCCCTCGACCATATTGGAAGGAATTAAGTGACCCGAATCAAATAGCCATCGCGAGCATACACCTTTAAATAAATACAACCAACCCCAGGCTCCTCAGTAGTACTCAGGAAATATCGACAAAGTATCCTTCTTCCCCCTTTCCCGGTCTAGTGCATATTTTGATGATTGTATAATCATAAACTCATCAAAATCTCCGCTCTCCGCTCTTCCATTAGCAATGTTACAAAAATAAAGGGACACAATATGCGAGTGTGCGCGCGTGCGTGCGTGTGTGCATGCGTGCGTGCGTGCGTGAGATTGTTCATGTGTAAAGTGTTGTTGTGAGTGTGAATTTATGTTATCAGTCCTAAGTAGGTAGATATATGGTATATGTCAAAACAAATCTATTTTGATCAAAACCCACGTCACTCTAATACATTTGCATGGGTACGCGGGTAATGAATTTTGTTATAACAATTTTAATGTAATAAAATGTGGGGCTTCTCAGTGAGCGGTTAGTAACAAGCGGAAGATTCGAAATGAATAAATTTAATTTAAAAAGACCTTTTTAAAAACAACCTCCTATACCAAAAGTACGAAGAAGATATCTTGCTTAGATGAGACGTTCCTACAACTTCCTTCCGGCCCCATCATCAGACCTTGGGCCTGACAGGTCTTATACACCGTACAGGTCTTAAGTAATCGTCCAGACAAATCCAACGAGCCCAAACACGGTGAGGTTATATTGAGTAGTTGGGTGGTTCTATTGACCACCTTTCGGCTTCATTATCAGGCCGTTAACACCATCTGGTTGTAAAGTACTTTTCAATACCAATCTAACAAGCTTAAACACGAGGGGGTTACATTGTGTGGCTCACATATTTCTATGGTCACCTTACGATTCCATCATCAGACCAGCTCCTTGGTACCATATTATTGCATTTTCATCGACTTTATATTCGTATGCAAAATTTTATCTCAATCGGATACCCTTGTGCTTGAAAAATAAATCACAAGATCTGAACCGGAAAGACAGACAGACATACGAACGTTGCAAGTTAAATAAAACCTTGTAATTTCACAGTTGTTAAGGGGGAAGCCTCTGCCTGCCTTAAATTTCATGATGACATAATGTACATCTGTGATGTCGTCATGAAATTTGTTCATGGTTGGGTGTGAATAAGACACTTTAGTCAGAAAATTGATCCGCAAGTGCAATATAATTAGATGCATATGATGCGTTTATCAAATTTTGTGTGTGTGTGTGTGAATAATCTACGCTGTTGGCCGCGGGGCCTTTACAGCTTCACCGGACAAGAGGGCGTGCCACCACTACGCTCGAGCCAGAAAAACAAGGGGCCAACTAGCACAAGGGCGCCTCAAGGAAGAACGGCCTCGGCTTGGGCTATGGAGGAGGGCATGTACTAGGTGTCGCGCCGTGGTGGCCAGCACCGGCCGGCGGGCAAGGGATTCTTCGACTTCACCGGCGAGGTCGGTGTCTGATCCTTTCAAATATGGCTGCTACGAATTGGGGATTTGTCCCGTGCGGGAATCGGACCCGCGACTATTAGACACAGTGAGCGGAGCTGCTTAAGCTCTTAAACAAAACGCTAAATCATCCGTCTATTGCTAGTAAAGTTTATTGTACAGGTATGTACCTATGTTTCCGGTTTTTCTGATCGCTGATTTTCTGGCCCAAAATACGTTCAACGTACACTTTGGTACTTAATCCTTTTGAAAGAAACACTTGCGCAAATGAAGCCAATTCGATGTTTGTACAACAGAATGTTTGTACAAATTTTATATACAGATATATATATCATTAATCATTTTATTGTTCAAATTTAGTGTATACCGGGCGGCGCACAGACAAAATATGAAGATTGTAATTCTTCTTATGTTATTGGTGAGTTAAAAAAAATATAAATCTTACTAATATTATTTAATATCAGCCTATACTGCCCACTGCTGGACAAAGGCCTTCTCTCACAAATCGAGGTGAGAGAGAGTAGGTCATACTCTACCACGCGGACCCAGTGCGGATTGATGGAGGCAGGTTTGTGGCCACCTACTGTTGGAACTTATCACGCCGCCTTTAAGGCTTCCAACTTGGCTTAACGACTACCACTTTAAGTGGTAGCTGGGACCAACGGCTTAGCGTGCCTTCCGAAGCATGGAGACGCTCGAATATGAAAATGCCACAAACGGTCACCCATCTCGGGACAACCGAGTCGAACGCTGCTTAATCTTGGTAATCGGTAAGAACACCGCGGTCGCACAGCGCTACGTGCGCCTACTAATATTGTAAACTCATTAGATGGGTATTGACAGTTCTAAGTGCCAAACGAAATTAATATTTAATTAAATGGGATTAAGGCCTACACTTATAAGTATAGAAACGGGTCATGACTCTTATTGCCATTGAATAAAGTATAATTTTCTTTGACACATACCACTGTTACAGTACCCACCTTACGTGAAAAATATTATAGTGACTCTTTCATTCAAAAACTGTTTACCGAATTATGTTGAAACTTTACAGTAATATATCTTATACTATTAGCCCTGCTAAGAAACTGTCCCACCGTTGGGCACGGGCCTCCTCTCTGACTGAGAGGGTTTAGGCCATAGTCCACCACGCTGGCCCAGTGCGCGTTGGCGAACTTCACACACCTTCGAGAAACTCTCAGGCATGCAGGTTTCCTCACGATGTTTTCCTTCACCGTTAAAGTGATAGTTAATATTTAATACGCACATGCTTTCGAAAAGACAGAGGTGCGTGCCTGGGTTTGAACCCGAGACCTCTCACTTTGCAGTCCAGCAAGCGTCTGCTGCAAAGCATTCGAAACGTCGGTAACTTTAAATCAAAAATAAATCGCGATAAAATCCGAAAAATAGTTGTTCTCTCCGATCCCCCCGATGCTTTGTCATCGATTCTTTCCGCTCAGAATACGGGCGACGACGACGTAGTCGTAGATCCCCTCCCATAGCCGGCGGTGCACTTAGTAGTGCACCCCGTCCCCCCACAGCGACTGTCCCAACCGAGGGCGCCTCTTCAAGGCGCCCTCGAGTATGCCGCCCCTTGCCCTTCTGGCTCGAGCGTAGTGGTTGCACGCTCGCCCTTAAGTCCGGTAAAGCTGTAAAGGCCTTGCGGCCAACAGCGTACATCACTCACACACACACACCGAAAAATAGTTTTATTTCAATATTCAAATGATCAGAACAAGGCGCTACCGGTAGATTCCGGTCGTTAAGAACAGTTAATCAGTAGATATAGACCTGATAAGTTCTAACAGCAGGTATCCCCAAACCTGCATCTACCGCACCGCTTTGCCCAGCGGGATAGTATTCCTCCTCTGGTCGTTTCCTCAGTGCTGAGGGTCGTTTCCTCAGGTCCGCCAAGACAAGTCTAGACGGATCATTGCTAACATTGCGAATAATTTATCTTTTTATTTAATTAGTGGCCTTGTATGAATCATTCATTACTTATTACGTGATCGCTTAGCTTTGCTTTAAGCCGTGACTTGTTAATTAGGTATATTTTGAATATTTGTCAAATACATACACCTGTACTGTGTCTTATCTGAAAGGCAAGCCAAGAGTATCCATAACCGGCGAGCGTGTATGAGACGAAATATGAAAGTGGAGGAAACCAGAACGGTATGTAGGAAAAGAGCCTGTTGGAACTTTGTACTCTCTGCCTACCCAGCAAGAGATCTGATGTGATGATATAGATGAATAGAAGTACCTGGTTAAGTCATTGATATATGTTTATAATACTTTAGAATGAATGCTATTGTGCAATGTTATGGTTAGGGAAATATGTTTAAGTAACTAATTTTCTGGTAATCGTTTAGCCAACTTAGAACCCAGCAGCTTGGTAAGTTTCACCAGCAGTACACAAACCTGACTCCACTTAGTGTTCCAAAAACGCTGGAATCGGCGCCTAAACTCTCTAGCTCTCCTATCAGCCGCTACCGCCGTCCGCGGCATTTTTTAACCGACCCTCCCGATGCCCTTCTTTCGGATACAGATACCGCACACAGGATCAGAAATCGACATCGCCGGCGTGTACTAGCCCTCCCCCATAGCGACTACCCAAGCCTAGGCTGTTTCTACTTTAGGCGTCTTTGAACTAGTTGCCCTTTTGGCTCGAGCGTAGTGGTTGCACGCTCGCCCTTTTGGCTGGTGAAGCTATAAAGGTCCCGTGGCCAACAGCGTAGATCATTCACACACACAAACACACACACACAGACACACACACAGACACACACACAGACACACACATACACACAGCATACACACAGGCACGCACACACACGCACGCACGCACACACGCACGCACGCACGCACGCACGCACGCGCACACACACACACACACAAAAACAACGCTCGTTTTCAACGTGTTTCTACGCTGATAAGCGTCGACTCAGCGCTAAACGCTACACGTTCAACGCTACACGTACTACACTACGCATGTACTACACTAGCTCCGACACACCGCACTGCCTCCGCGTGGTGGAGTATGGGCCTCATCTTTCTTATCTCAATGCTGATGCTGATAATAATATTGAAAACTAGTTTCTGCTCGCGACTACCTCTACGTTGAGTGTGCCAAACTTCTTCCAAATCCATTTTTCCATTCTTACGTGATTGAGTAACAAACATCCAAATATGTAAACCAAATTTCATATTTATAATGTTAGTAGGACAATAGAAGTTGTTAAATAATAATAAATTCATCAAAATTCGTTTGAAATATTAGCCTAATATATTTTATTTTTCTTTCCAGATTGGCGTCTGCAGCGCAAAGTTAACCAAATTGTGTAAGAATATTATTAATATATTAATTACTGCCTCGTTAGTCTAGTGGAGACCGCGACTTGGTAAGCGTAAGGTAGGACGGCCCCCAGCTAGATGGACCGACGACCTCAAAAAGGTCGCTGGGACAGACTGGATGCGGAAGGCGGAGGACCGTGTGCAATGGCGCGTGTTAGGAGAGGCCTATGTCCAGCAGTGGACTGCGATAGGCTGATTGATTGATTGATTGATAGTCTAGTGGGAAAGCGCATCGCTTTGTGATCACTACGTCGTGGGTTCAAATCCTAGGTCTACCAAATGTAGTTTATCTTATGTAAAATTCCCAGTACGAGTTCGGAGTTTGGCCCGGTATATGGCAATATCAGCATCGTCGGCGAAAATTGGGTGTACTCAGTACACCTCTGGCACCCCTGCTTTGGGAATATAGGCGTGACGGTGTAATTTTTTAAAAATTTAATTATTTTGCACGTCTTATGGATCTTAGTGCGTTAAAACTGCGATATCATCATCGCCTGAAAGTCGTCCACTGTTGGACAAAGGCCTGCCCCACAGCTCGGCACGACGACCAGCGTCTACCCTCGACCTGCACCAGGTCATCCGTCCACCTTGTATGGGGTCATCAATCGCGTGATGTTTTCACTGTATGTTTTGACTAACAGTAAAACATTTTTTTTTATTATGCGTACACTGAGCAATGTTTTTCAAAAGTTGACGTCAAGTTTTCAATTATAATCTATAATTTAAATTAGATTTTACTGGATCCCTGCCCTCCATTTTGAGCTCACGTAATTAATGAATTTCGGCTAGTTGATGACAGCAAGATTGTCTAGGTCTTCCCTGATACATGCATACACTTTCGCATTGTATTATCTGTTTCATAATAGCTTTGTGGCAGGATTTATCAAATCAAAAATCCAGCCAGACGGGTGTTGTCTGACGGGGCCACTCCCCGAGAGTTGTTGTCGGGGGCTTATATATATGCGCGTCGTGTAAACTCTCATATCGCGTTCTAGACATGTATGGAGAATCGTTATCGATTTCATATTCGGCGCTTACTGTGGGTAGGTAATCACAGCTTTGTAGTGATGTGTCGAAACAGGAAGCATACATTGTTTTCTGTTCAATCATGTAGAACAGTAGCGCGTCGCCAAACCCGCACACCTTCGCAGCACTGAACGCTCTCCTTGACGGCAGTCCTGATATTGATCTGTTTGCGGGTGCATGGAATGGTATCTTATCTGAGTGTTTGAGGTATTGTGAGGGGCTGGAATGAATGACCTTGTATATTGAACTTCCATACTTTTAATTATTTCCTTTTTATTATATTTCCCTGTTCGAGGGGTGTTAAAATTGCTCATTTTAGAGCTTTTTGTACGTCCTTCTACACGAGTTGCCTTTGGGCGTATTACAGAGGCAGTACAACGCTCTGCGCATACAATATAATACTGCGTTTAGAGTGCTGATGGGACTGCCCCGGTTCTGCAGCGCGTCAGGAATGTTTGTCGAGGCGAGAGTTAATTGGTTTTTCGCCACTATGCGGAAACGGTGCGCATACCTGGTGCGGAGGGTTCGGGGCAGTTCCAACAGCATCCTAAGGGCCATGGCTGATAGACTCGCCTTTCAGTACATGAATCATTGCTGTATGCTTCATGTACCGACTTGATTTGTGTGACTTATTGCGTTTTGTTGTTGTTAATGTTTCTTTACTAACTCTAATATTAAGACTAAATGGTTTACTAACACTTGACCCCTGTTGGTCGAAATAAAGAATTTATTATTATTATGTATATATTTATTAAGTATAATTTCTTATAAAATATATCATCATCATCATCATTAGCCTATAGCAGTCCACTGCTGGACATAGGCCTCTCCAAGTGCACGCCACTGGGTACGATCCTCGGCTACTCGCATCCAGTTTCTGCCAGCCGCCCTACGAAGGTCATCGCTCCACCTAGCCTGAGGGCGTCCTGCATTACGTTTGCCAGTCCGCGGTCTCCACTCAAGAACTCGTTTGTCCCAGCGGTTATCGGTTGTTCGGCTAATGTGACCGGCCCATTGCCACTTCAGCTTACTAATCCGGTGGGCTATGTCGATAACTTTGGTTCTCTGTCGAATGACTTCGTTCCGGATTCTATCCTTCAGAGAAACTCCGAGCATAGCCCTTTCCATAGCTCGCTGAGTGACATTAAATTTATGAACCATTCCAACCGTGAGTGTCCACGTCTCGGCTCCATATGTCATAACGGGCAGGACGCACTGATTAAAGACTTTTGTCTTTAGGCTTTATAAAATATATATAAAAATATAAAATACAAATATTCTTATATATATTGTATAAAAAAAAATGTGCTCCACCGACAGCAAGGTCTACGACCCAAGCTACCGGTGGTCAGGGCTCCAAAGAGAGGAACCTACTCACAATGCATGCCGTGTCCAACATTACTGCCTTCTGTATCAGGCCCTTCACCCAACTGCCTAGCGAGAGCTTCTCAAGGTGTTTATCGAAGCACTTCGCTATAAGGCCGTTGACTGAAACGACCATCGGAATAATGATAGTTGAATCAACATTCCACATGGCGGTAACCTCATGGGCCAGGTCCAAATATTTAGATAATTTTTCTTTTTCGGCCTTCACAAGGTTCTCATCATGCGGAATGGTGACATCAACTAGCATTACACGACGCATCGATCGGTCTATTATCACGATATCAGGTTTATTGGCTACAATAGTCCTGTCCGTGATAATAGATCGATCCCAGTAGAGCGTGATATGACCACTTTCGAGAACTGGAAGAGGCTGGTACTGGTAGTACGGTACTTCAGAGTCCACAAGGCCATATTTAAGAGCAAGTTGCTGATGGATAATCCTAGCCACTTGGTTGTGTCTGTGCAAGTACTCTCCGTTAGCAAGACGAGAACAACCGGAAACTACATGTCTAATAGACTCACCGGGACGGTGGCATGCCCGACAAATGTCAACCGTGCCGTCCTTTAAGATGTGCTTCCGGTAGTTGTTCGTCATGATAACTTCGTCCATAATTGCAACGACAAAGCCTTCAGTTTCCCCAAAAAGGTTGCTGAAGCGTAGCCAGGTCACGGAAGCGAGCTGGTCCACATCAGGCCCTGTAAGAGCCCGATAGAACCGTCCGTGTAGCTCCTTGCCCTTCCATATTTACTATTATTATTATCATTGTACTAACGTAAATGGTGTACCTGCCCCGTTAGTATGTAAATAAATAAATAAATAGGGGTCGCTACACTTTCCTTCGATGTTAGCAATCTATCCACCAATACTTAGATCATCAGACTTACCACACTCTTATTAAATAAGTAACACAGTTGACTCACGGCTTGGTCCAGTGATTAAGAACTTAAGCCGCCCCGCCCTCTGGATCTAGTTGTGGCGGGTTCGTTCCTCACACGGGACAAATAGTTGTGTGCCCCATATCTATTCATTTCGGTCTGGGTACTTGTGTATGTGAAATTTCATTAATGGATTCAAACTCAAACTCAAACAATTTATTTTGTATAAGCCCTGCGGGGGCGCTTACAAACAGTTAATTTACATTTTTTTTAAATCTAATTTATTTACTAATCTACCACCGGATCGGAACGCGGCCTCCACTGAGAAGATCCGGCGAAGAAACTCAGCGGGCTTGTCTTTTTTATAAACTTCTCTTTCTCTTTTTTCTTTCCTTTTTTTTAATCATATTGTGGGGATACAATGTTCAGGTTACAAATAAATGGTTTATGACCTAGCTCCAGTGTAATGCCTTACGATCGAGATATGAGACTAATGAAGTTATTTATAAAGAAAAGGATTCCTGATGGACCAGTCCCCACAAGCAGCACCCGTTCACGAGTATGACAGCTGGAACAACCATCACTCCCCTCAACCATATTGGAGGGAAGGGAGTGAGCCGACAGACAGCCACCGCAAGCAAAGACATTATAGTGAGCATGGGATTCATTCATTCATTCATTGTGAGATTCATTCCGGTGTCGCACCCACGACACAGGAATAAATCCTTGTGTGGGGCTACCTGTTTTAAAGTAAGTACTTTTAAATATCTTAATGTTTTATTCTTTTTCTTTTCAGTAATCGAAGTGGGCGGTCTCACCTTCGAAGTTCCATTATATCCACCAGCAGAACTACTACCAGTGATATTAGAACCATTGAATGAATATAAGACACCACCCAGCACTCAATCCAGTATCACAACTACTTCTGTATCTACAGATGGAATTGTAACTAAAGATACATCGGGTAATCCTACGACTAATCCGATATCTACATCAACTCCTGGTCAGGATGTGCCTGTGTCCAAAGATTTATGGGGAAATCCAATACCTACATCGACTCCTGGTCAGGATGTGCCTGTGTCCAAAGATTTGTGGGGAAATCCAATACCCACATCGACTCCCGCTCAGGATGTGCCTGTGTCTAAAGATTTGTGGGGTAATCCAACACCTAATCCACTAGCCTTATCGACGGTTGGAAAGGATGTGACTGTGTCCAAGGATATATGGGGAAATCCAATTCCCACAACCACTCCTAGTCATGATGCGCCTATGTCTAAAGGTCTATGGGAAAATCCCATACCCACATCGACTCCTGGTCAGGATGTACCTGTGTCCAAAGATTTGTGGGGAAATCCAATACCCACATCGACTCCTGGTCAGGATGTGCCTGTGTCCAAAGATTTATGGGGAAATCCAATACCCACATCGACTCATGGTCAGGATGTGCCTGTGTCCAAAGATTTATGGGGAAATCCAATACCCACATCGACTCCTGGTCAGGATGTGCCTATGTCTAAAGGTCTATGGGAAAATCCAATACCCACATCGACTCCTGGTCAGGATGTACCTGTGTCCAAAGATTTGTGGGGAAATCCAATACCCACATCGACTCCTGGTCAGGATGTACCTGTGTCCAAAGATATATGGGGCAATCCAATACCCTCATCGACTCCTGGTCAGGACGTACCTGTGTCCAAAGATTTGTGGGGAAATCCAATACCCACATCGACTCCTGGTCAGGATGTACCTGTGTCCAAAGATATATGGGGCAATCCAATACCCACATCGACTCCTGGTCAGGATGTACCTGTGTCCAAAGATTTGAGGGGAAATCCAATACCCACATCGACTTCTGGTCAGGATGTGCCTGTGTCCAAAGATTTATGGGGAAATCCAATACCCACATCGACTCCTGGTCAGGATGTGCCTGTGTCCAAAGATTTATGGGGAAATCCAATACCCACATCGACTCCTGGTCAGGATGTGCCTATGTCTAAAGGTCTATGGGAAAATCCCATACCCACATCGACTCCTGGTCAGGATGTACCTGTGTCCAAAGATTTGTGGGGAAATCCAATACCCACATCGACTCCTGGTCAGGATGTACCTGTGTCCAAAGATATATGGGGCAATCCAATACCCTCATCGACTCCTGGTCAGGACGTACCTGTGTCCAAAGATTTGTGGGGAAATCCAATACCCACATCGACTCCTGGTCAGGATGTACCTGTGTCCAAAGATATATGGGGCAATCCAATACCCACATCGACTCCTGGTCAGGATGTACCTGTGTCCAAAGATTTGAGGGGAAATCCAATACCCACATCGACTCCTGGTCAGGATGTACCTGTGTCCAAAGATATATGGGGCAATCCAATACCCACATCGACTCCTGGTCAGGATGTACCTGTGTCCAAAGATTTGTGGGGAAATCCAATATCCACATCGACTCCTGGTCAGGATGTACCTGTGTCCAAAGATATATGGGGCAATCCAATACCCACATCGACTCTTGGTCAGAATGTGCCTGTGTCTAAGGATATATGGGGCAATCCAATACCCACATCGACTCCTGGTCAGGATGTACCTGTTTCCAAAGATTTGTGGGGAAATCCAATACCCACATCGACTCCTGGTCAGGATGTACATGTGTCCAAAGATATATGGGGCAATCCAATACTCACATCGACTCCTGGTCAGGATGTACCTGTGTCCAAAGATTTGTGGGGAAATCCAATACCCACATCGACTCCGGGTCACGATGTACCTGTGTCCAAAGATATATGGGGCAATCCAATACCCACATCGACTCCTGGTCAGGATGTGCCTGTGTCTAAGGATATATGGGGAAATCCAATACCCACATCGACTCCTGGCCAGGATGTACCTGTGTCCAAAGATTTGTGGGGAAATCCAATACCCACATCGACTCCTGGTCAGGATGTGCCTGTGTCTAAGGATATATGGGGAAATCCAATACCCACATCGCCTCCCGCTCAGGATGTGCCCGTGTCAAAAGATTTATGGGGAAATCCAATACCCACATCGATTCCTGGTCAGGGTGTACCTGTGTCCAAAGATTTATGGGGAAATCCAATACCGACATCGACTCCTGGTCAAGATGTGCCTGTTTCTAAGGATATATGGGGAAATCCAATACCCACATCGACTCCTGGTCAGAATGTGCCTGTGCCTAAGGATATATGGGGAAATCCAATACCCACATCGACTCCTGGTCAGGATGTACCTGTGTCCAAAGATTTGTGGGGAAATCCAATACCGACATCGACTCCTGGTCAAGATGTGCCTGTTTCTAAGGATATATGGGGAAATCCAATACCCACATCGACTCCTGGTCAGAATGTGCCTGTGCCTAAGGATATATGGGGAAATCCAATACCCACATCGACTCCTGGTCAGGATGTACCTGTGTCCAAAGATTTGTGGGGAAATCCAATACCGACATCGACTCCTGGTCAAGATGTGCCTGTTTCTAAGGATATATGGGGAAATCCAATACCCACATCGACTCATGGTCAGGATTTGTGGGGAAATACAACACCAAATCCGACAGCTTCATCTACTTATGGTATAGATGTGACGAAATCAGCTTTTGAATATAAAGATGTAACTTTATCAAAAGACTTGTCTAACAATCCAACACCCAATCCCATATCTTCATCAACTTTCGGAATAGATTTGACTAAATCAGATGTGACTGTTTCAAGCTTCTCTACGCCAGGTCCTTTAGATTACTCTGGAACCACAAAGTCGTTTATTGATAAATTGATTTCTTTATCATCACAAGGATTAGAAGATACTAGTCCATCTAAAAATACTACAGAAATACCTAAACCTGCCTTTCGTTCTGCTACAAATTCTGCAGGTAAGATTTTTCAGGTTACTGTATTAGCTAGGCCTTGTAATTTTGGCCCCATTGTGATGGGTCGATCTTGTCGCCATTCTCCGGGCATTTAATTGCATGTCTTTCGAATATAGTTCTTACACTCCAGTAAAACAAAGATTAAAGAGCCATAAAGGCTTTATAAAGTGTGTCGACCCATTAACCCTGGAGCCAAAAAAAGCGAGGCGCAACCTTTGGAGGGAAGGAGTATCGGGACCAAATCCCTTTGTTCCACCTACTAAGAGTCCCGCACCTAGACATGAATTACCATGGCCAGTCTGGAAGTCTTTAAACAGACTTCGGACCCAGGTCGGCCGCAGCAAGGAAAACATGATCAGGTGGGGATTCGCAGACAGTACTAATCTGGAGGTGTTTGTGCGGTGTAACCCAAACGATGTCCCACCTTATATCATGCTCTGCGTGCCCTAACACCTGCAAGCAGCAGGATTTGATGTCTGCTACCGACAATGCAATCGGTGTGGCCACCTTCTGGGCCGCATCCATGTAAACATAATCATGTTTGCCGCCGAAACGCTAAGAAGAATATGGTTCTCTCAGATATGGATATCTCCTCACGGTATCCTTCATCGCCCTCCTTTCGGGTCATGATACTGCAGGATCAAGCACCGACCTCGTCGACGTCAAATGTCTCCCATCCGCGAACCGATGCTCAATACCACAGCGAAACATCTAGTTTATGCCCATCTCCATAGCGACTCCTCAAGCCGAGGCTGGTCCTACTTTAAGGCGCCCTTGAGCTAATAGCTACCCTTTGCCGGCTAGTGTGTAGTTCTTGCAAGCTCACCCTCTTGTCTGGCCCGCTAACAGCGTAGTCATTAAGTCATTCACCCACATATACGCGCATTATAGAATGAAACTGAGCTCATAAATAGGCTCCGTAAACTGGCTGGAGCGTAGTGGTTGCTCGCTCGCCCTCTTCTGTGGTGAAGCTGTAATGGCCTCGTAGCCAACATCGTAGATCATTCACACACACACACACAAAAAGGTAATGTTTAGGTTTTTTTTGTATCCGTGGTGCTTACGACTGGGCTTATCCTAGTTGTAGTCTCTTTCTATTTCTGATATGCCATATTTGTCTCCCGCTTTGGAAAGGAGGGAAGTGGAATTTCTGTTCGTTTTCTTTTCTTACTAATTAAATTTGTTGTTGTTTTCAAAAGAGTTAAAGCGCTCCTCGGAACATTTCGAGATCCAAACCTTGGCGTCCTAACATTTTGATCGTGGCTAACAGGAGTAAGCCCTAGTTCGCATGGACGCTTTTTAACACGCGATGCTGAAGCGCTGTACAGACTTTTCATAAAATGCACTGTTAGCCATTTATTTCATTCTAACGCATTACTAACGCACATTGAAACATTGGGTAACAGCGGGGAAAAAGTGGCGGTTATATTTCCAAAAACAAAGTCAACATAGTAACGAGCTGAAACATATTTTCTTTACAGAGGAAAGTGTAAACAAATCGTCGTTGGGGTTTACCATGAATTCCGGAAGTTCATCGCCGCAGACGCACGACACAAACGAATCCGGGGACCTGTTCAATGGATTCTCGCATTCATATAAAGGTAAATATATCTGTAACATCACGCCAGATCCCCTGCGGATAAGGCAGAGTACAGAGTTCCAACTGGTTCTTTCCTTACATGCCTCTCTGCCTTCCTCCTCCTGGCTTCGTCTCTTACACGCTCGCCGGTTACGGAGACTCTTGACATGTCCTTAAATAAAGTAAAAGATAAATCCTTTCGAAATATTAATTCTCACTCTGCCAGTTCCCTCTAACTGCCACTAGACAGTGCTATTATAATTTGTCACCGATTTTGAGGGTAAAACGAAATAATTTTAAGACAATTTCCAATATAAGTAGTCTCGCATGGTGCCCGGTGTATTAGCAATAGTCTCGCCCGCTATTATATGGGACATAACATTCACGACGAAAAGTAGGCGTACACAGCACGCCTATGTCACCCCTGCCTGGAGAATATAGGCTGATGTTTATTTTATACTACGACATCACGCCAGATCCTTCGCGGGGTAGGCAGAGAGTACAGTCCCAACAGGTTTCCTTACAGAACTCTCAGGCTTCCTCCACTCCCATAGTTCAGTCTCTTAGTTTTGTCATATATTTTCGGAGCCCGTAGCGCTGTGTTCTTAGCGATTACCGTTTGTGGCTTTTTATATTCGAGCGTCTCCGTGCTTCGGAAGGCACGTTAATCCGTTTATCCCGTTTACTACTTAATGTGATAGTCGTTAAGCCGTTGGTGCCGATTAACACTTAAGGTTGTAGTCGTTAAGCCAAGTTGGAAGCCTCATAGTCGGCTTCCAAGTTCCACCAGCAAGTATCCAGAAACCTGCCTCCACCGCCCAGTACTGGCTCCGCGTGCTGGAGTATGACCTAAAATCTCTTACCTTGATCTGTGAGATGCCTTTGGTACAGCAGGGGGACAGATGATGAGATAGGCTAATATTCATTTATATATTTTAAGATACTGAACACGAAATAGCTTCTCCGGACTCATCCAAAATAACCTTTGTAAGAGAAGGCCTTCGCCCAGTAATGAAAGAGGCTGTTATTATTATATATTTCCAGATACTGAGCACGACGCAGCTTCTCAGAATCCATCCAAAAAAATCACGTTCGGCTGACCTCAAGATTATTACGAAACAGCTGGATCTAACACCGTTGGCGAACTTAGGTGTACACAGAACACCTCCACCAACCACCTTTTGGAAAATGCGTGCGGATTTTTTACTAATTAAACATGAAATAAAACACATTAAAACTTAAAAAATGAATATAATTATTCTTACAAAACTATTTGTATATATATATACCTATTTTACATTCTTAGACTAACCCCCGTATCTATAAACATGTCAAAGAAGTTACTTTTACTGAAGTACTTTACTTACCCGACCCGACGGCCACATAGCCGACGGAGGCGCGGCTTGGGGAGTTATAATGTACTGAAATGTACAGGAGACGCCACACAACGCAGCCCCGCTCGGCGCTCCAAAGGCGGCGCAAACGTCACGACCGAACGTAGCCGAGCGCTTCCCGAGCGCTCTCGTCGCGCTCCGTCGGCTATTTGACCTTTATTCTATACATGAGAAATGGCCAAAAGTTAGTTTTATATAGAATTTTAAAGACATGACATTCCTTGGCTTAGTAAATTCTTATGACTAAGTTACTTGTTTATAGATACAGGGGGTAAAACTTGTCTAGACGGAGCAGCAAAAGCGGCCTCCAGGCTGGCGAAATTCCTGTAGAAATAACGATTTGTATTGAACTTGCCATCTTTTTAAACCCATTGAAAGCAAAACCCATGTACACTCATTACGTACTTTATAACTGCCTGCTTTTCAATTTAGGTGCATTATACTGTTCTGCCATATTATATGTGTAGTTGACATGATGATGATGATGATTGATCCGACCGATTTCGGCCATGGCGACCACTTTGACCCCTAGTCAGAGTAATGCCGCTGATGCGCTCGAAGATGGCTTATGTAGCCTATCTTCGCGGCGAAACTCCGTGCACACTGAGGGCACGTGAGTACGCCGTTCTCATAGCTGTATGATATGGCAGCAGGTGGGCGGGCCTTTAACTGATTGCGTTTGGCGTCAAGGTCAGCTTTACGCTGAGCCTCGAACTCGTGTACTTGGCTGTTCACCATCCTGCGCCATTCTGGCCGCTGTGCTGCCAAACGTTCCCAACGAGAGTTCAAGTTGACATATTGAAGTATTGTATATATTAATTGATACATATAAATTTACTATCTTTAATTACGAAATGTTATTTTTATATCCCTTTAATATAATTGACGTTGTTATCTCTGTAACGTTTCAAATTCCAAAATGAGCAAAATTAAATACGAAATATGTCAAGTAAAACCAAGTTGGGTAGGTGACCAGGAAATAATATTTATGGCTAAATTTCCAATGGATGAGGAACGGTAGGTATGTTTCTGTTATAATACTATGTTTTAAATTCATTTACAATCATTATAGGTAGTTCTTGCTGTTAAGATGAATAGAAATTACATAAATAATAATCATGTATAGTCATGTTATCGATACATTTCATTCTTAATGTTAATCATATAAATTTATGATACCAAAGCTTAAGGTACTATGTGTTTTCAATGCTAAATAAATATATGATGAATCTTATTAAACCAAAGCTTTAAGTACCATGCGTTCTCTTTTTTTGACACGTATACTTATTTTTACAGATGTAAACAGGGAGTGGCGGTATGTGGAATGTAAAGCCTTGGTATATATTCCTATAAAAAAGCTGTATCAATTACAATACCTACATTAAATTTGTGTATTGTAGTTGAACGGTTACTTTCTTTTCATGTATATTTACATCGTTAGAAATTCGATATGATTACGTCACACATAAAAATCATTATTTTATTTAATTGAAAGCGCTGTCTGTATAGAATAATGATCACCACGTTTTAAGAGGCAGAATTTCATACCCGCGAGAATTGCGAGATACCTCACGAGATTGCAGTCTTTTGGTATGGTTTTTGAACAGGAAGAAACCAGAACGAATGCAAGGATTGTGGTTGGTAACGACTTCAGTAAGGATGGGAAATACACCGCTGATATAGAGAGAAGAGTGAATGCAGGGAATAGAGTGAATGGTGCGATGGGAAGGCTACTTGGGAGCCGGCACTTAAGCCAAAAGGCGCAGCTGGCCATGCATAACGGAGTGCTTGTCCCAACGCTGTTATATGGCAGCCAGAGTAGGGTATCTAAGAAGGAGAATGAAAGTAGGATAAATGCGGTAGAAAGCGAGCTCTGCGGAAAATGGGCGAAGTGAAGCTGACTGACCGTATTCGCAACAGCGTATTAAGAAAGCGAGTAGGAATGACAGATAGTATCGGTGTAAAGATGAGAAAGGGTATGCTCTGTTGGTTCGGGCATATAGAAAGAATGACAAAACAGATATACAATGCGAAAGTGGAAGGATGTAGATACCGGGGAAGACCTAGACTATCTTACCATGACCAAATAGACCGTGTCTTATCTGAAGGGCAAGTCAAGAGTCTCCGTAATCGGCGAGTGTGTATCAGACGAACTATGAGAGTGGAGGAAGCCAAAGAGGTATGTAAGGAAAGACCTGTTGGAACTCTGTACTCTCTGCCTACCCCGCGAGGGAGCTGGCGTGATGATATAGATAGATAGATGGTGTCTCTTTGAATGTCAGCTCCATACAAATGCAATCTCGTGCTCTAATATGAAGTTCTGCCTCTTAAAACGTAGTGATTACATTCTCTTTGGCGGCCTCAGTTACGCACTGTGTGCGTGATAACAGTGTTCGATGTAGTGGTTGCACGCTCGCCCTCATGTCCGGTGAAGCTGTAAAGGCCCCGCGGACAACAGCGTAGATGATCCACACACACACACAAACACACACACACACTAAAGACAGTGTTCGCTATTATCGACAATTTATCTATCATATGGGTGGATAAATTCTATGACACTTCCTCGTTCAATTTTCCATCTAGACAAGTAATTAATCTAAATTTACATGATTGATTGGTATCGTCAGACCACTAATGTATACACAGTGTAATTTATGGTCGTCCTAGAACGAAAGTACTGGTGCTGTATCCAATGCCTACTGTTAACTGGTACTAAAATAAAAGTTACAAAAATAAGTATCTATCTATCTATCTATCTATATCATCACGCCAGCTCCCTCGCGGGGTAGGCAAAGAGTACAGAGTTCCAACAGGTTCTTTCCTTACATACCTCTCTGGCTTCCTCCACTCTCATAGTTCGTCTCATACACGCTCGCCGGTTACGGAGACTCTTGACTTGCCCTTCAGATAAGACACGGTCTACTTGGTCATGGTAAGATAGTCTAGGTCTTCCCCGGCACCTACATCCTTCCACTTTCGCATTGTATATCTGTTTTGTCATTCTTTCTTCTGGCATCCTTTCTATATGCCCGAACCAACGGAGCATACCCTTTCTCATCTTTACACCGATACTATCTTTCATACCTACTCGCTTTCTTACTACGCTTCAATAAGTAACATCTTCATAATAATAATATCAGCCTATACTGCCCACTGCTGGGCAAACGCCTTCTCTCACAAATCGAGGTGAGAGTAATTAGGTCATACTCCACCACGCGGACCCAGTGCGGATTGGTGGAGGCAGGTTTGTGGCCACCTGCTGTTGGAACTTATCAAGCCGCCTTTAAGGCTTCCAACTCGGCTTAACGACTACCACATTAAGTGGTAACCGGGACCAACGGCTAAACGTGCCTTCCGAAGCACGGAGACGCTCGAATACGAAAATGCCACAAACGGTCACCCATCTCAGACCGACCGAGTCGAACGCTGCTTAACCTTGGTGATCGGTAAGAACACCGCGGTCGCACAGCGCTACGAGCGCCTCAACATCTTCATAACAATACTAATAATAATAATTGCACATCAGATGGGTAATGATAGTTCTATGTGCCAAACGAAATTAATATTTAATTCAATGGTTTTAAGGCATAAAACCATAAGTATAGGAACGGGTCATGCCTCTTATTGCAATTGAATAATAATACCAATCTTACATGTAAAATACTATATGTGCATTAAAAAAACAACTTATAACCTATACCAAGCTAAAATAACATTGAGAGGCGTCAGCTGGCTGGTAGATACCTTCGGTGTTCCGGATTTGTATCCTAGCTCTGATATTAGGATAGTTCAGTAGGCACATTTTACTTACTGAAGTGTTTTTTTTTTTTTATATGTCTGTTCATTGGTCTAGTGGCAAAGCGCATCGCTTTGTGATCACGAGGTCCTAGGTCCAAATCCTAGGTCGGCCAATTGTGGTTTTTCAAACGAAAACTTCCCAGTATCAGTCCGGAGTCGGGAATTGTGTCCGGTATATGGCAATAGGCTCGCCCGGGACATGGGACGTAACATCGTCGGCGAAACGTGGGTGTACTCAGTACTCTGCCACCCCCGCTTGGGGAATATAGGCGTGCCGGTGTGTATGTATGTTCACCGATATTTCCGTCAATTTTGGACCGATTTTGCGACCGACCCATTTTAATTTCGTCGGTATTAGACCTTGGACTTTGAAGATACACCAGGGAACGTTTTAACGGCAAATAATATGAATCTTTATATGTGTTGATCCCATACTTTCTGTTGGAACAATTATCGCAATTTCACTGTGAACAATTCAATAATTAGGTTGTTTACAACATACTCCGATAGATGGTGCTGCACCGAAAATGAATGTTTAATGAAGAAAGTTAGCCCGCGGTTTCGAGATTTTCAACCGATTAATGACTACCGGCCAGTTTTGGTGTAGCGTCAACTTTGCCATCCATAATGCTGAGCCATCCATAATGCTGACCAACTAGCGGAGCTATCAAACCTCACAAAAGAGGTAGGAGTGGGTAATATAGCTTTTTACGAATATCAAATCGAAACTATATATCGATATTTGATATCGGATTTCGTAACGCTATATTTTCTGAAACTATATATCGATCTAATATCTATAATGTGAGAACATGGTGGTATTTGTAATATATCGTAACGAAAATAGATTTATACCTAATACTTATGTATGATTTTATAATGAATGACATTAGTTAATAACAAAAAATCATATATAGTAACACTATTTACTTTATATGATTTTAAGCTTTCTTATCGACTAAATTAGTCTTTTCAAAATACTCCCACAACACACTGGCATTTTTATTCATATGAGACATTTTTATTGAAAATTTAATGTAGTTTACTATAGTATAGTATTTATACCTATTTAGTTTCTTTCACAGTTTTATACACAAAAAAACACAAATGTAGTTTTATTTACAATTTTATACACAAATCACAAATGTCTAAAAAATCACTACTAATACCTATTTATCTAATTAGGTAATTAAAAATAACTTTTAAGAAATCAAAGAAAACTCAACAATACAAAATTTCCGGCATGAAATGAAACTAATTGTAAAACAAAACAAATAATAGGTAAATATCGCCAAATTCATCGCTTTCTAATTCAAGGCCCAAAAATTGTTGCATAAAGTATCATTACATACATATGCGTAAGGTAGAAGTGGGTAATATAGCTTTTTACGAATATCAAATCAAAACTATATATCGATGTTCGATATTGGATTTCGTAATTCTAATTCAAGGCCAAAAGGTCACTAATTGTTGCATAACGCATCATTAAATACACACGCGTAAGGTTGATATTTTGCATCATATTTCAGAAAACGCTTGTAAAATCATAATTGACCTTACGCATTAGACGTAAGGTATGAAATCGTTCGTTCGAAGTACGTAGTACCCGCCCGCGAGTCGCGCTCTTCGCATGAAGTCCGTCGCCGTCATTATTCGTATCCGCTCGGCGCCAGTCGGCAGTCCTTCGGTTCGCTTCGATACACATATCGCTGTGCTGAATTTTATATTGACAGTATAGCGATATGTCAAATATATAGTTTTAGCCCAAGCCGATATCCGATTTAAGATATTGCAACAATATATAGATACAATATCTATATACGTTTTGTATCGCCCACTCCTAAAAAGAGGTCATGGAGGCCATCCGGACAGGAGAGGACCCTTTCCAAACTCTCAAGGAAGCCTTTGCTAGATTCAACCGAAGATTTAACCAATGAAAAGAGCTCAAAAGCCCTCCTCGCCAAGCCGCTACTGCAAATCCCGGACACGGATCCCATGAGGCCCGCACCGGACTGACTCCCGCTGCCCACTGCAGTTCGCTCCGATGGCTCGCCGTTGGGGCTCGAGCACGTGCGCGACGTTAACATAGGACCAGACGCCTAGTACATTAACATCCGGACACGGCCCGGTGGTGTTTGATCGCCCGCTAGGTCTGCCTAGCGGTGCTGTATCACACTACCGGACGAAGTAAGAAGAGGGGGCCTCGAGAAGTCGCCGCCTCCTGCTGATCGCTTTGTCTGGCTTCCTATGGTTCGCCATAGGTTCCACCAGGCAGGGTTGGTCGCGGAGTGCGGCGTGAACACACTCTGATGCCCCCCCCCCCGCGGGATCCACGGGTCTCCGCCTCTTCGAGGATAATAATCCAACCCAAGGACCCGGCCATGTCTATGGCCGGCGACAGCCACCTCGGCTAGGGGGCCGTTGCCCCGATGCCGATTCCCCACACCCTTGCGGGTGTGTGCGAAGACCACGAGTGTAGCGTCAACTACGGCACAGTGGAACAGTTGAGTTTACTCCTTAGTATACACGGAGGTTCTTGGGGACCTTCGTTCACCTATCCTACCAAAGAACTAATCAGAATATTAAGAGACTTCAAAAAGGAGGAGGTTTACAATTCGTCTGTGTTTTTTTATTATACATTTTTTTTTATTAACAGTAGGCATTGGATGCATTAGCTGGGCTTTCGCTCCTGGACGACATAAATTACACCGTGTATACAAGGTGTAACGTAATAACGCAAGACCTCAGACACTCCGATTAGAGAATTGCTTCATAAATTCAAAATGAAAACCAAATTTCCAAATTTAAAGGTTTTTACCCGTTTTTTAAGCACTTTTATACCCCAATTAACAATGAAACTTGTACATGCACGTGTGCGTTTTGAGAAATACGTTTTAGGAACGTTTTTGAAATCTCCTCATTGCTATGAATCAACAAAAAATGTAGCTTTTTATAGCGCACTGAAGGAGTAAACGAATTTTTTGCAAAATTAAAAAAAATTAGATACTTTAAAAATTATTGGAATCAATTCAGTTACCGATTTAGAACAAACTAATTTCAGGTCTTGCGTTTATTATGTTACACCTTGTATAAAACGAACAGTCGTTTTTCTTAAAATACGCAACACCTCAAAGCACCACAATAAGATTATTGCTTTACGATTTAATATCTAAACCAAACCTCCAGGCAGTGTTGGGCAATTTTCAATTGTAGAATCAATCGATTTAATATTTTTTTCGCAATTAAAATAAATCCCCCTGAGGTACTCCGGAATAACAATGTCTTTTGGACGTCAATCCCTCAGTCCCTCCCGTGACCATGGGTGCTGTGGAGCACTCGAAACGTCAGGCCCTTTAAATCCACAACGAAGCAGCGACGAATTTCGAAATATTTTATCTATCTATATCATCACGCCACATCCCTTGCGGGGTAGGCAGAGAGTACAGAGTTCCAACAGGTTCTTTCCTTACATACCTCTCTCGCTTCCTCCACTCTCATAGTTCGTCTTATACACGCTCGCCGGTTACGGAGACTCTTGACTTGTCCTTCAGATAAGACTCGGTATATTTGGTATAGGTGTAAATAAAAAAGATATCAGTGTAAAGATGAGAAAGGATACGCTCCGTTGGTTCGGGCATATAGAAAGAATGTCGGAAGAAAGAATGACAAAACAGATATACAATACGAAAGTGGAAGGATGTAGGGGAAGGCCTAGACTATCGAAATTTTTTTATTGCAATAGATTTTTTTTACAATTACTTTTTGCCCAGCTCTGTTACACGGTCATTTCACAAAGATATCGAACCGCGCCGCGTTTATCACAGCGAATGAAGGCCCTGAGAGTTTAGTTAAAACTAGTGTCCGACCGAACCCTTAGACTTCGGCCACCTTCGCCCAAAACGGCTAAAATAAGTCGAAGTTTTGCCTAAGCCGAATGCTTATAGGAAGCACTGTTTTTTTTTAAACGTAGCGGCACTCTACGATTGGTTCCTGTGCCGTGGGTGCGTTTACAAACATGAAAATTCACATACACAAATACCCAGACCGGAACAAATAATTGTGGGTCACACAAAGATTTGTCCCGTGCGGGAATCGAGCCCGCGACTATTAGACACTGGGCGGAGCGGCTTAAGCTCGTAACCACTGCACTAACTCGACCGTCTAAAAAATTAATCTATTACGATTTATGAGTAACGAATAGTGTGGTAAAAACGCTTGAGTCGGCTCTTAAACGCTCCTGTTTCAACGTGCTTTAACGCTCGGAACTAATGATCCCGATGCCCTTACATTCCTCCCTTTCGGATACCGATCACTGACCTCGCCGGCGAGCTCGAAGAATCCCAAGCCCGCTTGCCGGTGCAGAGCACCACGGCGAGACACCTAGTCTACGACCCCCATAGCGACTGCCCACGCCGAGGCCGTTCCTCCTGGAGGCAACTTTGAGCTAGTTGCCCCCTTGCCCTTCTGGCTCGAGCGTAGTGGCACGCTAGCCCTCTTGTCTGGTGAGGCTGGAAAGGCCCCGCGGCCAACAGCATAGATCACTCACACACACGCTCGTAAGCGTCGACTTAGCGTTAACGTAACGTTCAACGCTCATTTTTACAACACTTCTTACGAATGCGCAAGAGTGCCGCGAATAGGCAACGCGTAGGAGGCAGGGGTCACATTGCGTTGCGCCGGCCGCCCGCCATTGCCAATAAATAACCAAATCAAAACTTCACAAGGTTGATAACTTCTTTCTCACTTCTTTTTTTTTTAATTTAGCCAATCAGGAACCCAAAGGACATTGTCGAAAATTGCCCCAGAACCAACAAACAATTGACCCATACCATCATTTATAATTCATTTTATTAAAATAATGGCAAATACGTGTATGAGACGAACTATGAGAGTGGAGGAAGCCAGAGACGTATGTAAGGAAAGAACCTGTTGGAACTCTATACTCTCTGCCTACCCCGCAAGGGATCTGGCGTGATGTTATAGATAGATAGATAGAATGGCAAATATTTGTATCTAAGGGACAATTTGCAATCTAAAACGAATATTTCAACGAATTGTATGTACTTATATCGAAGTCGTCGACATCATTACTGAATGTCAACGTCGTCATCGAATTACGATTAGAGATGTCAATCCTACCTATGAGCTATCCAGATTGCTTCTCTTGTTAGACTAAATATTTTCATAGTGTGTCGATAGGTATCTATAAAAATATAATTATCTTTAAATCCACTCAAAATATTTTTGACTACACAATATAACCTTATATGTATTCATCATCATCATTTCAGCCTATACTTGTCCACTGCTGAACATAGGCCTCCCCAATCGCTTTCCAGCGTAACCGGTCCGATGCCACCTGCATCCAACGACTTCCTGCGATTTTCACAAGATCGTCGGTCCATCTGGCAGGCGGTCGTCCCACGCTGCGCTTGCCAATACGTGGTCTCCACTCTAGAATCTTTCTGCCCCAACGCCCGTCCGATCTTCGCGCTATGTGGCCAGCCCATTGC
Organism: Phalera bucephala; assembly: GCA_905147815.2. Lineage (NCBI taxonomy): Eukaryota > Metazoa > Arthropoda > Insecta > Lepidoptera > Notodontidae > Phalera > Phalera bucephala. The sequence goes on along the minus strand of LR990637.1, from coordinate 10,590,115 downwards.
CACTTCAGCATGCTAATCCTGAGGGCTATGTCGGTGACCTTGGTTCTTCTACGAATCTCCTCCAATTATATGTATTAATGGCTACTAAATTATAACCTTAAAATCTAATACTTTTTGTGCAATATTGCGATTCCCCCGCTTGTCCGTTTAGTAATAAATACGTTACTAGAATTTATGGGTGATTTGAAATCATACAAGTATTTTTTAATTGCTGTTGGTTCTGGGGCAAATCATGTATGGGCGCAGAACAATGACCTTTCTTAGGGTTATTTAACCTTCGGCTTCGGCGGAAGGTTTTAGCAATGGTCTATTAATCGGCTTCGGTCGGTTGAGGCCAAAAGCGACCTTCGGTCAGACACTAGTTAAAACATAATACGTGCATAGCTATATAAGTAAAATCACAAAACAAACGCGCTAGATCGAAGGCACATCAGCTAAATCGAAATAAAATTCCAATGCGAAGCAAGAGAGTTCAAATTAAATAATACTAGTGGTCGCCCATTGGTCGAAATTCGACCTACTCTTTCATCGTTTGCTGGTTATGTTTGACATTCAGTAAGACTATAGACAAATAGTATTAAAGACAAACAATATTAATCTATTCCCAATTTGACCACAGACTTTAACAATAAACAAAAGTCAAATGTGGGTCAAATACATGGTAGTGTGTGTAATATTTTTTTTATTGATTTAATGTATTTTTTATGCATAATTTAAAAAAATATTAGCATTCTGCACTCCTTATCTATACAAGGTGTAAGATAATAAACGAGAGACGACCTCAGACACCCCGATTAGAGAATTGCTTCATAAATTCAAAACGAAACTCAAATTTCCAAATTTAAAGGTTTTCCCCCTTTTTTAAGCAGTTTTATACCCCAATTAACAATGAAACTTGTACGTGTATGTGTGCATTTTGAGAAATATGGGTTAGGAATGCATTTATAATCTCCTTATTGCTATGAATCAAGAATAAATTTAGTTTTTTATAGCGCACTGAAGGAGTAAAAGCATTTTTTTGCAAATTTAAAAAAAAATGTAGGATGCATTAAGAATAGTTGGAATTAATTCAGTTACCGATTTAGAACAAACTACTTTCAGATCTTGCGTTTATTATGTTACCCTTGTATAAACTATAAGTGTGGGAAATTTCATACTCCTTCTCCGCGCAATTTTCGTAAAAAGGGGTACAAAGTTCATGCTTCACGTATTAATATAATGATTGTTGTATTATTGCTATCTTTGTCTATATTAGTGTTGTAAAAACGCTCGAGTCGGCGCTTAAAACGCTCGCGTCTTCTACGTGTTTCAACGCTCGTGAGCGTCTACTCAGCGCTAAACGCTCGACTACAGCGCTCATTTTTACAACACTGACTAGTGTATAACCTTACCTAAATTCTAATTAGATAACAGCATCATATGTTCAGAATTACCAGGCACTTCGTGATCCTCTGGAAATTAAGAAAAAAATAACAATTAATAAAAAAATGTACAAGGCATTTTAAAAAATGTATTAAAAAAAACTGAGAATACAGTCGTACAAGGATCTTTTGGCCCGCGGCCAAAATCGGAACTAACGCTGTCATCAAGTGAAATGTTACATGATAACAGTCGCAGAGGTGACTTTTTTTGTGGCAATTGCGTTTACATTATGCTATTGTACAAAATTTACGAATATTCATTTCTAAATTAATTCAACTCCCCAATGAACTTGATGACAAAGATGATAATGAAATTTATGAAGTGCCCCACCCTGGATAGTAAAGCGATGGATACTTTACATACCAATAGGGCATATGCGTGTAATTCAAATAAGGGTCAAATATTTATTTTTTTTACAAACTTTATCGCATTAGAGTAATGACTATACCAATATTTTTTTAATATAATTACTTTTTTATTAAGAAAATAATTATTGAAAGTACAAAAAATGAGTGGGAAATTCAAAGTAGCGGGAACGCCACGCTATTGGTCAGATCGAATATGACGTCAAAGGCTACAATACAAATGTCAACAAGTGCATATTTGTTGGATGTTTGCTATTGAGTTAGTTTTATTGTTATTTTTTGTTGTCGATTTACACAAAGACAAAATTTTAGTTTAAATTATTTAAGTTAATTCTTACGTTGAAGTGATCTTCGCAGCAATATAAACAAGTTGATGGAGATACCATGTATCTTTTTCTGATTTTACACCATGGAATGATCAGTTAAAGGATTCTGTAGTGTAGTGTAGCATAGGTTTACTCAAGATAACATAGCTTAAGGTATGTTTATGGTGTAGTATTATTTAGAGTAAGCACTTTAATGTAATAAGTAGAATTTTAGTGAACAGAATTAAAAAATAAGCATAGTAAGACAGCGAGTAGGTATGAAAGATAGTATCGGTATAAAGATGAGAAAGGGCATGCTCCGTTGGTTCGGGCATATAGAAAGAATGCCAGAGGAAAGAATGACAAAACAGATATACAATGTGAAAGTGGAAGGATGCAGGTACCGGGGAAGACCTAGACTATCTTACCACGACCAAATAAACCGAGTCTTATCTGATGGAAAAGTCAAGAGTCTCCGTAACCGGCGATCGTGTATGAGACAAACTATGAGAGTCGAGGAAGCCAGAGAGGTATGTAAGGAAAGAACCTGTTGGAACTCTGTACTCTCTGCCTACCCCGCAAGGGATCTGGCGTGAGGTTATAGATAGATAGATAGGAGTAGAATTTTAGTGAACAGAATTAAAAAATCTGTATGATTTGATTTTTTCGTTTTTTACCCCTCGAGGTGTAATGTAGTGTAGCATAGGTTTACTCAAGATAACGTAGCTTAAGGTATGTTTAAGGTGTAGTATTATTTAGAGGAAGCTCTTTAATGTAATAAGTTGAATTTAAGTAAACGGAAATAAAAAATCTCTATGACTTTTTTTCATTTTTTACCCCTCGAGGTGTAATGTAGTGTAGCATAGGTTTACTCAATATAACGTAGCTTAAGGTAAGTATTAAGGATTTCGCGAAATCTCACCGTCGCCGTCGCCGTTTTAAAAGGCGCGAATAGGTCCGAGACCGAGATCGGAATAAAGATAGACGTTCCGTATGAACGCACGGGGCTCCGACGGCTTTGCGGAGGAAACGGGATGGAACTGTTTAAGAGTCGATATGAGAGCGGGCGGCGTGCCTGAACACCTCACAAGCGTACGTCAGGATGGGCCATACACATCATGATGATACTCATACTAGACTCATACAGATCAGACTCAAGCGGGCGTGTGAACGGAGCGAGTAGCGATGACAAACTGAGGTAAGCTACGCCCACCATGATGACGTCTAGATTTAATGGAATTCAAAAGGCTCGCTAGCTTCACCCATCTCCTCTTAGTTTTTGCGTTGTTGGGCCTGCTCATTTTATTTATTAAACGTAGCCCTACCCTTAGATTTATTCCTGTGTCGTGGGTGCGTTTACAATCATTAAAATTTCACATTCTTTGTGTATCCAGACCGAAACAAATAATTTTGGATCACACAAAGATTTGTCCCGTGCGGGAATCGAACCCGCGATTATTAGACACAGTGGGCAGAGCGCCTTAAGCTCTTAACCACTGATCTAAAGCATCCGTCTAAACCAGAGGTTCACAAACTTTTTTTCTCATAGACCACTTTCAAAATTTAGCTGATTCTGGTGGACCCCCTGCCGCTACATTTCTACCATATTCCCAAAACCCGACAAAAAATGTGAAGATTAGATCTAACAAGTTCATGCAAGATTGCAAGCACACACACCACAAGTCGTATTTCGTCCCCTTGCACGTCTGAACAAGCGATGCGGACGGCGGCGGCGTTTTGCAAGTCTCGACACGTTGTACTGAATATGGAATATGCAAGTTTTTACAAGTAACAGTCGCTGAGCTTCTTAAAATATTATCTGCCTACATTGATAGGTGAAGTCAAGCCAACATTTTAGTTCTTCACTATCGAAAGCAAATAATATTTCGTGGACGCTAACGAATCCCGCTTACGAATAGTGAATCCCATTTTTTTGTCACGTCACGTAGACTCTCGTCGAGTCTCCCGTGGACCCCTGGGGGTCCACATGGACCACTTTGGAAACTAAGGGTCTAAACCGTCCATTCCTCATCTGCCGATGCGTGGTCGCCACTCGAGTACCTTACTGGCCCAACGGGAAATAGTATCAATGTTATAAAATCACAATTCACTTACCTAAAACTCTATGACTTTTTCCCAGCTTAAATAAATGATGTCTCAAGAGTACAGCATTAAAAAATATTTCTCCGCACACACACATATGCGCCTTCGGTTTGGTCTCTCTCTCCGGCCCGTGATCGACCACTATATGCCGTCTCATTTCCTCTCCAGTCATGCATATCTCTCTGCAGAGCACGCATATTTCTAACATGTTTGACAATGGAGTACCTTTAAACGGATTGGAGATTTTTATTTTGAGAGCACCATATGTGTGGCCAGGTAAAAAAAATCTATTTACGTCTTCGTGGATATATCGACTTGGCAACTCTATATTATTTTTGTGGGTTTCAACATGATTTTTGAAATATTGTTCTTTTGTTGTGTCGTATCCGCATATATTGCAAAAGTAGTAACCGGGATGAGATTTAATATGTTCCATCAATAGTTCGGTATTCTCAAAAAAATCTGCACATATCGGACAGGTTGAGACCGACAAAATGTTATGATACAAGAAATGACACCAAAGCGTTTTGCCAGCAACTAGTTTATCGCATTTCGGACATTCGACACGACCAAATTTTCTGTCCTCTTTCGACCATACATGGGCGTGTTTTATGTGGGCTATCAGTAGTTTTTTGTTGAAGAATATGTGCTTGCAGTGATCGCAGAAGAAAATTTCTCGTTCAACCCGTCTTGAGTCAGGAGGTGTTAATAAATGACGGGTTTTGATGTGGTCTATTAATGCTGCCTTGCTTTTCTGTTTGCGTAGACATATCTGAAACAATTGAAGGATTTAATATAATAATAAAAAATGAGCGAGCCTTACAGTAGTCGCATATGATGTGTAACATCTGGCATATAATCCTACTATGAAATTGAGATGACTCATTGGTCAAATCAAATAGCGCGTGCTCATTAGTCAAATCAAATAGCGCGCGCTTTCCCGGTTCCACCGCGTGCGCTCATTGGTCACATCAAATAGCGCGCGCTCATTGGTCAAATCAAATGGAGCGCGCTCATTAGTCAAATGAAATAGCGAACGCTCATTGGTCGAATCAAATAGCACGCAATTCCCGGATTCCACCGCGCGCGCTCATTGGTCAAATCAAATAGCGCGCCCTTCTCCGGTTTCCTGTAACACATTTACGTCCCTTTTCCAAAATCACTCCCACAAAAAACCAGCAACCGAGAGGAAAGATGTTACACATCAATAATATCAGCCTATACTGTTCTACTGATAGCCAAAGACTTTCTCTCACAAATCTAGGTCAGAGATTAGGTCATACTCCACCTTACGGAGCTAGTGGGTACCTTCTGTTGGAGCTTATAAGCCTATAAGGCTTCCAACTTGGCCTAACGACTACCACATTAAGTTGTAACCGGGACATGGAGACGCACCAACGAACGGTCACCCATCTCAGGCCGACCGAGCCGAACACTGCTTAACCTTTGTGTTTGCTTATGACATGTATAAATCCAAAGTAATAATACTCTTAACTTCAAATACTATGATAAACTGGCTTAGTTATCCGCCCGGATTTTACTCAGACGAACTGTGGAATCGTCACCTTTAAAAATTAATATCTTATTAGTAGGAGAGTGGAGGAGGCCGAAGAGGTCTGTAAAGAAAGAACCTGTTGGAACTCTGCACTCTCTGCCTACCCCGCAAGGGACTGGCGTGATGATATAGATAGATAAATAGATTTGTAGGCGATTCGCACGAAGACTTATTTTTTCGTGCGATTCCTCACATTCTAATTGGGAGAAGAAAAAAATTATAGGTACAGTCAAGCACACACGACCTAAAAAATATGAATAAACATGGGAGCAAATAATAAATGTTAAGATGAGATTTTATTCCTGGTAACATACTTCTTCTCGTCGCCTATACCTCAAAGTTTGAAGACAAAAGTCTTTGATCAGTGCGTCCTTCCTGTCATGACATACGGAGCCGAGACATGGACACTTACGGTGAGACTAGTCCACCAAATGAAAGTTGCTCAGCCGGCTATGGAGAGAGCTATGCTCGGAGTTTCTCTGAAAGATCGAATCCGGAATGAGGTGATCCGACAGAGAACCAAGGTCATCGACATAGCTCGCAGGATCAGCACGCTGAAGTGGCAGTGGGCTGGCCATATTTGCCGAAGGACCAATAACCGCTGGGGTAGACGTGTTCTCGAGTGGAGACCGCGGCTTGGCAAACGTAGTGTGGGAGGCCCTGCAGCTAGATGGAGCAATGATATATGGAGGGTGGCGGGCAGCGGTTGGAGGAGAAGAACCGAAGATCGGGCTCAATGGCGTGCCTTGGGAGAGGCTTATGTCCAGCAGTGGACTGATACGGGCTGATGATGATGAACATACAATGGTATGGTCTGGTAACATACATGTCTCTGCTAGCGGTGGCTGTCTCACGCAGGTCACTCCCTTCCTTCCAATATGGCCGAGGGAGTGATGGCTGTTCTAGTAGTCATACTATAAATAACTTCATTAGTCTCATATCTCGGTCCTACGGCATCACGCTGGAGCACACAAATAGCCTACTTATATATTTTTGAAGGTGGCGATTTCCACGAAAAACATATATTTGTGCGAATTGACTACTGTAAACATATATTTTAAAAGTTGCCGATTTGCACAAATTGTGCATGTAAAATTTTTACATATTGACAACTAAGCTGAAAAACTTTTACAATGACAAATATTGTTAATGATATCAAGATTTTAATTTAATCATTTGGAAATTGAAAGTGCTTAATACGCGACATAGTGCATGAATGAACTACTCTACTCTGTTGACAGCGGGGCCTTTAAAGCATCACCAGATAAGAGGTTGAGCATGCAAGTGCAACTTCAAGGATGAAGAGCCTCAGCTTGGGCAGTCCCTATGGGGGAAGGCGTATACTAAGTGTCGCGCCGTGGTGCTCTGCACCGGCTGGCGGCCAAGGGATTCTTCGACCTCACGGGCGAGGTCGTTGTCTGATCCTTTGTGCGGTACCTGTATTCGAAGGAAGGGAAGTAAAGGCATCGGGAGGGTCGGTAAGAACATGCTGCGGGCTGCGGTAGCAGCTGATAGGAGGGGAATCAGGTGCGTAGTCGGCGGCGGCTATGATTAGTGGGTTCTAATACTTGGGACGCGTTCTCGAAGTGACGGACTGTCGCCTTTATAATATAGGCGCGAAAGGTTCGAGGCCGAGATCGTAGAGCTACACACTCCCTTGCAAACGGGCTAAATGTAATAAACAGAATTCAGTTGTACTTACAATGCAAATATCCTTTCCGGATCGTATTAATTTTAATAACTTTAACTTATGCTTCTTTTTTTTATGAATATCCACATCAGCTTCTGTACTCCAACCACCCTCTTTACAAAAGTCACAATTATAACACTTTGTAAGATACGTCGGCTCTTTTAAAGACACTCTTATAGCGTCTGTGTGCGATCGAAACATTTTTTATTAATTTAATTTTGATTTCAGTAGGTATTTTGTGAAAATAAAATAAAAATTCACAAATAAACAGAAAGGAATCCACAAAACAAATTATTTTTTTGATTAATATTAAGTTCTTGCACAGATTATAAAACTAATGACGTTTCATTTGAAATGTGTAATGTATGCATTGGTAGAGGATAGGTATATGTAATTATTCATTAAGTGCGAAAGAGATGCCGTATCGCAGCCCATAACAATATACTACAAAGTTAACGATTGGAACGCGGTTCTTTCGCAGCGGGTGTATTCCGTTCTACGCAATATGAAAAGCTAAGTTCCTTTATTCCTTGGTGATAATACGCAAGACATGGTTGATATAGATAAGACAACTATGGTTTCATGCATTACATTGTATTTAACATAGGATTCTATTTTATTATATACCGAAATTATGTTGCTGTTTAACCTTGTTAATATTTTTTGCATTATAATGTACAACGTATAAAATGAAGCGTAATTAAAAAAGGTAACCAATGGTGGACAAAATGGCCGAAAGAAAGCAATGAAGCTTCCTTTGTTATTAAATATATTTCAACGAGTTTGTACCAAAACAACGCTTAAAAATGAAGGAAATCGACATAAACATCGAAGGGTACAATGTAAACGGCATATGCGTCGGCTGTTTGAACTATAAACGCAAAATGTTTCGTCACAAAGATGTTAGAGAATGTTTTCGTTTACTTGGAAATATTGATGTAAGTCGCTCATTTATTCTATTTACACAAAACTCCGCCTCAGAAATGTTGTAGAACTTTAATTATTCCGTAAAAACCTTACTTCAATTCATATTTTATCAAATATATTGTAGTAAACACAGAACAAAAATCCTTGGATGCGACTTTTGTTTTGTTTTTTTTTTAATTTCGACCTTTTTTGTAAAAATTTCGCATGGGCGGAATAAGAAAAAAGTTTCTTTAACGCAAACTTGATTAACAGGGGTCGTAAGAGGTGTTTAAATTTAAACTATTTTGCAAAAAGAACCGCCGCAGGCAAAAGCTGGATCCGTAGACAACTAAGCCAGTCGTCGGTCGTGGCGATCTTTGAGGAAGGCATCTGTCCTGCAGTGGTCTTTAAGCTCATGGCTAAGCTGAAGCTATCACCAAGTTCAGGTTTTTAACAATTATCCCCCAGGATCAGACACCGACCTCGCCGGGTAGGTCAAAGAAACCTCTGCCAGCCGGCTGGTTCAGAGCAACAAGGGGAGACACCTAGTATACGCCCTCCCTTCATAGTGACTGCCGAAGCTGAAGCCGTTCCTCCTTGAGGCGCTCTTACTCTTCTGGCTTGAGCGTAGTAGTTGCACGCTTGCTACCTTGTCCACTGCAGCCAACAGCGTAGATCACTCACACACTCAAAGCATTTATCCGTAACGCCATCTATATTTATAAGCTTTTATTAAACTTACAATGTTTGTTAGTTTGTATAGGTGAAATCTTGGATGTTGAAACAATCATTCCCTCTTATATGGGGTTCAAATTTGACATGTTGGTTTAGTTCTAATGACAATACATTTTTATGGTAAGCATGACTTAACTCGTGGTTGGTAATGATGTGCTGGAGCAAGTGAATGAGTTTGTATATCTTGGATGCGCCTTCAGTAAGGATGGGAAATACACCGCTGACATAGAGAGAAGAGTGAGTGCAGGGAACAGAGTGAATGGTGCGATGGGAAAGCTACTCGGGAGCCGGCACTTAAGCCATAAGGCGCAGCTGGCCATACATAACGGAGTTCTTGTCCCAACGCTGTTATATGGTAGCGAGAGCTGGGTATGTAAGAAGGAGAATGAAAGTAGGATAAATGCGGTAGAAATGCGAGCTCTGCGGAAGATGTGCGGAGTGAAGCTGACCGACCGCATTAGCAACAGCATAGTAAGATAGCGAGTAGGTATGAAAGATAGTAATCCGTGTAAAGATGAGAAAGGGCATGCTCCGTTGGTTCGGGCATATAGAAAGAATGCCTGAGGAAAGAATGACAAAACAGATATACAATGTGAAAGTGGAAGGATGCAGGTACCGGGGAAGACCTAGACTATCTTACCACGACCAAATAAACCGAGTCTTATCTGATGGAAAAGTCAAGAGTCTCCGTAACCGGCGAGCGTGTATGAGACGAACTATGAGAGTCGAGGAAGCCAGAGAGGTATGTAAGGAAAGAACCTGTTGGAACTCTGTACTCTCTGCCTACCCCGCGAGGGATCTGGCGTGAGGTTATAGATAGATAGATAGATGACTTAACTCTAGACGCAATTTCTCCGGAAGAAGGAACTCCACAATGGCCAAGTGCATAGACAGGAAATTATAAATACACATTTACTTTTGATTGGCTGTTTTATTATCATTACAGGATTGCATAAAAGGGTGATTTTAAAAATGTTTTTTTTTTACAATTAGTATTGATGGTCCCATAGAACTAGTTATATATGCCAAACAAAATTAATTGCATTTGTTACTTTCCTGCCTGTCAATAAGGTTATTTATGCCAAATCTAAATACTATATTGTAGGACTTTACTCATTCAATCAAGTCAATATATTTTTATAATATTTCAGGTGCCAGATGGGCTGGAGATTCATATCTGTTGGGAATGCTTAGCAGCGGTACAAAATGTGATGAAATTCAAAAACCAAATAGTATCTGCTTATGATATACTTATTAATTATTCAAAAAAGGTAATTTCTTATATACAAAGTGTAACACAATTAACGTGAGACATGAAAGTAGTTTGTTCTTAATCGGTAACTGAGTTGATTCCAAGGATTTTAATTATATATCTTAATTTTTTATTTCCAAAAAATTTAGTTACACCTTTAGTGCGCTATAGCAAACTAATTTTATTCTGTATTCAAATCAATACTGAGATTTTAAATGCATTTCTAAAACATAATTTTTAATGTTAATCTATTTATCTATCTATATCATCACGCCAGATCCCTTGGTAGGCAGAGAGTACAGAGTTCCAACTGGTTCTTTCCTTATATGCCTCTCTGGCTTCCTCCACTCTCATAGTTCGTCTCATACACACTCGCCGGTTACGGAGACTCTTGACTTGTCCTTGTCCGTCCTAGAGGTGTTAAAGTACTTAAAAAAGGGTAAAAAAACTTTAAATTTTGAAATTTGGTTTTTGTGTTGGATATGTGACGCAAGTATCTAATTGGGGTGTCTGAGGTCTTGCATTATTTACGATATTGTATACCACCTCGTATACAATCCCGCAAGGTCAAGGTCAAGGACAAGGTCTCATAAATGCTGTACTATTAAACGAAAGTAGCTCTGTCTGTCTGTTATATTTTTACGCCCAAATCCCTGAACAGATTATGATAAATTCGGCAAGGAAATGGATTAAGGCAGATACGGACCTTACGGATATGGTTCTGATAGCTCAGGCAGTTCTGCAGCAGCCGCAGCAGCAGCAGCAGCTGGAGGTGCAACTACTATCTTATCCTTTTTTGCAGCATGTTTACCTGGATTCTCCGACTGACTTCACAGTCCATGCTATCACAAGATTCTGCACGTCTCCGATGGAGATAACGGATATTGTTCCCAAAGTAGAAGTGGATGTACCTCTTGAGGAACCAGCCGTTATCAACATAGAGCCAGAAATTAAACAGGAAGATGAAGCCCTATTAGATTTCGGTATAAATACATTAATAATATATATATATATATACTATACAAGGTGTAACATAAAAAACGCGATACCTGAAAGTAGTTTGTTCTAAATCGGTAACTGAATTGATTCCAACTCTTTTTAATGTACATTACATTTTTTTTTTAAATTTGATGAAATCGGTTACTCCTTTAGTGCGCTATAATAAACTAAATTTATTCTTGATTCTAAGCAATACGGAGATTTCAAATGTATTTCTAAAACGTATTTCTCAATATGCAGACATACACATATAAATTTCATTGTTAATTAGGATATAAAAGGGCTGAAAAAAGGAGTTAAAATATTTAAATTTGTTAAATTGGGTTTCGTATTGAATTTGTAAAGAAATTATCTAATTGGGGTGTGTGAGGTCTTGCGTTAATTACGATACACCTTGTATATTTCCTACTAATATTATAAATGGAAGTTTGTATGGTTAGATGGTTGCTACTCAATCACTCAAAAACGGCAGCACGAATTTGGATGAAAGGACAATGTTCTGAGTTCATACATGATTCGCCCCAGAACCAACAGCAATGAAAAAATGCTTGTATGATTTCAATCACCTATCAAATGAATTTCAGGCATTTATTATTAAACGGACAAGCGGGGGTATCGCAATATTGCAAAAAGAGTATTCGTTTTGAGGTTATCATTTCATCATCATCATCATATCAGCCTATATTTGGCCACTGCTGAATATAGGCCTCCCCAATCGCTCTCCAGCGCAGCCGGTCCGATGCCACCTGCATCCAACGACTTCCTGCGAGTTTTATAAGATCGTCGGTCCATCTGTTAGGTGGCCGTCCCACGCTGCGCTTGCCAATACGTGGTCTCCACTCTAGAATCTTTCTGCCCCAACGCCCGTCCGATCTTCGCACTATGCGGCCCGCCCATTGCCACTTCAGCTTACTAATCCTATAGGCTATGTCGGTGACCTTGGTTCTTCTACGAATCTCCTCATTTCTGATTCGATCACGTAGGGAAACACGCAGCGAGCATAGCTCTTTCCATAGCTTGCTGAGCAACTTTAAGTTTATGAGACCTATTGTAAGAGACCACGTCTCTGATCCGTATGTCATCACTGGCAACACACATTCTTTTTCTTATCTTTTTTCTTTTTTTTTATAAAAACGTTGCCCCACACTAGGATTTATTCCTGTGTCGTGGGTGCGTTTACAAACATGAAAATTCACACAAATACCCAGACCGGAACAAATAATTGTGGATCACACAAAGATTTGTCCCGTGCGAGAATCGAACCCGCGACTATTAAACACAGTGGGCGGAGCGGCTTAAGCTCTTAACCACTGCGCTAAATCGACCGTCTTAGACACATCACATTGACTAAAAACTTTAAGTCTTGAGGCACTGAGGTATCTTGGATGAGAAGACTTTGCGCAGTTTCCCGAACGCTGCCCAGGCCAGGTTATAATTTAGTAGGAAACAATACATCTGTAAAATCGTAATGTAAAAATAATGTAATCGATTGAATGTAATCGATTGATAGGATTGGCATTTACAACCGTCATTCGATAACAACCTTACAATTGGTAAAAATGACGGCATCTTCGATATAAGTACTAACAATATTTTGAAATGTTCGTGGATTGCAAATTGTCCGTCAGATACGGATATTAGCCACTACACTAATAAAAAAGATGAATAATCATGGTATAGGCACATGTTTGTTGGTTCTGGGGCCATTTTCAACGATGTCCTATGGCAAACAGATAGTATAGTATATTACCTGAATTAACATATGGGAAACTTTGAGCAGTAAACGTAAAAGAGAAATATTGTGGCAATACAGGCGTGCCCCCAATACTAAAAATAAGTGCTTGTTAAAGCAATACACTCATAAATTAAAAAGAAAGAGTTATCTTTCTCAGAAATCGCAAAATGATTGGTACATAAACACGGCCAAAAATAAATCAAAAGCTTCCTGGAATATCATAAATAAAAACGAAATAAACTATCCTAAGGAAAATGTACCAACAATTATAATGCTGAATGACGAATTAATCAATGACCCTCACATGATTGCTGAATCATTTTATTGACAAAATTGAATCAACAAATCCTAATATACCACCTTGCTGTTCAAATATTGACATTCTAATTCCATATTTATTCCACCCACAACCCCATCTGACATTAATACCATAATACATTCTCTAAATAATACTAGCAGCCACGGATACGACGGAATCATTACAAATATAGTTAAAAGTGTATCATTCATAATAGCGCCAGTAATAAGCTATCTAACCAACCTCTGCATTAAACATGGCCACTATCCCGAAAAATTGACAATAACAATCGTTAAACCTATCCATAAGAAACATGATAAAAAAATGATAGACAATTATAGGCCAATATCACTTATCCCAGTATTCTCTAAAATAATAGAAAAGGTAATACACAACGCCCTCTATTCTTTCTTTGAAAAATATAATATCATAGCCAATGAACAAATACTTACCAATGTTGATACTAAAACTCCAGTGGTTGCTCTCCTAATGGACATGAGTAAAGCGTTCGACTATGTTGATCATGGTGTAAATAAGTTACGGACGATACGGCGTCCGAGGGAATATCTTGGAACTCATGAAATCCTATTTATCAAACCGTATTCAAATTACGTCTATTAAAAGGCTTTCAGCTAGTTCTAATACTGAAACTACATATATGTCTCAGCTTAGAATAACTACTGTCGGTGTTCCCCAAGGCAGTATACTTGGTCCTTCACTGTTCAACATGTACATAACTGATATGCCCAAGTCAAGCAAACATCAGATGGTATTATTTGCCGACGACAGTACTATTCTTTTCTCTGACACTAACACAGACGTTCTTGAAGATAGCATAAATAATGACCTTAAAAATATAATTAACTGGTTGACTAGTAATAATTTGAAAACCTAACTAAAACAAAAATAATGATATTTCACCACCGGAAAAATAAGCCGAATTTGAATATAAGCTATGAAAACACGACTGTTTCGGATACTGATACCACTAAATTTCTGGGACTACATTTAGATAACCATCTAACATGGAAACATCATATAGACCATCTCCCAAAGAATTTATTTATTTATTTATTTTAATCTCACCAATACGCTATTTTTACAGGTAATAACCTAATGCAATAGCGTAGCGCAGTCACTAAATACTAATTCAAATTCTAAAACCTAATACAATCTTCTACGATAATACCAAATATGAGGCTTTCGTGAATTCGCTCAGCGTGCACGTAAACAGATCAATTAATCCCGCAACCATGTTAAGCGTGCGCAGCGCCCGCACAAGCGGCGTACGCTGCAGCAGGTTGGTGCGCGCGCGCGGCACCAGGTGCAATGGCGGTCGCCGCCGCCGACCCATGTACGCATCAGGAACACAAAGCCTAACCTCCTGTAAAACTGCTGGGTTTTGTACTCTGCCACGTAGTACTTTAAATAAGTAGATAGCTAGGGCTACTTCCCGTCTAGCTTCCAGTTTCATATAGCCTACCATACCCAGAACAAATAAAGTTGGATACAACAGCGGATATCCGGGATAATCCCCATACTGTTAAATCAGTTTGCATACGCTCTATATAAATTGTCAAAACGGTAAATTGTTATACCGTGTTAATGGCCTATAATGCTTGCGTTACATCAAATATAAGATACGCCATTATTGTCTGGGGTAACTCAACAGACAAAGACATCGCATTCAAAGCTCAGAAAAAATGTCTACGGTCGATCTGCAAGTTACAGTCAACCGACAGCTGTAAGCCAGTCTTCAAAGAATTTAAGTTGTTAACATTACCATCTTTGTATATTTATGAAGTGGGGGTATTTGTTAAAAGTAATTTTCATTTATTCGAAACACTTCGTTCTCGACGTCACCAGAAGACTATTTGTGCTGCACCTCATAAAACAGCATTATTTGCTAGCAATATACTAGGCATGACATTAAAAATTTATAACAATTTACCAATGGAGATTAGAAATAATTTATTTATTTATTTATTTATTTAAAAAGATACACCATCAGCATTATCACCAAATCATTCAAAATGTATACATTACACAAATTTACGTCTAAAGCGAAACACTATTATAGGTGTATACAACATTCTCAATCAATTATGCCGTACAATTAAAATAAAGAGCAAACTAATTAATATAAAATTAAAAGGTGACAAACATGAAGCACATACTTATAATAACTTAAAAAAAATGGTTTTTCTAGAAATAAGAAAATATTTAAATGAAAAAGTAAATTTGGAAAAATTAAATAGTTAGAATTTATGGAACTTAAACTAAAAATAAAAAATAAAATTTACAAATTGTTAATTTTTTTAACGAAAGAATTAAGATTATCGTGGAAAATATCAATGCTGTCGGAATTTATTTCATTGTAAGAACGCATGAGACGATTTATTGGTGAAAACTTTCCAAGGTTAGTATTAGAGAAGGCTATATTAAATTGGTTCTTAACTTGTTTCCGAGGTATAGTTCGAGGTACAGTTAAGTTGATTTCGCTTAAAATATTAGGTACGTTAAGAAAACCATTCACAATTTTAAATAAAGTAATTAAGTCTGTAGATTTACGTCGTTTCTCTAGCGTGTCTAAACTAAGATTCGATAATCGTGTGGCATAATCACCACGATGAGAACCCTCCCCTTTTTTGTAGGCTAAAAAGTTTGAAAACTTTTGTTGAATGCGTTCAAGGCGATTTATATGAACTGCATATTGTGGGTTCCATACGGCTGAAGCATATTCAAGGTTGCTGCGAATTAGACTGATATATAAGCATCTAATGGCATATGAGTTTTTAAAATCTTTACACACACGTTTAACAAACCCAGACATTTTCCAGGCTTTCGAAGTTATATGGTCAATATGTTGTCTGAAGCTCAATTTTTGATCCAAAATGACTCCAAGATCCCGTACCTCAGTAACTTCTTTGAGAGTAATTTCCTCGATGTTATATTCAGAAGGAATGACATTACGATTTCTAGTAAATTTGATGTGTACACATTTGTTGGGGTTTAATATCATTTTATTCTTATGACACCAGGATTGAATAGAGTTTAAATCACTTTGAAGTAAGCGTACGTCATCTGGACCTGTTATAGGCTTATATAATTTTAAATCATCTGCAAAGATCGAGTAATTGCTGAATTTTATACATTGGGTAATATCATTTATAAAAAGCAGAAATAGTATCGGCCCAAGGTGTGAACCTTGGGGGACTCCAGATGTGGCTCTAATAATTTTAGAAGAAAATCCATTTATCACTACCTTTTGGGATCGATTTTGAAGATAGGACTCAAGCCAATCTAAAAAGGGTCCACATATACCGTAGCGTTGTAACTTAATTATTAATAATTTATGATCCACTTTATCAAATGCAGAACTAAAATCTGTATAAACTGCGTCAACTTGTACTCTATTGTCTAAGAATACTGCTAAATTGTTTGTATAATTTAAAAGGTTGGTCGTTGTAGATCTATTTTTACAAAATCCGTGCTGAAAATCTGATATATAATTCGATGTGTATGCTGTTATAACAGGGTAAACAAGGCATTCAAATATTTTAGAAAAAATACTTAACATTGAGACTGGCCTATAATTTGTGACATTATTTTTGTCACCTTTTTTAAAAATCGGAATGATATTGGCTGTTTTCCATAAAATTGGAAATGTTGAGGTTTTTAAAGACAATTCGAAAATCATCTTCAGCGGTTATATTAAATTTGTATAAGTATATTTAATAAAAACTGGTGGTATGCCATCTGGACCAGCGCCTTTATTAGAGTCTAAAGATTTTAAAAGATTAGCAATGGTTCTTTCACTGACTTCAATATTGCAAAGAGAAATTTGAGGGTATGAAGTATCCAGGATGTCATATTCCATTTCGGAGTGTGCTTGAGAAAATACGGAAGAAAATTGAGCTGCAAACAAATTACATATATCTTCACCTGAGCAAGCTGTTTCGTCATTATAGTTGATTTCGATTGGTATGCCCGAAGATCTACCACGATTTGCTTTAACAAATGACCAGAACTTTTTGGGGTTCTTAGTAACTGAGTTTTCAATTTCGGTAATATAGTGAAAATAGCAAGATTTTATTAATTTATCTACTCTTTTATTAATAATTTTGAGCTCAATTAAATCTCTAGGATTTTTATATTTTTTATAACGTTTTCTGAGTTTTTCTTTTTCTGCGATCATTTTTATAAGAGAAGGTGTATACCAGGAAGGGAATTTACTATTACGTTGTTTTGTTTTCGGTATTGTAGTACCAATGACATAGTGTAAGATTTCATAAAATTTCGACAGCATATCATTTACATTGCAAGTTTGTTGAAGTTCTATTTGCCAGTCTACTTGACTCAATTTATTATTAACAGCTGTATAGTCGGCTTTACGAAAGTTATGAGTGGCAAAAGTATTGTACTTCAAAGGAACAGAATTGTTGAAATTAATATGGATTTCAAGCGCTGGATGATGTGCGTCAAGTTTACTGAGTATAATAGGGCTCTCTTCAACTGTTATATCATTAAAATTAGCCATTACTAAATCAAGAACTCGTTGGTTGTGGTTTCTAACATTATTTAATTGAATAAGATTATTTTCGGACATAAAATCAATCAAAAATAAACCAAGAGTATTATTACATTGAGGTACTGTTGAATTAATATTACAGTTGTTATTCCAATCAATTGCGCCTATATTAAAGTCACCAAGTATCACAGTTTCAGATTCATCTGATTGCATTACTGTACTTAAACGGTCGATTATATTTTCTAGGGTGATAATAGACACCGGGGGCGGTAAATATAGGGCACAAAAGTTAATGTTCTTGATTTTCCCATCAACTCGAACTTTTATTGATATCCACAAGTCTTCATAGGCGCTTTGAAAATGATCAATTCTTTTAGACTGTATATGTTTGGAAACTGCAATGAGAACACCTCCTCCTTTCTTACCGTTGAGGGACGTTGTACATCTATCCCTTCTATATACAGTATAGTTGGTATTGAAAATTTCATTGTCATTTATAGAATCATCTAACCATGTTTCTGTAGCGACTATAATGTCAAATTGGCAAGTGTCCGAAGCTAAACGAATATCCCGAAGCTTTGTTCTCATTCCACGAAAATTTTGATAGTAAATAGTGAATTTTGAAACTTATTATACGGTCTGGGATAAGCAATTACAAAACATCTATATCTGTTTGAGTGATTCGTGATTTCTTATTTGTTGTGACGGAGACTGGTCATCTTTCCGTATGAAAATACGACCATTTCGTATTCAGACGTATTTTATACCCTTTTCACGGGCTGCAATTCTGGTTTGTGCATGAAGAGATTTTAAATATGGAGATAAATGCTCGGATATAAATATTGGTGTTTTATTACCACCATATCCAAGATGTCCTGAGTGCAGCTTATCTTTTACATTATTCTTGTTAAATTTCGAAACAGCCGCTATTATCCCATCTCTCGTCGTCATGGTCGGTAACTTTAATATTACGGTACGAGGTCTCTGACTGGTTGAGTCTAGTTTCCTGACTCTTACGCAAGACAAAATATTTGATTCTTCTTAAGGATAAGAGATAGCAGAACCCAGTCGTTTCATAACAGAGACTAGATTTTCTGACTTATTTTCTGGTATTCCATTTATTTCTAAATTATGTTGCCGTGAATGCTGTTCTAATAATTGCAGTCTTGTGGACATATCCTGGACTGTGTTTGTTAAGGTTAAGTTATCCTTTTCTAAAGCTTTGACTTTCTCTCTAGAAGATTTCAGATCCACTTTTATACGGTCATATTCATCACTTAAATATTCCATGGATTTTTTGAGTCCCTTCAAAGTTTCTAAATCACTTTTTATTGTGGCAAATTCTTATATTGATTGGCGAAATATAATTCGACAGCTGTTTTTACAGATTCCTGCACAGCAATTTGTATTTCTTTTTTTATAGCATTCATTAATACCGGATTTATATTCTGTGCATCACAAGTATCAATTCTTTGAAATTCAAGTTGAGGTGACTTATTTTTTTTGCGCACATTCGTGTTTCCGTTATCAGATGAAATAATGGGACTTAGTAAAAATGAACGATTTGGTGTTCCGGCATTCGTGACTTTTGGCGGTCGACTACGACAGCCCGAGCATATCCAGTTCGCCTTAGCCTCCGAACTCATTAATTTAAAACGCTTATCGTTTATATTTGCACAAATTAGATCAAAAGACGAGCAACAATTATGGCATTTAACGTAATCTTTGTTTTTAATAGCAATCAAGCAACCAGTGCAGTTAGTTGGCATTTTGAATATTATGGCAAAATCAGTTGAATATTCAAAAATCTGTTAGCGTCCCCAAGCACTGTTTCAAGCAAAAAGTTCAAAAAAAGTTCAATAAAGTCAACAATAAGGCAAACTTTCCTGTGTTATAGCAGGCAAAGCAACATCAAGTCCAAAATGTAATAAGCGCCGGGAAAACAGCGTCGCTTACGCGTTGTTGTTAGCACCAATAATGTAAACACATCACTAATCACTTTAAAACTTTTCAAAAGTATTTGTATATTATTAACACTATTTTTTTTATATTTAAAGTATGAGGCAACTTAATAAAGACTGTCAAAATTACTGTATACTAATTACTTTTGCAAAAAGCGCGCTTTGGACAAGAAAACTGAATTATTTAAAACGGAGCACAAAAAATACGTCTTCATAAGACGAACGTTTTTCATATAATGATTGCAATGTATCATATAAGAAATGTCTATTTGAATTTTTAGTAGAAAGTTTACTACTCCATCACAGAGTTCCTTACTGACAAACAGAGCTATAACCAGGGTCCGATTTATTAAACTTGACCAATCATATCTTTTCTTATTTTTCTATTTTTTTCTATATTCCCCAAGCGGGGGTGGCAGAGGTGTACTAAGTACACTCACGTTTCGCCGACGATGTTAGGTCCCATGTAATAGGGGGCGAGCCTATTGCCATATACCGGGCACAATTCCAGACTCCGGACTCATACTGGAAATTTTTCGTTAGAAAAACTACATTTGTCCGACCTAGGATTTGAACCCAGGACCTCGTGATCACAAAGCGATGCGCTTTGCCACCAGACCAACGAGGCAGTCCAACCAGTAAAAAATAAATAAATTATGCAGCTAGGTCAGGAGAAATTTAAAACGGCTAATCCAAATTTCGTGTCGTTCGACTTGGGTTTATTTGGTCATGGTAAGACAGTCTAGGTCTCCCTCGGTACCTACATCCTCCAACTTTCGCATTATATACAGGTGGATTATCCCTAAGGCAAACTAGGCACGTGCCTCGGGGCTCGAGGCTACAAAGAGGCGCGCGGGTAAGATCTGTTTAGTCATTCTCCCGACATCCTTCTACATCTCCACACTGTTTTTTAGACATAGAAAGTGCCTATAACAACGTCTTAATCGATGCAGTAATAAAAATATTAGATGAGATTAACGTAGGTCCAAAAATTTGTAACTATCTTTGGAATTTCTTGAGTAAAAGACAACTGACAATTAAAAATGAAGATAATCAACCGATAATTACCAGATGGACAAGTAGTGGACTAGCTCAAGGAGACCCTATTTCGCCTTTACTGTTCAATATAACAACACATAAGATATGTCGAGAAATTAGGAAGATTAGAGTAACACAATATGCGGACGACTTTGTTCTATACATAAGTAATAAGGACTTAAACCAGTGCAAGTGGAACGTTGAGGAAGCACTACAAACATTTACATTATTACTGGAAGAGATAGGGTTACGATTGTCGGCCGAAAAATCGAAATACTGTGTTTTTAGTAGAGGACATAGAAGAATAATCCCTAATATAACGATCGCTGGTAATAATTTGTCCATGTCTCCATGTATAAAATACCTAGGCATGTGGTTAGATCGATGCCTCACGTGGAATAAACACATTAACGAAACTGTCAAAAATGTACAAAATTTTTAAATCTGCTAAAAGTATTAGTAGGGCCCTCGTGGGGTATACATCAATATCACATTAGAAGACTTTACATTGCACTAATAAGAAGCCGAATTGACTATGCAAGCTTCTTATACGATAGCAGCGCCAAAAGCCAAGTTGCCAAACTAGACAGGATTCAAAATCAAGCCCTACGGATAATCGGTGGATTTATTAAGACCTCCCCAATACACGTGACGGAAAGCGAAATTAGCATCCCACCACTCTATTTAAGAAGGCAATATCTTGCATACAAATTTTGTGTAAAAAAAAGTAAATCGTGGTCTAATAATGTAACTACTGATCTCTTGAGTAAATTAAGCACATTATGTAATAACAGTTATTGGCAAAGGAAAAAAATACCTCTATTAGCCTCGACATATAATGAAACTAAACAATGTATAGTCCATAGTTCGAAAACTCTAGAGATGTTTAAATTTAACACCTGCATAACTCATATATGTTTAAGTAATATCATTAACTTAACCTTAGATTGTGTCAATACAAGTAAACTTGATTACGAACCCAATACCTTAAGATAGATGTCATGGAAGAACTGAATAAAAAATATGCAGGATGGCATACAATCTTTACAGATGGATCAAAATCAGATAATACCGTAGGAGCAGCATTTTATGCTTCATCGGTAAAATATAAGGCTTGCTTTAATATTAAATCTGAAATATCAATTATGTCAGCTGAACTCATAGCAATTTCAGAAGCGTTAACTTTTGCTAATGAGAAAAATTGGAACAACGTGGTAATTTTATCAGATAGCAAAAGTGCATTGCAACACGTGGCTCGATGCGCCTCTGGTTTCAGAGGTGTCTCGATAGCCTATGTAATTCTTGAGAAGATATTACAATTTCAAGTAAAGGGGGTGGCTTTGAAGTTGCAATGGGTCCCAGCCCATACTGGAATACATGGTAACGAAGAGGCAGACAGATTGGCTAAAAAAGGTTGCTTACAGGGAATCGAAATATCTTTCCTGCCAGACTATTCTGAAATCATAACTAAATTTAAAATACTGTACAATAAATGGAAGAAACACTTCAATGTAATATGTAAAGAAAGATGAATATGGTACAAAACTTTACAGTCCGAGCCTCTTCGTATACCATGGTTTATAAAATACAAAACGAATAGAAACTTAGTAAAATTACTCCTAAGATTTAGGTCTGGACACATTCCATCAAAGAAATTTGCATATATCATGAAGAAAACGGATTCTCCTTATTGCGATACATGTAGAGTAGAAGAAGATGTACAACATATATTGATGGAGTGTGTTAAAAATAAGAGAGAGACACACTGTTCGGAACACTGAAGCTAAACAGGTTTGATGTAGGAACCGTGCAAACTATGCTTTCAATACCAACCTCTAAAGAAGCGAGGATGCTATGTCGCTTGGCTACAGTGTACGCACAGTGACTCTTCCTCCCACTAGAAGGCTACAAGTGATGGTCACAATGGGGTTGACATATCCAATAATGGATAAAAACCCCTAAAAAATATAAGATTTAAAAAAAAAAATCCTTCTACATGTTTTAGAAGTACCCATCAAAGAGGAACTCTCAGATCTACAGTTTGAAGATTTTGGTTCAATAGACCATGACGGTACTTCCGATGACGACATACAGCTGTCGAAATTGAAGAAGAGAGAGGGCGAGACATACAGAGTCAAGACTAATGGTCATAGAAAGAAAAGGAGCAAGAAGAAAGATGATAAGGTACAATTGTTTTACTTTATTCAATTAATCACACTTCTTACTAGGAATCTGACTTTATAACTAAACTAGCTGGTGCCCAAGGTTTTACACGCGTTTATTTTATAAAAATAAACACTGTCACGCCTATATTCCTTAAGCGGGGGTGGCAGAGGTGTACTGAGTACACACACTTTTCCCCAACGATGTTAGGTCCCCATGTAATAGGGGGCGAGCATATTGCCATATACCGGGCACAATTTCAGACTCTGGACTCATACTGGGAAGTTTTCGTTACAAAAACTACATTTGTCTAACCGATACGGTTGGAGGTAAGCCAGAGAGGTATGTAAGGAAAGAACCTGTTGGAACTCTGTACTCTCTGCCTACCCCGCAAGGGATCTGGCGTGAGGTTATAGATAGATAGATAGATACGGTTCGCCAACTAGGCCAACAACTAGGCAATTATTTTGTAAGTTAACAACATATTGAAAGAATGACAAAACAAATAGAAACTGGAAGGATGTAGGTACCGGGGAAGACTTAGACTATCGACCACGACCAAAAATATACCGTGTCTTATCCAGAGATAGGTAAAATGTAATCAGATTAATGATTAATCACCCCCGCTTGGGGAATATAGTGTTGCCAGTGATGACATACTAATCAGAGACGTGGTCTCTTACAATAGGTCTCTTAAAAAGCTCAGAGTTGCTCAGCGAGCTATGGAAAGAGCTATGCTCGTTACCCTACGTGATCGAATCAGAAATGAGGAGATTCGTAGAAGAACCAAGGTCACCGACATAGCCTATAGGATTAGTAAGCTGAAGTGGCAATGGGCGGGCCACATAGCGCGAAGATCGGACGGGTGTTGGGGCAGAAAGATTCTAGAGTGGAAACCACGTATTGGCAAGCGCAGCGTGTGACGGCCACCTACCAGATGGACCGACGATCTTGTGAGGATTGCAGGAAGTCGTTGGATGCAGGTGGCATCGGACCGGCTGCGCTGGAGAGCGATTGGGGAGGCCTATGTTCAGCAGTGGACAAATATAGGCTAATATTATGATGAGGCAAAATGTAATCAGATTAATGATTAATCACCCCCGCTTGGGGAATATAGGCGCAACGTTGTATTAATGATTAACGATTACATTTTGCAATCTCCAACGATCACGATTACACTTTTAATCTTGAATCATGATTGAATATTAGAAAATGCAATTGTAATCAGTAATCTGATTACATTTTGCCCATCTCTGGATTTATCTGAACCGCCAGTCCGTCCGTTACCGGCGAGCGTGTATGAGACGAGCAGTGGGAGTGGAGGAAGCCAGAGAGTTCTGTAAGGAAAGAACCTCTTGGAACTCTGCACTGGCGGCCTACCCTGCAAGAGATTTAGCGTGAAAGTGCCAAAGGAACTCCTAGACTGAACAAGACACGATTTCGCGCAGATTTGACGGATGATTTAGCGCAGTGGTTAAGAGCTGAAGCCGCTCCGCCCACTGTGTCTAATAGTCGCGGGTTCGATTCTCGCACGGGACAAATCTTTGTTATTTGTTCCGGTGAATTTACATGTTTGTAAACGCACCCACGACACAGGAATAAATAGACTGGGGCTACGTTTAAAAAAAAGAAATGATAGGGTCCTCATGTATGACTACTTTAGATTGGTCTTGACAAGTACTGTGAGACTCAGATGGGGTCCAGCGTCTGATGCCAAGTAACCGACTGCACTAACCAGCACCGACTTTAAAAACATATTTATTGTTTGCTTTTCGGAGTCGGTTTCCCTTTTTTTAAACAATTTTTTTTCAGAATAAATTGGACCCGCAAGAAATATCTAGAAAACTGAAGAATCTACCTGAAGGTGTTGTGTCTTTCTACACCATGACCGAGGAGGAGATGTGGGTAGTGAGGGCTGATGACGTCAACAGCGAGGAGTTCAAGAACCTCAAGTACAAATGCGCGGAATGTGTCATTGCGTTCAACACTAAAAAGCTTATGAAGGATCATATGAATGCGAAACACCAGCCAGTAAGTAGACTAACTTAGACTTACCTGATGACCAACCTACTTTGTTCTCCCATTCTCCACAACAAAATATAGATGAAAAAGTTTGTAAAAATTTTATTTTAAAAGTCACGGTTACTACCGTGGAGTTTCTGGCCCATCTTCTCCACAGGAATGACATTCCAAAGTGGTGGTCTTTGTGACTTTTCTGACGATTCATAAATACGGTAAAGGTTTACATCAGAGGTTCCCAGACTTTTTTTCTCATAGACCACTTTCAAAATTTTGCTGGTTCCGGTGGACCCCCTGCAGCTAGATTTCTACCATATTCCCAAAACTCGACCAAAAATGTGAAGGTTAGATCTAACTATGGAAATTTGCGTTGCGGCTGAGTTCCAACCACGAAGTAATAGTTTTTTTTAATTAAAGTGAGAATTGATTGGTTAATTAATTAATTGATTGTGCTGGGAGTGGATGTCAAAAATGTACAGTTGGCCAATCAAAAAAGTGATTCGATCCAACTTTACCTTTTTGACATCTACTCACAGCACAAGGAACCAATCAATTCTCACTTATTTTATTTAGAAAAGTCCCCATTCGGAGTGGTCAAAATAATAAGAAAAATAGTATATTTTTTTGTGTTGTATTTATTCAAATATGTAATTATTACACTATTAATTATTATTTTTATCATATTACATTGTAATATGATAACAATAATATTACGACTGTTATCATATTACATTGTAATATGATAACAGTCGTAATATAATTAAAATTAAACATTAATAACGTAAAGTAACTTCTACAATGACAATCACAAGATAGTCATAATTTTAATGGGAGGGATGTACTTGATGGATTGACAGCAAATAATTAATATTTGGCTTCAGTTTTGTTAGGAATAACCGCAAATTTCCCCATTCCGTGATATTCAATCTGCTCCTTTTTTTTTGTTAAAAGGTTTGCAACGACACTAAAACTTTTTCGACAAGATAAGACGAAGGAAACGCTATCAAAAGCTTTCTCGCAATTCCCCACAGTCCAGGATATTTTTCGGGTATTTCTGCCTGCAGCCAAAATGTTTGATATCCTCTTTTAAATTTCACCTTCAGCTCCTCATTAGTGCTAAGCTCGAGTAGCTCCTCTTGTAATCACACATCATCTCTGTATCACATTCTTCACTTTCGTTTCATCAAATGGATTTATGATCCATGGTGGTATTTCCATCGTCAGAATATCTTCAAATCTGAGTTTGAAATCATCATGAACATATGTCTGAATATCCTCATCAAAGCATTCTACCGGTGACAAGTTTGAAAACTGGAAAAATTCTAGCCGACTAATATTTTGCTTCATAAATTTCATTTTTCCAAGAATAGCTGAAATTACACCCTCTGTCACATACATTGATAAGTTAAGTCAAGCCGAGATTTTAGTTCTTCACTATCGAAAGCATATAAATTTTCGTGGACCCGCTTACGAATTGTAAACCCCCTTTATTTTCACGCCAACGTAGACCCCGTCGAGTCTCCCGTGAACCCCTGGGGATCCACCGGGACCACTTTGGGAACTAAGGGTTTACATGAATAAAACATATTCTGATTCTGACTTGTGCTCATAAATCCACGGATAACACGACGCAGTGGCGTGCCTAAGGACAAACTCAAACTCAAATAATGTCCTTTATATTAACCCTCCAGGGGCACTTACAAATAGTCATATTACATTTTTTTTGCTGCTTTGTAGACACAATCTGACCACCGTCTTTGGGGTTCTGGTTTGGACATGCTAACTATAATGTCTTTGCTTGCGATGGCTGTCTGTCGGGTCACTCTCTTTCTCTCCAATATGGTCGAGGGGAGTGATGGCTGTTCCAGTAGTCATACTCGTGAACGTGCTGCTTGTGGGGCCTGGTCTATCTGGAATCCTTTAGACACTCTTTATAAATAACTTCATTACTCTCATATCTCGGTCGTAAGACATCACACTGGAGCTAGACCATAAATTATTTAATTCTATCTATCTATCTATCTATATCATGACGGCAGATCCCTTGCAGGGTAGGCAGAGAGTACAGAGTTCCAACAGGTTCTTTCCTTACATACCTCTCTGGCTTCATCCACTCTCATTGTTCGTCTCATACACGCTCGCCTCTTGACTTGTCCTTCCGATAAGACTCGGTCTGTTTGGTCGTGGTAAGATAGTCTAGGTCTTCCCCGGTACCTACATCCTTCAACTTTCGCATTGTATATCTGTTTTTAACCGACTTCAGAAAGGAGGAGGTTCTATGTTCGGTTGTATGTATGTTTTTTTTTTATATGTATGTTCAGCGATATTTCCTTCAATTGTGGACCGATTTTGATGATTTTTTTTTGCATTGGGTTCAGTATAGCTCCGAGGTGGTCCCATTTTAATTTCATTGGTATTGGACCTTGGAATTAGAAGATACACCAGGGAACTCCTTAACGACAAACAATAGGCATGTGTAAATTGAGATATTATGGGTATTACGTCAATCCTATAGGTACCCTACTATAGAACTAAGCAGTATATTAGCCAACATCAAAAAAGGAGGTTCATAATTCGTCCTTTTTTATACCTCCTTTGCTTATGAACCGATTTTGATGATTCTTTTTGCATTGGGTTCAGTATAGTTTTGAGGTGGTCCTATTTTAATGTTATTGGTATTAGACCTTGGACTTTGAAGATACAAGAGGGAAGTCCTTAACGGCGAACAGCACGAATGTATAGATTTCGTTATTATAGTCATTATATTAATCCTGTAGGTACCTTACTGTACAACTCAGCAAAATAATATAAAATCGGTATATAAATATTACTAAATAATTCACTCGTCACTAAAAATGGTAAAATAAAAATCTTTTAAAAAAAAGGTAAACCGACTTCAAAACAGCAACAGCATAGTAAGACAGCGAGTAGGTATGAAAGATAGTATCGGTGTAAAGATGAGAAAGGGCATGCTCCGTTGGTTCGGGCATATAGAAAGAATGCCAAAGGAAAGAATGACAAAACAGATATACAATGTGAAAGTGGAAGGATGCAGGTACCGGGGAAGACCTAGACTATCTTAAAATAATAATATCAGCCTATACTGCCCACTGCTGGGCAAAGGCCTTCTCTCACAAATCGAGGTGAGAGAGATTAGGTAATACTCCACCACGCGGACCCAGTGCGGATTGGCGGAGGCAGGTTTGTGGCCACCTGCTGTTGGAACTTATCAAGCCGCCTTTAAGGCTTCCAACTCGGCTTAACGACTACCACATGAAGCGGTAACCGGGACCAACGGCTTAGCGTGCCTTCCGAAGCACGGAGACGCTCGAATATGAAAATGCCACAAACGGTCACCCATCTCAGGCCGACCGAGTCGAACGCTGCTTAACCTTCGTGATCGGTACGGCTACGACCACGACCTATCTTACCACGACCAAATAAACCGAGTCTTATCTGATGGAAAAGTCAAGAGTCTCCGTAACCGGCGAGCGTGTATGAGACGAACTATGAGAGTCGAGGAAGCCAGAGAGGTATGTAAGGAAAGAACCTGTTGGAACTCTGTACTATCTGCCCACCCCGCAAGGGATCTGGCGTGAGGTTATAGATAGATAGATAGACTTCAAAAAGCAAAAAATAAATATTTGAAGTCGGTGCTGGTTGGTGCAGTTGGTTACTTGGCACCGACTTCAAATATTTATTTTTTGCTTTTTGAAGTCGGTTTACCTTTTATTTTAATGACATTCTTTCTATATGCCCGAACCAACAAACATACCCTTTCTCATCTGATAGAAGTTCCTCTCAATATAAATAATTGTGATTGGCATTTTTTTATTATGAGTTATAAAACTATTTTGCCAAAAATAATAATAATAAATTAAACATTGTTCTAAACATGGACGGACGATTTAGCGCAGTGGTTAAGAGCTTAAGCCGCTCCGCCCACAGTCTAATAGTCGCGGTTTCGATTCCCGCACGGGACAAATCTTTGTGAGATCCAAAATTATTCGTTTCGGTCTGGGTATTTGTGTATGTGAATTTTCATGTTTGTAAACGCACCGTTTTTTTATATAAAAACAAAAAGAAAAAAATCTGAAGCTACACTCGATTTGTTGAAGAGTGCCAATATTTATCGGATTGAAATTGAGTTCGCGTCAGATTGGGATTCATTTCAAGAGTATGCCTACTGATCTGGTCGTATAGTACATGTCAATGCCAATATAACAAGCCTAAACAAGACGCGGCTAATGGTCTAACTCAAACCCAATTCTATAGTCCATTCCAATAAAACTATTATTTTTTTAACAAACCATAAGCCTTTTTTTGAAGTTTTATAGTTTAAAACTCAAAAAACTCATATCGTTTATTTTGCATAAACCCTGCGGGGGTGTTTGGTCATATTTATATATATTTTTGTATATGTCAAATGGTCATATTAAATTATTTTTTCAATTACTAATCTGCCTCAGGATCGAAACACGGCCTTGTCTTCTTTTAAAAAAATGAAAGGAGAATTAGATTCTCCTTTCATTTATTTCATAATTTTTTGTATAGATACATACATTTTTATACTATACAAAATCATCAATGCGATCCAGCTCCAGTGTGTTGCCTAAGGACTGAGATATAAGCCTAATAATAATATTTTTAAAAATACGTTTTAATGAAAAGCTAGAGGATTCTGGGTGGACCAGTCTCCACATGCAGCACGTTCACGAGTACGACTACTTGAGCAGCCATCACCTCCTTGGACCATATTAGAGGGAAGGAAGTGACCCGCATCAAATAGCCACTGCAAGCATGGACTTTTTGCATAGACTTTGATTGGAATAGACGATATTTTATTTGATTGAGAAGTTCCTATGGCTTCGGGTTTTATGGATACCCTCATATGGATACCCCATGCTTACTGCTACGTGGAACAGAGGATCAAACTGAAAACAGCATAATTTCTTTCCAGAAAGGCAAAGGCAGCCATCAATGTGACGTCTGTAAAGCTTACTATCTAACTAACGAGAACGTATCGAAGCACCGTAGCTTACACTTAAGGGCTTACTGGTGCCGCGAGTGCGGTCAACGTACTACGCTGAAGCGGCGCATGATACAACATGCGGGGAGACACGAAAACTGGAAGAGCTACACGTGCGCCGACTGTGGGGATGCGTTCAAGTGAGTTGGTCGAGTTTGATATTGGTCGAGTTTTGTCTAATTGGTTGAGGTTGATGATGGTAGTCGAGTTTGGTCCAGTAGGTAATTTTGGTCAAGTTTGATAAGGGTAGTCAGGTTGGTCCAGTTTAATTATGTCTGTCATGTTTGATGCTGATGGTCGAGTTTGTCGAGTTTAATACAGTTGGTAAATCTAATTAGTCAATTCTTTCGAGTCTGGTCCAACTGGTCAATATTAGCCTCAAGTCGGTTCAAGTTAATCATAATAACGGTCAGTCAAGTTGTCTGGACCGTAGCATGTACGTGTCCGCGTACTGGTGCGGTGATTGCGGTGAACGCACCACGCTGAAGCAGCGCATGATACAGCATGCGGCGCCACACCAGAGCTACGCGTACGCGAACTGCGGGTACGAGTTAATTGAGATTAATGATGGTCGAGTTTGATTATGATGGTCGAGTTTGGTGTAGTAGGTCGAGTTTGGTTATGCTCGTCGAGATGATGGCGGTCGAGTATGATGATATCAGTTGAATTAGATGATGGCGCTCGAGTTTGCTACAGTTGGTAATTTTGGTCTTGCGCTGTTTGTCTAGTTTGATGATAGTGGTCGAATATCATCTAGTTTTAGTATGGTGCATTTGGTCAATGTTAGTCTAAGTCAGTCAAAGCTAGTCCCAACAAGTGTAAGTCAAGTTGTCTGCACTGTGGGCTGCACTTGTCCGCGTTCAGGTGAGTTAATCGAGTATAGTCTAGTTGGTGGCGTGTGATAATGGTGTTTTAGTTGGTCGCGTTCGAAGATAGTGGTCGAGTTTGATTATGTTGGTCGAGTTTGATGATTATAGTTGCGTTCGATGATATTGTTCGAGTTTGATGATAGTGTTCGAGTTTGGTCTGGTTGGTCAAGTTCGATGATGTTGGTTAAGTTTGATGACAGTGTTCGAGTTTTGTCCGGTTGGTCAAGTTTGATGATGTTGGTTGAGTTTGATAATATTGTTCGGGTTTGGCATGTTTGGTCGAGTTTGATGATGTTGAAGTTTGATAATAGTGTCCGAATTTGGTCTGGTTGATCGAGTTTGATGATAGTGTCCAAGTTTGGTCTGGTTGGTCGAGTTTGATGATGAATATAAAGTTTGATGATGTTGGTCGAGTTTGGCCTAGTTGATCGAGTTTGATAATGATGGTCGAGTTAGGGTTAGTTGGCGATGTTGGTCGATTTGCGTCTAGTCGGTCGAATATCGTCTACTTAGCCGAGTTTGGTCTAGTTGTTAGGTCCAGTTACATACATGATTACATAAATAATGATCAAAACCTAGTCCCTAGTAGTAATTAATTGCTCCCTAAGTTAGCATAGAAAGCAGCTTAGCGAATTTTTTTTTCAAGACCAACTAAAAGGTAATTGAGACTTTATTGTTTGCATATTTGAATATATTTTTCTGTTGTCTTATGTACATTTATCTATCTATATCATCACGTCAGATCCCTTGCGGGGTAGGCAGAAAGTACAGAGTTCTAATAGGTTCTTACCTTACATACCTCTCTGGCTTCCTCCACTCTCATAATTCGCCTCATACACGCTCTCTGGTTACGGGGACTCTTGGCTTGTCCTTCAGATAATACCCGGTCTATTTGGTCGTGGTAATAGTCTTGGTCTTCCCCGATACCTACATCCTTCCACTTTCGCATTGTATATCTGTTTTGTCATTCTTTCTTCTGAGATTCTTTCTATATGCCCGAACCAACGGAGCATACCCTTTCTCATATTTACACCGATAGTATCTTTCTTACGACGCTGTTGCGAATACGGTCGGTCAGCTTCACTCCGCACATCTTCCGCAGAGCTCGCATTTCCAACACATTTGTCCTGCTTTCCTTCTCCTACATTTATTAACGTAGATTTATGTTTTTTTTATTCTTTTTTTTATATACTATTTAGGAGGCTTTAGGGTTTCTTCAATGAATTTGTTTATTTTAACTGAATTAACGTTTTTAAATTTTTATCGTTTTCTGACTGCTTGGGAGAAGGGTCCGTAACGTGTTCTGAAGTTGTCTTCTAGCAATGGTGTTCGGCGCGTCACTTCATGTTAGACATGTATAACACTGCAGTGCGCCGCGCAATTGCGCCAACTCAGTTCACTGCGCCGTATGTGTTAACTCGCCTCTTCAAAATGTGTTGGCGCACAGCGCAGGGCCGGGAAATTCGGAAAATGTTGAGTTTATAAGTGTCGTCACGACCGATCTCATTCATTCTCTCACTCACTCGCTGAATAAACAATGAGCCAACGCATTTCGCGCGCCGTTTAGATGGCGCGCGTTTCGCTGCTCACTCGGCGCGTTCCATTTTGTTGCGCCATGGCGCAATTTTGAGTTGAGTTGACGCAATGAGCCGGCGCAGTTACTGCGCCTGAGTTGAAGCAATGAGCCGGCGCAGTAAACTGCGCCTGAGTTACTGAGTCAACGCAAGGAATTTCGCTGAGTTACCAATGTGTTGACATATTCATGCAGCTAGAACTCGCGTTCCAGTTACGAGATGGCGCCAGATATGCCCGTTCAACACGTTAGATGGCGCTTAACAGATACTACCAGCGAAATCTTATAAATGGCCATCTATTACTGCATTAGTTGTCGAATTTCCGTGCGATCAAGCGTTTTTGCCATACCTATTACTGGAATCAAACATGAGGCTCACAAATAGGCCCTGTTAATATTTTTTCGTGACCGTGATGCTTTACAACTGGACTTATCCTAGTTGTAGTCTCCGTCTCTATGACTGATCTGCCAATTTTTTCATTTTTTTTGTGTCTCCCGCTTTGCAAAGGAGGGAAGTGGAATTTTTATTTTTCCTACTCTTATTTTTCTTTCTAATTAAATTTGTTGCGGGCTCCAAGACAATTAAAGTGCTTCCCGGGACACCCCAAGGTTCAAACCTTGGCGTCATCTAAGGAGATTTGTGGATCCTGGCTTACAGGAGTTACAATGGTGGGAATGAGTGGCGGGCTTAGTCCCAGAAAAAAAAAGAAAAAAAAGTCGTCTTAAGTACCTCTTACCTAGCCGTTAGATTGCCAGATATAATAAAAATAAAATGATTGATGATGATGAATGATTTTTATTGCCAACAGCTCAAAGTCCAAATTGAATTATCACCGAACCGTGCACCATCAAGAGAGACCTCAGTGCGACTGCTGTGGAAAAGTGTTTGCCAATAAGTTGACTCTTAAATATCATCTCAAGTAAGTAAATAATCTATAGTCATATCTATCTATCTATCTATCTATCTATCTATATCATCACGCCAGATCCCTTGCGGGGTAGGCAGAGAGTAAAGAGTAGTGTTGTAAAAACGGTCGAGGCGGCGCTTAAAACGCTCGCATTTTTTACATGTTTCAACGCTCGTAAGCGTCGACTCAACGCTAAACGCTCGGCTTCAGCGCTCATATTTACAACACTAGTACAGCACGCACGCAGGTACGCACCTCTGTCTTTTCGAAAGCATATGCGTTTTAAAAATAAACTATCACTTGCTTTAACGGTGAAGGAAAACATCGTGAGGAAACCTGCATGCCTGAGAGTTTCTCGAAGGTGTGTGAAGTTCGCCAACCCGCACTGGGCCAGCGTGGTGGACTATGGCGTAAACCCACTGTTTGAGAGGAGGCCCGTGCCCAACGGTGGGACAGTTTCTTACCAGGGCTAATATTATTATTATATTATAGTATATAAAATCGGTATTTATGTCCAAAATAAATTCAATTGTTGTTCGGTCAGCGTCAATTAGCTTAACATTCTCAGGTTTTTAAAGCAGTAATACTCTTGATTAAACAAACGTGGGTGAAAACATTTTGTAGGAAATTATCGTGGCTTTGATAACCCTGCTCTTATTATCCCGTTTCAAAAAACCAGTCTGTATTATTCGTACTAGATTACGGATTTCGAACAAACTGACAGCCAAGAAATGGCCGCGTTTACATTATCACACAGGATCAGACAACGACCTCGCCGGCGAGGTCGAAGCATCCCGCCGGCCGGTGCAGAGAACCACAGCCAGACATCTAGTATACGCCTTCCCCCATAGCGGCTGCCTAAGTCGAGGTCGTTCCTCTTTGAGGCGCCCGCCAGCTAGTTGCCCGCTTGCCCTTCTGGCTCGAGCGTAGTGGTTGCACGCTCGCCCTCTTGTCCGGTGGAGCTGTAAAGGCCCCGCGGCCAACAGCGTAGATCATTCACACACACACACACACTTGAGTGATAGAGAAACACATTTTGTAATCTTCAACGATTATAATCACATTCTTTATTCTTAATTTTTTCTTGTACACACAAATTGTTACGATTTAGAAATACGTAGTAAATGAATCTACAAAGGCGAGCTTAACTCAAAGTCGAGTTCCCCCAAACCTTTGAGTGATAAAGAAACACATTTTGTAATCTTCAGAAATTACGATCATATTTGCAATCTTCAATATTAAAAATTTAAAAATACTTACTCTACCTTCTCTATATATTTACGAGGCATGTATATTTGTCAAAAGCAACATAGGTTTATACAAACCTGCGTTTAAAAGTCGTTACCGGAAACTACGCGATAAAAATACCCTGCAATTAGAAGTGACATTCGGAAAGACTGCATTAATGAACAAAAGTTTTCTTTGCATGGCACAAATTATATATAATAAACTACCTGACGATTTCACAGAAACGAATATTTCACTATTTAAAAGAAAATTGCATGTTTTTTTAATAGATAAATGTTATTATTCGATTAATCACTATCTTTCCGAAATAATTAATATTGTATAGCATTTTTTCAATTATGACATTAATCTATATTTTTTATTTCTTTACCTATTGTTCAATATTAATATTTTTATTCTACTTCTTTATAATTAATTAATTAACTATTGTTTGATATTAATATTTTATTCAAATTCTATATAATTAATTAATGTGACATGATAAAATGTTTATTAAAATTTGTACGCCAGAGAGCAAAACATAGTGCACTGCTAATTATATAATTATAAGATTTCACCGGTAACCAATGTTTTACAAATAAACTTTACTTACAATTATGATTGAAGATTACAAAATGTAATTGTAATATTGATCTGATTACATTTTACCCATCTCTGCGGTGATCAAAAGAAAGTGTAGAAACATAAAGAGCGAACTGGCCCTGGCAGGTCCAAGGACTATTGTAAATTATGGAAAGAAAACTAGGGCTATGTAAATGAGGTTTGATGGACTAAAACTGGACTATTTCAAAGGGGACGGACACCGGCCGTAATTAGTGATGCTTAACCTGTGGCCTGGGTTCAAATCCTAGGTCGGACAAATGTAGTTTTTCTAACGAAAAATTCCCATTATGAGTCCGGAGTCTGGAATTGTTCCCGATATATGGCAATAGGCTCGCCCCCTATTACATAGAACCTAACATCGTCGTTGAAACGTGGGTGTACTCAGTACACCTCTGCCACCACCTCTGGGGAATATAGGCGTGACAGTGTTTTAACCTGTGGCCGGCGGTGACTCGCCACTAGTGAGTGGCCTCAAACGGTCGTCATAAAACATACTTTTGAGGGCCCAGAATTTATATCAATATTTTATATTTTTTTAGGATACTGCCACAGAATAAAGACGAGAAACCAAAGGAGAAATTATTCATTCCGTGCAAAGGCTGTGACAAAATTTTTCACTCGAAAAAGAGCTACAGAGCGCATGTGTAAGTAATTGATATATACGTTATATTACGTCATTAGTTGACATCTATTATGCAGTGTTGTTATTTCTTTCTTTCTTTTTTTTTTTAAAAAACTAGCCCCACACTATGATCTATTCCTGTATCGTGGGTGCGTTTACAAACATGAAAATTCACATACACAAATACCCAGCCCGAAAACAAATAATTGTGGATCACACAAAGATTTGTCTCGTGCGGGAATCGAACCCGCGACTATGAGACACAGTGGGCGGAACGGGTTAAGCTCTTAACCACTGCGCTAAATTAGTTTATAGATGTGTTGCTATTAGTTAATAGATTAACGGGAAAAAAACAGAACGAATAGAAGTATTGGGGTCGGTAACGATGTGTTGGAGCAAGTGAATGGGTTTGTATATCTGGGATGCGCGTTCAGTAAGGATGGGAAATATACCGCTGACATAGAGAGAAGAGTGAGTGCAGGTAACAGAGTGAATGGTGCGATGGGAAAGCTACTTGGGCGCCAAAAGGCGCAGCTGGCCATACATAACGGAGTGCTTGTCCCAACGCTGTTATATGGCAGCGAGAACTGGGTATGTACGGAGAATTAAGGTAGGATAAATGCGGTGGAAATGCGAGCTCTGCGGAAGATGTGCGGAGTGAAGCTGACCGATCGTATTCGCAACAGCGTAGTAAGAAAGCGAGTAGGTATGAAAGATACTATCGGTGTAAAGATGAGAAAGGGTATGCTCCGTTGGTTCGGGCATATAGAAAGAATGTCAAAACAGATATACAATGCGAAAGTAGAAGGATGTAGGTACCGGGGACGACCCAGCCTATCTTACCATGACCAAATAGACCGAGTCTTATCTGAAGGACAAGTCAAAAATCACCGTAACCGGCGAGCGTGTATTAGACGAACTAGAGTGGAGGAAGCCAGAAAGGTATGTAAGGAAAGAACCTGTTGAAACTCTGTACTTTCTACCTACCCCGCAAGGGATCTGGCGTGATGATATAGATAGATGGAATAGATGTGTTTACATATTTCCAATAGGTATAGTAATGTAACTTTCCACAGAGTAATCCACCAAGGCGTGACGTACCCATGTCCGATTTGCGGTAAGTTGTTCCAGTGGAAGCGCAACCTCGCGCGACACACGCGCAACCACCGGGAGCGCGACGCCGGCGCGCTGCACGAGTGTCGCGCGTGCCGGAAGACATTCGCTAGTAGAGACTGCTATAACAACCACATGCGGCTCAGCAAGAGGCATGTCAGCGAGGACACTTATGAGTAAGTACCCACCAATAGTATCCGAAATATCCGCAAAAATATCCGCCAACAATATCCGAAATATCCGCCTGATGTATCCGAAATATCCGCCATAATTTCATTTTTTATTTTATTTTAAATAAACGTTGATCCACACTAGGATTTATTCCTGTGGCGTAGGTACGTTTACAAACATGAATATTCATATACACAAATACCCAGACCGAAACAAATAATTGAAGGTCACACAAAGATTTGTCCCGTGCGGGAATCGAACCCGCGACTATTAGACACAGTGGGCGGAGCGGCTTAAGCTCTTAACCACTTCGCTAAATCGTCCGTCATGTGTGTACAGAGAGAGTGTGAAGTGGCGGTAGAGTCTTTGTTACTGACGACACATAAATACTATAAGGACTCATAAATCTTAAATACTTTTCTAACGACTCAAATACTATTATGGTTTACATGAATAAAAAATTTGTGCGTCTCGGGACGCCCAACAGAAGTGATAACTTAAACTAGCGCTGTGGGTTAGAGTGAGAGAGGAAGAGCCTGCCTACTGCTGCC
This sequence comes from Phalera bucephala, assembly GCA_905147815.2. Lineage (NCBI taxonomy): Eukaryota > Metazoa > Arthropoda > Insecta > Lepidoptera > Notodontidae > Phalera > Phalera bucephala. The sequence continues at coordinate 10,552,351 of LR990637.1, read as the reverse complement.
GTATGCGTGAGAGAAAGGGAAGAGCGCTGTGGGGTAGAGTGAGAGAGGAAGAGCCTGCCTACCGCTGCCGTATGCGTGAGAGAAAGGGAAGAGCGCTGTGGGGTAGAGTGAGAGAGGAAGAGCCTGCCTACCGCTGCCGTATGCGTGAGAGAAAGGGAAGAGCGCTGTGGGGTAGAGTGAGAGAGGAAGAGCCTGCCTACCGCTGCCGTATGCGTGAAAGGGAAGAGCGCTGTGGGGTAGAGTGAGAGAGGAAGAGCCTGCCTACCGCTGCCGTATGCGTGAGAGAAAGGGAAGAGCGCTGTGGATTAGAGTGAGAGAGGAAGAGCATGCCTACCGCTGCCGTATGCGTGAGAGAAAGGGAAGCCAGACAGACTGGCGCCGTTACGCGTTACGTTACGAAGCGGTTTACCCTTCCATAAGAAGTTAAAACTTCAAAATTATTCTAATTCTGATAAATATCCACAAAAATATCTGCCGTATGTATAATAAGCGTCATATGGCGCAACCATCGCGCTTGAGATATCGGCGCTTTGCACGAGTGCCGCGCGGAAGACATTCGCTAGTAGAGACTGTTATAATAACCACATGCCGCTGTGCAAGAGGCAAGTTAGTGAAGATACATATAAGTAACTAGAATGTACTAAAAAAAATCCGCCGAAAATATCTGAAATATCCGCCAAAAGTATCAGAAATATTCGCAAATAATATCTGTATCGCCAAGAGTGTACTAAGTATCCGCCAAAAGTAACTTAAATATATGCCAAAAGTATCATAAAATATCCGCTAGAATTATCGTAAATACTCGCATAATTTGCATAATTATGCTTCGAAATGAACTTAAATAAAGTGTCTTAAATAATTACAAAGTCATCTTTAATATTATAAAAGCATCTGCTGTATACTTGGCGCCATATATCGCAACAATCGCATGAGAGATCCGGGCGCCCTCCATGAGTGCCGCGCATGCCGGAAAACATTCGCCAGCAGGGACTGCTATAACAACTCACTTTTGAGTAATTCGTGTACATACTAGTAAAAATATGCGTAGGAAATAACTGTAATATGCACAAAAAATATCCGCCAAAGATCCTAAATATCCTCCAAAAGTGCCCTAAATATTTACAAAAATATCCGCTAGAAGTCCTCAATATCGGCAAAAGTATCCGAAAGCTCTGCAAAAATATCCGCTAGAAGTCCGAAATATCAGCAAAAGTATCCGAAAGATCTGCGAAAATGTCCGCCAAATTTATCAGAAATATCCGCCGAACGAACTGAAATATCCGCCAAAAGTATCTGTAATATCCATTGAACGTATCCGATATTTTTGCAAAAAAAGTCCTCCGCTAGTGTCCTCAATATCAGTCAAACATATGCTAAATACTGCCGAAAAGAAAATTAAAAATATACAACAAAAGGATTTTAGGATAACCTAAAAGTATCCTCAAAATTATTATAAATAACCGTCAAAATGATCTTAAATAAAGTGTCTTAAATAATTTACAAAATAAACTCATGCGTAGCCGGAGGAGGAACGGAATTTTTCAAAATATATCCGCAGTGAATGTCCTAAATATCCGCCAAAAAGAATTCATAATATCTACCAAAATTATCCACAAAATTTTCATAAATAGCCGTCGAAATATTCCTAAATTCGTGCCCAGCCGCGGGTGACGGCTAGTCTCTCTCTCTCTCTCTCTCTCTCTCTCTCTCTCTCTCTCTCTCTCTCTCTCTCTCTCCCATCACGTTAGATCTCTTGTGGGGTAGGCAGAGAGTACAGAGTAGTAGTACAGGGCAAACCCACTAATATAATGTAAAAGTTTATTTGAACGAATTTGGATGAAATTCGGCACACAATTTATTACATGAATTTACACATAGGATACTTTTAATCCCGGAAAAAATTAAGGTTCCTCTCGAAAATCGGCGCGGACAAAGTTGCGTGCAGAAACTAATATTAAATCGTGTCCAACGAACAGAGTCCTATAAACCAGTATTAATATTTGGCATAAATAACCTTATCGAAGGGCACGAAAGTTGAAAATGCCATTTATTTTATTTGCCATATGTGACTTTGTTTTATGGGACCGTCGCAAGCAAAGACATTATAGTCATGCTCACTATAATGTCTTTGCTTGCGGTGGCTGTCTATCGGGTCACTCCCTTCCCTCCAATATGGTCGAGGGGAGTGATGGCTGTTCCAGTAGTCATACTCGTGAACGTGCTGCTTGTAGGGACTGGTTCATCTGGAATGCATAAGACATAATATAGATAACATCATTAGATTCATATCTCGATCGTAAGTCATCACACTGGAGCTAGTTATGTAACCTAGACCAGTACACAGCTCAGTGCAAATACTTTAACAGATGACGCAATAATAACAGACTATTGCTCATACAAAATAATTCCAAGTACTGTTTTGCTGAATCAGCTTAACTTGCCTCAGCTGCGTATTTATCATGTAAACAGATATCAGGTTACTTGTTTAGTCTCAGTCCAATAACTGTTTTGCTTAATAAGCAGATATCAATTAATAAGACGCACACTGCGTGGGTGTGTTCTAGAAAGAGTTGTTTACTTGAGGATGCCTATAAATAGCCATCGCCAAGCAAAGTACATTTAATATCGACTTAGCTCTCTTACCGTTCGCACTAACGTTAGGCAATACTAATTGACTGACATTATTAATTTTATATTGTTAAATAAATATATTTTTATAAAGTCACGCCGGCCTTTATATTTGACTAGCTAGATCGAAAACTATTTAATTGTAACCTAAACATTGTATACACACAATATGATTGTAAAAAAAGAAAAGAAAAAAGAGAAAGAGAATAAATAAAAAAGGCAAGCCCGCTGAGTTTCTTCGCCGGATCTTCTCAGTGGAGCCTGCGTTCCGGTCCGGTGGTGGATTAGTAGTTAAATTAAATTTAAAAAAATGTGAATTGACTAATTGCAGGGCTTATACAAAATAAACTATTTGAGTTTGAGTTCGAAATAGTATTTAATTTGTTACAGACATGAATGCGGATATTGTGGCAAAAAATTCCCAACAAAATGGTGCCTTACAGATCACATAGACTGGGACCACCTGAAGCGAGTCAAATACCAGTGCTCTGTCTGTTTCAAGGTAAGATTACCTTCGGTGAGACCCTTGTAACGAGACCGTGGTCTTAAGGTCCACCAGGAAGCCTCGTATTTTTTTTTGCTAAGCTATGTTGTCCAACATCTGGGTAATGGTCTCCCCTATAATCTTCCACGTGAATTTTAATCTGATTACATTTTGCCCATCTCTGGTCGTGTAGCCTACACAGGCTGATAGAGTTGTAATAGGAAGTGTTGTTCTTTTTAACTCACAGACTGTAAAAATTACGACATAATTCTTATTTTAGCGGATTATTATAGTTGAATTGGGCTCTGACCGGAAGTCATAGATTTTTGACCGACTTAAAAAAGGAGGTGTTCGTCTGCACGATTTTTTTATTGTATGGTCATCGTTATTTTCGTCAATTGTAAACTGATGTTGATGATTCTTTTTGCGTTAAGCTTACCATAGCTCCAAGGTGGTCCCATTTTAATTTCATTAGGATAGGACTTTGGAAACGGGAACTTGGAAGAGCAGTGATAGCCTAGTGGTTAGACCGTTGGACTGCAAAGTCAGAGTTCTCGGGTTCAAATCCAGGCACGCACCTCTGTCTTTTCGTAAGCATGTGCGTATTAAAAATTAACTATCACTTGCATTAACGGTGAAGAAAAACATCGTAAGGAAACCTGCATGCCTAAGAATTACTCGAAGGCGTGTGAAGTTCGCCAACCCGCACTGGGCCAGCGTGGTGGACTATGGCCTAAACCCTCACAGTTTGGGAGGAGGCCGGTGCCCAACGGTGGGACAGTTTCTTAACAGGGCTAATATTATTATTATTGGACCTCGGACATTAAAGATACACCAGGGAACTCCTTAACGACAAACAATACGAATGTGTAAGTAATAAAGTTTAATTAAACTCTTTATCAATTTTGTGTACAGCCCTTCAAGACTGCCAAGATAATGGTAGCCCATATGAACAACATACACGAGGGCAAGAAGCGAGAGCCGGAAGGGGAACACCTTTGTGATATATGTGGCAAATACTATAAGGTACGTATTTGTTGATAAGTCTTTTTTTAAATAGTCGTTTATAATATTGTAGGACAGCCAGCAGGGTCAGCAGCAAAACACTTCATAGTTCTGATTTTTCCTTTTTAACCGACTTCAAAAAGGAGGAGGTTCTATGTTCGGTTGTATGTATGCTTTTTTTTTTTTTATGTATGTTCAGCTATATTTCCGTCAATTGTGGACCGATTTTGATATTATTTTTTGCATTGGGTTCAGTATATCTCCAAGGTGGTCCCATATTAATTTTATTAACATTGGACCCTGGACTTAGAAGATACACCAGGGAACTCCTTAACGACAAACAATAGGCATGTGTAAATTGCGATATTAGGGGTATTACGTCAATCCTATAGGTACCCTACTATAGAATTCACTGGTCACTTAAAATTGTAAAATAAAAATCTTTTATAAAAAAAGGTAAACCGACTTCAAAAAGCAAAAAAATAAATATTTGAAGTCGGTGCCAAGTAACCGACTGCACCAACCAGCACCGACTTCAAATATTTATTTTTTTGCTTTTTGAGGTCGGTTTACCTTTTTTTTATAAAAGATTTTTATTTATATTTGTTCGATATAACACTTTATATCACAATTAACAATACACGCACTTTAAACACACTATCAACTTCACCACCGTCTTTCCTGTCCACCGTTCACCAAACAAATCGTCGTCCAACCGTCAGTCTTTCATTTTTATGCCCTTCTACCAAAAGTCATTTTACCATCTTAATTATGTGTCATCATGAAGTATTTGAAGAGCTATGCTCGGCGTTTCTCTACGTGATCGAATCAGGAATGAGGAGATTCGTAGAAGAACCAAGGTCACCGACATAGCCCTCAGGATTAGCATGCTGAAGTGGCAATGGGCTGGCCACATAGCGCGAAGATCGGACGGGCGTTGGGGCAGAAAGATTCTAGAGTGGAGACCACGTATTGGCAAGCGCAGCGTAGGACGACCGCCTGCCAGATGGACCGACGATCTTGTGAAAATCGCAGGAAATCGTTGGATGCAGGTGGCATCGGACCGGTTACGCTGGAAAGCGATTGGGGAGGCCTATGTTCAGCAGTGGACAAGTATAGGCTGAAATGATGATGATGATGATGAAGTATTTATTTATATAGCAACATTTATGTTGCGACCATGTAAACCAGAACGAATGTAAGGATTGTGGTTGGTAACGATGTGCTGGAGCAAGTGAATGAGTTTGTATATCTTGGATGCGCCTTCAGTAAGGATGGGAAATACACCGCTGACATAGAGAGAAGAGTGAGTGCAGGGAACAGAGTGAATGGTGCGATGGGAAAGCTACTCGGGAGCCGGCACTTAAGCCCTAAGGCGCAGCTGGCCATACATAACGGAGTTCTTGTCCCAACGCTGTTATATGGTAGCGAGAGCTGGGTATGTAAGAAGGAGAATGAAAGTAGGATAAATGCGGTAGAAATGCGAGCTCTGCGGAAGATGTGCGGAGTGAAGCTGACCGACCGCATTAGCAACAGCATAGTAAGACAGCGAGTAGGTATAAAAGATAGTATCGGTGTAAAGATGAGAAAGGGCATGCTCCGTTGGTTCGGGCATATAGAAAGAATGCCAGAGGAAAGAATGACAAAACAGATATACAATGTGAAAGTGGAAGGATGCAGGTACCGGGGAAGACCTAGACTATCTTACCACGACCAAATAAACCGAGTCTTATCTGATGGAAAAGTCAAGAGTCTCCGTAACCGGCGAGCGTGTATGAGACGAACTATGAGAGTCGAGGAAGCCAGAGAGGTATGTAAGGAAAGAACCTGTTGGAACTCTGTACTCTCTGCCTACCCCGCAAGGGATCTGGCGTGAGGTTATAGATAGATAGATAGAACATTTATGTTTATTATTAATTTAAATATAGGTATCGGTAAATTTATTTTATATTAAATGGTGAACGGTTACTGGAAATAAGTTTTAATGTTTCAAATAATTTATTAATACCAAATAAAATGCTTTATAACGAGATAATTATTACAAAATACGGTTTTACGGACGATTTAGCGCAGTGGTTAAGAGCTTAAGCCGCTCCGCCCACTGTGTCTTATAGTCGCGGGTTCGATTCCCGCACGGGACAAATCTTTGTGTGATCCACAATTATTTGTTCCGGTCTGGGTATTTATATGTGAAATTTCATGTTTGTAAACGCACCCACGACACAGGAATAAATCCTAGTGTGGGGCTACGTTTTTAAAAAAAAAAAAAAAAAAATTCCTTCCAATATTAATTATGTTTATTATTAATTTCAATATAGGTGTTGGTCAATTTATTTTATTATAAATGGTGAACGGTTACCGAAAATACGTTTTAATGTATCAAATAATTCATAAATACCAGATAAAATGATGATATAAATTCCACCAACATTACACATTATTAGTCGAAATAACACAAGTTTTGGAAATTAAAACAAATTGACAACACCACTCTTCGACTTCCCGCCAAAACTTCCAATCTGTTACTTATTATTATTATTTTTGTTTTTTTTTTTGTATTTCTCTTTTTTTTCTTTTATCTTTTGTTAACGTCCATGACGTCACCAAACGCTTAACGGAAGATGAGCGCTGGTTGCATAAGCAGCCAGCTTTATGCTGAGTTGGGTCCGTTTTTGTAGCGAGGTCATGTAACGTATATGCCGTAGCCAGTCAATTGCACAGACACTAAACGGAACGCAAGCGCGCCATCTAGCGGCGTGGAATGCGCAACTAGATTACCTACCCCCGCGCTTCGACAGAGTCGTGATGCTAAGCGGCGGACTCGACCGAACTCAGTTTCAATCGGGACGCCACGGAGCGAAGACGTCACGGAACTGTCCTACGTTTCGATTAGTGCCTATTGTGATGTGATATTTTGATTACCAAAGTACTTCGTTATTCTATTTTGTGCATTAAAATAATTAGTGTTAAATTCAAGCACATTCTCATTGCACGATACCTACATCTGCCTACATAATGTCTGAAGGTTCGTATCTAAATCCTGGCGACCCCACATATATATTACCAACGATTTATTATACCTACTCGTTGCAAAATAAACTTTATTTTCTTTCTTTCTATCTTTTTAAATTTAAATTTTCCAATCAGGTTTCATTAGACAGACTCTAATTTCATTGTTTTGTCGTCCCCAGACTGAGAAACGACTGAAAGGCCACGTATGGGCGATGCACACGAAGCGATCCACCACCAAAAGCTTCAAATGCAAGTTGTGTCCAGCCACCTTCACTTGGCAGACCAGTATATACAAGCATATGAAGATGATGCATGATGCCAATAAGAAGAGTGTTAAGGTACGTAGCGCTGTGCGACCGCGGTGTTCTTACCGATTACCAAGTTTAAGCAGCGTTCGACTCGGTCGGCCCGAGATGGGTGACCGTTTGTGACATTTGCATATTCGACTGACTGCCTGACTGCCTCGTTGGTCTGGTGGCAAAGCGCATCGCTTTGTGATCACGAGGTCCTGGGTTCAAATCCTAGGTCGGACAAATGTAGTTTTTCTAACGAAAAATTCCCAGTATGAGTCCGGAGTCTGGAATTGTGCCCGGTATATGGTAATAGGCTCGCCCCCAATTACATGGGACCTAACATCGTCGGCGAAACGTGGGTGTACTTAGTACACCTCTGCCACCCCCTCTGGGAAATATAAGCGTGACGGTGTTTCATATTCGAGTGTCTCCGTGCTTCGGAAGGCACGTGGAGCCGTTGGTCCCGGCTACCACTTAATGTGGTAGTCGTTAAGCTGAGTTGGAAGCCTTAAAGGCGGCTTGATAAGTTCCAACAGCAGGTGGCCACAAACCTGCCTGCGCCAATCCGCACTGGGTCCGCGTGGTGGAGTATGACCTAACCTCTCACCTCGATTTGGGAGAGAAGGCCTTTGTCCAGCAGTGGGCAGTATAGGCTGATATTATAAGGTACGTAACATAAACATAATATTGGGGCAGGATTTGTCAAAGTAAAGATCTTCCAGCCAGACGGGTGTTGGCTGGCGACCACTCCCCGAGACTTGTTGTTGGGGGCTTGTATATATGCAACGGGTAAGGAAAGAACCTGTTGGAACTCTGTACTCTCTGCCTTCCCCGCAAGGGATCTGGCGTGACGATATAGACATGTAGGCGCAGGATGGCCTACATCAGTATTTTTCATGATTCGCACTGACCAGGGAAGAGGTTAGGTCAATAAAAATTGTTTTGATTAACCAAATAATCGTGTATTCCAGTGTACTCAATAACACAGGCCTACAACGATTTTGGTGCCGGGGATTTTAAACCTGATTTTAAGTATGTCTTACATGGTGATATCGAACATATTACCGGTTTTTTTCTATCAGCTCGAGTTCCCGAGATATAAAAAATACAGTTTTCAGAAAAAATCTATATATCTATCTATATCATCACGCCAGATCCCTTACGGGGTAGGCGGAGAGTACAGAGTTCCAACAGGTTCTTTCCTTACATACCTCTCTGGCTTCGTCTACTCTTATAGTTCGTCTCATACACGCTCGCCCGTTACGGAGACTCCTGACTTGTTCTTCAGATAAGACCCGGTCTAGTTGGTCATGGTAAGATAGTCTAGGTCTTCCCCGGTACCTCGTGGCGCCGTCGGATAGATAGATAGGGAATAATCATATTTCCAAATATTATTACTACTAGTGGTCGCCCATAGGTCGATATTCGACCTACTCTTTCATCGTTTGCTGGTTATGTTTGACATTCAGTAAGACTATAGACAAATAATATTAAAGACAAACATCAATTTGACGTGTATTGTGTCAAATACATGGTAGTGTGTGTAATGTTTTTTCATTGATTTAATGTATGTTTTATGCATAATTTAAAAAAAATATTAGCATTCTGCACTCCTTCTCTATATAAACTATAAGTGTGGGAAATTTCATACTCCTCCGTCCGCGCAATTTTCGTAAAAATGTGTACAAAGTTTTTGCATCACGTATTAATATATAGATTATATACAGCAGTGATAGCCTAGTGGTTAGACCGTTGGACTGCAAAGTCAGAGGTCTCGGGTTCAAGCCCAGGCACGTATCTCTGCCTTTTCGAAAGCATGTGCGTATTAAAAATTATTTATCACTTGCTTTAACGGTGAAGGGAAACATCGTGAGGAAACCTGCATGCCTAAGAGTGTCTCGAAGGTGTGTGAAGTTCGCCAACCCGCACTGGGCCAGCGTGGTGGAGTATGGCCCAAGCCCTCTCAGTTTGAGAGGAGGCCCGTGCCCAACAGTGGGACGGTTTATTACGGGGCTAATAAAAAAAAAATATAAAGCTCTAATCCATATACTTCTGGAAATGCATGATGTACAAAACCACGTTCTTTTCGCAGTGGCCCCTTAAGCATGTCCCCTATTACACCGAGACGGCAGAATCTCGATCTCAAATAATGTTTTTTATTACAGCAACCCCGGACAGTCCCGCCTGTGAAAAAAGAAGAGACTTACCCGGGAATCGAACTGGCTAACCGCATGCAATACTTTCAAGCCGCTACTAATTTAAATATAGTACACATACAGCCTTTGGGGGTCACACAGAATCTTGTTTGAAATTAATTTAATATTTTTCGTTGTAACACCGTCACGCGTATATTCCTTAAACGGGGGGGGGGGGGGGGGGGGGGGGAATCATCAATGTATCGTACAATACAAAAAAAATGCAATTTATATAGGACAATTTGCAATCGAAGTATACCGAAGTCGCCGACATCTTTACTGAATGTCAACACACAATATAACCTCATATGTATTAATGGCTACTGAATTATAACCTCAAAATCTGATAATTTTTGTGCAATATTGTGATTCCCCGCTTGTCCGTTTAATAATAAATGCCTTAAGAGAATTTGTGGGTGATTTGAAATCATACAAGTAGTTTTTCATTGCTGTTGGTTCTGGGGCAAATCATGTCCTTTTGAGTTTTAGTTAAAAATCGGCTAAGTCTCTCGCACATCCTTTACCACACAGACTGGTGTCAAGTTCCCGAGTATCTAAATACATAATGAACGCTGATTTGGTATTGACTTCAGACTTCGAGGTCAAAGTCAGAAGTACCTCGACATTGACTCTCGGGTCACTGACCTGGACCATGAAGTCAATGACCTTAATGGTGTTTTTTTTTAATCTTTATTTAGGAGCTTAGTCACTAAAGACAATGTCGCTCCATAGAAGCTTACCTTACGATAGGTACAGAGTAATAAAAAAATAAATACCAAACAGTGGCACTCCGGGAGTGCCGACAGAAGTGTAAACTTGAACAACATGCATGTGTATCTATGTACGTACATATACAATATATGTACATACTTATATACAGAGGTGTCGGTAACGGTAACAGTTTCGCGAGTTCAATGGTTTTATCCCATCTTAAAAATGCCCAACGCGCCTAAAGAAGTTTTCACTTCAAAAAAATACCTTCAAAATCACCGTGGACCGTCGCACACGGACTCAACAACCCTGTCTAATAATTTTGACAATTCAGACAAAGAAAACGCCAAAATATTGTTGGAACTTTGAGTGGGCTTCATATTGCATTTGTCAACCAGTCGTGGTGACACATCTGACACCTAAATGTTATTCACACCCACTTCATTGATCTCGAGGTCAAGGTTGCTGACGCTAAAGTCTGTCCTTGACCTTACGCTCATTCCCATCTGGTTCACTAACCTGAAGGTCAAGGTAACTGACCTTGAGGACAAGGTAACTGACCTTGAGGACAAGGTAACTGACCTTGAGGACAAGGTAACTGACCTTGAGGACAAGGTAACTGACCTTGAGGACAAGGTAACTGACCTTGAGGTCAAGGCCGAGGTCAATGTTTTTAAGAGTGTCCCGTGGTGTTTCCCCACCTTGCTACTTCCACGTTCCATCTGTGCTCCAAGTCTGCTATTTTTGACGTGACATGCTACAAAAATCGTTCAATTCCAATTTCGCCAAAAGTCAGCAATTGTTTGAACCTTTGAATATGGAAAACCATAAGAATGATTGATAGGTACCATAAAAATTGGAAAGCATTGAGTTAGTTTAATAGTTTGGACGATTTAGCGCAGTGGTTAAGAGCTTAAGCCGCTCCGCCCACTGTGTCTAAGAGTCGCGGGTTCGATTCCCGCACGGGACAAATCTATGTATGATCCACAATTATTTGTTCCGGTCTGGGTATTTGTGTATGTGAATTTTCATGTTTGTAAACGCACCCACGACACAGGAATAAATGCTAGTGTGGGGCTATTTAAAAAAAAAACAACAATAACAAAATGAAGATTTAAAAATTGTCAAAACTAACAATTGTGATGTCACATGATCAACAATTTTATTTTCAAAGTCAAAGTCAAAAATCATTTATTTGTATAGGTCAATACAATAGCACTCACAAACGTCAAAATTATTACATTTTTTACATCTACCACCGGATCGGAACGCGGCCTTCACTGAGAAAATCCGGCGAGTAACTCAGCGGGCTAGTCTTTTAATTTGAAACGTGGGTGTACTCAGTACACCTCTGCCACCCCCTCTGGGGAATATAGGCGTGACGGTGGTGTGTTTTTTTACCTATAGACACCTTCTTTTTCTAGAGAACTGTTTGTCGTAGACAAGCTATACGCTTTTAAAGTTATTTTTACCTATTATAAACGTCCTCGTGGTCTAGTGGCAAAGCGCATCGCTTGGTGATCATGAGGGCTGGATTCAATTCCTAGGTCGGTCAAATGAAGTTTTTCTAACGAAAAACTTCCTAGTATGAGTCCGGAGTGTTGGAATTGTGCCCGGTATATGGCAATAGGTTTACCCAATTACGTGGGATCTAACATCTTCGGCGCAAAGTGGGTGTACTCTAGAGGTGAGTCGTATTTATTAGAACAGATCCAAAGAACAGGTATTTTACGAGAATAGGCGGCACCTAATCCAATTCTGACAATACCTAATCCACCTAATATTCATATTCAATAAAAACTAATGTTTAGCGCGCTCACTCACACCTGTTCCCGCGCTCTCTCACTCACTCATATGCTTATCGCTTTGCTATCCCGCTTACGTGTAAGGGTGGAGGGAGCGAGACAGCGCTATACAACGCGTATTGATATAAAACAAATGTAAATATAATGAATTGAAATCTTTTAAATACGCCATCTTGTGAACGCTAAACTTTTGCGGAATATTTATTATCGCAAGACTCAAAACTTCATACATTCGTAAATTAACAGTCCTAAGCCTGTAAAAAGTATGAAGGGAAGATACCAATTCATCACATATACATCATTAAATGATAAAATAGGAAACAAGTATTAGTTTATTTATTCAACCAATTTCGTGCAGAAATATCTAATCTAATCAAAACAAAAAAAAATTTGATTCCATTTTGAAACTTCCATTGAGATCACTAAGGAATGGTATGTGTATGAGATCATTGAGATTAGGTGGATTAGGTGGAATAGGTATTTGGATTAGGTATTTATGCAGACTAGGCACAGGTGTACTTAGTACCTGATTTACCTAATACGACCCATCTCTAGTGTACTCAGTTCACCCCTGCCACCCCCGCTTAGGTAATATAGGCGAGTCGATGATTATATACGTTAGGATAAAAAAAGAAAAATAGAAAATTGTACAATTATTTTCCTGAAAATTTTTGAAGACCTAACACTTACACTTATTTCCTAATTAATTAGTAATATGAAAATGAATTGCCATAATTATTGTGTTATTATAATCTAAGTACTTCTATGTGATATATTATTTTATACACGTAAAATAAGCAATAAATTAAAATAAATAAATACATTTTGTTCCTTTTTATTACATTGACATTGTTTTGGAATTACACTTATCCTACCCCTTATTATTTATATACTGAGAGTGGAGGAAGCCAGAGAGGTACCTATGTCAGAAAAAACCTGTTGGAACTCTGTACTCTCTGCCTACCCCGCAAGGAATCTGGCGTGATGATATAGATAGATGAGTGATGATTTTTTAATGTTTTCATAGTCTGGCAATACCGAAACTAATGTCACCTATTGTCCTAGTGAAAAGTAGACATCGACGAACTGGTTTTGATACACGCTAGATTTATATTATTATGTGAAATGTTATTAAATGCCACGGCGTTGCATTGATGGATTGCATTGACTTGACTTCCCTACGATATTCGAGATTTACCAATTAATAAATTTAAGACCATAATCAAAACTAAATTATGTGAGAATGCTTATTAAAAAATCTCGGATTACATAGAAGATAAGACCGCGTGGGATTGAAGTTCCATGTTATTGATAGTAATTACAGCAATGTTAAAGCGTAGCATGTTCTGTCTGATGAGCTTGGGATATTGCTGCTTTGTAGACACAATGTGGCTACCGTCTTTGGGGTTCTGGTTTGGTCATACTCACTATAATGTCTTTGCTTGCGGTGGCTGTCTGGCGCGGGTCACTCCCTTCCCTCCAATATGGTTCAGGGGAGTGATGGATGTTCCAGCAGTCATACTCGTGAACGGGTGCTGCTTGTGGCGACTGGGCCATCAGGAATCCTTTAGACGCTCTTTACACACTGGAGGTCTAGGTCATAAACTATTTAATTGTAACCTAAACATTGTATCCACACAATATGATTAAAAAAAAGTAACGAAAAAGAGAAAGAGAAGTAAATAAAAAAAACAAGCCTGATGAGTTTCTTCGCCGGATCTTCTCAATGGAGGCCGCGTTCCGATCCGGTGGTAGATTAGTAGTTAAATAAGATTTAAAAAAAATGGGTTTTGACTATTTGTAAGCGCCCCCGCAGCGCTTATACAAAATAAATTATTTGAGTTTGAGTTTTAGACGATACTTTGAGTCTTCAGAGAATCGATATTTTAATTGAAAAATTAAGACTTATAAGAACCTGACCATACCTTAATACCTGAAAGTCAATAAGTAGCAGGTTCCCATAGCATAAAGGTCTGTAAACCATGTACGTGAATTATGTAAGACTGCGGATATTGTTGCGCTTCAAGAAACTTTGCTTCTGCCACATGACCTAGGCTTCGTGCACTCGTGACACGTCTGCCGGGGTACTGCGGGGGAGGCCCTATGGAGGACTTGCGCTTCTGTGGAGGAAGTCTTTATTTCCCCAAGTGACATTAATTAACAGCCTATGTGATAGAATAATTGCAAAAGTTTACTCTTACGATGTCATCGTCACTCTGTTACAGCCTGGGTCCACCACTCTGTTACGGCTTTGGTCCACCTGCCATCTTCATGCCTCATCAAGTGTCTGCCCATCTCCACTCTCCACTTTAACCTTGTGATCCATTTACCATCATCTTCGACTTCAGCCCGCCTTCGATTTCCATGTTTGGTATTCAGTCGACAAGAGAGATCTCCATCGCTCTCTGGGTCACTTTGATTTATAAAGGCAACCTTTTGTAAGCAACCTCAGCACCCCTTACAATGGCAATGCCTTGATTTTCAGGCACTGTGGTTAGGATTAAACGAGAAGAAATTACCTCCATAAATAAAACAACAGCTCCTTAACCAAAGCTTAATTTATTAAAATACAATAGAAAAAAAACTAATTACACTTTTTTATTTTTATTCTGTGGATTTCTACCAGTGTTCCCGCCACCGCGAGCTAACGGCGCAGGCCTCCCTCGGTTTCCGAACGCACCTCTGCTGCCTCCTCGACCAGTTCGCATGTTCTGACCGCCGCCACGGCCTTTCGAAACCTCGTTTCGACTCCTTGATTTAACTTGTGTTTCTTCCTTAACCATATCTATAACTTCATCAGGAATCCTTAGATATTTAATTGTACTACCTCTGATGTAACATTCAGGCATTCTCCAGAACTTATCACCGTCTCTTGAAGTGCAAATTACTTCGCGTAAATTGATGTTCATCCAGTTATCACAACTCACCAAATGTCCGTTGTATGTCTCGCCATTTTTGAGTTCTACTAGCATCGGATGGTTCTGCGCTGTCCGTAGTAGCGACAAAGGCAACATTTTTATACGAAATATACTATTTTTATCCGAAGTCGATTTATTTGGAAATAATAACGTTTACAGTGTATTTTGTTTTATTGTTTGACAGATGCTCGACTAACATGACACTTTCAGGTTATGAAATAAGTTTCTTTGCCATTGACACAATCGAACACTATATAATCGAGAAAAGTAGATAGTGGTCTTTCAAATGTGCACATCTTTTCAATTCAGTAATTATTAAAAGTTTACAATAACTTTTTAAGGTAATTCTTTAAGTATACCTTTAGTTAATATAGTTATTTTTAAATATACCTTTAGTTAAGAAAAAGAGTCCACATACTTTTACAAAAATTACATCCTAAAAACCTTAATTTAAACAAAAAGCACGTTTTATATTCGTAAATTTATAATTAAGAACATTAAAAGAAATTATTGTTAAATACCTAATCGATAAGTTTTCTTCTAAAAAAGCTTTGTATATTTTATTTACAAAGCAAATATCAAAATTGCTATCTTAATCAAAATCATAAATAGCCCTATATTTGTGGTAAAATGTTTAGAGTTTTTATTAAAGTGGAGAAACGAAACGTATCCAAAATAAAACAAATATGTCAAATTATTTCTTTCCAGGTTCAACGAAATTTGGACTTTGATCATTATTAACAGATACAGAATTAAAATTCTTTCAGTTTACTCAACTACAGCAATGATACGATAGAAAGAGATACGAGATACATTTTGTAAATCGAAATTTACTCTGACACTGCAGAACCTGGAACATTCTTTTAATTTCAACGAAATAAGCGGTAAGTTTTAGCAGTTTTTCCTTGAAAATCCTAGAAATTATTCATTAAGAAGTCTTAAAACTGCTAAAACTAATACTCCATTGCTGTATCCAAACTAATGTAAGTATACAGCATTCATTTTCTTTATATTTCCATTCGAAAACCATATTTTTATAAACACCGCATGTATCAAATACAATGAAAAAGATAATTATTTAAGTGATAAAGTCTCATTTTCTAATTGAACTGGCCTCAATTGAACTTAACAGGTGCTATTTAAGGTTTGTCCTATATATTTTGCAGTACTTTCGGCGTGGTATTGTTTCAAAATACCGGTTTTACTTGTCCGAGTTGGTATCATACATATAATTCTATAGACAGGTGCGTTATACAGGCTCAGTGGAAACAATTGGATTTTCATGGCCGTAAGGTTAATGACTCTTGCCCACATGGATATGTCCGTTTTTAAGCTACATGCTGAGAATAAGGAGAGAATCTGTTGGAACTCTGTACTCTCTGCCTACCCAAGAAGAGATCTGGAGTGATGGTACAGATTTGATAGTAGGTAATGTTTAAGTAGGAAATAATCAAACTGCTCAAAGTGTGATCAGATGATTGCTGTTTTTTGGTGATTTTTTTATTTTATAAAAATATGAAGCCGAAATTAACATTTGTTGGTCACATATTTGTGCTATGTGGCTATGAAATTCAATATTAACTCAATACAATGAATATAGAGGCCTACATTCTTAACCACTGGCCGTTGCAAAATATTTTTTTTATAAACTCAATTTTACATAAAAAAAAACTGAAAGCAATAAATTCAACAAAGCGATTGTTAAATAAAAATTAAAATTATTGCACATAAAACAATAGTTGTATCTATATCTTCACGCCAGATTCCTTGCGGGGTAGGCAGAGAGTACAGAGTTCCAACAGGTTCTTTAATTACATACCTCTCTGGCTTCCTCCACTCTCATAGTTCATCTCATACACGCTTGCGGGTTACGGAGACACTTGACTTGTACAAAATAGTTAATTTTTGATTTTGCATACCCTCGCATCCCATACTATCACAACTGATCCCACACAAGGTACATAGAGATTGCGAATTTCCAGAAGTTCTTCCTGTATTATACTACACCGTCACGCCTATATTCCCCAGCCGGGGTGGCAGAGGTGTACTGAGTACACCCACGTTTCGCCGACCATGTTAGGTCCCATGTAATAGGGGGTCGAAGTGCGCCAGAGGTTTCCTCGGTCCGGTAAGCCAATAAAAGATAAGAATAGGGGGCGAGCCTATTGCCATATACCGGGCACAATTCCAGACTCCGGACTCATACTGGGAATCTTCTGTTAGAAAAACTACATTTGTCCGACCTAGGATTTGAACCCAGGAGCTCGTGATCACAAAGCGATGCGCTTTGCCACCAGACCAACGAGGCAGTCTATTTTTTTTTATACTGGCTGTTACTTATGACTAAATTATTCGCATCTCTTTGGCATTGTTGATTTTTTTCAAAGAAACCGGTTTTTTTCATTCTCATGCTATCTATCTCTTTAGTAAGTTTTATCAAAAATATTCCGGTGTTTTAGGTGTAAAAAGGTAACAGACACAGAGTCACTTCCACATTTTAATAAAATTCTATCTATATCACACGCCAGATTAATTGCGGGGGTCTACCCCGCAGTACCCTACCCCCGAGAGTACAGAGTTCCAACAGGTTCTTTCTTTACAGACCTCCTCAAATCTCATAGTTCATCTCAAACACACTTGCCGGTAATGTAGATCCTTGACTTGCTCTTCTAAATAAAATAAACACCATCACGCCTATATTTCCTAGGCAGGGGTGGCAGAGGTGTGCTGAGTACACCCACTTTTCGCCGACGATATTAGGTCCCATGTAATAGGGGGAGATCCTATTGCCATATACCAGGCACAATTTCCGACTTCGTAATCATACTGGAAAGTTTTCCCAGGACTTCGTGAACATAAAGCGATGCGCTTTGTCCCTAGAGTAGGGATTTCCAAACTATTTTGGGCAAGAGACCCCCTTTTCCAAAATGAACTGATACTTTAGACCCCCATAGCCAAATGACTTTGAAAATTTGATCTCTAGTTTTTTTCCTATTGGTACAAAATACTTACCAATTTAAAGATCGATTAGTGAGAGAAGGCCTTTGTCCAGCAGTGGGCAGTATAGGCTGATATTATATTACGTAAAAATACTTAAGCAGGTAATTATTTTTGCAAATAAAAAACATTAAAATCGCAATTAAATATAAAACAATAAAGAAATCAGTGTGATGGATGAACCTGGTGACATTTTACCAAACTAGCTGAATCCGGTTCAATATTGGTGAGTTGCAGCCTTAAATCTCCGCATTCGTTGATTTTCAAACGGTTTCTTTGATTTGACATAATATTTGTAACCACACTGAAGCCTTTTTCGATTAGGTCGGGTGATGAAAAAGCAATAAGGTATTTTTCAGCAATGTTCCACAATGCAGGATACTGTGTTTCAATCTTATGTTGCAACCAGAACATCTGATAGCCTTAGTTAAACTTCTGCTTAAGCTCCTTTTCTGTGCTGATAGTAATCAACTCTTCTTGCATTATCACATTAATAGGGGCGATTTTTAGACCTCGTTGACCCCAAAATCAGTTTTTGTTTTTGTCGACCCCTGGGAAACCGACCACTTTGGGAATCCCTGCCTGAGACCAAGGAGTATAATATATTAATAAATTATTCTGTTCTTACAGCAGTAAAAATGCCACAAGCACGTCGGAAGACACCATTCAGTGGTAAAGCCAAAAAACAACAACTGCAGTCCAAGAAACAGAACAAGACGCTTCTGATGTCCAGTAAGTGCTTTTTAATCTTTTGTTTGCAATATTTGTTTGGTTGGGTTGGCCCTTGGGGTCGCGGGACGCTGGGGCGGGGCCCTAAGCGTCTTTCACGCGCGACCCCCGAGGAGGACGGAGGCGTGGTGTAGCCCACACCGCCATGAGCACCGCGACGGTACAGGAGGAGAAATAAACTACAAATTTCCCCTCCCGAGGCAGGCTGTTCAGAGCGTGGCACAAGGGGCCCCCCTTGTGCCGCGCTGGGTGCGTTCCACTCGGAAATCCCGGAGCCCCCTCTGACACGTGCTAGTGCCGGCCACCGTGGGGTTTTAGTTAGTAAGAGCCCGACATGGCCCGCCAGCTTTCCCCGAGGCTGGCGGAAGTCCATGAGGGTTTCCCCACATTAAAAATAAAAGGTTTGCAGGCGATAGGGAAGCGATTACCGTCACCTGCGTACAACTGCCGGCCCTCGAGAAGATAGTAGGTCATGTGCTCCCGATACGCCCCTCAAAAGTGGGATCCGAAAAGTGATTCCACTATAAGTGGATCTCTACAAAAGTGGATGGCATCGCATCGTGAGGAAACCTGCATGCGTGAGAGTTTCTCGAAGGCGTGTGAAGTTCGCCAACCTGCACTGGGCCAGCGTGGTGGACTATGGCCTAAACCCTCTCAGTTTTGAGAGAAGGCCCGTGCCCAACGGTGGGACAGTTTCTTTGTTCTTTTACTTTTCGTTTTCGTACGTTCTTTTACTTTGCTACAATTATTCGCTATGTTTTCAAGTAAATTCTATTGACTAGTTCTTAGTGTTTCCCGTTGGAATCAGAAAATGCAAACCAATAGAGATGACTTTTTTTGTATCGAGAAGTTTTCATTTAATCGTGTATTCCTTTTACCAGATTTTAAAATATATAGTTACACATATTTCTAAATATTAAGACTCTAATCTGTATGCTCCGTTGGTTCGGGCATATAGAAAGAATGCCAAAAGAAAGAATGACAAAACAGATATACAATGCGAAAGTGGATGTAGGTACCGGGGAAGACCTAGACTATCTTACCATGACCAAATAGACCGGGTCTTATGTGAAGGGCAAGTCAAGAGTCTCCGTAACCGGCGAGTGTGTATGAGACGAACTATGAGAGTGGAGGAAGCCAGAGAGGTATGTAAGGAAAGAACCTGTTGGAACTCTGTACTCTCTGCCTACCCCGCGAGGGAGCTGGCGTGATGATATAGAAAATAAAAAAAGTCTCTAATCCATATACTTCTTGAATTACATCGAGTACAAAAATACGTGTTTGTCGCGGTATCCCCTAAAACTGTTTAATATGACGGACGATTTAGCGCAGTGGTTAAGAGCTTAAGCCGCTCCGCCCACTGTGTCTAATAGTCGCGGGTTCGATTCCCGCACGGGACAAATCTTTGTGTGACCCACAATTATTTGTTCCGGTCTGGGTATTTGTGTATGTGAATTTTCATGTTTGTAAACGCACCCACGACACAGGAATAAATCCTAGTGTGGGGCTACGTTTAGTTTAAAATAAATAAATAAATAAAATAATAGCAAGGCTCATAATCGCCCACCCATCTATCCCCCAGCCCCGTCAGGCACCAACTCGTATGACGTCGTGTCAGTGAACTACCAACCGAACCGCAGCAGGGGTGGCAGAGGAGATGCCAACAGATACGCTCTCAAGTTCTATAGGGAGACCGATGAAGAGTTGAAGATGAAGAAAGAAGACGCATTGTGAGTATATCTTTCTACCCTTCTCCACTTCACTTACACGATCACACTCTACTCTTCTTCTTCTTAGCGTTTCGACGGCAAACATGCTATAGTTATATGGAAGCAGCCCAGAATGCGGCCACATTGACTGCACTGTCGGAGGCAGCCATCAAATCCTGCCGCGTACACGTCTCAGGCCTCGGACACGAAGTCAGCGGAAGCGAGGTGGTGGCGGCGGCGGCGCGGGGAGCGGCGCGTTTCAATGCATACATTCATATGGAACTGGCCTCGAAGGCAGCGGCGCGGGGAGCGGGCGGCGAGCATTGACGTAGTGTTGAGTTGTAGTATCCTTTTATGCTTTTTAACGACCGAAGTTTCAAAATGCTCGCCGACGTGTTGGAGCAAATTATTACAATGATTTTTGATAGAACTTCAATATGGAACAGCAAAGATGGAAACCATAAAAAACGCGAACAAAAATACTAACTTCTCGCAACACAACACTACGCCACTCTAGCGCTGTGCGGTCTGCCCGCTGGCTTCGAGGCCGGGTACAGCGTTGCCGCGCCGCTCCCGCTGACTTCGTGTCCGAGGCTTTAGGCCTCGAAGTTATTATATTACCTTATAAAACCTCAAATCATACATCGATACATCGACAATAAAGAAAGCTTAATAAATGATTGATGTTTCCATACATCATTTGTACATTATTTTTTTACACGACAACAGTATCATTTTATATCAATACATTGATATTTATCACAACGATGACTGCATCACTAAATGTCCTTGATCGCAGTCGCGGTCGGGTGAAGTTGGATCCAACTCTGACTCCGACCTGACCGCTTTGCAATGGCGCCTCAAGGCTGCCAGGTCGCAGTCGTGGTCGCAAAGTATAATCACTGCTTTATATGCAAAATCTTTTTTTTTTTTTTTTTTTTTAAACGAAGCCCCTACTGGGATCAATTCCTGTGTCGTGGGTACGTTTACAAACATGAAAATTCACGTACACAAATACCCAGACCGGAACAAATAATTGTGGATTACACAAAGATTTGTCCCGTGCGGGAATCGAACCCGCGACTATTAGACACAGTGGGCGGAGCGGGTTAAGCTCTTAACCAATGCGCTAAATCGTCGGTCAATTTTAAAAGGTCTTTATCAATGTTATATATGCACATGAGAACAATATCTTATCTTCTCAGTGGAGGCCGTGTTCTGATCCTGTGGTGGATTGATGAGTTAAAGAAAAGAATGTATACATGACAATCTGTTAGAACCCTTGCAGGGTTGATACAAAATTGACTTTGAGTTTAAATCTATTGAACATATATTTGTCCACAGAAAAGCTTTAAAACCGGTTTCTGAGAAGGACATGGAAGTTGACCCTGCAGACTTCTTCCCATCCGAAGTGTCATTCCCCAAGCGTCCACCGTGGGACTTCAACATGTCTCCAGCACAGCTCGACGCTCAAGAGCAGAGATATTTCAAGGTAAACTATAATTCCTTCTTACAATCAAAATCTATTTATTCATGTAGACCAAAAGGCACTTATGAATAGTCAGAAAGAGAGAATTATTGATGACTTAAGACTCTACCACCCGTTCGTAAAGTCATTCCTGTGGAGAAGAAGGGAAGAAACTCCACGGTTACTCTTTTTAAAAATGAGAGTTTTTTACAATTATTTTTGTATACATTGCATTCATGGGGTATGGGAGAACAATGCAGAGATCATAAGTGTACTTAGATTTATGGTGTGTGTGTGTGAGTGATGTACGCTGTTGTCCGCGAGGCCTTTACAGCTTCACCGGACTTAAGGGCGAGCGTGCAACCACTACGCTCGAGCCAGAAGGACAAGGGGCGACATACTCGAGGGCGCCGTGAAGAGGCGGCTTCGGCTGGGACAGTCGCTGCGGGGTGAGGGGGTGCACTACTAAGTGCACCGGTCAACCGCCGGCTAGGGGAGGGGATCTACGACTTCGTCGTCGTCGCCCTTATTCGGAGCGGAAAGAAGGGATGACAAAGCATCGGGGGGATCGGTGAGAACATGTCGCGGCCGGCGGTGGCGGGGGTAGATTTATATTATCGGTCAGTGTACATAGTCCTCTCATTTACAAAATAGAGACTTTGTAAAGGTATAATAAAAAGTATAATAATAATAGTAAGAGAAAAAAAGGGTTACTATAAAATATGTAATGTATGTATGAGGCCCATTCATAAGAGGGATCAAGGTTACCCAAACAGCAATGGAGAGAGCAATGCTCTGAGTCACCCTGCCGGACGAATCTGAAACGAGAAGATCCGCAGAAAGACCAAAGTCATCGATATAGCATGCAGAATTTCTAAACTAAGTGATGATTGGCCGATGACAGATACTTTGTAATGAGATGAGCACTCAGAGGTATCGCGGAGCAGCTAACCTCATTGCATTTCATGTGATAATATTAATCCTGAATTATTGCCAGCATCCTCTGATATTTTGCTTACAGAATCAGAATATTAATGAAGTTCAGAGTACTGGACATGAACCCAGTGTTATTTCAAGATTTTCTTTATGATCGGCCACCTTGCAGGACGACTGTGAAAATGAAGATAAACCCACCTTCCCCCGTTACCAGCATTGAAACGGCCATCCCGAAAACATAACCGCCTATATATTAATGAATTATTACCGAATTTTACTCCTCTCCAACAGAACTACGTAGACCAGCTCCAAGCATCAGACCACTGGAAGGACATGTCCTACTTCGAGCTGAACCTGGAGACCTGGAGGCAGCTGTGGAGAGTCCTGGAGATGTGTGACGTACTGCTTCTCATTGTGGATGTTAGATATGCTGTGAGTTTAGCTTTCAGGTTGATTACTAGCTTCTAAGCACGCTCGCACACGCGCACGCACGCACACACACACACACACACAGAGAGGCGCTCGTAGCGCTGTGCGACCGCGGTGTTCTTACCGATCACCAAGGTTAAGCGTTCGACTCGGTCGGCCCGAGATGGGTGACCGTTTACATATTCGGGCGTCTCCGTGCTTTGGAAGGCACGTTAAGCCGTTGGTCCCGGTTACCACTTAATGTGGTAGTCGTTAAGCCGAGTTGGAAGCCTTAAAGACGGCTTGATAAGTTCCAACAGCAGGTGGCCACAAACCTGCCTCCACCGCACCGCACTGGGTCCGCGTGGTGGAGTATGACCTAATCTCTCTCACCTCTATTTGTGAGAGAAGGCGTTTGCCCAGCAGTGGGCAGTATAGGCTGATATTATTAAGTAAATCATGACAACTAGGTTTTTAGTTGTTTTTTTTTTAATAAAAAATGTAGTCCCACACTAGGATTTATTCCTGTGTCGTGGGTGCGTTTACAAACATGAAAATTCACATACACAAATACCCAGACCGGAACACATAATTGTGGATCACACAAAGATTTGTCCCGTGCGGGAATCGAACCCGCGACTATTACACACAGTGGACGGAGCGGCTTAAGCTCTTAACCACTGCGCTAAATCGTCCGTTATCATTTAGTAATTTGGTTTTGAGACTAGTAATAATTTAGTTTAAATGTGTCATCCGTACTTTTCTCTACAGGGTATGATGTTCCCTCCATCTCTCTACACCTACATAGTCCAGGACCAGAAGAAGGACATGATACTAGTACTCAACAAAATAGACCTTGTCCCAAGCTCTGTCGTCGCAGCCTGGAAAGAATACCTCATGGAGACATGCCCTGGACTCAAAGTGGTGTACTTCACCTCTTGTCCAGGGTATAACCTTCGAGGATCCACCAGTGATAAAGCTGGTAAGTAGTTTTTGTAATGGATTTATACAATACCATGAGCCATGAAGCAAATACGAAAAGGAGATGGCCTAAGCTAACGAGCCTTGCGATTTCATAAAAGCATTGACGGCATCGTGGTGGGCGTGCCTTACCTCAGTTTGTCATCGCTACTCGCTCCATTCACACGTCCGCTCGAGTTGGCTTAACTATGAAATATTATCTATTTTTAAATGGAAACCTTCAAAATGAAGTTATGTATCGTAACATGCAAAAATTACTAGGATCGACATTCTGATCACACAAATAATATCACATTTCACTTGTACGTATTTTTTTCGTAATTTATTAGAATACTTCTATATTAAAAATGCCATCTATCTATCTATAACCTCACGCCAGATCCCTTGCGGAGTAGGCAGAGAGTACAGAGTTCCAACAGGTTCTTTCCTTACATACCTCTCTGGCTTCCTCGACTCTCATAGTTCGTCTCATACACGCTCGCCGGTTACGGAGACTCTTGACTTTTCCATCAGATAAGACTCGGTTTATTTGGTCGTGGTAAGATAGTCTAGGTCTTCCCCGGTACCTGCATCCTTCCACTTTCACATAGTAGGGTACCTATAAGATTGACGTAATACCCATAATATCTCAATTTACACATACCTATTGTTTGTCGTTAAGGAGTTCCCTGGTGTATCTTCTAAGTCCAAGGTCCAATGTCAACGAAATTAAAATGGGACCGCCTTGGAGATATACTGAACCCAATGCAAAAAAAATCATCAAAATCGGTCCACAATTGACGGAAATATCGCTGAACATACATAAAAAAAGAAAAAAAAGAAAAGCATACATACAACCGAACATAGAACCTCCTCCTTTTTGAAGTCGGTTAAAAATATTTGTCCTCCCGATAATTCTTTATAATGTCGTCCTAGTGCACCTACCTTGTTTTCTCTGCATCACCCTAAGGTTGACTGGGAGAGAATGCCTTTGGCATTAAGTCCACCTCTGTACAACTTTGTGCAAAAAGTATAAATAAATTCGACATGTTGGTTCAGTTCCGATAACAATGCATTTTTATCGTCAGCATGACCTGATTCTATACCCAGGATTGGCTCCAGACGAAAGAACTCGTCAACGGTCATCAGCATACGAAAAGACATAGTTCTGCGCCCATACATGATTTGCCCCAGAACCAGCAGCAATGAAAAAATACTTGTATGATTTCAAATCACCCATAAATTCTCTTAAGGCATTTATTATTAAACGGACAAGCGGGGGAATCGCTATATTGCACAAAAAGTATCAGATTGTGAGGTTATAATTCAGTAGCTATTAATACATATGAGGTTACATTGTGTGTTGACATTCAGTAAAGATGTCGGCGACTTCGATATAAGTACTTACAATACTTTGAAATATTCGTTTTAGATTGCAAATTGTCCGTTAGATACGGATATTTGCCATTATTTTAATAAAATAGATAAATAATGATGGCATGGGTCAAATCTTTGTTGGTTCTGGGGCAATGTCGTTTCTATACACTTTTTAATTACATGTTTTATGCTCAGGTCTTCAAGTCCGTCGACGCAAGGGTAGGCAGAGGATGTGTGCAGAAGGTGCGACAAAGATCTTGGAAGCTTGTAAAGAACTGGTGAAGGGGGAAGTGGACATCTCCTCGTGGGAGAAGAAGATAAGAGAAGAAACAGACATTGAGTTTGACGATGACGAGCAGCCGGAAGTGGGTGAGTTTGTAATTTTAAACTATTTTTTATGATGTTCTGTAAGTGACAAAAGTCTCGGGACAATTGTCGCTTGTGTTGTGGCGCAATCAAAAAAGTTATTGGGTACTAAGCCAATTTTCTTGCTGTTTTTTTTTTAACTCTTTCTTATTCTGTTTTAAAAAAAAAACCTAACCCCATACTAGAATTTATTCCTGTATCTTGGGTGCGTTTACAAATATGGAAATACACTTACACAAATACCAAGACCAATTACCCATCCTTTTAAATATGGTGTTTTTATATAATTAGATGTGTACCTGGTTCTGTGTTTATTCTTGGATAATGTTTACTTCTGTCTTACTTTTTTTTGTGGTTGGTTGGTTACAATCCAGATCTATTGTATTACTTAGAACTAAGTGTTAATTTTGATTGTAATCTGTGTTGTGTGTAAAATTAAAAAATAAAATAACATAAATAATTGTGGTTCACACAAAGATTTATCCCGTGCAGGAATCGAACCCGCGATTATTAGACACAGTGGGCGCAGCAGCTTATTCCTGTATCATGGGTGCGTTTAAAAACACGAAATTCACATACACAAACACCCAGCCCGATACAAATAATTGTGGGTCACACAAACATTTGTTCCCTGCGGGAACCAAACCCGCGACTGTTTGATCCAATGGGTGGAGCGATTTAAGCTCTTAACCACTAAGCTTTCCCTCAAAATGTCGCTTAAAGTGAAGGATAGTCTCCTATCGCCCGGTTTTAATATTACTCAAGGATACATTTGCCTACTACGGATAGAATTTTGGCATATTTTGTATGGAAAATCTGTCAAAATGCTCTATCTATCTATCTATCTATATCATCATCCCTTGCGGAGTAGGCAGACAGTACAGAGTTCCAACAGGTTCTTTCCTTACAGACCTCTCTGGCTTCCTCCACTCTCATAGTTCGTCTCATACACGCTCGCCGGTTAAGGAGACTCTTGACTTGACCGTCAGATAAGACTGTCTATTTGTTCATGGTAAGATAGTCTAGGTCTACCCCGGTACCTACATCCTTCCACTTTCATATTGTATATCTGTTTTGTCATTCTTTCTTCTGACGTTCTTTCTATATGCCCGAACCAACGGAGCATACCCTTTCTCATCTTTACACCGATACTATCTTTCATATCTAATCGCTTTCTTACTACGCTGTTGCGAATTCCAAATGCTACTGATAGTAAGCAAATTTATCCTTGTGTTGAATATTGAAATCAGCCATAAGACTGTTTTCCAGTAACTACAATGGTTAAGGTAGCTGCGCTTACTGCTCCGTCTCAAAAATCTATCCTGTATTAGTGCCTGACCGAAGCTTCGGCTTCGGCCACCTTCGGCCTCAAATACCACCTTCAGCCAAAAATACCACCACCAGCCAAAAATACCACCACCAGCCAAAAATACCACCACCAGCCAAAAATACCACCACCAGCCAAAAATACCACCACCAGCAAGCACCGAAATTGAACGATCTACTACTATTTGCGACTTACAAATGCTTTTAAGTATATAAAATGCTTTTAAGTTATTATTTTAAATAATATTACATTTACTACATTTATTATTTACATTCACTCGCACGGTAAACGTTAAACACACGCGGACAGACGCGCGCACGTACACACACGCAAACCCACACACACGCAAACCCACACATACACAAACCCACACACACACAAACACACATACACACGCACGCACGCGCGCACACACACACGCACGCACACGCACATAGAACCTAACCTAAACCTCTTCCTCTCAAATATTGCTGTGTCTGACAGGGTCCATAATTGTATCATTCCTATATTTATAACATCTTTACTATGTAAAAATTGTGGATTGCAATAAACGATTGAGTATTGGATTTCTGTTGTTCAGACAGCGACCAAGTTTGAGCACCGTAGGTTAGGATGGGCAGAATATAATTTAAAAAAAAATATTCTTCATCATCATCATCAGCCTATAGCAGTCCACTGCTGGACATAGGCCTCTCCAAGTGCACGCCACTGGGTACGATCCTCGGCTACTCGCATCCAGTTTCTGCCAGCCGCCCTACGAAGGTCATCGCTCCACCTAGCCTGAGGGCGTCCTGCATTACGTTTGCCAGTCCGCGGTCTCCACTCAAGAACTCGTTTGTCCCAGCGGTTATCGGTTGTTCGGCTAATGTGACCGGCCCATTGCCACTTCAGCTTACTAATCCGGTGGGCTATGTCGATAACTTTGGTTCTCTGTCGAATGACTTCGTTCCGGATTCTATCCTTCAGAGAAACTCCGAGCATAGCCCTTTCCATAGCTCGCTGAGTGACTTTAAATTTATGAACCATTCCAACCGTGAGTGTCCACGTCTCGGCTCCATATGTCATAACGGGCAGGACGCACTGATTAAAGACTTTTGTCTTTAGGCTTTGTGGAATGGGCGATGTAAATACTCGACGTAATTTCCCAAATGCCGCCCAGCCCAGCCGTATTCTTCTGTTGACCTCTTTCTCGAAGTTGTTTTTCCCCAACTGCAGAGTTTGCCCTAGGTAAACATATTAACCCTAGGTTATTAAACCTTTTGGCGATGGCCTATTAATCGGCTACGGCCAAAAATCGACCTTCTGTCGGACAACGACCTGTGTACAGACGAATTGAAAATCTCGTTCGTGTTTTAACTCTGTTAAAAATAACTCTTATCTTCTTCACAGGGGAGACTATATTAGAGAAACCAGACACTTCTTTCTACACCCACGAACGGTACAAGAATTCTATTTTGACCCTGGGATGTGTGGGGCAACCTAACGTGGGCAAGTCGTCTCTACTCAACGCGCTGATGGGCCGAAAAGTAGTCTCCGTGTCTCGCACGCCGGGACACACGAAACACTTCCAGACTATATTCCTAACGCCTCAGGTACGTATATAATAGGTGTACGAAATATTTTCAATTTTCGCCGAGTGGTCCCATTTAACGATCATTTTACCAAGTGTTTCAGGTGTGATAGGGATCAATTGCTGACCAATTCTTAACTAAAAAAAATCTACTATTGCGCCAAGGATCTTTTGGCACTTGGATGACATTGTCAATGAACGGCTTGGTCCAGTGGTTAAGAGCTTAACCCGCTCAGCCCACTGGATCGAGTAGTCGCGAGTTCGATTCCCGCACGGGACAAATCTTTATGTGACCCACATTTGTTTCGGCCTTGGTACAAGGGGGCGTTGGTGTGAAATTAGGAACGGCCTCGGCTTGGGCTGTCGCTATGGAGGCGTATACTAGGTCTAGGTCTTAGCGTGGTGCTCTGCACCGGCCGGCGGGCAAGGGATTCTTCAAGCTCGCCGGCGAGGTCGGTGTCTGATCCTGTGTGCGGTATCTGTATCCGAGAGAAGGGATGTAAGGGCATCGGGAGGAGCTAAATCATCCGTTAATAAACCCAGGGTCTGATCGCTACGCCTATTATACCCTAATAGACCAAGGAGGCAGGCTGCCAAACAAACCCTTGTTATGTTAATATCATTTTCGTTTCAGGTTCGTTTGTGCGATTGCCCGGGTCTTGTGTTTCCGTCGAAGGTTCCACGACAGATACAAATATTAATGGGATCATACCCCATAGCTCAGTTACGGGAACCATACACCACTATTAGGTAAGTCACGATTGGTTTCTGAATTGATAAATAAACACAGAGTTAAATTATGCGATGGGAAAGCTACTTAGGAGCCGGCACTTAAGCCAAACGGCGCAGCTGGCCATACATAATGGAGTGCTTGTCCCAACTCTGTGATATGGAGAATGAAAGCAGGATACATGCAGTCGAAATGCGAGCTCTGCGGAAGAAGGCAGTAAGAAAGCGAGTAGATATGGTATATAGTATCGGTGTAAAGATGAGAGAGTAAGGAAAGTACCTGTTGGAGCTCTGTACTCTCTGCCTACCCCGCAAGGGATCTGGCGTGATGATATAGATAGATAAACAACGTCACGGGTGTACCGAGTACATCCACTTTCACCGACGATGTTAAGTCTCATGTTATAGGGGGCGAGCCTATTGCCATATACGGGGCATAATTCCAGACTCCGGACTCATAATTGGAATTTTTCGTTAGAAATATTACATCTGTCCGACCTAGGATTTGAACCCAGGGCCTCGTGGTCGAAAGCGATGCGCTTTGCCTCTAGACCAACGAGGCGGTCTTAATTGACGGTTGAAGCTTTTATGACAGATAGATTGCAGGCTTAGACTAATACTTATCGAGACTGTCTCATCACATATACCCAGACCGGAACAAATAATTGTGGGACAAAGATTTGTCCCGTGCGGGAATCATACCCGCGACTATAAGACAGTGGGTGGAGCATCTTAAGGTCTTAACCACTGCGCTAAATTGTCCGTCATATTAAAGATTATTGTTATTTAAGGTGAAAAAACTATCACTAGCTTTAACGGTGAAGGAAAACATCGTGAGGAAACCTGCATGCCTGAGAGTTTCTCGAAGGTGTGTGAAGTTCGCCAACCCGCACTGGGCCAGCGTGGTGGACTATGGCCTAAACCCTCTATTTGAGAGGAGGCCCGTGCCCAACGGTGGGACCGTTTCTTAACAGGGCTAATATTATTATTACTAGTGGTCGCCCATAGGTCGATATTCGACCTACTCTTTCATTGTTTGCTGGTTATGTTTGACATTCAGTAAGACTATAGACAATATTAAAGCCAAACATCAATTTGACGTGTATTGTGCCAAATACATCGTAGTGTGTGTAATGTTTTTTTCATTGATTTAATTAGCATTCTGCACTCCTTCTCTATATAAACTATAAGTGCGGGAAATTTCATACTCCTCCATCCGCGCAATTTTCGTAAAAAGGTGTACAAAGTTTTTGCTTCACGTATTAATATATAGATAAGGTGAATGGAACCCCATTTTTTTAATTTTAGGTATTTAGCAGAGCGAGTGAATCTGCCGCAGTTGTTAAGAATTGATCATCCAGAGAACGATGACTCGTGGTCTCCGCGGGACGTGTGCGACGGCTGGGCCAAAAAGAGGGGTTATCTCACCGCTAAAGCTGCCAGGTATGTGCACATGCATCTGTATCATAATACTTATACAAGCTGTATCATAAATAATGCAAGACCCCGACACCCCGATTAGATAATAGGGAATATGCGTGTAATTCAAATAAGGGTCAAATATTTTTTTTACAAACTTTATTGCATTAGAATAATGTCTATACCAATATTTTTTTCATAACATTACTTTTTTTTAAGGAAATAATTATTGTAAGTACAAAAAATGAGTGGGACATTTAAAGTAGCTGGAACGCCACGCTATTGGTCAGATCGAATATGACGTCAAAGTCTACAATACAAACGACAACAAGTGCATATTTGTTGGATGTTTGCTATTGAGTTAGTTTTATTGTTAAATTTTGCTGTCGATTTACACAAAGACAAAATTTTAGTTTAAATTATTTAAGTTAATTCTTACGTTGAAGTGATCTTCACAGCAATATAAACAAGTTGATGGAGATACCATGTCTCTTTTTCTGATTTTACACCACTTTCTCCTTATGTCCGCACCTATCGGGTGCATTTCTTATTGTATTTTTACACTTAGGCACAAAACAGTGTTGTTCCATTGTATAATAGTCGCAAAATACAAAATAAAAATAAATTACAGAATAACATACTTCTACAGCTTTTCACTAACTGATTGTTATTATAGACTTTGACGTCACGCCAAGCGCGCCAAAATGGCGGGTACTTAAAGTGCTCTTATCTGTTTGCTATCTTCAACATTTTTGTTTGCCTTTTACATTTTGTTTTTGACGGATAATTTTTTTTTTGCAATTATATATTGTAGTCTATCGTATAAAAAAATTTCACGCATATTCCCTATTGCTTCACAAAATCAATCCGAAAACCAATTTGTCAAATTTTAATTTTTTATCCCCTTTTTACGCACTTTTATACCCCAATGAAGCTTGTACGTGTATGTGTGCGAATTGAGAAATACGTTTTAGAAATGCATTTGAAATCTGCATATTGTATTGAATGAAGAATACTTTTAGTTTATTATAGCGCACTAAGGGAGTAGCAGAATTTTTGCAAATAAAAAAAATTAATCTATCTCGTATATCATCCCGCCAGTTCCCTTGCGGGATAGGCAGAGAGCCCAGAGTTCCAACAGGTTCTTTCCTTACAGACCTCTCTGGCTTCCCCCACTCTCATAGTTTTTTTTTTCTTTTAAAAACGTAGTCCCACACTAGGATTCATTCCAGTGTCGTGGGTGCGTTTACAAACATGAACATTTACATACACAAATACCCAGACCGGAACAAATGATTGTGGGTCTCAACAAAGATTTGTTCCGTGCGGGAATCGAACCCGCGACTATTAGACACAGTGGGCGGAGCGGCTTATGCTTATGTATTAACCACTGCGCTAAATCGTCCGACGTCGCCACATACACGCTCGCCGGTTACGGAGACTCTTGACTTGCCCTTCAGATAAGACTGCCTATTTGGTCATGGTAAGATAGTCTAGTCTGGTCTTCTTCGTCTGAGCTTATTCCCGGTAGCATCCTCAGCTGCTGCTTCGGAGGCCGTGGTCCGTTGTCTTGCTTCTTCTTTTCAACTTCGCACGATCTTCGGCATCCTCTATGGCGAGGCCATTGGAACGCATGTCGTTTTTGACGACGTCAAGGCATTTCTTGGGTCTACCCCTTCTTCCGGGATCCGGCAGAGACGGCATGGCCAGGAACTTGTAGCCCACGTAATTTGCCGGTTTCCCTAAGACGTGGCCGTACCATCGTAGGCGGCTCTCCTGCATTTTATCTGCTATGTCACGGACATAGCAGACAAGTCTGGTAAAAAATTAAATATATATTAATAATTAAAAAGGAAGCAGTGATAGCCTAGTGGTTAGACCGTTGGACTGCAAAGTCAAAGGTCTCGGGTTCAACCCCAGGCACGCACCTCTGTCTTTTCGAAAGCATGTGCGTATTAAAAATTAATTATCACTTGCTTTAACGGTGAAGGAAAACATCGTGAGGAAACCTGCATGCCTGAGAGTTTCTCGAAGGTGTGTGAAGTTCGCCAACCCGCACTGAGCCAGCGTGGTGGACTATGGCCTACACCCTCTTAGTTTGAGAGGAGGCCCGTGCCCAACAGTGGGACAGTTTCTTAACAGGGCTTATATTATATTATTATATTAATAATGGTTGGAGTCAATTCAGTTATCGATTGTAAACAAACTACTTTCAGGTCTTGCGTTCATTATGTTACATTGTTATACTGTAGGTATAACTTCAGGTTATCTTAGGGATCGTCCACGTGAGGTAGAAGAAATTCAGAAAGAATCACGAATTTTTTTTTTTTTTTTAAACGTAGCCCCACACTAGGATTTATTCCTGTATCGTGGGTGCGATTACAAACATGAAAATTCACAAACAAATACCCAGACCGGAACAAATAATTGTGGATCACACAAAGATTTGTACCGTGCGGGAATCGAACCCGCGACTATTCGACACAGTGGGCGGAGCAGCTCAAGCTCTTAACCGCTGCGCTAAATCGTCCGTCCCATATCACAAGGGTAAGGGGGTGCCGTGAGATATCTCATGTATTTATTATGACATGCCGGGGACGGCGATAGCAGCTGATAGGAGGGGAGTTAGGTTCGTAGACGGCGGCAGCAAGTGTGGCACCTTAGAATAACATTTCATCAACAATATATTTCAAATTAAACAACTTGATCGAAATTAGATTGAGATGATACTGAAATCGGATCGATACTTTATTGGAGCGGAATACCTAATATAAGTCAATTCATAATTAAATCTCAATTCAGTCAAGCGTGTGTGTGTGAATGATGTACGCTGTTGGCCGCGAGGCCTTTACTGCTTCACCGGGCTTAAAGGCGAGCGTGCAACCACTACGCTCTAGCCATCCAGAAGGGCAAGGGGCGACATACTCGAGGCGCCCTCGGTTGGGACAGTCGCTGTAGGGGGACGGGTGCACTACTAAGTGCACCGGTCAACCGCCGGCTATGGGAGGGGATCTACTACTACGTCGTCGTCGTCGCCCGTATTCTGAGCGGAAAGAAGGGATGACAAAGCATCGGGGGGGTCGGTGAGAACATGTCGCGGCCGGCGGTGGCGGCAGGCGTCGGGGGGAGATTCAGTCAAGCTTCAGTCTCTGTGTCGATTAATTACAAGAATTCGTCTTCAGAGGCTAAACAATGGCTCCTCCTTTCATAGTTTTTTTTTTATTAAAAAAACGTAACCTCACACTAGGATTTATTCCTGCGTCGTGGGTGCGTTTACAAACATGAAAATTCATATACACAAATACCCAGACCGCAACAAATAATTGTGGATTAAACTCAAACTCAGATAATTTATTTTGTATAAGCCCTGAAATTTGGAAAAAAAATGTAAATTGACTATTTGTAAGCGCCCCCTTACAAATAGTCAATTAACATTTTTTTTTTCTAAATTTAATTTAACTACTAATCTACCACCGGATCGGAATGCGGCCTCCACTGAGAAGATCCGGCGAAGAAACTCAGCCGACTTGTCTTTTTTATTTACTTCTCTTTCTTTCCTTTTTTTTTAATCATATTGTATAGCTCCAGTGTGATGCCTTACGATCGAGATATGTATCTAATGTTATCTGTAAAGAGCGTCTAAAGGATTCCACATGGACCAATCCCCACGAGCAGCACCCGCTCACGAGTATGACTGCTGGAATAGCCATCACCACCCTCGACCATATTGGAGGGAAAGGAGTGACCCGCGCCAGAGCACACAAAGATTTATCCCGTGCGGGAATCGAACCCGCGACTATTAGACACAGAGGGCGGAGCGGCTTAAGCTCTTAACCACTGCGCTAAATCGTCCGTCAAATCGTGTTTTGATCGTGGTTCGCATCATTTAAATACACCGTCATACGTTGCTGATGTTGACCAGGTGACGAGGCTGACGACCCCTTAGGGCAGTGGTGTGCAATGTGCATAGACTATGAAGCAGTACCTATCTCGTAAGGTAGGTAGGTAGTGCTCGTAGCGCTGTGTGACCGCGGTGGTCTTACCGATCAGCAAGGTTAAGAAGCGTTTGACTCGGTCGGCCTGAGATGGGTGACCGTTTGTAGCATTTTCATGTTTGAGCGAGCGAGCACTTCTATCAGCCGCTACCTCTGACCGCGGCATGTTCTCACCGACCCTCCCGATGCCCTTACGTCCCTTCGTACGGATACAGATACCGCACACAGGATCAGACACCGACCTCGCCGGCGAGCTCGAAGAATCCCTTGCCCGCCGGCCGGTGCGGAGCACCACGCAGAGACACCTAGTATACGCCCTCCCCCATAGCGACTGCCCAAGCCGAGGCCGTTCCTCCTTAAGGCGCCCTGGAGTTAGTTGCCCGCTTGCCCTTCTGGCTCGAGCGTAGTGGTTGCTCCCCTTTTGACGGTGAAGCTGTAAAGGCCCCGCGGCCAACAGCGTAGATCATTCACACACACACACACACACACACAAAGCTTTGGAAGGCACGTTAAACCGTTGGTCCCGATTACCACTTAATCTGGTAGTCGTTAAGCCAAGTTGGAAGCCTTATAGACTTGCTAAGTTCCTGCCTCTCCCGCCCCACACTGGGCTCGCGTGCTGAGGTATGACCTAATCTCTTTCACCTCGATCTGTGAGAGAAGGCTTTTGCCCAGCTGTGGGAATGTATAGGCTGATCTGTAATTCTTTTTCTAGGTTGGACACATACAGAGCGGCGAATAGCTTGCTGAGGATGGCTCTGGATGGAAGAATAAGTTTATGGCTTCGACCTCCAGGATTCACAGAAAATAGAGGCAAGTTGATAAAAAATCACCGACACGCCTATATTCCCCAAGCGGGGGTGGCAGAGGTGTACTGAGTACACCTACTTTTCGCCGACGATGTTAGGTCCCATGTAACAGGGGGCGAGCCTATTGCCATATACCGGGCACAATTCCAGACTCCGGACTTGTACTGGGAACCCAGGACCTCGTGATCACAAAGCGATGCGCTATGCCACTAAACCAACGAGGCAGTCAATAAAATGATAATAATAATATAATATTAGCCCTGTTAAGAAACTGTCCTCTCAAACTGAGAGGGTTTAGGCCATAGTCCACCACGCTGGCCCAGTGCGGGTTGGCGAACTTCACACACCTTCGAGAAACTCTTAGGCATGCAGGTTTCCTCACGATGTTTTCCTTCACCGTTAAAGCAAGTGATAGTTAATTTTTAAAATGCACATGTTTTCAAAAAGACAGAGGTGCATGCCTGGGTCATGGTGGTAATATCATATTATGTTATTAAAAAAGACAACAATAAAGATGCAATCGGACAGTCTATGTAAAGGAATCGATGTATCTATCTATATCATCACGCCAGATCCCTAGCGGGGTAGGCAGAGAGTACAGAGTTCCAACAGGTTCTTTCCTTACATACCTCTCTGGCTTCCTCCACTCTCATAGTTCGTCTCATACACACTCGCCGGTTACGGGGACTCCTGACTTGTCCTTCAGATAAGACCCGGTCTATTTGGTCATGGTAAGATAGTCTAGGTCTTCCCCGGTACCTACATCCTTCCACTTTCGCGTTGTATATAATTATTTCAATTTTATTTTTACTTTCCAGAAAAATACGAATCGAGCGCAGAAATAAAATACGTGAAATGGGTCCAAGCTTTGACTAAAGACGATTATGGCAGCGTCAGTGCATCATCAGACAATGATACAGGCGGTGATGAGCCGAGCGGTGATGATGATGAGTCGGATGGTGATGAGTCGGGTGAAGAGCGGGCGGCGGCTATGGCGAACGCGTTTGCTGCTTTAGCTAGTGATGATTAAGCTATTTTATTTAAGATTCATCAGACAGAGCGGTGATAAGCCGTGGTGATGATGACGAGACGGGTGATGTGTGGACGGCAGCTATTGCGAACGCGTTCGGTGATCTAGTTAGTGATTATTATTCGCTCTATATAAAACTATTTATTTAATTTTATTTTCAATATTTTATCTATGGCTACGCCCGCGTAAATAAGGAATATGCGTCTAATTCAAATAAGGGTCAAATATTTTTTTTACAAACTTTATCGAATTAGAATAATGTCTATACCAATATTTTTGTAATAACATTACTTTTTTATTAAGAAAATAATTATTGAAAGAAAAAATGAGTGGGAAATTCTAAGTAGCGGGAACGCCACGCTTTGGTCAGATCGAATATGACGTCAAAGTCTACAATACAAATGTCAACAAGTGCATATTTGTTGGATGTTTGCTATTTAGTAAGTTTTATTGTTAAATTTTGCTGTCGATTTACACAAAGACAAAATTTTAGTTTAAATTATTTAAGTTAATTCTTACGTTAAAGTGATCTTCGCAGCAATATAAACAAATTGAGTTCTTTATTTCAATATAAACAAGTTGATGGAGATACCATGTCTCTTTTTCTGATTTTACGCCACTTTTTCCGTATGTCCGCACCTATCGGGTGCATTTCTTATTGTATTTTACACTTAGGCACAACACAGTGTTGTTCCATTGTATAATAGTCGCAAAATACAAAATAAAAACAAATTACAGAATAAAAAAACTTCTACAGCTGTTCACTAATTGATTGTTATTATAGACTTTGACGTCACGCCAAGCGCGCCAAAATGGCGGGCGTTTAAAATGCTCTTATCTGTTTGCTATCTTCAACATTTTTTTTGCCCTTTGTTTTTGACGCAATTTTTTTTTTGCAGTTATATATTGATGTAATCTATCGTATAAACATATAAAAAAATACACGCATATTCCCTATTATGTAATATCTTAATAAATTATAATAGCCTGTGTTATTTTGAAAAAAAAGAAAAAGAAAAGAAACACCTCTCTACACCCCTGAGCCGCTCACACCGGTGTTGCCCTCAGTTGTCCTAGGACGACCGTTTGAGGGCCCATCTAGTAAGCGGCGAGTCACCGCCGGCCACGGGTAATTAGGTATCACTAATTATGGCCGGTGTCCGTCCCCTTTGAAATAATCCAGTTTTTGTCCATCAAACCTCATTTACATAGCCCTTTTCTTTCCATAATTTACAATAGTCCTTGCACCTGCCGGGGTCAGTTCGCTGGTTATGTTTTTTTCATTTTCAGCAAGTGATCTCAGCAGGTGGCTTACATAACATTAACTTCTCGCAAAGGGCCTCTACGTGTTGGACCCATGTCCCCATGCAAGCCTTTCAAAGGTCCGGGTAAAGCCCGTGAATCTCAGCGAGATACATATATAATAATAAAAAAGAGATATAATTAAATGACCTCGTCACAATAAACGGTCCCTACTCAGCATAATGCTGGCTACTTAAAGGTTAAGCAACCAGCGCTGGTCTTCCGTTGGACTATAACTTACATTAATTCAAAGTTTGATCAAATCCGTTCAGTAGTTTTTGCGTAAAAGAGTCACAAACATACATTCAACATTTTCACTATAATAATATTAGTTGCGTCATAAGACAGTAATACGGGCGGTGAAGATGATGGGTCTGATGGTAATGATTCCCTAATTAAAATCAACGGCGATGCCGAATGCGTTTGCTGCTTTAGCTATTAAGTTATTGCATTTAAATATAATCGGACAGTGAAGTGATGTCGTCTTGTGATGATGATGAGTCGAGTGATAAGCGGACAACGGCTATGACGAAAGCGATCGCAAAGGACATTGTCAAAAATTGCTCTAGAACCAACAAACATTTGACCCACGCCATCATTATTTATCTATTTTATTAAAATAATGGCAAATATCCGTAGACAATTTGCAATCTAAAACGAATATTTCAAAGTATTGTAAGTACTTATACCGAAGTCGCCGACATCTTTACTGAATGTCAACACACAATGTAACCTCATATGTATTAATGGCTACTGAATTAGAACCTCAAAATCTAATATTTTTTGTGTAATATTGCGATTTCCCCGCTTGTCCGTTTAAAAATAAATGCGTTACGGGAATTTATGGGTGATTTGAAATCATACTAGTATTTTTTCATTGCTGTTGGTTCTGGGGCAAATAATGTATGGGCGAAGAACAAATGTCCCTTAGTGAGTATAACGAAGCTATTTTTGTTTATATATTATTAATTAAATTCTATTTAATATTATTGTCTTGTGTTCTTGCGGAATTTACAAATGGACAGCTGTTATAATAAACCAGATACTTACCCACTGCTGGGCATAAATCCATGTGTAAGAGATGACGTCATACTTCAGCGCGCGGAGCTAGTGTTCTTTAGCGATCGTCCATTAATCACGTGAGGCTTGAAAGAGGGGGAAAGAGGTTCGAAAATATTCACGAAATATTACAAGGTAGGGGGGGGGGGGGGGCAAGGTTGGGTTAGCAAAGTGGGATATCACGAGTATTTTTTTTGCTGAACGCGCTGATTTCTAAACTGAAAAGAGGCGCTTTTGTGTGTGTGAATGATGTACGCTGTTGGCCGGGCCTTTACAGCTTCGGCGGACAAGAGGGCTAGCGTGCAACCACTACGCTCGAGCCAGAAGGGCAAGGGGGCAACTAGCTGGCGGGCGCCTCAAGGAGGAACGGCCTCGGCTTGGGCAGTCGCTATGGGGGAGGGCGTATACTAGGTGTCTCGCCGTGGTGCTCTGCACCGGCCGGCGGGCAAGGGATTCTTCGAGGTCGGTGCCTGATCCTGTGTGCGGTATCTGTGTCCTAGAGAAGGGATGTAAGGGCATCGGGAGGGAGAACTATTAGAAGT
This sequence comes from Phalera bucephala, assembly GCA_905147815.2. Lineage (NCBI taxonomy): Eukaryota > Metazoa > Arthropoda > Insecta > Lepidoptera > Notodontidae > Phalera > Phalera bucephala. Next base: position 10,512,568 of record LR990637.1, on the reverse strand, counting down.
GCTCACGTTTAATAAGTTTCCAATGTATTTCATCAATAAATTATTTATTACGATTTTAAATTTTGTTTTATTTTCTATGGTACGAGTATAATGTATGCTATGACTATGAGGTCCTATGGCCATTTGAATCAAAATCAATCAATATCAAAAGCTTTTTATTCACGTAGACTAAAAAGCAGTTATGAATAGTCAAAAAGAGAAAATTATTGATTACTTAAGACCACCATCCTTGAAGTAATTCCTGTGGAGGAGAAGGGCAAATACTCCACGCTTACTCTTTTTAAACATGAGAGATTTACACTTCTTGTATACATTGCATTTCATGGGGTATGGGAGAACAGTGCAGAACGAGCTAAATAGATGTGCTTAAGTATAGATTAAACATAAGTGTACTTAGATTCATGGTATCAGTCAGTGTCTACATAGTCCTCTCATTTACAAAATAGAGATTGTACACGTATATTATAAAACCGCCCGCGACATGTTCTCACCGACCCCCCCGATGCTTTGTCATCCCTTCTTTCCGCTCAGAATACGGGCGACGACGACGACGTAGTAGTAGATCCCCTCCCATAGCCGGCGGTTGACCGGTGCACTTAGTAGTGCACTCGTCCCCCTACAGCGACTGTCCCAACCGAGGGCGCCTCGAGTATGTCGCCCCTTGCCCTTCTGGCTGGCTAGAGCGTAGTGGTTGCACGCTCGCCTTTAAGTCCGGTGAAGCTGTAAAGGCCTCGCGGCCAACAGCGTACATCATTCACACACACACACACACGTATGATAATAATAGTAGGAGAAAAAAGGGTTACTATAAAATCATAGATCAGGCGGTGTTATTGGGTATGGATCTGTCGAAATCATCTCCGTAACAGTCCATAGCTTAGTGCCAGGGGTCGGTACCGGTTTTAAAAACCGGTTAAAACGTTCGAAATCCGGATAAAATTACGTCCTTTTATTAACCGGTTTATGAAGAAACCTTATGAAATTGAACGAAATTAATTTCGATTATTACTATTTATCCGTCACGCCTATATTCCCCAGAGGGGGTGGCAGAGGTGTACTGAGTACACCCACGTTTCGCCGACGATGTTAGGTCCCATGTAATAGGGGGCGAGCCTATTGCCATATACCGGGCACAATTCCAGACTCCGGACTCATACTGGGAATTTTTCGTTAGAAAAACTACATTTGTCCGACCTAGGACTTGAACCCAGGACCTCGTGATCACAAAGCGATGCGCTTTGCCACCAGACCAACGAGGCAGTCTACTATTTATTATTACTATATTAAAAAGTCAAAATGACCAATCTCAGTATCTTCTTGCAAAATAAACGTAAGTGGCCCTATGGGATTATCCAACATAAATGATAATTCATCAATAGATGAAAATATTGAAGAAAAATTGGTACACGGGCACACAAACAATGCACATCGATTAAGAAAAATTATGACGGTAGAAGTAGAACAAAACGCCAATGAAAAAAGCACTATATCGCAGCGAATGGGTGGCGGTGGATACTAGAGGTGAGGCGTATTTATTAGAACAGATCCAAAGAACAGGTATTTTTCGAGAATAGGCGGCACCTAATCCAATTCTGACAATACCTAATCCACCTAATATTTAGCCCGTTTAGCACGCTCACACCTGTTCCCGCGCTCTCTCACTCACTCATATGCTTATCGCTTTGCTATCCCGCTCACGTGTAAGGGTGGAGGGAGCGAGACAGCGCTATACAACGCGTATTGATATAAAACAAATGTAAATATAATAAATTGAAATCTTTTAAATACGCCATCTTGCGAACGCTAGACTTTTGCGGAATATTTAATATCGCAAGACTCAAAACTTCATACATTCGTAAGTTAACAAAAAAAGCCTGTAAAAAGTATGAAGGGAAGATACCAATTCATCACTAATATATCATTAAATGATAAAATAGAAAACAAGTATTAGTTTATTCAACCAATTTCGTGCAGAAATATCTAACCTAATCAAAAAAAAAATTTTATACCATTTCGAAACTTCCATTTTCTTAAAAGTGTAATTATGACTGTACCCGTTCTTAACTAACAAAACAATTTAACATTCAATTAATTCAAATATCGATAATTCGATATCAGGATTTGATATAGAATAGGCGGACTAAGATCACTAAGGAACGGTATGTGTATGAGATCATTGAGATTAGGTGGATTAGGTATTTGGATTAGGTATTTATGCAGACTAGGAACAGGTGTACTTAGTACCTGATTTACCTAATACGACCCATCTCTAGTGGATACATGCCTCGCGCTGCGGCTACAGACACCGCGCCGAGTCCAACCGGTTCGAGACAGCTGACCGTGACGTCACATGGGCAGGCCTCTGTAAAATCACTAGATTATTCAAACCGCAATCATTTGCCTATGAAGATCTCCTGACCGAATGGCAGGAAAGATGGGATACAACAACAAAGGGCCGTCACCTCTACCAGTTCATTCCATCCGTACGTGAGCGTTTGGCGAGAACATGGCTGGAGGTTGACCACTGTGTGGCTCAATTTCTCACCGGCAACTTAAACTGCTACCTTCTCCGCTATGTCAGTATCCCACGTCTACCTGCGAGTATGAACAATCGGCACACCACGATCTTTGGGAGTGCCGTCTTTGGCACAAATACGTCTGGGGTAATCTACTACGAGACAAGTCTACCAGAGGTCTGTAAGAAAAGAACCTGTTGGAACTCTGTCCTCTCTGTCTACCCTGTATCTGGTAAGATGATATAGACAGAACATGTAGTAGGTACCTTTTATTCCTTTCAATTTTTTCGGCTTATGAGAAAATTCTTGAAACGAATCCTAAGGCCCGTAATACCGTTTACGTACATAATAGACATTTTTAATTGATTATGAAAGCACTGCTTATATTTATTATCGATAGTAAACTACGATTTATTGTGTTTATTTTATTGTGACTATTCTATTCATATAAATATTATTGAAAATACTTATAAGGCTTCTAATTCAATTCTTTTTCTTCAAGTTATGGCTTCACACTAATTAGAAGTGTATTTTGCCAGTGCCAGTGAGATATAAAATCGTGTTTGTTTAAATTAATTCGACTCCCCGATGAATTGGATGACAACGATGATAATGAAATTAATGAAGTACCCTACCCTGGATAGTAAAGCGTTGGATACTTTACATACCAATTGGCACGTTTTATCACTTTGTTACAATTACCTTCACTCATGCACATATAAGAACACATAATGGTTAATATTCCACCAACATTACACATTATTAGTCGAAATAACACAAGTTTTGGCAATTAAAACAAATTGACAACATTACTCTTCGACTTCCCGCTAAAACTAATTTTCGTTTCCATTTGAATTCTTTACCGACAGCATAGTGATTACATTCTCTTTGCCATCAGTGCCAATTTAAAACATTTGCTCAAAGCAAACAAAGATAATATAATCACTACGTTTGTAGTGGTTATTTTCTTTTTGGTTTGAAAATTCCTATTATTTTTATTTTCTCATGGGCTCACACTTTAGGGTGTATAGTCAAGTAGGTTATAAGGGACTTAACATCGTCGGCGAAAAGTGGGAGAACACAGTACACCCCTGCCACCCCTGCTTGGGTAATATACGCGTGACGATAATAGTGTTAATATAATCACGCTAGATCTCTGTACTCTCTGCCTACCCCGCAAGGGATCTGGCGTGAGGTTATAGATAGATAGATCTTTTGCGGGGTCCACTAATTGCCCTCTCCACCTGCCCTTACCTACCACTCTTACAGACTTCTCTTTTAGCACAGCCTCCTCCCACAGACATACATGCATAGGTATAATGTCTTTTTGTGTGTGTGTTACTCTTCCACGCTTTTGGCCGCGGGGCCTTTACAGTTTCACCGGACAAGAGTGCGAGCGTGCAACCACTACACTCCAGCCAGAAGGAGGAATGGCCTCGGCTAGGGCTGTCGCTATGGGGGCTTATACTAGGTGTCTTAGCGTGGTGCTCTACACCGGCCGGCGGACAAGGGATCCTTCGACTTCGTCGGCGAGGTCGGTGTCTGATCCTGTGTGCGGTATTTGTGTTCTAAAGAAGGGAAATAAAGGCATCAGGAGGTTCGGTGAGAATATACCGCAAGCGGCGGTAGCGGCTGATGGGAGCGGTATCAGGTGCGTAGTCAGCGGCAGATACGATTAGGGTGTTCTGATGATTGGATGTGTTCGCAAAGTAGCGAGTTGTCGCCGTTTTAATAAAGGTGCGAATAGGTTCGGAACCGAGATCGGCATGGAGATCTACATTCCACATCATGTCTGTCAATTTAAGAGCGGGCGATGGGTGATGTGTACAACCGTACGTCATGGTGGGCCGTACGCAAGCTTTGTAAAGTGACACCTTATTTCGAAGGGACATTTTACCCCGCTTGCAAGTTATAGGGTAAAGACGGCCGAACACAAGGGCGGCTCGGTTACGGAGTCGCTTGATGTGCGGCCCGAAGTCGTGGTAGTGTATAGGGTTACCTCTAGACATTTGACCTGTTTGACCCAGCGGATAGGTCGGTCGAACAGTCACTTGATCTAAATTACTTCTGGGGTGGCGTAGGGTGGCACCTCTGAAGAAGAACGCCGCAGCGCTCTTGTTCGGATTCACCGCAATACGCCACTTTTGCCCAGAGTATTGGCGGCTGCCTGAAGGTTGCTGGTAATGACGCCCTTATACCTATGTGAGACAGAGAGCGATGTCGTCCGCGAATAGTGCCAGATATACCTTCCACGAATGAGGAATATCGTGCGTGTATAGGCCAAATATTGGGGCAAGGAGGTATGCTGTCTTCCGCCTTCAAACACAAAATATATTGTCCTGCTTTGAGCCGTTGGCCCCGGATACCACTTAATGTCGTAGAAGACAAGCCGAGTTGGAAGCCTTAAAGGCGGCTTGCTAAGTTCCATCAGCAGGTGGCCACAAACCTGCCTCCCCCGCCCCGCACTGGCTCCGCGTGCTGGAGTATCTAATCTCTCTCACCTCGATTTGTTACAGAAGGCCTTTGCCCAGCAGTGGGCAGTACAGGCTGGTATTATACATTGAAGGCATATTAAAGGTTTCTATACTTATTGCAAGCTAACATCTTGGGATTCAAGGAAATCGGGCACGAATAAATACAAAATTACAAAAATAACCTTTATTCATTCAAAAAAAACTTATTTGATGTCTTAAAATTATATAAACAATTACAATTACATTTTATTTAATACAAACAATGCTTTCTTGTGAAAGATTTAAATTATTAAACATTATTATCTAAAAACTAAAAGTACCTGACCAGTATGGTCAGCAACATAAATCGCTGTTATTTTTATGAAGTTGATATACAAACTGAACTCTGTACTCTCTGCCTACCCCGCAAGGGATCCGGCGTGATGATATAGATAGATAGATAGAAGTTGACATATAATACGTACTACAGCTTTTTGAAACAAAAAATATGGCGCAATTCATGACCGCGGGGTTAGCGGGATGTTAGTGTTTTCATTTATACAAATAAATAAAATTGAGGTGTCTGTAATGGCAAAATAATAGCTTTCCTAAATGCATATGAAAGTATATACGGGTTTACGACAAAATAAAAGTAACAGTGGCACTCCGGGAGTGTGACAGAAGTGAAAACTTGAACAATTTCGTGTGTATTTTTTGAATCGTCAGAAATATTTTTTGATTTTTTTTATATACAGAAGTGTCGGTAACGGTAACAGTGTCGCGAGTTCAATGGTTTTTTCCCTTCTCAAAAAATGCCCAACGCGCCTAAAGAAGTTTTCACTTCAAATTTTATTTTGTTTGTCCGTTACGGTTATTCCGGACCAATTTTGACGGCATTTCCACTGGCAGATAGCCGATGTTATAAGGAGTAACTTAAGCTACTTTTATTTTAGAAAAAGATTTGTTTATTAAATTCAACGCGGTAGATGTCGCGAACAAAGGAACCAAGAATGTTCTCATTTCATCTTTTGTTTTGTCAAAAAATTTACTTAAGGAGAGACAGGAGAAGACATCTCTAGTAATACATAATAATTCTTTGTTTATTTTGCATTTTTATTTAATTCTGTTTCTCAAATCGCTTGCACACTTTTCTTTCCCACAGAGTGCATTGTTTCTGTTGATCTAAATATATTTAAATATGTTGCTATTGGGTCTGATCTGAACGACAAGTCAAGGGCCGTAACCGGCGAGCGTGTATGAGACGAACTATGAGAGTGGAGGAAGCCAAAGAGGTATGTAAGGAAAGAACCTGTTGGAACTCTGTACTCTCTGCCTACCCCGCAAGGGACAGTTCCCTTACGCCAGTGCGTAATGATATAAATCGATAGATATAGTTTTACTTTTCCTACCCCTCCCTCCCTGTTTTTCTTAAATTTGTTGGGGGCTCCAAGACAATTGAAGCGCTTCCCCAGACCCCCCGAGATTTAAACCTTGGGGTCATCTAAGGAGACTATTGTGTATCCCGGCTTCCAGGAGTTACAATGGTGGAAATGTGTGACGGGCTTAGATCGATGTATAGATGTTGCTATAAATTTGGTTTTGACAACGTTTGCCTATGTTCGTAAAATTAAAACTATTACCGATTTTAAAAGCAGAGACTAAGCGATTTACGTTGCTGGCTGTACATACTAATTCAATGGAGGAAAATGGAATTAAAATTAAAACAATTATGAGTAGGCCTTTGTAGCGCTGTACGGAAGTGATATTCCCGATCACCAGGTTAAGCAGCCTTCGACTCGGTCGGTCTGAGATGGGCGACCGTTTTCAGCATTTTCATATTCAAGCGTCTTCATGCTTCGGAAGGCACGCTAAGACGCTCTCGGTTGTCACTTATATGATAGTCGTTTAGTAAAGTCGGAAGCCTTATAGGCTTGCTGTGTTCCAAGAGCAGGTGTCCACAAACCTCCCTCCCCGCCCCGCACTGGCTCCGCGTGCTGGATTATGACCTGATATCTCTCATTGAGATTTGTGAGAGGCGTTTGCCCAGAAGTGGGACTGGAATTTATGACAAAGAAGTTATTTAAAAATACAGAGAAGTACAGATCCTCATCTTTTGAAGTTGTGTCAATTAGACATATTTAAGAATGCCTTGGTCCTTATTAGTTATGACCAAACGCGGTGCTTTATGATAATTTCGTTAAAAGATCGTGTTTTAGATATAACAATAAACCTAGACTATCTTACCATGACCAAATAGACCGAGTCTTATCTGAAGGACAAGTTAAGAGTCTCCGTAACCGGCGAGCGTGTATGAGACGAACTATGAGATTGGAGGAAGCCAGAGAGGTCTGTAAGGAAAGAACCTGTTGGAACTGTGTACTCTCTGCCTACCTTGCAGGGGATCTGTCGTGATGATTAGCCTATAATATCAGCCTATACTGCTGGGCAAAGACCTTCTCTCACAAATCTCAGTGAGAGAGATGAGGTACATATTGCAGCACGCGGAGCCGGTGCGGAGCGGGGGAGGCAGGTGCGTGGACACCTGCTGGTGGAACTTAGCAAGCCGCCTATAAGCCTTCCAACTTGGCTTAACGACTACCACATTAAGAGTCAGCCTAGAGCATCTTAACGTGCCTTCCGAAGCACGGAGACGCTCGAAGATAAAAATGCCACAAACGGTCACCCATCTCAGGCCGACCGAGCCGAACGCTGCTTAACCTTGGTGATCGGTAAGAACACAGCGCTACGAGCGCTTCACGGCGCGGTATTTTCTATGCCACTTGAGTACCAATAAACGTTTATTCCATGAAGTGTTAGTAACACGTCGTCGTTTTGTATTTTTATTTAACCCTATACTAGGAATAATTCCTGTGTAGTGGCTGCGTTTACAGACATAAAATTCATATACACAAACTTTCAGACCGAAACAAGTATTTGTGGGTCACCCAAAGATTTGCCTACTTCGCAAGGGATCTGACTCGATCATAGAAATAGACGAAGAAAAAAGACACACTCTATTACGCTATAGGCCAGAGCCCTTGACCAGTCTAACGGTCTGCACTCAGACCTCCAGACCTGAGTAAGGTGCTTAACTGACCACGGTCGATACTCTGAGGAAAGCGTGAAGCTGGATGTCAATTGTAAACAATTCTACCGCCACTCTATAACACTACGATCCAGACAGCTAGACTAGTCTAACGGTCTGCGCTCAGACCTCTAAACAATAAACAAGATGTTCAACTGATCGCGGTCGTTCTGTAATCTGAGGAAAGCGCGAAGCTGCATGTCATTGTAAACAATTCCACCGCAACTATATTACACTATAGTCCATACCGCTAGACTAGTCTAACGGACTGATTTCAGACCTCTAATCCATTAACAAGATGTTTAACTGATTACGCTCGGTCTGTACTCTGAAGAAAGCGGCGAGCTGGATGTCAAACGTAAACAATTTTAAAGCCACTCTATGGAACAGACCGCTAGACCAGTCTAACGGTCTACGCACAGACCGCCAGACCGTTGTTTAACTGGCCGCAGTCTGTCGGTACTGGGAGGATAGTGGGGAACTGGATGCCGACTGTAAACATAATTCTGATGCCCTTTCCGCTAGCTCTGTGGTTATCTGTGGAGGAAGAAATATATATTTCAATATTATATAGTATTCTGCGTTGGAACTCTGTACTCTGTGTTCGGTACACTGTGCAGTTCGATCGGCGCTATTAAGTCAGACTATCGGACGCGTCGCCGTATCATATCAATTTTTTATCAGTTTAGCATTCATAGATCATATCATTCACGATCATTATTATCATAAATAGTGTTAATCAAACTTGTCATTTATCAGACACTGTACCCCCCCCCCGTACCCCCTACATACTGGTCCTTCGAGCCGGATTTAAACCAGCGACCTATGGAAACTAATCAACTATCATTTATCAGTTACTGAGCGGTACCCCCTAATTCATGCCGAATTTGAACTAGCGACCTAGGAAACTTATCAACTATCTTTTATTAGTCACTGAGCGGTACCCCCCCCCCCCCTACACTCTGCCTACTCCGCACGAAACCTGGCGTAATGCTAGAGACTTGACAGACGGTTTGATCCAGTCGTTAAGAGCTTCAGCCCCTTAACCCAATAGATCGTACAAGTCGCGGGTTTGAGTCCCGTACAGGACTAATCTTTCTGCGTACCCACAAATATTTGTTCATGGCTGGGTATTTGTGTATGTGAATTTCATGTTTGAGAACGCACCCACGACACAGGAATAATTCCTAGTCTAGGGCTACGGTTTTTTGAGTGGAAGAAACCAGAGAGGTCTGTAAGGAAAGAACCTGTTGGACATACTCTCTGCCTACCCCGCAAGGGATCTTGTCTATATATTTTTTTTTCTTTTTTTAAGCAACGTAGCCCCACACTAGGGTATATTCCTGCGTCGTGGGTGCGTTTACAAACATGAAAATACCCAGACCGGAACAAATAATTTTGGATCACAGAAAGATTTGTCACGTACGGGTATCGAACCCGCGATTATTAGACACAGTGAGCGGAGTGGCTTAAGCTCTTAACCACTGCGCTAAATCGTCCGGCGATATATAGATACATAGATAGATAAAAAAACATAATATAAAAATAAAAAAGCTGGCTGCGTCTATAAATAAAGTCTTGGCGAGCTGTGGGGGAGGCCTCTGCCCAGCTGTGGACGGCTATGGACGGACGACGATGTTACGGGTAACTATGTTTTGGCTAACTCCAGGTACAGGTCGTGTCACGTAAAAAGAACGCTAGCGATCAAGCTGCGCATTAGGCGATTTATCGGTCTATTTGGTGGTATAAGGTGCCCCGCGGCCAACAGCATAGATCATTCACACACACACGTCTTGCGTTATTCACGATACACCTAACAGCTAACGATATGGTACACTGACGGATCCAAAACCAAGTCTGGAACGGGAGCCGGAGTATACACGGAAGGATACAGCCCAAGTCAAAGCATGGGCAGATTTGCATCAATATTCCAAGCAGAGACCTATGCGATAAATATTTGTGCAAAAGAGATATTGGACAAACGAATTACAGGCAAGAGAATCTACATCTGTAGTGACAATCAGACTGCCCTCAAAGCCATCAGAGCTCCTATGAGCTAAACTCAGCACTGGCTGCGGAGTGCGCATTTCTTCTTGAGAGATATGGAGCGCGCAACACGGTCAGGTTCATCTGGGTCCCTGGGCACACGGGGGTTGATGGCAATGAGCATGCGGATGACTTAGCCAGAAAGGGAGCAATGGAGAAACCAGTTGGTCCAGAACCGCTCAATGGCATAACAGATGGTGCCTACAGAGGCGCGCTCTACAAATATGCCCAAGAACAACACAGGAAAGAGTGGGAAACAAATACAGGGCCGAGACACTCCAAGGAATTTCTCTCCGCATGGTGTGACAGCGACAGCAAGAGACTACTAAAACACAGTAGACTACAAATAAGGCAACTAATTGGAGCATTCACATGCCACTATGGCACAAAAGAACAGATCTACACAAGATGAACCTCTGCAGCGACGTGGTATACAGAGACTGAAACCATGAAGCACGTCCTCTGCCACTGCACAATCTGGCGGCGAATGAAGCTGTGGCAGGAACGTTGTGGCAGGATTTGTCAAAGGGAAGATCTTCCAGCCAGATGGGTGGTGTGTCTGGCGGGGCCTGACACTCTCCCCCAAGAGTTGTTATCGGGGGCTTGTGTATACGTTACACGTCGTGCACACTAATATCGCGTTCTAGACATGTATGGCGAATCGTCAACACCATCAGGCAGGTAGTCACAATTATGTAGCGATGTATAGGGATCGCTACAAAGCTACTGGGAGTGGCCTATCCAAACCCAGAGGAATTACGGCTCTGCCCCCCTGCTGGAATCTACAGCCTGGTACAGGGAGTATTTGATCCTTCAGGTACGTAAGAGCATCTGGGCAAGGACAGCCCAAAAGATCCCATCGGGTCGAAGTGCGCCCGAGGTCTCCTCGGTCCGACAAGCCAACAGTAAGATAAGATAATACGATACCCATTGTATATTGTATTTGGACAAATGTGTATGTTTATTTATATCATTTTGTTGGTCTGTGTGTTTATGAATTATGTTGTGTATTTATGTTTAGTTTTATTTCAATTGTACACTTGTTATAGTCCTCTCTGTTTTCATCTATCGCTGTAAGGTTAGCTGTAAGAAAAATCAATTTTGAGTTAAGCTCGCTTTTGTCGTTAAAAGTTCCCATTCTAATGTTAATTGTAAATATATATGTGTATAATAAAGAAGGAATGAGGAGTACCTTGTTGTGTGCGGCCGGCGTGGAGTCGGGGGGAAGCTTCAGCGCGTGGAGAACAGCGGCCAGGTGCTGCGGAGGCTCGCCGGCTGCCAGCGCCAGCTGCACGAGCCGCCCGCCCATCTCCGCGCGGGCCGCGCGGCCTCGCGCCGACCTGCACACGACGTTTCATGTACAATATCACTTAATACTTTTCATGTGGGTTTGTCAAGTAATGACTCTATTATGTTAGTATTAACAAGCAAAACTACACTCCAGAAACACATGCGCTCACGCACACACACACACACACACACACATGCATACAAGCGCACACCAAGCATGCGCACGCACGCACACATCACACCCACAAACACGCACATACACACACTCCAGCTCTTTCAGAACAACTCCTAAGCCAGGTCCACATCAAGCGCGACAAATCCTCGAACATTCGCTCTCACGAACCTCAAGCAAAATTCACGTGTCTGCCGCGCGCGTCATCTCATACCCTTTTTACATACTGCCACTGCCGCCACTTCCCTCCTCGAGCAACAAACAGTAGCAGCGTCAACTATTCACATACTCCCTTTGCACCTCAAGCGTCGCTTGGTATTTCTATAATGTTGAAATTCCCGACATCAGATTTCCTTTTCCCCGAAATGATTTTGTTTTTATAAAAATATCCTAAATTTCTATACTAACCCCTCCTTTTCTGATCCGTCATCCGCATATTTTTGGATGTATCGCATTAGATTTTTATTCCTAAGGTATTTCCTCAAAATTATTCTTTCCCCATAATTGCAAAACGATTGTGAGTGGAGTAGAGTGGACGGGGCCTGTCAGTCCTTTGAGTTCCGCCCAATAAATCGCCGAAAGAAGGGGGGCGTCGGGCGATGATAGCAAGTTGCGCGGTATTGTTTCTTTCAAATAGCTTCTTTAGTATAAAAAGAATAGTAATACTTTCATTTCTTAAAAGAGTAACCGTGGAGCTTTTTGCCCTTCTTCTCCACAGGAATGACATTCTGAAGGGGTGGTAGATTCCTAACTAATCAATAACTTCTTTTTTAGACTATTCATAAATTCTTTTACGCAGGCGCTCGCAGTGCTGTGCTATCGCGGTGTTCGTACCGAATTCCAAGGTTAAGCAGCGTTTGACTCGGTCGGCCCGAGATGGGTGACCGTTTGTGTCATTTTCATATTCGAGCGTCTCCCTGCTTCGGAAGGCACGCTAACCGTTGGTCTCGGCTACCACTTAATGTGGTAGTCGTTAAGCCGAGTTGGAAGCCTTGAAGGCGGCTTGATAAGTTCCAACAGACAACCACAAACCTGCCTCCACCGCACCGCACTGGGTCCGCGTGGTGGGAGTATGACCTGATCTGTGTCACCTCGATTAGTGACAGAAGGCCTTTGCCCAGCAGTGGGCAGTATAGGCTGATATTATTATACTTTTAGGTCTATATAAATAAATAACTTTGATTATTGTTCTTGAACATAGTAAGTAATTGTACGTACCGCGGGCGGAGTGCCCCGAGGGCTCGGCAGGCGGCGGCCACGGCCGGCCTCAAGGCTTCCAGCCGCGCCTGCACCCCCGCGCGCTCCCGCGCCGCGTCCGCACCACTCCCGCAGGACACCAACCCGCGGATCTGTGTAACAAACACACAATACATCGATGTATTCATAGATAAATTACTCGTCTAGATAGACTACCACGTACGCGGAAATGGCATATCCTTCCTCACGATATTCGAGATTTACCAATTAATAAATTTAAAACCATAATGAAAGCAGGATAAATGCGGTGGAAATGCGAGCTTTGCGGAAGATGTGCGGAGTGAAGCTGACCGACCGTATTCGCAACAGTAGTAAGAAAGCGAGTAGGTATGAAAGATAGTATCGGTGTAAAGATGAGAAACGGTATGCTTCGTTGGTTCGGGCATATAGAAAGAATATCCGAAGTAAGGATGACAAAACAGATATATAATGCGATAGTGGAAGGATGTAGGTACCGGGGAAGACATAGCCTATCTTACCATGACCAAATACACCGGGTCTTATCTGAAGGACAAGTCAGGAGTCTCCGTAACCGGCGAGCGTGTATGAGACGAACTATGAGAGTGGAGGAAGCCAGAGAGGTATGTAAGGAAAGAACCTGTTGGAACTCTCTGTACTCTCTGCCTACCCCGTAAGGGATCTGGCGTGATGATATAGATAGAAAACCATAATCAAGGCTAAATTATGTAAGAAAGCTTATTACAAAATTTCGGATTACATAGAAGATAAGACCGCGTGGGATTGAAGTGCCATGTTATTGATAGTAATGTTATGTAGTGTGTTCTCTTATAATTACGGCAATGTTAAAGCGTAGCGTGTTCTGCCTGACGAGGTTGGGATATTGCTGTTTTCTAGACACAATCTGGCTACCGTCTTTGGGGTTCTGGTGTGGTCATGCGGAAGAGAAAGGGAAGAGCGCTATGGGTTAGTGAGAGAGGAAGAGCAGGCCTACCTCTGCCGTATGCGTGAGAGAAAGGGAAGAGCGCAGTGGGTTAGTGATAGAGGAAGAGGAGAAGAGGAAGCCATACTGACTGACGCCGTTACACGTTACGTTACGAAGCAGTTTACCATCCCATAAGAAGTTATCACTTCAAAAATTAAATTGACTATTTGTAAGCGCCCCCGCAGGGCGTATACAAAATAAATTATTTGAGTTTATTGGAAATGGCTTCATCAAGGTGGAAAGGGAGAAGCCTCCTCCACCAAACCGGTGTGGGACCGCGCCGGCCGATGATGGCATGCTCCTCGTACGTGACACGGTTACATTACACCACCAAAGCCGATGACATTGTGTAGTATGTCCGTAAGAAGACCATGTACACTGCGAGGGTCAAAAAGCTGAACTCGCAAAACAATACGGCGTTTAATTCGTTTATGGTGCCAGTTCCCACTTTCAAGCAGGAGACCTTCATGAGCGAGGAGTTCTGGCCGAAGGGTGTCGTCTTCAGCAGATTTCGTGGGAGATTACGAGACGCCCCTGCACAGCGCTTCATGTCGCCGAAATTACATGTTACTTAGATAATAAGTTTAATATAATATTATATGTATGTTGCCTGACTCACGAGGTCCTGGGTCAAAAATCCTAGGTGGGACAAGTGTAGTTTTTGTAACGATAACTTCCCAGTACGAGTCCGGAGTCTGGAATCGTGCCCGGTATATGGCAATAGGCTCGCCCCTTATTACATGGGACCTAACATCGTCCGCGGAACGTTGGTGTACTCAGTACACCTCTGCCACCCCCGCTTGGGGACTATAGGCTCGACGGTGTGGTGTAATCATTGATCTGATTACATTTTGCCTGTAGCGACCTCTATACATCGCTACATAGTTGCGACTACCTACCAATAGATGGTGCTGACGATTCGCCATACATGTTTAGAACGCGATATTACAGTGCGCACCGCGTGCAACATATATATAAGCCCCCGACAACAACTCTGGGGGAGAGTGGCAGGCCCCGCCAGACACATCACCCGTCTGGCTGGAAGATCTTCCCTTTAACAAATCCTGCCACAACGTATCTGCCATATGCCCATCTGGTTATACGATTGTGGTACTGACCTCGTGGCACACATGTAAATAGTGGTAGAGAGCTTGGCCGCCGCTCTCCCAGCCGCTGAGCTCGTGCCTGTCGGCGGCCGCGTGCATCTTCTCCAGCAGGGGGGCTATGCTCTGGAGGTCATCTGTTCACGACACCAATTCATAATGAAAACAAGAGAAAAATAGGAGGCCGAAATGTATGTATTGTACGATATTTATACATAATATATTTGCCCTGTTAAGAAACTGTCCCACCGTTGGGCACAGGTCTCAAACTGAGAGGGCTTAAGCCATAGTCCACCACGCTGGCCGAGTGCGGGTTGGCGAACTTCACACACCTTCGAGAAATTCTCAGGCATGCAGGTTTCCTCACGGTGTTTTCCGTCACCGTTAAATCATATGATAATTAATTTTTAATACGCACATGCTTTCGAAAAGGCAGAAGTGCATGCCTGGGTTTGAACCCGAGACCTCTGACTTTGCAGTCCAACAGTCTAACCATTTGGCTATCACTGTTTTTTTTAGATATTAGATCCTATGTAAAAGAAGGCGAAGCTATTGGCAGTTGACAAAAAACTACAAAAACCACGCTTAAATATAGCATTTTCTGTTAATCCTTATTATACAAGGTGTATCGTAATTAACGCTAGACCTCAGACGCCTTGATTAGATAATTGCTTTACAAATTAAATACCTATAACAAATTTTCAAATTTAAAGTGTTTTACCCCCTACACTCGGGAACGTATGGTTTCATACGTTGCAGTTTTCTACCCAATATAACATTGAAACTAGTATGTGTATGTACTGACAGTGGCGTGGAACCATTTGGCCCTATGTAAATAGGTTTTTTCCTTTTTTACACCCGTTTTTATTAATAATTATTTGCTGTTTTTTTATATAATTGTACATACTGTAAATAATATTCTTCATTGCAAATAAATCTATCACAGTATGTGTATGTGTGCATATTGAGAAATACATTTTAGCAATGCATTTGAAATCTACATATTGCTTTGAATTAATAAATAAAGGTCATTGTTCTGCGCCCACACATGATTTGCCCCAAAACCAACAGCAATGAAAAAATACTTGTATGATTTCAAATCACCCATAAATTCTCTTAAGGCATTTATTATTAAACGGACAAGCGGGGGAATAGCAATATTGCGCAACAAGTATTAGATTTTGAGTGATGATATAATATTAATATGACGGACGATTTAGCGCAGTGGTTAAGAGCTTAAGCCGCTCCGCCCACTGTGTCTAGTAATCGTGGGTTCGACTCCCGCACGGGACAAACCTTTGTGTGATCCACAATACTTTGTTCCGGTCTAGGTATTTGTGTATGTGTGTAAACGCGCCCACGACACAAGGAATTATCTTATGCTGGAGCCACCATAATTAAAAAAATAAATCTATTGACTGCCTCGTAGGTCTAGTGGGAAAGCGCGTCGGTTTGATCACGAGGTCCTGGGTTCAAATCCTAGGTCGGACAAATGTCGGAAATCTTCCCAGTATGAGTCCGGAGTCTGGAATTGTGCCGGGTATATGGCAATAGGCTCGCCTCCAATTTATTATATGGGGCATAAAATTGTTGGCGAATAATGGGTGTACTCAGAACACGTCTGCCACCCCCGCTTGGGGAATATACGCGTGAAAGGAAGGAAGGAATTATTTGTTAGTAATAAATAAACTTTAAAACTACTGAAAATTAATAATTCTTTCACCATATGAATCCAAGAGCTCGTGAACACAAGAGATAAAATAAATAAATAATTCATTATTGTTTCATTAAGAGCAGTGATAGCCTAGTGGTTCGACTGATAGACTGCAAACTCAGAGGCCTCAGGTTCAAACCCATTCACGCACCTCTGTATTTTAGAAAACATTAGCGAAAAAATAACTTTCCCTTACATTAACGGTGAAGGAAAACATCAAGAAGAAACCTGCATGCTTGAGAGTTTCTCGAAGGTGTGTGAAGTTCGCCAACCCGCACTGGGCCAGCGTGGTGGACTATGGCCTAAACCCTCTCAGTCTGAGAGGAGGCCCGTGCCCAACGGTGGGACAGTTTCTTAACAGGGCTAATATTATTATTATTTATTTATTAAGGACGATTTAGCGCAGTGGTTAAGAGCTTAAGCCGCTCCGCACACTGGGTCTAATGGTCGCGGGTTCGATTCCCGCACGGGACAAATCTTTGTGTGATCCACAATTATTTGTTCCGGTCTAGGTATTTGTGTATGTGAATTTTCATGTTTGTAAACTCACCCACGATACAGGATAAATCCTAATGTGGGTCTAGGTTTTAAAAAAATAAATAAATATTGTTTTGGTTACACGGCACCTGCTAACACTGCTTCTGGCAACAGTTCGTCCAAAAGCACCTTGTGTGCAGCGTTCCATTGACACGCACCCACTAGATGTTCAGCCTCCACCGCTGGCAAATGCTGCAACAAATAAAAATAAAATATACTAGCTGTCACCTACGGCTTTGAACGCTTTTCCTTCTTAAAATGATAAATGTGAAAGTTCGTATATTTAGATGTTTGTTGCTCAATCACGCAAAAACGGATTTAGATGAAAGGACCTAAAATATTAATTTAATTTTGACTAATTAAAAAGCGGTGCCTAAGACGGAAGAACGAATGACAAAAAAGATATACAATGCGAAAGTGGAGTGATCTAGGTATCGGGGAAGACCTAGACTATCTTACCACGACCAAATAGACAGAGTCTTATCTGAAGGACAAGTCAAGAGGTCTCCGTAACCGGCGAGCGTGGATAAGACGAATTATGAGAGTGGAGGAAGCAAGAGGGATCTATAAGGAAGGAATCTGTTGGAACTGTGTACTCTCCCTACCCCGCGAAGGGTCTCACGTGATGATATAGATAGCTAGATTTTAGTCTGCCAAATAACATCTGTCACTGTCAATGCAGTAACTATCAACCACAGTATTGCGACTTCGGGTTCTAGCCCTTTAAGGTTAACATATTGCAATTATTGATTAGTTTCTTTACGTATGTATACATATATACATATATTTAAATACGTAATATAAGTCTATCTATCTATCTATAACCTCACGCCAGATCCCTTGCGGGGTAGGCAGAGAGTTCAGAGTTCCAACAGGTTCTTTCCTTACATACCTCTCTGGCTTCCTCGACTCTCATAGTTCGTCTCATACACGCTCGCCGGTTACGGAGACTCTTGACTTTTCCATCAGATAAGACTCGGTTTATTTGGTCGTGGTAAGATAGTCTAGGTCTTCCCCGGTACCTGCATCCTTCCACTTTCACATTGTATATATAAGTCTATATGAATATTTATATAAGTATATTGTTATTTATTCCCCTTAAGTCCAAGTTGGCATATCTGACGTCACCCTTATTGGTGCTGCCAGAATACCAGCGCTGCACCATGATCCATCGGTATGGTGTAGCAATATGCTGGGGCGGTGTCCTATTCAGCCCCCCCCCCCCCCCTCTGGTGTCTGTAAATGTTTTGGCTAGCTCTTCCTTTGTTTTTATTTCTATTTGTTATTATCTTTGTGGACGACGACGACGACGGTCTACGTCGATGGCTCGATGTTCGAAATTGTTCGGGAGTATGTCTACCTTGGACAAGTTGTCCAATTTGGTAGGAATAACTTCGAGAAAGAAATCAACCGCAGGATCCAATTGGGTTGGGCAGCATTTGGCAAACTACGTCACGTTTTCGCTTCGCCTATACCGCAATGCCTGAAGACTAAAGTCTTTAACCAATGCGTTCTACCTGTTATGACTTACGGGGCCGAGACGTGGACACTCACAGTGGGACTAGTCCACAAATTCAAAGTCGCACAGCGGGCTATGGAGCGAGCTATGCTCGGCGTCTCTTTGAAGGATAGAATTCGTAACGAGGTAATCCGACAAAGAACCAAAGTTACCGACATAGCTCGCAGACTCAGTAAGCTAAAGTTGCAATGGGCTGGTCACATCTGCAGAAGGACCGACGGCCGATGGAGCAAGCGTGTCCTAGAGTGGAGACCGCGACTTGGTAAGCGTAAGGTAGGACGGCCCCCAGCTAGATGGACCGACGACCTCAAAAAGGTCGCTGGGACAGACTGGATGCGGAAGGCGGAGGACCGTGTGCAATGGCGCGTGTTAGGAGAGGCCTGTGTCCAGCAGTGGACTACGATAGGCTGATTGATTGATGATTGATATCTTTGTGGTTAATTTTAGTATCACCATTACTATGCTTGTTTAGCTGAATAAATGTCTTTTCTTTCTTTCTTTATAGATAAAAGCCCTGCAATCTTCTCGCTTCTCTCTTCGCCCAGAAGCGTCTGAAGACCTAGAAACCTTTTAAAATTGTTCTGCAAGGAATATTTACTAGTTTTAGTTACTAATTTAGTTGACCTTCCAATACTGTTGCAAAACAACGACGGTAGGTAGCACAGGGCGTTGGTACGAGTACGCGGAAAACTGTTAGTTCTTGATAAATTCGGTTTTCTGAATGTGTGCGACTATTTTGTGATTATTCTATGATAGTGAAATCAATATGCAATCAATGAAATTGAATTAAGTGCGACTATCATTATTTATCAATATATTCATAATATTCTTTTAATCTATATATTAATACGTGAAGCAAAAACTTTTACGAAAATTGCGCGGGCGGAGGAGTATGAAATTTCCCACACTTATAGTTTATATAGAGAAGGAGTGCAGAATGCTAATATTTTTTTAAAATTATGCATAAAACACATTAAATCTATGAAAAAAACATTACACACACTACCATGTATTTGACACAATAAACGTCAAATTGATGTTTGTCTTTAATATTATTCGTCTATAGTCTTACTGAATGTCAAACATAACCAGCAAACGATGAAAGAGTAGGTCGAATATCGACCTATGGGCGACTACTACGAAGAATAACTATCTGAAGGGCAAGTCAAGTCTCCGTAACCGGTAAGCATGTATGAGACGAACTATGAGAGTGGAACTCTGCACTCTCTGCCTACCCCGCAAA
Organism: Phalera bucephala; assembly: GCA_905147815.2. Classification (NCBI taxonomy): domain Eukaryota; kingdom Metazoa; phylum Arthropoda; class Insecta; order Lepidoptera; family Notodontidae; genus Phalera; species Phalera bucephala. The sequence goes on along the minus strand of LR990637.1, from coordinate 10,492,690 downwards.
GGATCTGGCTTGATGATTATAGATAGAGAGAAGAAGAACAGTTTGCGGCACTTACCTCATACTTAGCCCGATGTGCTTGAGCAAGCAGCAGCCATTTCTCTGGCACTTTCAACCTTCTGACCAGCTCCAGCCTACTCTTCAGCTCCGGAGTATCAGCTCTGGCTGGGGCGTGCCGGGAGAGAACTCCTCGGATGAGGTGGCCTCGCCTGGAGAATAGAACATGATACAATCTAATTTCTACGTCAGAAAAAGAAGGTTAGAACCCGCGACAACACGATCTAATGGGCGAAACGGCTTATGCTGTTAAGTATAAAACCAAACAGTGTCATGAAAATGGCCAGCGTGTTTCCATCGGTCGAGTGGAAACCCTCTAACATGGTCGAGGGAGGTGATGGCTGGTCAAGTAGTCGTACTCGTGACCGTGCTGCTTGTGGAGACTGCTCCACCCAGGATCCTCTAGCATTTCATTCTAGCATATATTTAAATATAGTCTTAAATCTCAGTCGTAAGGCATCACACTGGAGCTGGATCGCATTAAAGCTTTTGTGTAATATAAAAATTTATGAATCTATACAAAAAATAATAAAAAAATGAATGGAGAGTGACGACTAAATGAACTGTATAAAAAACTCTATACCGCGATTTACAATTCCAAGCGTCTCAATGAGCGCCATCTAGGGAGGTTATATGGAAACTAAAAATAATATAATTTAATAATACGTTAACACTATGTAAATGGACAAAAGTCCATCGAATTTCATTTATGATCTATAACTAGTCGACTTAGAAAAGCTCCTTATTTCGACATAGCTTTCACAGTTTGTATCTGGACGACCAATTAAGGCAACCCAGAACTCAGGCTTGCGAACACCCTCAAAACTAAAATCGTTTATTTTGCATAAACCCTGCGGGGGTGTTTACAAAGTATCATATGTACATTTTTTTTTAATCGGAACGCGGCCTCCTATGAGAAAATCAGTGGGCTTGTCTTTTATTATTTAATTCTCTTTCTGTTTTATCCTTTCCATTTTGTTTTAATCTTATTGTGTGGATAAAATGTTTTTTTTTTTTTATGTTTATATGGATAAAATGTTAAGGTTATGTTAGGTTTACGATCTTTACGATCGAGCTCCAGTGTGATGCCGTACGAACGAGATATGAGACTAATGAAGTTATTTATAAAGAGTGTAAAGGATTCCAGATGGAGCAGTCCCCACAAGCAGCACGTTCACGAGTATGACCGCTGGAACAGCCATCACTCCCCTCGACCATATTGGAGGGGAGGGAGTGACCCGACAGACAGCCACCGCAAGCAAAGACATTAAAGTGAGCATGACCAAACCAGAACCCCAAAGACGGTGGTCAGATTGCGGTCTACAAAGCAGCATAAATACAAGGCTCCAAGGTAGAGTATACTCACGCCGCGTCGTCCGGGTGGTAGGCCAGAACCTGCACAGCCAGGTGCCAGTCGCCTGCAGCCTCGAGCTGGTCGGCGAGCCCGCACACACTCTCCACGGACGCCTGCCCGAACCATGCGCCCAGAAGGAAGCTGGGACAAGCCACAAGAGATGATAATAAATAATATCTATCTATATCATCACGCCACTTGACTGCCTCGTTGGTCTAGTGGCTAAGCGCATCGCTTTGTGATCACGAGGTCCTGGGTTCAAATCCCAGGTCGGACAAGTGTAGTTTTTCTAGCGAAAACTTCCCATTACGAGTCGGGAGTCTGGAATTGTGCCCGGTATATGGCAATAGGCTCGCCCCCTATTACATGAGACCTAACATCGTCGGCAAAACGTAGGTGTACTCAGTACACCTCTGCCACCCCCGCTTGGGGAATATAGGCGTGACTGTGTATATAATCACGCCAGTTCCCTAGCGGGGTAGGCAGAGTGTACAGAGTTCCAACAGGTACTTTTCTTACATCCTCTATGGCTATACCTCTCTGGCTTCCTCCACTCTCATAGTTCGTCTCATACACGCTGGCCGGTTACGGAGACTCTTGACTTGTCCTTCAGATAAGACACGAAGTCAAAATAAAGCTTAATTCGACCAGAACTGCTCCAGTAAAAAAAGCACTGCCTCGTTGACTCACTGTCTAGTGACAACGCGCAACGCTTCGTGATCACGAGGTCCTGGGTTCAAATCCTAGGTCGGACAAATGTAATTTTTCTAACGAAAATACTCAGTATGAGTCCGGAGTCTGGAATTGTGTCCAGTATATGGCAATAATGTCGTCATACACCTAACATCGTCGACGAAAAGTGGGTGTACTCAGTACGCCTCTGCCACCCCCCACTAGGGGAATATAAGCGTGCCAGTGTAAATTTTATAATTTAAAAAAATCAAAAATCTCGTACTTTTTAAATCTAAAATTGTTAGTTTTTTTTTTCAAATTGTTTGTCCAACACGACTAGATTAAAAATACATCCCGAAAAAATATAGACATAAAATATAGACCTCTTCTTATGGCCGGTTGTTATATTCAACTAATTGTTAGATTTGCCTTATACAGATAGAATTATGACATATTTTGTATGAAAAATCTGTCAAAATTCTACTGACAGTAAAATCAATCTATGTTTGAGTTGAATATAGGAACCGGCCGTTAGAGAACTCTCTAAGGAAAGAGCCTATTGGAGCTCTTAACCCTCTATCTACTCTGCACGGAATCAGGCGTCCTAATATAGACAGACCTATTCCTACAAATGAAACTAAAGACTCACCATAAACTATAGTCCATCGGATCTGGCGTGTATGAGGCGGGGCGAAGTTTAGGGCGTGCATTGAACGCCCTAGCGCGGAGCAACTCGTAGCGGAGATCCAGCACGCGGCGCTGCTTGCCGTTCTGTTCGACAAGAAGATTGATTGACCACTACATACTATAAAAATCTTTTATAAAAAAAGGTAAACCGACTTCAAAAAGCAAAAAAATAAATATTTGAAGTCGGTGCTGGTTGGTGCAGTGGGTTACTTGGCACCGACTTCAAATATTTATTTTTTTGCTTTTTGAAGTCGGTTTACCTTTTTTTATAAAAGATTTTTATTTTAAAATTTTAAGTGACCAGTGAATTATTATATAGTAGGGTACCTATAGGATTGACGTAATACCCATAATATCTCAATTTACACATGCCTATTGTTTGTCGTTAAGGAGTTCCCTGGTGTATCTTCTAAGTCCAAGGTCCAATGTCAATAAAATTAATATGGGACCACCTTGGAGATATACTGAACCCAATGCAAAAAAAAATATCAAAATCGGTCCACAATTGACGGAAATATCGCTGAACATACATAAAAAAAAAAGCATACATACAACCGAACATAGAACCTCCTCCTTTTTGAAGTCGGTTAAAAACTAAGCCCTATCGCGTCTGTCTGTCTGAACGCGAAAAACTCAATAACTGCCAAACGGATTTTCATACGGTTTTCACCAACGGACGGAGTGATTCAAGAGAAAGGTTTATGTGTATAATTCACCCGTTTGAAACCGGGGCGGGTCGCTAGTAATTTATATATAATAATAATTTTGGCACGCACGCACGCGCGAACGAACGCACACGCGCGCACGCACGCACACACACACACACACACACACAAACACAAAATGCCCCACCACCTGTACAAGGGAAGAGCGAGCGCGGCCACAGACGGCGCGAACAAACTAGCCACTGAGTTAGCGGGACAAATATGAAACATTGACACGAAAAGAAGAAGTCTTTGCCACTTACTTGTCTTTGAAGACTTTGCCAGGTGAGATTTTTATTAGACGAGTAAAAACGAGGTACTTACATTGACGACGGTGACGTCATAGTCCGCGACGTAGGGGGGTAGCGGCAGCTTCATACACATGTCGTCGTGTTCTACCACAGACAAGTCTACCAGCTCCTCGTCGTCGACCTTGTCCGAAGATACGAACAGCGTCTCGTAGCTTCGCATTACATTCTCTAAAGACGGTACTTGGGGGCAGAGGAATCTGGAACAAATATTATTATCTGTGACCCACAATTATTTGTATAAAAAAAGGGGGAAAGAGAAATTTATAATTAGTTTTGCCTGCCTCGTTGGTCGAGCGGCAAAAGCACGTCGCTTTGTGATCACGAGGTTCTTGGTTCAAATCCTAGGTCGGACAAGTGTAGTTTTTCTAACGAAAAACTTCCCAGTACGAGTCCGGAGTCTGAAATTGTGCCCGGTATATGGCAATACGCTTGCCCCCTATTAGATGGGACCCAACATCGTCGGCGAAACGTGGGTGTACTCAGTACACCTCTGCCACCCCCGTTTGGGGAATATCGGGAAAATTATAATTTTTTTTTAAACATAGCCCCACACTAGGATTTATTCCTATGTCGTGGGTGCGTTTACAAACATGAAAACTCACATACACAAATACCCAGACCGGAAAAACTAATTGTGAGTCACAGAAAGATGTCCCGTGGGGGAATCGAACCCGCGACTATTAGACACAGTGGGCGGAGCGGCTTAAGCTCTTAACCACCGCGCTAGTTCATCTGTCATGAAACGTTTAACGTTATTAAAACAATGTAATGTATGAAATGACATTAAACCTTACATCATGTTTGTACTCAATTATTACACTAAATTATGTCTATCTATCTATAACATAACGCCAGATCCCTCGCGGGGTAGGCAGAGAGTACAGAGTTCCAACAGGCTCTTTCCTTACATACCTCTCTGGCTTCCTCCACTCTCATAGTTCGTCTCATACACGCTCGCCGGTTAAGGAGACTTAATTGAATTATGTCGTTAATTTATTTTTTAGTAACTCTAAATATACAAATATTTAGATAGATCCTCTATCTAAATTAGTTTAGCTATTATTATTTAATATTGCCTCTCTTCCTTCTATTAATTTGGTAAAATGTAGCTTCTTTTTCTTATTTCTTTCTCTGTAAATGAGGGAACCATGTAGCCATTCACATGAATAGTATAATTTGTATAATTTAACTTAGACCCACCTGATAGACCAGCCTACATCGTTCTCGCATATCCCACAACTAAATGTAGATGGAAAAAGAAAATGTAAAAATACTATATTAAAAGAGTAACCGTGGAGTTTCTTGCCCTTCTTCTCTACCGAAATGACATTCCGAAGTGGTGGTAGAGTCTTTGTTACTTTTCTGACGATTCATGAATACTGTAATGGTTTACATGAATAAAAAATATTCTGATTCTGATATCTAAATATCTGCATGCTATCTATCTATACCATCACGCCAGATCCCTTGCGGGGTAGGCAGAGAGTACAGAGGTCCAACAGGTTCTTTCCTTACATACCTCTCTACCGTGCATTCTATGGCGAAATATGGAGAACCTATTCTAAAAATTGCTTGCCTCGTGGGTCATCGCTTTGTGATCACGAGGTCCTGGGTTCAAATCCTAGGACAGACAAGTGTAGTTTTTCTAACGAAAACTTCCCAAAACTAGTCCGGAGTCTGGAATTGTGCCCGGTATATGGCAATAGCCTCGCCCCCTGTTACTTGGGACCTAACATCGTCGGCGAGACGTGGGTGTACTGAGTACAGCTCTGCCACCCCCGCTTGGGGAATATAGACGTGACGGTGATTTTTTTTATAATTCAAAGCAATACGGCGATTTCAATTGCCCAAGTTTCATAGATAATTTAGGTATTAGGATTCTGAAAAAATCACGAACATATACAAAGAGAAGATGTCCTAAGCTAGCGAGCCTGTGGAATTCCTAAAAGCCTTGACGTCATCGTGGTGAGCGTGGCTTACCTCAGTATATCATCGTTACTCGCTCCGTTCACACGACGCTTAAGTTCCAATAGCTATTAAATAATATGAACCATAGGAACTTCTCAACCATAGAATATATTCTCGTGTGTATTTTGCTACAAGTAGTGTTTTTTTTTTAAAAAAAGGTTATCATCATTATATTAATACGTGAAGCAAAAACTTTGTATCCCTTTTTACGAAAATTGCGCGGACGGAGGAGTATGAAATTTCCCACACTTATAGTTTATACAGAGGAGTGCAGAATGCTAATTTTTTTTTTTTAAATCATGCATAAAAAATACATTAAATCAATAAAAAAACATTACGCACACTACCATGTGTGTAATGTAATATGCTTGTGTCGTTTGGAGTCCACATTACGATACTTACAAAAAAAATATTGAACGTATACAAAAAAGGTTTCTGTAGCACCTTGTGTACAGTTGTAAACTAACCAAACAACTTCCCAGTTACTCTTCTCGCCTTAAATATTTTAAGTTACATTCTTTATCTGACCGTAGGATTCAATTGGACATGTTATTCCTGTACAAAGTTATTAATGCTAAAATTGATTGTGCTGATTTACTGTCTAAATTTATGCTTAATATACCTCGCAATTTACCAATTTAGGGTCATACTCCCCAATCAATAGATTATCGAAGCAATATAATAGTCTACAAAAAACAATCGATGTTGATATTTTTTCCAACAGTCTTGCAAAATTTAAAGAAAAGATTAAAAAGTATCACACGTCCTGTTTACCTTATCGACTATATTAAAAAATTACATGTACCTATATATATATATATATATATATATATTTACATGCAACCCTTAAAGAAATTCTATATTTTATTATTTTTTGTTCTCATTCTTTGTTCATTTTCTTTTTGTATACGATAATGTTTTAAATAATCTTTTAAGTTCTCACTATTTGCATGCCGTGGTTGCCTATAAATATGACAACAATTAGTTTAAGTTTTTATTTAATCAAGTTTTCTAATGTTATTATTGTATGTCATGTTGGTAATCCTAAATAAATAAAATAAATAAATGTATTAGACACAAACACGCATATATACACCGTCACGCCTATATTTCCCAGAGGGGGTGGCAGAGGTGTACTGAGTACACCCACGTTTCGCCGACATTGTTAGGTCCCATGTAATAGGGGGCGAGCCTATTGCCATATACCGGGCGCATATATACTCTTTTGTTTATTGTTAAAAAGTCTTTGGTCAAATTGAGAATATATTTACATTGTTTGTCTTTAATATTATTTGTTTATAGTCTTACTGAATGTCAAACATAACCAGCAAACGATGAAAGAGTAGATCGAATTTCGACCAATTGGCGACCACTAGTAATTATTATTTCGTGGGTATCTTACCTAGCGGTGGCATGCAGCGCTCTCAGCCAATCAGTTTCGAGGAGTTTGTCTCTGGGCGAGCTCTGCCCCGCGATTAGCTGCAGCGTTGCCCAGCGGTGGGCGGATATCAGCTTGTCTGCGCCACACTCCCGCCACTGGGAAAGCTGGCGGCCGATGAGGGCACGGAATGACGGATCTCCTGCATGAATGAAGAAAATATACATTTATACAACACAAAACACTTTGGAAAGGACCTGTGTACCCAAGTCTGCTATAACGTGTTTTGTAATAACGGCAGACTAAAGTTTTTAGCGCTTTAGAGGCGCTCGTAGCGCTGTGCGACCGCGGTGTTCTTACCGATCACCAAGGTTAAGCAGCGTTCGGCTCGGTCGGCCTGAGATGGGTGACCGTTTGTGGCATTAACATATTTCAGCGTCTCCGTGCTTCGGAAGGCACGTTAAGCCGTTGGTCCCGGTTACCACTTAATGTGGTAGTCGTTAAGCCGAGTTGGAAGCATTAAAGGCGGCTTGATAAGTTCCAACAGCAGGTGGCCACAAACCTGCCTCCACCAATCCGCACTGGGTCCGCGTGGTGGAGTAAGACCTAACCACTCTCACCTTCATTTGTGAGAGAAGGCATTTGCCCAGCAGTGGGCAGTATAGGCTGATATTATTATAAAGTTTTTAGTCAATGTGCGTTACCAGTGATGATATATGGATCAGAGATATGGTCTCTTACAATAGGTTTCATAAAAAAGCTAAGAGTTGCTCAGCGAGCTATGGAGAGAGCTATGCTCCGCATTTCTCTACGTGATCGAATCAGGAATGAGGAGATTCGTAGAAGAACCAAGGTCACCGACATAGCCCTTAGGATTAGCAAGCTGAAGTGGCAATGGGCGGGCCACATAGCGCGAAGATCGGACGGGCGTTGAGGCAGAAAGATTCTAGAGTGGAGACCACGTATTGGCAAGCGCAACGTGGGACGACCGCCTGCCAGATGGACCGACGATCTTGTGAGGATCGCGGGAAGTAGTTGGATGCAGGTGGCATCGGACCGGTTACGCTGGAAAGCGATTGGGGAGGCCTATGTTCAGCAGTGGACAAGTATAGGCTGAGACGATGATGATGAATAATGAGATGCTACAAAAATCGTTCAATTACAATTGTGCCAAAGTCGGCAGTTGTTTGAACTGGTATCTAAGACTATGAAAAACCATAAGAATTATTGATAGGTACCAAAAGAATTGGAAAGCATTGTATTAATAGAATGAAAATTGTCAAAACTAACAATTATGATATGACCAACAATTTTTTTTAAATTGCAATAACGGGCTTGGGGCTCTGTATTCTCTGCCTACCCTGTAAGGGGTCTAGCGTGGTAATGTAGATGGGTAGAAACACTTTGCGGTATTCCATTATTTCGCTTTATCTTAAAGATAGAACTGGATGGGTTAAAACAGCTCCTCACTCAGCAATTACTAAATTAAACACAATTCTGTATCATACAATTTTGAGAAAAGAAAAACGGTTATCACAATGGCAAGTTATCAAAATTAAGTTAGATGAAATGGGATTGGACTGGTCATGTCTGTCGTATGCCGGACACATCTTGGGCAAAAATAATCACCAACTGGGTCCCTCACAATTTTAAACGGCGTCGCGGCAGGCCCAGGACTTGGCGGGACGAACGGGACGCCTTTAAAACAATTGGCGTTCAATAGCCCTAAATAGAGTGGAGGAGATGGAGGAAGGCCTTTTTTTTAAATAGGATTTATTCCCGTGTCGTGGGTACGTTTACAAACATGAAAATTCACATACACAAGTACCCAGACCGGAACAAATAATTGTGTGTCACACAAAGATTTGTCTCGTGCGGGAATCGAACCCGCGACTATTAGACACATTGGGCGGAGCGGCTTAAGCTCTTAACCACTGCGCTAAATCGTCCGTCGTTTTTGTTTGCCGTCTTTTCCCAGCAGTGGGACACTGTAGGCTAACAAATAATAAAAAACAGATAGACCGGGTCTTATCGGAAGGACAAGTCAGGAGTTTCCGTAACCGGCGAGCGTGTATGAGACGAACTATGAGAGTCGAGGAAGCCAGAGAGGTATGAAAGGAAAGAACCTGTTGGAACTCAGTACTCTCTGCCTACCCCGTAAGGGATCTGGTTTGATGATATAGATAGATAGAATAAATAGATGTCAGGATCAGAAAACGGCCTCCACTGAGAAGATCCGGCGGGGAGGTCATTTATTTTAATCATTGAACGAGTGAAATTGTATGGGTAAGTAAAAAAAACCTAAATCAATAGAGTTACATAAAAGTTATGTAGACCATAGGCACCGGGGAAGACCTAGACTATCTTACCTTGACCAAATAGACCATGTCTTATCTGAAGGGCAAGAAGTCTCCATAACCGGCGAGCGTGTATGAGACGAACTATGAGAACGGAGGAAGCCAGAGAGGTCTCTAAGAAAAGAATCCGTTGGAACTCTGCACTCTCTGCCTGCATTGGAAGGAGTCTGACGTGATAATGTAGATAGGCGAGCACTTACCGGCGGCCTGTGCGATGAGTGTGGCCATGTTGAGATCTCCGTGGTTCCTCGCCACCTTGCAGGCTTCCAGCAGTCTTCCTCCTAGAAGTAAAGTCCACACTCGACTGCTGTGACCGTCCGCTTCTGTTGGATATAATAATATATTTGTCGAAGCGTATTGTTTGAGCAATATTTGAGGGACACAGTTAATCTTGTCTATAGATATATTTTATACACACACCGTCACGCCTATATTCCCCAAGCGGGGGTGGCAGAGGCGTATTGAGTACAGCCAATTTTCGCCGACGATGTTAAGTCCCATGTAATACAACATTCTCACGGTCGCTTCACAGTATATATACGACAACATAGTGTACATACGTAGGAATATCCATTTATTTAATAAAGTGAGTGACGTTCATAAATTAAATACTAGAAATAAACATAAACTGGTATTACCAATTATTAGGCTTAAAAAAGTATTTACTTCCTTCGTAGGAGTCTGTATTCGCTGCTTCAATAAGATACCAAAGCCCATGTTAGAGTTGCCACTTGACAGATTTAAAAAGTATATTAAATCTTCACTAATGAGTAAAGGATATTAACCACTAAATGATATTTTAAATTATAAAAATGCCTTTACACAAATTAACTGAAATCTAGAAGAATATAATGTTAAGTGCAGCGTGTCCTGCCTAGCGAGCGTTCATTGATTTTAAATATTATTCTCGAACGATGTCAACAGGGTCGTGGATTGGTCATGCTCACTAAAATGTCTTTGCTAGTGGCGGCTCTGTGGAGCGGGTCATTCTTTTCCCTCTAAAATGGTTGAGGAGAGTGATGGCTGCTTCTCAGGTCATACTCGTGAACGGGTGCTGCTGGTGGGGACTGGTCCGTCCCCTGCCCTTTGTCTGACTGAACGTGTACCATAATGCTGTTGAATTTTGTCTCGTTCGGCATCACACTGGAGCTATGACCAGTTGTTTTGTACGCGCTCTTTACATATTTTATAGTAACACTTTCTCTTACTATTATTATTATGCTTTTTATTATATACCTCTACAACATCTCTGTTTTGTAAATGAGAGGACTATGTAGACACTGACCAATATCATGAATCTAAGTACACTTATGATTAATCTATACTTAAGCACATCTATTTAGCTCGTTCTGCATTGTTCTCCCATACTCCATAAATGCAATGTATACAAAAAGAATTGTAAAACTCATTTTTAAAAAAGAGTAACCGTGGAGTTTCTTGCCCTTCTTCTCCACAGGAATGACTTTCCGAACGAATGGTAGAGTCTTAAGTAATTTAATAATTTTCTCTTTTTGACTATTCATAAGTGCCTTTTGGTCTACATGAATAAAAAACTTTTGATTTTTTTTTGATTTTTTTTGAAAATAGGGTCGAGCCATACGCCGAGCAAAATTCCAGACTCCGGACTCATACTGGGAAGTTTTCGTTAGAAAGTTTTTCCTGGTCCGACCTAGGATTCGAACTAAGCATGACGATTCATTTACAGAAAAATCGATCTTTGGATCGCTTTGAATCGAACGCGTATGAATCGAATCTCGATTAAACATTCATAGTCGATTCTACGACTTTCAGAATCGATTCAGAGGTTCATATAGACCGATTATAGGACTGGAAAAAATTGATTTTACGATTAAGCGATTTTAAATTGACATGTCTAATTTGAATCCAGGACCTCGTGATCACAAAGCGATGATTCTATGTCTTCAATAATCGCTTGATTGTGTTTAGTTGTGATGCGATGACATATCAGATGACTAACAACTGTTTTTTTTTTTAAACGTGGCCCCATACTAGGATTAATTCCTGTGTCGTGGGTGCGTTTACAAACATGAAAATTCACATACACAAATACCCAGACCGGAACACATAGTTGCGGATCACACAAAGATTTGTCCCGTGCGGGAATCGAACCCGCGACTATTAGACGTGGGCGGAGCGGCTTAAGCTCTTAACCACTGCGCTAAATCGTCCGTCGAGCCGTTGACAACTAGTCTATGTAAGATGGCGGACAGCTTTACTTTGCAATTCAGTTGGCAACGGGGCGAGTGGTCGGACGTATCGCGGAGCAAATGCAATAATCATTTGCTTGTGCATTCCATATATTATACAATATCCTCAAATATTGCGAGCATAAGGCGCTCGTAGCGCTGTGCGACCGCGGTGTTCTTACCGATTACCAAGGTTAAGCAGCGTTCGACTCGGTTGGCCCGAGATGGGTGACCGTTTGTGGCATTTTCAAATTCGAGCGTCTCCGTGCTTCGGAAGGCACGTTAAGCCGTTGGTCCCGGCTACCACTTAATGTGGTAGTCGTTAAGCCGAGTTGGAAGCCTTAAAGGCGGCTTGATAAGTTCCAACAGCAGCTGGCCACAAACCTGCCTCCATCAATCCGCACTGGGTCCGCGTGGTGGAGTATGACCTAATCTCTCTCACCTCGATTAGTGAGAGAAGGCCTTTGTCCAGCAGTGGGCAGTACAGGCTGATATTATATATTGCGAGCATCCTCTGACATCATGCTACCAAGGTAGTGTTGTAAAACCGCTCGAGTCGGCGATTAAAACGCGTCTTCTACGTGTTTCAACGCTCGTAAGCGTCGACTAAGCGCTAAACGCTCGACTTCAGCGCTCATTTTTACTACACTATACCAAAGTCAGGATATTAAGGAAGACCCGTGTACCGGCCAAGATCCTAACGCTATTTCAAAATTTCCTATATGCTTAGTCACCGAGCGGACGTCTGTGAAAATGAAGATTAACCCACTTTCCACCGTTACCAGCATTGAAACGGCCATCCTTCATTTAACGGCGATTACGTTTTCAACCTAATCGCCCTTAAAGGGAATTGTCGAAAATTACCCCAAAACCAACAAACATTTTACCCATGACCTCATTATTTATCTATTTTATTAAAATAATGGCAAATATCCGTAGCTAACGGACGATTTGCAATCTAAAACGAATATTTCAAAGTATTGTAAGTACTTATATCGAAGTCGCAGACATCTTTACATTAATGGCTACTGAATTATAACCTCAAAATCGAATGCTTTTTGTGACATATCGCGATTCCCCCGCTTGTCCGATTAATAATAACTGCCTCAAGAGAATGTATGGGTGATTCAAAATCATGCAAGTATTCTTTCATTGCTGTTGCTTCTGGGGCAAATCATGTATGGGCGCAGAACAATGTCCTTTAACATACACTCTGGAGTCCGAAGCTGCCCGCATCTTTAGGATTTATTCTAGATTCTCCAAACGTGGTCTCTGTACAGTGCTAAACGAACACTAACCAATGGTAGGCTACGGCCGTGGCAGATTACCACATTTGTCACCAGTAGGCTATTCAATTTTTGCCGCCCCTACTAACCTCTGCAATTCAATACACTAGTTCACAATCACATCATCATCATCATCAGCCCGTATCAGTCCACTGCTGGACATAGGCCTCTCCCAAGGCATGCCATTGAGCCCGATCTTCGGCTCTTCTCCTCCAACCGCTGCCCGCCACCCTCCGTATATCGTCGCTCCATCTAGCTGCCGGACGTCCCACACTACGTTTGCCAAGCCGCGGCCTCCACTCGAGAACACGTCTACCCCAGCGGTTATCGGTCCTTCGGCAAATATGGCCAGCCCACTGCCACTTCAGCGTGCTGATCCTGTGAGCTATGTCGATGACCTTGGTTCTCTATCGGATCACCTCATTCCGGATTCGATCTTTCAGAGAAACTCCGAGCATAGCTCTCTCCATAGCCCGCTGAGCAACTTTCATTTGGTGGACTAGTCTCACCGTAAGTGTCCATGTCTCGGCTCCGTATGTCATGACAGGTAGGACGCACTGATCACAATCACACCGTCACGCCTATATTCCCCAGAGGGGGTGGCAGAGGTGTACTAAGTACACCCACGTTTCGCCGACGATGTTAGGTCCCATGTAATAGGGGGCGAGCCTATTGCCATATATCGGGCACAATTCCAGACTCCGGACTCATACTGGGAATTTTTCGTTAGAAAAACTACATTTGTCCGACCCAGGATTTGCACCCAGGACCTCGTGATCACAAAGCGATGCGCTTTGCCACCAGACCAACGAAGCAGTCAGCAATCACATTAATTACATTTTCTGTGTCAATGAAATTGCAATTTGATGATTTGTTCTCTATCGTCATAATAACATAATTTTTTCCACCGTTATTAGTACGAGTATGATATAAACTAGGGGATCTGTGGATATAGGTATCTCACCGTCCTCATCTTCTCCTTTCCTCGGTTTGGCCAGGTCCTCATCAGTGACGTCAGCCACGGCTCCGCGCAGCCACTCCAGCAGCTTCCTGTACCGGTTCACAATGGACAGGTCATCTTCGCCTGGGACACCTGTGATAAAGAAAAACTTTAATATAATAATAATATCAGCCTATACTCTCGCGCTACTCTGCATAGGTCTTCTCTCACAAACCGAGGTCATTCTCCAGCACGCGGAGCTAGTGCGGGGCAGGGGAGGCAGATGCGTGGACACCTGCCAGTGGAAGTTAAGAAGCTAATGATAAGAGTTCCAACTTAGCTCACCGTGGTAACCGAAACTAACAACTTAACGTGCCTTCCGGAACACGGAGACGTTTAAATATAACATGCAACAAACGGTCACCCATCTCAGACCGACCGAGTCGAACGCTGCTTATCCTTGGTGAGCGGTAAGAACACCGCGGTCGCACAGCGCTACGAGCGCTAACAAACTTAATTAACTTTATACTTAAGAGATTAACTTTATACTTATGCAGTGATAGCCTAGGACTGCAAAGTCAAAGGTCTCGGGTTCAAACCCAGGCACGCCTGTCTTTTCGAAAGCATGTGCGTATTAAAAAAATAATTATCACTTGCTTTAACGGTGAAGGAAAACATCGTGAGAAAACCTGCATGCCTAAGAGTTTCTCGAAGGTATGTGAAGTTCGCCAACCCGCACTAGGCCAGCGTGGTGGACTATGGCCTCTCATTTTGAGAGGAGTCCCGTGCCCAGCAGTGGGACAGTTTCTTAACAGGGATAATATTATTATTACTTAAGAGAGGGGATAAAGAAATTTTTAAGTGCTCGATTCGATTTTATCTATGTATCTAATAGGAATTAAAATCTCACTATGACCAAATATACAGTCTTATGTCAAGGACAAGTCAAGAGACTCTGAAACCGGCGAGCGTGTATGCGACGAACTATGAGATTGGAGGAAGCCAGAGAGGTATGTAAGGAAAGACCCTGTTGGAACTCTGTACTCTCTGCCTACAGCAAGGCATCTGGCGTGATGATAAAGTAGATAGATATATACAACTCAAAAGATATAGACGTACACATACCATCGTTATCTAGGTCAGCTCCCCACAGCGCATCGCAGAGTTTCCATACTTCATAACAATATGCGCCTGAAACGCCATACTGGGAACAAATCAATGATAATATACAAGGTGTAACATAATAAACGCAAGACCTCAGACACCCCGATTAGAGAATTGCTTCATAAAGTCAAAACGAGAACCAAATTTCCAAATTTAAAGGTTTTTACCCTTTTCTTAAGCACTTTTATACCCCAATTAACAGTGAAACTTGTACGTGTATGTGTGCGTTTTGAGAAATATGATTTATGCATTCCGCATTTGAAATCTTATTGCTATGAATCAAGAATAAATTTAGTTTCTTATAGCGCACTGAAGGAGCAAATATTAATTAATTTAATATTTTGCAAATTTAAAAAAAAATTATGATACATTATAAATTGTTGTAATCAATTCGGTTACCGATTTAGAACAAACTACTTTCAGGTCTTGCGTTTATTATGTTACAGCTTGTATAAAACCTTGTATTCATTAGAACACATAAAAGGACATGTCGAAAATTGCCCCAGAACCAACAACCATTTGACCCATGCCATCATTATTTATCTATTTTATTAAAATAATGGCAAATATCCGTATCTAACGGACAATTTGTAATCTAAAACGAATATTTCCAAATATTGTAAGTACTTATATCGAATTGACTCTGTAAAATTGACTCTGGGGTACCGCTGAGCAGTCATGCCAGCATGGGAGTGGGTATCTTGCTGTCTCATCGCCTGGCCTCTGGAGTGAGAGATTATGGCCTATGAGACAAACTATGAGAGTAGAGGAAGCCATAGAAGTATGTAAGGAAAGAACCTCTTGGAACTCTGTACTCTCTGCCTACCCCGCAAGGGATCTGGCGTGACGATATAGATAAACAGATAGATAGACTCTGTAAAAAGTAGTAGGCGTACCTATTAGCAATCTAGATCACTCGTCTTGTTAGACTAAATACTTATATAGCTAGTTCCTTAGTGTGTCGATATGTATCTATAAAAATATAATTTATTTTTAAATCCACTCAATATATTTTTGACTATTCAATATAACCTCATATGTATTAATAGCTACTGAATTATAACCTCAAGAGTTTAATACTTTTTGTGCAATATTGCTATTCCCCCGCTTGTCCGTTTAATAATAAATGCCTTAAGAGAATTTATGGGTGATTTGAAATCATACAAGTATTTTTTCATTGCTGTTGGTTCTGGGGCAAATCATGTATGGCGCAGAAAAATGTTCTTTACCCAAATGATAATATTAGCCTATACTGCCCACTGCTGAACAAAGGCCTTCTCTCACAAATTTAGGTGAGAGAGATTAGGTCATACTCCACCACGCGGACCCAGTGCGGATTGGTGGAGGCAGGTTTGTGGCCACCTGCTGTTGGAACTTATCAAGCCGCCTTTAGGGCTTCCAACTCGGCTTAACGACACATTAAGTTCTTAAACATAAGAATCTCGTCTCCATACCCTGCTCCTCCTGCCCGCTGCGGGCTTAGCGTCCTTCGCGAACTGCAGCAGCACTGCGCGCCGCGACTGCGCCTGCGGCGACAGGCACAGCCGCGGGCACACGCCAGCACCGGCTTCGGAGTGCGTCGAGTGTTCCAGAAGATTCGCCAGATGCTTCTTGAGGATGTCCTGGGAGGAAAAGAATTTTTGAACTAGATTTTACATGTTATAGTATAGATATTCTATTTCACGATGAAGGTTTGATCTTGGTTGTGTTTAACCGTTCACATGCTCATTGCCCTCCTCGGGAGCTCTCAGTCACGATCGCCACGCGGTCCGAGTCACTAGTGTTTTGTGTCCGCGCAAAATGTCAGCACAAAGCACCGTCAACAAGGCAACTAAACGTAGAAAAGTCATCCAGAATTATATGCGACTGAAAATATTAGGGGAATTCTAAAAAATTATATCGCTTCAAAGAATATTGAGCAAAATATGATCTATACCGAAAAACTTATCAATGAAAGCTTGAACAAAGTTACCAGCGAAACATGGCATAAAACCTGTAGTCATATTGAAATTTAAAAGGAATACTTGAAATATGTAGACCTGGATTTTGAGTTTGTGATTGATCTGCAAAATGATTCCGATCACCGCGAATCAGAATCTGAATATTATGTATCTGACAGTGATTAAATATACATAGCTAATTATTTATGTGTTTTTTGTTTAGTTGTTTTTTCTAAATATAAATGTATGACTAAGTGTTTCTAGTAACTTATTATATTTAATTTCCCTTTACATAAGAAAATATCATTTTAAGAGCTAAATAATCATTATTTATTTAAAAGCAATTATCTAATTGGGGTGTCTGAGGTCTTGCGTTATTTACGATACACGTTGTATATACATACATACAAACATCTTACATAGATAGGGAATGTTCTTGAAACAACGAGTTAAAACCTCATACTTAAGCTCGTCGTCGTACTTAAGCTTCTCATTTCAAAACGGCATATTTCATGGTTAGATTCACGATTCACGACAGTCATAGATTAGCCTTGAAAATTATTATACTGCCTGAAAATTGCCCCAGGACCAACAAACAATTGACTCATGCCATCATCATTAAAATTATTAATATTATATTATATTATTAAAATTAAACAACCTCCTACAACAAATCAGCTCCACCGCCACCTAATTTTATTGCTTTTTATACATTTATCGCACAACTGGATGAGTAATTGTAGTGCGCTGTTGTGTATGGCTATGTAATTACTGTTTTCCAACATTCGTATTTGTATTCATAATGCTCTCAATTTTTAAGATTAGTGTTCTAAATTTTTCTATATTATAGACATAATAATCCGACCTTCACCTAACTATTAATGTTACCTCATCTTTCTTTAATGTTTCTTCGTACAATTAAATTATGCTGGAAATCTATTGTGGTTAGCTGTAAAGGCTTTATTTTAAGTAATTATTCTCATGTAATTTTTTAATATACTTATGCTGTTGCTACCCTTAAGAAAATAAAATAAATAAATAAATCATTTACTTATTTTATTAAAATACTGGCAAATATCTGTATCTAACGGACAATTTGCAATCTAAAACGAATTTTTCAAAGTATTGTAAGTAATTATATCGAAGTCGCCGACATCTTTACTGAATGTCAACACACAATATAACCTCATATGTATTAATGGCTACTGAATTATAACCTCAAAATGTAATAGTTTTTGCAATATTGCGATTCGCTTGTCCGTTTAATAATAAATGCCTTTAGAGAATTTATGGGCGATTTGAAATCATACAAGTATTTTTTCATTGCTGTTGGTTCTGGGGCAAATCATGTATGTGCGCAGAACAATGTCTTTTGGGTGTATTCAATCAAGTTATGCGATAGAAAATGTTGTCTAATTCTTTACTTGAATATCTGTAAAGGAGGGCTATCACGTAAAGAGTGTGAGAGGGAATTCCATAGGCGCTGGTTCTTCCCCCATGCTGGAATCTAGAATCTAGTACAAGGAGAATGTGGATACGAAGGACTGCCGCGTTGGTCTAGTGGCAAAGCCATCATGACTTATTGCGTGTGTTGTGTTCGGGCATTCGGCCCCCTCTCACATCGATAAACTCCAAGCGGTTCAAAACCGCTTCCGCCGTAAAGCCGTAGGAGCCCCCTGGTTCGTACGGAATGTCGATCTCCACTCCGATCTCGGTCTCGAACCTATTCGCGCCTATATTAAAAAGGCAACAACACGACACCTCGCGAACGCATCTACCCATGCGAATCCGTTAATCGTAGCCGTCGCCGACTACGTATTGAAACCTTCATAATAGACATAAATTACTTACATGCATTGGATCCGCGTTGTCAGTCTGTCCAAGACTCATTCTGATGACGACCGGCTCAGACCAGTCATCATGAGCCCTGCCGCGGACGTACCTGCCCAACTCGCAGAGGTCAGCCGCTGTTGGACACAAGTAAACACTAATACCTCGATTGACAAGGGAGCACACGGGTGTGCAGGTGACAGTTGGCAAAGTCATTATAAAAAAAGATTAGCTAGTACGCGAAGGATTTTTAAACGCCTAGCATCTATTAAAAATTTCATTACCACTATTGACCTACCAATCACAATGGACTTCGTGACGCGCTCAAAAGTGTCCGGTCCAAAGGAGGTACAAAATGCCAAAAGATATGGACTTCGTGTCACGCTCAAAAGGGTCCCGTCCAAAGGAGTTACAAAATGCCAAAAGATATGGACTTCGTGTCACGCTCAAAAGGGTCCCGTCCAAAGGAGTTACAAAATGCCAAAAGATATGGACTTCGTGTCACGCTCAAAAGGGTCCCGTCCAAAGGAGTTACAAAATGCCAAAAGATATGGACTTCGTGTCACGCTCAAAAGGGTCCCGTCCAAAGGAGTTACAAAATGCCAAAAGATATGGACTTCGTGTCACGCTCAAAAGGGTCCCGTCCAAAGGAGTTACAAAATGCCAAAAGATATGGACTTCGTGTCACGCTCAAAAGGGTCCCGTCCAAAGGAGTTACAAAATGCCAAAAGATATACAATCGCGCGTCAGTCGTTGTTTCACCTGCCAACTAACAACACTTTAATAATGCCGTAATGAATGACAACGTGTAAGAATTAATTAAATAATTTTAATTTAAAAAGCCGTTTTCAAACAAAACAAGCTTTAATAGCGAATACACGACGAAAACGACCAAGGTTAAGCAGCGTTCGACTCGGTCGGCCTGAGATGGGTGACCCTTTGTGGCATTTTCATATTCGAGCGTCTCCGTGCTTCGGAAGGCACGTTAAGCCGTTGGTCCCGGCTACCACTTAATGTGGTAGTTGTTAAGCCGAGTTGGAAGCCTTAAAGGCGGCTTGATAAGTTCCAACAGCAGGTGGCCACAAACCTGCCTCCACCAATCCGCACTGGGTCCGCGTGGTGGAGTATGACCTAATCTCTCTTACCTCGATTTGTGAGAGAAGGCCTTTGCCCAGCAGTGGCAGTATAGGCTGATATTATTATTAATTATTATTATTACACGACGAAAATATCTTGCTTAGCTAAGGAGTTTCTATGAGTTCCTTCTAGCTCCATCATCAGATCCTGGACACTATCTGAGTCTACAGTACTCGTCACGACAAATCTAACGAGTCCAGACATGGAATGGTAATGTTGTGTAGTTGGGTGGTTCCGTTGGCCACCTTTCGGCTTCATCATCAAACCCTGAACACCATCTGGTTTTATAGTACCTGTCAATACCAATCGAAAAATACTTTTTTTTACTTTTTTTAATTGACATGTAGGTGGCCATAGGGGCCACCTACCGACTCCATCATCAGACCAGCTCCATGGTACCATATTATTGCATTGTCACCGAACTTATAATATTAGCCCTGTTAAGAAACTGTCCCACCGTTGGGCACGGGCCTCCTCTCAAACTGAGAGGGTTTAGGCCATAGTCCACCACGCTGGCCCAGTGCGGGTTGGCGAACTTCACACACCTTCGAGAAACTCTCAGGCATGCAGGTTTCCTCACGATGTTTTCCTTCACCGTTAAAGCAAGTAATCATTAATTCTAAATACACACATGCTTTCGAAAAGACAAGAGGTGCGTGCCTGGGTTGCAAGGATGCAAAGAAAATGGATTGCAAGATTTGAACCGGAAAGAGAGACAGACATATCGTTGACATGAGTTAAAACTACACACTTCAAGTGTCTAGACCTACACGTACATACCGACAGTCGTACTTAAGCTTCTTATTGCAAAACGGCATACGTCATGGTTAGCTTCATGATTCACGACAGTCATAGATGGCCTTGAAAATTATTATACTAAAGGACATTGTCGAAAATTGCCCCAGAACCAACAAACATTTGACCCATGCCATTATCATTTATCTATTTTATTAAAATAATGGCAGTTATCCGTATCTAACGGACAATTTGCAATCTAAAACGAATATTTCAAAGTATTGTATTTACTTACATCGAAGTCGCCGACATCTTTACTGAATGTCAACACACAATATAACCTCAAATGTATTAATGGCTACTGAATTATAACCTCAAAATCTAATACTTTTTGTGCAATATTGCGATTCCACCGGTCGTCCGTTAAATAAAAAATGCCTTAAGAGAATTTATGAGTGATTTGAAATCATACAAGTAGTTTTTCATTGCTGTTGGTTCTGGGGCAAATCATGTATGGGCGCAGAACAATGTCCTTTGGGTGTATTTAAATTATGCGATATGAGCTTTTCTAATTATATAAAAAATAATGCGATAAAATATTCGTTTTACGAGGTTTTCGCGCGTCGCCGATGATATGAAGAGCGCAAGTTAAATAAGTCAGTTAAAATGGGGGTAACCGTACTTACATGCGGGCAGGTCGTGGACCGCGTCGTAGGAAGTGGCGAAGACTAAGTGGCGAGCGGACGCGAAGCCCGCGCGGGCGTGCCGCACCCGGCATACAGACATGTCGGCGATACACGCCGCGTCCAGCCGACCTGACAACACACGGTCACTTCATTATCATCATTATCACCAACATTAACCAACCTGTTTTTCTATCTATCTATCTATCTATAACCTCACGCCAGATCCCTTGCGGGGTAGGCAGAGAGTACAGAGTTCCAACAGGTTCTTTCCTTACATACCTCTCTGGCTTCCTCGACTCTCATAGTTCGTCTCATACACGCTCGCCGGTTACGGAGACTCTTGACTTGACCTGTTTTTCCCTGGGGAAAATCCTGCATCAGACTTCCCCAAGCCTCGGGGGAAGATTGCGGGGCGTGTCGGATTCCTACCGACTAAAAACCCCAGGGTGGCCGACATCAGCACTTTGAGAGGGGCTTCGCGATCTCCGTATGGAACGTAACCGGTAACCCTCTTGTGCCGCGCTCCGAATCAAAATCAAAAGTTTTTTTTATTCATGTAGACCAAAAGGCACTTATGAATAGTCAAAAAGAGAAAATTATTGATTACTTAAGATTCTACCACTCGTTCGGAAAGTCATTCCTGTGGGAAGGAGGGCACGAAATTCCATAGTTACTCTTATTAAAAATTAGAGTTTTACAATTCTTTTTGTATACATTGCATTCATGGAGTATGAGAGAACAATGCAGAACGAGCTAAATAGGTGTGCTTAAGTATAGATTAATCATAAGTGTACTTAGATTTATGGTATCGGTCAATGTCTAGACAGTTCTCTGATTTACAAAATAGATATTTTGTAAAGTTATATAATAAAGACTGCCTCGTTGGTCTAGTGGCAAAGCGCATCGCTTTGTAATCACGAGGCCCTGGGTTCAAATCCTAGGTCGGACAAGTGTAGATTTTCTAACGAAAACTTCCCAGTATAAGTCCGGAGTCTGGAATTGTGCCCGGTATGTGGCAATAGGCTCGCCCCCTATTACATGGGACCTAACGTCGTCGGCGAAACGTGGGTGCCCTCAGTACACCTCTGCCACCCCCGCTTGGGAAATATAAGCGTGACGGTGTTTTTATATAATAAAAATGGCGAACGAGACAAAATTCAAGAGTACTACTGTAAATGTTTAATCAATCAAAGGATAGAGGACGGACCAGTCCCCACCAGCAGCACCCGTTCACGAGTATGACTTGAGAAGCAGCTATCACTCTTCTCGACCATATTATACGAGGCATGCCTTTTAAGTTTTGTCGTTTGAAGAAAAAAACACAACTAGAACCTTATAGTACTTTTTATTGTTTTTTAAAGTATTCACCACGTAGCTTAATACACTTTTCCATTCGCTCAAACCAGTTATTATAACATTTATTCCACTCCAAAGTGGGGGTGTTCAAAATGGCTGACTTGAAAGCGTCGACTGCTTCTTCACCGGACTGGAACCTTTGACCACGAAGACTTTTCTTAATTTTAGGAATTGTAAAGAAATCGTTAGGGCTTAGGTCAGGACTGTATGGAGGATGGTCAAGAATTTCTACTTTTTCCTGCTTCAAATACTCAATCGTTTGACGAGCGCTGTGTGAGCTTGCGTTGTCGTGGTGCAGGATGATGCGTCGCTTTGAGTTACATTTTCGAAGTTCGGCGATGACTTGTGGTAAACAAACTGTGGTATACCACTCTGCGTTAACCGTTCTACGATCTTCAAGTGCAATAGTCGCAACATGGCCGGTTTTTTCAACGAACGTGGCCACCATCTTCTTTGAAGTGCTTCGAGAACGAACAACTTTAGTCGGCTTTGGCTCGTCTTGAAAGACCCATATTGTAGATTGTTGTTTGGAATCAGGATCGTAGGCATAGATCCAAGATTCGTCACCACTGATGATGTCGTAGACGTGATTTGACTCTCCTCGGTTGAACCTTCGCAGAGTTTTCTTACACCATCTGACGCGGGCCGCCTTGTGATCGTCGGAAAGCAGATGCGGTATCCAACGGCAAACTAGCTTTCTCACACCAAGCGCTTCATGCAAGATCTTCTGAATGGTTGTTCCTGAGATGCCTAATAGAGCCTCTATCTCTCGATACGTCACATGACGATCTTCAAGAATTAGTTGTCTCACAGCAATGATGTTATCTTCAGTGAAGGCGGATTTTGGGCGTCCTTCGCGAGATTTGTCACTAACACTAGTATGTCCACGCTGGAATTCTAAATACCAGCGTTCGACAGTCCGCAGACATGGGGCTTCATCACTGAACCCAGATGTTAGCTCTTTAAAACACTGAAGCCGTGTCAGGCCTCTTCTAAAGTTGTAGAAAATTATTGCACGAACATTTTCCTTAGATAGATTCATTTTCGTACGTAACCTGACAGATTCCAATCGACGCTGTGACTAAACAATAGCATTAATCCTAATACTTTCAACTGTTTTGAGATTCAAAATTTAAACACATTCGAATACAGAACAGTTCCAAATTCAAAATTGCCGGGAAATATGGAAACGACAGAACTTAAAAGGCATGCCTCGTAGAGAAAAGAGTGACCCACACCACAAAAGAGCCACTAGCAAAGACATTTTAGTAAGCATGAATCTGATTACATTTTGCCCATCTCTGCACTTGACCACGCCGTGTGTCAAAAGCGGTCGTTGTGGGATAAATCCGACAGAATTCTAAGAACAAGTGACTTACCAGCAATGGTCTGTTTGAAGGGCGGCACTTTCCTATGGTACTTGAGAACTATAGTATGAGGTCTCACTATTAGCGGCTGCATGGGTACTTCTGTGGACAAAATACATATTGTTACGACTCCAATACACCCCGATATCTCGTGAACCCCTTATCGGGGGATGTTAATTTTAAAACGCATTACACACCCTTAGGTCCCCTATCGATCCGTCAAGAAAGATCCTGAATCCGCGGTATAGTGCTAAAACGTCTAGAAGGTCCTCCCCTTTAATTATCGCCGGCGCGCGGTCGCGGTAAACAAGTACCTATTTGTTCACGTATAAATAAGTATGTAATAATAATACCGCTTTGTGGGCCGCGCCGCCTATTGTTCGATGTACTTCTATCTATGTACTTAGAGGGTTCGCGTCCGTTCTAGAACTTTCATACGAGTCTCTCTTAGGAAGCGACAGTGATCAAATCGAGAACAAGCGATCTAAGCGGAATACACCGGCGACCTTAGCAACGATATACGGAACTATAGTATTTTTCATGTAAGGTGGGTGCTGTGATAGTTGTAAGTGCCAAAGAAAATTAAACTTTATTCAATGGCAGTAAGAGTCAAATCAAATAGATCGTGGTTCATCGGTTTCCTGTAACACATTTCCGTCCCTATTCCAAAATAACTCCCTAAAAAAATATCTAGCAACCGAGAGAAAACATGTTACACATCAAAAATTATACTTTATTCAATGGCAATAAGAGGCAAGACCGGTCTCTATACTTATCGTTTTATGCTTTAACACCATTGAATTAAATATTAATTTCATTTGGCAATTAGGACTGTCACTACCCATCCTATGTGAAAAATATTATAACAGCAAACATTTCAGTATAAGACGAACTACAACCTGACGGAAAATCGAAGAGTGATGTCGTCAATTTGTTTTAATTTCCAAAACTTGTGTTGTTTCGACTAATAATGTGTAATGTTGGTGGAATATTAACCATTATGTGTTCTTATATGTGCACAAGTGAAGGTAAGTTCATCAAGTTTATCGGAGAGTTGAATTAATTTTAAAATAAATAGTTATATTAGTAATACTTGACATTGGCAAAAACGCTTCCTCGTGATGCCATGAAAATAAAAAAACCTACAAGCTGTAACATAATCAACGGAAGACCTGAAAGTAGTTTGTTCTAAATGAGTAACTGAATTGATTCCAACAATTTTTAATGTATTTTATTTATATTATTCTTGATTGAAAACTGATATTCAATGCGAAAGTGGAAGGATGTAGGTAACGGGGAAGACTCAGACAATCTTACCAATACCAAATAGACCGGGTCTTATCTGAAAGACAAGTCAAGAGTCTCCGTAACCGGCGAGCGTGTACGAGACGAACTATGAGAGTGGAGGAAGCCAGAGAGGTATGTAAGGGAAGAACCTGTTGGAACTCTGTACTCTCTGCCTACCCCACAAAGGATCTGACGTGATGATATAGATAGATAGATTCTTGATTCAAAGGAATAGGGAGATTTCAAATGCATTTCTAAAACAATTTTCTCAATATGCACAAAAACTTTAAAGGACATGTCGAAAATTGCTCTAGAACCAACAAACCTGAACCCTACCCCCATGCCATCATATCTAACGGACAATATGCAATCTAAACCGAATATTTCTAAGTATTGTAAGTACTTATATCGAAGTCGCCGACATCTTTACTGAACGAACTGGAGATAATAGGAATACCTGAACAAGCCAATGAGAACTTCACACATCTCGTTCTATTAACATCTCAAAAAATTGGTGTCTCATTGACTGAATCTGACCTGGATGAAGTCACTCGTGTCGGCTTGAAACGCCCTAAAGGAACCGATCTACCTAAGGTTGGTAATCTCGTCCAATTGTCGTCAAACTTTTGCGACGTCAAAAACGAGACGAGCTGGTAAAGGCAGCTAGGTCTAGGCGTAATGTTACTACCGAAAACATAACCTCGGGTCACCCGCAGAAGTTCTACATCAACGAGCGACTTACAAAAGCTAACCGAGATTTATTTCGTGAAGCCAGACTTCGTGCTCAAAAACGTGGATTTCGTTTCTGCTGGATTCGCCATGGTTGTATCTACATTAAAGAAAGCGAAAATAAGCAGCCATTTCGTATTTCCTCATATGACGATCTGGATCAAAGGATCGGAATACTTAATACAAATTAACCCGTTAGAGCTTAAGTTTTTTCATTTTTTTAGAACATTTTTCATTTTGTCAAATTTAATTTTTTGTTATTGTTTTAACACTGATCTCATACATCTTAACTCAAAACTGACTGTACTAACAAGTCTCATTCATACTTATATACATCACACATACTTACTATACATCACACATACTTACAAAATCTACATCACACATACTTACTATCAGCACATAGTTAATGACCGCACGTTCTGCCTCTCAGGAGATAACTCCCATTATAACATTTACCTAATATTTATTATTGCTAAGATTTACCTCTTTACGATTTTCTTTATTTTATTCCAAAAATGCTCGACTTTTGTGAAGATATAGATAAAACCCTATAGATAAAATGTCATTCTCTACAGAGGCCTGAACTTTGTTCTGACGTGCTACCTGCTAATGCCCACTTCACAGTATTAACACTTAATATAAGAAGTATACAACACAACTTTGACGAATTTTTGGTTGTACTTAATCGTATGAATATTCACCCAGATGTGAACCCTGTCCGAATGTTGGCTTAGTGAAAACACGTTGATACCTCAAATTACTGGGTATGTATCTTATCACACAATAAACTTTATTAACAAAAGTGGTGGTGTTACAGCTTATATAAAGGAATCATTAAGTACTACAGTAAATGAAACTCAGTGCGACGAATGTAATTGCCTGCAGCTTACAATTAATAATAGAATCACCGTACTAGGTATCTACAGGTCTCCTTCATTTAAAGACTTAACTACATTTTTAACTTTTATAGATAGTACCTTGAAAGATATCAATAATAATCATTCTATCATTTTAGTAGGTGACATGAATTTAGACATATGCAGTGATACACCAAGTGAGCAATGTTCTGAATATATGTGTCTGCTAGCTAGTCATCAACTTCTTTGCGCTATCTCAGTTCCTACTAGAGGCACAGCTTGTTTGGACCACATCTTTGTGAAGAATTTATCCTCAAGCGTTGGATTAGTTTGTCAAGCTGGAATAACTGATCACGACATATGTGTACTTGGTATGACTGATCGCCAGATTGGATGCGTTGACCGTTCCAATCGCATTAAATTAAAAACCTGCGTGTCTGGCATTATAAATGATCTTAAATCTGTAGACTGGGCACACATTAATAACATGCCTGACGTGGACATAGCTGCTACCGAATTTAGTAAGATTTTAAACAGTGCCATGCAAAAAAACACTAGGCCATTTATAATTAATCGCTCACAGTACATCTTGAAGCCTTGGATAACCCCAGGGCTTATAAGATGTCAAAAAAATCGGGACACGTTACACGTTGAA
This sequence comes from Phalera bucephala, assembly GCA_905147815.2. Classification (NCBI taxonomy): domain Eukaryota; kingdom Metazoa; phylum Arthropoda; class Insecta; order Lepidoptera; family Notodontidae; genus Phalera; species Phalera bucephala. Next base: position 10,465,026 of record LR990637.1, on the reverse strand, counting down.
AGCAAGAGTAGGCCTAATGATCTGATATGTCAAATCACATATAAACGATATCGGAACTTCCTTTCCAATTTACAAAAACGACTTAAGAAAGACCATGAGTCCCGGATACTAAAAGAAAATATAGACCACCCCAAGAAGCTTTGGAAGTCAATAAAAGATATTTGTAACATGTCCGTAACACACTCAACCCCAATGGAATTGACTATGAACCACTCTGATCCTTTAATATCTCTTAATGTATCAAACAAATACTTCTCTTACATTGGTAAAACATTAGCTGACGAAACTCTTCTTAAACTTAATGTCACGGAAACTACTTTGGCTGCACAGTATACTTCAGATAAACTACTCTCGAATGGAAGTTCTTTGTTCTTACAACCCACTGATCCCGACGAAGTAAACTTGCTTATTGATAATCTTAAAAATGATAGCGCTCCAGGACTTGACGGTTACAATTCAAATCTCATCAAACAAATTAAAAAGTTTATTTTGTGTCCATTAACGAACATTTATAACCTTAGTTTATCTACAGGAGTCTTCCCTCGTTGCTGGAAAACGGCAGTTATTACTCCTATTTATAAAGAAGGGGATAAGTCGGTTACAAGTAACTATAGGCCTATTTCTCTTCTCAGCATATTTTCCAAATTATTAGAGAAACTCGTTAATAAGCGTCTGTCTAGCTTTATGGAAAAGTACAATTTACTTTCAAATAAACAATTCGGTTTTAGATGTAAAAAATCAACAGAAGATGCTGTGGTGCTATTGGCGGATTTGGTGTCGAGTTCCTTGGATAAAAATGAATGTTGTCTTGGAGTCTTTCTGGATCTGTCCAAGGCATTTGATACAGTTTCCGTTCCTATATTACTACGCAAACTAGAGTCTAATGGTGTGAGAGGAGTTGCTCTTAACTGGTTCCATAGCTACCTTTCTAATCGCTATCAGTGCCTAAGAGTGGGAACAATTACTAGCGAATTGCAAGGCATAGAGGTCGGTGTTCCTCAGGGAAGTATTTTAGGTCCTACTCTGTTTTGCATCTACATGAATGATATTCTGGAGTTACGTTTGTCGAATGCTGAAGTTTTGTGTTATGCAGACGATACGGCAGTTATTTTTCGAGAAAAGTCTTGGGAAAGGGTAGTCAGTATCGCTGAAAAAGGAATGGTAGTGATTGCAAAATGGTTAGAGAGAAACCTCCTTACCCTAAATTTGAATAAATCGAAGTATATTGCGTTTCACAAAACCGTTGCTTCAAGACCACCTTCAGTGCCACCTCTCATAATTCATAAGTGTGATTCCAAATCCAAATCGACATGTGATTGTAGTGTGATCGGCAATATTGACTCTGTTCGATACCTAGGAGTCATATTGGATGAACGATTGTCATTTACAAAGCATCTAGTTCACCTATCGGGTAGAGTTAGGAAAACTATTTATATTATGAAATCCCTTCGTAATAGTGCAGACAAAGATACCCTGATCATGGTTTACAAAGCACTAACACAGTCCTTGTTTTATTATTGTACTTTGGCTTGGGGAGGTGCAATCAAGACTAAAATGATCCAACTGGAAAGAGCTCAACGAGCAGTCCTTAAAGTTTTGTTGCAAAAGCCCTTCAGGTTCCCTACAGATGAACTATATCGTGAGTGTATGGTACTGAGAGTGCGTCAAATATTTATTTTGAAAGCTACTATCTCGATGCATAAATACATTATCAAATCTCCTGACTTCTACCTTCTTACCCAACGGCGTATTTTTCAGGTACCTATGCCTCCTATAAAAACTACATTCATAAAACGGCAGGCTATCTACTTGCGTCCTTCTGTGTACAACAGAGTTTGTCAACTGTTTACACACATAAAACATTCTTCCATTGGAAATGTAAAAAGTATTGTTAAGAAGTGGTTAACCACTTTATCCTATGATGACACTGAACGTATTCTTACAAATCATATCTAATTCATTAGACACACACACTCACATACGCACACACACACACACACCCACGCACGCACACATACAAACACACTCAATTACAATCGCACGCGATACGCACAATCAGGCTATTATACAGAAAATTTTAATTTGTCTTTCTTGATGCATTACAATGTTTAATTGAATGTTTTTAATTTAATTTAATAGTTTAATTTTATTTTTATAATAGCGTTACCTTTATGTTAATGTGAGTCAATTTTATTTGCGCTTCTTTTTAATATTGTTTGTTATAACTTGTACCTGAACTTGTGTCCAACAAAATTGTAAATGAAAATATTTGAAATGGTCTGGTTCCTGCGATACAAGCCACGAGCTTAGTGCAGGAATCGTTGTTAAAATAATTGTAACTCTTATGATAATAAATAAATAAATAAATAAATTTACTGCATGTCAACCATGAAGCAAATACGAAGGGGAGATGACCTAACACATTTTTCTGTAGAATGAATTGTGTCGTTGCGCGAGGTAGCACAGGGCGAGAGGGACGTTACGCACAACCCACATTTGTATTTGCCATCTGGCGGAGACTGGTAAGACTGGCTAAACGGTTCGTCTATGTCAGTGTAACTTGTAAGTTTAATTATATTACGGTAGATGGCATTTTTAATTTAGAAGTATTGTAATAAATTACGAAAAAAATACTTAAAACTGCAATCTAATATTAGGCAGTGATAGCCTAGTGGTTAGACCGTTGGACTGCAAAGTCAAAGGTCTCGGGTTCAAACCCAGGCACGCACCTCTGTCTTTTCGAAAGCATGTGCGTATTAAAAATTAATTATCACTTGCTTTAATGGTGAAGGAAAACATCGTGAGGAAACCTGCATGCCTAGTTTCTCGAAGGTGTGTGAAGTTCGCCAACCCGCACTGGGCCAGCGTGGTGGACTATGGCCTAAACCTTCTCGGTTTGAGAGGAGGCCCGTGCCCAACAGTGGGACAGTTTCTTAACAGGGCTAATATTATTTAATATTATTTTTGTGATCAAAATGCCGATCCATGTAATTATTGCATGTTAAGATACACCACTTCATTTTAAGGGTTTTATTTTTAGTAGAAATTGATAATATTTAATAGCTATGCGAGCTCGAGCGGACGTGTGAATTGAGCGAGTAGCGATCACAAACTGAGGTAAGCCACGCCCACCACGATGACGTCAATGCTTTTATAAAATCAAAAGGCTTGTTAGCGTAGGCCATCTCCTCTTCGTATTTGCTTCATGATGTCATCACACAATATAACCTCATAAGTAATTATGGCTACAGAATTATAACCTCAAAATCTAATACTTTTTGTGCAATATTGCTATTCCCCCGCTTGTCCGTTTAATAATAAATGCCTAAGAGAATTTGTGGGTGATTTGAAATCATACAAGTATTTGTTCATTGCTGTTGGTTCTGGGGCAAATCATGTATGGCGCAGAACTATGTCCTTTGGAAGTTTGGTTTTCGTATAGAATTTATGGTGTCTAAGGTCTTGCGTTGTTAACGATACACCTGATATGAGTGGAAGAAGACAGAGAGAAAGACTGCTAATGCTTCAGGCCGTACTACTGTATTACCTTCAGGGTCTGTAGTTTGTGGTATGTCCATAGAGCGCGGTTCCTCTGCGGGCAAAAGCGATGGTGGTCTAACGGGCATAGACAACAGAGACGCAGAGACTGGAACCAGCTGGTCACCAGTTGATACTGATGCGTCATCTTCCATATCTAGAACAAAATATAAAAATAAGTGACCCACACTAGAAATAATTAAAATTTACTATTTTCTGCCCGCGAGTTCGCCCGCGTTTACTATAGACAGGAACCTTACGTAGGAAGTATCCTATATGTTAATCCAGGGGATAAACTGTCTATGTGCGAAATTAAGGCAACTAATCGGAGCATATACTGGCCACTATGGCACAAAAGAACATCTACACAAGATGGACCTCTATAGCGGCGTGGTATGCAGGATCCGTGGTACAGAGACTGAAACCATGAAGCACGGCCTATCCAAATCCAGAGGAATTTCGGCTGGAATCGACAGTCTGGTAATTTTAATATTTAAAAAAAAAAAAAACGTATCCCCACACTAGGATTTATTCCTGTGTCGTTGGTGCGTTCACAAACACAAATACTCGGACCGGAACAAATAATTGTGGATCACACAAAGATTTGTCTCGTGCGGGAATCGAACCCACGACAATTAGACACAGTGGGCGGAGCAGCTCAAGCTCTTAACCACTGCGCTAAATCGTCCGTCAAGTACAGGCAGTATTTGGTTCTTCAGGTGCGTAAGAGCATAAGGGCAAGGACAGCAAGAAAGATCCCATCGGGTCGAAGTGCGCTTGAGGTCTCCTCGGTCCGATAAGCCAACAATAAAATAAAATAATGTGCCATTTTAAATCCAAATCCGTTCAACAGTTATTGCGTGATTCGGTAACAAACATGCAAACATGTAAACATACAAACATTCACACCGTCACGCGTATATTCCCCAAGCGGGGGTGGCAGAGGTGTACCGAGTACACCCACGCCGACGATGTTAGGTTCCATTTTATAGGGGGCGAGCCTATTGACATATACCGGGAACAATCCCAGGCTCCGGACTCGTACTGGGAAGTTTTGCTAGAAAAACTACACTTGTCCGACTTAAGATTTGAACCCAGGACCTCGTGATCACAAAGCGATGCGCTTTGCAACTAGACCAACGAGGCAGTCAAGTCAATCTATCTATCTATCTATAACCTCACGCCAGATCCCTTGCGGGGTAGGCAGAGAGTACAGAGTTCCAACAGGTTCTTTCCTTACATACCTCTCTGGTTTCCTCGACTCTCATAGTTCGTCTCATACACGCTCGCCGGTTACGGAGACTCTTGACTTTTCCATCTGACAAGACTCGGTTTATTTGGTCGTGGTAAGATAGTCTAGGTCTTCCCCGGTACCTGCATCCTTCCACTTTCACATTGTATATCTGTTTTGTCATTCTTTCCTCTGGCATTCTTTCTATATGCCCGAACCAACGGAGCATGCCCTTTCTCATCTTTACACCGATACTATCTTTCATACCTACTCGCTGTCTTACTATGCTGTTGCTAATGCGGTCGGTCAGCTTCACTCCGCACATCTTCCGCAGAGCTCGCATTTCTACCGCATTTATCCTACTTTCATTCTCCTTCTTACATACCCAGCTCTCGCTACCATATAACAGCGTTGGGACAAGAACTCCGTTATGTATGGCCAGCTGCGCCTTATGGCTTAAGTGCCGGCTCCCGAGTAGCTTTCCCATCGCACCATTCACTCTGTTCCCTGCACTCACTCTTCTCTCTATGTCAGCGGTGTATTTCCCATCCTTACTGAAGGCGCATCCAAGATATACAAACTCATTCACTTGCTCCAGCACATCGTTACCAACCACAATCCTTACATTCGTTCTGGTTTCTTCCCTTTCAAAAACCATAATCTTGGTTTTCTTCACATTCAAGTGTAAGCCATTGATCATGCAGTCGTCTTTCATAACTGTGACTAGTGTTTGCAGATCAGTGGCTGTTGGCGCTATTAAAACCGCGTCATCTGCATAAAGTAGATGGTTTACCACTAAGTCACCCATTTGTACACCTTCATTCATCGCTTTCAGTCTTTGAAGACTTTTGTCCAGATATATTATAAACAGTCTAGCGGACAACACGCAACCCTGCTTGACGCCGATTTTAACGTCAAATCAGGGTGACCTGTTACCACCCACCCGTACGCATGCCTTGCAGTCCACATAAGTGGACTGGCCGGCTCGCAACAGAGTGCCATCTATACCATACTCTGGCAAAATGTCCCAAAGTCTCTTTCGCACAACTCTGTCAAATGCCTTCTCCAGATCTACAAAACCGCAGAAAACCTTCCGGCCCACTGCCAGATGCTTCTCTACGATGTTGCGGAGTGAGAAGACTTGATCCGAACATCCTCTTCCAGACCTGAAACCCCCTTGTGCCTCGCACAACATTCCATCGGACTTCACGCGCATTCTCCGTTTAATAATTTTACCGTACATCTTGGCTGCCAAGCTGATCAAACTGATGGCTCTGTAATTGGCGCAGTCATATTGTGAACCCTTGCCTTTATACAAGGGTACTATGACTGCGCGGCGCCAATCTGTAGGGTCCTCCAGCAAAGGTTTGCAAGGGCCCGGAAAGCGTCCCGGCAGTCAAGTCAAACTTCCACATTTGTAATATAAGTACAACTAGTATTTGCCCGTGACTTCGTCGGCGTTGACTTTAGACAGACACCTTATCTTTTTCGGGATAGAAAGTATCCTGTGTGTTAATGCAGGTAATAAAGTGTCTGAAGGCGCAGGGAATACGCCCGGAACGACCTTCGCCCACCGTAATCTCGGCCTGCAGGCGTCGGGGAGGGCACCCCGGCGCCCTAGCACTTTGTAGAGTGTAGTAACCACCTTTAGATTATTATTATATACATTAAAATTTAGACAATACAAAAAATTTAGTCTGGAATTATGCCCGGTATATGGCAATAGGCTCGCCCCCTATTACATGGGACCTAACATCGTCGGCGAAACGTGGGTGTACTCAGTACACCTCTGCCACCCCCTCTGGGGAATATAGGCGTGACGGTGTTTTTTTTTCTTTTAAATTTAGAATTACTTTGAGGGTAGTTTGTATTGGGAAGCAAGTGAATAAACATCTTAATGAGTAAAAAAAAAACACTCAGTCACACGTAACCACTGGACCACCCGCAGCGGAATGCACCGGTATCCAATTTAGTTTGTTTTCTCATTCGAGCCATGATATTATCCGTCCGTCGTAGTACACTCCCTGTATAAGTCCACGGTATGCAAAACAAAGTCCGCGGTCGCGAGGCAGACCCCACAGGCAGGGTCGCCATGTAATGTCGACGTAGCAAAATCGATGACGAGATACTCAATCCGATGTAAGACAGCGAGTAGGTATGAAAGATAGTATCGGTGTAAAGATGAGAAAGGGCATGCTCCGTTGGTTCGGGCATATAGAAAGAATGCCAGAGGAAAGAATGACAAAACAGATATACAATGTGAAAGTGGAAGGATGCAGGTACCGGGGAAGACCTAGACTATCTTACCACGACCAAATAAACCGAGTCCTATCTGATGGAAAAGTCAAGAGTCTCCGTAACCGGCGAGCGTGTGTGAGACGAACTATGAGAGTCGAGGAAGCCAGAGAGGTATGTAAGGAAAGAGCCTGTTGGAACTCTGTACTCTCTGCCTACCCCGCAAGGGATCTGGCGTGAGGTTATAGATAGATAGATAGATGTTTATTCACTTGCTTCCCAATAGAAACTGCCCTCAAACTAATCCTATGATCTAATTTATATTATAATAATCTAAAGGTGGTGGTACTACACTATACAACTTAGCAGGCCCGCGCCGGAAAAGCGATGCGTCCGCGCAGCCTTCGAAAGGCGGTAGGGGGAGACCGAACTCCCCTTACATGTGGCGAGGTCCGCGCCAAACTGCGGACCGAGCCCGCCGACGCCTCAGTCATGCTGGTGACGATTCCTGTGGCCCGGCAAAAGGGCTGTGGGGCGCCGAGGGGGTTTAGTGGGTGCAAGCCCCGCATAACCACCCGGGCCGTGCCCTCGGCCCGGGGGTATGCGTTAGGCATTTCACCTCATAAAAAAAAAACAAAAAGTTATAAACTATCTGTGTGATGGTGTTGTCTGCCTCGTTGGTCTAGTGGCAAAGCGCATCGCTTTGTGATCACGAGGTCTTGGCTTCAAATCCTAGGTCAGATAAGTGTAGTTTTTGTAACGAAAACTTCCCAGTATAAGTCCGGAGTCTGGAAGTGTGCCCGATATATGGCAATAGGCTCGCCCCCTATTACATGGGACCTAACATCGTCGGCGAAACGTGGGTGTACTCAGTACACCTCGGCCACCCCCGCTTGGGGAATATAGGTGTGGCTTCTCTACTCACTGCCACGACTACGGGCAGTGTGTAAGCTGAGTACAGCTCGGTACATACCAAGGTCTGCGTATAAGGAAGCGTGTGTGTTTGAGTGATATACGCTGTTGGCCGTAAGGCCTTTACATCTTCACCGGACATAAGGGCGAGTATGAGGAAGCCTATAAAGAAGCCTTCATCGGCCGCATCTTGTAATTCTGCCGGTGAGACTTCCCTACACACTGCCGCGAGTATAGGCAGTGTGTAAACTGGGTACAGCTCGGTACATACCAGGGTCTGCGTAGAGGGAAGCCTTCATCAGCTGCACGTTGTGGCTCTGCCGGTGCTCCAGCCGGGCCAGCTCGCTCGTGGGGCTCTTCACGCCGAACGCTGAGACAATATGGATTCAGCCATTTATACAATTACATACATAACTACAAGCTCTGTCACTGTCTATTTCTTTCTCTCTTTTTTCTTTCTACCAGTAGTACTCGCTACAAACAAGTATTACCGGCTAAAAACTAGTATTACTCGCCATAAACCTGTATTACCCCAAGTACAAGCTCTGTCCGTCCCCATTTCTCCCTACCAGTATTACTCGCTACAAACCAGTGTTACTCGCTATAAACCAGTATTACCCGCTATATACCAGTATTACTCGCTACAAAACCCTAATATCCAAGTACAAGCTGTCCCTTACCATTTCTTCCTACCAATATTACTCTCTACAAACTAGTGTTACTCGCTATAAACCAGTATTACCCGCTACAAACCAGTATTACTCGCTACAAACCAGTATTACTCGTTACAAACCAGTATTACTCGCTACAAACCTCTATTATCCAAGTACAAGCTCTGCCCCTCTCCATTATCCTCTGTTGTGTCCATCTCGAACGCTCTGGAAGCTCCATTGAGTAAGTTCAACGAGGACTGTTGCATCGCTAACAAGTTATCTTCGGCAGACACAGCAGGGGCCCCTAGTCCCCCTAAGCCAGGCGGCGGAAGGGTCACGGGGGGTTTTGGGGGGACTGGAACAAGAAACGAAGGTTAGATATGACTAATATGGACCGAATTGGCTAACTTCATTACGTCTATATTCTCTCAGCCACGGGGGCAGTGGTGTACTGTGTATACCTACTTATTGCCGAGGATGTTAGGTCCCATGTAATATGAGGCGAGTGTATTGTCTTATAGCGGGCACAATTCCGTCGGAGTCGGACAGCCCGTTCTTGCCGAAGTACCGCCCTTGAAACATCCAGCTGCCGCTCGCCGGACGGTACTCTATGAAATTGGCGTCGTGGTTGAAGATGCTCCCCGGCGTCTAAACATTTTCATGTCCTCGCTCACTTATCTAAGGTGACTTCCCCTACTCACTTAAAGCTCACAGTCCTTCAATGTTCCTTAACCACTATCTTTAGGGCATCCACCCACTCACCAGACACTTAAGACCCTTAAAGGCTCATCTCCCAATTAAATGAGATCATCCACTCACTTACCAGTCACTTTATCTATCTATCTATATCATCACGCCAGATCCCTTGCAGGGTAGGCACAGAGTACAGAGTTCCAACAGGTTCTTTCCTTACATACCTCTCTGGCTTCCTCCACTCCCATAGTTCGTCTCATACACTCTACACCAGTCACTTTAGACACTTAAAAGCCCCTCCCCAATTTACTCAGTCTTCCACCCACTTCCCAAACACTTAAGACACTTTAAGGCCCGTCCTCTACTGACTTAAGGTCTTCCACCTAACCACGTGGCACTTAAGGTCTCTCCCCTTGCTTACTAGTTCCTTTAAGACTCGTCTCCACTCACCTGAGGTGTCTTCTTTCGCTCGCCTGGCGCTAAGCTTCTCTAGTGCCTCGCCCCTACTCAACTGTACCCGGCCGCTGCCCAGATGGACGGCCAACGGCCACTTCCCAGACTCTTAAGACACTTTAAGACCCGTCCCCCACTCACCTGAAGTCTTGCACTATCCACCAGGTGGCTTAGATCCTCTAAGGCCCGTCTTCCACTCACGAATTCCTTTAACGCCAGTCCCCTTCTTTTCTGAGGTGTCATCCCTGACTCGCTAGGCGCTAAGCTCTTCTAGTGTCTTGCCTCCCACTCGCGAGCTCCTGTAAGTCCCCCCTCCACTCACCTGAGATTTCTTCTCTCGCACGTTTAGTGCTAAGCTCCTCTAGTGCCTCGTCCCCACTCCGGAGCTGCTGTAAGGCTCCCCCACTCACCTGTACTCGGCCGCTACTCTGACTCTTAAGACACTTTAAGACCTGCCCCTCACTCACCTGAAGTCTTCCACCTACCCACCTGGTAGTTAAGGTCCTCTTAGGCCAATTCCCTCTTGTTTGAGGTGTCTTCCCTCGCTCGGCTGGCGCTAAGATAGTTCCTTTAGTGTTTCCCCCCCAGTCCCACTGACCTGCGGGGCGCTGGGCTGCGGGCAGCTGCGCGCGCAGGCCGGCGGGCGGCTCGTCGTCGTCGGAGTCGGAGAGCCCGTACTTGCTGAAGTGGCGCACTCGGAACACCCAGCTGCCGCTGGCCGGCCGGTACTCTATGAACTTGGTGTCATGTTTGTCGCACACGCGGCGGAGCTTGCCTTCGTAGTCCATTTTCAGTAGCCTACGGAGAGATGGGTTTGAAAAGGACATTGTCGAAAATTGCCCCGTAACCGACAAACATTTGACCCATCCCCTCATTATTTATCTATTTTATTAAAATAATGGCTAATATCCGTATCTACCGGACAGTTTGCAATCTAAGAGAAATATTTCAAAGTACTGTAAGTACTTATATCGAAGTCGCCGACATCTTTACTGAATGTCAACACACAATATAACCTCATATGTATTAATGGCTACTGAAATATAACCTCAAAACCAAATACTTTTTCTGCAATATTGCGATTCCCCCGCTTGTCCGTTTAATAATAAATGGCTTAAGAGAATTTATGGGTGGCATACAAGTATTTTTTCATTGCTGTTGGTTCTGGAACAAATCATGTATGAGCGCAGAACAATGTCCTTTAACATGCAATTTGTCGAAGGCAGATTGTGGCAGGCAAGGAGGTCTTGCAGCCAGACGGGCGTTGTGTCTGGCAGGGGCACTCCCCGAGAGCTGTTGTCGAGGGTTTGTATACAAGATGTAACATAATTAACGCAAGCCCTTAAAGTAGTTCGTTATAATTCGGCAACTGAATTGATTCCAACTACTTTTAAAGTAAGTTATTCTTTTCTTTAATTTTCTAAAAATTCTGTGAATCCTTCTTTTCTCTGTATCTGACAAAATTTAATAATTTTTCGAAGGGCCTATTTGAAATGTATTTCTATTACACACACCTCTGGCTACCTCCACTCTCATAGTTCTTCCCATGAAGTTACCTGTCTGGGTCCGTGATAAGTCGTTTCTCCGTCTTGTCCCGCGGCCAGATTCGGTCCAAGGTAACGATCGCTCGCCGATTAAGCCCTTCCCCTACTGGTGGCTTGTCGCAGTCTTCCGGGTACACTATGACTTCCTTGTTCAGGAAATGGACTGTGGAAGCGAGAGAATACTGAGAGAAAGGTAAAAGTAATATTATGCTTTAACAGGGTTTTTTGTAAAAATACTTTGCTCGGAGAGATATGTCCATATCTCTTTTACTGCAAAGTATGATTATAATAACATTGATAAAGAGATTGCGTGTGTTACTAGGTTAGTTAAATAATATCGATATTCTATCTATCTATACCATCACGCCAGACCCCTTGCGGGGTAGGAAGAGAGTAGTGTTCCAAAAGGTTCTTACATACCTCTCTGGCTTCCTCCACTCTCATAGTTATCGATATTCTTTCATATCGATATAACCGTATATTATCGTTTTAAATAGCCTAATAACATATCAATATTCTTTCCAGATTGTCTCATTAGTCTGGTGGCAAAGCGCATCGCTTTGTGATCACGAGGTCCTGGGTTCAAATCCTAGGTCGGACAAATGTAGTTTTTCTATCTACAAATTCCTAGTATCAGTCTGGAGTCTCGAATTGCGCCAGTTATATTACAATAAGCTCTCCCCTATTACATGGGACCTAACACCATCGGCGACAAGTAGGTGTACACAATGTGTATTGTCTCTGCCACCTCCGCTTGGGGAATATAGACGTGACGCTGTGAAAAACTAATACTACTATCTATCTATCTATCTATAACCTCACGCCAGATCCCTTGCGGGGTAGGCAGAGAGTACAGACTTCCAACAGGTTCTTTCCTTACATACCTCTCTGGCTTCCTCGACTCTCATAGTTCGTCTCATACACGCTCGCCGGTTACGGAGACTCTTGACTTAACTAATACTACTACTACTAAAATATAGCATCCCACTATTCGTGTGTTGTGCATGTGTTTACAAACACGAAAATCACATACAGACACCCAGACCGAAACAATTATTTGTGGGTCACACAAATATATGTCCCGTGCGGGGATCGAACCTGCGACTACTCGGTCCAGTAAATAGACTTTACAAAGCTCTGTCCAATAGACCAAATCTTCGTGTACCAACTTACCAAGTGCATCCAGGTCCAACCCAGCCACGTCGACCTCACAATCGTAATAGACGTTCCCGTAGTTCTTGCGTCCTATTGTCAGATGTGGAACCACGCATGACCCGTCTGGACGCATGTACTCTGTGGACGGAAGATAAATTTAATAGTTAATAAATTAAATTTAAAAAGATTTACCCAGTTTATAGATTAACGCGAATGTTACAGATGAAATAAAACTATTTTTCGAGTCCTTTGCAGCACCCATGGTCACGGGAAGGACTCTGTGTGAACATGGGTGCTGCAAAGCACTCGAAACGTCGGGAACTTCTCTTCTTTAAAATCAAAAACAAACCGCGATAAAATCCGAAAAAAGTTTTATTTAAAAAGATCTTTTTAAAAACAAGCTTTTGGTAAAAACAGAATGGAGATATCTTGCTTGGTTGAAGAGTTCCTATTGCCTCCTTCATGCTTTATCATCAAACTTTTTTTTTTGTGTGTGTGTGTGTAAGTAATCAATGCTGTTGGCCACGGGGCCTTTACAGCTTCACTGGACAAGAGGCAAAGCGTGCAACCAGTACGCTGGAGCCAGAAAGGAAAGGGGGCAACTAGCTCAAGGGTGCAAGGAGAAACGTCCTCGGCTTGGGCAGTCGCTATGCAGGAGTTCATCAAGCCTTGAACACCATCTGGTTATACAGTACTTTTCAATACCAATCTAGCAAGAACACGAGGGGGTTATGTAATTGACGTGTTACTATAGCCACCTAGACCATCATCAGACCAGCTTTATGGTACCATATTATAGCATTGTCACCAAACTTACATATGCCAAATTCTGACGTGTTCCTATGGCCACCTTCCGACTGCATCATAAAACCAGCTCCACGGTACCATATTATAGCATTGTCACCAAACTTACATATGCCAAATTTCAAGGCAATCGGATACCCGCAAGTTCTTTAAAAATGGATCACAACAATTGAACACAACAAAAGACACACATACAGACCAAGTTAACTGGTAAAAATGATTTTTAAAAACAACTTTTTATGCAGCCAGGCAATGTAAATGGTGCAATTAAAAAAAGGCCAATTAATAATAAGTGTGTATACAACATTTTGTATTTATGCTGTTGGCCGTTGAGTTCCTTCGTCTGGAGCCAATTTTGGGTGTAGAAATAAGTCATGCTTACCATATAAATGTATTATCATCGGAACTGAACCGACGTGTCAAATTTATACTCTATAGGATGAGAAGGAAGTTGTTCTAATTCAGCTTGAAACATTTGACCTTATCTATCCATCTATATCATCCCAAATCCCTTGCAGAGTAGGCAGAGAGTACAGAGTTCCAACAGGCTCTTTCCTTACAGACCTCTCCGGCTTCCTCCACTCTCATAGTTCGCCTCATACACGCTCACCGGTTACGGAGACTCTTGACTTGTCGTTCAGATAAGACTCTGTCTATTTGGTCATGGTAGGATAGTCTAGGTCTTCCCCAGTACCTACATCCTTCCACTTTCGCATTGTATTGCTTCTTTCTTGACCTTATAATAATAATATCAGCCTTTACTGTCCCATAGCTGGGCAAAAACCTTCTCTCACAAATCAAGGTGAGAGAGATTAGGTCATACTCTCTCACCTGCTGTTAGAACTTATGTTTTCTTTCTTTTCTTTAAAAAAAACATAGCCCTACACTAGGATTTATTCCTGTTTCGTGGGTGCGTTTACAAACATGAAATATCACATACACAAATACCCAGATTATTCCGGACAAACAATTGTGGATCACACAAGATTTGTCCCGTGCGGGAATCGAACCCGCGACTATTAGACACAGTGGGCGGAGCGGCTTAAGCTCTTAACCACTGCGCTAAATCGTCCGTCATCAAGACTTTCACACTAAGCGGTAACCGGGATGAACGGCTTAACGTGCCTTCAGAAGCACGGACAGATTTGACATTACTTACTTAAATAAAAGTTTGTAAAATGAATAAGTTTGTTTTAGACTACTAGGCCCCTGGTCCGCGAGGTGGAGTATTACCTAATCTCTCTCACCTAGATTTGTGGGAGAAGGCCTTTGCAGGGGCCTTAGGCAGCATAAATTAAATTTTTTTGTAGAATAATTGGCCGCTGTTACCTACTACAGAGCAGATATAATCTATATATACGTGAAGCAAAATCTATGTACACATTTTTACGAAAATTGCGCGGACGGAGGAGTATGAAATTTCCCACACTTATAGTTTATATATAGAAGGAGTGCAGAATGCTAATATTTTTTTTAAATTATGCATAAAACATACATAAAACCAATGAAAAAAACATTACACACGCTACCATGTATTTGACACAATAAACGTCAAATTGATGTTTGTCTTTAATATTATTTGTCTATAGTCTTACTGAATGTCAAACATTACCAGCAAACGATGAAAGAGTAGGTCGAATATCGACCTATGGGCGACCACTAGTAATAATAGTTATTTGATTCGCAACAACGTAGTAAGTAGGTATGTAAGACAGTATTGGTGTAAAAATGAGAAAGTGTATGCTCCGTTGGTTCGGGCATATAGAAAGAATATCGGAAAATGAATGACAAAACAGATATACAATACCAAAGTGGAAGGATGTAGGTGCCGGGGAAGACCTAGACCAATGATTTTCAATGGCTCGCGACCCCCTGGGGGGTCGTAAAGCCTATATAAGCGGAGGGTCGGAAGCCTTAGTAAAATTAAAAAAAATATTTAAAGGACATATTTTGTAGGTTAACACAAGTCAACTAGAATTAAAAATACATATAAGGTTGCACCTAGTTTCCGTTAACTAATTTCTCCCATCTTGGAAACTTTTTCGCGACACATACAATCAAATGTTGTAATAAAATACAGGTTGCAAACAGCGGAGGGTAGGGGGTTGCCAAAATGTTTTTCATACTTAGGGGGTCGCGTCATAAAAAAGTTGAAGACCACTGACCTAGACTATCTTACCATGAGAAACCACAATACTGCGCTATAAATAGTGGTTGGCTTACCTATCATCTCGTCCAGCGACGGTATGGTGTAGTATCCAGGTCTGGTGAGCTTCACGCCCGTGGGGTGAGGTGGCAACTCCCGCGGTAAAACCACCTCCTCTTCAGACACTATTGGGAGATGGAAAAGTCATTAGTAACTCTATCTCTCTATGTCTCTCTCTATCTCTGTATATAAAAGAAAGAAAGAGACAATACTTAGGTGGTATAACACATACATATCAACAATCCAAACATTCAATTACAGAACGTTCGACCGACTAACATTGTCTGAAAAATATATAGGAACACAACAAACAAATACATGTGGGTTGTCTCACGGTTGAGCCTATTAGGTATTCGGAAGCGGCGTGGGGAAATACTGTACTATTAAACTAATAGCACTAGAAGACCGAACCAGGCATGTCGATTCATTTAAAGAAAAAGCGATCTTTGGATCGATTCGAATTGAATGCGTAAGAATCGATTCTTGATTAAATCAGAGATATAAAGATCGTTGGCAGCAGTGTAGCCCAGTGGTTAGACCGTTGGACTGCAAAGTCAGAGGTCTCGGGTTCAAACCCAGGCACGCACCTCTGTCTTTTCGAAAGCATGTGCGTATTAAAAATTAACTATCACTTGCTTTAACGGTGAAGGAAAACATCGTGAGGAAACCTGCACGCTTGAGAGTTTCTCGAAGGTGTGTGAAGTTCGCCAACCCGCACTGGGCCAGCGTGGTGGACTATGGCCTAAACCCTCTCAGTCTGAGAGAAGGCCCGTGCCCAACAGCGGGACAGTTTCTGAACAGGGCTAATATTATTATATATAAAGATAGATTCTCAATTATCAATTCGAAGTCGATTCTTATTATTCCTTCATTTTTATAATTTCTTGATACGTTCAATTTAGAGATTATTAAAAAGGCACCTGACTTTAAATAAACGCATGTTTTGAACGTATTATTTTCAACACGAAACGTCTCTTGCCGTTATTTATGTGCCTGATTTACACAACCTACTAAGTGACTTTAGTAGGTTGTGTAAATATTTTCATTTACCACTTTTTTATGATTAAATTGTGAATAACTCCGATTCGACGGCTTTCGGAATCGATCTACTGAATCGATTCAGTAGTTCAGATCGATGAGAAATCGTTTATATGGCTTAAAAAAAAACGATTTTAAATTGACATGCCTAGACCGAACTAGTTCACTCGAGTCAATGTCAATGCACTAGATCGGAGCGCTCTTTTCCCCTCTCTGAGCAAGCACAAGCCTACAGGGCCCCAAGACCGTTATTGCAATTTTAATAAAATTGTTGATCATTGACAACATAATTGTTAGTTTTGACAGTTTTCAATCTACTAATTCAATGCTTTCCAATTCTTATGGCACCTATCAATAATTCTTATGGTTTTCCTTAGTCGTAGATACCAGTTTCAACAATTGCCGACTTTGGCACAATTGTAATTGAACAAAAAATAGCAGACTTAGGGCACTGGTCGGCAGCTGGCAACCGGAGGTGGCGGCACCGATCATGTACTGACATACAACAATAAATCAACCGTAGATCGCTGTATTGCCTACACCACGCGTTTGGTTATAGCGTATAAGAGTGTTCCAAACAAGTATCACACCTTTACTATGTGGTGTGGCGATGATTTTTTAAAACCATAAACTGAAGTTGACTGCCTCGTTGGTCTGGAGGCAAAGCACATCGCTTTGTGATCACGAGGTCCTGGGTTCAAATCCTAGGTCGGACAAATGTAGTTTTTCTAACGAAAAATTCCCAGTATGAGTCCGGAGTCTAGAATTGTGCCCGGTATATGGCAATAGGCTCGCCCCCTATTACATGGGACCTAACATCGTCGGCGAAACGTGGGTGTACTTAGTACACCTCTGCCACCCCCTCTGGGGAATATAGGCGTGACGGTGTATAAACTGAAGTTAGATTTTACTATAGACAAATACTAAAATTGCCAAAATCGACTGTCATTTTGATACACAATTCATTTCATCACACATCATCACGCCTAAATTCCTGAAGCAAGTGTTTTGACATACCTCTTTCATTTTGTAACGACCCCTATACATCGGTCCAAAGCTGTGGCTGCCTGCCCACAGATGGCGTCGACTATAAAATCGACAACGACTCTATACATGTCTAGCACGCGATATAAGAGTTTGTACGCCGCGTTGCATATATACAAACCTCAGACAACAACTCTCGGGGAGTGGCCGCCAGACACAACACCGGTCTGGCTGGAAGATCTTCCCTTTGACAAATCCTAACACAAAGTTCCTGCTACATCTTCATTTATGTTCATACATCTCATGCATTTCCGTTGATTAAGAGATATTTTTTGTTATTTATTAAGTTTAATACACGCAAAATATAAGTAGAATCTGTCTAATGAAAGCTGAGACTAAAAAATGGCGGCAAATTTTAATAAATTAGATCGTGCATCTCCGGCTGCACTAGGAATAAATGATTTTGGTACTTCATTTTAAGGAACACAATATATAGACACAGGAGAGTGGAGGAACATGGGAGAAGGAGTATGGAGGGAATTACATAGAAATTAAAGCATTTTAACTTATTACATTCTTTCGTGTCAACGGCTTAGTTTTCTAATATGAGAACCTGATATTACGTTTCAGATATTAAATCAATTTCTTGTCAGTATTTCAATTTTTAATTAATAATACGTAATGTCTCAAAACTCAAAGTCTTATGAATGCAATCCGTCAATGCAATGCCACGGAGTTTAATAGTATTTTACATTTATAGGTGTGAAATATAAACATGCAGATTATTAGAATAAAAAAAAAACTAGCATATATCAAAACCATATGTCTGTAGTTCACTAGAACAAGAGCTAACATTTGCGGCAAATGTTAGCTATTGCGGCTAATGTTGCCAGCTTATGAAAACGTCAAAAAATCAGTCTCAGATTTCATTAGACAGACTCTTAGTAATATAAACCGTATAATCCTCGGATTTGATGTGCTATTTTCTCGCACTGGGAACAGCCGGCGTGGTTTCCCCAGCGGTGCCGGCAGAACTGGAGGCGCTCGCCGGATTGGTAGGAGGCTGGGGGAGGAAAGTGGGTGAGGGAAGGAGAGGGGTTCCAGCTTTAATACAGGTTATTGGAAGCGTGCTACATAAGACCGGCTCCATCTATACTAATATTATAAAAATGTAGTGTGTGAGTTTGGATGTTATCTAATATTCGGACGGACGATTTAGCGTAGTGGTTAAGAGCTTAAGCCGCTCTGCCCACTGCGTCTAATAGTCGCGGGTTCGAGTCCCGCACGGGACAAATCTTTGTGTGATCCACAATTATTTGTTCCGGTCTGGGTATTTGTGTATGTGAATTTTCATGTTTGTAAACGCACCCACGACACAGGAATAAATCCTAGTGTGGGGCTAGGAAAAAAAAAAAAAAAAAAAAAAACAAATATGTAGGGTAATCTCCGGTACTACTGCTCCGATTTTAATAATTCTTTTACCATTGGAAAGTTACCTTATCCAGAAGTAACATAGGCTATATAACATAGACCCGGTAGGTGGCGCTGTTGTCGACCGGGTACGAAGTCGCAGGAAACTGTTAGTATGGTAATAAACACACTGGTGGCCGTTGAAAAACGCAATCAAAATGGACTCCGTGTCCGCGCTCAAGTGTCCGAACCACCAGAGTTACAGAACGACTGAAGATTTACAATCGCAAGTCAGTCTTTGTTACGCCTTCTAACTAACAACACTTCTGTGTGTGTGGGTGTGTGTGGGGGTGGGGGTGGGGGTGGGGGGTGGGGGGTGTGTGTGTGTGTGTGTGTGTGTGTGTGTGTACGTATGCGTGTTTAAATATTCTAAGTTGTTTTGCGTGCATTCACATTATTTATTATTTAGTTTAGATCCTAGTATAAAAAGTATTTGTTGATGTAGTTAGGTGATATTACTTTCAAATAAGTTTTAATTAAATTTATTTATCACCATCACTCATGCTTATGTTATGTTCGTCACTTTATAAATATAAAAAACGAACAAACTAAATACACCGCGTCTTATCTGAAGGCCATATATTATCTTACCGCTGGCCGTGAGACAGTATATGACTATTCGTTATAAAGGAAATCTCAAATGCGTAACTTACCAGATAATATATCAACGTTCTCCTTGTCCTGAGATCTCTCCAATCTCACTCCCAGTTCTCTTACTGAGTTTTCTGCCGAGTCTGGATTGGAGACAAGCGGTTTTCGAAGTGGTTTTGTTGTCAACCTGGTGTCAAAAAAAAATTGAGATGAAAGAGTGAACGAAGCAAGAGAGGTCAGTAAGGAACTTGTTGGAGGTTACTCTTTGCCTATCCTGCAAGGGATTTGGCGTGATCATATACAAGGTGTAACATAATAAACGCAAGACCTCAAGACACCCCGAATAGAGAATTGCTTCATAAATTCATAACGAAAACAAAATTTTCCAAATTTGCAGTGTTATGCTTGGTTTTGGATTTGATTATATTAATTACCGGATCCCAAGTCGATGGAAGCACCCAGCCATCTTCTCTATTGAAATTAGGACGTCTTTTAATTTGAATAGCCTCGCGAAATTATTCATGTGTAATATTCGCGTAAATCTAAGAACTCAGTAAATGATTGTTTTTATTCTATGCTATGTTGTGCCATCTGTCGGCACAACATAGCGAACTGTGTTATATTTAATACCATCTGTTTTTTACATACACCTATGTTTACGAAATAAATGATTGATCAATTTACTTACCAACTAGCTCTCCTCTCTGATACTTGACCAGGAAGTTCTTTATCTGAAAATAAAATATTACATATAGTGCGACAAGGATCTTTCGGCCCGTGGATGACATTAAAAGGGGGCGTTGGTGTAAAATTAGGGTTATAAACACCGTCACGCCTATATTCAGGGGTGGCAGAGGTGTACTGAGTACACCCACGTTTCGCCGACGATGTTAGGTCCCATGTAATAGGAGGCCAGCCTATTGCCATATACCGAGCATAATTCCAGCCTCCGGACTCATACTGGGAATTTTTCGTTAGAAAAACTACATTTGTCCGACCTAGGATTTGAACCCAGGGCCTCGTGGTCACAAAGCAATGCGCTTTGCCACTAAACCAACAAGGCAGCCATTTATTTGTTCCGGTCTGGGTATTTGTGTATGTGAATTTTCATGTTTGTAAATGCGCCCACGACACAGGAATAAATCCTAGGGTGGGGCTCATCTTTCTAAAAAAATTATTATCTAATCTATCGAGCAAGTGAATGAGTTTGTATATCTTGGATGCGCCTTCAGTAACGATGTGAAATAACTCCGCTGACATAGAGAGAAGAGTGAGTGCAGGGAACAGAGTCAGTGTGGTGCGATGGGGAAGCTGCTCCAAAAGGCGCAGCTGGTGCTTGTCCCATCGCTGTTATATAGATTTTTTGTTGTGTGTGTGAATGATCTACGCTGTTGGCCGCGGGGCCTTTACAGCTTCACCGGACAAGAGTGCGAGCGTTCAACCACTACTCTCGAGCCAGAAGGGCAAGGGGGCAACTAGCTCAAAGGGCGCCTCAAGGAGGAACGGCCTCGGCTTGGGCAGTCTCTATGGGGGAGGGCGTATACTAAGTGTCTTGTTATATAGCAGCGAGAGCTAGGTATGTAAGGAGAATGAAAGCAGGATAAATGCGGTCGAAATGCGAGCTCTGCGGAAGATGTGCGGAGTCACGCTGACCGACCGTATTCGCAACAGCGTAGCAAGAAAGCGAGTAGGTATGAAAGATAGTATCGGTGTAACGATGCGTAGGGTATGCTCCGATAGTTCAGACATATAGAAAAAAAATCGGAAGAAAGAAAGAAAAAATAGATATACAATGCGAAAGTGGAAGGATGTAGGTACCGGGGAAGACCTAGACTATCTTACCACGACCAAATAGACCGAGTGTTATCTGCAGGGCAAGTCAAGAGTCTCCGTAACCGGCGAGCGTGGATGAGACGAGCTATGAGAGTGGAGGAAGCCAGTGAGGTCTGTAAAAACCTGTTGGAACTCTGTACTTTTTGCAAACCCCACAAAAGATTCAGCGTGGTGATATAGATAGATAAGGCATAAAATTTTATCTCGGAATCCCAAATATATATGGATACACACATCCCAGTAAGCAGTTATACTTACCTAGATTCGGATACAATCTTGGCGTGGGTTCACTGTCGATGGATTTCTCCTTATCACTCCAGGGTAGTTTGGAAGAGCCCAACCTGAGAGACAAACTTAGATTAACCTCTCATATCCTGGAGACTCATTAGAATAATACTAAAGTTACCCCAGAGTCGGGCAAAATTGTTTGTCAAACCATTGACCCTGCATTTAAAACATTTCAGATTTTAACGCAGTTTATTTATGGTTTTATAAGTTCCCGCATATATTTTTTTACATTACACGTGCAGCCTGTTGGCGAACTATACTCTCAAAGCGTATAGTGCCCTAAGAGTTCAATATAATAATGCGCTCAGGGCGTTGTTGCGCTTACCCTGCAATTGCAGTGCTGTTGTGTGTGTGAATGATCTACGCTGTTGGCCGCGGGGCTTTACAGCTTCACCGGACATGAGGGCAAGCCTGCAACCACTACGCTCGAGCCAGAAGGACAAGGGGGGCAACTAGCTCAAGGGCGCCTCAAGGAGGAACGGCCTCGACTTGGGCAGTCGCTATGGGGGAGGGCGTATACTAGGTGTCTCGCCGTGGTGCTCTGCACCGGCCGGCGGGCAAGGGATTCTTCGAGCTCGCCGACGAGGTCGGTGAGAAGAAATATGTTTACATTAAGACGCCAGCAAATAGCGCGCGCCTCCCCGGTTCCACTGCGCGCGCTCATTGGTCAAATCAAATAGCGCGCGCCTCCCCGGTGCCACTGCGCGCGCTCATTGGTCAAATCAAATAGCGCGCGCTTCCCCTGTTCCACCGCGCGCGCTCATTTGTCAAATCAAATAGCGCGCGCCTCCCCGGTTCCACCGCGCGCGCTCATTGGTCAAATCAAATAGCGCGCGTTCATTGGTCAAATTAAATAGCGCGCGCTTCCCATTTCCACACATTTCCGTCCCTTTTCCAAAATCACACCCACAAAAAATATCCAGCAACCGAGAGGAAAGATGTTACACATCAATAAATAATACTTTATTTTGATACAGTGTACTTTTTTGCCCACCTTTATGTACTTTATTTGCTCAGATAAAAGGTGGCAACCCTAAATATAATCGTAAAAATTTCGATACTCACCAACTGCCGTTTCTGTCTGAACTGTTTTCTGCATCTGTAACAAAATAATTATTGGTATTATTCTTTCTTTCCATATCATCACGCCGGATCCCTTGCAGTGTAGGCAGGAGTATTATTCTTTGATGTTTAAAAAAACGTGGCCCCTCTTTACTAATTATTCCTGATGCATTTGCAAACGTGAATTACACCACACGTCACGCCTATATTCCCCAAGGGGGTTGCAGAGGTGTACTGAGTACACCCACATTTCGCCGACGATGTTAGGTGCCATGTGATAGGGGCGAGCCTATTGCCATATACCGGGCACAATTTCAGACTCCGGACTCATACTGGAAAGTTTTCGTTTGAAAAACTTCATTTGTTCGACCTAGGATTTGAACCCAGGACCTAGTGAACAAGCGACGCGCTTTGCCACTAGACCAACGAGGCAGTCAATGAAATACACACACATAAACAATCAGGTCCCATTATGGTTATGACTAATTAATCACCTAACATTAATATAACTTTTGTCTTATCTAATAATGGTACCCCGGTGGCATACCATTCCTTTACTCACATAGTGCTTCTCATACCCGCTCGCCGGTTACGGAGACTCTTGACTTGCCCTTCAGATAACACACGGTCTATTATTCTAGCGTGTCTATCTCTATCTGTATCATCACGCCAGATCCCTTGTTGTAGGCAGAGAGTACAGAGTTCCAACAGGCTCTTTCCTTACAGACCTCTCTGGCTTCCTCCACTCTCATAGTTCGTCCCATACACGCTCGCCGGTTACGGAGACTCTAGACTTGCCCTTCAGATAAGACATGGTCTATTTGGAATGATAACAAATTACTTTCAGAAAAGTCTTTATAACCGGCGAGCGTGTATGAGACAAACTATGAGAGTGGAGGAAGCCAGAGAGGTCTGTGAGGAACGAACCTGTTGGATCTCTGTACTCTCTGCCTACCCCGCAAGGGATCTGGCGAGATGATATAGATAGATGGATAGAATAATACTCACTGCTAGCATCAGGGAAGTTGACCTGCCTCCTGACGCGGTCCACCTCATCAATATTAGCACCTGGAACACCATCGTTCTCCTTGTCCTTCGGCGAAGTTCCTTGCGGGTCACGTGAACGAGCCTCTTCCATTGACCTGTGGAGAAATAATAAAATAAAACACGGTTACGCCTATATTCCACTAGCGGGGCTGGCAGAGGTGTACGTATGTTCGGTTTCGTGTAATTGGGGGCGGACCAATTGCCAACACACTGGACACAATGCCAGAATTCGGACTGGAAATTCTTTTATAGAAAAATCATTTTTTGTCCGACGCAGGATTTTTTTTTTTAACCTAGCCCCACACTAGGATTTATTCCCGTATCGTGGGTGCGTTTACAAACATGAAAATTCACATACACAAATACCAAGACCGGAACAAATAATTGTGGATCACACAAAGATTTGTCCCGTGCGGGAATCGAACCCGCGACTATTAGACACAGTGGACGGAGCAGCTTAAGCTCTTAATCACTGCGCTTAATCGTCCGTCCTTTCACATTTGAACCCAGGACCTCGTGGTCGCAAAGAGCATCGTTCAGATTCAGAATACCAATGGTACAGCATAAGGCTGGTCGTCGTACTTTGATACTGGATTGACATCTATCTGTGAAGACTCAGGAGGGTCCAGATGAAAATCAGCGTCTCGCACTTGTGCCTGACAATAAGATGATCTGGATACCTATAATTTAGTTTTTTATAGCGCACTGAAGGAGTAAAGAAATTTTTTTTTGGCAATATAAAAAATATTTAAGATTCGTTAAACATTTTTGGCAAGCAGTGATTAAGCAGTGATAGCCTAGTGGTTAGACCGTTGGACTGCAAAGTCAGAGGTCTCGGGTTCAAACCCAGGCACCTCTGTCTTTTCGAAGGTATGTGCGTATTAAAATTTAACTATCACTTGCTTTAACGGTGAAGGAAAACATCGTGAGGAAACCTGAATGCCTAAGAGTTTCTCGAAGGTGTGTGAAGTTCGCCAACCCGCACTGGGCTAGCGTGGTGGACTATGGCCTAAACCCTCTCAGTTTTAGAGGAGGCCCGTGCCCAACAGTGGGCACGGGCACTGTTTATTCTTTCTAGAAATCCAATGTTTATTCTTTCTAGAAATCGCCTAAGCCAAGTGGATTTCGTTATGGGGATTTTGTTCGATAGATTCCGATGAGACGTCTTCCTGCAAAAACTTTCTCACGATCCTGCAATATTATTATAAACATTATTGGAATCAAAAGAGCAAGAAGATCAAGAAGCTGGCTGCATGCAGCACGAAGCCGGTCGATGTTTAGTGGTGTTTGTCCAACAGTGGACATCTTTTGACTGCTGATATTGTTACGACTCCAATACACCCCTATATCTCGTGAACCCCTAATCAGGGGATGTTAAATTAAAAACAAAAAACAAAAAAAACCCCCCCACCTATGTTCCCCAAGCGGGGTTGGCAGAGGTTTACTGAGTACACCCACGTTTCGCCGACGATTTTAATTATAATACGCATTACACACCCTTAGGGCCCCTATCGATCCGTCAAGAAAGATCTAGAATCCGCGCGGAATTGCTAAAGCGTCATGTAAGAGCCAATTGCCATGTACGAGCCAGCGAATTTGCTTTTGAACGACTGTATTGTACAATGGTAGCTGAACTTCCGTCACACGCTAATTTGTACCGAATACAATATCAGCCTATACTGCCCACTGCCGGGCAAAGCCCTTCTCTCAAATCGAGGTGAGAGAGATTAGGTCATACTCCACCACGCGGACCCAGTGCGGATTGGCGGAGGCAGGTTTGTGGCCACCTGCTGTTGGAACTTATCAAGCCGCCTGTAAGGCTTCCAACTCGGCCTAACGACTACCACATTAAGTGGTAACCGGGACGAACGACTTAACGTGCCTTCCGAAGCACGTACTGAACTGTACCGAATAATTAATAACAAATACCTTACGACTCAGAATACCAAACAAACTTTAAGATATCAATAAATTTTTGCCGCGGGGTTCCCGGCTTAGAATTAGAACAACCCATCTCATCCCATCGGGTGTCGTACAAGGCGACTAAGGGACAACTAGGGAATGGGCAGCAGCGTTCTCCTAGATACTTCCACGACCATTGAACTGCGCTCGCCAACCCGCCTGCCAAGCGTGGCGAGTATTGCAAATCCCCCAAATGGGAAGGCCTATGTTCAGAAGTGGACAAGTATAGGCTGAGATGATGATGAAATGGTTTGGTGTTAACCATCTACTATCTACGACAACATAACTCAACGGGGATACGTCAAAGACGAAGAAACCCCAACAGTCTAGTAGGTTCCTCTCCTTTAATTATCGCCGGCGCGCGGTCGCGGTAACCAAGTACCTACTTGTTCAGGTACGTCTTTGAATCTCTTAGAGATTATGTCAGACCCATCGTACCCTAATTAAGTTCTAAACATTCTCTTTTTTAACATAAAACAAAACTTAGCATCTAAATGCGTGTGCTATTAATTTATATAAGGTTTTTGCTACTACTGAAGTCGGCATGGAAATAATGGTTTGTAAAACTCCCATATTGGTAAGATTAATACCATACTGTTGTACCAATGTGACTCTCATACTCTCACTCCGAGAGCATTCCCCCAATATGTGATGTACAAGTAATAATAATACCGCTTTGTGGGCCGCGCCGGCTATTGTTCGATGTACTTAGAGGGTTCGCGTCCGTTCTAGAACTTTCATAAAAGTATAAAAGGAACACAGAGCGCGGGGACGGACACAGTCTCACCTCGGAAGCGATAGTGATCAAATCGGAGAGCAAGCGATCTAAGTGGAATATACGGGCGACTTTAGCAACGATATACGGATACTACGAGTGACTCAGCGACTTGGAAGCAGTATTTGAGTACTAACGAGATAGTACTAGTGTGTGTTTAGTGTTTTTTGTGTATTTGCATTCGACGTACTGTTTTGTGGGTACAGCGCCTAATAAAGTTCTTTGCACATTATTCAGCATTTAATTCCCCCGTAACGTGACAATATGTACCTGTTGTTGAGTGTTGAGTGATCCACAGAGTCGTTCGTGTCACTCGTCCGTTGGTTTGGACGAAGAACCAGTCGCTTGCGGCTTGGTTTCAGTGATAATTTGTCTTCTAAGCTCGCGTCCGATTCTTCTAGACCGTCGAATAGTGATTTCTGTGGACAAATGTAATAATAATATTAGCCCCGTTAAGAAACTGTCCCAACGTTGGGCACGGGCCTTCTCTAAATCTAAGAGGGTTTAGGACATAGTCCACCACGCTGACCCAGTGCGCGTTGGCGAACTTCACACACCTTCGAGAAACTCTCAAGCATGCAGGTTTCCTCACGATCCTTCCTTCAGCGTTAAAGCAAGTGATAGTGCATTTTTTTACAATCAATCAGCCTATCGCACTCCACTGCTGGACATAGGCCTCTCTTAACACGCGCCATTGCACACGGTCCTCCGCCTTCCGCATCCAGTCTGTCCCAGCGACCTTTTTGAGGTCGTCGGTCCATCTAGCTGGGGGCCGTCCTACCTTACGCTTACCAAGTCGCGGTCTCCACTCTAGGACACGCTTGCTCCATCGGCCGTCGGTCCTTCTGTGACCAGCCCATTGCCACTTTAGCTTACTGAGTCTACGAGCTATGTCGGTAGCTTTGGTTCTTCGTCGGATTACCCCGTTACGAATTTTATCCTTCAAAGAGACGCCGAGCATAGCTCGCTCCATAGCCCGCTGTGCGACTTTGAATTTGTGGACTAGTCCCACTGTGAGTGGCCACGTCTCCGCCCCATAGGTCATTTTATTACAAATGAAAATTTTAGTTATTCAGTACAGCTCTGCCACGCCCGCTTACGGCAAGTTTCAAATTTAAAATCAAGGATATATTTGCCTACTACGGATAGAACTTTGACATATTTTGTATGGAAAATCTGAATATTGTTTTTTAAAAAAACGTAGCCACCCACTCGGATTTATTCCTATATCGTTAGTGCGTTTACAAACATGAAAATTCACTTACTCAAATATCCAGACCGGAACAATTAATTGTGGATCACACAAGATTTGTCCCGTGCGGGAATCGAAACCGCGACTATTAGACACAGTGGGCGGAGCGGCTTAAGCTCTTAACCACTGCGCTAAATAATATTATTATATTTGAGATATTCTAAGGTCATCTTTGACGGTTTCTTATATGATTAACACAATAATTTGAATAGTTTCTAAATACTGAGCGTTAACCTAATGTCTTGTCTTCTTTGTCTGGAGCAAGCGTGTCCTAGAGTGGAGACCGCGACTTGGTAAGCGTAAGGTAGGACGGCCCCCAGCTAGATGGACCGACGACCTTAAAAAGGTCGCTGGGACAGACTGGATGCGGAAGGCGGAGGACCGTGTGCAATGGCGCGTGTTAGGAGAGGCCTATGTCCAGCAGTGGACTGCGATAGGCTGATTGATTGATTGATTGAACCTAATGTCTTGCCATTATGACCGCTTATCGCAGTCTCCTGGCTTTACGCTCAGACTCTAGGAGGGTCAGGATGTCTCCGTCACGGACAGACCCCTTTACGTTCCTGATGACTTGACGACTTTCTCCGATGAACTCAACCATGACCTGGGTATCGTACCTGGGAGCCGGTGCGGCCCAGGACCTTCACTACAAGTGCGAGAACGTTGGGTTTATCCATTTTAGTATAGATATCGAGTAATTTGTGGATAACACACGTGCACCTTTAATGGCGTGTATCGAGAAAAAGGTAGTGCGTACCTTGTCCTGCGCGAGCGCAGTGCGCGGCTGCACGCGCACGCGCAGCGCGCCGGGTGACGTCACGCGGTACCCGCTGCCCGCGCTCTCCAGCAGCGCCTTCACCGCGCCGGGGTTGGTCGGCTTCAGCACGTCCTGCGCCGACACCGCTGCGGAACATAATCGTTATACTGTTACGTTTGTAGGGTAATAAAACGCCGAATAACGTGCGAAGTACTTTATTAGGCGCTGTACACACAAAACAGTACGTCGTATGCAAGTACACACGCGAACTAAACACACACTAGTACTGCTCTCGTTAGTACCCAAATACTGCTTCCAAGTCGCTGAGTCACTCGTAGTATCCGTATATCGTTGCTACAGTCGCCGGTGTATTCCACTTAGATCGCTTGTTCTCCGGTTTGATCACTATCGCTTCCGAGAAAAGACTGTGTCCGTCCCGTGTGTGTGTGTGTGGGTGTGTGTGTGTGTGTGGGTGGGGGGGGGTGTGTGTGTGTGTGTGTGGGTGTGTGTGTGTGGGTGTGTGTGTGTGTGTGTGTGTGGGTGTGTGTGTGGGTGTGGGTGTGGGTGTGGGTGTGTGTGTGTGTGTGGGTGTGTGTGTGTGTGTGTTTGTTTGAGTGATATACGCTGTTGGCCGCGAGGCCCCTACAGCTTCACCGGACTTAAGGGCGAGCGTGCAACCACTACGCTCGAGCCAAAAGGGCAAGGGGCGACATACTCGAGGGCGCCTCGAGTTGGGGCAGTCGCTACGGGGGGAGGGGATATACTACTTCGTCATGGACGTCCGTATCCGAAGCGGACGTGTCCGTCTCCGCGCTCGGTGTTTCTTTTATACTCGTATGAAAGTTCTAGAAAGCACGTGAACCCTCTAAGTACATCGATAGAAGTACATCAAACAACAGCCGGCGCGGCCCACAAAGCGGTATTATTATTACATACCTACTCGTACGGGAACAAATAGGTACTTATATACTGCGACCGCGCGCCGACTATAATTAAAGGGGTGTAACCTTCCATAGGTTTCAAAACTTAAGCGCGGATTCTAGATCTTTCTAGACAGATCGCTTGGGTACCTAAGTGTATGTAATGCATAATTGCTTCTCACAAATTTAATAAGAAAACCAAAATTCCATATTTAATGTTTTTAACCCTTTACGCACTTTTATACTCCAATTAACAGTGACACGTATAATAGTAATACGTTTTAGAAATGCATTTGTAATCTCCGTATAACTTTGAATCAAGAATAATTTAGTATGTTATAGCCCACTAAAGATGTAACAGCAATATTGCAAATTAAAAAAAAAACAGCGTATTCGCAACAGGGTAGTAAGAAAGCGAGTAGGTATGAAAGATAGTATCGGTGTAAAAATGAGAAAGGGCATGCTCCGTTGGTTCGGGCATATAGAAAGAATGCCAGAAGAAAGAATGACAAAACAGATATACAATGCGAAAGTGGAAGGATGTAGGTGCCGGGGAAGACCTAGACTATCTGACCATGACCAAATAGACCGTGTCTTAGCTGAAGGGCAAGTCAAGAGTCTCCGTAACCGGCGAGTGTGTATGAGACGAACTATGAGAGTGGAGGAAGCCAGAGAGGTATGTAAGGAAAGAAATTGTTGGAACTCTGTACTCTCTGCCTATCCCGCGAGGGAGATAGAAAAAAAAAAGTAAAATACATGCCGCCTGCCTGCATCGTCGGTCTAGTGGCAAAGCGCATCGCTTGGTGATCACGAGGTTTCGTTTAGGATTCAAATCCTAGATCGGACAATTAAAGTTCTTCTAACGAAAACACTGCCCAGTATGAGTCCCGGAGTCTGGAATTGTGTCCAGTATATGGCAATAGGCTCGCTCCCTATTACATGGGACCTAACATGGTCGGCGAAACGTGGGTCTACTCAGTAAACCTCTGCCACCCCCGCTTGGAGAATAACGCGTGACGGTGTTCAATTTACGGTGTAAAATATATTAAAAATTGTAGGAATCAATTAGAACAAACTACTTTCAGGTCGTATGTTAATATGTTACAGCTTCTATGTGTCGGCATCTCCGCCCGCTACGTTTTTAAATAACACTTGTAACAAGCGACCGGTAAACAACAGATACGTCACTCGCCCCCCACCATCAAAGCTATAAAAAACGGCACTCGCCGGACGATCGGGGCCTCCTATCAGCCGCTACCGCCGCCCGCGGCATGTTCTCCCCGACCCTCCCGATGCCCTTACATCCCTTCTCTTCAACGGATACCGCACTCAGGATCAGACACCGACCTCGCCGGCGAGCTCGAAGAATCCCTTGCCCACCTACCAGACACCTAGTACACGCTCTCCCCCATAGCGACTGCCCAAGCCGAGGCCGTTCCCCCTTGAGGCGCTCGCTAGCTAGTTGCCCCCTTGCCCTTCTGGCTCGAGCGTAGTGGTTGCAGTCAGTCGTTGTCGAGAGTTGGAATTGAAATTCTTTAGTCCTCCTAACTTTTGAATTATTTTATTATATACTTAAAAAGGACTTATTTAAGAAAGTAAAAAATTAAAATAATTAATTGTGCATTTGAAATCGCCGTTATACTTTGAATCCTAAATAAATTGTTTAATACAGCGAAATGAACGATTGACAGCAATTATTGAGCAGAATTGAAAAATTATAAAAATTAATTCGAATTCTTTTCCCAGCTTTATTTTTATTTTATTGTTATATATATAATAATTTTATAAATTTGGTTATTCCTAATTATACTATTTATTATCTTTATCTTTAACTTGATGACTAATTTTGATTTATTTCTTAAAAATGTTGTATACACCTGTAGAGATTTAGCACTTTGTCTCATTCCTGTTGTATTTTTTATTTTATTTTAAATGTTTAGTGTTAAGTTGATGGTGTAGCTACTTTAAATAAATAAATAAATATATCATCACGCCAGATTCCTTGCGGGGTAGGTTGAGTGATAGAGTTCCAACAGGTTCTTTCCTTACAGACCTCTCTGGCTTCCTCCACTCTCATAGTTCGTCTCATACACGCTCGCCGGTTACGGAGACTCTTGACTTGTCCTTCAGATAAGACTCGGTCTATTTGGTCATGGTAAGGTAGTCTAGGTCTTACATACTTAGAAAAAATACATATGTAAGACGAACAGAGAACGTCCTCCTTTTTGAAGTCGGTCAAGTAATGGGAATATATTCATCATCAGCCCGTGTCAGTCCACTGCTAGACGTAGGCCTCTCCCATGGCACGCCACTGAGCTCGATCTTCAGCTCTCCTTCTCTAATCCCTGCCCGAATATCGTCGACCCCGCTAGCTACAGGGCGCCTTACACTACGTTTGCTGTCACGCGGTCTCCACTCAAGAACCAGTCTGCCCCAACGGCCATCGGTTCTGCGGCATATGTGACCTGCCCACTGCCACTTCAGCTTTCTAATTCTCTGAGCTATGTCGGTAACCTTGGTTCTCTGACGAATAACTTCGTTCCGGATTCGATCCCTAAGAGAAACTCCGAGTATAGCTCTTTCCATAGCTCGCTGAGCGACCTTGAACTGGTGGACAAGCCCCACAGTGAGTGGCCACGTTTCGGCTCCGTATGTCATTACAGATAGGAGGCACTGAGCATTGGGGTATGGGCGATAAGAAGACTCAACGGAGATGGGGCTACTCGAATGGGAATATATTCAGTTGTCGATATAGAACATACTACATTTAGTTCTTACATTAATGTTACACCTAAATATTAGTATACACGATGTTATTTTAGTCGTCCTAGACCTAGAGCCCAGCTAATGTGACTAATGTCTGCTGTTCATTGTTAATAAATGAATAAATACAACACTTGAATATAATATTGTAAAATACTCGAGTCGGCGCTTAAACGCTCGCGTCTTCTACGTGCTTTAATGCTCGTAAGCATCGACTCAGCGCTAAACGCTCGACTTCAGCGCTCATTTTCACAACACTACTGGAATAACCGTAACCGGAGAGCGTGTATGAGACAAACTATGAGAGTGGAGAAAGCCAGAGAGGTATGTAAGGAAATAACCTGTTGGAACTCTGTACTCTCTGCCTACCCCGCAAGGGATCTGGTGTGATGATATAGATAGATCACCTAGGCTTTCGTTCCAGGACGACTGAAATTACACAGTGTATATTATTTTAATGGCGATCTGGAACATAATACATTAAGTTTTCGCGTTAATAAAATACTTAGATAACGATTTATACTCACAAGAGTCTGGTAGAAGGTCCTTGAACAGCGGAGAGTCTCCATAGGGTCTCGCAGCCAGGGTCAGAATCTGTTCGTGTACGTTGCCAGCTGCCGACGCGCCCGTGAAACTCGAACTGATGGAATAACCATAAGACAAAATTAAAAATAAAATAAACACCGTCACGCCTATATTCCCCGAGCGGGGTGTACTGAGTACACTCACTTTTCGCCGACGATGTTAGGTCCCATGTAATTGGAAGTATGGCAGGAACGTTGTGCCAGGATTTGTCAAAGGGAAGATCTTCCAGCCGGACGAGGGCTGTGGCAGGCTCCGCCAGACACAACCCCCGTTTGGCTGGAAGATCTTCCCTTTGACAAATCCTGACACAACGTTCTAACATTAAAGCTAAGAACTAACTTGGCTAAAGGATTCATGTTGGTATTCATAGCGCCCAGACCCAGACCAGACCCGCCGAGTGTCGACGTGTTGCTGAACATACCGCTGCCCAGACCGCTGTCCAGACCTGCACATAAAACAAAACAGACAGATAAAGATACAACCACACATTCACGCATATATTTCCCAAGCGGAGGTGGCAGAAGTGTTCAAGTTATATTCATAGGTTATATATATACAAGCTGTAACATAATAAACGCAAGACCTGAAAGTAGTTTGTTCTAAATCGGTAACCGAATTGATTCCAACTATTTTTAATGTATCTTACATTTTTTTTTAATGTGCAAAAAATGCTTTTACTTCTTCAGTGCGCTATAAAAACCTAAATTTCTTCTTGATTCATAGCAATAAGGAGATTTCAAATGCATTCCTAAAACGTATTTCTCAAAACGCAAACATATACGTACAAGTTTAATTGTTAATTGGCGTATAAAAGTGCTTAAAAAGGGATGAAAGCCTTTAAATTTGGAAATGTGCTTTTCGTTTTGAATTTATGAAGCAATTCTCTAATCGGGGTGTCTGAGGTCTTGCGTTTATTATGTTACACCTTGTATATATAGTCGATTGTTACAGTTTTAGTAAGTCTAAGTATCTATGGTCTTATGTCTATGCCCGTTTATGGTTTCTCAATAAAGCGTCTCTTCCTGTTTTCTTGTATGCTGAGGGCGTACAAGTTTAACAAATTTGTAGTTTTATTTCTATGAACCGTAGACATAGACGACCTGGTTTTGATACTTACAAGATTTATTTAGTTTTATTTTATCTATACTATAACCTCACGCCAGATCCCTTGCAGGGTAGGCAGAGAGTACAGAGTTCCAACAGGTTCTTTCCTTACATACCTCTCTGGCTTCCTCGACTCTCATAGTTCGTCTCATACACGCTCGCCGGTTACGGAGACTCTTGACTTCTATACTAATATTATAAACAGGAAAGATTTGTATTTTTGTATGTTTGTTACTACCAATAAACTCGAAAACTACAAAACCGATATCAATTTTTTTTTTCAAGACGTGTCCCCACCCTAGGATTTATTCCTGTGTTGTGGGTGCGTTTACGAACATGAAAATTCACATACACAAATACCCAGACCGGAACAAATAAAAGTCACACAAAGATTTGTCCCGTGCGGGAATCGAACCCGCGACTATTAGACACAGTGGGCGGAGCGGCTTAAGCTCTTAACCACTGCGCTAAATAGTCCGTCGATTTCTTTCACTGATTCTTTCACCATTAGAAAGCTACCTTAACCAGAAGTAACATAAGCTATATAACATAGACCCGATAGGTGGCACTGCTGTTGACCGGGAACAAAGTCGCGGGAAACTGCTAGACTTTCCATAAAATTTTACAGGAATGAAATTGAATGATTGAGGCGCTCGTAGCGCTGTGCGACCGCGGTGTTCTTACCGATCACCAAGGTTAAGCAGCGTTCGACTCGGTCGGCCTGAGATGGGTGACCGTTTGTGGCATTTTCATATTCGAGCGTCTCCGTGCTTCGGAAGGCACGTTAAGCCGTTGGACCCGGTTACCACTTAATGTGGTAGTCGTTAAGCCAAGTTGGAAGTGGCTTGATAAGTTCGAAAAGCGGGTGGCCACAAAGCTGCCTCCACCAATCCGCACTGGGTCCGCGTGGTGGATATGACCTAATCTTGCTCAGCTCGATTTGTGAGAGAAAGCCTTTGCCCAGCAGTGGGCAGTATAGGCCGATATTATTATAAATTGAATACTTCTGAATATGAAATCTTATTAAATTCCGTGGTATTGCATGGACAGGACACCTATATAAACGATGGGCGATTGTTACAAAAAAAAACTATCGAATGAATCCACAATTGTAGTTACACACATTCGATTGTCGATTAATTCGTCCTCAAAAAAAAACTATCGAATAACAATCGACGAACGAATATAAATCGACGAACGAATAAAAATCGACGAACGAATAAAAATCGACGGTGCGTCGCCAACGCGCAGGGTACAATCGATACGTGGGAGCGGTTCGATTGTTAGCAATAATTTTTAAGGGCTTAGGTTAAGTTAGAAATATCGACTGAATTATAGATATATATAAACAAATCTAACGTCGTTATTATCACTAAATCTACCTTGCAGGAGATCTGACGTGATAATAGCTTACCCCAAATTTTAAATTCCGAAGTTTTTATATAAAATAGTGGTCGCCCATTGGTCAAAATACGACCATAATTAATATAAATTATAAGTTTGAACAATATTAAGGTTCTATTGTCAAAGACTATACTTCTATAATCACAGATTTCGCCAAGGGTACACTGTTAATTTGCCTATTTTTTCAAACAAATTATATGAAATTTAAATAAAAAACAAAGCATGATTAAAATAAAGGCGTGAGGTTATAGATAGATAGATAGATAGATTAAAATAAAGAATACCTTTTTTATGTAAGAAAAGAACCTGTTGGAACTCTGTACTCTTTGCCTACCCCGCAAGGGATCTGGCGTGAAGATATAGATAGATAGATAAATAGAATACCTATTTTTTATTTATTTTTTATTGTAACAAAAACCATGCGATGAAGAAAATGCTGTCCATTGAACTATACATACATATTTCGATACTTTAATTAATGATACAAAACTTCTTTGTAAGCGATGTTTTTTGTAAAAACTCTTTCATCGTTTGCTGGTTATGTTTGACATTCAGTAAGACTATAGACAAATAATTTGAAGTGTATCGTGTCAAATACATGGTAGTGTGTGTAATGTTTTTTTCAATGATTTAATGTATGTTTAATGCATAATTTAAAAAAAAATATTAGCTTTCTGCACTCCTTCTCTATATAAACTATAAGTGTGGGAAATTTCATACTCCTCCGTCCGCGCAATTTTCGTAAAAAGGTGTAAAGTTTTTGCTTCACGTAATAATATATAGATTATACTTATTTACTCATTTTCTATATAATAATTTATGTACATAAGTAATTATACTTATGTACATAAATTATTATATAGAAAATAAATAAAAAAAACAAGTCCGGATTCAAATCTATTGAACGCTGCCAAAACAATCGACGGTGCAATCGATTCGTCTGTCGACTGCATACTCGTTACGAACGTTACGCGTGCGCGGTCGAAATGCTTAGCAACAATCTAACAATCGACCAACAATCGAGGAATTGAGATTGTTATTCGAATGCATTCGAATAAACGGTACAAACGAATGATTCGATTGTTTTTATTTAGAATCGCCCATCGCTAACCTATATACAAGGTGTACCATAAATAACGTAAGACCTGACCCCCATTAGATTATTCTATCTATCTATATCATCACGCCAGCTCCCTCGCGGGGTATGCAGAGAGTACAGAGTTCCAACAGGTTCTTTCCTTACATACCTCTCTGGCTTCCTCCACTCTCATAGTTCGTCTCATACACACTCGCCGGTTACGGAGACTCTTGACTTGCCCTTCAGCTAAGACACGGTCTATTTGGTCATGGTAAGATAGTCTAGGTCTTCCCCGGCACCTACATCCTTCCACCTTCGCATTGTATATCTGTTTTGTCATTCTTTCTTCTGGCATTCTTTCTATATGCCCGAACCAACGGAGCATACCCTTTCTCATCTTTACACCGATACTATCTTTCATACCTACTCGCTTTCTTACTACGCTGTTGCGAATACGGTCGGTCAGCTTCACTCCGCACATTCTGCTTCTTACATACCCCGCTCTCGCTTGCATATAACAGCGTTGGGACAAGCACTCCGTTATGTATGGCCAGCTGTAGCTCCCAAGTAGCTTTCCCATCGCGCCATTCACTCTGTTCCCTGCACTCACTCTTCTCTCCATGTCAGCGGTGGATTTCCCATCCTTACTGAATGCGCAATGAATCCAAGTTATACAAACTCATTCACTTGCACCAGCACACCGTTACCAAGCACAAACCTATTGGAACTCTGTACTCTCTGCCTACCCCGCAAGGGATCTGGCGTGATGATATAGATAGATAAAATAATATCAAATAATTATTCCCAGATCATCCGCAGTTGCAAGACCCAATTTATTTAAATTTGCAGCCCTTATGCACTCTCAGATGTCGTTGAACAGACTGTCAAACTATGTTGGATATCTTAATAAAATAAAATTTGATCGTGTTGAGAGGGGTGGGTGTTTGGTGGCATTTACATATTTCAGCGTATGTTGTGTATATTTTTTTGATTTTTCTTTTTTTTGTATTTAAAAAAAAAAAAATTATCTATCTATCTATAACCTCACGCCAGATCCCTTGCGGGGTAGGCAGAGAGTACAGAGTTCCAACAGGTTCTTTCCTTACATACCACTCTGGCTTCCTCGACTCTCATAGTTCGTCTCATACACGCTCGCCGGTTACGGAGACTCTTGACTTTTCCATCAGATAAGACTCGGTTTATTTAAAAATTAATTATCACTTGCTTTAACGGTGAAGGAAAACATCGTGAGGAAACCTGCATGCCTGAGAGTTTCTCGAAGGTGTGTGAAGTTCGCCAACCCGCACTGGGCCAGCGTGGTGGACTATAGCCTAAACCCACTCAGTTTGAGAGGAGGCCCGTGCCCAACAGTGGGACAGTTTCTTAACAGGGCTAATATTATTATATTATTATTATTTTTTTTTGATGGGAGGGGAGGCCTTCGGCTTGTATAGGCTTATAATAATTATTGTTTAAAAAAACGAAGCCCCACACTAGGATTTGTTCCTATGGCGTGGGTGCATTTACAAATATGAAAATTCTCATACACAAATACCCAGAATATTGGTCACACAAACATTTGTACCGTGCGGGAAGCGAACCCGCGAATAATCGACACAGTGGGCGGAGCGGCTTAAGCTCTTAACCACTGCGCTGAATAGTCCGTCAATGCTATATCATTCTGTGAAAATGTTATTGTTTGTCCTATAGCTCAGTCGTAAGACACCACACTGGAGCTAGATCGCATGCTTAATTTTGTATAATATAAAATGTATCTATACAGAAAATGATGAACAATAAATACAAAATTAGACAAAAAAGTTGGTTGGCGAATCTTTTTCTTTGGTGGTAGATTACGAAGGTAAAAATAAAAAAAATGTAAGTGCCCCTTAGGGTTTATACAAAATAACTGATTTGAGTTAGATGATAGGTGAAGATTTGTGGTATTTCTATGATCGATGTGAGATGCGTGATGATTTATTGCATATCCACAATCGTTATGTGAAGAAAGTAGATTTGTGGCATTTCCAAAACCGAGTGTATCGAGATCGGTAAAGCTTTCTGGCATTTTCATATACAAGGGTGTCCCAGGTTGAAAACTATTAAAACTTAGCACTCTGCACGCCCCACACGGTATCTTAAGTGAAGATAACTTACCTGTTTTGAAGTTGGTAGCCGGCGCGGCTTGTTGGAACATGTTGGTTGTGGTCAAGTTGCCGAAACCTGTGGCCGCCGGCTTGGCTTGAAACGCATTCGCTCCCAGGCCAGTACCCAGACCAGTTCCTAGAAAAAAAAATACCATCACGCCTATATCCGCAAGCGGGGGCTGGCAGTGGTGTACTGTGTACACACGCTTTTCGCCGACGATGTTAGGTCCCATGTAACAGGGGCCATGTAACTCAAAGTTGCTCAGCGAGCTACGGAGAGAGCTATGCTCGGCGTTTCTCTACGCGATCGAATCAGGAATGAGGAGATTCGTAGAAGAACCAAGGTCACCGACATAGCCCTTAAGATTAGCAAGCTGAAGTGGCAATGGGCGGGCCACATAGCGCGAAGATCGGACGGGCGTCGGGGCAGAAAAATTCTAGAGTGGAGACCACGTATTGGTAAGCGCAGCGTGGGACGGCCGCCTGCCAGATGGACCGACGATCTTGTGAAAATCGCAGGAAGTCGTTGGATGCAGGTGGCATCGGACCGCTTACGCTGGAAAGCGATTGGGGAGGCCTATGTTCAGCAGTGGACAAGTATAGGCTGAGATGATGAACGGGGGGCGAGCTTATTGTAATATAACGCGCACAATTGCAGACTCCGGACTTATACTGGGAATTTTTCTATAGAAAAAACTACATTTGTCCGACCTCGGAAGAT
Source organism: Phalera bucephala (assembly GCA_905147815.2). Lineage (NCBI taxonomy): Eukaryota > Metazoa > Arthropoda > Insecta > Lepidoptera > Notodontidae > Phalera > Phalera bucephala. The sequence goes on along the minus strand of LR990637.1, from coordinate 10,425,822 downwards.
AAAAATATAGATATTTAATTTGAGACACGGCTTGGTCTAGTGGTCCGAAAAGTCGCACATTCGATCTGCCCACGGGCAATTTGTGTTATCCACAAATATTTGTTTACAGAAAAACTCATGTTTGTTTGTTTAAGACAAATCCAGTCGGGGTCGTCCATTAATCACTTGATGTTCCAACTTCTTAGATTTATGCGAATATTACACATCAAATAAAACTATTTTTCGGATTTAATCGCGGTTTATTTTTGATTTTTAAGTTTTAAGCAGTGATAGCCTAGTGGTTAGACCATTGAACTGCAAAGTCAGAGGTCTCGGGTTCAAACCCAGGCACGCACCTCTGTCTTTTCGAAAGCATGTGTATTTAAAATTAATTATCACTTGCTTTAACGGTGAAAGAAAACATCGTGGGGAAACCTGCATGCCTGACAGTTTCTCGAAGGTGTGTGAAGTTCGCCAACCCGCACTGGGCCAGCGTGGTGGACTATGGCCTAAACCCTCTCAGTTGGAGAGGAGGCCCGTGCCCAGCAGTGGGACAGTTTCTTAACAGGGCTAATATTATTATTTTTATTATAAGTTCCCGACGTTTCGAGTTCTTTGCTGCACCTTTCACGAGGACTTGTGGTCTATCAAATCTGATGTTATGGCGGGTGCGGTCAAGGACATGTTCACAGACTGCAGACCGTCGCTCAAACATCAGATTTACCAAAAATCCTCGTGAAAGAACACCGATTCCTAACAAGGATGGTTCACGAGGCTATTGAAATGAAAAAACATCCTAATTTCAATAGAGAAGATGGCTGGGTGCTTCCATCGACTTGGTATCCGGTAATTCATATAATCAAATCTAAAACCAAGCATAACACCGCAAGACCTCAAGACACCGTGAGCTCATTCTGCGTAGATTTGACCAACAAAAATAATTAAGAAGTTTGAGGGTACCCCGGAACAACTATGCCTTTTGGGCGTCTAACACCTCAGTCCCTCCCGTGACCATGGGTGCTGCAAAGCACTCGAAACGTCGAGAATTTAAAAAACAAAAAGAAACCGCGATTAAGGCAGGAGTCTCCGTAACCGGCGAGCGTGTATGAGACAAACTATGAGAGTGGAGGAAGCCAGAGAGATATGTAAGGAAAGAGCCTGTTGGAACTCTGTACTCTCTGCCTACCCCGTAAGGGATCTGGCGTGATAATATACAAGGTGTAACATAATAAACGTAAGACCTCAGACACCCCAATTACAGAATTGCTTCATAAATTCAAAACGAAAACCAAATTTCCAAATTTACCCCTTTTTTAAGCACTTTTATACCCCAATTAGCAATGAAACTTGTACGTGTATGTGTGCGTATTGAGAAATACGGGTTAGGAATGCATTTGTAATCTCCTTATTGCTATGAATCAACAATTAATTTAGTTTTTTATAGCGCACTGAAGGAGTAAAAGCATTTTTTGCAAATTTAAAAAAAAAATGTAAGATACATTAAAAATAGTAGGAATCAATTCAGTTACCGATTTAGAACAAACTACTTTCAGGTCTTGCGTTTATTATGTTACAGCTTGTATATAGATAGATTAAATCCGAAAAATAGTTTTATTTCACTTGATGTTGTAAGTGAGTGTTTTTATTACTTAAAAGCATTCGTAAGTCGCCAAGCGTTGTAGGTCGTTCAATTTCGGTGCTTGCTGGAAACCTTCGGCTTCGGCGAAACTTCGGCCCATTTTTGCCGGAGTCGAGGGATTGGCCGAAGGCGGTATTTATCGTCAGCGACGCGTGAAAACCTCGTAAATCGATTTTTTACCAATAAAGGATTATTATTTATATAGTTAGATAAGTTCTCTGAGACTGCCTCGTTGGTCTAGTGGCAAAGCGCTTCGCTTTGTTACCACGGGGGTCCAGTGTTCAAATCCTAGGTCGTACAAATGTAGTTTTTCTAACAAAAAAAATCCCAGTAAGAATCCGGAGTCTGGAATTGTGCCTGGCAATAGTCTCGCCCCCTAATTTATAGCACCTAACATAGTCGGCGAAAAGTGGGTGTATTCCCCGTTTGGGAAATATAGGCATAATGGTGTACTTTGAAAAGTTTACATTACATAACTTGAATGCATGTAAAACTTAGTTGTGAATCCATCAATCGATGTATGAAGTCCGCCATTTTGAAATGAGAGACTGCAAGACTAACGGGGTGTTCATTTCGTTTTAGACAATTACGAGGTATTCACTCGTCGCCAACGATATATTTATGTGTATAGACTTACCCAGAGTTGGTTGCGTGTTGAAACCAAATGCTGGTTGTGATGTAGCTGGTTTCCCGAAGGCATTATTCCCGCTAAAGAGTCCACCACCAGCGGTCGAAGTGGTAGTGCCGAAACCACCGGAGAAGCCGGTTCCGAATGCTGCAACAAGGATATGCAATAGGACGGTTCCATTAAGGGGCTCCACTAGTGGCAGCTCTGTGGAGCGGGTTACTCTCTTCCCTCTAATATGGTCGAGGAGAGTGATGGTTGCTCCTCAAGTCATACTCGTGAAAGGGTGGGGACTGGTCCATTCTCTATCCCATGAATTTTGTCTCGTTTGGCATCACACTAGAGCTATAACCAAGTATTTTGTACGCACTTGAACTTTGTACGAAAATAATACGTCGTGCGCCCTGTTACAATTCTGACCAGTGTGCGTAACGAGGAAAGATTCAAGTGAAAAGCCAAACAATTGTTAAAACAGTGCTCCACCCAACAGTTGTGACCCTCTCCAGAGAGGCGCGCAGTTTCCTCTTCAAAATATAGTTGCCCAGTCACTCGAACGCACGCGGCGCGTGTATGTTTGAGTGATATACGCTGTTGGCCGTGAGGCCTTTACAGCTTCACCGGACTTAAGGGCGAGCGTGCAACCACTACGCTCGAGCCAGAAGGGCAAGGGGCGACATACTCAAGGGTACCTCAAGGAGGAACGGCCTCGGTTTGGACAGTCGCTACGGGGGGAGGGGGTGTAATTAGTGCACCGGTCAGCCGGCTAGGGGATCTACGACTTCCTCGTCGTCGTCCGTATCCGGAGCGGAAAGTAGCGATGTCAAAGCATCGGGGGGATCGGTGAGAACATGTCGCGGCCGGCGCTAGCGGCAGGGGTCGGGTTCGTAGTCGGCGGCGGCTACGATTAGTGGATTCGCATGGAAAGATGCGTTCGCGAAGTGTCGAGTTGTCGCCTTTTTAATATAGCCGGCACGCGGCGCGATGTCGCGCGCGCTTATGTACAATTTTATTAGGCCACAACTAGCGGACTTTTAAATTAGTTTTATTGTTCCAATTAAATGATACAAACATCTGTCCCTGTCTAGGGTAAAACCCTTCTAATTCTACCTATCCCTTTCCAGCGTTACACTCTTCTAATTCTATTACGTAACCCTATGTGCTATTGTCTTAAATCTATTACATGCTATACTATTATACTTATTTCTAAACTTATCTATTACAATGCTTATCTATTTACATTATGAAGACGTCGTCCCGTACAGCACTCGTTACATATTTTATAGTAACCCCTTTTTTTTCTTACTATGATTATTGGTACAGGACGACGTCTTCAAGATGTATATAAATAAACATTGTTATAGATTAAGTTAGAAATAAGATATTGTAACAGACTAAGTTGTAACACGTAAGCAATAGTATACAATTAAAAGAGTGTAACCCTAAAAAGGGATAGGAATAATTAGAAGAGTGTACCCCTGAAAAGGGATAGGTAGATTTCTTTTTTTTTTTAACGTAGCCCCACACTAGGATTTATTCCTGCGTCGTGGGTGCGTTTACAAACATGAAAATTCACAAACAAATACCCAGACCGGAACAAATAATTGTGGATCACACAAAGATTTGTCCCGTGCGGGAATCGAACCCGCGACTATTCGACACAGTGGGCGGAGCAGCTCAAGCTCTTAACAACTGCGCTAAATCGTCCGTCAAACGAAGAGTTTACCCTAGAAAGGGATAGACAATTATAATGTGTGATTGGACTATTCGACTAATAAAGCTCGATGCAAAGCACGCTAGTTGTGACCCAATCAAATAGTACTTAAGCGCACGAAACATCGCGCCACGCACGTTCGAGCGACTGGGCATCTATACACTTTGAGAAGAAACTCTGCGCGTCTGTGTGAAGAGGGTCACAACTGGTGGGTGGAGCACTGTTTCAACAATTGTTCAGCTTTTCATCTGAATCTTCCCCCGCGACGCACACTGGCCAAAACTGCAACAGGGCGCACGACGTATTATTCGTCCTGTTCAATTATTATACTTTTTATTATATACCTCTACAAAGTCTCTATTTTGTAAATGAGAGGACTATGTAGACACTGACCGATACCATGAATCTAAGTACACTTATGATTAATCTATACTTAAGCACATCTATTTAGCTCGTTCTGTACTGTTCTTCCATACCCTATGAACGCAATGTATACAAAAGAATTGTAAAACTCTGATTTTAAAAAAGTAACTGTTGAGTTTCTTGTCCTTATTCTTGCGAATGACATTCCGAACGGTTGGTAGAATCTAAAGTAATCAATAACTTTAAATTTTTTGACTATTCATAAGTACTTTTTGTCTACGTGAATAAATAACTTTTGATTTTGATTTTTTATGCCGAGCATCATCTCAGCCTTCCATCATAATTGAGGAGGTTTGCCGTACTCGCCACGCTTGGCTGCCGGGTTGGCGAGCGCAGTTTCTTGGTCGTAGAAGTATTTAAGAGAGTTCCCTAGTTTTTACAAGCTTTTATTTGACTTGCAATGTTCGTATGTCTGTCTGTCTTTCCGGTTCAATACTTGTGATCCATTTTTGAAGCATTTGCGGACATCCGATTGAGCTGAAATATTGCATAAAGTCCGATGACGATTCTGTAGCGTGTGACGCACCGCCCATATATATACAAGCTGTAACATAATAAACGCAAGACCTGAAAGTAGTTTGTTCTAAATCGGCAACTGAATTGATTCCAATAATTTTTAATGTATCTTACATTTTTTTTTAAATTTCCAAAATATGCTTTTACTCCTTCAGTGCGCTAGAAAAAAATAAATTAGTTCTTGATTCATAGCAACAAGAAGATTCCAAATGCATTCCAAAAACGTATTTCTCAAAACGCACACATACACGTACAAATTTCATTGTTAATTGGGTTATAAAAGTGCTTAAAAAAGGGTATAAACCTTTAAATTTGGAAATTTGGTTTTCGTTTTGAATTTATGAAGCAATTCTCTAATCGGGGTGTCTGAGGTCTTGCGTTTATTATGTTACACCTTGTATATGGACACTGGCCTTTGCTCGCGACTTCGTCCGCGTTAACTTTAGACACTCTCCTAACATTTTTCCGGGATAAAAAATATCTAGTGTTAATCCAGGTAATAAATATCTGTGTGCCAAATTTCATCCATATCCGTTCAGCCGTTTTGGTGTGATTGCGTAACAAACATTCAACCATACAAACATTCACATCATCATCAATTATTATCAGTCATCATCAATCAATACATATAATCAAACTGTTGCTAAGCTAAATCTGTACATTATATGGTACTTACATATGTCCCTGTCTAGGGTAAAACCCTTCTAATTCTACCTATCCCTTTCCAGGGTTACACTCTTCTAATTCTACCTATCCCTTTCCAGGGTTACACTCTTCTAATTCTACCTATCCCTTTCCAGGGTTACACTCTTCTAATTCTATTACGTAACCCTTATGTGCTATTGTCTTAAATCTATTACATGCTATACTATTATTATTTCTAAACTTATCTATTACAATGCTTATCTATTTACATCATGAAGACGTCGTCCCGTACAGCACTCATTACATATTTTATAGTAACCCTTATTTTTTTCTTACTATAATTATTATAAACCGAGTCTTATCTGAAGGACAAGCCAAGAGTCTTCGTAACCGGCGAGCGTGTATGAGACGAACTATTAGAGTAGAGGAAGCCAGAGAGGTATGTAAGGAAAGAACCTGTTGGAACTCTGTACTCTCTGCCTACCCCGCAAGGGATCTGGCGTGATGATATAGATAGATAGATAAAAAAAAAAAGAAACCAGAACGAATGCAAGGATTGTGGTTGGTAACGACTTCAGTAAGGATGGGAAATACACCGCTGATATAGAGGCAGGTAATAGAGTGAATGGTGCGATGGGAAGGCTACTTGGGAGCCGGCACTTAAGCCAAAAGGCGCAGCTGGCCATGCATAACGGAGTGCTTGTCCCAACGCTGTTATATGGCAGTGAGAGTTGGGTATGTAAGAAGGAGAACGAAAGCAGGATAAATGCGGTCGAAATGCGGTCTCTGCGGAAGATGTGTGGAGTCACGCTGACCGACCGTATTCGCAACAGCGTAGTAAGAAAGCGAGTAGGTATGAAAGATAGTATCGGTGTAAAGATGAGAAAGGGTATGCTCCGTTGGTTCGGGCATATAGAAAGAATGCCAGAAGAAAGAATGACAAAACAGATATACAATGCGAAAGTGGAAGGATGTAGGTACCGGGGAAGACCTAGACTATCTTACCATGACCAAATAGACCGTGTCTTAGCTGAAGGGCAAGTCAAGAGTCTCCGTAACCGGCGAGCGTGTATGAGACGAACTATGAGAGTAGAGGAAGCCAGAGAGGTATGTAAGGAAAGAACCTGTTGGAACTCTGTACTCTCTGCCTACCCCGCAAGGGATCTGGCGTGATGATATAGATAGATAGATAAAAAAATTTAAGATGCGTTAAAATTTGTTGGAATCAATTCAGTTACCGATTTAGAACAAACTACTTTCAGGTCTTGCGTTTATTATGTTACAGCTTGTATATTACATCATTGGCATAGGCCAACAAAATGAGTTTACAATCTTCAAAATCATTACATTTTTTACATCTAGAATCTAGCAACGGCTGAAACTAGTAGATACATAAATAGATTACAACCAAATACTGCATTACTTACAGGGTGTTCCGAAGGTGGGTGCAGAAGTCTTCGCCGCGAACAGCCCCCCGCCGGTTCCAAAGGCACCGAACCCGCTACTAGCGGGCGTGCTGCCGAACCCTGACGTCGCCGGCTTCGCGCCGAAGAGTCCACCGGTTTGCTGCGAAACAAGAATTATTAAACTTTTTTTCTCATCCGCAGGAGAAAATACTTCAGAACTCTCCAAGTCCTCTGTGGGGAAGATTGAGGTATAGTCCAACAAAGGGCTTTCAGCACTTGGCCAGAATTCCGTGCGTTATTATTTTATTTTTAAGTTCTTGACGATTAAAAATTAACCACGATAAATAGTTTCACTTCGTTGTTTCGGAAAAAATATGTAGCCCCACACTAGGATATATTCTCATGTCGTAGGTGCGTTTACAAACATGAAAATTCACATACACAAATACCCAGACCGAAACAAATAATTGTGGATCACACAAAGATTTGTGCCGTGCGGGAATCGAACGGCTTAAGCTCTTAACCACTGCGCTAAATCTAAGAATATGCTAATTTTTACACTAAAATTATGTCTTCGTGTGCAGTGAGGTCCTGTTTAAACAATTCCGGAAACATAAGAATTATTTATCTATGGAAACACAATCATCCCCGTTAGTAATCATACTCGTGAATGGATGCTGCTTGTGGAGACTGCTTCACCCAGAATCATTCAGCTTATCATCTATATCATCACGTCAGATCCCTTGCGGGGTAGGCAGAGAGTACAGAGTTCCAACAGGTTCTTTCCTTATATACCTCTCTGGCTTCCTTTACTCTCATAGTTCGTCTCATACACGCTCGCCGGTTACGGAGACTCCTGACTTGTCCATCAGATAAGACCCGGTCTATTTGGTCATGGTGAGATAGTTTAGGTCTTCCCCGGTACCTACATCCTTCCACTTTCGCATTATATATCAATTTTGTCATTCTTTCTTCGGACATTCTTTCTATATGCCCGAACCAACGGAGCATACCCTTTATCATCTTTACACCGATACTATCTTTGATACCTATTCGCTTTCTTACCACGTTGTTGCAAATACGATCGGTCAGCTTCACTCTTATGTATCTATACAAAAGTTAATAGAGAATTAGACCAAAAAAAGAAAAGCCCGTTGAGTTTCTCGCTGAATCTTCACAGTAGAGGCCGCGTCGAGTTAGATCCGGTGGTTAAAAATGTTTTACACAAAATAAATCACTTAAGTTTAATAAAACCCCGCGGTCATTAAGTTGCGCGCCATGTTTTGTTTGACATGCCATCTCTACTACCCGTAGCGATGGGCGATTATTACTAGAAACAATCGAATCATTCGATTGTTCGGTTCATTCGAATGCAATCGATTGACAATCATAATTCGTCGATTGTTGTTACCCAGCGCTTAGACCGAGCGCGTGTAACAGCAAGCAATCGACAGTCGAATCGATTGCATTATAGATTCTTTTGGTATTGAACCAAAAGAATCGATGATGAGATTCGATTCGGAATATATTTAATTTTCGATTTTCCATATTATAATATAAATAGTAGGTTATTAGTAAATCATCATCATCATCATCAGCCCGAGTCAGTCCACTGCTGGACGTAGGCCTCTCCCATGGCACGCCACTGAGCTCGATCTTCAGCTCTCCTTCTCCAATCCCTGCCCGCTGCCTTACGAATATCGTCGCCCCACCTAGCTACAGGGCGCCCTATACTACGTTTGCCGACACGCGGCCTCCACTCAAAGTTGTAAATACATAAGTATAATTCATAAAAATACTTGGGAATCCGTGGTAATCTATCGTCGCATAAGATCTCCTGCAGGGTACATTTAGTGATAATAATCTATCTATCTCTACGTTTTCGCTTCGCCTATACCGCAATGCCTGAAGACTAAAGTCTTTAACCAATGCGTTCTACCTGTTATGACTTACGGGGCCGAGACGTGGACACTCACAGTGGGACTAGTCCACAAACTCAAAGTCGCACAGCGGGCTATGGAGCGAGCTATGATCGGCGTCTCTTTGAAGGATAAAATTCGTAACGAGGTAATCCGACAAAGAACCAAAGTTACCGACATAGCTCGCAGACTCAGTAAGCTAAAGTGGCAATGGGCTGGTCACATCTGCAGAAGGACCGACGGCCGATGGAGCAAGCGTGTCCTAGAGTGGAGACCGCGACTTGGTAAGCGTAAGGTAGGACGGCCCCCAGCTAGATGGACCGACGACCTCAAGAAGGTCGCTGGGACGGACTGGATGCGGAAGGCGGGGGACCGTGTGCAATGGCGCGTGTTAGGAGAGGCCTATGTCCAGCAGTGGACTACGATAGGCTGATTGATTGATTGATTGATTGAATCTATCTATCTCTATCTGAGAATGACCACCCGCCCACTTCTGTATTTGCCACCTAGCTGAGAATGACCAACTTCAAGCTTCGCCCACCGCGATGACGTCAGGGCCTAGTTGGAAAACGGTGCACAGTTGCTTAGGGCCTCTTTATATTTGCCTCGTGGTTCGACGTAATTTTTGCCATTACCTGATTCTGTGTGTTGGTGCCGAAGCCAAAGCTGGGAGTGTTGGTGGTGCCACCTCCAAAAGTGAGCGGCTGCGAAGTTGTAGCTCCAAACAGACCAGTACCTACGGACAAAAAAGTAAGGCAAAATTTTAAAATCAACATGTAGTTTCGAATTTATCATCATTCATCAGACAAGCTCGATTGTCCCTACATTACCCACTGTGGTATAGGCTGAGATGATGATGACTATTGAAAGTCTCTGATACTTTTATAATAATTATTATTATGACTGCCTCGTTGGTCTGGTGGCAAAGCGCATCGCTTTGTGATCACGAGGACAAATGTAGTTTTTCTAACAAAAAATTCTCAGTATGAGTCCGGAGTCTGGAATTGTGCCCGGTATATGGCAATAGGCTCGCCCCCTATTACATGGGACCTAACATCGTCGGCGAAACGTGGGTGTACTCAGTACACCTCTGCCACCCCCTCTGGGGAATATAGGCGTGACGGTGTTGTTTTTTCTTTTTATTATTATTATTATGAGTCCCAACGCTGTTACATGGTAGCAAGAGCTGGGTATGTAAGAAGGGTATGTAGGATAAATGCAGTGGAAATGCGAGCTCTGCGAAAGATGTGCGGAGTGAAGCTGACCGACCGTATTCGCAACAGCGTAGTAAGAAAGCGAGTAGGTATGAAAGATAGTATCGGTGTAAAGATGAGAAAAGGTATGCTCCGTTGGTTCGGGCATATACAAGATGTAACATAATAAACGCAAGACCTAAAAGTAGTTTGTTCTAAATCTGTAACTGAATTGGTCCAGCAATTTTAATGTATCTTAATTTTTTTTTTTAATTAGCAAAAAAATCTTTTACTCCTCTAGTAAAAAATTACATTGATTCTTGATTCATAGTAAGAAGAAGATTCCAAATGCATTCCTAAAACGTATTTCTCAAAACGCACACATACAAGTTTCATTGTAAATTGGGGTATAAAAGTGCTTTAAAAAAGGGTACACATACAAGTTTCATTGTAAATTGGGGTATAAAAGTGCTTTAAAAAAGGGTAAAAAACCTTTAAATTTGTAAATTTGATTTTCGTTTTGAATTTATGAAGCAATATGATGCAGGTACACATTGTAGAAAGAATGTCTGAAGAAAGAATGACAAAACAGATACACAATATGAAAGTGGAAGGATGTAGGTACCGGGGAAGACCTAGGCTATCTTACCACGACCAAACAGACCGATTGTTATCTGAAGGACAAGTCGAGTCTCCGTGACAGGCGAGCGTGTATGAGACGAACTATGAGAGTGGAGGAAGCCAGAGACGTATGTAAGGAAAGAACCTGTTGGAACTCTGTACTCTCTGCCTACCCCGTAAGGGATCTGGCGTGATGATATAGATAGATGAGTCCCCTTGTGATGATCCCTAGATCGTAAACTATTTAAATGTAACCTAAACATTGTATCCACACAATATGATTGAAAAAGAAATAGAAAGGAAATGTGAAATTAAATAAAATGACAAGCCCGCCGAGTTTCTTCGATGGATCTTCTAAGTGGAGGCCGCGTTTCGATCCGGTGGTAGATGAGTAGTTAAAAAAATGAAATTGACTAATTGTAAGAGCAGGGTTTAAACAGGATATTCGTAGACGAACCAAGGTCACCGAAATAGCCCTTAAGATTAGCAAGCTGAAGTGGCAATGGGCGGGCCACATAGCGCGTAGATGGGACGGGCGTTGGGGCAGAAAGATTCCAGAGTGGAGACCGCGTATTGGCAAGCGCAGCGTGGGACGACCGCCTGCCAGATGGACCGACGATCTTGTGAAAATCGCAGGAAGTCGTTGGATGCAGGTGGCATCGTACCGGTTACGCTGGAAAGCGATTGGGGAGGCCTATGTTCAGCAGTGGACAAGTATAGGCTGAGTTAATGATGATGACGATGAGTTTATCCTGGTCTATTTTTAGTTTTCAAAGATTTTGACATTTCGAGAGCACTACAGCGCCCATGGTCACGGGAGGGACTGAGGCGTTTGACGTCCAAGTTATAGTTATTCTGAACGTACCTTAGGGGGATTAATCTAATTGCAATTAAAATTTAATTGATTGATCCTACAATGAAATTCGCAGCACTGCCTGAGAACAAAGTCAGGGCTTATGCCAGTGGTTAAAAGCTTAAGCTTAGGCCGTCTGGATCAAGAAGTAGCATGTTCGACCACATAAGTGTTTAGTTCTGGGTACCGCAGTACCAGTGTAGTTTAATTGTCAAACAACATTGAAAATTATCAGGCAGAATTTTTATTTTTTATAACAGTGCGCTAACGTTATATCACTCACCCGTAGTGTTAGTAGCTCCGAAAGCAGGTTTGTTTGCGCCGAACAGCCCTGTAGTGGTGGTGTTATTCTGGGCAGTGCCTCCAAAGGAGAAGGAACTGGTCTGGCCAAAACCCGACGTGGTCCCAAGGCTGGACCCCCCGAACACGCTGGGCGCACTCGTGGTGGGCGTCTGGCCGAATGCTGCAAGGGAAATTGTCGTAACATAATTATAAGGATGTGTTATGGAGAAGAATTGATATGATGACCTCCAAAACTGGAAGATAAATAATGGGGGGAGGAAGGGAGGTAGAAAGGGAGAAAGGGGGTAGTGAGAGGAGAGAGGAGGAGAGAGGAGGAGAGAGGAAGAGAGAGGGAGGGGGACAGGGTGAGCGAGCGAGGTAGAGGGTGAGAGAGGGAGGTAGAGAGGATGAGAGAGCGAGGTAGAATGGGCGGGGGAGGGAGGTAGAGAAAAGATAGAGAAAGATGGAGAGCTAAAGGGGGAGAGGCAGAAGAATATTCAGAGGGGAAGAGGGGATGGAAGGAAGAAGGGAGAGGGAGATACAGCGATGGTATGGAGAAAGAGACAGCAGGAAAAGGGAGAGGCGGTAAGAAGAAAGAGATAGAGAGTATGGGAGCGAGGGGGGAAGAGGGAGAAATGACTCACTGTTGGCGCCGAATAGCGGCTTATTTTCCGCTTGCGGCTGTTGGAAGCCGCCGAACATGCCCCCCGGCTGCGCCCCCTTGCGGCCAGCCACATAATCTTCCAAACGCAATTCTTCCAGTGACTTGTTCTCATATTCCTGTTGAAGAAACATTATTATTAATCAAGAGGTCTTGATTTGGGCCACATGCCTGAGTTTCTCGAAGGTGTGTGAAGTTCGCCAACCCGCACTGGACAGCGTGGTGGACTATGGCCTAAACCCTCTCAATCTGAGGGAGGCCCGTGCCCAACAGTGGGACCGTTTCTTAACAGGGCTAATATTATTATTCTATAACACAAAAAAATTAGAACTAGGAACTAAAGACAACGCAAAAACCAAACTAATAATAATAACAACAACAAGGGACTGCCTTATTGGTCTAGTGACAAAGCGCATCGCTTGGTGATCACGAGGTCGTGGTTTCAAATCCTAGGACGCACAAAGTAAGTTTCTCTAACGAAAACTTCCCAGTCCGGAGTCTGGAATTGTACCCGTATATGGCAATAGGCTCGCCCCCTATTACTTGGGGCCTAACATCGTCGGCGAAAAGTTGGTGTACTCAGTACACCTCTGCCACACCGCCTGGAAAATATATTCTGCCCACGACTTCATCGCGTTGACTTTAGAGAGACACCTAACATTTTTCTGGTATAAATGTTAACTTCAGGAATAAAATACTGAAATCATTCGCATAATTTACACTGCAAAATTTATATACATTTAAACTGTTCCTACCTGCTTAATTACTAATCATATATAGTTCCTAACTTTACCAACTTCTGTTTGTGTTTCTGTTGATTTGTAAGTGCTGTACATGCCTGTTACAGGTATACATATAAGATCTGTCCTATTATGTTATATCTACCTGATACAATGTTGTATATGTATACTGTTGGCTTGCCTCTGATAAATAAATAAGTCTTAATATTAGCCCTGTTAAGAAACTGTCCCACTGTTGGACACGGGCCTCCTCTCAAACTGAGAGGGTTCAGGCCATAGTCCACCACGCTGGCCCAGTGCGGGTTGGCAAACATTACACACCTTCGAAAAACTCTTAGGCATGCAGGTTTCCTTACGATGTTTTCCTTCACCGTTAAAGCAAATGATAATTAATTTTTAATACGCACATGCTTTCGACAAGACAGAGGGTGCCTGGGTTTGAACGCGAGACCTCTGACTTTGCAGTCCAACGGTCTAACCACTAGGCTATCACTGCTTACAAGTCTTATAAATAAGTCTTATCTGAAGGAAAAATTAAGAGTCTCCGTAACCGGCGAGCGTGTATGAGACAAACTATGAGAGTGGAGGAAGCCAGAGAGGTATGCAAGGAAAGAGCCTGTTGGAACTCTGTACTCTCTGCCTACCCCGCAAGGGATCTGGCGTGATGATATATAATAAACCTCTCTGGCTTCCTTCACTCTCATAGTTTGTCTTATACACGCTCGCCGGTTGCGGAGACTCTTAATTTTTATAGCCTCTCTCATAGCCTCCTTTATATTAGGAATTAACATCGTCGGCGAAAAGTGGGCGTACTCAGTACACCTCTCCCACCTGCGCTTGGGGAATATATTCTGCCCGCGACTTCATCGTGTTGACTTTAGAGAGGAACGTAACATTTTTCTGATATAAAAAGTATCCTATGTGTTAAATCCACACAATGAACTATCTGTGTGCCACATTGAATGCAAATCCATTCAGCCGTTTTTGCGTGATTGAGTAACATACATTTAAACATACATTTACATTTATACTCTTAGATCATACTCATATTATAAATGTGAAAGTTTGTATGTTTCGATTTTTGGATGTTTGTTCCTCAACCACGCTCGAGGATATTTTTGAAGTGATAACTTCTTATGGGAGGGCACAGCGCTTCGTAACGTAAACGCGTAACGACGCCAGTCTATCTGGCTTCCCTTTCTCTCACGCATGCGGCAGCGGTAGGCATGCTCTTCCTCTCTCACTCTAATCCACAGCGCTCTTCCCTTTCTCTCTCGCATACGGCAGCGATAGGCAGGCTCTTCCTCTCTCACTCTAACCCACAGCGCTCTTCCCTTTCTCTCTCGCATACGGCAGCGGTAGGCAGGCTCTTCCTCTCTCACTCTAACCCACAGCGCTCTTCCCTTTCTCTCTCGCATACGGCAGCGGTAGGCATGCTCTTCGTCTCTCACTCTAACCCACAGCGCTCTTCCCTTTCTCTCTCGCATACGGCAGGGGTAGGCATGCTCTTCCTCTCTCACTCTAACCCACAGCGCTCTTCCCTTTCTCTCTCGCATACGGCAGCGATAGGCAGGCTCTTCCTCTCTCAATCTAACCCACAGCGCTCTTCCCTTTCTCTATCGCATACGGCAGCGGTGGGCATGCTCTTCGTCTTTCACTCTAACCCACAGCGCTCTTCCCTTTCTCTCTCGCATACGGCAGCGGTAGGCAGGCTCTTCCTCTCTCACTCTAACCCACAGCGCTCTTCCCTTTCTCTCTCGCATACGGCAGCGGTAGGCATGCTCTTCCTCTCTCACTCTAACCCACAGCGCTCTTCCCTTTCTCTCTCGCATACGGCAGCGATAGGCAGGCTCTTCCTCTCTCAATCTAACCCACAGCGCTCTTCCCTTTCTCTATCGCATACGGCAGCGGTAGGCAGGCTCTTCCTCTCTTACTCTAACCCACAACGCTCTTCCCTTTCGCTCTCGCATACGGCAGCGGTGGGCATGCTCTTCATCTCTCACTCTAACCCACAGCGCTCTTCCCTTTCTCTCTCGCATACGACAGCGGTAGGCAGGCTCTTCCTCTCTCACTCTAACCCACAGCGCTCTTCCCTTTCTCTCTCGCATACGGCAGCGGTAGGCATGCTCTTCGTCTCTCACTCTAACCCACAGCGCTCTTCCCTTTCTCTCCCGCATACGGCAGCGGTAGGCAGGCTCTTCCTCTCTCACTCTAACCCACAGCACTCTTCCCTTTCTCTCTCGCATACCGCAGCGGTAGGCATGCTCTTCGTCTCTCACTCTAACCCACAGCGCTCTTCCCTTTCTCTCTCGCATACGGCAGCGGTAGGCAGGCTCTTCCTCTCTCACTCTAACCCACAGCACTAGTTTAAGTTATCACTTCTGTCGGGCGTCCCGAGACGCACAATTTTTTTTTATCTATCTATATCATCACGCCAGTTCCCTTGCGGGGTAGGCAGAGAGTACAGAGTTCCAACAGGTTATTTCCTTACAAACCTCTCTGGCTTCCTCCACTCTCATAGTTCGTCCGAAGAAAGACAAAACAGATAAACAATGCCAAAGGGGAAGGATGCAGGTACCGGGGAAGACCTAGACTATCTTACCACGACCAAATAGACAGAGTCTTATCCGAAGGTCAAGGGTCTTCGCAACCGGCGAGGTGTATACTATATAATAACCTAATTGTTGTAAATGTAGAATGTAATAGATTAAGTTATAAAGTAAAATGCTGGGCTCAGTACAACCCCCACTAGTTGTAACACCAAAGAATAGAACATAAGCGAGGGCCGAAACGGCCTCGCTCTCAGTTGCGTCTCAGCCATCGCGTAGCCAGGTCAGAAGACCAACTAGTGAAGGCACAACTGGGACCCAGCGTTTTTGAAGATATTGGTGTTTTATTTGGGAAGAATCGTGGCGAAATAGCCAAGACGGAGGCGGCGAAAAGTAGGTGCTACGAGCGGGAAGAAAGTGAGCGGTCTACATCACCCGCTAGTTGTGCCCCCCAAGGAGCAATAGTTGTTACCGGCAATAGCCAGTGTGATTCAAGCAAAGGTGGACCACAATAAGAACACTGTCGCTCAAAGAAGTCTGCAGTCTGTGAACATGTCCTTGACCGCACCCGCCATAACATCAGATTTGATAGACCACAAATCCTCGTGAAAGAACACCGATTCCTACCAAGGATGGTTCGCGAGGCTATTGAAATTAAAAAACATCCTAATTTCAATAGAGAAGATGGCTGGGTGCTTCCATCGTCTTGGGATCCGGTAATTAATATAATCAAATCCAAAACCAAGCATAACACTGCAAGACCTCAAGACACCGTGAGCTCATTCTGCGTAGATCGGACCAACAACAACAAAAATAATTAAAAAGTTTGGGGGTACCCCGGAACAACTATGCCTATTGGACGTCTAACACCTCAGTCCCTCCCGTGACCATGGGTGCTGCAAAGCACTCGAAACGTCGGGAACTAAAAATAAAAAAATAAACCGCGATAAAATCCGTAAAATAGTTTTATTTCATGTGTAATATTCGCGTAAATCTAAAAACTCAACATATTTTATCCCGGAAAAATGTTAGTCTTGTGTCCGGTCTGAAGTCAGCGCGGACGATGTCACGGGCAGAAACTAGTTAATAATATTAGCAGGATTAAGGTGTGTTACCTTCATGCATGTGATGCAGTGGTGTTTGATGTTGACGTTTTGCGACGTGCCCGACTTGACGACGACGTCTGTACCGACCACCGGGTTGTACTTGACATGGCCTGTACCGGACACTGTTTGCGGCTGGCCAAATGCACCTGTAGAAAAATTAGGCATCATGGTAAGTTCGCTCAAGAATCCATATATTAATACGTGAAGCAAAAACTTAGTACACATTTTTACGAAAATTGCGCGGTCGGAGGAGTATGAAATTTCCCACACTTACAGTTTATATAGAGAAGGAGAATATGCATAAAACATACATTAAATCTATGAAAAAAACATTACACACACACTACCATGTATTTGACACAATACACGTCAAATTGATGTTTGTCTTTAATATTATTTGTCTATAGTCTTACTGAATGTCAAACATAACCAGCAAACGATGAAAGAGTAGGTCGAATATCGACCTATGGGCGACCACTAGTAATTTTAAATCTATCTTTTATAACACAAACACAATGGAGATATTATGTTTAGTTAAGGAGTTAGCACGACCAAATAAACCGTGTCTTATCTGAAAGGCAAGTCAAGAGTCTCTGGCGAGCGTGTATGAGACGAACTATGAGAGTGGAGGACGCCAGAGAGGTGTGTAAGGAAAGAACCTGTTGAAACTCTGTCCTCTCTGCCTACCCCGCAAGGGAGCTGGCGTGATGATATGATAGAGTTCCAATGGCGTCCTTCGAGCTCCATTATCAGATCCTCCTCCCATACAGGTCTACACTAGGTCAAGACAAATCCAACGAGCCCAAACACGACGGGTTATGTTAGTAACTGGGTGGTTCCATTGGCCACCTTTCGGCTTCATCATCAGACCCTCAACACCATCTGGTTGTGTTACTTGTCAATACCAATACAACAAGCGTAAAACCAAGAGGATTATATAATGAAGTTGACATTTTCCGACTGCTACGGCCTCGTTCCGACTCCATCATCACACCAGCTCCATGGTACCATATTATTGCATTGTCACCGAACTTACATAAACGAACATACGTATGCCAAATTTCAGCTCAATCGGATACCCGCAAGTATTTGAAAAAAGGATCACAATATTTGAACCCGAACAACAGTCAGACAGACATACGAACATTAGTAGTTAAATAAAAGATGCAATTAGAATTCATTTACTGTGGGTGGTGAATCATTTACAGTGGGTCAATATATGTTATTAACTAGCTGTAACCTGCAACCACGCCCGCGGAGACTTTAACAAAAAAAAAATTCCCAAATTTAGGCTAAGTAGCCTAAGTTACTCCTTATAACACTAGCTATCTGCCAGTGAAAGTCCCGTCAAAGTCGGTCCAGCCGTTTCGGTGATTAGCCGGAACAAACATATACAGACAGACAGAAATTTTTAAAATTATTTTTTTGTTATAAGTACCGTTTATACTTTCATATGCATTTAGTAAAAAGCTGTTATTTTGACATTACAGACACTTCAATTTTAAAAACACCGTCACGCCTAGTCCCCAAGCGGGGTGGCAGAGGTGTACTGAGTACACCCACGTTTCGCCGACGATGTTAGGTCCCATGTAATAGGGGGCGAGCCCATTGCCATATACCGGGCACAATTCCAGACTCCGGACTCGTACTGGGAAGTTTTTCGTTAGAAAAACTACACTTGTCCCACCTAGGATTTGAATCCAGGACCTCGTGATCACAAAGCGATGCACTTTGCCACTAGCCTAACGAAGCACTCGCAATTTTACTTATTTGTATAGATCAATTAATGGTATCACTTGCACCATCTCCACAGAAAATGGAATTTCTTGAAGATTTTTCTACCCACCCAAAAAGCATATAGTTAATATAGAAAAAGGTAACTTACTAGTATTACTGGAGAACAATCCACCTCCCCCAAGAGTGTTGGTCTGCTGGCCGAAAAGCGCAGTTCCTGTAGAAGGCGTGGTCCCGAAAAGGCTGCCGCTGGTCGCGCCAGCGGTACTGGTACTCCCGAAACCGAATCCTGAGGACAAAACATTGCCTATTTAGAGGCTGCACTGAATTTGGTGGGGTGGGATTCATATAAATAATAATATAATAATGTCAGCCTATACTGCCAACTGCTGCAAGGCCTTCTCTCACAAATCGAGGTGAGAGAGATTAGGCCATACTCCACCACGCGGACCCAGTGCGGTGCGGTGGCGGCAGGTGGAACTTATCAGGACGCCTTTAAGGCTTCAAACTCGGCTTAACCGGAAGCCGTTTTTGACTATACTGGAATTTTGAGAAGAGGCAGTAAGGGCAGATCCCCAAGCGTTGTAGCTTGAGGAAAACGGTCTTAGGCCCCCGCCCGCCGAGTTTTAGTTTGTTTTTAGTCAATAGGTAACACTAACCCAGGTTCATGCAAGGAGTTGCATGAACCTGGGTTAGATAGATAGATAGATAGAATACTCTTTATTGTGCACACCAAATACATTATAACATAACAAAGTAGTTATTGTAAAATAACAAGCACAACTGGCGGTCTTATTGCTAATAGCAATTTCTTCCAGACAACCAAGTCGAAAGAAATACAACAAAAATAAAGGGCAGTTGGTGGCGTACATTTATTCGAATAAAGTAACTATACATATACATAAGAAAGAATGGGAAACACACACAGGGCTTCGACACTCAAAGGAATTCCTTTCCACATGGTGTGAAAGCGATTGCAAGAGACTACTAAAATATAGTAGACTACAACTAAGGCAAATAACGGGAGCATTCACAGGCCACTATGGCACGAAAGAACATCTACACAAGATGAACCTATGCGGCGACGTGGTATGCAGGTGCTGTGGCACAGAAACTGAAACCATGAAGCACGTCATCTGTCACTGCGACGCTCTGGCTGCGCGGCGAATGGAACTACTGGGAGTGGCCTATCCAAACCCAGAAGAACTACGGCTCTGTCCCCCTGCTGGAATCTACAACCTAATACAGGGAGTACTGGACACCTCAGGTACGTAAGAGCATTAGGGCAAGGACAGCACAAAAGATCCCATGGGTCGAAGTGCGCCAGAGGTATCCTCGGTCCGGTAAGCCAATATAAGATAAGATAACTATACATATACAAAATATGACATACAGATATAGTAAGAAATATATTAAATTTATACATAGTGCAATAGAAATAAACGTTAGTGTTAGCTATTGACTAACTCGAGGTTACGTTAAATAGAAGGCAATTTAACGTTATTACCTCGAATTAGTCAATAGGTACCGCTAGCCCTGGATCATGGAAGTGGGCCTTATAAGCAAAATGGCTAACGCCGAAATACCTATACCCCAAGTCTGCTATTCTTAAGGGCTTAAAACCCAAATCCAGTCTGACGGACGATTAAGCGCAGTGGTTAAGAGCTTAAGCTCCGCCCACTGTGTCGAATAGTCGCGGGTTCGATTCCCGCACGGGACAAATCTTTGTGTGACCCACAATTATTTGTCCTGGTCTTGGTGTGTGAATGTGAATTTTCATGTTTGTAAACGCACCCACGTCACAGAAATAAATTGCAGTGGGGCTAAGTTTAAAAAGAAAATTGGATAAGACGGCGGGATACCTGTGCCCCAAGTCTGCTATTTTTCACGGGTTTTATAATTATGACATGCTACAAAAATCGTTCAATTACACACACCGTCACGCCTATATTCCCCAGAGGGGGTGGCAGAGGTGTGCTGAGTACACCCACGTTTCGCCGACGATGTTAGGTCCCATGTAATGGGGGCGAACCTATTGCCATATACCGGGCACAATTCCAGACTCCGGATTCATACTGGGAATTTTTCGTTAGAAAAACTACATTTGTCCGACCTAGGATTTGAACCCAGGTGATCACAAAGCGATGCGCTTTGCCACCAGACCAACGAGGCAGTCAATTACAATTGTGCCTAAAGTCGGCAATCGTTTGAACTGGTACCTACGACTATGGAAAACCATAGGAATTGTTGATAGGTACCGTAAGAATTGGAAAGCATTGAATTAGTAGTATCTTTAACTTTTTTGAGACATTTTGAGCTGCATTTACAGATTCTGAAAAAAATGTACTGCCTCGTTGGTTTAGTGGCAACGCGCATCGCTTTGTGATCACGAGGTCCTGGGTTCAAATCCTAGGTCGGACAAGTGTTGTTTTTCCTAACGAAAACTTCCCAGTACAAGTCCGGAGACTGGAATTGTGCCCGGTATATGGCAATAGAATCGCCCCCTATTACATGGGACCTAACATCGTCGGCGAAACGTGGGTGTACTCAGTACACCTCTGCCACCCCCGCTTGGGGAATATAGGCGTGACGGTGTGTGTGTGTAAAGTTAGCAATATTTACAATTTATACAAAAACTTTTTTGATTCCAATCGATTCTGTTTCCTATAATTCCGATTCTGTTTCCTATCAAAAATTTACAGGACCTATTATATATTGGAGTACTAGAAAAGTCAAAAACCGTGGGAATGCGGCGGGCTTGTCCCATAAAAAAGGCGCGGGAAACTTCCACTTCCCACGACCGGGAGAGAATGGGGTTCCAATTTTCCTGAAAGACCTGATATAGTTAACTCACCTGTTGGTTTAGCTCCAAAAGCCGTATTATTCTGTGTACCACCAAACAGACCAGTGGACGCGTTCCCCCCAAACAGTCCGCCGGTTGAGGTGCTGGCTCCAAACCCGAACCCGCTGGTGCTTGCGCCGAAGCCACTCGTAGAGGTTGCGGCAGGAGTGCTCCCGAAGATACCGCCTGTCGTGTTGGTGGCGCCGAAGAGACCTGGGAAAAGAAGCCAGATATTTTAATTTAATAGAGAAGCCGTGATTGCCTAGTGGTTAGACCGTTGGACTGCAAAGTCAGAGGTCTCAGGTTCAAACTTAGGCATGCACCTCTGCTTTTTCGTAAGCATGTGCGTATTAAAAAATTAATCATCGCTTGCTTTAACGGTGAAGGAAAACATCATGAGGAAACCTGCATGCCTAAGAGTTTCTCGAAGGTGTGTGAAGTTCGCCATCCCGCACTGGGCCAGCGTGGTGGACTATGGCCTAAACCCTCCCAGTTTGAGAGGAGGCCCGTGCTCAACGGTGGGATAATTTCTTAACAGGGCTAATATTATTACAAAAAAAAAAACTCTGTCACGCCTATATTCCCCAGCGGGGACGATGTCAAGTCCCATGTAAAAGGGGGCGAGCCTATTGGCATATACCGGGCACAATTCCAGACTCAGGACTCATACTGGGAATTTTTCGTTAGTAAAACTACATTTGTCCGACCTAGGATTTGAACCCAGGACCTCGTGATCACAAAGCGATGCGCTTTGCCACCAGACCAACGAGGCAGTTATATTATTAGTCATATTATTATAGTTGTATTATTATAGCCTGCATGCTGAGATTTCCTATAATTGAGGGAGTACATACGCTATGAACATGTAATCGCTGAATTATGTACGCATTGTGTATATCTCTTATTGGATATCCTTAATAAATAAATAAATAAATGAATTGCGCGGAAAACATTTCCGCCAAGAGTGGATTTCCGCAAAAGTGGAAGATCGCTGGCGGGTAGCGGATTGTTGCTTATGCGTTCCCGTAACCCGCCCCAGCCACAGCGACGAATTGGAGAACGGTGGGGGTTTTAACCGGTAGGAGTCTCGGCATAACTCCTCGCTTCCCCCAATGGCGAGCGGGTATACTATGAAGGATTTGCCCCAGCAAAAAAAAAAAGCTGACCTTACTGCCCTGCCTCAAAAATCCACCCCGTATAGATAAACAAGGTCCTCAGCACTTACCTCCACCAGTAGTCGGTTGAGTGGATGCGCTGGCGCCGAATGCTGGGGGTGCATTGAACGCGCTGGTCCCAGCAGCGGGCTTGAATCCACCGAACGGTGATGTCGTAGAAGCACCCGCGTTAAACGAGCCTGCGGCCAAAATGACAAAAATACCGAAATGTATTCGTTGTAATTCAATTTGAAGAAAAAAATTACAGCCTCGCTGGTCTATTGGCAAAGCGCATCGCTTTGTGATCACGAGGTCCTGGGTTCAAATCTAAGGTCGAACAAATGTAGTTTCTCTACCGAAAAACTCCCAGTATCAGTCTGGAGTTTGGAATTGTGCCCGGTATATGGGAACATCGTCGGCGAAAAGTGGGCGTACACAGTACACCTCTGCCACTCCCGCTTGGGGAATATAGAAGATTGTTGGTCAATTAGGATTGTGGAGAAGAGAATAGAGGAGTGAAAGAATGTGAGTATCCCGATGACGTCGAAAAGGCAACCACTTCAACTGCGCCCCAAATTCAGACACATGATTGATTGTACTTTCGGTGCCCTAATATACAGCGGATGAACAAATTCTGAAGTAGTTCGAGTTTATTGAGAAGCTCCACTGTTGTGTCCAGGAAACAGACATATATATAATATGGATAAATCCTTCCGCTTTCTTCTGCAATGTGAACATTTCACGATGGCAGTCAATATAGACACCTAGATTTTTAGCACTTTTGGAATATGCTATAGGAACCGAGACGTAGACTACTGGTGGAAGACCATTTTGAACCTACGTTATATATTTATACATCTTTAGCAGGAATGTTGTGGCAGGATTTGTCAATGGGAAGATCTTCCAGCCAGACGGGTGTTGTGCCTAGCGGGGCCTGTCACTCTCTCCGAGAGTTGTTATCGGGGGGGGGGCTTGTATATACAAGGTGTAACATAATAAACGCAAGAACTCAGACACCCCGATTAGAGAATTGCTTTATAAATTCAAAACGAAAACCAGATTTCCAAATTTAATGGTTTTTACCCCTTTTTAAAGCACTTTTATACCCCAATTAACGACGAAACTTGAGCGTGTATGTGTGCGTTTTGAGAAATACATTTTGGGAATGCATTTGATATCTCCATATTTCTTTGAATCAATAATAAATTTAGTTTGTTATAGCGCACTGAAGAAGTAAAAGCATTTTTAGAAAATTAACAAAAAATTTAAGATACATTAATAATTGTTGGAATCATATCAGTTAACGATTTAGAACAAACTACTTTCAGGTCATGCGTTTATTATGTTACAGCTTGTATATGTTACACGTCGTGCGCACTCTAACATCGCGTTCTAGACATGTATGGAGGATCGTCAGCGCCATCTATTGATAGGTAGTCGCAACTATGTAGCGATTATAGGGGTCGCTACAAATCTATAAAGTTACATGATATAACTCACCAAAATTGGAAGTGCTGGCCCCGAAAGCCGGTTTCTGGAACATCGTGAAGTGTTATCTGATTCCTCCTGCGATTCCGAATTTAGCTGGGTGATACAGGAATAATGGCCACCGTCAGAGATGACCAGTCATCATGGCAACTGAAACAAAAAAAAATCGGGCTTATATTCTCCAAGCAGAAGTGGATACTACCCTCATTTCTCGCAGACGATGTTAATTCCTAATATAAAAGGAGGCTATGAGAGTGGAGGAAGCCAGAGAGGCGAGCCGAGAGAGGAGGCAAGCCTATTGTCATTATTCCGAGCACAATGCTAGGCTTTAGACTGATTTGGAATATGAAAAAAAAACTCCGTCACGCCTATATTCCCCAAGTGAGGTTGGCAGAGATGTACTGAGTACACCCACGTTGCGGCGACGATGTTAGGTCCCTAGTAATAAGGGGCGAGCCTGTTTCAATATACCGGGTACTTGACTTCATCCCTTGCCACCCTGCCCAGTCAACAATTAAAGAAATGTATAGGTAAGTAAGTCATTATATGTAAAATGCTATCTCCTCCTTATATTTGCTTGATAGAGATAGGTTTGTGGACACAGTGTACTTCTGCCATGACTGATTTGATGAATATAAACATGATAGTGTACTTTTCATAGGAACTGCCAGAATAACAGCTCTGTACCAAAAAATGTTATGATGCAGCAATATGCTGAGGCTGTGACTTGATGGAACATAAACAAAAATCTATCTATCTATCTCATCATGCCAGATCCCACCGCAAATGATGAAGAAATGGCATTATTAGATTCTTCTATACAGCCCGCCGGCCGGTGCAGAGCACCATGGGCAAGACACCTAGTATACACCCTCCCCCATAGCGACTGCCCAAGCCGAGGCTGTTCCTCCTTGAGGTGCCCTAGAGCTAGTTGCCCCCTTGCCCTTCTGGCTCAAGCGTAGTGGTTGCACGCTCACCTTCTTGTCTGGTGAAGCTGTAAAGGCCCCGCAGCCAATAGCATAGATCATTCAAACACACACACACACACAAATCAATAAAGTGAGGCATTGTGTGGGGTGGCACAGGATAAAGAGGATGTTAAACCCCACCCACTTCTGTATTTGCCATCTAGCTGAGAATGATAGACTGACGTAAGCCACACCTGTTGTGGACACAGTGCACAGTTGCCTAGGCAGACTCCTCTTTATATTCGTTTAATGCCAAATCCATTGCAATGTTGGCAGAGAGTAAAGAGTTCCAACAGGTTGTTTCCTTACAAATAGATAGGTAGAGTACACTTTATTGTACACCAACATAAGCACAGAACAACAGCCAAAGAAAATTAAATATACATGTATAAAATGGTAGTACAATTGGCAGTCTTATTACTAACAGCAATCTCTTCCAAACAACTAACATACCCAAAGAGCTTCCCCTCAGGATACCACTCAGGCCGTAGATGCCTTCACCGAACACATCCGATCGGCTGTCAGTCGATCGTCTAAGCAAGTCGAGGTGGAAGATCTCAACCTCAACCGCTTTCGACTGCCGGACGCTGTTAGGGATCTCATTCGTTCCAAGAATGCCTCAATCCGAGCGTACGACTCTTACCCCACCGAAGCCAATCGGGCCCGGATGCGCGCTTTACAACGAGAGGTAAAGCGTCGTGTCGCAGAGGTCCGGGAGGAACGGTGGGGTGACCTAGAGGGCATCGCGCCATCGCATCTGGCCTACTGGCAGCTGGCGCGTAGCCTCAAAACCGACTCCACGACTGGCATGCCCCCCTGTCCCGCCCTTCAAGCGCACCCCCAGCCTTCGACGACGACGAAAAGGCCGAGCTTCTCGCCGACTCCCTCGAGAGCCAGTGCACCCCCAGATCTCAGTCAGTCGACCAGTCCCACGTCGACGCGGTCGAAAGGGAAGTCGAGCGCAGGGCATCCCTCCCCCCCGTCGATTCCTTACCTCCTATCACCCAAACGGAGGTCGAAGATCTCATTATGGGTCTGAAAACTAAAAAAGCCCCCGGCTCTGACGGCATTTCGAATCGCGTTCTGAAATGCCTGCCCGCCCATTTTATCTGCCTCTTAGTGGCCATACTGAACGCCGCCATGTCGAACTGCACCTTCCCCGCTAAGTGGAAGGAGGCGGACGTCATAGGCATTCCCAAGCCCGGCAAACCTCGCAATCTCCTCGCGAGCTACCGCCCTATCAGTCTCCTCAACTCCCTGGCCAAGATCTACGAGCGCCTACTTTTGGCGCGGCTCAAAAACTTCATAACGTCCAGGGGTATCCTTATCGACGAGCAGTTCGGCTTTCGAGCCAAACACTCTTGCGTCCACCAAGTGCACCGCATCACGGAGCACATCCTCTCCGGTCTCAATAGACCCAAACCCGTCTACACGGGCGCCCTCTTCCTAGATGTCGCGAAGGCATTCGACAAAGTCTGGCACAACGGCTTGATCTACAAGCTCTACCAATTGGGTGTGCCGGACCGACTCGTGCTCATCTTACGAGACTTCTTGTCGAATCGCGCCTTCCGTTATCGCGTCGAAATGACGCGCTCCACTTCCCACTCCATCAGTGCTGGAGTCCCACAGGGCTCAGTTCTCTCTCCGCTCCTGTTTAGCCTTTACACGAACGACATTCCTCGTTCGAGTAAGGCGCATCTAGCCCTATTCGCGGATGATACCGCTCTCTACGTCTCGCATAGGAATAAGGGTTTCATTACCAGACACCTTCAGGCATTAGGCCGCCAATTCCCTAGGGAATTGGTTCAGGAAGTGGCGTATTGAGGTGAACCCGGACATGAGCGCTGCGGTGTTCTTCTCCAGAGGTGCCACCCCGCGCCACTCCCTGCGCCGCCCTAGAAGTAATCTCGGCCAAGTGACCATGTTCGACTGACCCATTCCCTGGGTCAAAGAGGTCAAATATCTAGGGGTCACCCTAAACAGTACCATGTCCTTCGGCCCGCACATCAAACGGGTCCGTCACCGAGCATCCTTTGTGCTCGGTCGTCTCCATTCGTTAATCTGCAAGCGGAGTAAAATGTCCCTTAGAAATAAGGTGACACTTTACATAACTTGCGTTCGACCCATCATGACTTATGCGTGTGTTGTGTTCGGGCATTCGGGCCCCTCTCACATTGATAAACTCCAAGTGGATTAAAATCGCTTCCTCCGTAAAGCCGTAGGAGCCCCCTGGTTCGTACGGAACGTCGACCTCCACTCCGATCTAGGTCTCGAACCTATTCGCGCCTTTATTAAAAAGGCGTCAACACGTCACTTCGCGAACGCATCTACCCATGCGAATCCGTTAATCGTAGCCACCGTCGACTACGATCTCCCCCCTGACCCCTGCCGCCACCGCCGGCCGCGACATGTTCTCACCGACCCCCCCGATGCTTTGTCATCCCTTCTTTCCGCTCAGAATACGGGCGACGACGACGACGTAGTAGTAGATCCCCTCCCATAGCCGGCGGTTGACCGGTGCACTTAGTAGTGCACCCATCCCCCCTACAGCGACTGTCCCAACCGAGGGCGCCTCGAGTATGTCTCCTCTTGCCCTTCTGGCTGGCTAGAGCGTAGTGGTTGCACGTTCGCCTTTAAGTCCGGTGAAGCTGTAAAGGCCTCGTGGCCAACAGCGTACATCATTCACACACACACACCCAGAGAGCTAAAGAGAGAAATAGGGCAATTGACGGTGTACACTTTCACTGAATTATTTACATTAAATTAAACTACATACTGATCTACATACATAGACCTACATTGCCAAAGTGGGAGTACAAGAACGCGGCGAAACGATAATCGGACCCCACGGCGTGGGGCGCCGAAACCACAGGGGGCAGATGCTGGTCAACTTTCTGGAGTCGCAGGGGCTCTTCTTGATGAATTCGTTCTTTAAGAAGAAGCCTCATAGAAAGTGGACATGGCGAAGCCCCGACACTGTGACGAGGAACGAGATAGACTTCATCATGACTGACAGGAAGTCTATATTTAGAGACGTCTCCGTGATCAACAGGTTTTATACCGGCAGCGATCACCGACTTGTCCGAGGCGCTCTAAATATAAACTTCAAGGCCGAAAGACGTCGTATGATGGGGTCTACTCTCAGACCTACTGCGCCTCAAATAGCTTTAGGGTCCGAAAAGTTCCAACTGGAGCTTCAAAATCGTTTCGACCTGCTGGAAACCGAAGGCAATGTTGACGAGAAAACCGACACAGTGGTCAAAACGCTACAGGATGTGTCTCGAAGGGTGTTTCCCGGCAAAAGCGGTAACAGAGTCTAAACTCTCGCTCGAGACTCTCGAACTTATGAGGCAGAGACGGGAAATGGCATCCACGCAGGCGTCTTCGCCAGATGGGAGGAACCTCAACCGGAAGATCCGGAAGCTGGTGCGACGTGACCTCCGATGTTCCAACACCCGCACCATCGCGGCTGCGATTGAACAGAATAGAGGCACCAAAGTCTTCGCTCGCCAGCTAGGTAAATCCCATCTGACGAAACTTAATACAGCGGATGGCAAAACCGTGACCTCCAAGTTCGAGATACTCGAGGAAATTGAGAGTTTCTACAAAGACCTGTACGCATCACGGATGGCTAAACCCTCGAGACCCAGCGCTGACGACCACAGAGCCCCACTCGCACGCCACGACACGGAAGACATCCCTGATGTCTACCAGGACGAGGTCAGAGTGGCTCTCGAGCAGCTCAAAAATAACAAGTCGCCAGGCGATGACGGAATCACCACTGAGCTCCTAAAAGCAGGCGGGACGCCAATCCTGAAAAAGCTAGCGAGTCTCTTTAATTCCGTCATCTACCAGGGCTTAACACCTCAAGCGTGGAGCGGGAGTGCGGTGGTTCTGTTCTTCAAAAAAGGTGACAAAACCTTGCTGAAGAACTACAGACCCATCTCACTCCTGAGCCACGTCTACAAGTTGTTCTCGAGAGTACTCACAAACCGCCTCGCCAGAAGACTTGACGAGTTCCAGCCACCGGAACAAGCCGGGTTTCGAAAAGGCTACAGCACCGTAGACCACATCCATACTGTTCGGCAGATTGTACAGAAGACCGAAGAGTACAATCAGCCGCTGTGTATGGCTTTCGTGGACTACGAGAAAGCCTTCGACTCCATCGAAACCTGGGCGGTTTTGGATGCTCTGCAGCGATGTGGCATCGATTGGCGCTATATCGAGGTGTTGAGATGTCTGTATGATACCGCCACAATGACCGTCCAGCTCCAGGACCAAAAGACCAACCCGATCGAGCTGCATCGAGGGGTAAGACAGGGGGATGTAATATCCCCCAAGCTCTTCACCAATGCACTCGAAGACGTCTTCAAGACGCTTGACTGGACTGGGCGGGGCATTAACATCAACGGCGAATACATCTCACACCTTCGGTTTGCCGATGATATCGTCATCGTGGCAGAGTCACTGGAACAGTTAAGCGTAATGCTGCATAGCCTAAATGAAGCCTCTCGAGGTGTCGGTCTCGGCATGAACTTGGATAAAACCAAGATCATGTTTAATGAGCATGTCACGCCGGGACCGATCTACATCGATGGTTCGATGCTCGAAGTTGTTCAGGAATATGCCTACCTTGGACAAGTTGTCCAATTTGGTAGAAACAACTTCGAGAAAGAAATCAACCGCAGGATCCATTTGGGTTGGGCAGCATTTGGCCTGAAGACTAAAGTCTTTAACCAATGCGTCCTACCTGTTATGACTTACGGGGCCGAGACGTGGACACTCACAGTGGGACTAGTCCAAAAATTCAAAGTCGCACAGCGGGCTATGGAGCGAGCTATGCTCGGCGTCTCTTTGAAGGATAAAATTCGTAACGTTTGGTAATCCGACAAAGAACCAAAGTTACCGACATAGCTCACAGACTCAGTAAGCTAAAGTGGCAATGGGCTGGTCACATCTGCAGAAGGACCGACGGCCGATGGAGCAAGCGTGTCCTAGAGTGGAGACCGCGACTTGGTAAGCGTAAGTTAGGACGGCCCCCAGCTAGATGGACCGACAACCTCAAAAAGGTCGCTGGGACAGACTGGATGCGGAAGGCGGAGGACCGTGTGCAATGGCGCGTGTTAGGAGAGGCCTATGTCCAGCAGTGGACTACGATAGGCTGATTGATTGATTGAGACCTACATAATACCTCTCTGGCTTCTCCAGACAGTCCAAACAAAAATATTTTTGTTATTTTTAGTATTTCATTGTCTGCATGTGGTTGTATAAATGTCTTTTCTTTCTTATTATTTCTATCAAAATTATTCTATTGATATTAAGGATGATCACTGTAACATTCTTTAGCCATACACAATATTTCTACCTACATTATATAAACAAAAAAGAAGGCAGATTTACAACTTTTTTTGGTGAATATCAGTCTCATAATCCAAAATCTTCATATTTATATCCCATTTATCTATATCATCATGCCAGATCCCATAAGGAGTAGGCATGGAGTACAGTGTTCCAACACATTCCTTACAGACCTCTCTTGCGTCGTATATTTCTGATAAACTTATTTTTTAAATGCATATTTGTCCTATAAGTATGTAATTATTATTATAAAGAATAAAATTCTAAAATCCAAGCGATCAAAGCCGCGGGGGACTGTTTGTAAATTCATATACACAAATATTCATAGTTTTTTTTTGTTATTTGACAGGATTATAACCTATAATTTCATCGATACAATTACTCATATATATAGTTAATACAATTTAAATAATACAGATCTCAAAATTAAGACAAAATTTTACTTTTTTTTTATATAAAACGAACTTTTAACAAACTTTTATCACCAGAAATTATGACAAACGACGATTATAATCCGACGAAATCTAGTACAAGGACTTTCTTCCAAAATGTATCAACAATTTTGGCACGTAATAAGTTGTACAATAACTTTATAATCTAATAGAAATGATTTCAACTATTGTTAATAGTTAACAAACACAATAATTTCGTAACCAAATAATTAAATTTACTGAAAACACTATGGGTAATGCAGATGACATCCAAATTTTGAACCCAACAAAAGGCGGTTATAACCTATTCAAATCAGTGGAGTTATACAAACAGAACGAAGCGGAATATAAACTTACGGGGTATAAAACACAGCGAAACTTTTAACTGGTAAACGCCGACCAATTGCAACAGGAAACTTCTTAAATCACAATTAAAGTTAACTTAAATCGCTTTAAACACGAAGAGTAAACACCACGCCGATTTACAGAAACGAACTGAATGAAATGAATGATTGGCTATCCGCCATGACGAACTTTTTGAAGTTGAGTGTATATGAACAATTGCTACAGATAACAAAAATAACATGTTCTTGCATTATCTAGTTGTTTTGCATGTTGCTTACATGTCTAACACTAAAGTCTGATCTAAAGAGCGCTTTACATTTTATATAAGTATTCACACCACGCGCGTACCGTCTTCACTTTCAATCGCAACGTGCTTACTACTAAATAAATTTGTCCATTTTTGAGTAATTTGTTAATCAAAAAGGATATTGGACACTACCCGTATGCATTAACCACTTTCAATAACCCTGTACTCACATTATTAAAAGTGCAAAACAGGCCTAAGCAAATCATGTTCTTTTATTTAAAAATTGGTGGTGCTTGCCAAAAGTAAAAGAGTCTGCTTAACACGACCATGATACATACTCCAGTGAATAGTATTCCAGACGCTTTGGCAAGCTGGCATGGTTGGTTCGGGTATTTTCTATCGAAATGATACAAATGTCTGTGAGTAGCACAGAAATATAAATATGTCTGTGGTTTCACATGTACCTGTACTCACATTATTAAAAATGCAAAACAGGCCTAAGCAAATCATGTACTTTTATTTAAAAATTGGTGGTGCTTGCCAAAAGTAAAAGAGTCTGCTTAACACGAGCATGATACATACTTCAGTGAGTAGTATTCTAGACGCTTTGGCAACCTGGCATGGTTGGTTCGGGCATTTTCTATCGAAATGATACAAATGTCTGTGAGTAGCACAGAAATATAAATATGTCTGTGGTTTCCGGTATGCCATCACTAATAAAATAATTTTACTATGGACGGACGCGAGAGTCGAAGATCACAAAATATATATTTACGATGAATTAAATAGTATTACAATAACTCAAATTCAAACTCAAATAATTTATTTTGTATAAATCCTGCACTTACAAATTACTACTTTTTTTTTTTTATTAACATCTTAAACGTGTCTGAAACAATTCAATTTCTAACAATCAGGCATGCAAAAGCGAGAGCTACAAACTTGTGTATCCTGAGCTTTAATGAAGTTATCTAATCTGTAGTTCTAAAGGACTTCTACTCAACGCAGTAAAAATAGAATTCAAACTGTCTATGAGATTTGTATCTCTACTAGTCTTTGGTAGTGTATCATATTTTATAGGGCAGAGCGTATAAAAATATATCGATATATTGTACCGATTTTTTTAAATAGTATTAATATATGTTGAGTTTAAAAATCGATAATTCAATAATTTTGTCCAAAGCGTAGTTACCTTAAAGAATTGTCAAAATATTCGAAATTTGAAAAACTATAACTGTGCCTATAGAACCTACTGAGTCTGTTCTAATTTTGGAGAACTGATCGCTTGAAGGATCAGACACATGATGCACCGCATGTACAGAGCTCTTTAAAAGTATCGAGTTTGATACGAATTTCGAACTATCTATCTATATCATCACGCCAGATCCCTTGCGGGGTAGGCAGACAGTACAGAGCATTAGTCCAACAGGTTCCTTCCTTACATACCACTCTGGCTTCATCCACTCTCAGAGTTCGTCTCATACACGAATTTGATACTCGGAAATAAATATCTAATATCGATATAACTCAGTGATATATATCGATTATTAACTAAAAAAAAATATCGATGTTTGGATATATCGATATTATGTAGCAAGCCTACTTTTTTAATGGCGGAAAAGCGGCAACCGCATTCGTCATCGCAGGTTGTTGTTTCATAGAAATGTGAATTAATCCACAATGGATCGCGTTTTAAATCCACGTGTAGAGAAGCAATCGATATACGAGATATATAGAGCATGTCGGCTGTGCGGGGCAGGCGCCGGCTACAAAATGCCGATTATCCAAAACGTAGTTGACCTGGACGACCAAGAAATACAATTGAAGCAAAAAATAAGGGAATGTGTGCAAATAGAGGTAACTTGCCCCCTAATTATATGTTAAAATTCCTGTTTAACACGATCTTTAGTGATTTTTATTAGTTTTAATGGAAGATTACAGTTTTGGAGGACTCTCTGTTATTGTTGTCAAACAAATCTAGGTAATACAAAAAAAACATTAAAAAGCTTTATCTTATTGGTCAAAATGTTAAGTTGGTTATAAATAAATAAATAACACATTATGTTCCCGTGTACTCTGTCCGTATAAAATAATCTGTGGCATTAAGTACTCTTCTTTCATCAATGGCACATACAACCCTGACTTTACACTTTGCTTCTTATTTATCATGTTTTAAAGAAAACACGATTATGTTTCAACAAGTCTATGGACGCGACCGTGACTTTGTATAGTTTTATTAAAAAAAAACCGTTTTATTTGTATCGAAATTATTAAATATTGCTGTATAATATTAATATAGATTTTGGTTTGGTTTACGTGGGCACCACGTAATATTTGTTTTATATTGGTTTTACCAGGTAGGTACTATACTAAATCAAGAAAACTTTTAGTTTGACTAATTCTGTTAAAACTTTATTTCTTCTCTTCTCCTAAGGCTGGCTGTATGCAGTCGGAATTTCTTTCTGAGATATATATTTGAAATTTTGTAATGGAATTGCGACTGTATTCAGAAAATACCGCTTTGATATAGTCTCATTTATTTACATTTGACTGCATCGTTGGTCTAGTGGCAAAGCACATCACTTTGTGATCATGAGGTCCTGGCTTCAAATCTTAGGTCGGACTAATGTAGTTTTTCTAACGAAAAATTCCCAGTATGAGTCCGGAGTCTGGAATTGTGCCCGGTATATGGCAATAGGCTCGTCCCCTATTACATGGGACCTAACATCGTCGGCGAAACGTGGGTGTACTCAGTACACCTCTGCCACCCCCACTTGGGGAATATAGGCATGATGGTGTTTTTATAAGCAGGTTTGTTCCCCTTATTATATGTCATAGTCTGATCAGATTGTAAGTGCCATAAGATTCAATGTTGAGAGTTATTAGACTAACATGTCAGTATCCTTGTATTACATCCTAAAAACACCATCACACATATATTCCCTAAGGAAAGCAGAGGTTTATACATATATACATAGGTTATATGTACACCCACTTTTTTTTTTTTTTTAAATGTAGCCCCACACTAGGATTTATTCCTGTGTCGTGGGTGCCTTTACAAACATGAAAGTTCACACACACAAATACCCAGACAGAAACAAATAATTGTGGATCACACAGAGATTTGTCCCATGCGGGAATCGAACCCGCGACTATTAGACACAGTGGGCGGAGCGACTTAAGCTCTTAACCACTGCGCTAAATCGTCCGTCAAATCGTGACTTTGTTGAAGATAACTCGTCAGGAACTTAAAAATCAAAATAAACCGCGATAAAATCCGAAAAAATAGTTTTATTTCATGTGTAATATTCGCGTAAATCTAAGAACTCAGTTTGTTGAAGATGTTAACTTACTGGCATTGTACTAGGCACTGCTTGACTTCGGACTAATACTGAAAAATTTTCTGTTAAATAAATTACATTACATGTACAAAAAAAAAGTTTTGATATCCTAGTGATTAAACCGTTGGACTGCAAAGTAAGAGGTCACGGGTTAAACCTAAGTACGCACCTCTGTCTTTTCGAAAGCTTGTGCGTATTAAAAATTAATTATCACTTGCTTTAACGGTGAAAGAAAACATCGTGAGGAAACCTGAATGTCTAAGAGTTTCTCGAAGGTGTGTGAAGTTCGCCAACCCGCACTGGGCCACCGTGGCAGACTATGGCCTAAACCCTCTTAGTATGAGAGGAGGCCTGTGGGACAGTTTCTTAACAGGGCTAATATTATTATCCTAGAAACACTGTTACGCCCATATTCCCTAAGGAAGACATAGGTGTAGTATGTACGCCCTCTTTTCGCTTAAGATGTTAAACTATTGCCATTGTACCAGTTATTGTCGGAGGCTTGTATATTAGTTACATCTCGTGCGCACACTAATATCGCGTTCTAGACAAGTATGGCGAATCATCAGCACCATCTATTGGTAGTTGGTAGGTAGTTGCAACTATGCAGCGATGTATAGGGGTCACTACAGACTCATACTGAAAATTGTTCTGTTGAACGATTTAGCGCAGTGGTTAAGAGCTTGAGCTGCTCCGCCCACTGTGTCGAATAGTCGCGGGTTCGATTCCCGCACGGGACAAATCTTTGTGCGATCCACAATTATTTGTTCCGGTCTGGGTATTTGTTTGTGAATTTTCATGTTTGTAAACGCACCCACGACACAGGAATAAATCCTAGTGTGGGGCTACGTTTAAAAAAAAAAAAAAAAAAAAAAAGAATAATTACATTTTGTCCCGAGCTAGAATTTTTTTATAAGTTTGTGATGAGGTTGCTGGGTTCAAATTTGTGTATGTGAATTCTCATGATCGTTACACATATTATTCCCTGGACCAACAATGTGGTGCTACATACTAATATAAACTTATGATTATTTTCAGGTTCATCAAGACGATAAAATGCCTCCATTAATATGTGAGCTGTGTGTGGACAAAGTGAACGATTTTTACGAGTTCCTGGATATGTGCAGACAGACCAACATACGTACTAGGCTC
This sequence comes from Phalera bucephala, assembly GCA_905147815.2. Taxonomy (NCBI): domain Eukaryota; kingdom Metazoa; phylum Arthropoda; class Insecta; order Lepidoptera; family Notodontidae; genus Phalera; species Phalera bucephala. The sequence continues at coordinate 10,389,894 of LR990637.1, read as the reverse complement.
AGACTCGGCCTTCCACCTCAATCCATGCCTCGAGGAGCGGTAAGAATCATCACTATACTATCAGGATATGCATGGGTGGTGCATGATAATCTATTCTGATCTCAGTCTCGAACCTATTCGCGCCTTTATTAAAAAGGCGACAACCCGATATTTCACGAACACGTCCAATCATAGAAATCCGCTAATCGTAGCCGCCGCCGACTACGAACCTAATTCCCCTCCTATCAGCCGCTCCGCCGTCCGCGGCATGTTCTCACCGACCCTCCCGATGCCCTTACATCCCTACTTTCGGATACAGACTCAGACTCAGACACCGACCTCGCCGGCGAGCTCGAAGATTCCCTTGGTCGCCGGCCGGTGCAGAGACACCACAGCGAGACACCTAGCATACGCCCTCCCCCACAGCGACTGCCCAAGCCGAGGCCGTTCCTCCTTGAGGCGCCCTTGAGCTAGTTGCCCCCTTGCCCTTCTGGCTCGAGCGTAGTGGTTGCACGCTCGCCCTCTTATCCGGTGGAGCTGTAAATGCCCCGCGGCCAACGAAAGGCGCGAATAGGTTCGAGACCGAGATCGGAATGGAGACGCCGCGCGTACGCCACGCGCGGCGTCTCCTTGACTACTAACTATTGACTACTAATTTATTACTCATGGTTATAATCGAGATATCTTGAGACATTTTCATAATCGAATGATTCCATTAGTATAATCTCATAATCGCCCACCACTAGTTAGTCTAACCTCACCACATCACCAGGGTTATCCAGTTAATAAGTAGCTATAAAACATGATGTGATTCAAAACCCCTCCCATAGCCGGCGGTTGACCGGTGCACTTAGTAGTGCACCCGTCCCCCTACAGCGACTGTCCCAACCGAGGGCGCCCTCGAGTATGTCGCCTCTTGCCCTTCTGGCTGGCTAGAGCGTAGTGGTTGCACGCTCGCCTTTTAGTCCGGTGAAGCTGTAAAGGCCTCGCGGCCAACAGCGTACATCATTCACACACACACACACACACACATGATGTGATTAATGACGACCCCTTGTACAGCAACATAAGTAGCTTAACATTTTCAGATTTTCAAATTGTTTGCACACTTTTGTTTGGCATCAAATTCATTATTTTTTCTTAATCCAAATATATTTAAAAACAGTGATAGTTATCAAAGTCCGAAGTTTCGGGTTCGAACCCAGTCATGCACCTCGTGTCTTCTCGAAAGCATGTGCGTTTTAAAAATTATCTATCACTTGTTTTAACGGTGAACGGTGAGCTTCTCGATGGTGTGTAAAGTTGGCCAACTCGCACTAGGCCAGCGTGGTGGACTACGGCCTAAATCCTCCCAGTTTGAGAGGAGGCCCGTGCCCAACGGTGGGACAGTTTCTTAACTGGGCTAATATTATTATTATTAAATATATTTGAGCGTATTGTGGTGTTACGCACTCTTGTCTAGTAACTTAATACTCAGCATACTATAGTCCATCGCTCTTTAGCAAACCGTGAGTTTGGACATTTCCCGCTCAAAAACGGGAATCGCTGATGTTGGTAATAAGCCTGCAAAACTCAAATGGGACTGGGCGTGTGAGCGTGGGTCATGTTTGTCGAATGCAACCTGAGAGATGGGCTAGAGTCGTTACGCAGTTCGTGCTACAGATGGGCATCTGCTTCGGCTAAAACTTCGGCCCATTTCGGCAGAAGCCGAAGGATTGACCGAAGGCGGTATTTTTGGTCCAAGCCTAAGCTCCGGTCGGACACTAGTATCTATATATTAATACGCGAAGCAAAAACTTTGTACACATTTTTACGAAAATTGCGCGGACGGAGGAGTATGAAATTTCCCACACTTATAGTTTATATAGAGAAGGAGTGCAGAATGCTAATATTTTTTTTTAAACTATGCATAAAACGTACATTAAATCAATGAAAAAAACATTACACACACTACCATGTATGTGACACAATACACTTGAAATTGAGAATAGATTAATATTGTTTGTTTTTAATATTATAGTCTTACTGAATGTCAAACATAACCAGCAAACGATGAAAGAGTTTTTACAAAAAAACATCGTTAACAGAGAAGTTTTGTATCATTAATTAAATTATCGAATATGTATGTCAAGTTCAATGGACAGCGTTGTCTTTTTGGTTTTTTGTTGCAATAAAAAAAAAAATAAAAGAAGGTATTCTTTATTTTAATCATTTGTTGTTAATTTAAATTTCATATAATTTGTTTGAAAAAAATAGGCAAATTAACAGTGTAGCCTTGGCGAAAGCTGTGATTATAGAAGTATATTATTCGACAATAGAACCTTAATGTTCAAACTTTAAATTAATTATGGTCGAATTTCGACCAATGGGGGACCACTAGTTAAAGTAAAACCATGTTGTTATACCCATATTCACAAAATATTTGAATTTATGCTTATTTCTTCAGCCCGATGCTGGTGATTGTATCCTGGGTGTCACGGAGCCAGTGTACGTGAATTCTGACTCGGACGGAGAGCCGTTGTCAAAGCACAAGAAGACACACCCATCTCAATCACAGAAGAGTAAGGTGAAGAAGGCACCAGAGCTACGAATTAAGGTGATAATATAATGATATTGATCAACTGCCTCGTTGGTCTGGTGGCAAAGCGCACCGCTTTGTGATCACGAGGTCCTGGGTTCATATCCTAGGTCGGACAAATGTAGTTTTTCTAACGAAAAATTCCCAGTATGAGTCCGGAGTCTGGAATTGTGCCCGATATATGGCAATAGGCTCGCCCCCTATTACATGGGACCTAACATCGTCCGCGAAACGTGCGTGTACTCAGTACACCTCTGCCACCCCCTCTGGGGATTATAGGCGTGACGGTGTAAATAATGATCAACGTATGGCGATGCACTTTCAATAATTGACGGACGATTTAGCGCAGTGGTTAAGAGCGTAAGCCGCTCCGCGCACTGTGTCTAATAGTCGCGGGTTCGGTTCCTGCATGGGGCAAATCTTTGTGTGATCCACAATTATTTGTTCCGGTCTGGGTATTTGTGTATGTGAATTTTCATGTTTGTAAACGCACCCACGACACATGAATAAATCCTATTTAAACAATACACTTCAAATTGAGAATAGATTAATATTGTTTGTCTTTAATATTATTTGTCTATAGTCTTACTGAATGTCAAACATAACCAGCAAACGGTGAGAGTTTTTACAAAAAACATCGTTTACAGAGAAGTTTTGTATCATTGATTAAATTATCGAAATATGTATGTCAAGTTCAATGGACAGCATTTACTTTTTGGTTTTTTGTTTCAATAAAAAAAAAATGGTATTCTTTATTTTAATAATTTTTAGTTTTTTTTTTATTATTTATTTATTTATTTAAATTTCAAATCTGTGATTATAGAAGTAGAACAATAGAACCTTAATAATGTTCAAACTTATAATTAAAATTAATTGTGGTCGAATTTCAACCGATGGGAGACCACTAGTTTTTTGAAATCGGTCTAGTAGTTTTTGAGTTTATATGTTACAAACATATAAATCTTTCCTCTATTAGTGTAGATACACCTTATATACATTTATTTGATTTCAGCTAGAGAACTACTCAACCAAAACCGAACCTCGCGTTAGCAGGAAGGCTAAGCGAGAGCCCACACCCCCCAGAGTTACAAGACAGGCCAGAACGTCCAGGGACCCTGACAATGTGACCTTGAGCAAACTTAATCACACCACGAAGCCTTCGAGGACAGACTCCAAGCAGTTGAATACGACAAAAATGGTGCCGAAATCTATACTGAAGCGGGAAGTTAAGGTATATATATCATGAAGCAAATACTAACTTTTGTGTGTGTGTGTGTGTGAATGATCTACGCTGTTGGCCGCGGGGCCTTTACAGCTTCACCAGACAAGAGGGCGAGCGTGCAACCACTACGCTCGAGCCAGAAGGGCAAGGGGGCAACCAGCTCAAGGGTAGGCACCCTAACGGCCTCGGCTTGGGCAGTCGCTATGGGGGAGGGCGTATGCTGAACGTTTTCTAAACGGATTTCTATGATTGGACGCATTCGCGAAATATCGGGTTGTCGCCTTTTTAATAAAGGCGCGAATAGGTTCGAGGCCGAGATCGGAAACAAATACTAACAGGAGATGGCCTAAGCAGCAAGCTTTTGAATTTCTAAAGGCCTTGACGTCATCGTGATGGGCGTGGCTTACCTCAGTTTGTCATCGCTACGCCCTCCATTTGACACGTCCGCTCGAGTTCGCATAGTTCCATCTATCTATATCATCACGCCAGATCCCTTACGGGGTAGGCAGAGAGTACAGAGTTCCAACAGGTTCTTTCCTTACATACCTCTCTGGCTTCCTCCACTCTCATAGTTCGTCTCATACACGCTCGCTGGCTAAGGAGACTCTTGACTTGTCCTTCAGATAAGACTCGGTCTATTTGGTCATGGTAAGATAGTCTAGGTCTTCCCCGGTACCTACATCCTTCCACTTTCGTATTGTATATCTGTTTTGTCATTCTTTCTTCTGACATTCTTTCTATATGCCCGAACCAACGGAGCATACTTTTCCTCATCTTTACACCGATACTATCTTTCATACCTACTCACTTTCTTACTACGCTGTTGCTAATGCTTGCATTTCTACCGCATTTATCCTACTTTCATTCTCCTTCTTACATACCCAGCTCTCGCTGCCATGTAACAGCGTTGGGACAAGCATTCCGTTATGTATGGCCAGCTGCGCCTTTTCCTTTTCGCATAGTTATTAAATATTATCTATTTTTACTAAAAATAAAATCTTTAAATTGATGTCACGTATCATTATATGTAAAAATTACGTAAATCGACATTCTAGTCACACAAATAATATCACATTTAACTTGTAAGTATTTTATCGTAATTTATTAGAATAGCCGGGTAATTTATTACTTAAATAGACCGGGTCTTATCGGAAGGACAAGTCAGGGGTCTCCGTAACCGGTGAGTGTGTATGAGACGAACTATGAGAGTGGAGGAAGCCAGAGAGGTAGGTAAGGAAAGAACCTGTTGGAACTTTGTAATCTCTGCCACCCCGCAAGGGATCTGGCGAGATGATATAGTAGTAGTAGTAGTATTAGAATACTTATATATTATATACTGCCTCGTTGGTGTAATGGCAAAGCGCATCGCTTTGTGATCACGAGGTCCTGGGTTCAAATCCTAGGTCGGACAAGTGTAGATTTTCAACACACAACTTCCCAGTACGAGTCCAGAGTCTGGAATTGTGCCTGGTCTGCAACATGCAACATGTTCAGCTATTATTATTTATTATTCCCTCTCTTAGTTCTAGTAGTTAAATATAATTGATCATTATTCTTTCTTATTTCTTTATCTGTAAATGAGAGAACCATGTAGCCATTCACATGAATAGTTTAACTTGGTTAATTTAATTTAGACTCACCTGATACTACATTGTTCTCCCATACCCCATAACAAAATGTAGATGGAAAAATTGTAAAAATACTATTGTAAAAGAGTAACCGTGGAGTTTCTTACCCTTCTCCACAGGAATGACATTCCGAAGTTGTGGTAGAGTCTTTGTTACTATTTTGACAATTCATAAATACTGTAATGGTTTACATGAATAAAAAATATTCTGATTCTGATTCTATAATTAACGTATAATTCTCGGACACTGTTTATTGCCGTAATTCTTTCTTTCTACGCATATGCCACATCTTAAATGAGTATGCTTTCCAGCACTCATGGTCACGGGAGGGACTCAGGTGTTTATCGTAAAAGTCACTGTTATTCGGAGTACCATCTTATCTTGTCATTGGCTTATCGGACCGAGGAGACCTCAAGCGCACTTCGACCCGATGGGATCTTCTGTGCTGTCCTTGCCCTGATGCTCTTACGTACCTGAAGAACCAAATACTCCCTGTACCAGGCTGTAGATTCCAGCGGAATTTCTCTGGGTTTGGATAGGCAACTCCCAGTAGCTTCATTCGCCGCCAGAGCGTCGCAGTGGCATAGGACGTGCTTCATGGTTTCAGTCTCTGTACCACGGTTCCTGCATACCACGTCACTGCAGAGGTCCATCTTGTGTAGATGTTCTTTTGTGCCATAGTGGCCTGTATATGCTCCGATTAGTTGCCTTAATTGCAGTCTACTGAGTTTTAAGAGTCTATTGCTGTCGCTGTCACACCATGTGGAAAGAAATTCCTTGGGGTGTCTCAGCCCTGTATTAGTTTCCCATTCTTTCCTGTGTTGTTCTTACGCATATTTGAAGAGCGCCTCTTAAGGTACCATCTGGTATGCCTATGAACGGTTCTTGACCAACAAGTTTCTCCATTTCGGAGTACCAGTCCAAATCATAAACACAAAACCATGGTCTAGTGTAGAACATAGTTACTGCGTTTATGATTTGGTCGGCAGCATAGGAGGATAAGTTTAATTGCAGTTAAAATTTCAATTGATTAATCTTACAACCAGTGATATATAGTGGTTAGACCGTCAGACTGCAAAGTCAATTACTCGGGATTAAACCCAGGTACACACCTCTCTCTCCGGAAGCATGTGCGTATTAAAAATTAACTATCACTTGCTTTACCGGTGAAGGAAAACATCGTGAGGAAACCTGCATGCCTAAGAGTTTCTTGAAGGTGTGTGAAGTTCGCCAACCCACACTGGGCCAGCGTGGTGGTCTATGGCCTAAACCCTCTGTTTGAGAGGAGGCCCGTGCCCAACGGTGGGACAGTTTCTTAACAGGACTAATATTTTTACATTTACAATCGGAATATTTCTATTCTTGTAAACCAATATATCAGTCGTCAGAAAAGTCTTAAGAATATTGATTGATTCAGTATATTCATCTCATATATCTTTTTCAGACTGAAAATACATCACTGCATATGTCCCGTTTGAAGAGACCGCGTGACAGAGATATAAAATCTGAGGCGCCGAGCAAGAAAGTCAAGTAAGTTATTATTCGGAATTTTCAATAAATGTTAGGTCTGATTTGATCTGATCTGATTGCTTTGTTGGGCCAGTGGTGGTACAGCCCGCAAAGGTTCTTTTGGCTTATGGATTACAGAGGGTTGTTGGCAGAGTTGGGCAAAAATTCATTGTGAAAGAATCTACCTATATTGTTACGTTTGCGGGTTAATTAAATTCCAAATAACGTGCGAAGTACTTTATTAGGCGCTGTCCACACAAAACAGTACGTCGTATGCAAGTACACACGCGAACTAACCACACACTAGTACTACTCTCGCCAGTACCCAAACACTGCTTCCAAGTCGCTGAGTCACTCGATGTATCCGTATATCGTTGCTAAAGTCGCCGGTGTATTCCACTTAGATCGCTTGTTCTCCGAGTTGATCACTATCGCTTCCGAGAAGAGATTGTGTGCGTTCCCGCGCTCTGTGTTCCTTTTATACTTTTATGAAAGTTCTAGAACGGACGCGAACCCTCTAAGTACATCGATCAATAGCCGGCGCGGCCCACAAAGCGGTATTATTATTACATACCTACGTGTGTGTGAACAAATAGGTAGATAGATAGATAGATAGAGTATTCTTTATTGTACACCAGCGAACAGAAAAATACAATGTGATATTAACTTAAGATAGAGGCACAATTGGCGGTCTTATTGCTAAGAGCAATTTCTTCCAGACAACCAGTACGTTGGAAGAAGCAACAGATAAAAATAGAGGGCAGTCTATAAAATACTACTACATACATATTGATACACAGGACTTGATATACTAAACATATAAATCTAATTCAATCCAATTATGACAGCAATTATTACATTATCCAACCAGGAAAAAGTGATCTTTAACCATTGTTTTAAAAGAATGCAACGTCTTTGCACGTCGGACCGTAACAGGCAATGCATTCCACAAGCGTACAGCTTGATTAGTGAAGGATTTATGAAAGAAGTTTGTGGAATGCATTGGTGTTTTCAGCCTCAGATTCTCTGATTCTCTGATGGTACTTGTATACTTCGCCCGCTCGCCGGCGATAATTACGGGGTGGAACCTTCTAGACGTTTCACCACTTAAGCGCGATTTCTAGATCTTTCTAGTCAGATCACAGGGAGACCTAAGGGTGTGTTATGCGTTTTAGAATCGACATCCCCCGATAAAGACTTTTCAAGATATCGGGGTATGTTCGGGTCGTAACAATATCATCACGCCAGATCCCTTGCGGGGTAGGCAGAGGGTACAGAGTTCCAACAGGTTCTTTCCTTACATACCTCTCTGGCTTCCTCCACTCTCATAGTTCGTCTCATACACGCTCGCCGGTTACGGAGACTCTTCTTGTCCTTGAGATAAGACTCTGTCTATTTGGTCATGGTAAGATAGTCTAGGTCTTCCCCGGTACCTACACTCTTCCATTTTCACATTGTATTATTATTATTATGCTTATTTATATTCAAATGTTGTGTTGCAGGATTTCCGTACAGGCGCCCCCCCGGCCGGCGCCCCGGCTCAAGCCCCCCACGCGCCCCCCCAAGCCACTGAAGCCGCCCCCCGTGCCCCCCCGTGCGGGCCGGTGCCCCCCGTCCCCCCAGGCGCGCGCCCTCAGGTGCGGCGTGTGCAAGACTGTGTCCAAGACTTCTCAGGGACACGCCAGCCATATGAGATCGCATACTGTTGATTTTACTAGTCCCAAGTAAGTCTACTATTGTCGTCGTCAGCTGAAACCCGATCACTGCAGGACAAAGCTCTCCACGACGACAGGCTTTATAATATAATAATATAAGCCCTGTTAAGAAACTGTCCCACTGCTGGGCACGGGCCTCCACTCAAACTGATAGGGGTTAGGCCATAGTCCACCACGCTGGCCCAGTGCGGGTTGGCAAACTTCACACACCTTCAATAAACTCTAAGGCATGCGGGTTTCCTCACGATGCTTTCCTTCACCGTTAAAGCAAGTGATAATTATTTTTTTCTTTTTTTTTTAATACGCACATGCTTTCGAAAAGACAGAGGTGCGTGCCTGGGTATGAACCTGAGACCTTTGACTTTCCAGTCCAACGGTCTAACCACTAGGCTATCACTGCTATGCACTGCTCTTGACTTGCCCTTCAGCTAAGACACGGTCTATTTGATATTAATATGCTATGATTGTCCAAAGATTAGCATGCAACGCCTGTGGTCTATGGTTCGTGTCTAGTGAGGAGACACAGACGCACCACAGGCAACACAAGAGCAAAGGACAGCCCTACACCTGTAGAAGATGCACTGCAGACTTTAAACACCAAGTTGCATATGACGAGTGGGTATTACGTTATATTCCCTAGTTCTTTAAACAGTACCTCAATGCACATGAAGGTATTATACAAGGTGTAACATAATAAACTGACAACACTATTTTCTATTCTCCATTCTTCAGCCTCGCCTGCTTATCTTATTTCCCAATTTCAATATTTGTGCTCCAATCCCGAGAAAAATCTTCGCTCCTCAAGTAATCGTCTTCTTCAGTGCCCTTCTCATCGTTCTGATTTTATTCACTCCTCCTTCTTCGTCCAATCTATCCTTCGTTGGAATGCATTGCCTCAGGAACTCAGGATGGTAACGAACCGTCTCTCTTTTAAAAAAAAACTACACGAGTACCTACTCGAAATGTTGGCAGAATCCTCTCAATGATAGTTTCACGTCATTATGTATATATATATATATATATGTTTATATGTTATTATGTATAATATTATTATTAGTTTATATATAGTATTATTATTATTTTATTTTATATTTTTTTTCTTACAATTTTTCGCCACCTATTTTCGCACCTACCACACATGTTTCCACACCACCCTAAGGTAGACTGGGAGAAAATGCCTCAGGCATTAAGTCCGCCTTTGTACATACATATGTGCATAAAGAATAAATAAATAAATAAACGCAAGACCTCAGACACCCCAATTAGAGAATTGCTTCATAAATTCAAAACGAAAAGCAAATTTCCAAATTTAAAGGTTTTTACCCCTTTTTTAAGCACTTTTATACCCCAATTAACAATGAAACTTGTACGTGTATGTGTGCGTATTAAGAAATACGGGTTAGGAATGCATTTGTAATCTCCTTATTGCTATGAATTGAGAATAAATTTAGTTTTTTATAGCGCACGGTAGGAGTAAAAGCATTTTTTGCAAATTTAAAAAAATGTAAGGTACATTAAAAATAGTAGGAATCAATTCAGTTACCGATTTAGAACAAACTACTTTCAGGTCTTGCGTTTATTATGTTACAGCTTGTATATAGATAGATAGATAACTCTTTATTGTGCACAACTAACAAACATGTTAAGATAAAAACAAAAAGAAAACTATATGTAACACAATTCGCGGCCTTGTCGCTAAGAAGCAATCTCTTCCAGGCAACCTTGGGATGGAGAAATTGATTTGGTCGTAGTATAGAAGGGGGTGCACTAGTCAAAAACAGAAAGTTTAACACACACACACCGTCACGCCTATATTCCCTAGAGGGGGTGGCAGAGGTGTACCGAGTACACCCACGTTTCGCCGACGGTGTTAGGTCCCATGTAATAGGAGGCGAGCCTATTGCCATATACCGGGCACAATTCCAGACTCCGGACTAATACTGGGAATTTGTCGTTAGAAAAACTACATGTGTCCGACCTAGGATTTGAACCCAGGACCTCGTGATCACAAAGCGATGCGCTTTGCCACCAGACCAACGAGGCAGTCACAGAAAGTTTAAAAAAGAAAAATACTTACAGTAAATAGGTAGCGGTACATACAGACTAAAATATAATCTACAAACGCAAACACATACAACATAAAAATCTTTTATAAAAAAAGGTAAACCGACTTCAAAAAGCAAAAAAATAAATATTTGAAGTCGGTGCTGGTTGGTGCAGTCGGTTACTTGGCACCGACTTCAAATATTTATTTTTTTGCTTTTTGAAGTCGGTTTACCTTTTTTTATAAAAGATTTTTATTTTACAATTTTAAGTGACCAGTGAATTATTCTATAGTGGGGTACCTATAAGATTGACGTAATACCCATAATATCTCGATTTACACATGCCTATTGTTTGTCGTTAAGGAGTTCCCTGGTGTATCTTCTAAGTCCAAGGTCCAATGTCAATAAAATTAATATGGGACCACCTTGGAGATATACTGAACCCAATGCAAAAAAAAAAATATCAAAATTGGTCCACAATTCACGGAAATATCGCTGAACATAGATAAAAAAAAAAAAAAAAGCATACATACAACCGAACATAGAACCTCCTCCTTTTTGAAGTCGGTTAAAAATACGATATAATAGAGATATACAATACAAAATGACTAAAACAATACAATAAAAACAGCAGTAATAGCCTAGTGGTTAGACCGTTGGACTGCAAAGTCAAAGGTCTCGGGTTCAAACCCAGGCACGTACCTCTGTCTTTTCGAAAGCATGTGCGTATTAAAAATTAATTATCACTTGCTTTAACGGTGAAGGAAAAAATCGTGAGGAAACCTGCATGCCTAAGAGTTTCTCGAAGGTGTGTGAAGTTCGCCAACCCGCACTGGGCCAGCGTGGTGGACTATGGCCTAAACCCTCTTAGTTTGAGAGGATACCCGTGCCCAACAGTGGGACAGTTTCTTAGCAGGGCTTATATTATTATAAACATACACATAATTACTTATTTAGATATGACAGTGGGATCCAATTGTTGCGTTTGCGGGGTAATTAAATGCTGAATAACGTGCGAAGTACTTGATCAGCTGTTGTACACACAAAACTACGTCGAATGCAAGTGTGTATTTGCGAACTAATCACACACTAGTACTGCTCTCGTTAGTACCCAAATACTGCTTCCAAGTCGCTGAGTCACTCGATGTATCGGTATATCGTTGCTAAAGTCGCCGGTGTATCCCACTTAGATCGCTTGTTCTCCGATTTGATCACTATCGCCTCCGAGAAGAGACTGAACATACATGAACCGGAAAGACAGACAGACATACGATCATTGCAAGTTAAATGAAAGCTTGTAAAAAGTTATTTCTAAATTAAAAATTTATTCACAGTTCTTACATTTACGCGAATATTACACATGAAATAAAACTGGCGTGATGATATAGATAGATAGATAGAAATAAAACTATTTTTTCGGATTTGATTCGTCACGGGAAGGACCATGGGTGCTGCAAAGCACTCGAAACGTCGGGAACTTAAAAATCGAAATAAACCGCGATAAAATCCGCAAAAAATAGTTTTATTTCATGTTAAAAATTTACTAGTTTTTTTTTTTAAACGTAGCCCCACAGTAGGATTTATTCCTGTGTCGTGGGTGCGTTTACAAACATGAAAATTCACATACACAAATACCCAGACCGAAACAAATAATTGTGGATCACACATAGATTTGTCCCGTGCGGGAATCGAACCCGCGACTATTAGACACAGTGGGCTTAAGCTCTTAACCAATGCGCTAAATCGTCCGACGTCCGTCTAAATAGTCCGTGTTTGTTTCAGACACTTCGACAAAAAACAGTGCATTCCTGAGGAGATAGTGCCCGATGTGAAGTGCGAGAAATGTTGGCAAGAATTCCCCACCAACAGGCTTCTGGAAGTACACAAGTGTCCTGGCACTGAAGGAAGACCAGGGGGTGAGTACACACGTCGAAATATTTACACTATAGATGACTTCGAAAAACTGCCTGAAAAATAACAACACTAATATATATGTCTATATCATTATCACGCCAGATCCCTTGCGGGGTAGGCAGAGAGTGCAGAGTTCCAACAGGTTCTTTCCTTACCTCTCTGGCTTTCTCCACTCTCATAGTTCGTCTCATACACGCTCGCCGGTTACGTAGACTCCTGACTTGTCCTTCAGATTCAAGACTTTTATCCAGATTATAAACAGTTCACGGGCGGTTTGGTGCAGTGGTTAAGAGCTCGATCTCGCCCATTGGGTCGAGCAGCGCAGGCTCGATTCCCGCACGGGACAAATGTTGACCCGGAAATATATGTTCGCGACCGCGTGTCGGCAAACGTAGTGTAGGGCGCCCTGTAGCTAGGTGGGGCGACGATATTCGTAAGGCAGCGGGCAGGGATTAGAGAAGGAGAGCTGAAGATCGAGCTCAGTGGCGTGCCATGGGAGAGGCCTACGTCCAGCAGTGGACTGACACGGGCTGATGATGATGTAGACACTGACCAATACCATGAATCTAAATACACTTATGATTAATCTATACTTACGCACATCTATTTAGCTCGTTCTGCATTGTTCTCTCTTACTCCATAAATGCAATGTACACAAAAAGAATTGTAAAACTCATTTTTAAAAAAGAGTAACCGTGGAGTTTCTTGTCCTTCTTCTCCACAGGAATGACTTTCCGAACGGGTGGTAGAGTCTTAAGTAATTAATAATTTTCTCTTTTTAACCGACGACCGAAGGTTCTATGTTCGGTTGTATGTATGCTTTTTTTATGTATGTTCAGCGATATTTCCGTCAATTGTGGACCGATTTTGATAATTTTTTGCATTGGGTTCAGTATATCTCCAAGGTGGTCCCATATTAATTTTATTGACATTGGACCTTGGACTTAGAAGATACACCAGGGAACTCCTTAACGACAAACAATAGGCATGTGTAAATTGAGATATTATGGGTATTACGTCAATCCTATAGGTACCCTACTATAGAATAATTCACTGGTCACTTAAAATTGTAAAATAAACATCTTTTATAAAAAAAGGTAAACCGACTTCAAAAACCAAAAATATAAATATTTGATTTATTTGTTTACCTTTTTGTATAAAAGATTTTTATTGACTATTCATAAGTGCCTTTTGGTCTACATGAATAAAAAACTTTTGATTTTGATGATGAAATATATATTCCGGTATGGGTGTTTGTGTGTGTGAATTTCCACTTTGTAAATGCACCCACGACACAGGAATGATTCCTAGTACGGGGCTACGTTTTTAACTCAAAAAAAAAATTATAAACCGTCTGCCGCAACTCAGAAGTTGAGGTTAGGAAAATTGAATGTCGTGAATTTCACTGTCTTCTTCTTCTTCAAGTTATGGCTTCACACTAATTATAAGTGTATTTTGCCAGTGTCTACTGAGATATATGATCGTGTTTGTTTAAATTAATTCGACTCCCCGATGAATTTGATGACAACGATGATAATGAAATTAATGAAGTACCCCACCCTGGATAGTTAAGCGGTGGATACTTTACATACCAATTGCGACGGCCGTTTTTCGAAATGGCACGTTTTATCACTTTGTTACAATTACCTTCACTCATGCACGTATAAGAACACATAATGGTTAATACTCCACCAACCTTATACATTATTAGTCGAAATAACACAAGTTTTGGAAACTAAAACATATCGACAACATCACTCTTCGACTTCCCGCCGAAACTTCTAATGTCTCTGTCACTATGCTGTCTTACTTACTTATACACCGTCACGCCTATATTCCCCAGCGGGGGTGGCAGAGGTGTACTGAGTACACCCACGTTTCGCGACGATGTTAGGTCCCATGTAATGGGGGGCGAGCCTAGTGCCATATACCGGGCACAATTCCAGACTCCGGACTCATACTGTGAATTTTTCGTTAGAAAAACTACGTTTGTCCGACCTAGGATTTGAACCCAGGACCTCGTGATCATAAAGCGATGCGCTTTGCCACCAGACCAACGAGGCAGTCTGTTACTTCAGTTTTTTATTATTATTTCTCTTTTTATGGCAAGGGGTTTGTACCGATTAAGTGTTGTACCTGTGCGACCGCGGTGTTCTTACCAATCACCAAGGTTAAGCAGCGTTCGACTCGGTCGGCCTGAGATGGGTGACCGTTTGTGGCATTTTCATATTCGAGCGTCTCCGTGCTTCGGAAGGCACGTTAAGCCGTTGGTCCCGGTTACCACTTAATGTGGTAGTCGTTAAGCCGAGTTGGAAGCCTTAAAGGCGGCTTGATAAGTTCCAACAGCAGGTGGCCACAAACCTGCCTCCGCCAATCCGCACTGGGTCCGCGTGGTGGAGTATGACCTAATATCTCTCACCTCGATTTGTGAGAGAAGGCCTTTGCCCAGCAGTGGGCAGTATAGGCTGATATTATAAGTGTTAATTTGCAAGATTTTATCTTTACGATTTTTCATGTACCCTATGCAATTTCAGTTCCATTTTTCTTTTTCTTCTTTTTTTTGATTCTCTCACTTTTTGCTAACGTCCATGACGTCAACATCACCAAACGGGTCAAAGGAAGACCAGCGCTGGTCGCATAAGCAGCCAGCATTATGCTGAGTTGGGTCCGTTTTTGTAGCGAGGTCATGTATTTATAATTACCAACGTTTGTGTTGTACCTACTCGTTGCAAAATAATTTTTATTTCCGTTGTCTTCTTTCTTTCTTCGTCCTTCTTTCTTTCTTTCTTTCTTTGTTCTTCTTCTTTCTTTCTCAATTCTTCTTCTTACTTTCTCAGTCCTTCTTCTTTCTTTCTTCGTCCTTCTTCTTTCTTTCTTCGTTCTTCTTCTTTCTTTATTCGTTCTCTTCTTTCTTTCTTCGTTCTTCTTCTTTCTCTCTTCGTTCTTCTTCTTTCTTTCTTCGTTCTTCTTTCTTTCGCAACGCCGCAATCGCATTTTTCCTGCTTCCAATCTCTTAAATACTCAACTCTCACTCACTGCCGTATAACAGCGTTCCGTATTTCTGTTACAGGTAAATGTCACAAGTGTAATAAAAGTTATTCTCTACTCAGAAACCTCAAGAGGCACGAGAAATCGTGTGCAGCTAGAAAAAAAGGTAAGTGGTACTACCTCTTTGTGTATTCAATTATCAGCCGAAGCATATTAACCCTTTTGCTCCACCCGCGACGAAAGACGTTACGAGTATGCTCAATGAGGTCGCGGCCGCGTGGTCATAAATTTGCCGAGCTTTATAAAAACGACGATAATTCAAAAACTGCCTAATGTTTTGACTTGAAATAAAAAGTATTTTCATCTATGATGTTACTGTGTCTTACTACTTACTACTGTGTCTTACAAGGTCACGTGTTCATACTAGAATGGACTTTTTAAATAAGTAATATCATGAGACAAATTTGTGACTTAGTGAGTATAAGGCATGATTTTGCCCGAGACAAATTTGTCGCTTAGTGAGTTGAAAGGTTAATTATAATAAAATTGACGAATGATTTGGCGCAGTGGTTCAGAGCTTAGCCGCTTCGCCGGGACAAATCTTTGTGTGGCCTACAGTTGTTTGTTTCGGTCTGGGTATTTGGGTGTGTGAATTTTTATGTTTGCAAACGCACCCACGACACGAATAAATCCTGGTGTGTAGCTAGGTCTTTTTAAAAATATCCATTGCAGAACAAAGGCGTCCCCCCAAAGCTCGCCACGAATACGGGCGTTGTGCTGTAAGCAGCCAGCTTTCACCCGCGAACTTCACTTCGGTCCATCATAATTCAACTTAAATATAAGTTCTGTCCTTCGATCTAACTAGTGATGCGACTCGAGCCATGCTTTCACTCGGGCGAATGAACAGTCTAACTCGGTATTCGAGTAAAAATAAGTTTTACTCGAGTCCGTTTGCACTCGAGTTACTTAGTCGCCCACCGAGTAGACTCGGTGAACGTTAGATAGATGTCACGTTACTAATTCACTACAGTCTACGTCACCAGGTTAGAAACACGTTTTTAGCTTGCATACACTATCAGCCTATACTGCCCACTACTAGGCAAAGGCCTTCTCTCACAAATCGAGGTGAGAGAGATCAGGTCATACACCACCACGCGGACCCAGCGCGGATTGGTGGAGGCAGGTTTGTGGCCACCTGCTGTTGGAACTAATCAAGCCCCCTATAAGGCTTCCAACTTGGCTCAACGACTACCATATAAAGTGGTATAAAGTGGTTGTTCATATCATTTATTTAATAAAGGTGCCTATTTAAAAATGCTTTAACTACAGTAATCGAAATTCTCAACTCGAGTTGCTGGGACTGTGAATAGTCAACTCAAGTTACTCGAAAACTCTGGTATAACACAAGTGTTAGATCATTTAACGCAAATAACATTCTATATGATCAGCAATATGGTTTCACTAAAGGACGTCGTACTACTGACGCCTGTGTTATTCTGTAAAACCATATCTTTGATGCCTGGGAGAGCATTCGTGTATTTTGCGACTAGTCTAAGGCATTTGATTGTGTAAATCATGAAATAGTTTTGCTTAAACTAGAGCACTACGGAATCCAAGGAAAAGTCTTGTTTTAAAAAAATCATACTTGAAAGGCAGGCAGCAATGCATTGAAGTAAATTATACCAAGTCTCCAAGAGCTATAGTACACATGGGCGTTCCTCAGGGATCAACACTAGGTCTGTTTCTATTATTGGTATATATTAATGACCTACCACATATAATTGAAAAACAACCAAAGATAGTGTTGTTTGCTGACGATACCTCTTGGACTTTTCGCGTAGGTAGACATGTAGATAATCTTGACGACGTAAACAGAAATAGGCAAAATGTAATTATTCATAATTCAAATCATATTATTGATTACAATTGCATTTTGTAATATTCAATCATGATTCAAGATTATAAGTGTTATCATAATCGTTGAAGATTACAAAATGTAATTGTAATCGTTAATCATTAATACACCATCACCTTCCCTATATTCCCCAAGCAGGGGTGGTTAATCATTAATCTGATTACATTTTGCCCATCTCTGGACGTAAATAACTCTATCCTTAAGGTGCATAACTGGTTCACTACTAATAAATTAGCATTAAATAGCAAGAAAAAGAAATATATCCGATATGTATCCGATTTTCTTTACCTAATGTAAAATGTAGACTGTGATATTTTATTGAACAATGAGAAACTTGAATTTATTAATGATACAACTTTCTTAGGGATAATGCTAGACTCTAAATTCCAATGGGGCCCACATAATAAATCTTTAGGAAAACGGCTTAGTTCTGCTACCTATGCCGTGAGGATTAGACAATTAACTGATTTAGGCACTGCAAGAATAATTTATTTTAGCTACTTCTATAGTATCATGTCTTATAGCATGTTTAAGGAGACCCAATATTTTGACGGTTCCATATCAATATGTATATGAAAATATAATGTATACCAGGAAAATATAAAAATCTGTTTACTCAGCTAGGTAATGGGCACTGTTATAAAACCAGAAATTGTGTTTAATTTTATAATAAACTTTCAATTGACGTCACTAATCTTGGTGAAACTAAATTTAAAGCTTGCATTAAACAAACACTTTGTAAGCAGGCTTGCTACTCATTAGATGAATACTTGAACGACAAAAATGCTTAGATAGGTGCTGCTCCGGCTCCGTTGTAATACGGATGATGCATTCAACCTTTGTATGTGTGTGTGTGAATGAACTACGCTGTGGGCCGCGGGGCCTTTACAGTCTTTCACCGGACACGTACGCGTTTAATCTTGGCTAAATGTTGTTTTCATGGCCTCTTCCCTCTATTAAACTAGTCTATCTATCTATCTATATCATCACGCCAGCTCCCTCGCGGGGTAGGCAGGGAGTACAGAGTTCCGACAGGTTCTTTCCTTACATACCTCTCTGGCTTCGTCCACTCTCATAGTTCGTCTCATACACATTCGCCGGTTACGGAGACTCTTGACTTGCCCTTCAGATAAGACACGGTCTATTTGGTCATTGTAAGATAGTCTAGGTCTTCCCCGGTACCTACATCACCCTTCTACCATCCTTCTACTTTCGCATTGTATTTCTGTATTAAACTAGTACTATTAACAATTAAGTCCCTGCTAATGCAACGAAGTATGTAGTCATATTCTCAATCTGTATGATAATGTTACATGTATTTTAATTCGTTGTCCTATCTAGTGGAATGTATCTTATCTCCTACACCCCACAATTGACAGTGTATACAGAACAGCTTTAGTTTAAAAGGTTCAGCTTTTGTTTGACCGTGGAGTTTCTTGCCATAATCCGTTGTAGTGTCTATTTATTTTATTGACGGTTATTGGTCATAAAGCACGTCTTTAATGTAAACAAAAATGTCAAAGCGTAGCGTGTCGTGCCAAACGAGTTCGAAGTACTGCTCCTTTTGTAGACTTACTGACTGCACTCTGGGGTCTGGGATTGGTCATGCTCACTAAAAAGTATATGCTTGCAGTGGCTATTTGGTGCGGGTCACTTCCTTCCCTCCAATATGGTCGAGGGAGGTGATGCTGCTCCACCCAGAATCCGATAACTTTGCATTATAACATTCAAAAATATTATTATTAGTCTTATATCTCAGTCGTAAGGCATCGCACTGGAGCTGGATGGTATAAATAATTTTGTTGTATATAAAAATGTATGTATACAGAAAATGATGAATATAAAAATTAATTGAGAATTAGACAAAATAGACAAGCCTGCTGAGTTTCTCGCCGAATCTTTTCAGAGGAGGCCGCATTTCGATACGGTGGTAGATTAGTAGTTTAATTAGATTAAAAGAAAATGTCAATTGACTATTTGTAAGCGCTTATACAGGCAGGGCTTATACAAAATAAATTATTTATTAGTTCACATGCTCCTATGGACCAGCTCCAGGGTACCATATTAAATTGGCATTGGCATTGTTACCGAACTTGCATACGTATGCCAAATTTCAGCTCAATTGGATACCCGCAAGTGCTTGCAAAATGGATTACAAGATTTGAACCGACAGACATACGAACAGCGCAAGTAAAATGAAAGCTTGTAAAAATTATATATAAAAAAATAATGATGTATAAATGTTATCATTTGGTGTGTTGTCCAACAGGCGAGTTGGTCGTGGACCCGGCGTTGCTGGGAAGACTCAAGCCCATCCAAGTCCGCGTCGCGCGCTGCGACCCTCTACTATCCAACGTAAAGCAGGAGCATTACGATGTGTCCACAGTGTCCTCGGTAAGTATAGTTGTTTCAACATTTTACTCGTCTATACTCCGTTTGTTCTGGCATTTAACTAAACAGGCACGCTCCTCTGTCTTTTCGAAAGCATGTGTGTATTAAAAAAAATTATTATCACTTGCTTTAACGGTGAAGGAAAACATCGTGAGGATACCTGCATGCCTGAGAGTTTCTCGAAGGTGTGTGAAGTTCGCCAACTCGCACTGGGCCAGCATAGTGCACTATGGCCTAAACCCTCTCAGTTTGAGAGCAGGCCCGTGCCGAACGGTGGGACAGTTTCTTAACAGGGCTAATAGTATAATTATTATTTAAACGATAAACATGTGACTCGTCATGGGTAACAAACCTTCTTTTATGTACGATATTATTTACGAAGACTTTGAAGACTTTCAAGACTTTCAAAAGTCTTCAAAGACTGAAAGCGATGAATGAAGGTGTACAAATGGGTGACTTAGTGGTAAACCATCTACTTTATGCAGATGACGCGGTTTTAATAGCGCCAACAGCCACTGATCTGCAAACACTAGTCACAGTTATGAAAGACGACTGCATGATCAATGGCTTACACTTGAATGTGAAGAAAACCAAGATTATGGTTTTTGAAAGGGAAGAAACCAGAACGAATGTAAGGATTGTGGTTGGTAACGATGTGCTGGAGCAAGTGAATGAGTTTGTATATCTTGGTGCGGAGTGAAGCTGACCGACCGCATTAGCAACAGCATAGTAAGACAGCGAGTAGGTATGAAAGATAGTATCGGTGTAAAGATGAGAAAGGGCATGCTCCGTTGGTTCGGGCATATAGAAAGAATGCCAGAGGAAAGAATGACAAAACAGATATACAATGTGAAAGTGGAAGGATGCAGGTACCGGGGAAGACCTAGACTATCTTACCACGACCAAATAAACCGAGTCTTATCTGATGGAAAAGTCAAGAGTCTCCGTAACCGGCGAGCGTGTATAAGACGAACTATGAGAGTCGAGGAAGCCAGAGAGGTATGTAAGGAAAGAACCTGTTGGAACTCTGTACTCTCTGCCTACCCCGCAAGGGATCTGGCGTGAGGTTATAGATAGATAGATAGATAGATTATTTACGAATATTGTACTAATAATCCTACTAATATTATAAATGTGATAGTTTGTATGTTGCGATGTTTGTTACTCAATCACACTCAAACAAAAACGGATATACGGATCTCGCATACCGTCACGCCTATATTCCCCAAGCGGGGCTGACAGATGTACCGAGTACACCCACGTTACGCCGACGATGTTAGGCCCCATGTAATAGGGGGCGAGCCTATTGCCATATACCGGGCACAATACCAGACTCCGGACTCGTTCTGGGAGGTTTTCGTTAGAAAAACTACACTTGACCGACCTAGGATTTGAACCAGGACCTCGTGATCATAAAGCGATGCGCTTTGCCACTAGACAAACGAGGCAGTCAACAGCATCACACAGATAGTTTACCTTTTTTTTACGAGGGAAATGCCTAACGCATACCCCTGGGCCGAGGGCACGGCCCGGGTGGTTATGTGGGGCTTGCACCCACTAAAACCCCTCGGCGTCCCACTGCCCTTTTGCCGGGCCACAGGAATCGTCACCAGCATGACCTCAGTGGCACCGGCGGGCTCGACCTAGACACATGTAAGGGGAGTTCGGTCTCCCCCCTACCGCCTTTCGGAGGCTGCGCGGACGCAGCGCTTGTCCGGCGCGGGCCTGCTGATGGCTAGGCCGCCGGGGTGCCCTCCCCGACGCCTGCAGGCCGAGATTACGGTGGGCGAAGGTCGTTCCGGGCGTATTCCCTGCGCCTTCAGATACTTTATTACCTGCATTAACACATAGGATACTTTTTATCCCCGATTATGTTTCGGAACTAGTTAAATGCCCAAACGAACGAAGTATACAGACTGATGTTTTGTATCCTCCCGGAATTCCGCGATTAATTCCGATACATAGGAACAGCAGGCATTGGATACATCACCTGGGCTTAGCGACTAAAATTACACCGTCCCACCGTTGGGCACGGGCCTCCTCTCAGACTGAGAGGGTTTAGGCCATAGTCCACCACGCTGGCCCAGTGCGGGTTGGCGATCTTCACACACCTTCGAGAAACTCTCAGGCATGCAGGTTTCCTCACGATGTCTTGTGCGTACCTGGTGCGTGCCTAGGATTGAGCCAGACCTCTGACTTTGCAGTACTACAGTCTCACCACTAGGCTTTCACTATCTATCACCGTGTATAAAAAATATATTATCATCTTTTTAATTTGTCCCTAGGTATTCGGTTTAGACCGCAACTGCGTCTACCCATACATTTCTTCCGTCTCCTCCCTCGGCATCAAATCGGAGCCAGAAGAATTCGACCACATGGTTTCCATCAAGCAAGAAGTAAAGGAAGAGTTCTGCACCGAAGAGAATTTCGTCCACTGGGACTCCGATTCCGAAACAGACAGTGAGCCAGAGATCACTAATATTGTACTCAATCCGTTCGGTAAGAGAAAGAGAATTGATTCCCTCTCCACTCTCTCTCTTAAGACTATATTCTCCCAAAGGTTTTTGGGTAAAGTGCCTAAAAGCTATAGGAAGTTTAAAAGTGAGTTAGGCTTCGATTCCCTGTTGGGTAACGGTGACGCTGTAAGAAGGGGTATAAGTAATATTATTGATAATCTGCGCGATGACGATGTGGATGATAGAGGTGTTGGTGATGATAAAAATGTTAGTGATGATACGACGGTGAATGTAAGTAATGATTCTGGTAAAGATGGTAATGATCTAACGCTGGATGTCAGCAATGAATCTAGTAAAGATGGTAATGATACAGCGCTGGATGTCAGTATTGAATCTGGTAAAGATGTTGATACTGATAAAAATGTTTCTAATGATAAAGTGTTGGATGCCTGTCAAGAATCTAGTGAATCTGCTAAAGGTGTTAATAATGATGCAGGGGTGGATGTTATTAATGATGGTAGTAGAAAAGATGTTATTAATGATAATGCGGTATATGTAAGCACAGATAATATTGCGGGTAATGTAGCGTCTAATGATACTACAGCTGGCGTTAGTAACGATATAAGCAAAAGTCGGGATAACCTAAGCGAAAATGACGGCCACAGTTCTTCAAACGGTGTTATTAATGATACCCCATTAGATGTTAATAATGATTTAAAAGAAAATGTCGAAAAAGACATTAATATGGATGCTAGTAATGATTTAAGTAAAAATCGTACAATGAATGTTGAAAATAATGACATATCACTAGATGATCAATTCTGTAATGAAAGTATCGCTTCGGATACGACCACTTCAAAAAAAATTGATTTAGAATCTTCTCCGAATAAGGAGAATGTTGTTATTTCATTAAATATATCGCCTGAACATTCATTTCCTGAAAACGGAGGTGATTCTGAATTAAGAAATCGTTCAAAACACTCTGATACCGATATGAATGAGGTTTCGAATTGTAATGATATTAAAAATATAAAATCTGATGACCGTAATTATAAATTAAATAGTAATGCTAGTAATAAGATATCTACAGAGATTAATGATAGAAATGCTACAAATAGTACACTTAATGATAATAACGTTGAAGATAAAACGCAAATTTCTGGAAGGAATGCCACTGATTTGACGAATATTGATAAAAATGAATCATTACAACATAAAGAAGTCAAAAACGAGAATACAGACGGTGCAAATAATGATATTCATAATAATAGTGGTCTTTCAAGATGCAATTCTAACGAACAAATTAGTATAAATAATGATAAAGATTTTAATGATGACGATACGCGAATAGAAGCATCTGGGCACAATGAAGATATAAATAATTTAAATTGTGAAAATGATTTAACAAATAAAGAAAGTAATGATAGAGAAATTAATGAACCGTACTGTAAAAATGAGAGTACACATACACTTAATAATGATAGAAACACAACAAATTTAGATTGTAATGATAAACCAAGTGCTGTTAATGATAAAATATCATTACAAAATAAGAATAATGATATGAGAGTCTCTTCGGAGGAAGACGATAGGAAGCTAATGGAGGATTTGGACGCGCAAATTGGTGAGAACAGTGGGAATAATGAGCGTAATTATAAATCCAATAAGATTAATGATAAGATAACGTTGGAAGATTTGATTGCTGCAAAAGACGGTGATAATTCGTTAGGTCTTGATAGTATATCTGATGATGATTTTAATTTTGATAATTAAGAGATATATTTATATCATCACACCAGATCCGATGCGGGGTAGCCGGAGAGTACAGGTTCCAACAGTGTTTTTCCTTGCAGATTCTTTGACTTTCTCCACTCTCATTTTTGTCATAATGAGAGTGGAGAAAGTCATAGATCTACTCATCTTCAAAAATCCAACGACAAATTGTTGTCAAAGTTTGACACTTTAAATAGATATGTACACTTAACAAAGTTGCTTAATATTATCAGTTTTTCAAAAACAGTGTCAACTCTTTCTAACGTCAATCGTTATTACGAAAAGCTTCTTATAACATAGAAATTCAGTCAAAATGGTTTATTATTAAGTCATTAAGTCGGTTATATTAAACATAATTAAATCATAATTCCAAACCATACGTCAATTCCAAATGCATTTCTACATTAAAATCCACATTTAGACGGACGATTTGGCGCAGTGGTTAAAAGCTTAGTCCGCTCCGCCCACTGTGTCTAATAGTCGTGGGTTCGATTCCCGCACGGGACAAGTCTTTGTCTGATCCACAATTATTTGTTTCGGTCTGGGTATTTGTGTATGTGAATTTTCATGTTTGTAAATGTACCCACGACACAGGAATCAATCCTAGAGTGGGGCTACTTTAAAAAAATAAAAAAAACAGAACCGACAAAAGTACAGGTTTCGTGAATAATTTGAGTACTGAAGTGCCTAAAGTAAATGGTAGATAACTTCTTAAAATTGCAAGTTTGATTTTCGCATTGAATTCATAAAGCAATTATCAAATTTGGGTGTCTGACGTCTTTCGTCATATATGTTGTATATTTAAATACATTGCTAACAGAGATGAGCAAAATGTAATAAGATTAATGATTACAATTTCATTTTATAATATTCTATCATGATTCAGTGTCAAGTCATTCAAGATTAAAAGTGTAATCGTGATCGTTGGAGATTACAAAATGTAATTATAATCGTTAATCATTAATACACCGTCACGCCTATATTCCCCCAGCGGGGGTGGTTAATCATCAATCTGATTACATTTTGCCCATCTCTGATTGCTAATAATTAAGTTTTGACGATGTTCACTAACTTTTGTAACACAAAGAGTATTAATAATATCAGCCTATACTGCCCACTGCTGGGCAAAGGCATTCTCTCACAAATTGAGGTGAGAGAGACCAAGTCATACTCCACCACGTGGACCCAGTGCGGATTGGTGGAGGTAGGTTTGTGGCCACTCGCTGTTGGACTTATCAAGCCGCCTTTAAGGCTTCCAACTCGGCTTAACGGCTACCACATTAAGTGGTAGCCGGGACCAACGGCTTAACGTGCCTTCAAAAGCACGGAGACGCTCGAATATGAGAATGCCATAAACGGGCACCCATCTCAGGCCGACCGAGTCGAACGCTGCTTAACCTTGGTGATCGGTATGAACACCGCGGTCGCATAGCGCTACGAGCACCTTGAAAAACTGAGAATGTTTAGCGACTTCCGTTGCTCACACTGCATAATAACTCAATATTTTCTTGGTGAATCATTAATCTGATTACATTTTGCCCATCTCTGATTGCTAACAATTAAGTTTTGACGATGTTCACTAACTTTTGTGACACAGAGTATTACCTGTTTGAGAAACTGAGAATGATCGGCGTCTTACGTGGCTCACTCTGCATAATAACTCAATATTTTCTTAGTGTAAGTAATAAGTCTTATCCTCTTTTTATTATATTTTTGTATAAATTGTAAGCCTAGTTTGTGTAATAGCGTAGTATGGTTTCAAATTAATAAAGTTATTATTATTATATATGTATTTCGCTGAGATTCACGGGCTTTACCCGGACCTTTGAAAGGCTTGCATGGGGACATGGGCCCAACACGTAGAGGCCCTTTGCGAGAAGTTAATGTAATATAAGTCACCTGCTGAGATCACTTGCTGAAAATGAAGAAACATAACCAGCGAAGTAACCCCGGCAGATGGAAGGACTATTGTAAATTATGGAAAGAAAACAAGGCCTATGTAAATGAGGCTTGATGGACAAAAACTGGACTATTTCAAAGGGGACGGACACCGGCCATTGTTATTATTATTATAATTATTATGTATCTCGCTGAGATTCACGGGCTTTACCCGGACCTTTGAAAGGCTTGCATGGGGACATGGGTCCAACACGTAGAGGCCCTTTGCGAGAAGTTAATGTAATGTAAGCCACCTGCTGAGATCACTTGCTGAAAATGAAGAAATATAACCAGTGAACTGACCCCGGCAGGTGCAAGGACTATTGTAAATTATTATTAAAAAAAAAAGACCGTCACGCCTATATTCCCCAGCGGGGGTGGCAGAGGTGTACTGAGTACACCCACGATTCGCCGACGATGTTAGGTCCCATGTAATAGGGGGCGAGCCTATTGCCATATACCGGGCACCATTCCAGACTCCAGACTCATACTGGGAATTTTTCGTTAGAAAAACTACATTTGTCCGACCTAGGATTTGAACCCAGGACCTCGTGATCACAAAGCGATGCGCTTTGCCACCAGACCAACGAGGCAATTATTATTATTTCATACATACAAGTTTTTGACGACGACCTATATATGAAGAAGAATACGAGTTTCACAAGTTAGTTTTTTTTATTTGGTTTTGCAGTGAAGGCAATATAGGCTGGTTTTTTTAATATGAGGGCGTAAGGGCATGACTGTAAATTTGTTTTCAATATCTGTAAATGCAGCTCAAAATGTCGTAAAAAGTTAAGGAGATGATTTTCTACAAACTATCTATCTACATCATCACGCCAGATCCCTTGCGGGGTACGTAGAGAGTACAGAGTTCCAACAGGTTCTTTCCTTACAGACCTCTCTGGCTTCCTTCACTCTCATAGTTCGTCTCATACACGCTCGCCGGTTACGGAGACTCTTGACTTGCCCTCCGGATAAGACCCGGTCTATTTGGTCATGGTAAGATAGTCTAGGTCTACCCCGGTACTTACATCTTTCCACTTTCGCATTGTATATCTGTTTTGTATTTAAAATAACGTAGCCCCACATTAGGATTTATCTCTGTGTCGTGGGTGCGTTTACAAACATGAAATTATATAATAACTATCTTATCGGGGTGTCTGAGGTCTTGTTCTTTACGATACAACTTGTATATTTTGTTTATAAGTAGGTATAAGCTAACCGAGATAAGTGGAAGGAGGGAGGGAAGGCCAGTGCCTTGCAGTGAAACAGTATATACTTACAATATGTATATAATATATATAACTATGAGAGTGGAGGAATCCAGGAGAAGTCTGAAAGGCAAGAACCTGTTCTCTGTACTCTCTGCTTACCCCGCTTCTGCTTATCTAGCGCGTCTGCGCTAAATTATTATCAATATATTTAAAATACATTTATATCAGAATATTTTTATTCTTGTAAACCATTATAGTATTTATGAATCGTCAGAAATGTAAGTTTCCAACATCACATCGGAATGTCATTCCTGTGGAGAAGGGCAATAAATTCCGCGGTTACTCTTTTAAAATAATATTTTCACAATTTGGTTCATCTACATTTTGCTGTGTGTGCATGATTAGTTTTCTTCTGAATACTCAGAAGAAAAATTTAAATAATGTTAAGTTTCACGGTACTTTTAACGCAGTCGGTTATTGAGTATGTTCTTTACAATGTTATAATAGTTTTGCAGCTGTGTAAATATAAAAATAATTAATATTACATGTTTTATAAAAATGTGTTTTATTTTAAACCTTTGACCGTCACGCCTATATTCCCCAGAGGGGGTGGCAGAGGTGTACTGAATACACCCACGTTTCGCCGACGATGTTAGGTCCCATGTAATAGGGGGCGAGCCTATTGCCATAATCGGGCACAATTCCAGACTCCGGACTCATACTGGGAATTTTTCGTTAGAAAAACTACTTTGTCCGACCTAGGATTTGAACCCATGACCTCGTGATCACAAAGCGATGCGCTTTGCCACCAGACCAACGAGGCAGTCAACAAACCTTTGACCCTACTAATTAAACTGACCATGTGAAATATAATAAATAATTATAATATTAGCCCTGTTAAGAAACTGTTCCACTGCTGGGCACGAGCCTCCCTCAAACTGAGAGGGTTTAGGCCATAGTCCACCACGCTGGCCCAGTGCGGGTTGGCGATCTTCACACACCTTCGAGAAACTCGGGCATGCAGGTTTCCTCACGATGCTTTTCTTCACCGCTAAAGCAAGTGATAATTAATTTTTAATACGCACATGCTTTTAAAAAGGCAGGTGAGTGCCTGGGTTCGAACCCGAGACCTCTGACTTTGCAATCTATCTGTCTAACCACTAGGCTAGCTCTTGTGTGAAATTGTTAAAATATTATTAAGGCGAAAAATAGATGTTTTAGATCGCTCTGAAACAATTCAGTAAATCGATTGCGAAAACGATTGAATCGATCGATTCACGTTTCAATAATTATATTCCGTCGCTTGATTCTTCAGATATAACATTTACATTGGTACACAGGTATATTCATTGGCACCACCAACTCCAGTCATACCAACCTAACGCCAAAGGGAACTCAAGGTAGTGTTGTAAAAACGCTCGAGTCGGCGCTTAAAACGCTTGCGTCTTCTACGATTTTCAACGTTCGTAAGCGTCGACTCGGCGCTAAACGCTCGACTTTAGTGCTGATTGTTACAATGCCGACTCAAGGTACGGCCAAACTAACACGTTCAGCCGCGGGCGCGGTGACGTCCCCGGCGACGATCAGAATCTCCCTATGACTGCGCGTGCTTACGCCGCCCAGATAGCGCGTGCAGGACGCAGGACGCGTCGGTGTGAACATTTCCATACGAATATTACTGCAGCAGTTCATCGCCACCGTGTACGCCACGGCTGAACGCGTTGATATGACCGTACTTTACCGAAACGTACGTGAGTGGGCACTTAAATATTTGTGTTGCTTCGCATATACTGTTATTTTCCCAGAACACTCACATCTACTATACGTGGTTATTAAATAAAATAACTGGACAAGCGCAAGTAGGACTTGCGCTCAGCTCGGGTTTAGTTTCGGACAGTTTCAGCGCCAAATTGTAGTTTCGTCGGGTCTAGAGAACTCGTCGAGACAAATCCAATGAGCCCAAATACGGCGGGGCTATGTTGAGTAGTTGGTTGGTTCATTTGGCCACCCTCCGGTTCCATTATCAGACCCTGGACAGCGTCCGGATTTATAAAACTCGTCAAGACAAATCCAACGAACTCAAACACGGTGGGATTATGTTGAGCAGTTGGATAGTTCCGTTGGCCACTCTTCGGTTCCATCATCAGATCCTGGACACTAACAGGGTCTTCAGAACTCGTGAAGACAAATCCAACGAGCTCAAACCCGGCGGGGGTATGTTTTGTATTTGGGTAGTTCCGTTGGTCACCTTGCCACTTCATCATCAGACCCTAAACATTTTCTGGTTATATAGTACTAGTCAATACCAATCTAACAAGCCTAAACACGAGGTGGTTATGTTGTGTAGTTGACATGTAACCATGGCCACCTTTCGACCCCATCAAAAGACTGTTCTGGAGCTGGGTACATAGTATGTATTATGTCATTGTCACCGAACTTACATACGTATGCTAAATTACAGCTCAGTCGGTTACATGCTTTCTATTGTCAAACGCTATTGGATATCTAAATAAAATAAAACTAATAAATAAAATACCCGAAGTGCTTGAAAATGGATTACAAGATTTAAACCAGAAATACAGAGAGACATACGAACACAAAAGCTTCTAAAAAGTTACCTATACCTCGTTAGTCTATTGGCGAATAATGCGCGTAGCGATCACGAGGTCCTGAGTTCGAATCCCAGGTCAGAACAAATGTAATTTTTCGATAGAAATATTTCCAGTGTCAACTGGCGTTGTACCCGATATAATGGCATTAGGCTTGCCCCCCTATTGCATTAGTCCTAACATTCCACCTTGGGGAATACAGGTGTGACGATGTTAATTTTTATAATTTATATATTTTACAATTTAAATGAACAACGTTGATATTCAATTATTTCCGTATAAAAAATTACACACACCAGGACGCCTACATTCCCCAAGCGGGAGTGGCTAAGAGATGTACTATGAGCGCCCACCAACTTATTGCTGAGAATGTAAGTTGCCAATGTAACAGGGGCGAGGCTATTACTATTATACCGGGCGCAACTTCGGACTCCAGAATGATACTGGGAAATTTTCTATAGAAAAACAACATTTTGCTCGCCTTTCAACTTGTACGAAATCCTCCGCGATTTCTAAACGCATTATACGGTACCTACTTGTTCAACGAGGCAGTCCATAAAAATACCTTTTAAAAAGTGCAATTTCTTTATAAAATTTTGCCGTAATTAGATTATTAACATTTAATTTTCATTCAAACTATATAAAAATAAAAGAATAAATCGACAATCTGATCCAATTTCAACAGATCTCTCAAATCTGTGACGCCATCTCTGTGTGTGTGAATAAATTTTTATTCACCACATCAAAATAGTTCCACAAAATGTCACTGATAGCACATAGACAAAGAAGTATTGTTGTAGTGTGTGAGGTAGTCACTAGACCGCGCTATTTTAATTTTTCATCAGATTTGAGGGAAAATTATAATTTTTTTATATGTTATAGTTATAAATTGACAAATATCGGATTTCTTCCTTTACTTGTAATTTAAAACCTTGCTTCTTGCCAAATTCCACAATTCCAGGTCAACGGGAAGTGCTATATAATTTCTAATGAGTGACTTTAAATGGCTATATCTTTTGTTCGGGTTTACTTAGAACCTTCATATTTTTACACTAGTAGGGGACTGTAGACCTTCGTATTTGGTATAAATTCCAACTTAATACCTTTTGCGGTTCCTGAGAAAAAAAAACATGAAAAAAGTGTCCGTCGGACAGACGGACAACGAAGTGATCCTATAAGGGTTTCGTTTTAAAACGAAACCCTAATAAAAATACCGTCGCGCCTATATTCTGTACGCCGGGGTGGCAGAGGTGAGCTGTGTGCACCCACTTTTCCCATTAAATAGGGGGCGAGCCTATTGCCATATATATAATAATATAATATAATAATATCAGCCTATACTACCCACTGCTGGGCAAAGGCCTTCTCTCACAAATCGAGGTGAGAGAGATTAGGTCATACTCCACCACGCGGTCCCAGTGCGGATTGGTGGAGGCAGTTTTGTGGCCACCCGCTGTTGGACTTATCAAGCCGCCTTTAAGGCTTCTAACTCGGCTTAACGACTACCACATTAAGTGGTAACCGGGACCAACGGTTTAACGTGCCTTCCGAAGCATGGAGACGCTAGAATATGAAAATGCCACAAACGGTCACCCATCTCAGGCCGACCGAGTCGAACGCTGCTTAACCTTGGTGATCGGTAAGAACACCGCGGTCGCACAGCGCTACGAGCGCCTTTTGCCATATACCGGGCACAATTCCAGACTGATACCGGAAATTTTTCGATAGAAGAACTACATTTGTCCGACCTAGGATCCGAACCCACGACCCCGTGATGGCACCGCGCAATATTCGTCACTAGACCAACGAAGCAGTGGTTTTTAATGTTCTGTTATAAATGTATCTGATATGTTCGTGTAAACCCACCCAACACTTCGTTAGAGCAACGGGCACTCAACAAACGAATTAACAAACTGGTACGACATGACTTCCGATGCGCTAATACACGCGCTATTGAAAAAGCAATCGAGCAAAATCGGGGGTCGAAAGTTTTCGTTCAGTCTTTGGGGAGAAGCCATCTGACGAAGTTGTCCAAAGCCAGTGGGGACGTCATCACTTCTAAGCCGGAGATTCTTTTGGAAGTAGAAGACTTCTACAGCCGACTATACGCCTCGCATACATCTCGTCCTGATCCCGGAAATGAGGATCCTAGAGCTACATTAAGCCGCCACTTTACGGAAGACCTGCCCGAAATCAGCCTAGACGAAATCGTGATGGCTCTTGAGCAGCTAAGGAATGGAAAAGCCCCTGGAGAGGACGGAGTTACAACTGAACTATTAAAAGCAGGAGGTGAACCCGTGCTTAAGGAGCTCCAAAATATCTTTAACTCTGTCCTCTTTAATGGGAGAACTCCAGAGGCTTGGGGTAGGAGCGTGGTCGTATTGTTTTTCAAAAAGGGTGATAAGACCCAACTGAAGAACTACCGCCCTATTTCGCTCCTGAGCCACATTTATAAGCTGTTTTCAAGAGTTATCACGAATCGTCTTGCGCGAAGGCTCGACGAATTTCAACCCCCGGAACAGGCCGGGTTTCGAAGAGGGTATGGAACCATAGACCACATCCACACTATACGGCAGATTATACAGAAGACCGAAGAGTATAATCGGCCCCTGTGCTTAGCATTCGTGGACTATGAGAAGGCCTTTGACTCGATCGAGACCTGGTCAGTTCTGATATCCTTGCAACGATGCCAAGTCGACTGGCGATACATCCAAGTGTTAAGAAGTCTCTATAACGCCGCGACCATGACCATCCAGTTACAAAACCAGCAGACCAACCCTATCTCAATGCATCGAGGAGTGAGACAAGGGGACGTTATCTCCCCCAAATTGTTCACAAATGCATTGGAGGATATGTTTAAGACGCTGGACTGGGACGGTCATGGCATAAACATAAATGGCAGTCATATCTCACACTTGAGATTTGCAGACGACATCGTCATTATGGCCGAAACGTTGCAGGATTTACAACAGATGCTGACCAGCCTAGCCGATTCTTCCAAACAAATAGGTCTCCGCATGAACTTAGACAAGACCAAAGTAATGTTTAACCGACATGTAGTACCGGAACCTGTTGCAATACATGGCGCTATTCTCGAGGTTGTTCAAGAATATGTTTACCTAGGGCAAACTCTGCAGTTGGGGAAAAACAACTTCGAGAAAGAGGTCAACAGAAGAATACGGCTGGGCTGGGCGGCATTTGGGAAATTACGTCGAGTATTTACATCGCCCATTCCACAAAGCCTAAAGACAAAAGTCTTTAATCAGTGCGTCCTGCCCGTTATGACATATGGAGCCGAGACGTGGACACTCACGGTTGGAATGGTTCATAAATTTAAAGTCACTCAGCGAGCTATGGAAAGGGCTATGCTCGGAGTTTCTCTGAAGGATAGAATCCGGAACGAAGTCATTCGACAGAGAACCAAAGTTATCGACATAGCCCACCGGATTAGTAAGCTGAAGTGGCAATGGGCCGGTCACATTAGCCGAACAACCGATAACCGCTGGGACAAACGAGTTCTTGAGTGGAGACCGCGGACTGGCAAACGTAATGCAGGACGCCCTCAGGCTAGGTGGAGCGATGACCTTCGTAGGGCGGCTGGCAGAAACTGGATGCGAGTAGCCGAGGATCGTACCCAGTGGCGTGCACTTGGAGAGGCCTATGTCCAGCAGTGGACTGTTATAGGCTGATGATGATGATGATGAATATAAAAAAAAACAATGATATAAAATTGCTCAATATAATGTATTTTAACATATAATTTATATATTGGAGATTCTTCTGGTCCATATTTCAAAGCAAACTGTCGTCATCTTAGAAATCTGAAAATTAAGAGTACAGGTTATAGGTGAAATATAGATCAAGAGTCTCTGTAACCGGCGAGCGTGTATAAGACAAACTATGAGAGTAGAGGAAGCCAGAGAGGTCTCTGAGGAACGAACCTGTTGGAACTCTGTACTCTCTGCCTACCTCGCAAGGGATATGGCGTGATGATATAGATAGATAGAATACAATCCCCCAGGTCGCGCCACCGTCACGTTCCCGTCGCGCTGCTACGGCTATGTGGCAAAACCTTCTGTACTCTCTACCTACTCCGCAAGGAATCTGGCGTGATGATATAGTTTAGTATTCAGTTGTATTTTTTAATTACGATCTTCATTAGCGTATGGCGTTTTACTTTCAACAATGGGACCTGCGATCAAAATTTTATGTCAGAGTGATGGAGCTATGAGCTTCGGTGTCAGCTGGTGTAGCCCCTCGAATCCGCCGCTGAATTTTCTAATGGGGCAGTCCTCCACGATGTCCTCCACGAAGTCTCCACAGTCACAACAAGGAGCTTCAGTAATGCGCCACCTGTGCAGATGATAATTGCACTTTGCGACTCCGATAATAACCGAACTTCGATGGTGATACCTATTTCTGATCGTTGGAGGCTGCCGCATCGCCCTCCGCTGGTGCCTCCGTGGCGCTGGCGGAGGCTTCTCCCCCACTCCCAGCGCTGTCCCCCCCACTTCCCGCGCCGCTCCCCCCACTCCCCGCGCCGCTCCCCCCGCTCGCCGCGCCGCTCCCCCCGCTCGCCGCGCCGCTTCCCCCGCTCGCCGCTGCCCCCTCGCTCCCGCTTGCCTCGGTACTACCTTCGCTCTCCGACGCGGACCCTGAGTCTTCCGCTAAAAGTATGTTTGAAATTTCAATACATTAAGTTATGTATGTAGTAGAGATGAGTCGTATTTATTAGAACAGATCCAAAGAACAGGTATTTTACGAGAATAGGCGGCACCTAATCCAATTCTGGCAATACCTAATCCACCTAATATTCATATTCAATATAATCTAATGTTTAGCCGTTTAGCGCGCTCACTCACACCTGTTACCGCGCTCTCTCACTCACTCATATGCTTATCGCTTTGCTATCCCGCTTACGTGTAAGGGCGCGAGACAGCGCTATAGAACGCGTATTGATATAAAACAAATGTAAATATAATGAATTGAAATCTTTTAAATACGCCATCTTGCGAACGCTAAACTTTTGCGGAATATTTAATATCGCAAGACTCAAAACTTCATACATTCGTAATTTAACAGTCCTAAGCCTGTAAAAAGTATGAAGGGAAGATACCAATCCATCACTAATATATCATTAAATGATAAAATAGAAAACAAGTATTAGTTTATTCAACCAATTAACTAATCTAATCAAAAAACAAAAACTAATCTAATAAAAAAAAAAAAATCCATTTTGAAACTTCCATTTTCTTAAAAGTGTTATTATGACAAAACAATTTAACATTAAATTCTATCAGGATTTGATATAGAATAGGCGGATTGAAATCACTAAGTAATGGTATGTGTATGAGATCATTGAGATTAGGTGGATTAGATGGATTAGGTGGAATAGGTATTTGGATTAGGTATTTATGCAGACTAGGAACAGGTGTACTTAGTACCTGATTTACCTAATACAACCCATCTCTAGTATGTAGGTAATGTCTAATGAAGTGCTTGTCCCAACGCTGTTATATGGCAGCGAGAGCTGGGTATGTAAGAAGTAGAATGAAAGTAGGATAAATGCGAGCTCTGCGGAAGATGTGCGGAGTGAAGCTGACGGACCGTATTCGCAACAGCGTAGTAAGAAAGCGAGTAGGTGTGAAAGATAGTATCGGTTTAAAGATGAGAAAAAGTATGCATTTTCATGCCGTTGGTTCGGGCATATAGAAATAATGTCAGAAGAAAGAATGTCTAAAAAGATATACAGTGCGAAAGTGGAAGGATGTAGGTACTGGGGAAGACCTAAACTATCTTACCACGACCAAATAGACAGTCTTATATGAAGGACAAATCAGGAGTCTTCGTAACTGGCGAGCGGGTATAAGACGATCTATGAGAGTGGAGGAAGCCAGAGAGGTATGTAAGGAAAGAACCTGTTGGAACTCTGTACTCTCTGCCTACCCCGCAAGGGATCTGACATGATGATATAGATAGATATATGTAGGTACATGGTAGGTACTATGTATATTGACAACCCTTTGGTCCACTAGTAAGGCTGTTCCGCTTAGGAGCTTTTTATAAATTACATCACACATTAATGGGGAGAGAGGGGACAAAGTGTGACATCGTGTGACAAAGGAGGCCAAATCATAGGCTTCGTGACGTCACATTGTATAAATTTTCAAGTTCTCGGCTTCAACTCCAAACGAAATCTTTTTGGCAGGAATGGTATTTGGCCACGGGAAGATCTTCCAGCCAAATAGGTGTTGTGTCTGGCGGCCTCTCCCCGACAGTTGTTGTCGAGGGCTTGTATATATACAATGCGCACTCTAATATCGCGTTCTAGACATGTTTGGCGTCAGCACCATTTACTGGTAGGTAGTGTAGGGGTCGCTACACCTTGAATAAATTCATAGGTTGTTAAAAGATTTTATCATCATCACTTCCAGCTTCACCTACTGCAGGGCATGTGCTTCCTTCTTATACCTACGCTATCCTTTTTGTAAATGATCTATGATGTTGGTCAAGGGGCCTTTACAGTTTAACCGGGCAAGAGGGCGAGTATGCTACCACTACGCTTTAGCCGGAAGGGCATAAGGGCAACTAGTTCAAGGGCGCCTCAAGAAGGAACGGCCTCGGCTTGGGCATTCGCTTTGGGGGAGGGTGTATACTAGGTGTCATGCTCTGCACCGGCCGGCGGGATTCTCTGAGCTCGCCGGTGAGGTCGTGTCTGATCCACAGTATCTGTATCTAAAAAGAGGAAGGTACGGCCATCGGGACGGTCGGTGAGTGTGAATCTCCATCTTGAGCCAATGGATAGCGGTAGTAACCCTTTCGTGGAAAACAAAAAAAATTGATGGTGGTAAGGTTTTCCTTAAAATATGTCAAATAACATACCCTTAGGCTTCTCCCCTTCAGTCTTCTCTCTGAAAGAAAAAGACAAATGCACGGCTTATATGTAATTCGTTTGAGTCTGCTGCCCAGCTCGTTGGGGGGACGGACGGACGCTGTGCTGAGTGACACAAGCACGGCGTCTTATAGAAGGAGAGGTTGCGCCCTATAGGAGCTCCCAAGTTGGGCCCAAAAGAGGGTGTCACCAGGGTTTTGCGACAGTACACTTGGTCTTTCGACAACCGGAGCTTCTGCTTGAGTGTTGATGGGTCTAGGACTCAGACATGACCCCTCTATGTCCCCCGAACACAGACGGTTACCAAGAATAGGTTTTCTCTTCGAAAAAAAATGTGTAAAAGGAATATGGTTAAGATTTTTTTCAGAATTTCATGGACGATTTAGCGCTGTGGTTAAGAGCTTAAGCCGCTCTGCCCACTGTGTCTAATAGTCGCGGGTTCGATTCTCAAACAGGACAAATCTTTGTGTGAACCACAATTATTTGTTTCGGCCTGGGTATTTGTGTATGTGAACTTTCATGTTTGTAAACGCACTCACGACACATGAATAATTCCTATTGTGAAGCTACGTTTAAAAAAAACAGAATTACTTAAAAATTTAAAGTAGAATCGCTATTTATTTCCAAAATAAATTTATCTACAACATTATTTATTCAACCTTAATTTAATAAAAATGATGACTGTCTTTTGCTGGCAACATTTTTTTGTTTCTGCTATTTAGTGCCATGTTGTCCGTGAATTTGTGAACACGAGTTTACTAAAACACGATCCACACCTTCCTATCCTTACTTTTTTGGATATCCTATTTAGGAAGCGTTCTCTCTCTAACACTTTCTAACTTCAGGCTTATGACAACGACGATAGGTTGTCCGTTTTCTATTAATAATAATGAAGTTGGGACGATTGTGCTACTTATTGTCCGATTTAGGATACAGATAGGAAGTTCTGGCTCGTACTTCATTACAAGCTTTTATTTAACTTGGAATGTGCGTATGTCTGTCTGTCTTCCCAGGTCAAATCTTGTGATCCATTTTTCAAGCACTTTCAGGTATCCGAATGAGTTGAAATTTGGAATACGTATGTAAAGTCGGTGACAATGCAATAATATGGCACCATGGAGCTGGTCTGATAATGGCGTCGGAAGGTAGCCGTAGGAACATGTGAACTATACAACGTAAAACCCTCGTGTTTAGGCTTGTTAGATTGGTCTTGACAAGTACTGTACAACCAGAGAGATTTCAGGGTCTGATGATGAAGCCGAAAGACCAATGGAACCATCAAACTACTCAATATAACCTCGCCGTGTTTAGGCTCGTTGGATTGGTCTTGAGGAGTACTTTAGACCCAGATTGTGTCCAAGGTCTGATGATGGGACTCTTTAACTTAGCAAGATATTACATGGTATTTTGGCTATAAAAGCTTGTTGTTATGCTATGCTATATAATCACGCCAGATCCTTTGCAGCGTAGGTAGAGAGTACAGAGTTCCTTCAGGTTCTTTCCTTACATTCCTTACTCCACTCTCATAGTTCGTTTTTAAGTTCGTTCGTTCGTTCTCAAGCTTGTTTTTAAAGGCCTTATTAAGTATAAATTATTTATATATAACAATCGGAACCGAACTTACCCTATTTCCATAATAGTTTTAGTGATCGGAGTTCCCTCCACCATGAAGATAGCTTGAAACACGCCTTCATATATGTTGGTATATTCAGTTATTCGGATTGTAATCGTGTTCCCAGAGACCTGTATAATTAAATTAGTTAATTTTGTTTGTTTTTCAAGAAGATAATCATATTTTGATGGTAAAGGGACATGGATTAAAGTAAATACTGAATAAGATTTGTGTGTGGGTGTGTGAACAGCCAGGACACCCAGGATTGGCTCCAGACGAAGGAACTCTTCAACACAGCATAGACACAAATTTTCTTCTTCTTAGCGTTTCGACGGCAAACATGATACAAATTATATGGATGCGTATTGTGTCCTGCGTGCCCTAACTCCTGCACGCAGGACACAATACAAGGTGAGACATCGTTTGGGTTGCACCATACAAACACTCAAGATTCGTGCTGTCAGTGAGTTTCCACTTGAGCATGTTGTCCTTGCTCCTACCGTCCTGGGTCCGAAGTCTATTTAAAGACTTCCAGACCGACCATGGTAATTTATGTCCAGGCGGAAGGCTCTCAGCAGATGTGACAAAAGGATTAGGTAGCGATGCTTCTTTCCTCCAAAGATTGCACCTCGCTTTTGTTGGCTCCAGGGTTTATAACACGAATTTTGTATATACATTTAACTTTGATTGGCCGAAATTGCACCATTATCTGTACGAAAGCTTTTTATAAAATGTTGTTATTTTACTATTAATTAATTTACAACCCTCTCGCCTCTGCTAAAATACTTACCATGTAATAAGCAAACGCCCCGCTATTCCTCCTTGCTTGGTTTTCTATAGGAACGCTGTTTACCACTATCTAGAAATAAATATAATTAAAACTTAAATTTATAAATTTAAAATACCCTCCGCTGAATCATAGCTAACAACACTCGCGATCAAGTCACATTCCAAAAACAAAAAAAAAAACAATCGAAATCGGTTCATTCGTTAAGGAGCTACGGTGCCACAGACAGAATAATCGCAGATCCCTTTCGGGGTAGGCAGAGAGTACAGAGTTCCAACAGGTTCTTTCCTCACAGACCTCTCTGGCCTCCACTCTCATAGTTCGTCTCATACACGCTCGCCGGTTACGGAGACTCTTGACTTGCCCTTCAGATAAGACACGGTCTATTTCGTCACGGTGAGATAAAGTAAGTCTTCTCCGGTACCTACATCCTTCCACATTCGTATCGTATATATATCTGCGCCTATAGCCAAGTTGACAAGTAGTCGTTAACGCTAACAGAAAGCGGAAAAATGTATGGGAATGACATTTTACAACGAAAAGTCACGTGGTCAAAACAATGCACTATCGATTGCGACAAGAGAACAGAAACAAAACGCTTGCAACTTGTCTAGACCCTCTGTTTATTAACTTATAGCACCCCTCTTTTCCGTGGGTTAAAATGCAATGTGGGCCGTTGGGGGTATCACAAATAAAACAGTTTGCCTCGACGCATAACCGTCGAAATAAAGGACACTATTTTTAAACGATAATATTAACTTAACTGCCAACCGTATAAATATGAAATTTTTAGTAGTTTTCACATAGGATGGGTAGTGGCAGTACTAATTGTCAAACGAAATCATACTTTAGTCAATGGCAATAAGAGGCATGACCCGTTTTTATACTTATGGTTTTATGCCTTAACACCATTGAATTAAATATTAATTTCGTTTGGCAATTAAAACTGTCACTACCCATCCTATGTGAAAAATACTAAAATATAAATATTCACTTTTGATTGGCCTTTTTAACACGTTCACGGACACAAAATGATTCTCAATAATTTGTGATATGACACAAACTTCCATACAAAGTGGCATCACGTCTGTGGACAGATTGCCACATTACTGGGTTTTAAAAGTATGTGTTGCGGCAGTAACGGTCAGTGACGTGACCGCCTGTAGGCGGACATTCATCTATCTATCTATCTATAACATCACGCCAGATCCCTTGCGGGGTAGGCAGAGAGTACAGAGTTCCAACAGGTTCTTTCCTTACATACCTCTCTAGCTTCCTCGACTCTCATAGTTCGTCTCATACACGCTCGCCAGTTACGGAGACTCTTGACTTTTCCTTCAGATAAGACTCGGTTTATTTGGTCGTGGTAAGATAGTCTAGGTCTTCCCCGGTACCCTTACCGCTACCCTGCATCCTTCCACTTTCACATTGTATATCTGTGTTGTCATTCTTTCCTCTGGCATTCTTTCTATATGCCCGAACCAACGAGCCCTTTCTCATCTTTACACCGATACTATGTTTCATACCTACTCGCTTTCTTACTACGCTGTTGCTAATGCGGTCTGTCAGCTTCACTCCGCACATCTTGGTATATTCATACCAAGTCAACTCTAAACCTTGTGTAATCGGCACTAACGGCACGCGGGGACTGGTCGGTCAAATGTATATGTAAATTTTCCGGCCACAGTCGTTCCGGCCACGGAGTTCTTCCTATAAATACTATGAGAAATAGTTGGCCATGGATGGAGTTCTACTTTTGGTGTATTTTAAATCGCCGCCTACAGCCGTAGTGCCATATTATGGGGTCATAATTTACATCTCTCGACTTACACTTTCCGTGAACGTGTTAAACTGCATCTGGCTGTATAAATACTTGTATTTGAATTTAAATGCGAGTAATTTAAAATAAATAAATAATATCAGCCCATACAGTCCCACTGCTGGGCAAAGGCCTTCCTCACAAATGAAGGTGAGAGAGATTAGGTCATACTCCAGCACGCGGAGCCAGAGCGTATTAGTGGAGGCAGGTTGGTGGCCACCTGCTGTTGAAACTTATCAAGCCGCCTATAAGGCTTCTAACTTGGCTTAACGACTACCACATTACTTGGTAACAGGGACCAACGGCTTAGCGTGTCTTCTAAAGCGGGAAGACGCTCGTATAAAAAAAATGCTTCAAACGGTCATCCATCTCAGGCCAACCAAGCCTAACGCTGCTTAACCTTGATGATACAATTTAAAAAAAAATGTTATCAGAAAGGCCAAATAAATTAAATTAAAAGACTAGCCCGCTGAGTTTCTCGCCAGATCTTCTCAGTCAAGGCTGCGTTCCGATTTGGAAGTAGATGTAAAAAATG
Source organism: Phalera bucephala (assembly GCA_905147815.2). NCBI lineage: Eukaryota > Metazoa > Arthropoda > Insecta > Lepidoptera > Notodontidae > Phalera > Phalera bucephala. Next base: position 10,348,375 of record LR990637.1, on the reverse strand, counting down.
TAACCATTTTGACGTTTGTAAGTGCTATTGTATTGGCCTATACAAATAAATAAATGTTATCATTTTACCTTATCTATGATGCAGTCTCCTTGACACCAGAACTGTACTTCCTGTTCGAACTGCTCTAGAACTTCTGGAGGAGCCACAACTGGGACTTTCTCTATATTCACCACTGAAGAAATCATAAAAATTACTTTTATCATCAATAAGACATGTGTCGATCTTTACTGATACGAATCAGTGATATGAAACATGAACGAGAACTATAAGATTCGAAATAGTTGTGCAGAAAAAATGCCTCATTTGTCGATCTTACATTCACACGTCAGTATACAAAGGCGCTAATCTTACAGAGCAAACAAAATTCTTCATAGTTCATTCCAATCTGAATCTGAATCTCGATCTTACATTCATTAAACTCACAGTCACAGAATCAAGGAACAGCGACGCGATGTCGGTCAGTGTGCCGACTGTGCTTGAATTTAGCTGATTTAAACGTTCCAAATGAGGCATATTGCGATTCGAATCTTTGCACTGTTTCAGATAGAAATGATCGAATCTTAACAGTGAGGCACTTTTGCCATGTCTACTACCCACCAAGTTATTGGTCTACCATATCAGCCTTAATAGTATTGTTTTGTTAATAGTATTGTTTTGCTAGTTGTATCGTTGATTCTTTTCTTTTATATACTATCCTTTATATAACGAAATAATCTTATGTAACTTTGTTTACTTGGTTTATACTTTATGGCAAGAAATAAAGAATTATTATTATTATTATCATTGGTCTGCCCACTCGTCGTTTGCCTGTTCTAGGTCACCATTCTGTTAATATCTCATTCGATCTTTAATAATTACTATACATTTAAAAAAAATTTAGCCCCCGCATTAGGAATTATTCCTGTTCGTGTGCGCGTTTTCAAACACGAAATTCACATGCACAACCAAACCGTAACATTTGTGGGTCACACAAAAATTTGTCCCGGGCGGGAATCGAACCCGCAACTATTCGATCCAGTTGGCGGAGCGGCTTAAGCCCTTAAGGTTTTGCCACATAGCAGACGCAGTGCGACGGGAGCGCGATGGCGGCGTGACCTAGGGAGTTGTAATGTACTGAAATGTACAGGAGACGCTACACAGCGCAGCCCCACTCGGCGCGACGGCAAACGTCATGACCCGCCGCCGTTGCGCCCGACGCGCTTACAAACGAATCTCGGCGGGAACGAGACACCATTACGCGGGCAAGCGGGACGCTAGTATTGAGCGGCGACTTGGCCGGCGTGACGTTACGCCTGCAGTGTTGACGTGCGTGCTTCGCACGCGTCCGTCGCGCTCCGTCGGCCATTTGACCAAATCCTTAACCACTGGATCAAGCCGTCCACTGGTCGGACTGGTCAATTGGATACAAACGGTAATAAAAATATGTTCTGATTGATATTGTTAAGAATTTTACCAAACATTTTTCTATTTACTTAATATATTTACATAAACATATGAAACAACTTACATGGTGCTGGAATAATATTTTTTAATTATTATGTTTATCAATATGCTCGTATGCATAAATAATATTTTCAGCCAATATTGCCCCACCGCTGAGCATAGACCTTCCTGAGACAGATTAGGTCATACTGTGGACGCACTGGGCGTTATGGTGGAGGTTTGTGGCCACTTGCTGTTGGAACTTATCGCGCCGCATATAAGGTTACCAAATTGGCTTATCAAGCACCATTACGCCTATACTTCCCAAGCAGAGGCAGAGATGTACTGTGTACACCCGCTCTTCGCCGACGATGTAAGATCCCATGTAAACCCTTGCCATATATTGGGAACAATTCCAGGTTCCGGACTGATACTGGGAACGTTTTGATATAAAAACTACACAAATTTGTCGGACTTAGAATTTGAACCCAGGCCCTCGCATATCACCTGGCTTATCAACTATCACATTGATTCATAACCAGGATTAAGGGTGCCTTCTGAAATGGTCCGAAAACCGAAATTCTATAAGCAGTCCCTTATCTCAAACTGACTTCGTCGCACTTTGCTGATCGGAAGGACACCGAGGTCGCACAGTGCTACGAGTGCCAAGGTTATCTATCATCACTAGCCGAAAGACGTCCACTTATACTAAGACTTGTCTAGACGGAGCATTGCTAATAAAAATGCAGCCAAAAGCGGCCTCAGTTACGCACTATGCATGTGTGTTACCATTCCCCTCCATCAGCCGCTACCGCCGTCCGTGGCATGTTCTCACCGACCCTCCCGATGCCCTTACATCCCTTCTTTCGGATCAGACACCGAGCTCGCCGGCGAGCTCGAAGAATCCCTTGCCCGCCGGCCGGTGCAGGGCGCCACGGTGAGACACCTAGTATACGCCCTCCCCCATAGCGACTGTCCAAGCCGAGGCCGCTCCTCCTTGAGGCGCCCTTGAGCTAGTTGCCCCCTTGCCCTTCTGGCTCGAGCGTAGTGGTTGCACGCTTCGATCGCTTGTTCGGTAAAGCTGTAAAGGCCCCGCGGACAACAGCGTAGATGATCCACACTCCACATCAAAAGTGTGATACTAGTGTTCGATTTGTTCAAATACTGCAACGTGAACACATTGCAGTATTTGAATTTTTGTGTGAGAACCGGTTAGTATTATGAATCAGAGTACTGTTTATTAATATAAATTATTATAGTGTTTATGAATCGACAGAAAAGTAACACTCTACAACTCGTTCGGAATGTCATTCCTGTGGAAGAGGGCAAGAAACTCTACGGTTACTCTCTTAAAATAATATTTTCACAATTTTTCCATCTATCAGGTCTGGTCTATCAGGTGCGTCTAAGCTAAATCAACTACGTATATATTTATACTTACAGTTATCTGAAATTGATAATAATAAATTAGTAATTTATTATCTGATGTCAAGAATCTCTGTGACCGGTGAGCGCGTATGAGACGAACTATGAGAGTGCAGAAACCTACCCCGGAAGGGATCTGGTGCTATGAAAAAAAATATGACGGATGTTACATCCAAAAAGTGTCGAATGAAGGAGGATAAAATTGTCTATATAAATTTTAGAAGGTCTATCTATCTATATTATCACGCCAGATCCCTTGCGTGGTAGACAGAGAGTACAGAGTTCCAATATGGTCTTTCCTTCTATACTTACATACTTGGCTTTCTCCACTCTCATGGTTCGTTTCATACATGCTCGCCGGTTACGGAGACTCTTGACTTGTCCTTTAGATAAGACACGGTCTATTTGGTCATGGTAAGATAGTCTAGGTATTCCCCGGTACCTTAATCCTTCCACTTTCGCATTGTATATCTGATTTGTCATTTTTTCTTCTGACATTCTATATGCCCGAACCATATAAGAAGGTAGTACTTATAAAATACTAGCTGAACTCGTAACTTCGCTTTATTTTCAGGCGTATATTTCATATCCTCAATTTTTTTAGCTAGCAAAGAGAAAAAAGGTAGCCTATGTTCTTCCGTCTTCGTTTAAGCCAACTCAAACTCAAATAGATTATTTGTATTAGTCCTGCGGTGGCGCTTATAAATAGTCATTTTTTTTAAATCTAATTTAACTATTAATCTACCACCGGATCGGAACGCGGTCTGCACTGAGAAGATCCAGCGAATATACTCAGCGGGCTTGTCTTTTTTATTTAATCCTGTTTCTCTATTTTTTTCAATTATGTCGTGTGGATACAACGGTTATGTTAGAAATAGTTTATGATCTAGCTCCAGTTTGATGCCCTAGGACCGAGATATGAATCTAATGATGTTATCTGTAAATAGTGTCTAACAGATTCCAGATGGACCATTCCCCACAAGCAGCACCCGTTCACGAGTATGACTACTGGAACAGCCATCACTCCCCTCGACCATATTGGAGGGAAGGGAGTGACCCGCGCCATACAGGCACAAGGGAGTAAAAAGGTAACAGTTACTTTCAAATTTATAATATTAAATACGGATGTCAAGTGACAATTGTACTTTATTTATAGCAATCATCATCATCATCATCTCAGCCTATACTTGTCCACTGCTGAACATAGGCCTCCCCAATCGCTTTCCAGCGTAACCGGTCCGATGCCACCTGCATCCAACGACTTCCTGCGATTTTCACAAGATCGTCGGTCCATCTGGCAGGCGGTCGTCCCACGCTGCGCTTGCCAATACGTGGCAATAATATTTATAGCAATACTTACTTTCAATTACTCCAATAATTTTAGTATAATTCGTATCGCCTTTCTTGAAGACGGCAAGATAAACACACGCGTTGGTATCTTCGAATCTGCGGAGCAACAAATAAATAGTATATAAGCCGAAGCCGAAGGTTTTATAACCCTAAGAAATTTGGTTCATGATTGGCAAAATTTTTAATAAGTTATTTTGACTATATTAACGAACTTGTTTTACTGGCAATGGCGGCCGGTCGGCGCAACGTAATCTGTCCCCTGCCCCCCGCACCTCGCCTCTTTCACACAATCATAAATCGTAATAAATCATTCAATTTCGATGCTTGCTAGAAACCTTTGACATCGGGCAAAATTTCGGCCCATTTTGGCTGAAGAGAAGTTTTAGCTGAACGTGGCCGAAGTTGAAGGTTCGGTCGGACATTACATACTACATAAGTAAGTTCGGTGACAGTACAATAATGTGTTACCATTGAGCTGGAAGATCTCGGTCAAGTGACCATGTTCGACCTACCCATTCCTTGGGTCAAACAGGTCAAATATCTAGGGGTCACCCTAAACAATACCATGACTTTCGGACCGCACATCAAGCGAGTCCGTAACCGAGCAGCCTTTGTGATCAGTCGTCTTTACCCGATGATCTGCAAGCGGAGGTAAATGTCCCTTAGGAATAAGGTGACACTTTACAAAACTTGCCCACTGGCCGGTGCAGAGCACCACGGCGAGACACCTAGTATACGCCCTCCCCCATAGCGACTGCCCAATCCGAGGCCGTTCCTTCTTGAGGCGCCCTTGAGCTAGTTGCCCCCTTGCCCTTCTGGCTCGAGCGTAGTGGTTGCACGTTCGACATCATGTTCGGTGAAGCTGTAAAGGCCCCGCGGCCAACAGCGCAGATCATTCACACACACACACACACACACACACAAATGGAGCTGGAATGTGGCCATAGAAACACACACTCACACAACATAAACCCCTCTAATGTAGGATTTTTGGATCGGGCTTGATAAGTACTATTTAACCAATTGGTATTAAGCGTCTGATGATGAAGATGGAAGGTGGCCAATAAAAGTACACAACTACTCAATATAATTTCGTCGTGTTTCGGCCCATTGGGTGTGTCTTGACGAGCACTATATACCCGTATGTTGTTCAGGGTATGGTGATGAAGTTGGAAGTCGGCCAATGAAACTACCCAACGACTCAATATAACCTCTTCGTGTTTGGGCTCGTTGGATTTGTCTTGACAAGTACCATATACTTAGATGGTGAGCAGTACCTGATGATAGAGCCAGAAGGAGGGTATAGGAACTTCTGAACCAAGCAATATATTTTCGTTGTGTTTTCCCTATAAAAGCTTGTTTTTGAAAAATAATAACTTTTTAAATAATAAACATAATACACATGGTGTGTAATACACATTCCAAACAGGTGGCAGAGGTGCACTGTGTACACCCACTTTTCACCGACCATGTTCGGTTCCATGTAATAGGAGGCGAGCCTACTGCCTTATATATTACGGAATTTTTTTGATAGAGAAACTACATCTGTCTGACCTAAGATCTGAACCCTGGACCTCGTGATCACAAAGCACATTATATGTCATTAGACCAAAAAGCAGTCTTTTAAAATTATTTTATACTACTTGTCATACGCGGCTGCGCACGAGTTTGTTTTGTAATATGTGATGTTATTATTACTGTTACCCAACGCTGTTATATGACAGCGAGAGCTGGGTATGTAAGAAGGAGAATGAAAGTAGGATAAATGCGGTCGAAATGCGAGCTCTGCGGAAGATGTGCGGAGTGAAGCTGACCGGCCGTATTCGCAACAGCGTAGTAAGAAAGCGTGTAGGTATGAAAGATAGTATCGGTGTAAATATGAGAAAGGGTATGCTCAGTGGGTTCGAGCATATAGAAAGAATGTCGGAAGAAAGAATGACAAAACTGGTATACAATGCGAAAGTGGAAGGATGTAGGTACCGGGGAAGACCTTTTTTTTTTTTTTTTTGTCGTGGGGAAATCCTCATGGACTTCCGCCAACCTCGGGGGAAGCTGGCGGGGCAGGTCGGACTCGTACCGACTAAAACCCCACGGTGGCCGGCACTGGCACGTGTCAGAGGGGCTCCGGGATCTCCGAGTGGAACACGCCGGTGCCCCCCTTGTGCCGCGCTCCGAAGAGCCCGCCTCGGGAGGGGAAACTTGTAGCTTGCTTCCCCCCCTGCACCGTCGCGGTGCTCACGGCGGCGTGGGCCACACCACGCCGCCGTCCTCCTCGGGGTCGCGCGTGAAGGACGCTTATGGCCCCCCGCCCCAGCGTCCCACAACCCCAAAGGCCCCCCTGCGGATGTTGATGCAGGGGGGGGTCCCCCACCAGATTTTGCGGCAGGGGACACAAGTTAGCCCGTATTATAGAGCCCCGGGCTATTGGGCTGGGGGGCCTGGGCGGGCTGTGCCTCCGCCCCGGCGCCTTCGCCTTCGGCGAGCGGGATCGGCCCTCTCCCGATCCCGCTCGGCCTCCTCCTTCTGTGACATCACAGTCTCGCAGAAGGAGGATACGGCCCCCCACGCCGAATCCCCTGCCAGCATAGCCGCTACTATAGCCGGCAAGGAGAGGTCCGGTCCAATCCGGTCGACCAGGATCCGCCGCTCGGAGGCCCACGCTGACCGGGGAAGATCTAGACTATCTTACCAAGACCAAACAGACTGTGTCTTATTTGAAGGGAAAGTCAAGAGTCTCCGTAACCGGCAATCGTGTACGAGACGAACTATGAGAGTAGAGGAAGTCAGAGAGGTATATAAGGAAAGAGCCTGTTGGAGCTCTGCACTCTTAGCCTACTCCGCAAAGGATCTAGCGTGATGATATAGATAAAGAGATACTTACCCAGGGAAATTGAAGTTGACGATCTTCGAAGCTGGTATAACGGTAATTCTTCCACTTCCGAGCACGGTTTCGCTTCTACAGATGATGTCCGAAAGTTCACAGTCTTCGCAAGTATAGTTCACCGTTCTATCGAAATGTTCGTTGACTCCCACAGAATCCAGCATCCGGGTAAACTGGAAAGCTGTTGGTAAGCGGTTAGTGCAGAGGATAGGAAATTGATGGGTAATTTATTTGTTAGTACCGTACACGAAGCAAATAGAAAGTACTTTACGACTTCAATACGCCCCGATATCTCGTGAACACTTTATCGGGGGATGTTAATTTAAAAACGCATTAGATACCCTTAGGCCCCCTATCGATCCGTCAAGAAAGATCTAGATTCTGCGTTGCTAAAACGTCTAGAAGGTTCCTCCCTTTTAATTATCGCCGGCGCGCGGTCGCGGTAAACAAGTAAATACAAGTAGGTATGTAATAATAATACCGCTTTGTAGAATGCGCCGGCTATTGTTCGATGTACTTGTCTATCGATGTACTTAGAGGGTTCGCGTCCGTTCTAGAACTTTCATACGAGTATAAAAGGTACACTCAGCGCGGCGACGGACACAGTCTCTTTTCAGACGCGACAGCGGTCAAATCGAGAACAAGCGATCCAAGTGGAATACACCGGCGACCTTAGCAACGATATACGGATACTACGAGTGACTCAGCGACTTGGAAGCAGTATTTGGGTACTAACGAGAAAAGTACTTGTGTATACTAGTATTGGACGAACTGTTTTGTCTGTACAGCGCCTAATAAAGTACTTCGCACGTTATTCGGCATTTAATTACCCCGCAAACATAACAGTACTTTGTAATTACTTCGTGGTACCATTTTGGGAAAATCTTGGTAAGAAAATGGTGTTATTATAAAAATGTGAAATTAGAACAACCAGCACCATCTTCAAATGTTAATGTTTTTTTTCTATCTATCTATCTATATCATCACGCCAGATCCCTTGCGGGGTAGGCAGAGAGTACAGAGTTCCAACAGGTTCTTTCCTTACATACCTCTCTGGCTTCCTCGACTCTCATAGTTCGTCTCATACACGCTCGCCGGTTACGGAGACTCTTGACTTTTCCATCAGATAAGACTCGGTTTATTTGGTGGTAAGATAGTCTAGGTCTTCCCCGGTACCTGCATTCTTCCACTTTCACATTGTATATCTGTTTTGTCATTCTTTCCTCTGGCATTCTTTCTATATGCCCGAACCAACGGAGCATGCCCTTTCTCATCTTTACACCGATACTATCTTTCATACCTACTCGCTGTCTTACTATGCTGTTGCTAATGCGGTCGGTCAGCTTCACTCCGCACATCTTCCGCAGAGCTCGCATTTCTACCGCATTTATCCGCATTATTTATAATTAATATTTGTATACTTATATTATATTATTCTACTTAGTTCTATAGTAAGGTACCCACAGGGTTGATGTAATGTTTATATTAATACGTGAAGCAAAAACTTTGTACACCTTTTTACGAAAATTGCGCGGACGGAGGAGTATGAAATTTCCCACACTTATAGTTTATATAGAGAAGGAGTGCAGAATGATATTATTTTTTTAGAATTATGCATAAACATACACTAAATCAATGAAAAAAACATTACACACACTACCATGTATTTGACACAATACACTGGACTACTTCTAAGGAGTGCAGCCGTAAGGTAACAGAACCCTTCGGAAGTGTCCAGGACGTCGGGTCGGTGGTTGGGATTGCCGGGATAGTGGGTAGGGTGCATGGGTGCGATGACGTCAAAGTCGAGAAGGTCGACCAGGGCGTCATGGCTCCTACCGTAAGGGGAGGTGGTGAGACCATTCCAGGCCACGTGCTTACTGTTGAAGTCACCCGCCAGAATGACGGCGCTTCCCAGATTGAGGAGTGCTTCAAAGTCACTCCTGAGGACGAGCTTAGTGGGGGAAAGGTATACGGAGGCAATCACGATGGGCTGGTGCCCAGTGAGAGATATGCGACAGACCGAGGCTTCGATGTTGGTGAGCGCAGGGGGATCGAGAGGGATGCAGTGAAGGGACCTCCTGTAGTAAATGAGAGTACCGCCTCCACGGGAGCCGATCCTGTCATTACGCACGAGGTTGTAGTTTGCGATCCTAGGGTCGCGTTGTGCGGGCTTGAGGAATGTTTCCTGCACTAGGAGGATATCAAGCTGGTGACTTCGGAGGAATTTAGCAACCTGATCTCGCTGGGAGCGAAGGCCATCAGCGTTAAAAAACGCCAGGGATAGGTTGTGGGGCTTAAGACGGGGAGGTCGTAAATCCATTATTGGGTGCGGGGGGGTTGGGTTCTGAGGGACGCCAGGACGTCAGAGACGTCCCTGAATTCCGCGGCCAGGAGAACCTGGTCCGCCAAGTTGGTGGCAGCGCGGAGTTTGAAGGCGAGTTCTGGTAGCGGTTGATAGGAGGGGAGTTGGGTTCGTAGTCGGCGGCGGCAACGATTAGCGGATTACTATGATTAGACGCGTTCGCAAAATATGGGGTTGTCGCCTTTTTAATAAAGGCGCGAATAGGTTCGAGACTGAGATCGGAATGGAGATCGACATTACGACGTATGAACCACGGGGCTCCGACGGCTTTGCGGAGCAAACGGGATTGAACCGTTTGGAGTCTATCGATGTGAGAGCGGGCGGCGTACCCGACAATACCAAGACATGACATACCATTTTTTCCAATATAGAAGTATATTTAGCACACCCAAAATATACCGAATACTTTTTTGGATCCCAATTTGATAAAAGGCGAGTCCATCGCCATTCTTCGGCTACATCATTTCACGTACTTTTTGTAATTATCATAATTTGGTTATTTTTTTTTTGTAATTATTTATACTCGATTTGACTTACCGTTTTCTAAAAATAATTAAAATAATTGTTTTATTCAATACATACATTAATAACAATTCCGCAAAAAACAATCAATAGTTAAATACTAAAGTGCGTTTCACAAAAGAGTTTCCTTCGTGGTTAGGTTGGCACGTCTGAATTAGGTGCTGCCAATGTATATAAAAGCATATACCCAAAACAAAGGTTAAATATGCGAAACATGAAATGAAAATATGAAAATATATGTACCAATCTATTCATGACGACTACAAGAATAGGATAATATATATATATCATCACGCCATCCCTTGCCCCTCCCTGCAAGCCTAAGCAACGCCGTGAGCGCAGAATTCTAAACGTATTTTGTATAAGGATTTTAGGGAAATAAAAGTAAATATGGAGTTTTCAATCTTAACTAGTTAATTATATGGAATTAAAGACACAAATTATTTTTTACGACAGTTGAATATTGATAAGAACGTGGTACGATGGACCCTGGTAACAATAAACTCAAACTCAAATAGTTGATTTTGCATAAACCCTGCGGGGGTGTATACAAATGGTCATATTTTCATATTTTTTCACTTACTTATCTACCACAGGATCGGAACGCGGTCTCCACTGAGAAGATCCGGCGAGTAACTAAACAGGCTTGTCTTTTTTGTCTTTTTTTCATCATTTTCATCATCATACATTTTTATATTAGTAGTCGCAGGTTCGATTTCCACATGGGACAAATTTTCGTGTGACCCACACATATTTCTTTCGATCTGGGTGTTAGTCCATGTAAATTTCATGTTGTGAACGCACCCATGACACAGGAATAATCTTTAGTGTGAGGGCTAGGTTTGTAATAACAAAAAACCATATACTTACTAGAATCTAAAAAGACAAAATCAATATTTAAAGATCTATCTATCTATCTATCTATATCATCACGCCAGCTCCCTCGCGGGGTAGGCAGAGAGTACAGAGTTCCAACAGGTTCTTTCCTTACATACCTCTCTGGCTTCCTCCACTCTCATAGTTCGTCTCATACACACTCGCCGGTTACGGAGACTCTTGACTTGCCCTTCAGATAAGACACGGTCTATTTAAAGATATTATTATTATTTTGCTGACATTCAAGGGTTTTACCCGGACCTTTGAAGTGCTTGCATGGGGACATGGGTCCAACACGTAGAGGCCTTTTGCGAAAAGTTAATGTTATGTAAGTCACCTGCTGAGATCACTTGCTGAAAATGAAGAAACAACCAGCGAACTGACCCCGGCAGGTGCAAGGACTATTGTAAATTATGGAAAGAAAACAAGGCCTATATAAATGATGTTTGATGGACAAAAACTAGACTATTTCAAAGGGGCCGGACAGCGGCCATAATTAGTGTTACCTAATTACCCGTGGCCGGCGGTGACTGGCCGCTTACTAGATGGGCCTTCAAACGGTCTTCTTAGGACAACTGATGGCCAACACCGGTGTGAGCGGCTCCGGGGTGTAGAGAGGTGTGCTACGCTTTCTCCGAAGTTATTCGCGGCGTTATGCCCTTTAACACTTCCACCCCTGGAGTACATCGACGGAGGACCGCATTATCTTCCTACGTCGATATAGCTCTCACGGCTCTTCTCTGGACGGCCAATTAAAGCAAGCCGAGAGTCCTGCGGGCACACGCCGAGTTGGGGGCCCTGACCGACTCTCTGAAGCACTCGAGTCCGTGGTGTCATTACTTACCAACAGCTCGCCACAAGCTGCCCTGCGCCCCTTTTATTATTAGTTAGCCTACAGTGTCCCACTGCTGGGCAAAGGCCTCCCTCCATCTCCTTCACTCTACTCTATTTAGGGCTATTGAATGCCAATCGTTTTTAAAAACGATTTAATGATATGTATTGAAAAAAAGAACAAAACGATTAGGACTTTAGAAATAAGGATACTTATATTAATAAAAGTGAAATTTACCTCTTGCTAAAATTATAAAAAAAATATATTCGATAATGAATTTCGACAAAAAAAATATGAAAAAAATTCGTTGGTCTCACTTCTGTACAAGCATGTGCAAAACGTACGACATTAAAAGTACTTAAACTATAAACAATAATTATATAACAAACAAACCTGGTGCTGTAAATAAAAATCAATTGATTAATAAAAAAATATAATAAGCGCTGTTACAAGTTTTCGCCGACAATGTTAAGTCCCAGTGTAATAAAGAGCAAGATTTTTGCCAATATTCCGGGCACAATTTCAAAATCTGTGGTCCAGAGTCTGGAATTATGCCCGGAATGGATTTTAACTAGGAATTTTTCTTGCATCTTGTCGATAAATAGTCGATCGTAGCAAGCTCTTAAGGGGCTACTTTAATAATAAATCACCAGACCACTCATCGATTTGGTGCGTGTGAGTGACGTAATTACTTTACAAATGAATAATAAGGGACGGATGTATTAAGCGCGCGTTCGGAAATAACATAATAAAACTACACTATGAAATAAAAACTGTTTTACAAGAACGTTGCTATAATAATTCTCTATGTTTTAGGTAGTTTTATTGACTATCTCATAAGTTTTTCGTATTGAAATGGGAAAATGTGAAAAAAATAGAGGATACTTTAGTTTTTTTTCTTCTTCTTCTTCTTTATACATAACTCTTTTTTTTTGGCTTTGCCGTAGTCGGGTAAGTATACTCACATCTAAGCCTCAAAGCTTTGATCCTCTCTTCGGTACCGTTGTCATTCTGCAGGATAAGGAAATAATCCCCAAGATCTTGTGGCAGCACTTCGTCAAGGTCTAATTCGACAATTGATGTCCTTTAAAAAAAAGTTTTAAGGTTAGTCAAATAGCTGACGGAGCGCATGGGTAACTCAGCGAAATTCCTTGCCTTAACTCAATAACTCAGGCGCAGCTTACTGCGCCGGCTCATTGCATTAACTCATAATTGCGCCTTGGCAGCAAAACATGCGTCACGGAGTGAGCAGAGAAACGCACGCCACGCCGCGCTCACAGGTTCTTAGCACTAACAGCGCACAGCGCGCGAATTGCGCTGGCTCATTGTTCACTCAAGTGAGTGTGAGAATGAATGAAGTCAAGCGTGTTGACAATTAATTACTCAACATCTTTTGATTTCCCGGTCCTGCGCTGTGCGCCAACATAGTTTGAAGAAGTGAGTTAACACATCAGGCGCAGTGAACTGATGTGGCGTAATTGCGCGATGTAGCTCAGCTTTATTACACATGTCTAGTGTGGAGACTTCCGACGCCGACCGAGCGCCAGCCGAGCGTCAGCCGAACGCATCCGTCGCGCTCAGTCGGCTGTTTGACCAAACCTTTACCGAGACGTAAGTAAGTCTTATCTGAAGGGCAAGTCAAGAGTCTCCGTAACCGGCGAGCGTGTATGTGGCGAACTATGAGAGTCTTAGAAGCCAGGGAGGTCTGTAAGGTAAGAACCTGTTGGAACTCTATACTCTTTGCCTACCCCGAGATCTGGCGTAATGTTATAGATAGATAGAATGAAATAATGATGACAAGACTGTGTTTCATGAGTTTGTAACTAAAAAATAAGCGAGTAGGACTCGCATACTAATTTATTAATATCTTAGTGACTAACTCACATTCTAATTTTATAAATCTTAACTCATAAGTTTTTATTAATCAGTCACTCACTTACAACCCTAGTTTATAAATAGTTTAATCACTAACTCACATACTAGTTTTATAAGTCTTACTTATTTAACTCCCTCCTAAGTTTTATAATAGTGCACTCGCTCATCTGGGCTTGCTAGTTTCTTCAATGCCATAATCACTCCTAATTCTTAAGATGCTGTTATATGGCAGTTAGAGTTGGGTATGTAAGAAGAAGAACGAAAGCAGGATAAATGCGGTCGAAATACGATCTCTGCGGAAGATGTGCGGAGTCACGCTGACCGACCGTATTCGCAACAGCGTAGTAAGAAAGCGAGTAGGTATGAAAGATAGTATCGGTGTAAAGATGAGAAAGGGCATGTTCCGTTGGTTCGTGCATATAGAAAGAATGACAAACCAGATATACAATGGGAAAGTGGTAGGATGTAGGTGCCGAGGAAGACCTAGACTATCTTACCATGACCAAATAGACCGTGTCTTAGCTGAAGGGCAAGTCAAGAGTGTCCGTAACCGGCGAGTGTGTATGAGACGAACTATGAGAGTGGAGGAAGCCAGAGAGGTATGTAAGGAAAGAACCTGTTGGAACTCTGTACTGTCTGCCTACCCCGCGAGGGAGCTGGCGTGATGATATAGATAGAGATAGAGATAGAGAATTCTTAAGATAGATCACTCGCCGACTAACTCAGTCGGTCTTTTACTCATTTTCTAGCTTTCTCACTCACTAGTTTATAAATAGCTCACTCCCTCACTAGTTCTTAGATAGCTAACTCACTCAATAGTATAGTATCACTTACTCAATGGCCATTAGTTTTTAAGAGAGGTCGCTTTAATACTCATATTGTCATAGACCGTCGCTAGTTTTGGTTTCGGTAGGTTTGTTTTTGTATGTGTAAATGATCTATGATGTATATGTGTGTGTTTTGTGTGTGTGAATGATTTACGCTTTTGGCCGCGGGGCCTTTACAACTTCACCGGACAAGAGAGCAAGCACGCTCGGGCCAGAAGGGCAAGGGGGCAACTAGCTCAAGGGAGCCTCAAGGAGGAACGGCCACGGCTTGGGCAGTCGCTATGGAGGAAGGCGTATACTAGGTGTCTCGCCTGCACCGGCCGGCGGGCAAGGGATTCTTCGTTCTCAGTTAGTTCACTTACTATTTTGGTACCTCAATGTAGTTTTTAACATAGATTTTTATTTATTTATTCTCAAATTACAACAACTATCTTTACAGGTTATTTCCTAATACGATAGTGTAGTCAACTTATTTAAATACATTACAATACATTCATTACATTAGTTCGTCTATTTTATTAGAAACATTAACTTATTTATTATTGAAGTAATTGTACATTATATTTAATTATTTTTGAATTATATATTAAATTAGATTATATTATAAGATAGGACATATAAAGTTGCTTTCTGAAATTCGCTCATGGAACAGATAAATAAGTCAATTCTCTCGGCAACTTTATTTAGTGTGTGCAAAGCACGCGTCAGAGGCGAGTTGGCTAGCTTAGATTCTAGCTTTCTCATAGGCAGTTTCTAGTTTTGGTTACTTAATAACCTCTATTTTTTTAACAGCTATACTCACACGTCAGAGACCTTCTTGACTCTATATTTGGTGGAGTCAAGGTTGACAACGGAGCCGTCCTCAGCGCGCAGCATCACTCCCCGCACGATACACTTGCTACACGAATAAGTGATGCTTGTCGTGTTGACCCTCTGGCCGGGTAATAAGTCCATGTTTTGTGCCTTCAGCTTCGTGAGGCCAATGTCTAAAATCAAGAACCAGGCCAGACTTTTTAAAACTAAATATTGTCGGCCCGTGATTCGACTTTTGTACGCAAGTTAAAAGTGTATTTTCTGAAAATGGCTGCCTTGTAGTTAGGTCTAACACGGGCGGCAAGACTTTTCAAAACACAATTTAGTCAGCTCGTGATTCGAGTCTTGTACGCAAGTCTTGTCTATACGTCAATACATACGAGACGCGCTCGTAGCGCTGTGCGACCGCGGTGTTCTTACCGATTACCAAGGTTAAGCAGCGTTCGACTCAGTCGGCCCGAGATGGGTGACCGTTTGTGACATTTTCATATTCGAGCGTCTCTGAGCCTCGGAAGGCACGTTAAGCCGTTGGTCCCGGCTACCACTTAATGTGGTAGTCGTTAAGCCGAGTTGGAAGCATTAAGGGCGGCTTGATAAAATTTCAACAGCAGGTGGCCACAAACCTGCCTCCACCGCACCGCGCTGGGTCCGCGTGGTGGAGTATGACCTAATCTCTCTCACCTCACGTGTCATTCTTCAGCTAATAATTTCTTTGTTGTTATCCATTGAGTTTTGTACTAGAGAAACTACTTGCATCAAACAAAAAATGGCACGTTGATGACCGCGGAGTTTGCGGGGCCAGTGGCGGATTTACACATGTGTGTGTGTGTGTTTGAGTGATATACGCTGTTGGCCGCGAGGCCTTTACAGCTTCACCGGACTAAAGGGCGAGCGGGCAGCCACTACGCTCGAGCAAGAGGGGCAACTAGCTCAAGGGCGCCTCAAGGAGGAACGGCCTCGGCTTGGGTAGTTGCTATGGGGGGACGGGGTATACTAAGTGTCTTGCCGTGGTGCTCGGCACCGGTCGGCGGGCAAGGTATTCTACGACATCGCCGGCGAGGTCGGTGTATGATTCTGTGTGTGGTGTCTGTATCCGAAACCGGAAGAAAGAATCTTAAGGGTCAGTAAATGATTTTGAAAGACGCATAATAAAACCTGATGCTTTACAGGCATTTGCAATTAGGTTCAAGTTATTTTATAAATAAAACTTAGCACTCGGTGTCTTATGTTGCGACATCATTTAATAACATAGCTTCTGTAGTACTCTGTGTAAATAAACACAATTGTGTGATGAATAATTTTAGCCTAGTTATGAGCTGATACTTACTAAGACTCAAGAAGGGAACTTCTTTAAACACATCCTTCTGTCCTTCCTTCTCAAACCGTGCGTAGTATGTTCCGGCATCGCCGGCACGAAGATGTACGAATTTCATCGTAATATACACAAACTTCTTGTCCATACTCTCTATTATTTCTAGAGAGTCCTAGAATTAATAAATTAATAGTAAAAAAATAATATAAAAAGGTCTGAAAAAAACAAGCTTTTATAGCAAAAACACAACGGTGATATCTTTCTTGGTTGAGAAGTTCCTATTCTTTTGTTTCCATCAACAGATCTTGCTCACTATATAGGCCTTTGCTACTTGTCGAAATAAATCTACCGTGCCCAAACACAACGGGTTTATGTTGAGTAGTTGAGTAGTTCCGTTGAGCACCTTCCGGCTTCATCATCAGAACCTGGACACCGTCCGTGTCCACAGTATTTAACAAAATAAGTTCGAATAACCCAAACACAGCGGGGTTATGTTTAGTATTTGGGCGGTTCCATTACCATCTTTAGAGTTCATCATCAGATCCTGAACACTATCTGGTTGTATAATACTTGTTAGTGCCAATCCAGCCAGCCTAAACATGTGGGGTTTATGTTGTGTAGTTGACATGTATGGTCACCTTTCGACTTCAGTCACCGAGACCGGTTCCATGATACCTGAT
Source organism: Phalera bucephala (assembly GCA_905147815.2). Classification (NCBI taxonomy): domain Eukaryota; kingdom Metazoa; phylum Arthropoda; class Insecta; order Lepidoptera; family Notodontidae; genus Phalera; species Phalera bucephala. The sequence continues at coordinate 10,331,195 of LR990637.1, read as the reverse complement.
GAAATGATATTAATGAATTGTCATCAAACTTTATATACATATACCAAAGGACATTGTTCTGCGTCCATACATGATTTGCCCCAGAACCAACAGCAATGAAAAAATGTGTGTATGATTTTAAGTGACCTGCAAATTATTTTCATGCATTTATTATTAAACGGACAAGCGAGGAAATTGCATTTTTGTAAAAATGTATTAGATTTGGAGGTCATACTTTAGTAGCCAACAATACATTTGTAAAATAGTTATGTAAAAATACTCTAACAATAATGAAATCGATCATTATTGAATGTAATCGATTGAATATAACCGATTGATAGGATTGACATCTCCAACCGTAATTCAATACCAACGTTGACATTCGGAAAAGGCGTTGGCGACTTTGATTTAAATACTTCCAGTACTTTGAAATATTCGTTATGGATTGCAAATTGTCCGTTAGATATGGATGTTGGCGACTACTATAATAAAACAGATAAATAATAATGGTATAGGTCACATGTTTGTTGGTTCTGGGGCCATTTTCGACGATGTCCTTTTACATCAATCAAGGTGGTATTTGGGCTCGTTGACGAGTGTTATATTCATGAAGCGAATATAAAGTGGAATCCGCTTCAGTAACTGTGTATTGTGTCTTCCAAATAGGCCCTAACATCATCGCGGTGGGCGTGTTTTACGTCAGTCTGACATTCTCAGCTAGATGACAAATACAGAAGTGTGCGGGGTGTAACGTCCCCTTCACCTTGCGCCACCCCGCGCAGTGACACGATAATTGTATAGGGATATCTAATAATGCCATCTTCTCTTTATATTAACTTCGCGGTATATACCTAGGTTGTGTCCAGGGTCCGATGATGGAATCGAAAGGTGACCGTAGGAACTCTCTAACTAAGCAAGGTATCTCCGTCGTGTTTTTGCTACAAAACTTTGTTTTTAAAAGTATCATCATCAGCCGAAAGACGTCCACTGCAGGACAAAGGCCTCCACAAAGATCGCCACAACAACCGGCTTTGTGCTGTATACATCCAGCTTCTACCTGCGACCTTCACCAGGTCAACACTCCAACTTGTGGGCGGCCTGCCCACTTAAAAAGTATGTCGCATCCTATTAGTTGAAAATCAGTTAATAGAATGGCGAGCCGTTATTTTCATTTTAGTAACCTTGTAATCTTGTCATAGACATACTCGATGATTGCTTGAGTGTGTTTAGTTGTGAAGCGATGACAGATGACATCTGTCAGATGACGAATCACCGATGACAGATAGTCGATGTAAGATGGCGGACGGCGCTGCGTTGTAATTCGATTAGCAACGGGGCAAGAGGTTGGACGTATCGCGGAGCAGCTAACCTCACTGCATTCCATGTGACAAATAATCTCCAACTATTCATGCGGACGACTATGAAAACGAAGATAAATCCACCTTTTACCGTTACCGGCATTGAAACGGCCATTCAGAAAACTTAAGCGCCGTTAAGTATATGTTTATAGTTATTGTATAACATAAATTAAGATTGGTAACCCACTGTAAAACTTGCTAAGTTCCACCAGCAGATGTCCACAAACCTGCCTCTAACACACCGCACTTGCTCCGCGTGCTGGAGTATGACCTATTCTCTCTTACTGAGATTTGTGAGAAGGTCTTTGCCAGCAGTGGGACGGTATAGGCTGTTTTATTATTCTTCTACAACCGTAATTACCTAGAATATTTAATACCGCCTTTTTAATTAGAATAAAATATTAAGCCCTATTAAGAAACTGTCCCACCGTTGGGCACTGACCTCCTCTCATACTGAGAGGGTTTAGGCCATAGTCCACCACGTTGGCCCAGTGCGGGTTGGCGAACTTCACTCACCTTTGAGAAACTCTTAGGCATGCAGGTTTCCTCATGATGTTTTCCTTCACCATTAAAACAAGTGATAGTTAATTTATAATACGCACATGCTTTCGAAAAGACAGAGGTGCGTGCCTGGGTTTGAATCCGAGACCTCTGACTTTGTAGTCCAACGGTCTAATTACTGGGCAATCATTTAAAAAAAAGTCTTTTATTTCAGACAACACAGTCCATTATTACAAATTTAAAACGTCATTAGGTTTAAGATTTACGAAATATGCAAGTATTGACATGTAGATCGGCATATTGTTGGTTGACATCTGCATCCATTCTATTCGCAATCATCTTCAGAACTCAATTGGTGCTCCCCCGCAACCTTCTCACAATTGAGGCCGAATTTTGCACATGATGGCATAAAGGTCATCTATGCCAGCATCCGCATACATGTCAGATGCACTACAGAAAAGAGGAAGCCTCAACAGAGCCCTGAAGGTGTTATTATATTGGACCCGCAGAGCGCTGTAATTTAGTTCCCTGAGAAAGGATTAAAGGACCGACCGCAATCAATACTCGACTGTTGGTACTTACATGGTAACGCTAAAAAAATAATAACTGAATTGATTATTAACACGTTCACGGACAGTACGTCGAGAGACGTAAATTATAACCCTCATAATATGGCACTACGGTTGTAGGCGGCGATTTAAAATGCACCAAAAGTAGAACTCCATCCGCGGCCAACTATTTCTTATAGAATTTATAGGAAGGATATGACTCTGTGCCGTTTTAGACTATAATGCAGACCGCTAGTGCCACAGCAAACACTGTTGCGCATGCACACAAGTTACCTCTGTCACGCACACATTGAAAGAACACGCGCTGTGACACTACATCTGTGTCCGGAAGATTTACAAACACATTCGACCGACCAGTCGCCGACCACACGGTTTAGAATTCACTTGTTATGAATGTCCGCCTACAGGCGGTTACGTCTCTGACCGGTACTTCCGCAACACATTCTTTTAAAACCCAGTAATGTGGCAAGCCGTCCCCAGAGGTGATGCCACTTTGTATGGAAAGTTTGTGGGTCATATCACAAATTATTGAGATTAAACACGAATTGTTTTCCGTTATAATTATGTATCCTTACACACGTGTACACTTAATAGACCGAGTCTTATCTGAAGGGCAAGTCAAGAGTCTCCGTAACCGGCGAGCGTGTAGACGAACTTTGAGAGTGTAGGAGGCCAGAGAGGTGTGTAAAGAAAGAGCCCGTTGGAATTCTGTACGCTCTGCCTACCTCGCAAGGGATCTGGCGTGAGGATATATAGATAGATAGATAGTTAGACACATAATTGAAAATACTCTTAAAGTAGTTTAAAAATAACTTAGCCCTCATAAAGAATAATTCCTGCGTCGTGGGTGCGTTTACGAACATGAGATACACATACAAAACGCGACACAAAAATATTCTGAGTCACACAAAGATTTGTGACTGCCTCGTTGGTCTAGTGGCAAAGCACATTGGTGCACAGCTTGGTGATCACGAGGTCATGACTTCAAATCCTAGTTCGGACAAATGAAGAAGTATGAGTCCGGAGTCTGGAATTGTGCCCGGTATATGGCTATAGGCCCTATTACATGGGACCTAACATCGTCGGTGAAAAGTGGGTGTACACAGTACACTTCTGACGTCATCATCATCATCATCATCATCAGCCCGTGTCAGTCCACTGCTGGACGTAGGCCTCTCCCATGGCACGCCACTGAGCTCGATCTTCAGCTCTCCTTCTCCAATCCCTGCCCGCTGCCTTACGAATACCGTCGCCCCACCTAGCTACAGGGCGCCCTACACTACGTTTGCCGACACGCGGTCTCCACTCAAACGTGCAAACGTGCAAACGTGACGGTGCAAAAATATTTGTCCAGTTTGGGAATCGAACTCGCTCAAACTCAAACTCAAATCATTTATTTTGTATACGCCCTGCGGGGGTGCTTACAAATAGTCAATTTACATTTTTTTAAATCTAATTTAACATCTATGTTAACACCGGATCGGAACGCGGCCTCCACTGAGAAGATCCGGCGAAGAAACTCAGCGGGCTTGTCTTTTTTTATTTAATTCTCTTTCCCTTTTTTACTTTCTATTTTTTAATCATATTGTGTGGATACAATGTTTAGGTTACAGTTAAATAGTTTACGATCTAGCTGAAGGCGTGATGCCGTACGACCGATATATGAGACTAATGGTATTATTTATAAAGAGTGTCTAACGCGACTGATTATTTCAATATACATAGCGGCTTTATTAGTTATTACTACTTACGTGACTTAAAGTGCTGATTCGTTTCTGAAATATATTAAAAGAAAAACATAATTAATATGTATCTTAAGATTAAAATGAACGATATGGTATGCAGATCCTGTGGCAATAAAACTGAAACCATGTCAGTCTGGATCTATGATTTTTTTCGAACCGGGGCAAAAACATGATAGTGGCGCCTCTCTTTCCAGCGTTTGAGATAAATTACTGAAAAAAACGCACAAATAGATAATGGTTGTCATTTTTTGTAAATGGGACAAACGGAACCCTTTAATAAATTTGCACTCTTTATTATCTATTACCTAATAACTTTTTCATTTGTGTGACATGAAATTATGTACCCGAGATTTTGGCGGCCCCTGAAACTCCCACCCGGGGCCGGTGCTTCGGTTTGCCCCGCCTAGATCCGGGGCTGAACCATGTAGCGTGTTCTCTGCAAATGTGGCGCTTTGGCGGCGCGGCGAATGAATTTACTGAGGTTAACCTATCCAAGCTCGGCCCCCCTGGCGGAATCTATAACCTGTTACAGGGAGTATTTGGGTCACCCGGTACGTAAGAGCACTAGGGCAAAGGGCAATACAAAAGATCCTATCAGGTCGAGTGCGCTTGAGACAACTCAGCCCATTGACATGACAATTAAGATAAGTTAATACCCAATTTACACATTGCTTACTTCCGCGTGGATTGAGGGAATGTTAGGGGGGTCCCGCGCCATAATATCTGGCGCGGGACCCCCCCTTACAACAACATCAGCAGGGGGGCCTTCGGGTTCGCGGACGCAAGGGGCGGGGACCCTGAGCGTCCTTTACAAGCAACCCCGAGAAGGACGGTGGCGCGGTGTGGCCCGCGTCGTCGTGAGCACCGCGTCGGTGCGGGAGGGGAGCGTGTCATTAAGTCTTCCCTCGATGGTGGGCTCATCAGAGTGCGGCACAAGAGGGGCACATGGGGCACAGGGGCACACCACGCCGCCATCCTCCTCGGGGTCGCGCGGGAAGGACGCTTAGGGCCCCCGCCTCAGCGTCCCACGACCCCAAAGGCCCCCCTGCGGGTGTTGGTGCAGGGGGGGGTCCCCCACCAGATGTTGCGGCAGGGGACACAAGTTAGCCCGTATTATAAAGCCCCGGGCTATTGGGCTGGGGGGTCTGGGCGGGCTGTGCCTCCGCCCCGGCGCCGTTGCCTTCGGCGAGCGAGATCGGCCCTCTCCCGATCCCGCTCGGCCTCCTCCTTCTGTGACATCACGATCTCAACTACTTCCCTCCTTACTATCAATGCCGGGCTTCGTTGACGGTTCGCTTTCTATCAGACGCTACTGCCGTCCGCGGCATGTTCTCACCGACCCTTCCGATGCTATCCCTTTTTTCGGATACATATACCGCACACAGGATCAGACAGAATACCATGCCCGCCGGCCGGTGCAGAGCACCACGGCGAGACTTCTAGTATACGCCCTCCCCATAGCGACTGCCCAAGCCGAGGCCGTTCCTCCTCCAGGCGCAATTGAGCTAGTTGCCGCCTAGCCCTTTTGGCTCGAGCGTAGTGGTTGCACGTTCGCCCTCTTGTCTGGTGAAGCTATAAAGGCCCCGCGGCCAATAGCGTAGATCATTCACACACACACACAAATTCGTTGGCGGTTTTTTGAGCAGGAGTCATGCAGGGTCAAAAGACTGACAGGCTACGCCCACTCAATATGGTCGGTTCAGAAATCTTTTTGGAATTATGCGTAAAAAATAACGCGGAAAAAAAATTTAAGAATAGAAACTAAAGAAATATATAAAATACAAAGAAAATGTGAAGGTCATCAGAAAAACTATGGGAAAGCTAGTATGAAAATTCACTGAGGGATATTTTTATGAAAGTAATATCGTTTCGGGGAAAATAAAATCTGTTAGCTGATGAGAGAGAGTATAGTATCTCCGCTGGTTCGGGCAAAATGTGGGAAGGAAGAATGACAAAACGGATATACAACGCGAAAGTGGAAGGATGTAGGTACCGGGGAAGACCTAGACATTTTGCCATGACCAAATAAAACGTGGCTTATCTGAAGGGCAAGTGAAAACTCCCCGTAACCGGCGAGCGTGTATGAGACGCTAGAACGGCCGAGAGTACAGGAAGCCAGAGTGGTCTATAAGGAAAGAACCTGTTGGAACTCTGTACTCTCTGCCTATCCCGCAAGGGATCTGGCGTGATGATATAGATAAAGATGAATAAGGGCCAAAAAGCGGTCTGTTTACCTTCATTCCATCTTGAAGGTACTTCCCGATGCCGTGGTATTTATATCCAGGTTGCTGTGGAATTCTTCTTCGACTGCTAAAGTAATTATCAGTCAACATGGTGTCCTCAACCATACTGTCCTCTGGAATGATAATAAATATGTCACAGATCGCATTATCTGTAGGTCAGTTAAGGGAATGTCGAGCAGTTATTGACAATTTAGAGAGCGACAAGGATCTTTTGGCCCATGGGCGACATTAACACGGGGACGTTGGTGGAAAATAAGAATAAACATTTATAAAAAAAACAACATGTGAGTCCGCACGGTTGCTAATTAAAAAAAGAAATTGGGTAAATTTCATTGAAAACGGCAACTTTGCGACTGTCATGAAATGAGATTTCACTTTATGACAGCGTTCATTCCGATTTTAGTCGTAGGCTAAAACCTTGTAGGACTGTGGTAACCCCTAATCTTGTCTATACTCTTTGCTTGAGGGTGTTTACTTGTGATGCGATGACAGATGACAGCTGTCAGATGGCGACTGATCGATGACAGATAGTCGATGTAAGATGGTGGACGGCCCTACTTTGTCATTCTATTGGCAACGGGGCGAGTGATTGGTTGTATCGCAGAGCAGCTAACCTCACTGCATTCCGTGTGACAATTTTTAATCCTAATTATTGTAAGCATCCTTTTATATTTTGCTACCAAAATTGGGACAGCATATCAAGGAAGACGAGTGTACCGGAGCCTTGTGTTATTTCCAGATTTCCTTCATGTTCGGCCACCATGTAGATGACCATGAAAAAATATGAGGCTACCCTTGGTAAGGGATGCTACTTGTGTTGATACTCTGGCACCGTCCCACCTTCCAGGTTTCATTATTGTGGCTGGAGCTACCGCTGCAGTCGCTAAATCTCTCAAATGGTGCAACCTTACTAAACATGTCAAAGTGTCTCACTGTTCAGATTCGATCATTTGTATATGAAACAGTGTAAAGATTAGAATCCTAATATGTCTTATTTGGAACATTTGAATCAGCTAAATTCAAGCACGGTCGGCCCAACGACCGATATAGCGTCACGTATTCGTTCGTTCTGTGACATGGCAAGTTTAGTGAATAAAAGATCGAGATTCAGTTTCAGATCGGAATGAACTATGAAGCATTTTGTTTGTTCTGTAAGATGAACGCCTTTGTTTACTGACTGGTGAATGTAAGATCGAGATTCAGATACAAATAAGGCATTTTTTCTGTACGACTATTTCGAATCTTGTAGTTCTTGTTCATGTTTACTTGTTCATGTTTCATACAGCGCCCTCAGAGTTCAGTACAATAATGCGTTCAGAGTACTAGTGGAACTGCCCCCATTCTATAGCGCATCAGGGATGTTCGCAGACGCCAATGTAGATTGCTTCTACACCACAATGCGGAAGAGGTGTGCATCTCTGGTGGGCAGGGTGTGGAGCAGCTCAAACAGCCTGCTGCGCCATCTCGCACGGGGTGGCGCAGTATTGAATCGAATATTTTGTAAAACGGAATATTAACTTGGGTTAACTTTTACTAACATGATGAGTCCTAGTCACACGAATAAAGAAATTATATTATTATTATGATATCCACTGTATCATATCAGTAAAGATTGACACAGGTCCAAACCTAAGAGGGTTACAGACAGGGTTTACAAGGTGTAACATACGAGTATATGCCGCAAGACCTCCCACACCCAAATAACATTATTGCTTTACGAATTCAATCCGAATATTTCCAATTTTAGGGAGTTTCCATTCTGTTCTATATAATTACACCAGATCCCTTGCGAGGTAGGCAGAGAGCACAGACTTCCAACAGGTTCTTTCCTTACATACCTCTCAGGCTTCGTCCACTCTCATAGTTCATATCATACACGCTCGCCGGTTACGGAGACATGCCCTTCAGATTAGACACGGTCTGTTTGGTCATGGTAAGATAGTCTAGGTCTTCCTCGGTACCTATATACCTTCACTTTCGCATTGTATATTTGTTATTCTATCTGTTTCTCTTTTCTGTTATTTGTTGTTTTGTTATTCTTTCTTCTGACATTCTTTCTATATGCCCGAACCAACAGGGCATACCCTTTCTTATTGTTAAGAAGTTTCCTACCATTTTTAAGCTCTTTAGCACCCAAATTAACGACGAAACCTTTACTTGCGGTGAGCGTGTATGAGACGAACTATGAGAGTGGAGGAAGACAGAGAGGTCGGTTAGGAAAAAACCTGTTGGAACTCTGTACTCTCTTCGTATCCCGCGAGGGATTTTGCCTGACTATATAGAGCGATAGAGAGAAATACATTATATTATTACCTGGAATAGCTATAAAATAGAAAACGAAATAAGGTTAGATGAACTTTCTGGTTTATTTAAAAAAAATGTGTTATAGTCCTTTTCACCAGTCATAGGGACGCTGACGTTTAGAATTTGACCTTCTAGAAATGTGGTGAGTGTAATAAAAATAATTTAGGTACGAAAAGAGAACAAAATAAAATAATCTCATTATTTATTTACGAATCAAGCGATTGGTCATTAGTCGAACAAATCGCTTGATTAGTTGCTTACGTTAATTATAATTAAAAAATCTATAAAACACTCTGTTTTAATATGTCAAGACAACGCAACCAAGTTTATTCATAAATTTATTGACTATGAGAATACTGCATATTTCAATAAGATTTATAGAACAATATATTCGTAAAAAACGGCAATCGATTTTGTATATTACAAAAAGCAAAACATATCGATTATAACGATTTCATTGTGTCAGTCCCTAAAACGCAAACCATTACAATTCACATAAGTGACTAATAGAATTTTATTAAGTTTATTAAATATTTACGCAAATTTATGAACTGTATATGATTTAAGTGAAAAGTAAAGTAGATTTTGGATTTATTTTTATATTCCTGTTTATTTTTTGGATTATATATTTTAAATTTTCTTAAAAACAATAAGCGTAGAATGAAATATGATCAAACGTCACCGTTCCCATGTCACGTGAAAACGACTATAGTAAATGAAGTATTTAACAAAGAAATAACAAAGTTTTAGACTCTAAAATTATATTGATTTAAAAACTTACGTGGAATTATCTCTGAAAAAAATAAAAAAAATAATAACATTAATAAGCGGCGAGTCACCGCCGGCCAGGGATAATTAGGTATCACTAATTATGGCCAGTGTCCGTCCCCTTTGAAATAGTTAAGTTCTTTTCCATCAAACCTCATTTATATAGCCCTTGTTTTCTTTCCATAGTTTACAATAGTCCTTGCACCTGCCGGGGTCTGTTCGCTAATTATGTTTCTTGATTTTCAGCAAGTGATGTAAGTCACATCACATTAATTCTCGCAAAGGGCCACAACATGTGGAACCACGTCCCCTCGTTTTGAAATATCCGGGCTATACCGGCATCTGTATAATTATTAGCAGTTTCCCCGCGACTTCTTCCCGGGTCTATGTTATATGGCCTATGTTATTTCTGGATAAGGTAGCTTTCCAATGGTGAAAGAATAATTAAAATCGGATCAGTAGTACCAGAGATTACCCGGAACATCCAAACTTACAAACTTTACCTCTTTATAATATTAGTATAGATAATATTTTATATTATTATTAATAAGCAGTGATAGCCTAGTGGTTAGACCGTTGGACTGCAAAATCCGATGTCTCGAGTTCAAGCCTAGACCCGCACTTCTGTCTCTTCGAAAGCATGTGCATATTAAAAATTAACTATCACTTGCTTCAACGGTGAAGAAAAACACGTGAGGAAACCTGCATGCCTTAGAGTTTCTCGAAGGTGTGTAAAGTTCGCCAACCCGCACTGGGCCAGCGTGGTGGACTATGGCCTAAACCCTCTCAGTTTGAGACGGGACAGTTTCTTACCAGGGCTAATATTCATTATTTATTATTATCGCGCAAAAGACATCCATAGCAGGACTCTAGGCTCCAGGCTCGCAGTGGAAGCCCGGCTTCCTGGAGGCTGGAGCCTAGAGTCCGAGCGGAACGGACTGCGTAGGGAGTTCGTTGAACTCGCAACATTTAATTTCATAGAAGTGCTTCCACCAAAAAAGAGTTAAGCGGAAAGGACTGAGTGAGCAAAAATAGTTAAAAATGGACTCGCTCGCTTAAGCAAATGGAGCGGACTCCATACGGATTTTGTGTGTGTGTGTGTAATCTATGCTGTTGGCCGCGGGGCCTTTACAGCTTCACCGGACAAGAGGGCGAGCGTGCAACCACTACGCTCGAGCCAGAAGAGCCAGGGGGCAACTAGCTCAAGGGCGCCTCAAGGAGGAGGTCGGTGACTGATCCTGTGTGCGGTATCTATATTCGAAAGAAGAGTCAGCAGGGTCGGTGAGAATTTGCCGCGGGCGGCTGGGAGGAGGGGAGTCAGCTGTGTATTCGGCGGCGGCCACGATTAGGGAGTTCTGATTGTCCCCTTTTTAATATAGGTGTGAGGGGTGACACTCCGAAGTGGTGGTAGAGTCTTTGTTACTTCTTCTAATATTCTGATTCAGATTTATCCGGACACAAAAATAAAACTTACCGTCTCCTGAAAATTGAAGAAAAATATGTAGAACTTTGTGTACTATATCAAAAATAGCTCTGTTAGTAAGACGGTCGACATGTGTTCACAGTATACAAGGTTCAATCCCGGTTCATACCTGTACGTTTTTCAAAACCTACATGCTAGACTAGCTGTGCCCTTCGGTTTCACCCGCCGTTTAATTTAAAAGAAATATTTGAAAGAATTTTTTACTTCGCTTCTAATGTTCGAAGCGTGATATTAGCCTATAATCTTTCTCGAGAATTGGGCTGGCGATGTTAAATATACTAAACGTTCACACAATCCGCCAATGGACCAATCGGCTGACTTTTTTTTACATACACACACACCGTCACACATATATTCCCCAAATGGGGCTGGCAGAGGTATACTGACTACACCCACTTTTCGCTCATGTTAGGACCTCATTATTAAAAAAGCGCTGCGCTTTTTTATGTTGTCCAATTTGGCTGAGCTTTTTATGTTGGACCATTTGGCTGAGCTTTTTATGTTGGACCATTTGGCTGAACTTTTTATGTTGGACCATTTGGTAGAGCTTTTTATGTTGGACTATTTGATTGAGGTTTTGATTGGACCTTTTGGGTCAAAACCAGATATTTAGTTGGACGTAACTAGGTATTTGGTTGGATTGTTATGCTGAAACTACGTAACTAGTTGGAGAGTTTGGTTAAAACTTCAAATTTGGACGATATGGCTGGAACGTCTTATTTAATTGGACAGTTGGATTATTTAGTAGTGACATGAGTATGTTGGAGAAACACTAAACTTACTTTCATAATCTGGAAGAAAAATAATGTGCATATATAATTTGTTTTTTAATTATGTAATAAACGAGCATTTGCTAATGTTATGTAATAAACGAGCATTTGCTAAAGATTTTTTATTATAAAAAAGAAAAAAAAATATGTTATTATCTTATTTGTAAGAAGACTAATATTAGTTTTATAATCATTAGAAATGAAGTTTTTTTTTAATGAGAAGCACTTTTTTATATGACAAACGAAGGTTTATTTTTTAGGTAACAAACCTTCAAATTCTGAAAAACAATTCAAAAAATCTTATTATCATATTTAAATTTCATATTATTATTATTTTGTTGTTTTAGGCAAGCTAACAGACTCATAACGAAAGTGATGTGTTGAAATAAATGGATAACTAACATGTTATATGTTTGATAATTACGAGTTCACACAGATAAAAATAAAGATAACGGTAAAAATACTAAAATTGCAATTACGTGAGTGAACGGAAGTGAAAAATCAAACTTAATGATATCAAGTTACGAGAAAACAAAAATATCTTTAAAAACGAAAAGATTATTTTATTTTAAGTATATAATAATAATATCAGCCTATACTGACCACTGCTGGGCAAAGGCCTTCTCTCACAAATCGAGGTGAGAGAGATTAGGTCATACTCCACCACGCGGACCCAGTGCGGATTGGTGGAGGCAGGTTTGTGGCCAACTGCTGTTGGAAATTATCAAGCCGTTTTTAAGGCTTCCAATTCGGCTTAACGACTACCACATTAAGTGGTAACCGGGACCAACGCCTTAACGTGCCTTCCGAAGCACGGAGACGCTCGAATATGAAAATGCCACAAACAGTCACTCAGCCCGACCGAGTCGAACGCTGCTTAACATTGGTGATCGGTAAGAACACCGCGGACGCTCAGCGCTACGAGCGCCTTATTTAAAGTGTAAAATGAAAATAAAATATACTTTTTATTCTTCTTTGGGCACGGGCCTCGTCTCAGACTAAGAGGGTTTAGGCGATAGTCCACCACGCTGGCCTGGAGGTTGCTTCACGATATTTTCCTTCACCGTTAAAGCAAGTGATAGATAATTTTTAATACGCACATGCTTTCGAAAAGTCCCCCAGACCTCAGACTTTGCAGTACAACAGTCTAACCACTAGGCTATCACTGCTTAGTTAGGTAAGTATATATTTAATAATTTGTTTTCCATATAATTTATATGTCTAAGTACAAATAATGATACTTACTCTCCTCTGAAATTGATAAAATGCAAAAATTCATCATAAATGCAAAATAAGATTTCTAATTACAAAGAAAAAATAATATTTGTTTATTCCACGGATGGCTTGCTCCAGTACTTAAGACCTTAAGCCGCTCTGCTAACAGCATCAAGTAGTTAAGCATTCGATCCCGCACGGGATAATCTTTCTGTGATCCACAAATGCTACTTCCGGTTTGGGTGCTTACGAGAATTTCATGTTCGTGAATTCACTCACGACACAGAAATAATTTCTACTATGGGGCTAAAATTATTAAAAAAAGAATCAATAGGCGTATAACACTGAGATCCCCGAAATCCACACAAAGGACATTGTCGAAAATAGCCCCAGATCCAACAAACATTTGACTCATGCCATCATTATTTATCTATTTTATTAAAATAATGACAAATATCCGTATCGAACGGACAATTTGAAATCTAAAACGAATATTTCAAAGTATTGTAAGTACTTATATCGAAGTCGCCGACATCTTTACTGAATGTCAACACACAATATAACCTCATACGTATTAATGGCTACTGAATTATAACCTCAAAATAGAATACTTTTTGTGCAATATTGCAATTTCCCCGCTTGTCCGTTCAATAATAAATGCCTTAAGAGAATTTATGAGTGATTTGGAATCATACAAGTATGTTTTCATTGCTGTTTCATTCTGGGGCAAATCATGTATGGGCGCAGAAAAATGTCCTTTGTTGCTATCTGGGTCTTTATGGATGTGAATTTTATGTTAGAAAACGCGCCCACGGCTTAAGAACTTGGTAGCAGGATACCAGGGACAAGAAAATCAAAAAAGTTTCTTAATTAACGGACATGGGTTTAATTGTCTAGCGCCTAGTATTACAACTGACAAATCAAAGGATGGCTGCGCGAGCGCATCTTACCTACGTATATATGTATATACTAGTTACAAGGTTTGACGGGCGATTTAGCGCAGTGGTTAAGAGCTTAAGCCACTCCGCCCACTGTGTCTAATAGCCGCGGGTTCGATTCCCGCACGGGACAAATCTTTGTGTGATCCACAATTATTTGTTTCGGTCTGGGTATTTGTTTGTGAATTTTCATGTTTGTAAACGCACCCACGACACAGGAATAAATCCTAAAGTGGGGCTACGGTTTTAAAGAAAAAAAAAGTTCAATATTGGTACAGGCCACGCTCATCCACTTCGGATATTTAATATATATTATCACGCCAGATCCCTTGCGGGTTAGGCAGAGAGTATAGAGTAGTGTTGTAAAAACGCTCGAGTCGGCGCTTAAAACGCTCGCGTCTTCTACGTGTTTCAACGATCGTGAGCGTCGACTCGGCGCTAAATGCTAGACTTCAGCGCTCACTTTTACAACACTAGTATAGAGTTCCAACAGTTCCTTTACTTACAGACCTCTCTGGCTTCCTCCACTCTCATAGTTCGTCTCACACGCTCGCCGGTTACGGAGACTCTTGGCTAGTACTACAACTGACAAGTCAAAGGATGGCTGCGCGGGCGCGTCTTACCTACGTATCTATATATCTATATACTATCTCTCACTCATGCACTTCGTTTATTTAACAGAACTTCCCAGTGTGGAGCAATAATGACTATTCTATCTATCTATCTATCTATATCATCACGCCAGAGGTGACACCCCTTACGGGGTAGGCAGAGAGTACAGAGTTCCAACAGGCCCTTTCCTTACATACCTCTCTGGCTTCCTCTACTCTCATAGTCCGTCTCATACACACTCGCCGGTTACGGAGACTCCTGACTTGTCCTTCAGATAAGACCCGGTCTATTTGGTCATGGTAAGATAGTCTAGGTCTTCCCCGGTACCTACATCCTTCCACTTTCGCATTGTATATCTGTTTTGTCATTCTTTCTTCGGGCTTTCTTTCTATATGTCCGAACCAACCTTTCTCATAATGACTATCAATGACTATTTTTTATTTTGACGGACGATTTAGCGCAGTGGTTAAGAGCTTAAGCCGCTATGCCCACTGCGTCTAATAGTCGCGGGTTCGAGTCCCGCACGGGACAAATCTTTGTGTGATCCACAATTATTTGTTCCGGTCTGGGTATTTGTGTATGTGAATTTTCATGTTTGTAAACGCACCCACGACACAGGAATAAATCCTAGTGTGGGGCTATAAAAAAAAAAAAATATTTAGAGTATTGGCTCACTAGCAATCGATTACACATATACAAACATAAAAAACAGGCCAATAGATTCATAGTGTATTAATTTATTACAGGTGTGCACAGCATGCTCTACAAATTAATGTTCATAGTCTAATTTAATTTAAAACAGAATATGTGGATATGGCAAGCAGTAAGAAAAAGTAGTATATAAAATTGAATAATACATTTTAAATTATATTAGTAATTATAAATTAGTTTTTGAATAGTATAAAAGGAATTAATTGAAAGGAAAAAGAAACGAATTGAACAAATTATCAAATTATTTAACTTTGCACCTTTATATATTATGCTGCGGAACTTGTCACTGGGCAGCTGGTCAGCATGCAGGTCATATAGATCTCTATTTTTAATTAATTAGTTTACAAGACCTGGGAACGGCTGAGTTAGCACCTAGGACTGTTCTACGAATCGGTGGATATACTGGGGTGATTGGATAGCGAGGATACCTAGCGCGAAATCGGAACTTACTCAACAATTGGGGACAGTCGATTTGATTGAGTCGATAACTTGTAAAGGAAAAGAGAGTCAATCTATCTTAAAGATAATTCGCTTATACAGTCCCACTGCTGGGCAAAGACCTTCTCTCACAAATCGAGGTGAAAGAGAGTGGGTCATACACCAGCACGCGGTGCGGTGCGGAAGCAGCAGGTTTGTGGACACCTGCTGGTGGAACTTAGCAAGCAAACTATAAGGCTTCCAACTCGGCTTAACGACTACCACATTAAGTGGTAACTGAGACCATCGGCTTAACGTGCCTTTCGAAGCACAGAGACGCTCCAATATGAAAATGCCACAAACGCTAACCCATTTTAGACCCACAGAGCCGAACTCTGGATAACATTTATTTAAAAACAGTTGGGTCTTGTTTTATAAATAAATAAAAATACTTACGGTAATCATCTGTAAATATAGAAATATACGAATTATTTTCAGATAAAGTATATAATATTTTTTTTTTTTGGTTTATAATTTATCGCTAGTTACTACAATAATTATTTGTTTACCTATTGGCAAAGGTCTCCAACTGTCTCAAAGATCCCTATCTCCAGCGGCTTTGGTACAAGTGCTTCCAACTACCATCTTAATGTCGTCGACCCATCTTTTAAATGGTCCACCTCGTTTGCTTGTAGAGTCTCTTGGATACCAGTTCATAATTGTTTTACTCCATTTCTCCTTTCTCCTTACGATGTGGCCTGTCCATCTCCACTTTAGTCTATTTATTCCAACTGAGACCTCTTTCGTTTTTGTCTGTTTTTTTATATTTGCGATTCTTATTCTATCAGACAACCTTATCCCTTTTATTTTGGCGGGAAGTCGAAGAGTGATGTTGTCAATTTGTTTTAATTTCCAAAAATAATGTGTAATGTTGGTGGAATATTAACCATTATGTGTTCATATATGTGCATGAGTGAAGGTAATTGTAACAAAGTGATAAAAGGTGCCTTTTCGACTTCCCTCAAAACGGCCGTTGTAATTGGTATGTAAAGTATCCACCGCTTTACTATCCAGGGTGGGGTACTTCATTAATTTCATTATCATCGTTGTCATCAAATTCATCGGGGAGTCGAATTAATTTAAACAAACACGATTATATATCTCACTGGAAATTGGCAAAATACACTTATAATTAGTGTGAAGCCATCACTTGAAAAAGAAGACGAACCTTTTCCCTAGCATTAAGTATACAAGATGTAACTTAAATAATAAAAAAATTTAAACTCGTCTGTCGGTACATAAATCATTGACCCAAGTCCGTTATTGCAATTTTAATAAAATTGTTGATCATTGACATCATAATTGTTAGTTCTGACAGTTTTCAATCCACTAATTCCACAATGTTTTCCAATTCTTATGGCACCTATCAATAATTCTTACGGTGTTCCATAGTCGTAGCTACCAGTTCACACAATTGCTTTTGGCACACTTGGAATTGAACGATTTTTGTAGCATGTTATCATTACAAAACACGAAAAAATAGCAGAATTGGGGCACATACTAGTTGGTTTCTGTAACTGACTGTGTTTATTGGTCTATATGAATAAATAACCTTATGATTTTGATTTTGAAGGTCTGATTTAATGTATACTCACGCCACAGTTCCGAAGACTGGGTAGCCTGATCAGGAGACGGTAGACTGTATATATAGCCCACTTGACATGGGTTCCAACGGTCACAAATCTCTCTGTCTGGATCTAATTCTGTTACGAATTTGTATGTCTGTAAATAAAGTAAATGAATTCCTTAATAGTAAAAACATTTTTAAAAGCTTTAATCAATCAATCAATCAGCCTATCGTGGTCCACTGCTGGACATAGGCCTCTCCTAACACGCACCATTGCACATGGTCCTCCGCCTTCCGCATCCAGTCTGACCCAGCGACCTTTTTGAGGTCGTCGGTCCATCTAGCTGGGGGCCGTCCTACCTTACGCTTACCAAGTCGCGGTCTCCACTCTAGGACACGCTTGCTCCATCGGCCGTCGGTCCTTCTGCAGATGTGACCAGCCCATTGCCACTTTAGATTACTGAGTCTGCGAGCTATGTCGGTAACTTTGGTTCTTTGTCGGATTACCTCGTTACGAATTTTATCTTTCAAAGCTTTAATGTAGCCAAGTAATTATGGAATTTAAAACGGCCAATCATGATTAAAAGTGTATACAAAGGACATTGTTCTGCATGGGTACATGATTTGCCCCAGAACCAACAGCAATGAAAAAATGCGTGCATGATTTTAAGTTTTTGCAAAAAAAGTATTAGATTTTCAGGTTATAATTTAGTAGCCAACAATACAGTTGTAAAATCGCTATGTAAAAATACACTAGCAATAATCAAATCGATATGGACAGCTTGTTTAGCTATTATTAATTAATATTCCCTCTCTTCCTTCTATTAATTTAGTAAAATGTTGTAAATGAGGGAACCATGTAGCCATTCACATGAATAGTATAATTTGTATAATTTAACTTAGACCTACCTGATAGACCAGCCTACATCGTTCTCCTATATCCCACAAAAAATGTAGATGGAAAAAGAAAATGTAAAATTACTATTTTAAAAGAGTAACCGTGGAGTTTCTTGCCCTTCTTCTCCACAGGAATGACATTCCGAAGTGGCGGTAGAGTCTTTGTTACTTTTCTGACGATTCATAAATACTGTAATGGTTTACATGAATAAAAAATATTCTGATTCTGATCATTATTGAATGTAATCGATTGAATATAACTGATTGATAGGATTGACATCTCCAACCGTAACTCGATAGCAACGTTGACATTCGGAAAAGACGTTGGCGATTTTGATTTAAGTACTTACACTACTTTGGAATATTCATTTTGGATTGCAAATTGTCCGTTAGATTTAGATGTTTGCATCTACTATGATAAAATAAATAAATAATTAATAAATTATGGTATAGGTCACATGTTTGTTGGTTCTGGGGCCATTTACGACGACGTCTTTTCGTTTTGTATGCTGCTGGCTGTTAATGCTTACAATAAAATTGCATTGTCATCGGAATCGAACCAACATGTCAAAGTCGTTATATAATATATAATATAATAATAATATCAGCCTATACTTTTTTTTTCTTTTCTTTTAAACGTAGCCCCACACTAGGATTTATTCCTGTGTCGTGGGTGCGTTTACAAACATGAAAATTCACATACACAAATACCCAGACCGAAACAAATAATTGTGGGTCACACAAAGATTTGTCCCGTGCGGGAATCGAACCCGCGACTATTAGGCACAGTGGGCGGAGTGGCTTAAGCTCTTAACCACTGCGCTAAATCGTCCGACACCATACTGTCCCACTACTATAGTATTTTTCCCATAGGATGGGTAGTGAGAGTTCTAATTGCCAAAAGAAATTTATATTTAATTCAATGGCTTTAAGGCATAAAGTCATAAGTATAGAAACGGGTCATGCCTCTTATTGGCATTGAATAAAGTATAATTTCGTTTGGCAATTAGAACTGTCACTACTCATCCTATGTGAAAAAATGCTATAGGCAAAGGGCTTCTCTCACAAATCGTTTAGCAGGGATTAGGTCATACTTCACGCGGAGCCAGTGCGGATTAGAGGAGGCAGGTTTTGTGGCCACCTGCTGTTGGAACTTATCAAGCCGCCTATAAGACTTCCAACTCGGCTTAACGACTACCACATTAAGTGGTAACCGGGACCAACGGCTTAACGTGCCTTCCGAAGCACGGAGACTATCGAATATGAAAGTGCAACAAACGATCACCCATCTCAGACCGACAGAGCCGAACTCTGGTTAACATTTATTTAAAAACAGCTATGTCAGGCCAATCGAGTCGGACGCTGCTAAACTTTAGTCATCTGTAGTTGTAACACTCAGTATAATATACTTACCCTGTCGGGGTAGTACCGGTAGTGTACGACAACATCCTCTGAATCTTCAAGGGTGCATTTAAGGGTTGTGTAGTTGAGGGAGGTCCGCTCAATCGGTGCACACCCTATCACTGTGCTCCCATTGCGCGGGAGATCGGGTCCTTCCACTCTGTGTCCTGAATATTAATAATTTTTTAAACAATAGACGAAAAGTGCATGTACACCTCCTTGGCTACCATGTGTATGTGTGTGTGTGTGTTTGTGGATGATCAAGGGGGCAACTAGCTCAAGGGCGGCTCAAGGAGGAACGGCCTCGGTTTAGGCAGTCGCTATGGGGGACGTATACTGTCTCGCCGTGGTACTCTGCACCGGCCGGCGGGCAAGGGATTCTTCAAGCTCGCCGGTCGGTGTCTGATTCTCTGTGTAGTACCTGTATCCGAAGGAATGTAAGGGCATCGGGAGGAATGGTGAGAACATGCCGCGGAAGGCGGTAGCGGCTGATAGAAGAGGAGTTAGATTCGTATTCGACGGCGGCTACGATTAGCAGATTCCTATAATTGGACGCGTTCGGGAAATATCGGGTTGTCGCCTTTTTGTTAAGGCGCGTTAATAGGTTCGAGACCGAGATCGGAATGAAAATCGACGTTCCGTATGAACCACGGGACTCCGACGGCTTTGCTACCCCTGCTTGGAGAATATAGGCGTGACATTAAGGAATAATTAAATTTTTTTAACGCCTGCTATATAAAAGGTGTGAAAAAATACTATTTTACCCCAAGTGGAGGTGGCAGTAGGTGTACTGTGCACACTCACTTTTCGCCGACGATGTTAGGTCCCATGTAAAAGGAGACGAGCGTATTGCAATATCCGGACACAATTTTAGACTCCAGACTGATAGATACATTGATGTTTATCGTAAGGATGACTGCATCACTA
Source organism: Phalera bucephala (assembly GCA_905147815.2). Classification (NCBI taxonomy): domain Eukaryota; kingdom Metazoa; phylum Arthropoda; class Insecta; order Lepidoptera; family Notodontidae; genus Phalera; species Phalera bucephala. The sequence goes on along the minus strand of LR990637.1, from coordinate 10,310,730 downwards.
AATGTCCTTGGTCGCAGTCGCGGTCGTGTCGGCGGTTGGATCCAACTCTGACTCCGACCTGACCGTCTCAAGGCTGTCAGGTCGGAGTCGCAGTCGCAAAGTATAATCACGGCTTTAGCTTCACCGCGCGGCGTGCAATTACCACTGCACACTCCCATATCTATAAACATGTCTAAGAAGTTACTTTTAATCAAGTATTTTTTTATTCTATTCTTGAGATACTGTCAAGATTTAGAAATGTCAAAAGTTAGTTTTGTATAGAAGTGAGTTCTTAAGACTAAGTAATTAAGTAGATAGTCTAAAGGATAGGTAGTGTTAGTCTAAGGATTATAGATTTATATAACTCATTTACTCACGATTGCAAAAAAAGAACCTGTTTTCAGCGACATAGAGTTCCTTGTCTTCTGCGCTTAAGCATGACTCGTACATGATGGGAGAGGGGTCAATGTCCCCGTCACACATGATGATGCCAGAACCATCAGGTTCTTTCGGAGGTCGGTTTGTTGGGCACCGGTACATAAGACCTATGAAAAATTTATAATATGTATATCTATAACGTGAATCAGTGACGCCTCAGGCTTCAGAGAACCCAGAAACGCAGTCAGAGGTCTGGGGGTCTTTTCGAAAGCATGTGCGTATTAAAAATTAACCATCACTTGCTTTAACGGTAAAGGAAAACATCGTGAGGAAACCTGCATGCGTAAGAGTTTCTTGAAGGTTTGTAAAGTTTGCCAACCCGCCCTGGGCCAGCGCGGTGGATTATGGCCTAAACCCTCTCAGTTTAAGAGGAGGCCCGTGCCCAACGGTGGGACAGTTATACCAGGTGTAATATAAATACCGCTAGACCTGAATGTCGTTTGTTCTAAGTCGGCAACTCAATCGGTTCCAACTATTTCTAAAGTATGTTACATTTTTTATAAATTGCCAAAAATATGCTGCTCATTCAGTACCCTGTATTAAACAAAATTTAATTATTAATCAAAGCAATACGGCTATTTTAAATGCATTTCTAATACATATACCTCAATGTGCAGTCAAAATTACAGGTATCGTGGTTAATTTGGGTACCAAAGAGTTTGGAAATTGTAGAAAACGCCTTAAAATTGGAAGTTCGATTTTCGTATTGAATTCGTAAAGCAATAATCTTATTGGGGTGTCTGAGGTCTTGCGTTATATATGTTACACCTTGTATATTTAAAAATTGACTCCAAATATAACTCAGAGTGAAAACATATATTGGCCTGCCAGCGGCGGGCATTATTCAATCATCATCATTTCATCACAATCAGATTTTTGTAGGATAATCAATTGAAAATCAATTGATGTTTCAATTGCAATTTAATGACGGACAATTTGGCGAAGTGGTTAAGAGCTTAACCGCTCCGCCCACTGGGTCAAATAGTCGCAGGTTCGATTCCCGCACGGGACAAATTTGTGTAAAGCACAATTATTTGTTTCGGTCTGGATATTAGTGTATGTGAATTTTCACGTTTGTAAACGCACCCACGACACAGGAATATATCCTAATGTGGGGGTACGTTTAAAAAAAACATTTATCCCCCTAGGGTATTCCAGAATAACCATAAATGTTGGACGTTAAACGCCTCAGTCCCTTTATTTTTTAGGGGGCGTTCATTAATTACGTGAGGTGATTTTGGCGATCTTTTGGCAACCCCCTCCCCCCTGGTGAGATTTAGCTCAACCCACCTCCCCCATCCCCCAATCTCACGTGAGATTTTTCAAAATGTATCACGTAAATGCATCGGAATTATTCTAAAAAGAAAAAAAATATTGGCTTAATATTTTTATTTCAAGACTAATCAAGACTAATTAAAATTTCTGAGATAGTAGACTAGAATAACAGTGAAAAGTAAACAATAAAATACTTAAATCGTGTAACGATTTGTGCAACTTTGCGGAAATCGAAATGCCTAACGCATACCCCCGGGCCGAGGGCATGGCCCGGGTGGTTATGTGGGGCTTGCATCCACTAAAACCCCTCGGCGTCCCACTGCCCTTATTAGAGGTGAGTCGTATTTATTAGAACAGATCCAAAGAACAGGTATTTTACGAGAATAGGCGGCATAACCTAATCCAATTCTGACAATACCTAATCCACCTAATATTTAGCCCGTTTAGCACGCTCACTCACACCTGTTCCCGCGCTCTCTCACTCACTCATATGCTTATCGCTTTGCTATCCCGCTTACGTGTAAGGGTGGAGGGAGCGAGACAGCGCTATACAACGCGTATTGATATAAAACAAATGTAAATATAATGAATGGAAATCTTTTAAATACACCATCTTGCGAACGCTAAACTTTTGCGGAATATTTAATATCGCAAGACTCAAAACTTCATACATTCGTAAGTTAACAGTCCTAAGCCTGTAAAAAGTATGAAGGGAAGACACCAATTCATCACTAATATATCATTAAATGATAAAATAGAAAACAAGTATTAGTTTATTCAACCAATTTGGTGCAGAAATATCTAACCTAATCAAAAAAAAAAATTTGATTCCATTTTGAAACTTCCATTTTCTTAAAAGTGTTATTATGACTGTACCTTTTCTTAACTAACAAAACAATTTAACATTCAATTAATTCAACTATCGATAATACGATATCAGGATTTGATATAGAATAGGCGGATTAAGATCAGGAGATTAGGTGGATTAGGTATTTATGCAGACTAGGAACAGGTGTACTTAGTACCTGATTTACCTAATACGACCCATCTCTAGCCCTTATGCCGGGCCACAGGAATGGTCACCAGCATGACCATTCCTGTGGCCCGGCATAAGGGCTAGAGGGGGGTGCCTCTGTGGCACCGCCGGGCTCGGTCCGCAGTTTGGCGCGGAACTCGACACGTGTAGGGGGAGTTCGGTCTCCCTCCTACCGCCTTTTGGAGGCTGCGCGGACGCAGCGCTTTTCCGGTGTGGGTCTGCTAACTGCTAGGTCGCCGGGGTGCCCTCCCCGACGACTGCAGACCGAAACGCCTCAGTCCCTACCGTAACCATAGGTGTTGTACAGTACTCGATACGTCGGGAACTTAAAAACTTTTTTTAATATTTTTTTTGCCGGACGATTTAGCGCAGTGGTTAAGAGCTTAAGCCACTCCGCCCACTGTGTCTAATAGTCGCGGGTTCGATTCCCGTACGGGACAAATCTGGACAGTCTGGGTATTTGTGTACGTGAATTTTCATATTTGTAAACGCACCCACAATACAGGAATAAATCCTAGTTTGGGGCTACGTTTAAAAAAAAAAAGAAAAGTTAATTGCAACTATTTTGAGTAAAAAAGAGAGGAAAAGAGAGACCGAAAGGGAGTAAAAGACAATGTAAGAAAGTATAATACCTTTTCTAATGAGGGCTGGCGGTTTGTTCCGTATCTCGGCAATGGTGACTCCCTTCTCCCCGTTCTGTATGGCGGTCATAACACGCTTGTACAGGGTCGTACGACGTTCCTGCTCGGCTATTATGTACGGTAAGAGTTCATCTGAGAGCACATCCACTTTCTTCTTTGATTCGGCGTTTATCTATAAAGACCGGTCAAGGTGTTTTAGAACGAGTGCCTTGGAAGTGCTATAATAATTTTAACGGACGATTAAGCGCAGTTGTTAAGAGCATAAGTCGCTCCGCCTACTGTCTAATAGTCGCGGGTTTGATTCCCGCACGTGACAAATCTTTGTGTGACCCACAATTATTTGTTCCTGTTTGGGTATTTGTGTGCATTTTCATGTTTGTAAACGCGCCCACGACACAGGAATCAATCCTAGTGTGGAGCTACTTTTTATTTTTAAACAACTTGGTCTGCCTCATTGGTCTAGTGGCAAAGTGTATCGCTTTGTGATCACGAGGTCCTGGGTTCAAATCCTAGGTCGGACAAGTGTAGTTTTTCTAACGAAAACTTCCCAGTACGAGTCCGGAGTCTGGAATGTGCCCAGTATATGGCAATAGGCTCGCCCCCTATTACATAGGACCTAACATCGTCGGCGAAACGTGGGTGTACTCAGTACACCTCTGCCCGCTTGGGGAATATAAGCGTGACGGTGTTTTTTTAAAACAACTTGTTCTGTCCCTCCCTCTGCTGGGCGAAGGCCTTCTCTCACAAATCCAGGTAAGAGAAATTAGGGCATCCATCAAGTGCAGTGTATAGTGGGCTGTTTTGAAGCTGCTGTTGGAACTTAAGGTCACTGACTAGTTGACCCCTATATCACCTGTTGGAAAGGTAGTATTGCTATTCCTAATGATGGCATTATGTATCACAAATATTCAAAATAGCAATCCATATTGTTATCGCAACAAAGTAGACCTAACCTAGGTAGAACCTGAAAGTAGTTAATCCGTTAATCGTAGCCACCGCCTACTACGATCTCCCCCCCGACCCCTGCCGCCACCGCCGGCCCGACATGTTCTCACCGACCCCCCCGATGCTTTGTCATCCCTTCTTTCCGCTCAGAATACGGGCGACGACGACGACGTAGTAGTAGATCCCCTCCCATAGCCGGCGGTTGACTGGTGCACTTAGTAGTGCACCCGTCCCCCTACAGCGACTGTCCCAACCGAGGGCGCCTCGAGGCGCCCTCGAGTATGTCGCCTCTTGCCCTTCTGGCTGGCTAGAGCGTAGTGGTTGCACGCTCGCCTTTAAGTCCGGTGAAGCTGTAAAGGCCTCGCGGCCAACAGCGTACATCATTCACACACACACACACACACACACCTGAAAGTAGTTTGTTCTCAATCGACAAACGACTTGATTCCAACAATTTTTAATGTATCTTACATGTTTCTTTTAAATTTGCAAAAACTGCTTCTATTCTTTCTATCTATATATCTATATCATCACGCCAGCTCCCTCGCGGGGTAGGCAGAGAGTACAAAGTTCCAACAGGTTCTTTCCCTACAGACCTCTCTGGCCTCCTCCACTCTCAAAGTTCGTCTCATACACGCTCGCCGGTTACGGAGACTTTTGACGTGCCCTTCAGATAAGACATGGCCTAATTGGTCATGGTAAGATATTCTAGTCTTTTAATCTTTCAGAGCGCTATAAAAAACGAAATGTTTTCTTGATTTATAGCAATAAGGAGATTTGAAATGCATTCCTAAGACGTATTTCGCAAAACGCACACATACGCCTACAAGTTTCAATGTTAATATGCAATGTAAATGGGGTATAAGTGCTTGAAAAAGGGTAAAAATTTTTAACCACCAAACCTTGAAGTTTGGAAATTTGGTTTTCGTTTTGAATTTATGAAGCAATTCTTTAATCAGGGTGTCTGAGGTCTTGCGTTTATTATGTTACACCTTGTATATCGGTAGGGTATTTATCGATATATTTTTCATTCGTCCATGAACCACCCTAAACACCTATATACACAAGATATGTAAATAAAATTACCAGTCATATGAACTGAATAAAAAACCTAACTCCGCAATTTACAAGTTATGGCGGAACTTCAAATGAATAACTTAATTAAGGAGCTACCGTGGTCGACCACTTGTCGACCGGAAGAAGTCATTCTGTCATTTTGTTCAGTAATGCGATTATTTTACAAAGGAATAATAAGGGACGGTTACATTAAGTGCGCGCTCGGAAACGACATACGTATGTGCAAAAACCATTTTTAACACACACACACACACACCGCTACGCACAAAATTTGACCCATGCCATAATTATATATCTATTTTTTTTAAATAATGGCAAAAATCCGTGTCTAATGGACAATTTGCAATCTAAAACGAATATTTCAAAGCATTGTAAGTACTTATTACGAAGTCACCGACATCTTTACTGAATGTAAACACACAATATAACCTTATACATATTAATGGCTACTGAATTATAACCTCAAAATCTAATACTTTTTGTGCAATATTGCGATTCCAACGCTTGTACGTTTAATGATAAATGCCTTAAGAGAATATATGGGTGATTTGAAATCATACAAGTATTTTTTTATTGCTGTTGGTTCTGGGGCAAATCATGTATGGGCGCAGAACAATGTCCTTTGATAACTTACCCTATCGGCATCTTTGTTGAATTTGATACCCGTACCGTCCTGAAAGGAAATGCAATTAAATAAATGTAATTTAAAACCATACACTAAATATATATATATATATATATATAATATCGGCCTGTACTGCCCACTGCTGGACAAAGGCCTTCTCTCACTAATCGAGGTGAGAGAGATTAGGTCATACTCCACCACGCGGACCCAGTGCGGATTGGTGGAGGCAGGTTTGTGGCCACCTGCTGTTGGAACTTATCAAGCCGCCTTTAAGGCTTCCAACTCGGTTTAACGACTACCACATTAAGTGGTAGCCGGGACCAACGGCTTAACGTGCCTTCCGAAGCACGGAGACGCTCGAATTTGAAAATGCCACAAACGGTCACCCATCTCGGGCCAACCGAGTCGAACGCTGCTTAACCTTGGTAATCGGTAAGAACACCGCGGTCGCACAGCGCTACGAGCGCCTAAATACCTACACCTACGCCTACACTAAATATAAAAACTACATTTAGCCACCATATAAGTCCACGCAGTACTGACGACGGAAGATGTGGAGTGGGTAGGCCCCCTACAAGATGGACCGATGACCTGCTGAAGGTCGCGGGTTTAAGTTGGATGCGTACAGCACAAAGCTGGTCGTTGTGGCGGTCTTTAGGGGAGGCCTTTGTCCTGCAGTGGACGTCTTTCGGCTGAAGAAGAAGAAGAAGTACTGAAGCATTTTGTGATAATTTTCTGACATCGACGTGTTTAATTAACAAAGTACTATAATCCAGTATTTATATTTGGCATAAACAACCTTATCAACAGGCACGAAAGTAGCAAATGCCATTTATCTAGTTTGGCATATGTAACTTTGTTGTATGAGACTGTCGAATTATATAGGATAGATTTTTGTGATGGAACAGTAAAGGCTGATACTTTAACCTTTGTATCTAGAGGAAAACGGTCTTAGGAGGCTATCCCTAACTTTGAGCGATATTTTGACCTCCATTTATAGATTTTGAAAAAATGTACAGGCAGCAAGAATATGTGCAAATTGCCCATATTCTTGCTGACTGTACATTTTTTCACAAAAAATGTTTGTGATGCAGTCGATCCAGTTTCTTATAAGGATTTATACTTATTATATAGGAAGGAAACATTTTGTGGGCCAACTGAGGTTGGAGTACTGGAAAAGTCAGAAATCCCAGATATTTTGTAGGAAATCATCGTGGCTTACATAAATTGATAACCAATAAATCCAGTATGATACAAAAATTTAATGCAATAAAATAAACGACTGTCTCGTTAGTCTAGTGGAGAATAACGCGATTTGCGATCACGAGACTCTGGGTTCAAATTCTAGGTTGGACAAAATAGAATTTTTATCGAAAAAATCCCAGTATCGGTCTGGAATTGCGCCTGGTATATTGGAATAGGCAAGCCCACTATTATGTAGTACCTAAATTTCGCGAGGAAATAAAACAACAGTCTCACACTAGGCATTATCCTGAGTTGTTCTTGATTTTACATACATTAAATTCAGATAGACAAACACCAAAATCGAAATATACATTTGTGGTTCACATAAAAAAAATTGTCCCGTGCCTGCGACCGGTCTATCCAGTGGGCAAAGCGGTCTAAGCTGGACCATTGGACTAAGGGGTCAGTCACTTTTAAGTTGACTGTAATACCTTGATCGTGGAAAAACTTTTTTCTTTAATAAGCGACCCCTATCGATTCAAAGCTGTAACTAACTACCTACCCATAGATGGCGCCGAATATAAAATCAACAACGATTCTCAATACATGCCTAGAACGCAATATGAGAGTTAGTACGACGCGTTGCATATATACAAGCCCCAGAAACAACTCTTTGAGGGGGTGGCCCCGCCAGACACGACACCCGTCTGGCTCGAAGATCTTCCCTTTGACAAATCCTGCCACAATGTTCCTGCTACAGAGCTATACTTACAACTGCTTGTCTTCTGACAATGTTGGCAAGGTAACGCCCTCTTCTTGACGCTGGGAGAAGCACGCTTCCTGGAAGCACTTCATTTCCTATCTGGAATATAACCAAGAAAAATTAATATTCTATATACAAGGTGTAACATAATAAACGCAAGACCTGAAAGTATTTTGTTCTAAATCGGTAACTGAATTCATTCCAACAACTTTTAATGTATCTTACATTTTTTTTAAATTGCTAATAATGCTTTTACTCCTTTAGTGCGCTATAAAAACTAAAAATATTCTTGATTCATAGCAATAAGGAGATTTCAAATGCATTCCTAAAACTTATTTCTCAAAACGCACACATGCACGTACAAGTATCGGTTTAATTGGGGTATAAAACTGTTTAAAAAAAAGGATAAAAGCCTTTAATTTGGTAAGGACATTGTTTTGCGCCCATACATGATTTGCCCCAGAACCAACAGCAATGAGAAAATACTTGTATGATTTTAAATCACTCATAAAGTCTTTTAAGGCATTTATTATTAAACGGACAAGCGGGGGAATCGCAATATTGCACAAAAAGTACTAGATTTTGAGGTTATACAGGGTACTCAGTAGCCATTAACACATATGAGGTTATATTGTGTGTTGACATTGAGTAAAGATATCGGCGACTTCGATATAAGTACTTAAAATACTTTAAATATTCGTTTTAGATTGCAAATTGTCCGTTAGAACACCATCTACACATACAAAATTTCATATTTGTAATTGTTTTATAACATACTGGGGCCAGTGAAACTCAGTTTTTAATTTAGAATATATTTTCCTTTTGTTAATTGTACAATTGTAGGGCGCCCTGTAGCTAGGTGGGGCGATGATATTGGTAAGGCAGCGGGCAGGGATTGGAGGAGAGCTGAGAATCGAGCTCAGTGGTGTGCCTTGGCCTCAGAGAGGCCTATGTCCAGCAGTGGACTGACACGGGCTGATAATGATGTTGAATAGTACAATTTTGGTTATTGCAATTACGAAGCCTTTTTGAGTGTGCCGCGACGGTTGGAAGAAGAATGTCAAAATCAAATTCAAAAGTTTTTTATTCATGTAGACCTAAAGGCACTTATGAATAGTCAAAAGGAGAAAATTATTGATTACTTAAGACTCTACCACCCGTTCGGAAAGTCATAACTGTGGAGAAGAAGGGCAAAAAACTCCACGGTCACTTTTTAAAAATGAGAGTTTTACTATTCTTTAACCGACTTCAAAAAGGAGGAGGTTCTATGTTCGGTTGTATGTATGCTTTTTTTTATGTATGTTCAGCGATATTTCCGTCAATTGTGGACCGATTTTGATATTTTTTTTTTGCATTGAGTTCAATATATCTCCAAGATGGTCCCATATTAATTTTATTGACATTGGACCTTGGACTTAGAAGATACACCAGGGAACTCCTTAATGACAAACAATAGGTGTAAATTGAGATATTCAATCCTATAGGTACCCTACTATAGAATAATTCACTGGTCACTTAAAATTGTAAAATAAAAATCTTTTAAAAAAAAGGTAAACCGACTTAAAAAGCAAAAAAATAAATATTTGAAGTCGGTGCCAAGTAACCGACTGCACCAACCAGCACCGACTGCAAATATTTATTTTTTTGCTTTTTGAAGTCGGTTTAACTTTTTTTATAAAAGATTTTTATTTTGTATACATTTCATTTCGTTCTCCTTCTTACATACCCAACTCTCACTGCCATATAACAGCGTTGGGACAAGCACTCCGTTATGCATGGCCAGCTGCGCCTTTTGGCTTAAGTGCCGGCTCCCAAGCAGCCTTCCCATCGCACCATTCACTCTATTACCTGCATTCACTCTTCTCTCTATATCAGCGGTGTATTTCCCATCCTTACTGAAGGCGCATCCAAGATATACAAACTCATTCACTTGCTCCAGCACATCGTTACCAACCACAATCCTTGCATTCGTTCTGGTTTCTTCCCGTTCAAAAACCATAATTTTGGTTTTCTTCACATTCAAATGTAAGCCATTGTTCATGCAGTCGTCTCTCATAACTGTGACTAGTGTTTGCAGATCAGTGGCTGTTGGCACTATCAAAACCGCGTCATCTGCATACAATAGGTGGTTTATCACTAGATCACCCATTTTTACCCCTTCAGTCATCGCATTCAGTCTTTGAAGACTTTTATCCAGATACACTATAAACAGTCTAGCGGACAACACGCAACCCTGCTTGACGCCGATTTTAACGTCAAACCAAGGTGACATGTTACCACCCACCCGTACGCATGCCTTGCTGTCCACGTAGGTGGACTGGACGGCTCGCAACAGGGTGCTGTTTATACCATACTCTGGCAAAATGTCCCAAAGTCTCTTTCGCACGACTCTATCAAACGCCTTCTCCAAGTCCACAAAACCGCAGAAAACCTTCCGACCTACTGCCAGATGCTTTCCTACGATGTTGCGGAGGGAGAAAACTTGATCCGAACATCCTCTTCCAGACCTGAAACCTCCCTGTGCCTCACACAACACTCCATCGGACTTCTTCTTCACTCATGCACATATAAGAACACATAATGGTTAATATTCCACCAACATTACACATTATCAGTCGAAATCACACAAGTTTCGGAAATTAAAACAAATTGACAACATCTTTCTTCGACTTCCTGCCAAAACCTCCGTTATGCATTCTTTGAACCACCGTTTGGGAAACCAAGTTGGTTTCCCTTTTTTTAAGTTTTTTATAAGTGAAATTATAAATAACTTAAAAAAGGGAAACCGAGTTCTTTCGTTCGAGTGGTATTGGAACTTGAGACATGAAGATACTCCTTGAACAAATAATACGAATCTGTAGATTGAATTATCATGACAATCCCATATAAAAATAAATAAAAAAGATAAAAATAAAAAACCTTTTATTTCTTGCAAAAAAAACTAAAATAAAATCAAAATAACAATAGTGTGTACTGATTAGTATACTAATATTTATCCTAAATTAATGATACAAAAAAGTCTGGTTCATTTGCGAGAACCCCTCTTCGGGTGAAGGCCTCCTCCAAAGAAGACAAATGACAATCCCATAGGCACCTTTCTTCTTCTTATTTTAATTAATGGCCGCACACTTTAACAGTGTATTTCGCCAATGTCAAGTAGTAATAGAGTATAAACAGTTAATTATAAAAATTGGCTTCTTGTCGCCATTACGGCAAAAAACAAAAGCCATAGGCACCTTTATTTCGAACTTAACAAAATATTAATCGACGTCAATAAAGGAGGAGGTTCACAATTAATCGTTTATTGTTTTTAAAAAAAAACGTAATCCCACACTAGGATTTATTCCTGTGCCGTGCGTCCGTTTACAAACCTGAAATATCACATACACAAATACCCAGACCGGAATAAATAATTGTAGATCACACAAAGATTTGTTCCGTGCGGGAATCGAACCTGCGACTATCAGACTCAGTGGGCGGAGCGGCTTAAGCTCTTAACCACTGCGCTAAATCTGTATACATTTTTATTTATATTTCATCATAATTTCTTCGTTTATGAAAGTTTGGTGATGACATTATTAAGCTATTGAAAGAGCTATGCTCGGAGTTTCTCAAATTCGGAACGAAGTCATTCGTCAGAGAACCAAGGTTACCGACATAACTCAGCGAATTAGCAAGCTGAAGTGGCAGGTCACATGTGCCGCAGAACCGATGGCCGTTGGGGCAGACTGGTTCTTGAGTGGAGATCGCGAGTCAGCAAACGTAGTGTAAGGCGCCCTGTAGCTAGGTGGGGCGACGATATTCGCAGGCAGCGGGCAGCGATTGGAGGAGGAGAGTTGAAGATCGAGCTCAGTGGCGTACCATGGGAGAGGCCTACGTCCAATAGTGCACTGACTGATGATGATTATATCTCTTAGAGGGTGAGTCCTGTGTTCACGCGAGGCTAACCCAACGCTGCTCCCATCGTCGCTGCAGGCACAACAGGTGTTCCTTCAAGACATTAATTCAAGATATTCACTCAGCCGTACAATCATCTATTCACCCTTTTTATTTTACATCTCAAGTCATGCTCGTGAACGGGTGCTGCTGGTGGGGACTGCTCCGTCCTCTATCCTTTGACTGATTAAACATGTACCGTAGTACTGTTGAGTTTTGTCTCGTTCGGGATCACACTGGAGCTATAACCAATTATTTTGTACGCACTCTTTACATATTTTATAGTAACCTTTTTTTCTCTTATTATACTTTTTATTATATACCTTTATACAATCTCTATTTTGTAAATGAGAGGACTATGTAGACACTGACCGATATCATAAATCTAAGTACACTTATAATTCATCTATTAATTATAGCTCTGTTAAGAAACTGTCCCACTGTTGGTCACGGGCCTCCTCTCAAACTGAAAGGGTTTAGGCCATAGTCCACCACGCTGGCCCAGTGCGGGTTGGCGAACTTCACGCACCTTTGAGAAACTCTTAGGCGTGCAGGTTTCCTCACGATGTTTTCCTTCACCGTTAAAGCAAGTGATAATTAATTTTTAATACGCACATGCTTTCGAAAAGACAGAGGTGCGTGCCTGGGTTTGAACTCGAGACCTCTGACTTTGCAGTCTAAAGGTCTAACCATTCATCAGATTCATCTATACTTAAGCACATCTATTTAGCTCGTTCTGCAATGTTCTCTCATGAATGAAATGTATACAAAATAAAAATCTTTTATAAAAAAAGTTAAACCGACTTCAAAAAGCAAAAAAATAAATATTTGAAGTCGGTGCCAAGTAACCGACTGCACCAACCAGCACCAGTGCAAAGTCAGAGGTCTCGGGTTCAAACCCAGGCACGCACCTCTGTCTTTTCGAAAGCATGTGCGTATTAAAAATTAACTATCACTTGCTTTAACGGTGAAGGAAAACATCGTGAGGAAACCTGCATGCCTGAGAGTTTCTCGAAGGTGTGTGAAGTTCGCCAACCCGCATTAGGCCAGCGTGGCGGACTATGGCCTAAACCCTCTCAGTTTGAAAGGAGGCCCGTGCCCAACAGTGGGACAGTTTCTAAACAGGGCTAATATTATTATTATTATTATTTTGTAAAGAGTGCGTACAAAATAATTGGTTATAGCTCCGGTGTGATCCCGAACGAGACAAAACTCAACAGTATTACTGTACATGTTTATTCAGTCAAAGGATAGAGGACGGACCAGTCCCCACCAGCAGCACCCGTTCTCGAGCATGACTTGAGATGTAAAATAAAAAGGGTGAATAGATGATTGTACGGCTGAGTGAATATCTTGAATTATTGTCTTGAAGGAACACCTGTTGTGCCTGCAGCGATGATGGGAGCAGCGTTGGGTTAGCCTCGCGTGAACACAGGACTCACCCTCTAAGAGATATAATCATCATCAGTCAGTGCACTATTGGACGTAGGCCTCTCCCATGGTACGCCACTGAGCTCGATCTTCAGCTCTCCTCCTCCAATCGCTGCCCGCTGCCTGCGAATATCGTCGCCCCACCTAGCTACAGGGCGCCTTACACTACGTTTGCTGACTCGCGATCTCCACTCAAGAAACAGTCTGCCACAACGGCCATCGGTTCTGCGGCACATGTGACCTGCCACTTCAGCTTGCTAATTCGCTGAGTTATTCATATTCATATTCATATTCATATTCATATTTTATTTTGCGTTCCACAATTTTGATTGGATGGTAACATTGATCAGCTTAAAAGCTAGGTAACAATCATGGACCCTGTCGGGCACAGCAAAGTGTTTAGGAGAGAGGAAGACTAGTAGGAATTTTAGTTTGAAAGTAATATTATTAAATTTTTTTATTGAAATACTTAGCTACGAACTGTTATTGTTGGTAGAAAGTCAGTAGTGATAGATTTTTTAATAGATATATTATGTCATTTATATTAGTTTTTTTTTTATAGATATATTATTATTATTATAAATGTATATTATTATTATAAATGTATATTATTATTATGATTATAAATATCTATTATTATTATTATTAATGTCTATTACTATTATTATAAATATCTATTATTATTATTATAAATATCTATTTTTATTATGTATATTATTATTGTTATAAATATCTATTATTATTATTATAAATGTCTATTATTATTATTATAAAATGTCTAATATATTAAGTTATCTTTTATGCCAGCGTAAATTATATTTATTATTATATTAATATAGTTAATATAGTTTAGTCTACGTCACACGCAATTTAAAATATTCTGGTGTTATAGGTAGTGAATTTATTTGCGATGAGCATTTCTTTGTCATTCATATATTCGTCAACTGTGTAAAATGCTTTTGTGATTAGTAATTCTTTTGTTTTATTCATAAATTTACTAAAGTTAGGTTCAATTTGTATTGAGTCGGGTAGTTTATTGTATATCTTTATAGACATCACGTATGGGCTATTTGAGTGCAGTGTTATCCGAGAAGCGGGTTGAACCAGTCTGTTTCCATGTCTCAAGGATCGGTTTTTGTGTGTGTCTGCTCGTGTTGTGAAAAAAGTGCTATGCTTCCTGACAAATTTGCATATTTCAAATATGTAAATACACGGTAATGTTAATATTTTATGTTTTTGGAACAGAGGTTTGCAACTATCGGTTTGTTTGATATTACCAAGGATGCGTATTAGCTTCTTTTGTAGAATAAAAAGTGTAGTTGCATTTGTACTGTTTCCCCACATTATAATTGGGTATGTCGGTAACCTTGGTTCTCTGACGAATGACTTCGTTCCGAATTTGAGAAACTCCGAGCATAGCTCTTTCAATAGCTTAATAATGTCATCACCAAACTTTCATAGACGAAGAAATTATGATGAAATATAAATAAAAATGTATACAGATTTAGCGCAGTGGTTAAGAGCTTAAGCCGCTCCGCCCACTGAGTCTGATAGTCGCAGGTTCGATTCCTGCACGGAACAAATCTTTGTGTGATCTACAATTATTTATTCCGGTCTGGGTATTTGTGTATGTGATATTTCAGGTTTGTAAACGCACCCACGGCACAGGAATAAATCCTAGTGTGGGATTACGTTTTTTTTTAAAAACAATAAACGATTAATTGTGAACCTCCTCCTTTATTGACGTCGATTAATATTTTGTTAAGTTCGAAATAAAGGTGCCTATGGCTTTTGTTTTTTGCCGTCATGGCGACAAGAAGCCAATTTTTATAATTTACTGTTTATACTCTATTACTACTTGACATTGGCGAAATATACTGTTAAAGTGTGCTGCCATTAATTAAAATAAGAAGAAGAAAGGTGCCTATGGGATTGTCATTTGTCTTCTTTGGAGGAGGCCTTCACCCGAAGAGGGGTTCTCGCAAATGAACCAGACTTTTTTGGATCATTAATTTAGGATAAATATTACTATACTAATCAGTACACACTATTGTTATTTTGATTTTATTTAAGTTTTTTTTGCAAGAAATAAAAGGCTTTTTATTTTTATCTTTTTTATTTATTTTTATATGGGATTGTCATGATAATTCAATCTACAGATTCGTATTATTTGTTCAAGGAGTATCTTCATGTCTCAAGTTCCAATACCACTCGAACGAAAGAACTCGGTTTCCCTTTTTTAAGTTATTTATAATTTCACTTATAAAAAACTTAAAAAAAGGGAAACCAACTTGGTTTCCCAAACGGTGGTTCAAAGAATGCATAACGGGGGTTTTGGCAGGAAGTCGAAGAAAGATGTTGTCAATTTGTTTTAATTTCCGAAACTTGTGTGATTTCGACTGATAATGTGTAATGTTGGTGGAATATTAACCATTATGTGTTCTTATATGTGCATGAGTGAAGGTAATTGTAACAAAGTGATAAAACGCGCCTTTTCGACTTCCCCCAAAACGGCCGTCGCAATTGGTATGTAAAGTATCCACCGCTTTACCATCCAGGTTGGGGTACTTCATTAATTTCATTATCATCGTTGTCATCAAATTCATCGGAGAGTCGAATTAATTTAAACAAACACGATTATATATCTCACTGGACACTGGCAATATACACTTATAATTAGTGTGAACCCATAACTTGAAGAAGAAGAAGAAGAAGATAGCATAACGTTTTTTTTAATTAGAAAAGCGTACCCCTACACTAGGATTTATTCCAGTGTCGTGGGTGCGTTTACAAACATGAAAATTCACATACACCCAGACCGAAAGATATAACTGTGGGTCACACAAAGATTTATCCCGTGCGGGAATCGAACCCGCGACTATTCAACACAGTGGGCGGAGCGGCTTTAACTCCTAACTGCCCCAAATCGTCCGTCAAAGTGATAAAGCTAAAAAGAAAAAAAAAATGTTTTTTTCCTTTATAACAAGTTATATTTTTAATTTTTAAAAAGAATTCTATCATACTTACCGGTGGATATCCACATTTTGTAACATATAAACTACTAAAAATATATATTATTAAAATAAAAAATATATTCTCCTCCATACTGCCACTTCGCAGTTAGGTTAACTAATGTTAAACCAAGTCTTTCGTTAGTCCAATTAGTAACGAAATAAATTGGTTCAATTAAAATTTTATGACTCTTATATATTGATTACATTTGGTATTGTAGTGAGAGCTATGCTTCATCAAGTTCTGTTCCCACACAGGACAAATATTTAAAAAAAAAAACACGGTCACGCCTACATTCCCCAAGTGGGGGTGGTGGAGGTACACCCACTTCTCGCCTCGACTTAGACCTCCCAGCCGTAATTGGCTATGGTAACCCGAGACAAATCAACTGCAAGCGTGAGCGAATGTGCCGCGGGGCCTTTATAGCTTCACCGGACAAGAGGGCGAGCATGCAACCACTACGCTCGAGCCAGAAGGGCAAGGGCGCAACTAGCTCAAGGGCGCTTCAAGGAGGAACGGCCTCGGCTTGGGCACTCGCCGTGGTGCTCTGCACCGGCCGGCGGGCAAGGGATTCGTCGAGCTCGCCAGCGAGGTCGGTGTCTGGCCCTGTGTGTGGTATCTGTATCCGAAAGAAGGGATGTAAGGTCATCGGAGGGTCGGTAAGAACATGCCGCGGAAGGTGGTAGCGGCTGATATGAGGGGAGTTAGGTTCATAGTCGGCGGCGGCTACGATTAGCGGATTTCTATGATTGGACACGTTTGCGAAATATCGAGTTTTCGCCTTTTTAATAAAGCCGCGAATACGATCGAGACCGAGATCGAAATGGAGACAAAGCTATACAAAGTGTAACATAATTAACGTAAGACCTTAAAGAAGTTTGTTCTAAATCGGCAACTGAATTGATTCCAACTATTTTAGAATTATGTTAGGTTTTTCATCTCTCATCACTCATTCATTTCGCTATATTCAACAAAATTTAATCATTATTCAAAGCATAAGCTATTTTAGATTAGCAAGCTGAAGTGGCAATGGGCAGGCCACATAGGCGTTGGGGCAGAAAGATTCTAGAGTAGAGACCACGTATTGGCAAGCGCAGCGTGGGACGACCGCCTGCCAAATGGACCGACGATCTTGTGAAAATCACAAAAAGTCGTTGGATGCAGGTGGCATTGGACCGCTTACGCTAAAAAGCGATTAGGGAGGCCTATGTTTAGCAGTGGACAAGTATAGGCTGAGATGATGATGATGATGAAGCTATTTTAAATGTATTTCTATTATACACACGTTAATATGCATATAAAAGTTAATTACTTATTGAATTGCATGGTTAATTTGGGTATCTAAGAACTTAAAAAGTGGCAGAAACTCTTTAAAATTGGAAATTTGAATGTCATATTGAATACGTTAGGTAATAATCTAATCGGGGTGTCTGAGGCCTTGCGTTATTTACGATACAGCTTGTATAGACTTTCTACGAGAGACGTGCTCCTAGTAATAAGCATCTCGATGCTACGAGCGATTCATTGTTAATAGTCGCCTCGCCTAGTGTACACTAATATAACAAAGAGGAAAGATTTGTATTTTTGTATGTTTGTAACGAATAAACTCGAAAACTACTGGACCGATTGTAATGATTCTTTCACCATTAGAAAGCTACACTATCCAGAAGTAACATAGGCTATAAAACATAGACCCGGTAGGTGGCGCTGCTGTCGACTCGGTACGAAATCGCGGGAAACTGCTAGCAATAAATGAAACAATACAATAATTCACAAAATGATATTTATTATATTATCTATCCGCTTTAACGTTTTAGCATCCAGAGACTCCAGTGCTTTTTTAAACATGTTCACAAATGTCTCCATTAACTCCTGAATATCATTTCGTTTACCTTCAGCCCATTGCTGTAGCGACTTCTTTAAGTCGGTCGACTCCAAAATACTGGCTTCATCGGGCATCCGTTTATCAAATATATCAAATAACTCCAACATAGCCAAAGTCTGATTTATCCTTGCACTGACTCTGTTATGAATGATCAAAGGTTGATTTTTATTCTTAATTATATTCTGTATTATCATAAGAATACCTCTTGTTAAAAATACCTCAGCATCTTCAAACGCTTCCACTGCTTTTTTCATCTTTTTTATTGTTAATTCATTTAACTTATTAGTAAATTCGGCGTTTTTGAACGCTTCTGTGAACGCGTCCATTGCTAATTTAAACTTTGTGTTGTCCGTTCTCATTAGTATATCAATTAGTTCTAATACCAGGTTTGAGGAAGACTGGCTAGTTCTGCAAATACCATGTTTAGTGCACGCATGATTGTATTCTAAACTAGTTTCTTTATCAACTTCCTTTTGAAATATTTGGGCTATTGCTAAATTATGTCTCAATATACCTTTCTTTTCCATATCTGCAATCAAATAATTTACTAATCTAGTTAGAATCCGATTTGAAACGTCTATCGTATTCAAAATAACCTTTTGGGTGCCGAGTCTGCTCTTGATTTTGTGTTTCCTAGATTCTTTGATAAACTCCTTGAATTTCGTTTCATAGTTTCTAGATAAGAAATCAACTTGTTTCTTTATCCTGTAATCGTTAATTTTTCTTTTCAACGCTTCGAATACTTTAAGTGTTTGCTTGAATATGTGTGTTGTAAACGAATTGATCTGTGCGTCCTCTTTTATCATTCGGGATTTGCTGAAAATATTATTGTTGTAATCTTCTAATGTTACAAGTTTATCTTTAGTTCGAGTTATATTACGAGTTGTGACGTTAACAGTAGTGAGATTAATAACAATTTCACCTTTAACATTACTACGATCTTTATGAATGACGTTACTGTTAATTTTATCAATTACATTAATAGTATTTCTATGTTTATTATCCTGTATTATCATTTTAAGATTTGCTTTAGTTGTTGCTTCAGATTTAGCTTCAAATTCTTCATGAAATCTCTCTATTCTTGTGAATCGATGGTTGGTTCTTGATGTTGTAGGGATCTTGTGGGGTCTAGGCGTTGTTTTAGGAGCTCCGCTTTGTTGTTTGGTCGTCATTACTACCTTGTATTCATAGCTCCAACGCGGGCCAAGATCTATCATACCATCTATTCTTACACTGACAGCATTTATTAGGTTAATGAAATCTGTGGATGAAAACGGGAGTAATGTAGAAGGACAAAGATAAATTAATAATAAATAGTACTCTGTACTCTCTGCTTACCCCGCTAGGGATCTGGCGTGATGGTATAGATAGATAGTTAAAAAAAGGCTGACATTGTACCCGGTATAATGGCAATAGACTCACCCCCTATTACTTGGGACCTAGCATCGTCGGCGAAAACTGGTGTACACAGTACACCTCTGCCACTCCCGCGTAGGGAATATAGGAGTGACGGTGTTAATAGCATTTTCATATTCGAGTCGTGGTCGTCGTTAAGCCGAGTTGGAAGCTTTATTGGAGGCTTGACAAGTTCCACCAGCAGGTGTTCACAAACCTGCACCACCAAACTGGCTTAGCGTGCTGGAGAATAACTTAATCTCTCTCACCTCGATTTGTGAAAGCTTTCGCCCAGCAGTAGGACAATATGGACTGATATTATTATTACAGTTTCACAAGAATCTTTTCGCCCGCGGTCAAGATCGGAACTCTGTCATCAAGTAAAATACTTCATGAGTCGCAGAGTTGTCTTTTGCTATAAAAGGACATTGTTCTGCGCCCATACATGATTTTCCCCAGAACCAACAGCAATGAGAAAATACTGGTGTGATTCCAAATCATCCATAAATTCTCTTAAGGCATTTATTATTAAACGGACAAGCGGGAGAATCGCAATATTGCACAAAAGTATTAGATTTTGAGGTTATAATTCAGTATCCATTAATACATACGAGGTTATATTGTGTGTTGACATTCAGTAAAGATGTCGGCAACTTCGATATAAGTACTTACAATACTTTGAAATATTCGTTTTTGATTGCAAATTGTCCGTTAGATACGGATATTTGCAATTATTTTAATAAAACAGATAAATAATAATGGTATAGGTCAAATGTTGGTTGGTTCTGGGGCAATTTTCGAGAATGTCCTTTGCTCAATTTTTTTTTTAATAAGTAGCTGCGCTACTAAATTTTACCAAATGGTAACCCTAATCTCACACCAACGCCCCCCTGACAATGTCATCGATGAGCCAAAAGGTCCTTATAATCTATCTATCTATCTATATCATCAAGCCAGTTCCCTTGCGGGGTAGGCAAAGAGTACAGAGTTCCAACAGATTCGTTCCTTACAGACCTCTCTGGCTTCTTCCACTCTCATAGTTCGTCTCATACACGCTCGCCGGTTACGGAGACTCTTGAGTTGCCCTTTAGATAAGACACGGTCTATTTGGTCATGGTAAGATAGTCTAGAGATATCCTTATAATATTAATAATATTAGCCCTGTTAAGAAACTGTCCCATTGTTGGGTACGGGCCTCCTCTCAAACTGAGAGGGTTTAGGCCATAGTCCACCACGCTGGCCCAGTGCGGGTTGGCAAACTCTTAGGCATGGTTTCCTCACGATGTTTTCCTTTACCGTTAAAGCAAGTGATAGTTAATTTTTAATACGCACATGCTTTCGAAAATACACCTGAGACCTCTGAGTTTGCAATCCAACGGTCTAACCAGTAGGCTATCACTTGCTTTTCCTTAAAAAGTTTCTTGTGGGACTATATTATTTAATAAATTCAGAACTCACACAGAATGCAGGCTACACTCGTGACCCAAAACATAATAAAATCTTTATTGAAAATGGCGGATTAATATTTTATTGTTATTGTTCTTTTACGAGTATGTATTGATGACGGCTTGACCTTGTAGTTAGAGTGTAGGCCTCTTCACCTACTGGATCGAGTTGTCGCGGGTTCGATTTCCGAATGAGACATATCTTTGTGTAATAATAAATAGAAAGAATGCCAGAAGAAAGAATGACAAAACAGATATACTATGCGAAAGTGGAAGGATGTAGGTACCGGGGAACACCTAGACTATCTTACCACGACCAAATAGACCGAGTCTTATCTGAAGGGCAAGTCAAGAGTCACCATAACCGGCGAACGTGTATGAGACGAACTATGAGAGTGAAGGAAGCCAGAGAGGTATGTAAGGAAAGAACCTGTTGGAACTCTGTATTCTCTGCCTACCCGGCAAGGGATCTGGCGTGATGATATAAAATAATAAATGGAAATTTTAAATTAAAATATGTCAATCACGAGGTCCTGGGTTCAAATCCTAGGTCAGACAAATGTAGTTTTTCCATCGAAAAGTTTTAGTCCGTAGTCTGGAATTGTGCCCGATTAATGAAAATAGGTTCGCCCCCTATTACATGGGACCTAACATCGTCGCCGAAAAGTGGCTGTACACAGTACACCTCTGCCACCCCCGCTTGGGGAATATAAGCGTGACGGTGTTTCTTGTTTTCGATTATTTAAATTAAAAAGGCCTTTTTCAAAACAAGGTTTCGTAGCAACACAATAAAGATATCTCGCTTAGTTGAGAAGTTCCTATGTCTTCTTTCCGAATTCATCATCAGACCCTGGACACCATTCGGGTCTAACATTCTCGCCAAGACAAATCCAACGAGCCCAAACACGGCAGGGTTATATTGAGTGGTTGGGTAGTTCCGTTGGCCACCTGGCGACTTTATCATCAGACCTTGAACACTATATAGTTGTATAGCACGTGTCAACACCAATCTAACAAGCCGAAACACGAGGGTGTTCAGTTGTATATTTCACATGTTCCTTTGCCCAACCTTCCAACTCCATCATCAGACCAGCTTCATGGCACCGTATTATTGCACTGTTACCGAAATTACATACGTATGCTAAATTTCAGCTCAATCGGATACCCGCAAGTGCTTGAAAAATGGATCACGAAATTTTATCTTGCAAAAAAGGGCTATTAGGGCCATCTATAGCTTGAGTAGTCGCGACTCTTTAAGAGAACTGTTCTAGGTAGCTAATATCATGACGGTCCCATGTCAATATATTTATGAAAACATTATGTATACTAGAAAAAAAATTATATCTTTTTAATCAGCTAGGTGATAGGCATTGCTATAACACACGACATAGAAATAAATTTGATGAACCGCAGTTTCGTCTGTCAAAAATTCACACGTCTTTCATGGGGCACTGTGTTAGATTTTACAACAAAATTCCAATTGACGTCACTAAACTTAGTGAAAATAAGTTCAAAGCTTGTGTAAAACGAACACTTTGTAAGCAAGCTTATTATTCAATAGAAGATTATTTAAATGATAAAAAAGCTTGGATAGATGTTATTCCAGCTCCACCTGAGTCATGACAACCTATTCAACTGTTGTTAGTTAACATTCCCTCTCTTCCTTCTATTAATTTAACACAATGTGTACTTTTTTTAGTAAATGAGGGAACAATGTAGCCATTCTCATAAATAGTATTATTCGCTCTTTTAACTTAGACTCACCTGATGACCAACCTACATTGTTCTCCCATACCCCACAACAAAATGTAGATGAAAAAGTTTGTAATTTTTATTTTAAAAGAGTAACCGTGGAATTTCCTGCCCTTCTTCTCCACAGGAATGACATTCCGAAGTGGCGGTAGAGTCTTTGTTACTTTTCTGACGATTCATAAATACTGTAATGATTTACATGAATAAAAAAAAACATTCTGAAATTCTAAATTCTGAACTAGAAAAACAGAGAGACAGACATACGAACATTGCAAGTTAAATAAAAGCAAAGTCCTTTCCTCACAAATTTCGGTGAGAGAGATTAGGTCATACTCCAGCACGCGGAGCCATTGCGTTGCGGTGGAGGCAGGCTTGTGGACACCTGCTGGTGGAACTACTGCTTGGTTAGTCACTAGGTCCACCCCCCCCCCCCTCCCCCGCACGGGACAAATCTTTGTATGACCCACAAATGTTTCGGTCTGGGTGTTTGTGTATGTAAATGTCATGTTTGTAAACGCAAAGGAATAATTACTTACCACTCGTTCGCTCGGACGCTTTTTCAACGCGGGATGCTGAAGCGCTTTACAGCGCTTTCAGAAATGTACAGCCATTTATTTCGTTCCAGTGCTATAGGGGTCGTCTTATCTTAAAAATTTTCAAAACTAGTCCAGAACCCGCGCCGCTTTTCGGCTTAAAAATTGCGCGTTTAACGAAAACACGTAACATCTCACTACAAGCCCCTTCGTAATATTTCGTGATTTGTTCCGAATTTGTTTAGCTGTTTGGATACCTAACCCCACCCATGTCTGAGACTGAAGATTGTGCTATTGCGCTAGTTAGTTTGGCCATCCCACTTCATGTCGTCAGATGGCCCAATTTATTGTTAGTTATTTATTTATTCACAAAGGCGATTGTAACTTATTCACACGAAACACGACATCAACAATTAAACTATGAATAACAAGGCAATACGACCCGCCCGAGAGAGAGCCCAAAACTCATTCCACCATCATGACACCCTCATCGCATCGTTCTTCATTTTCTGTCCATCTTCCTTATTCGAACCCCGTTGACTCTGGAGGTCCGTCAGCGCGCGGCCGAAGCGCTCACTAGCGGACGTCTCGCGTACTATTTGCCACAGATAATAACCACGACCATGAAGCAAATACGAAGAGGAGATGGCCTAAGCTAACGAGCCTTGTGATTTTACAAAAGCATTGACGTCATCGTGGTGGGCGTGGCTTACCTCAGTTTGTCATCGCTACTCGTTCCCTTCACTCGTCCGCTCGAGTTCGCATAGCTATCAAATATAATACTTTTTTTACTAAAAATGAAACCTTTAAAATGAAGTTATGTATCTTAACATGCAAAAATTACTGGGATCGACATTCTGATCACACAAATAATATCACATTTCACTTGTAAGTATTTTTTTCGTAATTTCTTTATAACAAGTATCATTGACGTAGACGAAACGTTTAGTTCTTACCAGTCTCCGCCAGATGGCAAATGCAAATGTGGGCTGGGCGTAACGTCCCTCTCGCCTTGTGGCACCCCGCGCAACGACACGATTCTATCTACAGAAAAATCTGTTTAGGCCATCTCCCTGCTTCGGGACCACGACGAAATATAGATATCATGGATATATTACCATAAATGACGTACCCTTTTGAGTAAATTGCCCATTTTCTTGCTGACTGTACATTTTTTTCAAAATCTGGAAAATTCAGCTCCAAAAATCACAAAAATTAAGGATATTTACAGTTTTGTTTTAGGAAACAATAGTTGAGATAGCTGCCCTTATTGTCCCATCTTAGAAATCCCCCCTTTAGGTACAGATGAATTATAAAACTTGTTCGATTTTGAACTCGGTTATAAATGGTTTACAGCGTATTTAAACCATATCATAAATAGGTATAGTCCGTATTAGTTCTACCTTATGGTCACCGTACTGTATCGTAATGGGTGCGAGCGTGAGACCCGGTGTCACGCTCGCACTCATTCATTACCTTAGGTTATTGCTATCCCTCATCATGGTTTCTCGAGTTGTTTAAATCATAGAAAAATCGGTGTTGTGTCTATGAGTAAGAGTTAAATTTTCTCTAGCAATATTTTGACATTTTTCAATCCGTTTTGGGTAATAAATTCATGTAAAGAATATAGATGATGATACATGAGCAGTTATATATACATACTTAACTAGTCACGCTGATCGACCGTATTCGCAACAGCGTAGTAAGAAAGCGAGTAGGTATGAAAGATAGTATCGGTGTAAAGATGAGAAAGAGTATGCTCCGTTGGTTCGTGCATATAGAAAGAATGCCAGAAGAAAGAATGACAAACCAGATATACAATGCGAAAGTGGTAGGATGTAGGTACCGGGGAAGACCTAGACTATCTTACCATGACCAAATATACCGTGTATTATCTGAAGGGCAAGTCAAGAGTCTCCGTAACCGGCGAGTGTGTATGAGACGAACTATGAGAGTGGAGGAAGCCAGAGAGGTATGTAAGGAAAGAACCTGTTGGAACTCTGTACTCTCTGCCTACCCCGCGAGGGAGCTGGCGTGATGATATAGATAAATAGATTAACTAGGTATATTCTACTTCACCCTTAGAGAGACGTTTAGACGGAGCATTGCTAACGCAAAATGGCGTGTGTGTGTGAATGATATACGCTGTTGGCCGCGGGGCCTTTACAGCTTCACCGGACAAGAGGGCGAGCGTGCAATCACTACGCTCGAGCCAGAAGGGCAAGGGGGCAACTAGCTCAAGGACGCCTCAAGAAGGAACGGCCTCGGCTTGGGCAGTCGCTGTGGGGGAGGGCGTATACTAGGTGTCTCGCCGTGGTGCTCTGCACCGGCCGGCGGGCAAGAGATTCTTCGACCTCGCCGGCGAAGTCGGTGTCTGATTCTGTGTGCGATATCTGTATTCGAAAGAAGGGATGTAAGGGCATCGGAATGGCCGGTGAGAACATGCCGCGGACGGCGGTAGCGGCTGATAGGAGGGCAGTTAGGTTCGTAGTCTGTGGCTGCTACAGTTAGGGGATTACAGATAGGGGATGATTGGAAGCGTTCGCAAAATATCGGGTTGTTGCCTTTTTAATGAAGGCGCGAATAGGTTCGAGACCGAGATCGGAATAGAGCGAAAATAGTGTCTAAAGCAACCTCAGTTAGCATGTGTGTGATGCCAGTGGTCGATGTGTTCAAAAGCTGTCAATGTATACATGCGCGTGCGTGCTACCTACTCTACCTACTATGAGTAGATAAATTCTATAAGTAAACTAAACAAGTAATTCATCCAAGATCACCATAATGCCGACCATTGGACCAGCCGTCATCCAATATTGTATTGTACATCGTATCTAAACCAGGTCAAAGTGAAAGCAGCGATAATACATTGTGACAAGACACACATTTATATGTAGCAAATATATTAGGGGATTGTTAGCGTGCTCTCAATACACCGGCGGGTTATACCAAACCGCAGAGTAATCGTTAAGCACTCATCGACCAGGAGAGTGACAGCGATGCAATTACTTTACAAATGAGTAATAAGGGACGAATATATAGAGCGCGCGTTTGGTAATAAACGACGTATTTGCACAAATTTGATCTATCTATATGTATAACATCACGCCAGATCCCTTGCGGGGTAGGCAGAGAGTACAGAGTTACAACAGGTTCTTTCCTTACATACCTCTCTGGCTTCCTCGACTCTCATAGTTCGTCTCATACACGCTCGCCGGTTACGAAGACTCTTGACTTTTCCTTCAGATAAGACTCGGTTTATTTGGTCGTGGTAAGATAGTCTAGGTCTTCCCCGGTACCTGCATCCTTCCACTTTCACATTGTATATCTGTTTTGTCATTCTTTCCTCTGGCTTTCTTTCTATATGCCCGAACCAACGAAGCATGCCCTTTCTCATCTTTACACCGATACTATCTTTCATACCTACTCGCTTTATTTTCTAAAAAAACTACACTATGAAATAAAAAACTGCTTTACAAAAACTTAGCTGCAATTATTCGATATGGTTTTAAGTAAATTCTATTGACTAGTCCTTAAGCGTTTTGCGTTGGAATTAGAAAATATAAAACAATATAGTTCACGAAAGGATGAAAAACGTTTAAGTGGTAACAAGCAAAACAAAAACTGACAATGGCAACTTAATATAAAATGTTACATAATAATATATAAATCATACTCATACCACATAGAGCGCCGCCTCAACACTGTGCTTTTTGAAGCCAGCGCTGGTATTCTTAGAGTGACCACGGGATGTCACGCTAAATAGGTCATCAACTCTGAGCTTTTTTATGAGACCTGTAGTAAGAGACCACGTCTCTGTATCATCCATATATCATCACTGGTAACACACATTGACTAAAAACTTTAGTCTTTAGGCACTGAGGTTATTTATACCCAATAATAAATACTGGATTATAGGACTTTGTTCGTTTGACACGCCGATGTGAGAAAATAATCTCAAAATGCTTCAGGACTGCGTGGACTAACGTAGTCGCGTAATATGGTACTTTGAACGTACGTACGTACGTACCATGAAGCACTTCCTCTGCCACTGCGACGCACTGGCGGCGCGGCGATTAAAGCTACTGGGAGCCTATACAAACCCAGAGGACCTTCGGCTCTTGCCGGCCTTGCGGCTGGAATCTACAGCCTGGTACAGAGAGTATTTAGTTCTTTAGGTACGTAAGAGCATTTGGGCAAGGACAGCGCAAAAGATCCCATCGGGTCGAAGTGCGCCAGAGGTTTCCTCGGTCCGATAAGCCAACAAGATAAGATAGGAATATGGTAATTTACAGCATATCCAACAGCAAAGTCTCCAAAAACTTGTAAATATGTTTAGGGTAAAACAATTCATCAATAAGTATATTTCTAAAACAATTCTATAACATCCATATCTATAAACATGTCTAAATGGTTACTTTTACTCAAGTATCTACTTAGCACACCATTTTTATAAGTTGAGAAACTGTCAAAGTAAGAAATGTCAATAGTGAGTTTTCATAGCCAAGTATAGAATTTACCTAGACTATCTTACTATGATCAAATAGACCGAGTCTATCTGAAGCAAGTCAAGCAAGTCAAGAGTCTTCGTAACCGGCGAGCGTGTATGAGACGAACTATGAGAGTGAAGGTAGCTAGAAAGGTTCGTAAGGAAAGAACCTGTTGGAACTTTGTACTCTCTGCCTACTCTGCGAGGGACCTAGCGTGATGATATAGATAAATAGATAGATATAAGTATAGAATTTTAAACAAATGACTTTACTCGGCTAAGTAAATTCTTAAGACTAAATAATTAAATGTCTATAGTACAGGTGTAAGTTTGTACGTATTTTTTTCAAACTGCCCTCTTGCCTCTGCGGAGACTTGTCCTTCAAATAAGACACGTTCTATTTGGTCATGGTAAGATAGTCTACGTCTTCGCCGGTACCTACATCCTTTCACTTTAGCATTATTCTTTGTTTTTAGTAAAAGTTCTAATACAAAACCCTTATAGGATCACTTCGTTGGCCGTCTGTGCGACAGTTATCACCTTTTTTAGGGTTTTTTTTTCTCAGGAACGACTTGAGGTATTAAGTTGAAATTTGTACTAAATACAAAGGTATATGATCCCCTACTAGATTAAAATGAAGGTTCTAAGTAAACCCAAACAAAAAATATGGCCATTTAAAGTCACTCATTAGAAATTATATCCTAGAATCGAAATTATGACCTAGAATCGTGGAATTTGGCAAGAAGCAAGGTTTTAAAGTACAAGTAAAGGAAGAAATCCGATATTTGTCAATTTATAACTATAACATATAAAAAAATAATTATTTTCCCTCAAATCTGAAGAAATATTAAATTTTTAATTAAAATAGCGCGGTCTAGTGACTACCTCACACTCTACAACAATAATCTTTTCTTTGTCTATGTGCTATCAGTGACATTTTCATTGTACTATTTTGATTTGTGGCGATTAAATATTTATTCACACACACACAGAGATCTGTGTACGGTATAGGACATAAATTGGATCAGATTGTCGATTTGTTCTTTTATTTTTATATAGTTTGAATGAAAATTAAATATTATTAATTTAGTTACGGCAAAATTTTATAAAGAAAGAGTACTTTTTTAAAAGGTATTTTTATGGACTGCCTAGTTGTACAAGTAGGTACCGTATTATGCGTTTAGAGATCCCGGAGGATCTCGTACAAAATGTAGGGCGAGCAAAATGTAGTTCTTCTATAGAAAATTTCCCAGTATCAGTCTGGAGCCCGAAGTTGTGCCCGGTATAATAGCAATAGTCTCGCCTCTATTATATTGGCACCTTACATTCTCAGCAATAAGTTGGTGGTGGCGCACATAGTACACCTCTTGGCTACTCCCGCTTAGGGAATGTAGGCGTCCCGGTGTGTGTGAATTTTTTATACGGAAATAATTGAATGTCAACGTTGTTCATTTAAATTGTAAAATATATAAAAATAAACATCGTCACACCTGTATTCCCCAAGCTCGGATGTTAGGTCTCATGCAACAGGGGGCAAGCCTCATGCCATTATGTCGGGCACAATGCCAGTTGACACTGGAAATATTTCTATCGAAAAATTACATTTGTCTGACCTGGGATTCGAACTCAGGACCTCGTGATCGCTACGCGCATTATTCGCCAATAGACTAATGCAGTATAGGTAACTTTTTAGGAGCTTTTGTGTTCGTATATCTGTCTGTCTTTCTGGTTCAAATCTTGTAATCCAGCACTTCGGGTATTTTATTCATTAGTTTTATTTTATTTTATTAATATATCCAATAGCGTTTGACAATAGAAAGCATCCGACTGAGCTGAAATGTAGCATACATGTGTAAGTTCGGTGACAATGCATTAATATAGTACATACCATGGATCCAGCTAGAGAACAGTCTTTTGATGGGGTTGAAAGGTGGCCATGGGAACATGTCATCTAAACAACATAACCACCTCGTGTTTAGGCTTGTTAGATTGGTATTGACAAGTACTATACAGATGAACTTAAAATGAACATGGACAAAACGAAAATAATGTCTAAAGTCCATGTCGTACCCACCGCACTCACCGTTGGGAACTCTACTCTTGAAGTTGTCGACGAATACATTTACCTGGGACAGGTAGTCCGGTTAGGTAGGTCCAACTTTGAGAGAGAGGTCAATCGACGAATCCAACTCGGCTGGGCAGCGTTCGGGAAACTGCGCAACATCTTCTCATCCAAAATACCTCAGTGCCTTAAGACTAAAGTTTTTAGTCAATGTGTGTTACCAGTGATGATATATGGATCAGAGACGTGGTCTCTTACAATAGGTCTCATAAAAAAGCTCAGAGTTGCTCAGCGAGCTATGGAGAGAGCTATGCTCGGCGTTTCTCTACGCGATCGAATCAGGAATGAGGAGATTCGTAGAAGAACCAAGGTCACCGACATAGCCGTTAAGATTAGCAAGCTGAAGTGGCAATGGGCGGGCCACATAGCGCGTAGATCGGACGGGCGTTGGGGCAGAAAGATTCTAGAGTGGAGACCACGTATTGGCAAGCGCAGCGTGGGACGACCGCCTGCCAGATGGACCGACGATCTTGTGAAAATCGCAGGAAGTCGTTGGATGCAGGTGGCATCGGACCGGTTACGCTGGAAAGCGATTGGGGAGGCCTATGTTCAGCAGTGGACAAGTATAGGCTGAGATGATGATGATGATGATGATGATACAGATGATGTTAGGGTCTGATGATGAAGTGGCAAGGTGACCAACGGAACTACCCAAATACAAAACATACCCCCGTCGGGTTTGAGCTCGTTGGATTTGTCTTCACGAGTTCTGTAGACCCTGATGGTCTTTAGGATCTGATGATGGAACCGAAGGGTGGCCAACGGAACTAGCCAACTACTTAACATAATCCCACCGTGTTTGGGTTCGTTGGATTTGTCTTGACGAGTTCTGTAGACCCGGATGATGTCGAGGATCTGATAATGGAGCTGGAGGGTAGCCAATATAACTTCTCAATTACTGAACATAATCCTGCAGTGTTTAGGCTCGTTGGATTTTTCTTGACGAGTTTTATAAATCCGGACACTGTCCAGGGTCTGACGATGGAGCCGGGAGGTGGCCAACGGAACTACCCAACTACTTAACATAGCCCCGCCGTCTTTGAGTCGTTGGATTTGCCATGACGAGTTCTATAGACTCTGATGATATTCAGGATCTGATGATGGAACCGGAGGGTGGCCAAAGGAACTACCCAACTACTCAACATAACCCCACCGTGTTTGGGCTCATTGGATTTGTCTTGACGAGGTCTCTAGACCCGACGAAACTACAAATTGGCGCTGAAACTGGCCGAAACTGAACCAGCTACGAAACTCTCAGAGCGCGAGTCCTACTTGCACTTCTCCAGTAATTTTTTAATAATAGCGCTAACAACGCAATATACAGACTACCTACCTATACCTCTGCGATCCCCGCATTTGGAAAGGGGTGACTGTTTTTGTTAAGTTTATGATTATGTTACTTAACTACAGTTAAGTTAGCCGTGGAAGTGAACGTTACAAGTGTTTAGAAGGTTAAATTAACACTTACTCGTTAAATACTGCAGTTAAACTTTGCTGCGAAATAACTTTTTATTTTGATGATTCATTTACATGTTTTTCGAAGAAACGAGTTATTAATTATTTGAGAATTTTGACGTATATGCATTTACGCTTGTTATACCTGAAGAGCGAGAGGTGTAGATATTTTACTAAAATGTCACCGTTA
Source organism: Phalera bucephala (assembly GCA_905147815.2). Classification (NCBI taxonomy): domain Eukaryota; kingdom Metazoa; phylum Arthropoda; class Insecta; order Lepidoptera; family Notodontidae; genus Phalera; species Phalera bucephala. Next base: position 10,279,124 of record LR990637.1, on the reverse strand, counting down.
TTCTTGTTTTTTTTTTTGGTCTAAGACCGACATGACCTAATCTTTCATTTATCTTGTTTTGTGAGCGGTCATTGCCCAGCTGTGGAACAAAATAGACCGGTCTTTTACAACAAAAAACAAACGCTGCCACGACTATATTCGCCAAGCAGGGGGGCAGAGGTGCACTTTTCGCCGACGATGTTAGGCCCTTACTGCCTCGTTGATCGAGTGGTGAAGCGCATCGCTTTGTGATCACGAGGTCCTGGGTTCAAATCCTAGGTCAAACAAATTTAGTTTTTCTATCTCTATCTATGTATATCATCACGCCAGATCCCTTACAGGGTAGGCAGAGAGTACAGAGTTTCAACAGGTTCTTTCTTTACATACCTCTCCGGCTTCCTCCACTCTAATAGTTCGTCTCATACACGCTCGCCGGTTACGGATACTCTTGACTTGCCCTTCATATAAGACACGGTCTATTTGGTCGTGGTATGATAGTCTAGGTCTTCCCCAGCACCTACATGCTTCCACTTTCGCATTCTATATCTGTTTTGTCATTCTTTCTTCTGACATCCTTTCTACATTCCCGAACCAACGGAGCATACCCTTTCTCATCTTTACACCGATACTATCTTTCATACCTACTCGCTTTCTTACTACGCCGTTAGATGATGACAGAAGAAGATGTAGTTTTTCTAACGAAAAATTTCCAGTATGAGCCCGGAGTCTGGATTATACCCGGTATATGGCAATAGGCTCGCCCCTGTTACATGGTTCCTAACATCGTCGGCAAAAAGTGGGTGTACTCAGTACACCTCTGCCATCCCCGCTTGGGTAATATAGGCGTGACGGTGGTGTGATTTTAGGTCCCATGTAATAAGGGGCGAGTCTATTAACCATTGTACCGGACACAATGCAAAATCCGGGCTGATACTAAAAAAAGAACCGTCTGTCTGTGGTACCGTAGCTCCTAAATGGATGTACCGATTTTGATTTAGTTTTTTTTTGTTTGAAAGGTGATTAGGTCGACAATGTTCTTGCTATGCTTGCTATGCTATGATTCAAGAAAATCCATCTAGCCATTTGAAGATCATCAGGTCTTTTCTAGTTGAAGGGATGTGTGCATCTATTAAAAAGCTATACTTTCGATGAGAGCTTAAGGAAGAGAATGAAAGCAGGATTAATGCGGTCGAAATGCGAGCTCGGCGGAAGATGTGCGGAGTGAAGCTGACCGACCGTATTCGCAACAGCGTAGTAAGACAGCGAGTAGGTATGAAAGATAGTATCGGTGTAAAGATGAGATAGGGTATGCTCCGTAGTGTATCGGCGTGGGGGACCGCATCCTCCTTCTGCGAGACTTTGATGTCCCAGAAGGAGGAGGCCGAGCTGGATCGGGAAAGGGCCGATCCTGCTTGACGAAGGCGACGGCGCCGGGGCGCCAGGACCCCCAGCTCAATAGCCCGGGGCTTAAGAATACGGGCTAACTCGCGTCCCCCGCCGCAATATCTGGCGGGGGTACCCCCCCTGCTACAACATCAGCAGGGGGGCTTTTGGGGTCACGGACGCAAGGGGCGGGGGCCCTGAGCGTTTACGAGCAACCCCGAGGAGGACGGCGGCGTGGTGTGGCCCGTGGCGTGGTGTGGCCCACGTCGTAGTGAGCACCGCGTCGGTGCGGGGGGGAGCATGTCATTAAGTCTCCCTCCGATGGCGGGCTCGTCAGAGCGAGGCACAAGAGGGGCACCGGTGCGTTCCATACGGAGATCCCGGAGCCCCTCCAAAGTGCTGATGTCGGCTACCCTGGGGTTTTTAGTCGGTAGAAATCCGAAACGCCCCGCGAGCTTCCCCCGAGGCTCGCGGAAGTCATACGCAGGATTTTCCAAGGGTTAAAAAAAAAAGTTTATGCTCCGTTGGTTCGGGCTATAGAAAGAATGTCGGAAGAAAGAATGACAAAACAGATATACATTGCGAAAAGTTAAAAATGAGAAAGGAAGACCCACACTATCCTACCTTATCGGAAGTGCAAGTCAAAAGTCTCCGCCACCGGCGTGCGTGTATGAGGCGAACTATGAGAGTGGAGGAAGCCAGAGGTCTGTAAGGATAAAACCTGTTGGAACTTTGTACTCTGTTTACCCCGTAAGGGATCAAGCGTGATGATATAGACACATAGCAGAGTTGTGCAAAAAATAATTGTGAAAACATTAAATTGCGTAAAGCGTGCCCCTCTCATTGCCGTCTTTGCATAGCAATCGGGGCTGTGGTTGCAGGCCTTCCCAGATTAGCAGCATGTTTGAGACTGAGTGCTGCGTGCTTTGTGCCTCATCGCTGCCGCTGTGGTGAGACCGTCGATCAGCTTGGACACCACGGACTCTCGTGTCTGCGGAGTGAGGGAAGAATATCCCGGCCTTCAAGCCTCAACGATATCATCCGTCGGACTCTTGCCATCGCTATTGTGCCTGCCGTTTTGGAGCCAAGTGGTTTGTGGCGTAGGAGGCCGGATGGGATGACCCTTATTCCCTGGAAGATGGGGCGGTCCTTGGTATGGGATGCTACTTGTGTGTATACCCTGGTAACATCCCACCTTCCAGAGCCAAATGTTAAAATTATAATATAAATGTACTTTGCTTCTTTCAGTACGCCAGATCGTCGTGTCGTGTCGTCCCCGTCATGTGTAAATGACACACGTCACAGCTTAAAACAGCTTCTGCACTCTACAAAGCGCAATCAGCCAGAATATAATGATTCCCACTGATCAGGTCACTGGGAAGTGGTCATGAATTGAATGCCGCAAAAATATTGAGACTGTTAGCTTATAGATGAACTAAGCCGCTAGAGCGGCAGCGTTCAGTTTGTGTCTCGGTAAAGTAAACAAAGTAAAAATAAAAAATTCTTAAATTAGGCAATAATATCCCACTGCAGGGCAGAGGATTTTTGTGACAGATAGAGGTGAGAGAGAATAGTGCCATGTGGGCCCAATGTAGTGAAGACAGGTTTATGGATACCTGGGAGGGAGTAAGTGCGTACCACGTGCTCCCGGCACACCCCTCAATGAAGTGTGCGAAAAGCATTTCCGCCAAAAGTGGATTTCCACAAAAGTGGAAGGTCGCTGGCGAGTCGCAGATGGTTGCTCACGCTTTCCCGTAACCCGCCCCAGCCACAGCGACGAATTGGGGCACGGTGGGGGGTTTAGCCGGTAAGAGTCTCGGCAGAGCCCCTCGCTTCCCCCCAATGGGGAGCGGGTATCCTATGAAGGATTTCCACCTTAAAAAAGAAGGTTTATGGACAACTGCTATTTGAACTTATCAAGCTGCCATAAAGCTTCTAACAATGTAGTGAGAACTACAAGAAAAAGTAACCGGGAGCAGCCGCTTAATGTAGTACTAACAATAATTTGTTCCGGTCTGGGTATTTTTGTATGTGAATTTTCATGTTTGTAAACGCACTCCCGACACAAGAGTAAATCCGATTGTGGACTACGTTTTTTTTTAAATAATAGAAAAGAAATGTGTCTCCTGAAACACCAAAGCGCACGAATATGGAAATACAAACGATTACCCATCTCAGGCTGATCAGTCTGAACGCTGCTTAACTTTGATATAATAGATAGATAGATAAGACAGTGCACTTAAAAGGTTAACTCTGTATTTTATGTATTACTAATATAATATTATTTTTTTATTATTAAATATTTGCATGTACTTGTTTGCAACCTTTGCCTAAAATATTTGTATAAGAGTGCTACTGATTGCTGGATTTGGAAATTGGGAAATATAACAAGCATGCTAATTATAGCGACGATGGCGTCCGAGGCGGAGAAGAACAGTAAGATTAAAAAATATAAAAAAACATATTATGGGTTGCCAAAAATTTGACTACTGTCCAACTTGAGACGCCGATTGACTAGCTAGCTGTTAATATTGCGGTTTCGACCATATTCCATGTAGCGAGGAGGCATATCTCTAATGCGTTTTTTACTTCACTTTAAGGATTATTCCTGCGTTGTAGGTGCGCTTAAAAACATAAAATTCACATTCACAAACACTTAGACCTAAAAAAAATATACGAGTCACACAAAGATTTGTCCCGTGCGAGGATCGAACCCGCGATACCTAGACCCAGTGGACAGAGTGCCTTAAGGTCTTAACTGCTGAAACAAGCCGTTGTCAATGCCCAAGCCTGCTAATTGCTGATATATCAAACGTTATACTGATTTTGGGTCTGTTGAGTGAAGTATCTGTGATATTATCTGTGCCCGTGTCGTCCCCGTTATGTATAAACTCTATACTTTCGCTGGTTAGCGACCACAGAAAAAAAATACGCATAACTAACTGTACCATATACACTCAAACAACAAGAAATCAGTTCACTTTACGCGCTAGGGGAGATCGCGCGTCTCCTCATGACAAAAATTTTGCAATATCATTTACGAAAAACGATATAGTTTATAAATAAAAAGAGTGTATTTGTGTGATGTTGTGTATTATTAATAATAAACATTTAATATTGTACATTTTTCTGTGAGTTCTTAAGGTTGGTAAACTGTTTTATTGTTTATAAATGTATTTTATTGAATAGTTGCGCAGTTAAGTTTTGTAATGGAAATTCTTAATGTTTGCATTTTAATTAATTTCTATACATATTATGTATACACTTATACCCGGGTTTTTTCTTGAAAGGAGTACTAAATACACCCAAGTTTCCCCGTATACGTATTAATTACATCTTATAAAGAATTCAAGAGTCTCCACAACCGGCGAGCGTGTATGAGACGAACTATGAGGGTGGAGGAAGCCAGAGGGGTCTGTGAGCAATGAACCTGTTGGAACTCTGTACTCTCTCTCTCTCTGTAGATTTTATGGGATAAGTTAAAAAATATTCCTCACTATAATTTCATTGCAACATTTCATAAAATCGATTTTTAATTACATGGGATCTTGCGGTGTAGGCAGAGAGTACAGAACGGAGATGGGCATAATGTAATCAGATTAATGAATAACCACCCCCGCTTGGTAAATATAGGCGTGATGGTGTATTAATTATTAACGATTAAAATTACATTTTGTAATCTTCAACGTTTACGGTTACACTTTTAATCTTGAATCATGATTGAATATGAAAAAATACAATTGTAATCATTAGTCTGATTATTATATAGATTATTAATTATTTCCGTATGCAGTCCGTTCCGCTAGCAGTGGAAACCCGGCTTGATAGCGGAGGAAGCCAGAGAGGTCTGTAAGGAAAAAACCTGTAGGCACTCTGTACTCTCTACCTACCCCGCAAGGGATCCACAGTAAAAATAGCCGAAAACGGACTGGCTACCAGTGTTGTAAATATGCTCGAATATTTAACGTGTCTCAACGCTCGTAATCGTCGACTCAGCGCTAAACGCTCGAAGTTCAGCGATCATTTTTACAACACTACTCGTGTGTGTGTGTGTGTGAGAATGATCTACGCTGTTGGCCGCGGGGCCTTTACAGCTTCACCGGACAAGAGGGCGAGCGTGCAAGCACTACGCTCGAACCAGAAGGGCAAGGGGGCAACTAGCTGGCGGGCGCCTCGAGGAGGCACGGCCTCGCCGTGGTGCTCTGCACCGGCCGGCGGGCAAGGGATACTTCGACCCCGCCGGCGAGGTCGGTGTCTGATCCTGTGTGCGGTATCTGTATCCGAAAGAAGGGATGTAAGGGCATCGGGAGGGTCGGTGAGAACATGCCGCGGACGGCGGTAGCGATTGATAGGAGGGGGAGTTAGGTTCGTAGTCGGCGGCGGCTACGAATAGCGGGTTTCTATGATTGGACGCGTACGCGAAATATCGGGTTGTCGCCTTTTTAATAAAGGCGCGAATAGGTTCGAGACCGAGATCGGAATGGACAACACTACTCGCTACGCTACGCTCCTTGGCTTATTGATGGGAGGCTATATACACAGTGTAATTTTAGTCGTACCGGAGCGAAACCCAGGTAATGTATCCAATACCTACTACTGTTCACTGGTAATAAAAAATAAATAAAAGGAGACTTCAATAAATAATATCCACCTACTGACCTATCAGAATACCTAAGATGAAAATTCGAAACACCGAAGGTCTGTGTGTGTGTGTGTGAATGGTCTACGCTGTTGGCCGCGGGGCCTTTACAGCTTCACCGGACAAGAGGGCGAGCGTGCAGCCACTACGCTCGAGCCAGAAGGGCAAGGGACAACTAGCTCAAGGGCGCCTCAAGGAGGAACGGCCACGGCTTGGGCAGTCGCTATGGGGGAGGGCGTATACTAGGTGTCTCGCCGTGGTGCTCTGCACCGGCCGGCGTGCAAGGGATTCTTCGACCTCACCGGCGAGGTCGGTGTCTGATCCTGAACACCGAAGGTATCTACCGGCCAGCTGACGAGCTGTGCCGCCCCTCAAAATCATTCCACGCTTAGTATAGGTTCTTTTTTAATGTACTCAATTAGTATTGTAAAGGAAATGTTACTTATTAAAGTGTTCTTCATTTAATTTTTTTATAACCAGTGAACAGGCATTGGGCTTTCGCCCCAGGACGACTAAAATTACACCGTGTGTATCAAAACTCTTTCTTAGTGCATGGTAAAACCTATTTTAAACAGTTGTACTCTGTTCAGCTCGAATGTTTCTCGCTCATCACCCTGTTGTAATGGTACCCTGGCTTCATAGTTCGTTTCAATGTAGGTGATGTTTTTCCTAATTTTGACTGGGTAATTTTATAACAAAATTAAAGGAAAATCGCCTTCCAACGATATTATAAGACACAGAATATTAATTAACTAATTACAATGACAATGAGTGATCAAAATACGACCTGTTCAGGTCATTAGATTGTACTAGCTTTTACCCGGGAATTCAGCTGCGTTTATTTTACTTTTTTGCGACAAGGATCTTTCAACTCATGGATGACATTAAGGCCTCGGACACGAAGTCAGCGGGAGCGGGGCGGTGGCGGCGGCGGTGCGGGGAGCGACGCGTTTCAATGCATACATTTATATGGAACTGACCTCGAAGGCAGCGGCGCGGGGAGCGGGCGGCAAGCGGCGTACGAGCGGTTCGTACCAATCTAGCGGTGCCCGCACGTCTGCATTGACGTAGTGTTGAGTTGTAGTATTCTTTTTTTGCTTTTTAACGACCGAAGTTTCAAAATGCCCGCCGACGTATTGGAGCAAATTAATACAATGTTTTTTATAGAATTCGATTTGATAGATTTGCTTCCTCGCCCAGTTGTAGGAATTTACATCTTCTTTTGCCCACAATAAATCAAACTTTAGGAAGGATTTAGTATCAAAAAGATGTTGTCGTCACTGTTTGGACATTTCGTTCGCGAACAATACTAATTTCTCGTAACACAACACTACGCCGCCGCTGGGGCGGCATAGTGTTGTGTTACGAGAAATTAGTACCGAAATTAGACCGTCTTTGCTGTTACATATTGATGTTCTATCGAAAATCATTGTAATAATTTGCTCCAACATATCGGCGGGCATTTTAAAACTTCGGTCGTTAAAAAGCAAAAAAGAATACTACAACTCAATACTACGTCAATGCAGACGCGCGGGCACCGCTAGATTGGTACGCACCGCTCGTACGCCGCTCGTCGCCCGCTCCCCGCGCTGCTGCCTTCGAGGCCAGTTCCATATAAATGTATGCATTGAAACGCGCCGCTCCCCGCGCCACCGCCGCCACCGCCTCGCTCCCGCTAACTTCGTGTCCGAGGCCTAACAGGAGGGCGTTAGTGTAAAATTAAATGAAGGTTACGCGAAGGAACGCTACCTTCATTACAAATTTTGCTACTTTCAGGGAGATATTTCAACAGGTGGGTCTGCACGGTGTAACTAACTAGAGACGCACTTGCTGAACAAGCTTAATCAAGCTTCACCATATGGACGCAGTGAACCGAATTGAATTATAGAACGAAATAAAAATAAAACAGATATACAATGCGAAGGTGGAAGGATGTAAGTACCAGGGAAGACCTTTTTTTTTACCTGGGGAAAATCCTGCATAGGACTTCCGGTACATCTCTTGTGCCACGCTCTGAAGAGCCCGCCTTAGAGGGGAGACTTAATGATACGCTCCACCCCGCACCAACGCGGTGCTCACGGCGACGTAGGCCACAACACGCCGCCGTCCTCCTCGGGGTCGCTCGTCAAGAACGCTCAAGGCCGCCCCTTGCGTCGGCGACTCCGAAGGCCCCCCTGCTGATGTTGGTGCAGGGGGGGTCCCCCGCCAAATATTACGGCGGGAGACTCGAATTAGCCCGTATTCTTAAGCCCCGGGCTATTGGGCTGGACCGCGGAAGACCTAGACTATCTTACCACGACCAAATAGACCGTATCTTACCTGAAGGGCAAGTTAAGAGTTTCCGTAACCGGCGGGCGTGTATGACACGAACTATGAGGAGGAAGCTAGACAGGTCTGTAAGCAAAGAACCTGTTAGAACTCTGTACTCGCAGCCGACCCCGCAAGGGAACTGGCGTGATAATATAGATAAATAAAGAAAAATGATCTTACTATCGTTTCGCTAAATATAAGAAGCATCTATTGCAGCTTTGACGATTTTTTAACAACACCATCGAACTTTAAATTTGATTTACATCTATTAATTCTAACAGAATGCAGACTTAGCCCTACGAAACTTATTCCTTTTCTCCAAAACTATCACTCATAATTCACCAAAAATCAGTTAAATCAGAATGACGGGGTAGGCGTTTATGTAAAAGGTACAATTAAGGTTAAAATAAAAGAAGTAACTCTGTATCAGGCTTCCTGCCTCGAAGTAGATATTTATAATAATATTGTATATATTAATCTCCATCTAATACAAACACGGAACTATTTAATAACTCTTTATGTACCCATTTACAGTCTTTGAACTCACAAAAAACATTATTATTGCAGGAGACATTAATATTAATATTCGGCAGGGGCCCTTCGAACAATCGTATGTCGTATCTTTCTTTGCATGGCATTTTGCGCGACGGAAGCGCTCGGCTACATTCGGTTGTGAGGTTTGCCGTCGCGCGGAGCGGTCCGCTGTGTAGCGTCATCCGTACATATCAGTACATTACAACTCCCCAAGCCGCGCCGAGCGGGACTGCGCTGTGGCGTTATCCGTACATATCAGTACATTACAACTCTCCCAGAAGCGCCGAGCGGGGCTGCGCTGTGTGGCGTCTCCCGTACAGTCAGTATATTACAACTCCCCAAGCCGCGCCGAGCGGGGCTGCGCCGTGTGGCGTCTCCCGTACAGTCAGTATATTACAACTCCCCAAGCCGCGCCGAACGGGGCTGCGCCGTGTGGCGTCTCCCGTACAGTCAGTATATTACAACTCCCCAGGCCGCGCCGAGCAGGGCTGCGCCGTGTGGCGTCTCCCGTACAGTCAGTATATTACAACTCCCCAAGCCGCGCCGAGCGGGGCTGCGCTGTGTGGCGTCTCCCGTACAGTCAGTATATTACAACTCCCCAAGCCGCGCCGAGCGGGGCTGCGCTGTGCAGCGTTATCCATACATATCAGTACATTACAACTCTCCCAGCCGCGCCGAGCGGGGCTGCGCTGTGTGGCGTCTCCCGTACAGTCAGTATATTACAACTCCCCAAGCCGCGCCGAGCGGGGCTGCGCCGTGTGGCGTCTCCCGTACAGTCAGTATATTACAACTCCCCAAGCCGCGCCGAGCGGGGCTGCGCCGTGTGGCGTCTCCCGTACAGTCAGTATATTACAACTCCCCAAGCCGCGCCGAGCGGGGCTGCGCCGTGTGGCGTCTCCCGTACAGTCAGTATATTACAACTCCCCAAGCCGCGCCGAGCGGGGCTGCGCTGTGTGGCGTCTCCCGTACAGTCAGTATATTACAACTCCCCAAGCCGCGCCGAGCGGGGCTGCGCTGTGCAGCGTTATCCATACATATCAGTACATTACAACTCTCCCAGCCGCGCCGAGCGGGGCTGCGCTGTGTGGCGTCTCCCGTACAGTCAGTATATTACAACTCCCCAAGCCGCGCCGAGCGGGGCTGCGCTGTGTGGCGTCTCCCGTACAGTCAGTATATTACAACTCCCCAAGCCGCGCCGAGCGGGGCTGCGCCGTGTGGCGTCTCCCGTACAGTCAGTATATTACAACTCCCCAAGCCGCGCCGAGCGGGGCTGCGCCGTGTGGCGTCTCCCGTACAGTCAGTATATTACAACTCCCCAAGCCGCGCCGAGCGGGGCTGCGCTGTGTGGCGTCTCCCGTACAGTCAGTATATTACAACTCCCCAAGCCGCGCCGAGCGGGGCTGCGCCGTGTGGCGTCTCCCGTACAGTCAGTATATTACAACTCCCCAAGCCGCGCCGAGCGGGGCTGCGCCGTGTGGCGTCTCCCGTACAGTCAGTATATTACAACTCTCCCAGCCGCGCCGAGCGGGGCTGCGCTGTGTGGCGTCTCCCGTACAGTCAGTATATTACAACTCCCCAAGCCGCGCCGAGCGGGGCTGCGCTGTGTAGCGTTATCCGTACATATCAGTACATTACAATTCTCCCAGCCGCGCCAAGCGGGGCTGCGCTGTGTGGCGTCTCCCGTACAGTCAGTATATTACAACTCCCCAAGCCGCGCCGAGCGGGGCTGCGCTGTGTAGCGTTATCCGTACATATCAGTACATTACAACTCTCCCAGCCGCGCCGAGCGGGGCTGCGCTGTGTGGCGTCTCCCGTACAGTCAGTATATTACAACTCCCCAAGCCGCGCCGAGCGGGGCTGCGCTGTGTAGTGTTATCCGTACATATCAGTACATTACAACTCTCCCAGCCGCGCCAAGCGGGGCTGCGCTGTGTGGCGTCTCCCTTACAGTCAGTATATTACAACTCCCCAAGCCGCGCCGAGCGGGGCTGCGCTGTGTAGCGTTATCCGTACATATCAGTACATTACAACTCTCCCAGCCGCGCCGAGCGGGGCTGCGCTGTGTGGCGTCTCCCGTACAGTCAGTATATTACAACTCCCCAAGCCGCGCCGAGCGGGGCTGCGCTGTGTAGCGGTATCCGTACATATCAGTACATTACAACTCTCCCAGCCGCGCCAAGCGGGGCTGCGCTGTGTGGCGTCTCCCGTACACTTCAGTACATTACAACTCCCCAAGCCGCGCCACCGTCGCGCTCCCGTCGCGCTGCCTCGGCTATGTGGCGAAACCTTTAATGGTATCGATTGATGGTTAGCAGTCACGGGATGGGTGACCGCTTGTATTTTTCTTTTTTGAATGTCCTCGTACTTCGGATACTTCGGAAGCCGTTGGTCTCAGTTAGTTCTTAATGTGGTAGTCGTTAAGCCAATTTGGAAGCCTTATATGCGGCTAGATAGGTTCCACTAGCTGGTGTCCATAAACCTGCCTCCACCGCACTGGCTCCGCGTGCTGGAGTATGACCTAATCTCTCTCACCGAGATTTGTGAGAGAAGGCCATTGCCCAGTGGGACAGTATTGGTTGATATTATTACAACGACGCTGGCACAACCTGCTCTATGCGGGAAGTGAAGGCGATGGCATAATATAAATACGGTGTTAAAGGTTACGTGTTATATCATAAACATTATCTAATCGATAACCACATTACGACAGTACGGAAATGTAAGCTGTAGTTTAAATAAGTAAGGTGAAGTAACAGTGTGACTGGAGGATTGGCTCCGCGGAATAAAGAAATACTTACGGCTCATACCCCGCACAAAGATTAAGGGAATTACTAACGAGAACGACCTTTACAAGAGTGAAAAGTCCCCTTCTATCAGCCGCTACCGCCGTCTGCGGCAGTTTCTCACCGACCCTACCGATGCCCTTACATCCCTTCTTCGGATACAGATACCGCACACAGGATCATATATCCCTTGCCCGCCGGCTGGTGCAGAGCACCACGACGAGACACCTAGTACATGCCCTCCCCCATAGCGACTGCCCAAGCCGAGGCCCTTCTTCTTTTTTTTTTTACGAAACGAAGCCCCACACTAGTATTTATTCCTGTGTCGTGGGTGCGTTTACAAACATGAAAATTCACACATAAATACCCAGACCGGAACAAATAATTGTGGATCACACAAAGATTTGTCCCGTGCGGGAATCGAACCCGCGACTATTAAACACAGTGGGCGGAGCGGCTTAAGCTCTTAACCACTGCGCTAAATCGTCCGTCCACAGAAATGACTTTCCGAACGGGTAGAGTCTTAAGTAATCAATTTTTTTTTTCCTTTTTACTAATCATAAGTGCCTTTTGGTCTACATGAATAAAAAAACTTTTGATTTTGATACGTAGATTTTAGCTTCACTTTATTTTTAGAAGCTAATACAGTTGCAACGCATTGCTCGCCTGCGTTATTAACTACTTAGTGTTATTTCTGACTTTCTTTAAGTGTAAATTCTTTTTTTTATACTTAGCTTTTAAGTTGTAAATAGTCGTTTTTATAATAATTATATAATATTAGCTCTGTTAAGATACTGTGCCACCGTTGGACACGGGCCTCCTCTCAAACTGAGAGGGTTTAGGCCATAGTCCACCACGCTGGCCCAGTGCGGGTTGGCGAACTTCACACACCTTCGAGAAACTCTCAGGCATGCAGGTTTCCTCACGATGTTTTCCGAAGGACAGGCGGCAAGTTTTTTCTCGTGCGAGAGAAAATTTCATCAGCCCATGATTAGAGTCTCGTATACAAGTCAAAATAATCTTGTCCTGGATGCTCTAATGACCTAACCTAAGACACTGTACCATAGGGACCATTACCAACACAACGAAAAATCACCGTTATTCTCCGCAAATCATATTCGCATGGACGATAATTGGACGACACACCAGCTTGACTAGGGCTGCCAACGTTGTTTTAGAAGTAATAATGAACGTCTATATCATCACGCCAGATCCCTTGCGAGGTAGGCAGGGACTATAGAGTTCCAACAGGTTCTTCACAGCTGATTCAGATGGATAAATAATGTCGGAGGAAAGAATGACAAAACAGGTTTACAAAGCGAAAGTGGAAGGGTACCGGGGTGGACCTAGAATATCTTACCATGACCAAATAGACCGTGACTTATCTGAAGCGCAAGTCAAGAGTCTCCGTAACCGGCGTGTATGAGACGCACTATGAGAGTGGAGGAAGCCAGAGAGGTCTGTAAGTAAAGGACCTGTTGGAACTCTGTACTCTCTGCCTATCCTATAAGGGATCAGGTCTCTATTATAAATAAAAATAATATGTATCCGTTGCAGTAGTAATATATATCGTAGCAGTGATAGCCTACTGGTTAGACCGTTGGACTGCAAAGTCAAAGGTCTCGGGTTCAAACCCAGGCACGCACCTACGTCTTTTCGAAAGCATGTGCGTATTAAAAATTAATTATCACTTGCTTTAACGGTGAAGGAAAACATCGTGAGGAAACCTGCATGCCTAAAAGTTTCAAGAAGGTGTGTGAAGTTCGCCAACCCGCACTAGGCCAGCGTGGTGGACTATGGCCTAAACCCTCTCAGTTTGAGAGGAGGCCCGTGCCCAACAGTGGGACAGTTTCTTAACAGGGCTAATATTAATATTAGTATATATCCGTTTGCAGAGAGGGCAAATAACGTACCAAGAGTAATATTTATTTTAAATTTGCTTGCATAAGGTACTAAATTGTTGATTATTTACTGAGTTCTTACATTTACGTGAATATTACACATGAAATATAACTATTTTTCGGATTTTATCGCGGTTTAGATGCAGGAGTAAACAAGCTTGATTGTTAATGTGGTCTCTCTTGTATAGGACAAACAAAAAGACCGGTAAAAACTCGGGTTAAAGAACACATAGCTGACCTAAAACACCGTCGCTCAAAGAAGTCTGCAGTCTGTGAACATGTCCTTGACCGCACCTGCCATAACATCAGATTTGATAGACCACAAATCCTCGTGAAAGAACACCGATTTCTACCAAGGATGGTTCGCGAGGTTATTGAAATTAAAAAACATCCTAATTTCAATAGAGAAGATGGCTGGGTGCTTCCATCGACTTGGGATCCGGTAATTAATATAATCAAATCCAAAACCAAGCATAACACTGCACGACCTCAAGACACCGTGAGCTCATTCTGCGTAGATCGGACCAACAAAAATAATTCAGAAGTTTGAGAGTACCCCGGAACAACTATGCCTTTTGGACGTCTAACACCTCAGTCCCTCCCGTGACCATGGGTGCTGCAAAGCACTCGAAACGTCGGGAACTTAAAAATCAAAAATAATCCGCGATAAAATCCGAAAAATAGTTTTATTTCATGTTGTTGATTATTTTTAATATTTTTTGCTTCTGGATGTTAAAACTATATTTTAGACTAGCTTCTTGTTGTGTTGTTGACTTTGGACCAATCATTTTTCTGGGATAAAATCTTGTATTAATCCAGATAATAAACTGTGCGCCAAATTTCATCCAAATCCGTTCAGACGTTTTTGTGTGATTGATTAACAAAGATACAAACATTTATTATATTAAAGCATTTATAATATTAATAGGATTTAAGTTGGCAACCCTTAGTGTGACATAACGGAGATATAATTATTTAGCGAGCGCAGAGTTTGTTTAACGGAAACGTGTTTTAACGGTACACAGTTAGATAGTACCTTTCTCCTCAGAAATAAGGACAACCGAGGAACTCTGCTCAATAGATGTAAGTTTTACCATAACGGCCCACGCTCATTAAATTGCACAAGAATTAAAATTACTAGCAGTAATGGGCATTATTTATTTATTTATTCTTTCTTCTTCTTCTTCTTCAAGTTATGGCTTCACACTAATTATAAGTGTATTTTGCCAGTGTCCAGTGAGATATATATTCGTGTTTGTTTTAATTAATTTGACTCCCCGATGAATTTGATGATAACGATGATAATGAAATTAATGAAGGACCCCACCCTCGATAGTAAAGCGGTGGATACTTTACATACCAATTGCGACTGCCGTTTTGAGGGAAGTTGAAAAGGCACGTTTTATCACTTTGTTACAATTACCTTCACTCATGCACATATAAGAACACATAATGGTTAATATTCCACCAACATTACACATTATTAGTCAAGATAACACAAGTTTTGGAAATTAAAACAAATTGACAACATCACTCTTTGACTTCCCGCCAAAAAAACCTATTTATTCTTTATGCACTTATATACATAGGTGGACTTAATGCCAGAGGTATTTTCTGCCAGTCTTGAGGTGATGTGGAAACAACTGTGGTAGGTGCGAAAAATTATGAGTAATAAAAAAGGATCGAAAAAAATACAAAAAAAACAATTACAATTAAAAAAAAAAATTAAAATATTTAAAAACACAAAACTAATTACATACATACAACAAAAGCAGTTATATAAAAATAACATATAATACATACATATAACTATACTATATATGAAACAGACAGTTTGACAAAACGACATGAAACAACTAGCGTTTAGAAGAATCCGCCAACATTTTGTTCAACAGATACTCCTGCAATTTTTTTTTGAGAGACGATTGGTCACCCATCTTGAGATCCTGAGGTAATGCATTTTACAGAAAGATTGATTGGACAAAGAAGGAAGAGATTATTCAATTTTTTTAATTATATGATCAATCAATATAAATTTCAATTGTATTGCCTGCATTCCCCTAAGGTACTCCGGAATAACAGTGACTTTTGGATGTCAAACGCCTCAGTCCCGCCATTTTTTTTTGAGTGTGTGAATGATCTACGCTGATGGCCGCGGGGCCTTAACAACTTCACCAGTTAAGAGGGCGAGCGTACAACCACTACGCTCGAGAAGGGCAAGGGGACATCTAGCTCAAAGGCGCCGCAAGGAGTAACGGCCTCGCTATGAGAGAAGGCATATACTAGGTGTCTCGCCGTGGTGCTCTGCACCGGCCGGCGCGTGACCATGGGTGCTGTGGAGCACTCGAAATGTCGGGAACATAAAAACCAATAATACACTGCGATATAATCCAAAATATTTTAACTGAAATTTAATTTCTTCACCATACATTTTTGAAGCCAGACTTCCACTGCAAAAGGGTAAAGAGCGAGAAATAGTTGAGCGGAAAGGACAACCGGTTAAAATAGGTTTAACCTTCCAGTATGAAATAGTTTTCATTATTTGCCTTCCACAAAAAAAGTGAAGGAACGGAGTGAAACCGTTTTTGTCCGTTTCCTCCGCAAAGTCGTCGGAGTCCTGTGGTTCATACGGAACGGCGATCTCCATTCCGATCTCGGTCTCAAACCTATTCGCGCCTTTATTAAAAAAGGCGACAACCTGATATTTTGCGAACGCGTCCAATCATAGGAATCCGCTAATCGTAGTCGCCGCCGACTACAAACCTAGCTCCTATCAGCCGCTGCCGCCGTCCGCGGCATCTTCTCACCGACCCTCACGATGCCCTTACATCCCTTCTTTCGGATATAGATACCGCACACAGGATCAAACACCGACCTCGCCGGAGAGGTGCAGAGCACCACCGCGTGACACCTAGTATATGCCGCCCCAAAGCGACTGCCCAAGCCGAGGCCGTTCCTCCTTGAGGCGTCCTTGAGCTAGTTGGCTCGAGGCAGAAGGGCTGCGGTGACGTCTCCGGCAGCGATCACGGCGGCGATCAGTATCTCCATATGATTACGCGTGCAGACACCGCCCAGACAGTGCGTTTAAGACGCAGGACGCGTTGGTGTAAACGTTTTGTTCTGGTACGAGCGTAGTGGTTGCACGCTCGTACTCTTGTCCGGCGAAGCTATAAAGGCCCCGCACACACACACACAGTTATTTATTGGTTGTTGTCACGCATGACCGCAACGAAACGGAAATTAACGAATCTGAAAATGCTATTGTCCTGATTTGGGGATTTCTTGCAACTATGATATAACATTACTCTTAAGAATTCGCAAGCCTTATCTTGTTGCACGAGCTTCTCATTTTCAGAGTTCCGAACCTCTTGCGGTAAAAACGGAACTCTTATAATTGTTGTATGTCTGTCTGTCCGACGGTTATCTTATTTTATCTTATTGGCTTACCGGACCGAGGAAACCTCAGGCGCACTTGCACCCGATGGGATCTTTTGTGCTGTCCTTGCCCAGACGCTCTTACGTACCTGAAGAACCAAATACTCCCTGTACCAGGCTGTAGATTCCAGCTGAGGGGAAGCGGCGAATTTCATCGGGGTTTGGATAGGCCACTCCCAGTAGCTTCATTCGCCGCGCCGCCGACGGTTAAAACTCTTTCTCATGATCGGGTACCATAGAGTTTATTTATTTATAATCTACAGCTAATACAGTAATATAGGTCTTCACTGATAGTCGTGGAATATGAAAATGATAATGCGTAAGCCTTAAGAGTGAGGAATAGCATAACTACACAAACAATCTTTAGTTTTTGATCTTTTTTCCGGTTTCTTCTTCTTCTTCTTCAAGTTATGGCTTCATACGAACTATAAGTGTATTTTGCCAGTGTCCACTGAAATATATAATCGTGTTTGTTTAAATGAATTCAACTCCCCGATGAATTTGATGACAACGATGATAATGAAATTAATGAAGTACCCACCCTGGATAGTAAAGCGGTGGATACTTTACATACCAATTGCAACGGCCGTTTTGAGGAAAGTCGAAAAGGCACGTTTTATCACTTTGTTACAATTACCTTTACTCATGCACATATAAGAACACATAATCGTTAATATTCCACCAACATTACACATTATTAGTCGAAATAACACAAGTTTTGGAAATTAAAACAAATTGACAACATCACTCTTCGACTTCCTGCCAAAACTCCCCTTTTTCCGGTTTCATGCATGCTGGTCGGCCAGCGCACATGACTCTTCTTTTTAACAGCATTTTAGTTTATTCCGTGGACAAAGCTGTGGGATATATACAAGCTGTAACTTAATAAACGCAAGACCTGAAAGTAGTTTGTTCTTAATCGGTAACTGAATTGATTCCAACAATATTTAATGTATCTTAATTTTTTCTTAAATTTGCAAACAATGCATTTACTCCTTCAGTGCGTTATAAAAAAATAAAATTATTCTTGATTCAGAGCAATAAGGAGATTTCAAATGCATTCCTAAAACGTATTTTTCAAACCGGACACATAAACGTGCAAGTTTCATTGATAATGGGGGTATAAAAGTGCTTAAAAAAGGGTAAAACCTTTAATTTTGGAAATATGATTATTGTTTTGAATTGATGAAGCAATTCTCTAATCGGGGTGTCTGAGGTCTTGCGTTTACATCGGACCTAACATCGTCGGCGAAACGTGGGTGTACTCAGTACACCTCTGCCACCCCCTCTGGAGAATATAGGCGTGAACGTGTGTTATTTAAAAAATGAAAATGTCACAAACGGTCACCCATCTCCGGTCGACCGAGTCGAACGCTGCTTAACCTTTGACTGATCTGATCGGTAAGAACACCGCGGTCGCACAGCGCTACGAGCGCCTCAAAGTGCCTTTTTTCATATTCGAGCGTCTCCGTGCTTCGGAAGGCACGCCGTAGCCTTAAGCCGTTGGAGCCGGGACCCACTTAATGTGGTAGTCGTTAAGCCGAGTTGGAAGCCTTAAAGGCGGCTTGACTTTAAGCGACTTGACTTTAAGTTCCAACAGCAGGTGGCCACAAACTGCCTCCACCAATCCGCACTGGGTCCGCGTGGTGGAGTATGACCTAATCTCTCTCACCTCGATTTGTAAGAGAAGACCTTTGCCCAGCAGTGGGCAGTATAGGCTGATATTATATAAAAAAAATAGCATTAACAAATATAGTAAGGAAAGAGTATTCCCTCATGGAAAGAGCTATTTTCGGAGTTTCTTTGCGAGATTGAATCAGAAATGAGGAGATCCGCAGGAGAACCAAAGTCAGCGATATAGTTCTCAGAATTGCCAAACAGTGGGCGGCAGTGGGCGGGGCACATCGCTCGTAGAACTGACGGCCGGTGGGGCAGAAAGATTTTCGAGTGGCGACCTCGTACCGGAAGACGTTGAGTAGGCAGGCCCCCCACAAGGTGGAGCGATGACATGGTAAATGTCGCAGGTAAAAGCTGGATGCGTACAGCACAAAGCCGGGGGGGGGGAGCCTTTTGGGGGAGGCCTTTGTCCTGCAGTGGACGTCTTTCGGCTGATGATGATGATAAAATCTAGTAAAAGGCCGTCCGTCAAATTGCTAATGCCTATTTGGTATTGATTTTGTGTGGTTGTACGTGTGTGTGAATGATCTACGCTGTTGGCCGCGGGGCCACAGCTTCACGGGCAAGAGGGCGAGCGTGCAACCACTACGCTCGAGCCAGAAAGGCAAGGGGGCAACTAGCTCAAGGACGCCTCGGCTTGGGAAGTCGCTATAGGGGAAGGCGTATACTAGGTGTCTCGCCGTGGTGCTCTGCACCGGCCGGCTGACAAGGGATTCTTTTACCTCGCCGGCTAGGTCGGTATCTGATCCTGTGTGCGGTATCTGTATCCGAAAGAAGGGATGCAAGTGTATCGGGAGGGGCGGTGAGAACATGCCGCGGACGGCGGTAGCTGCTGATAGGACGGGAGTTACGTTAGTAGTCGGCGGCGGCTACAATTAGCGGATTCCTATGACTGAACGCGATTGCGAAATATTAGGTTGTCCCCGTTTTAATAAAGTCGCGAATAAGTTCGAGACCGAGATCGGAATAGAGATTGACGTTCCGTATGAACCACGGGGCTCCGACGACTTTGCGGACGAAACGAAATTGAACCGTTTGGCGGCATGTCCGAACACCTCACAAGCCTACGTCATAATGAGCCGTACACAAGTGTCCCCTTATTCCTAAGGAATATTTAACTCCGCTTGCAGGTCATCGGATAAAGACGACCGAGCACAAAGACTACTTTCTTTCTTTCTTTCTCCAACGTTTCTAATATGATCTACATTTATATCATCACGTCTGATCAATTACAGGGTACGCAGGGGGTTCAGAGTTCCAACAGGTTTTTTTACTTACAGGCCACTCTGGCTTTGTCTATTCTCATAGTTCGTCTCATATAATATTATGATTATGATAAATCAGCCCATACTCTTCAACAGTTTATACTATTCAACTACTTAGTCAGAAGACTATCATTCGACCGTATAGGTGTACTTTGTACACCTCATATGTACGCTCCCAATGCCCTTTCAAATACAGAATTAGTATCTCTATCTATCTATCTATAACCTCACGCCAGATCCCTTGCGGGGTAGGCAGAGAGTACAGAGTTCCAACAGGTTCTTTCCTTACATACCTCTCTGGCTTCCTCGACTCTCATAGTTCGTCTCATACACGCTCGCCGGTTACGGAGACTCTTGACTTTTCCATCAGATAAGACTCGGTTTATTTGGTCGTGGTAAGATAGTCTAGGTCTTCCCCGGTACCTGCATCCTTCCACTTTCACATTGTATATCTGTTTTGTCATTCTTTCCTCTGGCATTCTTTCTATATGCCCGAACCAACGGAGCATGCCCTTTCTCATCTTTACACCGATACTATCTTTCATACCTACTCGCTGTCTTACTATGCTGTTGCTAATGCGGTCGGTCAGCTTCACTCCGCACATCTTCCGCAGAGCTCGCATTTCTACCGCATTTATCCTACTTTCATTCTCCTTCTTACATACCCAGCTCTCGCTACCATATAACAGCGTTGGGACAAGAACTCCGTTATGTATGGCCAGCTGCGCCTTATGGCTTAAGTGCCGGCTCCCGAGTAGCTTTCCCATCGCACCATTCACTCTGTTCCCTGCACTCACTCTTCTCTCTATGTCAGCGGTGTATTTCCCATCCTTACTGAAGGCGCATCCAAGATATACAAACTCATTCACTTACTCCAGCACATCGTTACCAACCACAATCCTTACATTCGTTCTGGTTTCTTCCCTTTCAAAAACCATAATCTTGGTTTTCTTCACATTCAAGTGTAAGCCATTGATCATGCAGTCGTCTTTCATAACTGTGACTAGTGTTTGCAGATCAGTGGCTGTTGGCGCTATTAAAACCGCGTCATCTGCATAAAGTAGATGGTTTACCACTAAGTCACCCATTTGTACACCTTCATTCATCGCTTTCAGTCTTTGAAGACTTTTGTCCAGATATATTATAAACAGTCTAGCGGACAACACGCAACCCTGCTTGACGCCGATTTTAACGTCAAACCAGGGTGACCTGTTACCACCCACCCGTACGCATGCCTTGCAGTCCACATAAGTGGACTGGACGGCTCGCAACAGAGTGCCATCTATACCATACTCTGGCAAAATGTCCCAAAGTCTCTTTCGCACAACTCTGTCAAATGCCTTCTCCAGATCTACAAAACCGCAGAAAACCTTCCGGCCCACTGCCAGATGCTTCTCTACGATGTTGCGGAGTGAGAAGACTTGATCCGAACATCCTCTTCCAGACCTGAAACCCCCTTGTGCCTCGCACAACATTCCATCGGACTTCACGCGCATTCTCCGTTCAATAATTTTACCGTACACCTTGGCTGCCAAGCTGATCAAACTGATGGCTCTGTAATTGGCGCAGTCATATTGTGAACCCTTGCCTTTATACAAGGGTACTATGACTGCGCGGCGCCAATCTGTAGGGACTCTACCGGTCCTCCAGCAAAGGTTTGCAAGGGCCCGGAAAGCGTCCCGGACGCAAGTTCCACCATATTTGATCATCTCGGCAGATATCATGTCTACTCCCGCAGCTTTACCGTTTTTCATACTTCCTATCGCCCATTCAACTTCTTCCATAGTGATGTCCTCCGTTGATTCTGGTGCCGCAATCTCGCCTTTAGGCACGTCTGCGGCATCAGCATCCGGGTCATCTCCATACATTTCTCCAAAATATTCACTCCACCGGTTTAGCACAGCTTGTGTGTCTGCAAGAATGTCACCATCTTTAGATTTTATCCTTTCCATTCTGGAGCCTGACGAATCACCTCGAGCCTTTCTCACCTTGCTCCAAAAGAGTTTGGTGTTGTTCTCGAAGTTCTTCGCCAGCCTCTCCTCCTCAATCATACTGGCTCTTTCACGCTTTTCTTTCACTAAAGTTTTAGTGGCATTCTTGCATTGCCGGTATATTTCTTTCTTCATCTCTGTCATACTGGCATTCAGGTTCAAAGAAGATACATAGTCCTGCCACGCTTTCTTCTTACTTTCTACGGAGCTTTGCAACTCCGCATCCCACCATGCATCACCTTTTGCTGTAATATGCTTCTTTGAGCAACCACATACTTCTTTCGCGGATTCCACCAAACTCTCTTTCAGGCTATTCCAGCATTCATCTACATTTGAGTCCGAAGAGCCTGCTGTCAAAAGCTTGTCCCGGACTCTGTCTTCATACACTCTCCTCACGCTCTCATCTTGCAACTTTTCAACCTTTAATCTTTCAAGGTCTCCGAAGGGGATACGCTCTCGCCAGTGCCTCCACTTCCTGAACAGACCACTAAACCGCGCAACTACGAGATAGTGGTCTGATTCCAGAGTGGGGCCTCTATACGCACGCGTATCTTGTAGTTTGCTTCGGAGACGGTTATCAACCAGGATCAGATCTATCATGCTTTTTTGTTCATTCCTTCTCCACGTATACATATGTATGTGCTTATGCTGGAATATCGTATTAGACACAAGGAGACCCCTTTCCAAACAAACATCTACAATGAGCTTACCTGCATCATTCACTCTCTTATCACCATAAGGACCCAGAGCAGCGTCGCAAGTTTGCCGCCTGGTTCCTACCCATCCGTTCAGATCGCCACACAGAATCACCTTTTCGTTAGCCTCAGCCAAATCCAGAACTTCCCTGACATTATCCCAAAACTTCTCAAGGTCCTGGGGTGTCGACGAGCTTACGGGAGCATACGCTGCGACCAAAAATACTCTAGTGACACCCAGTTTTAAACGGACCCAGAGAAGTCTCGCATCGCACAGGCCATAATCTCTCACTCCAGAGGCCAGGCGACGGGACAGCAAGATACCCACCCCCATGCTGGCACGACTGCTCTGCGGTACACCAGACCACAGAGCCATCGTTCCATCAGGCAGATCACAGGTTTCACTGCCCCTCCGCTTAGTCTCTGTTACACACAGAGCATCCAGGCGTCTCTCTTTCATTACATCAATCACCTCATGCATCTTATCTTCCATACCACCTCTTACATTCCAAGTGCCTATTCGGCACTCTGCACCCCACGACTCGCCAGTTCGGGCCCGGCGTGATGGGTGGCGGCCCCCATCGCCGCTTCCACCTATATTCGTACCGACGGGGGAGGGCCGGTACGCGTCGCCTCGGGGGGACGCCCTAGCCCGCACTGCGGTACGTCTTCGGTCCAAGATTGCAGCCATAATGACTGGCAGGGGTCGCGACGAGCACGCTCTTGGACAGACTAATTAGTATCATAATATTTTTCATTCATGTAAACCATTATAGTATTTATGAATCGACAGAAAAGTTACAAAGACTCTACCATCAGTTCGGAATGTCATTGCTGTGGAGGAGAAGGACAAGAAACTCCACGGTTACTCTTTTGAAATAAAAACATTACAAACATATCCATAAGTGGAAATCATATTTTCAAAGATACTAGGCATGCCTTTTAAGTTCTGTCGTTTTCATATTTCCCGGCAATTTTGAATTTGGAACTGTTCTATATTCGAATGTGTTTTAATTTTGAATCTCAAAACAGTTGAAAGTATTAGGATTAATGCTATTGTTTAGTCACAGCATCGATTGGAATCTGTCAGGTTACGTACGGAAATGAATCTTTCTAAGGAAAATGTTCGTGCAATAATTCTGTACAACTTTAGAAGAAGCCTGACACGGCTTCAGCGTTTTGAAGAGCTAACATCGGTGTTCAGTGATGAAGCCCCATGTCTGCGGACTGTCGTACGCTGGTATTTAGAATTCCAGCGTGGACATACTAGTGTTAGTGACAAATCTCGCGAAGGACGCCCAAAATCCGCCTTCACTGAAGATAACATCATTGCTGTGAGACAACTAATTCTCGAAGATCGTCATGTGACGTATCGAGAGATAGAGGCTCTATTAGGCATCTCAGGGACAACCATTCAGAAGATCTTGCATGAAGCGCTTGGTGTGAGAAAGCTAGTTTGCCGTTGGATACCGCATCTGTTTTCCGACGATCACAAGGCGTCCCGCGTCAGATGTCGTCTACAAAGGTTCAACCGAGGTGAGTCAAATCACGTCTACGACATCATTAGTGGTGACGAATCTTGAATCTATGCCTACGATCCTGATTCCAAACAACAATCTACAATCTGGGTATTTCAAGACGAGCCAAAGCCGACTAAAGTTGTTCGTTCTCGAAGCACTTCAAAGAAGATGGTGGCCACGTTCGTTCGAAAAACCGGCCATGTTGCGATTATTGCACTTGAAGATCGTAGAATGGTTAACGCAGAGTGCTATACCACAGTTTGTTTACCACAAGTCATCGCCGAACTTCGAAAATCTAACTTAAAGCGACGCATTATCCTGCACCACGACAACGCAAACTCACACAGCGCTCGTGAAACGATTGAGTATTTGACGCAGGAAAAAGTAGAAATTCTTGACCATCCTCTATTTAGTCCTGACCTAAGCCCTAACGATTTCTTTACATTTCCTAAAATTAAGAAAACCTTCGTGTTCAAAGGTTCCGGTCCGGTGAAGAAGCAGTCGACGCTTTCAAGTCAGCCATTTTGAACACCCCCACTTGAGAGTGGAATAAATGTTATAATAACTGGTTTGAGCGAATGAAAAAGTATATTAAGCTACGTGGTGAATACTTTCAAAAACAATAAAAAGTACTATAAGGTTCTAGTTGTGTTTTTTTCTTCAAACGACATAACTTAAAAGGCATGCCTCGTACCGCACACAGGATCACACAGCTACCTCGCCGGCGAGCTTTAAAACCCCGCCCCCCGGTGCGGGGCACCATGGCGAGACAACTAGTATACGCCCTCCCCCATAGCGACTGCCCAAGCCGAGGCCGTTCCTTCTTGAGGCGCCCTTGAGCTAGTTGCTCCCTTACCGCTAGAGAATAGTTGTTGCACGCTTGCCCTTTTGCCCGGTGAAGCTGTAAAGACCTTCCGGTCAATAGCGTCGATCATTCTATCTATCATCACGCCAGATCCCTTACAGGGTAGACAGAGAGTACAAAGTTCCCACAGATTCTTTCTTACAGACCTCTCTGGCTTCCATTCTCATAGTTTGTCTCATACACGCTCGCCGGTTACTCTAGACTTGCTCTTCAGATAATACACGGTCTATTAGGTCATGGTAAGATAGTCTAGGTCTTCCCCGGTACCTACATCCTTCCACTTTCGCATCTGTTTTGTCATTATTCTTTCCGATATTCTTTCTTGCCCGTAAATCATTCCCACACACAAAAAGGATCGACGTGTTGAACTCCCGATAAACTCACAATCAATTTCTTTGTACTGTAACTTTTTATAGAAATAACTTCTTATCGGTTCAGTTCCGGATCTATTTATAGTTTGTTTGTGTTTTGTCCGCATTGACTTTAGATAAGAACATTACATTTTTCCGGGATTAAAAGTGCCCTATGTGTTAATTCAAATAAACTATCTGTGCGCCAAATTCATCTACATCGGTTCAGCCGTTCTGCGTGATTGAGTAACACACATCCCAACCGCCTCGTTGGTCTAGTTCAAATCCTAGGTCGGACAAATATAGGTTTTCTAAACAAATACTCCCAGTATGATTCCGGAGTCTGGAATTGTGCCCGGTATATGGTAATAGGCTCGCCCTCTATTGCATGGTACCAAACATCGTCGGCGAAAAGTGGGTGTACTTAGTACACCTCTGCCACCCCCGCTTGAGGAATATAGGCGTGACATCTAAACATTTAAACGCACAAACTTTTTCATTTATGATATTAGTAGTGCATTTATATTGCTGACATCGAAGTATATAGCGGGCGTTTATGAGACGAACTATGAGAGTGGAAGAAGCGAGATTGATAGTTGAGACTTGAAAACTCACTCACAACTTAGAGTAATTTTTCTATAGAAAAATTACTACCCAATTTTTCGTGTTGGCACACTGAGAAGTTCTGGCAAGACTCAGCGGGCTTGTTACTTTTTTTATAAAAAAAAACCTTGACCCATTACAGTTTTATAAAAATACATAGATAAACTCAAGATATGGCATCGCCCCTTAATTCCACTGCAATAAAATCCGGACGTTCTAAGATATCATCTAGCTAAGTGATATGAGCATTATCAGAGCGTTAAGAGACATCGTACATTCCGATACTTTAAGCGAGCTCACACTAGGGATGTAACGGAGATGAGTTAACCGGAACCAAAGTCGGAATCGATGTTCTTAAATTTTATGTTTCGGATACTTCGTGAGGTGCAGAGTGCCAAATAGGCACTTGGAATCTAAGGGGTGGTATGGAAGATAAGATGCATGAGGTGATTGATGTGATGAAAGAGAGACGCCTGGATGCCCTGTGTGTAACAGAGACTAAGCGGTGGCTCTGTGGTCTAAGGTACAGCAGAGCAGTCGTGCCAGCATGGGGGTGGGTACTGTCCCGTCGTCTGGCCTCTGGAGTGAGAGATGTCGCCTATGAGAGTGGAAGAAGCCAGAGAGGTATGTAAGGAAAGAACCTGTTGGTACTCTGTACTCTCTGCCTACCCTGCAAGGGATCTGGCGTGATAATATAGCGATATACCTACACACAGGAAAAACAAAACGAACAACTGAATAAATACCCGAGCCGGGTTCCCGGCTCTGCGTCCCCCTAGGAGAGGAATAAAGGTTTCGTCACATAGCCGACGGAGCACGATGGAGACGCGACACTGGCACGACCCCGGCGAACAGCAGCGCAGCGCGCATGTCAAACTCCAGGCGCGTCACGGCGGCCAGCCGGGCGACCGCCATGTTGCTATCAATGTCTAAAATTCAAACAATTATACTAGCGTCCTGCTCGCACGCGTATCGGTGTCTCGTTCCTGCCGTGCTTCGCATCCATCGAGTGCGACGCGTTCCTGCCTCATGTCGATGTGGCAATGTGCTAATTAGGAGCATCAGACAAAACACTAGCGTCCCGCTCCCTCGCGTATTCACGCCTCACTCTAACCGTGCTTCGTTTGTTCGCTTGTGACGCGTTCCAGCTCCATTCCATCAAATAATACTAACATCTCGCTCGAACGCGTGACGGCGTCTCACTCGTACAAGTGACGGCTTCTCTCTCCCGCCGTGCTTTGTTTGTAATCGCGTGGGGCGCGACGGCGGCTGGTCGTGACGTTCGCCGACGCGCCGAGCGTGGCAGAGCTGTGTGACGTCTCCCATACATTTCATTACATTACACGCGCGTGTCGCGCCATTGTCGCGCTCCCGTCGCGCTGCGTCGGCTATGTAGCGAAACCTTAATTCTGCGCGTGTGAGAGCAGCGAAACACGTCTAATCTTGTATGCCTATACAATTCGATCTTCGTCATAACTCCGATTTGAAATTATCGGAGTCGGATTCGTAGTCGGAGGTATAAAATCAGTCGGAAGTCAAGGATCCGTAACATCCCTACGCCACACTTTACTGCATGCCAACCGCCGGCTGGTGCAGAGCACTACGGCGAGACACCTAGTATACGCCCTCCCCCATAGCGACTGCCCAAGCCGGGACCGTTCCTCCTTGAAGCGCTCTTGATCTAGTTGCCCCCTTGCCCTTCTGGCTCGAGCGTAGTGGTTGCTCGCCCTCTTGTCCGGTAAAGTCCACACACACACGCCAACCGATATTATTAGACATCAAAATAATATGTACAATGCGGAAGTGGAAGGATGTAGGTACCGGGAAATACCTAGATGTCTTTTCGAAAGCATGTGCGTATTTAAAATTAACTATCACTTGCTTTAACGGTGAAGGAAAACATCGTGAGGAAACCATGCCTAATAGTTTACCAGCCCGCACTGAGCCAGCGTGGTGGACTATGGCCTAAACCCTCTCAGTTTGAGAGGGGGCCGGGCCCAACAGTGGGACAGTTTCTTAACAGGGCTAATATTATAAGGATATCTCTAGACTATCTTACCATGACCAAATAGACCGTGTCTAATCTGAAGGGCAAGTCAAGAGCCTCCGTAACCGGCAAGCGTGTAGACGAACTATGAGAGTGGAGGAAGCGAGTTGGGTCTGTAAGGAAATAACCTGTTGGAACTCTGTACTCTCTCGCTCTGTACGTGATGATATAGATAGATAGTTTTACAATAAGTTACCCATATCAGTTGGCAAGATTTTATTTACAGTCATACAAGGATTTTCTGGCCCGCGGCCAAGTCGGAACTGACGCTGTCATCAAGTGAAATGTGACTTCAAGACGGTCGCGGAGTTGGCGATTGTTATGAAATTTACCCAAGTTCTTTTTTTTTAGTAACCGTGCGAACCCACTTGTTGAAATATTACCCTGGAAGTATTCTTTAAACCTATACTTAAATAATATCAGCCTATACTACTCACTGCTGGGCAAAGGCCTTCTCTCACAAATCAGGAGTTTCAGGAGGCAGGTTTGTGGCCACCTGCTGTTGGAACTTATCAAGCCGCCTATAAGGCTTCCAACTCAGCTTAACGACTACCACATTAAGTGGTAACTGGGACCAACGGCTTAGCGTGCCTTCCGAGGCACGGAGATGCTAGAATATGAAAATGCCACAAACGGTCACCCATCTCAGGCCGACCGAGACGAAGGCTGCTTAACCTTGGTAATCGGTAAGAACACCGCGGTCGCACAGCGCTACGAGCGCCTCTTCATCTCTTAAAAGAATTCTTAAATCAGATTAATTTTAATTCTAAATTATAATTTCCTTTTTTTAATTTTATTTATAGTTAGGAAATACTTAAATGTACAGTGTTGTCTCTATATTATTATAATAACTTATTTTAATTCAATCCCTGTTTACATAATTCATTTTTGAATCCTTTACTTGACAATCTAATGTTTTAAATGTTTTTATTTAATCTTAATCTAAGTTTGCTTTTATTTGGTTATTAATTGATATTTCTATACCTTTGTTATATCTCATAACATCATAGCCCTATTTTAACTAAATATTTATCAATCTACGAAAGCTGTGCCTGACTATAATCGGAATTTGAAATTGAACTTTATTCTATACCTTACTATATTACTTCTTAATGTCTAATTTTTAATCTGTAGTCGTATTATTACGGCCAATCCTAACCAAGATGGGCAGATGTGGTCAAGAAAGACCTGTGTATCTGCAATGCCTCCGAACACGACAAGTCCGACAGCGCGAAGTGGAAAAAGAAAATTATAAGGCCGACCCCACCATCAGATGGGAATAATAATTGCCAAAGAGAGAGAGAGAGTCGTGCCTATAAGTCAATTAATAAATAAATATCACAAAGCCACTTACAAAGGACGACTTAGAGCAGTGGTTAAGAGCTTAAGCCGCTCCGCCCACTGTGTCTAATAGTCGCGGGTTCGATTCCCGCACGGGACAAATTTTTGTGTGATCCACAATTATTTGTTTCGGTCTGGGTATTTGTGTATGTGTATTTTCATGTTTGTAAATGCACCCACGACACAGGAATAAATCCTAGTGTGGGGCTACGTTTAAAAAAAATGAAACGGTTCTGCGAGAATGCCAGCGCTGCACTATAACCATAGTGCAGCAATATGCTGAGGCAGAGTCCTGTTTGGGCCCCAAACAATTGTGCCTTACTTTGTATAACTGCCTATTTACTCTGTTCTGTAGAGTTTTGGTCAAATAAATGTTAATTTCTTTCTTTCTTTTATACCACATTTTTAAAATGGACTAAAAAATAGGAAGGAAGGCTGCAGGTACCGGGGAAGACCTAGACTATCTTACCACGACCAAATAAACCGAGTCTATTTTCTTTTTCTTTCTTTCTTTAAGAGTCTCCGTAACCGGCGAACGTTTATGAGACGAATTATGAGAGTCAAGGAAGCCAGAGAGGTATGTAAGGAAAGAACCTGTTGGAACTCTGTACTCGCTGCCTACCCTGCAAGGGATCTGGCGTGAGGTTATAGATAGATAGATAGACTAAAAAATAATTTTAAAAGAAAAATGTGAGGACCATGTAATGCTCGACCCACGCAATCTAGTCCGCAAGTGTCTTGTTTCCGGTACAAATTTCTATATTTACTGTGTCCGTCTTACCATAAAATCTGGGAAAGTACCGTGGGAAATGGTATCACCTAACCTAAGATTGAATATCCCATGCGTTTATGGGAACTAGTTTTGATTTCTACTAGCTGTCACACGCAGCTGCGCACGCGTTTATAATATAATAAAATAAACTACAGACTGCCTCGTTGGTCTCGTGGTAAATCGCATTGCGTTGTGATCGTGAGATCCTGGGTTCAAACAAATGTAAGTTTTCTATCTATCTATCTATATCATCACGCCAGATCCCTTACGGGGTAGGCACAGAGTACAGAGTTCCAACAGGCTCTTTCCTTACATACCTCTCTGGCTTCCTCTACTCTCATAGTTCGTCTCATACACGCTCGCCGGTTACGGAGACTCCTGACTTGTCCTTCAGATAAGACCCGGTCTATTTGGTCATGGTAAGATAGTCTAGGTCTTCCCCGGTACCTACATCCTTCCACTTTCGCATTGTATATTTGTTTTGTCATTCTTTCTTTTGACATTCTTTTTTTAGGCCCGAACCAACGGAGCATACCCTTTTTCATCTTTACACCGATACTCTCTTTCATACCTATTTGCTTTCTTACTACGCTGTTGCGAATACGGTCGGTCAGCTTCACTCCGCACATCTTCCGCAGAGCTCGCATTTCCACCGCATTTATCCTACTTTCATTCTCTTTCTTACATACCCAGCTGCCATATAACAGCGTTGGGACAAGCACTCCATTATGTATGGCCAGCTGCGCCTTTCGGCTTAAGTGCCGGTTCCCAAATAGTTTTCCCATCGCACCATTCACTCTATTACCTGCACTCACTCTTCTCTCTATGTCAGCGGTGTATTTTCCATCCTTACTGAATGCGCATCCAAGATATACAAACTCATTCACTTGCTCCAGCACATCGTTCCCAACCACAATCCTTGCATTCGTTCTGGTTTCTTCCCGTTCAAAAACCATAATTTTGGTTTTCTAACGAAAAATTCCCAGTATGAGTCCGGAGTCTGCAATTGTGCCCGGTAAATGGCAATAGGCTCGCCCCCTATTACATGGGACGTAATTACGTCAGCGATTAAAAAAAAAAACAATGTTGCGGCTTTGTGACCTACATCAGAAATGTTTGTCATGGATTGCAGAGCACTATTTCTAATACGGTCTGTAAGTTTAAGGGGGCGTCCATTACACCGTCACGCCAATATCCCCCAAGCAGGGGTGGCAGAGGTGTACTGAGTACACCCACGTTCACGTTTCGCCGACTATGTTAGGTCCCATGAATTAGGGGGCGAGCCTATTGCCATATACTGGAAAGTTTACGTTAGAAAAACTACACTTGTCCGACCTGGGATTTGAACCCAGGACCTCGGTTATCACAAAGCGATGCGCTTTGCCACTAGACCAACGAGGCAATCATTAATTACGTGAGGTGATTTTAGAGATTTTTTGAATTCTGCAACTATGCGGCATTCAAAAAATCTTGTTAAGTATTATTGAATATGATTCGGCCATATTTTAGTAAATCTTTTAATGAATTAAATACTATTTTCTCGCAATTTTACTCTGTTTCTTGCGAAAAAAATTACGTGATATTTGCCGAGACCTCCTCTCCCCAAAGTAAGATTAGAGAGATTCGACTCTGGTGGTGGTAATGTGTGGCGGGCTTAGTCCCAAACCTGCCTCCACCAATGGCCACCGCATACTGGAGTATGACCTAACCTCTCTCACCTCAGTTTGTGAGAGAAGGCCTTTGCCAAGTTGTGGGGCAGAATAGGTTGGCATTCCTGCTGTTGGAACTTGTCAAGCCGTCTATAAGTCTTCCAACTTGACTTAACGACTACCAGATTACGTGGTAATCGGGTCCAACGGCTTAACGTGCTTTACCAAGCACGGAGACGTTTGAATATCAAAATGTCAAAAAAGGTCACATTTATTTACAGAAAATGTTTAAATACGAATACGAGAAGCGCCCTCCGTCATCCAACTCCTGCGCCAGTCGGTCCACCATGACCACCGACTGGAGTCGCAGCTCGCCCCCGTCCGTCGACCGTCCGGCAGCCGCGCGTCGCCCGCTGCCGCCGCGGCCAGTACGGTGTGACAAGATACCGGAGAAAACTAGCGTAAGTTACTTGTCTAGGGAAGGTACACGGTTATTATACAGCTTTAAGTATAAAGTTTAACTATAATAAGTTCAAAGCTTGTGTAAAGCGAACACTTTGTAAGCAAGCTTATTATTCAATAGAAGATTATATAAAAGATAAAAATGCTTGGATAGATACTATTCCAGCTCCACCTGAGTCATGACAACCTATTCAACTGTTATTAGTTAACATTTCCTCACTTCCGTTTATTAATTTAACATAATGCCATTTTTTTGTGTACTTTTTTTTGTTAATTAGGGCACCATGTAGCCTTCCTCATAAATAGTATAATTTTCTTAACCTAGACTCACCTGATGACCAACCTACATTGTTCTCCCATACCCCACAACAAAATGTAGATGAAAAAGTTTGTAATTTTTATTTTAAAAGAGTAACCGTGGAATTTCCTGGCCTTCTTCTCCACAGGAATGACATTCCGAAGTGGCGGTAGAGTCTTTGTTACTTTTCTGACGATTCATAAATACTGTAATGGTTTACATGAATAAAAAATATTCTGATTCTGATTCTGAATCTTTTGTGTAGCTGCTGCGTGGTTAATGCGTGGCAGCTCCGTGGTAACTACCAACATGAATACTGCGCGGGTAGTGCATGACAATTACATGGACACAAATGCGATAAGAAAAACATAAAAACACTGCTCCATTGTGACATAGGAGGTACTCGAAGAGGCTGCACACGCTAGCTCGGTCTATATACCATACATTCGTGCGTACCGTTTTGCGAAAGTCACTGTCGTTGATCCCACCCTTATATTTATACACAGCAAGTATGGTCGTAACTCACGTAAGCCATAATTGAGTAGCGCTTTAAGTCACCTACGTATCTACTGCGTGGCTTTTGCGTGACAACTACGTGGTACCTGCGTAGCGACTGCGTGGCAACTGCGTGCCAAGTGCGTTACAATTGCGTTGCTATGTCAATCAATCAGCCTATAGTAGTCCACTGCTGGACATAGGCCTCTCCTAACACGCGCCATTGCACACGGTCCTCCGCCTTCCGCATCCAGTCTGTCCCAGCGACCTTTTTGAGGTCGTCGGTCCATCTAACTGGGGGCCGTCCTACCTTACGCTATGTCAATGCAACTGCATAATATGAACGTAACAACTATTGTCTCACAAGGATATTTGAGCCCACAGTCGAAACCGGAACTAATGCTGTCATCAAGTGAAATGTCACTTCATGACAGACACAGAGTTACCATTTGGTATGAAATTTACGCAAGTTCTTTTTTTAAATAGTTAACGCGTGGACCCACCTGTTGAAATATTGTGAACGTCAAAATGGCGGGTTCATAACTTTTTTATGAAAATCTAATTACCAGCCAGTATTTAGTAACAAATTGGTACTATTTGGTACCTACGTACTTCAATGTGCTTGAAGATATTCAATAATAATAGTGATCTACTAAATACTGGTAATTAGATTTTCAAAAAATAAGTTATGATCCGTATGTCATCGGACCGTATGACATATGGAGCCGAAACCTGGCCACTCACTGTGCGGCTTGTCCACCAGTTCAAGGTCGCTCAGCGAGCTATGCTCGGAGTTTCTCTTAGGGATCGAATCCGGAACGAAGTTATTCGTCAGAGAACCAAGGTTACTGACATAGCTCAGCGAATTAGCAAGCTGAAGTGGCAGTGGGCAGGTCACATATGCCGCAGAACCGATGGACGTTGGGGCAGACTGGTTCTTCAGTGGAGACCGCGTGTCGGCAAACGTAGTGTAGGGCGCCCTGTAGCTAGGTGGGGCGACGATATTCGTAAAGCAACGGGCAGGGATTGGAGAAGGAGAGCATAAGATCGATCTAAGTGGCGAGCCATGGGACAGGGCTACGTCCAGCAGTGGACTAACACGGGCTGATGATGTAGTTATAATCACGCCATTTTGACGTTCACGAAATATTCAGCTAGAAGTAGGAAAATTCTAGAAAATGATAACCCTAATTTCACACCAACGCCCCCCCCCCCCCCCCCCCCTGTCAATTTCATCCACGGGCCAATATAGCCTTGTCGAACTGTACGTTGCTACGACGTACAACTGCGTGACATTTGAGTGATACCTGCATAGCAACTACGGCATAAATAACTAAATGATACGAGCGTAACGATTGCGTTGCAACTGCATAAGAACTGCGTGGCAACTGCGAGGCAACTGCGTGACAACTGTTTAGCAACTTTAAGCTAATTATATTTCTTCCTCTCCAGGTCCCGTTGAAGGTCTGGATAATAGCGAGCGCGTCATGCTTTGCTGTCTGCGCAGCGCTAGTGTTAGCTACCTTGGTCATCACGAAGTGGGGCAGTGAAGACGCGTTCACGACGAGGGAACTCTTCACTGAGACACTGGTAATCAGAACCAGAATATTTTTATCATAGACATATATAAAAGGCAGACGGACAATCTATGTTTACAAAGAAATAAATAAAGAACATCGTCGAAAATTGCCCCAAAACAAACAAACATTTGACCCATGCCATCATTATTTATCTATTTTATTAAAATAATGGCAAATATCTGTATCTAACAGACAATTTGCAATCTAAAACGAATATTTCAAAGTATTGTAAGCACTTATATCGAAGTCGCCGACATCTTTACTGAATGTCAACACACAATATAACCTCATATGTATTAATGGCTACTGAATTATAACCTCAAAATATAATAGTTTTTGTGCAATATTGCGATTCCCCCGCTTGTCCGTTTAATAATAAATGCCTTAAGAGAATTTATGGGTGATTTGAAATCATACAATTATTTTTCATTGCTGTTGGTTCTGGGGCATATCATGTATGGGCGTAGAGCGGCTGCTTCATTAGTCTAGTGGCGCATAATGCGCTTTGCGATCACGAGGTCCTGGGTTCAAATCCTCGGTTGGACAAATGTAGTTTTTAATTGAAAAACTCCCAGTATCAGTCCGGAGTCTGGAATTGTGCCCGGTATTTGGCAATAGGTTCGCACCCTATAACATGGGACCTAACATCATCGGCAAAAAGGGGGTGCACACAATACACCTCCGCCACGACCGTTTGGGGAATATAGGCGTGACGGTGCTTATTTTTTTATTTATAAATTTGAACTTGACTGTACTCTCTGCCTACCCCGCAAGGGATCTGGCGTGATGATATAAGGAGGAGGAACTTGAACGCGCTGCGTTTGGCCTAGGAATAAGATAAGTTCAATGAGGAATGACATTCCGTAGTGGGGGTAGAGTCTCTGTTACTTTTGTGACGATTCAGAAATACAATAATAGTTTACATGAATTAACATAATGGACGTATAAAAAATCGGATGGAATCTTGCTAAATAAAAAGTAGATCTAGATCCAGTAGTCGCGGGTTCGATACGGGACAAGTCTTTTTGTGACCCACAAATATTTGTTCTGGTCTGGGTATTTGTGTATGTGAATTTTCATGTTTGTAAACGCACCCCGCAAGGGATCTGGCGTGATGATGGCGTGATATAGATAGAAATACATCTATCTAGATAGATAGGTAAACGCCCCCACGACACAGGAATAATTCTTAGCGTGGGGTTATATTTAATAAAAAAATAACCACCTACCGTTTCAGGAATAAAAACTAACTTATTTTTTGCTCAGGAACCAATCAGAGCACCACAGAAATCACCGAAAATAACCACTCAATTACAACAAGAAACGACAACAGAGTTACAAAGCGACATAGATAACGACATACCGATTCTAGAAAAACTACCCATTTTCAAAAACATAGTTAATACCAGAGAACATAAAAATTTAA
This sequence comes from Phalera bucephala, assembly GCA_905147815.2. Classification (NCBI taxonomy): domain Eukaryota; kingdom Metazoa; phylum Arthropoda; class Insecta; order Lepidoptera; family Notodontidae; genus Phalera; species Phalera bucephala. The sequence continues at coordinate 10,243,124 of LR990637.1, read as the reverse complement.
TAATGAAACCACAGATCCATCCGTTGCACGAAGAAATTGATCACGAAGACAGAAATACTAAGAAAAAAGATAAGGCCGATATTGAAAATAAAAATGAAAAGAAAATTGTCGACGTCGTTCCGGTTTTTAAACCTACATTACCGGATTTGGTGGTTAAAAAAGAGTTTGAAATGTTGCCGTATGGATATATGGATACAGGTAATATATAGATTATTATATCCTTCACAATGAACTAAGGGAGTGAAGGAAGCCAGAGAGGTCTATCTATCATTACGCCAGATCCCTTGCGGCAGAGAATACAGAGTTCCAACAGGTTCTTTCCTCACAGACCTCTCTGGCTTCGCCGTGTATGACACGACTATGAGAGTGAAGACTCTCATAGTTCGTGTCATGCACGCTCACCGCTCTACGGAGCTTTTCGACTTGCCCTTTATATGAGACATCGTCTATTTAGTCATGGTATGGTAGTCTAGGTCTTCCCCGGTACTAAAGCCTTCCACTTTCGCATTGTATATCTTAAAAAAAAACCTAGCCGCACACTAGGCGTAAGACACATGGGTAAGTTTACAAACATGAAAATTTACATACACATTCAACGGACCATTTAGCGCAGTGGCTAAGAACTTGAGCCGCTCCTAACTTTCTAATAGTTGTGGGTTCGATTCCCGCACGGGACAATTCTTTGACTCACAATTGTTTGTTCCGGTCTGGGTATTTGTGTATGTGAATTTTCATGTTTGTAAACGCAAACGGAATAAATCCTATTATAGGAATACGTTTTAAATAAAAATTAAATTATGGTTAACGCAAAGAATTGTCCCTTGCGGGAATTTTTTAGTCATGTAATCCCAAATGTACTTATGAATAGTCAAAAACAAATGGTTAGTAAATACTTAAGACCACTACCCGCTCGGAATGTCATTCCTGTGGAAAAGATGGGCAAGAAACTCCACAGTTATTTTAAAAAAGAAGCCTTACAATTCTATGTACACGAAACTGAGCCAGAAGCAATTCCAAAAGTGGAGCTACGCTTTTTTAAAAATTCTATTGACAAGGCTATCTGACTTAGAAACACTTAACACGTGGAATGGTAGCGAGAATTCTGGTTACGTTTCCTAGCTGAATAGACAGACTAATCTTTTGAGCGAGGAATGAGCCAGCTCTCTTGTCGCCAGAGGAGGTGGTCAGCGTATTGTAAATTAATTATATATTATTATAAATTATTATATATAGATCTGTTTAATCAGCTAGGCGATATGCATTGCTATAATACGGGACATAGAAATAAATTAGATCAACCGCAATTTCGTCTGTCACAAATACGCATTTCTTTCATGGGGTACTGTGTTAGATTTTATAAAAAAATCCTCTTGACGTCACTAAACTTAGTGACAATAAATTCAAAGCTTGTATTAAACGTACGCTTAGTAAACAAGCTTATTATACGCTAGATGATTATGTAAAAGACAAAAATACTTGGATAGGGGCTGTTCCAGCTCCACTTGATTGAATATGGACAACTTGTTTAGTTATTATTATTTAATATGGGGAATATTCTTCCTTCTATTAATTTAGTCTTTTTTTTTCATTTCTTTCTCTGTAAATTAGGGAACCATGTAGCCATTCACATGAATAGTATAATTTAACTTAGACCAACATAATACACTAGCCTACATCGTTCTCCCATATCCCACAACAAAATGTAGATGGAAAAAGAAAATGTAAAAATACTATTTTAAAAGAATAACCGTGGAGTTTCTTGCCCTTCTTCTCCACAGGAATGACATCCCGGAGTGGTGGTAGAGTCTTTGTTACTTTTCTGACGATTCATAAATACTGTAATGGTTTACATGAATAAAAAATATTCTGATTCTGATTCTGATATTTCTTTTGCAGTAAAAGAAGACTATTATTACAATGACGAAAATCTTTACGAAGATTATATGGAAAGCAATTCTCTCACCAGTTACTTAATAGAAAAAGTCCAAGAACTTCACGACTGGATTATATCCGACAACGACATATCCCCAGAAACGACAGAAAACCATCCCAACGAATTTTCCGACGTTTTAAAAGCTCTAAACTCGAGTTTGATAGAAGGGAATGTTACCATAATCATGAATAAATTGAAAGATATTTATTTCGGCGAGAATTTTACGTCGGAAAATGGTAATAAGAAAATTATTTCAAACAACACTGATTTGGTGTCGTTTGGGATATTGACTCTGGATGTAATGTTATTACATAATATTCAACTTATGGCTTGGGAGAATCAGGTAAGTCGAAGTCGATACAGTCATACAAGGATCTAGTATCCGCGGCCAAAATCGGAACTAACGTTGTCATCAAGTGAAAGGATATTGTTCTGCGCCCATACATGATTTGCCCCAGAACCAACAGCAATGAAAAAATACTTGTATGATTTCAAATCGCCCATAAATTCTCTTAAGGCATTTATTATTAATCGGACAAGCGGGGGAATCGCAATATTGCACTAAAAGTATTAGATTTTGAGGTTATAATTCAGTACATATAAGGTTATAGTGTGTGTTTTAAATTTAGTAAAGATATCGGTGAATACGACATAAGTACTTACAATACTTTGAAATATTCGTTTTAGATTGCAAATTGTCCGCTAGATACGGATATTTGCCATTATTTTAATAAAATAGATAAATAATGATGGCATAGGTCAAATGTTTGTTGTTTCTGGGGCAATTTTCGACTATGTCCTTTCACTTCATGACGGTCGCGGAGTTGGCGATTGCTATGAAATTTACCCAAGTTCTTTTTTTAGTTTATTTGCTTAGCTTCCTTTATCCTTCTTCCGGCTCCATCATCAGACCCTAGACAGCCTCTGAGTCCATAGTACTTGTCAAGATAAATCCAACGAGCCCAAACACTATGGGGTTATGTGGAGTAGTTGGGTAGTTCCATTGGCCACCTTTTGGATTCATCATCAGACCCTGTACACTATTTGGTTGCAGCATTGGTCAATACGAATCCAACAAGCCTAAACACAAGGAGATTATATTCTATAGTTGATATTTTCTTATGGCTACCTCCCGACTCCGTCATCAGACCAGCTCCATGGTACCATATCATTTATTTGTATAGGCCAAGAAAAAGAACTTCCACTGGGTCGAAAAACTGCCTCCACTGAGAACAACTGGCGATAAACTCAGCGGACTTGTCTTTTAACTTGTTATATCCGATTGGCCTTCCTGATAACCATTTTTGTTGTTTTTTCTATCTCTATCTAACTACATCATCACGCCAGATCCCTTGCGGGGTAGACAGAGACTACAGAGTTCCAACAGATTATTTCCTTACAATTCTTTCCTTCCTCAAATCTCCTAGTTCGTCTCATACACGCTCGCCGGTTACGGATACTCTTGACTTGGCCTTCAGATAAGACTTGTTTTTTTTATGGGTTTTATTGTTGTTTTTGACGTGTGTATTAAGTGCGTTATCCGTATCCAAAAGGAAAGGGTAAGGATATCGGGAGGGTGGTTAGGGACCGACCTCGGCAGCGAGCTTCTAGAATCCTGCGGGCTGATACAGAGCGCCACGGCGTGACACTTAGTATATGCTCGCATCGGCTTGGGCAGACGCTATGGTGAAGGGCCCCAATCGTTAAACACAGGATCAGACATCGACCTCGCCGGTGAGATAGAAGAATCCCTTCCCCACCGGCCGGGGCCCTACCTTACGTTTGCCGAGTCGCAGTCTCCACTCTAGAACTCGTCTGCTCCATTAGCCATCGGTTCTTCGACAGACATGACCAGCCTACTGCCACTTTAGCGAGCTTACTCTGCGCAATCATTCCAAAACCGACATGCCTAGATCTAGGTACCACACATTATTAATTAAGGAATTTTGTTTAAATAAAACATTTTTTCCAGGAATCAGCTAGAATTAAAATGCTAAAAGACCCTGAGGTTTTTGCTTTTAACGCATTGTTCCTAGACCCGAGTAAAGTTGAGGCGAAACAAAATGAAGTACAACACGATGAATCCATATTTCTGTAAGTTCACTTACAATTTTTTCTATCTTTTAAATACACGTAGCCCCACATTAGGAATTAGTCCTGTGTCGTGGGTGCGTTTACAAACATGAAAGGACATTGTTCTGCGCCCACACATGATTTGCCCCAGAACCAACAGCAATGAAAAAATACTTGTATGATTTCAAATCACCCATAAATTCTTTTAAGGCATTTATTATTAAACGGACAAGCGGAATAATCGCAATATTGGACAAAAAGAATTAGATTTTGAGGTTATAATTCACTAGCCATAGCCATTAATACATGTCAGCGACTTCGATATAAGTACTTACAATACTTTGAAATATTTGTTTTAGATTGCAAATTGTCAAAGATACGGATACTTGCCATTATTTTTATACAATAGATAAATAATGATAGCATGGTTCGAATCTTTGTTGGTTCTGGGGCAATTTTCGACAATGTCCTTTGGATCAGATACCGACCTCGCCGGCGAGCTTGAAGAATCCCTTGCCCGACGGCCGGTGCAGAGCACCACGGCGAGACACCTAGTATACGCTCTCCCCTAAAGCGACTGCCCAAGCCGAGGCCGTTCCTCCTTGAGGCGCCCTTGAGCTAGTTGCCCCCTTGCCCTTCTGGCTCGAGCGTAGTAGTTGCACGCTCGCCCTCTCTTCCGGTGAATGTGAAATTTACATACACAAATACCCGACCGAAACAAACAATTTTGGGTCACAAAGATTCGACTGACTCGTTGGTCTAGTGACGAATAATGGGCTTTGCGATCACGAGATCCTGGGTTCTAGGTCGGACTAATGTAGATTTTCTATCAAAAAATTTCGACCGAGTCTTATCTGAAGGACAAGTCAAGAGTCTCTTTAACCGGCGAGCGTATATGAGACGAACTATGAGAGTGGAGGATGCCAGAGAGGTATGTAAGGAAAGAGCCTTTTGGAACTCTGTACTCTCTACCTACCCCGCAGGGATCTGGCGTTGATATAGATAGATAGAAATTCCCAGTATTAGCCCGGAGTCTGGCATAGTGCCCGGTATATGGCAATAGGCTCGGCTCCTATTACATGGGACCTAACATCGTCGGCGTAAAGTGTACACAGTACACCTCTGTCACCCCTGCTTATGGAATATAGGCGTGACTGTCTTTATTTTTTATCTTTGTATATCATCACGTCAGGTTCCTTGTGGGGTAGGCAGAGAGTACAGAGTTCCAACAGGTCCCAATTATTTTTTACTATTTTTTTGCAGGAAACGGTTAAGTCCTCGCCAAGATCTGATAGATGATGTGTATGTTGGCAAAAACTTCTTAGAGAACATTTTAGAAGTTGGCATGAGCACAGCGCGCGCGGCCATCCATCTTGGAAGAGCTTATAAAAATACTAAGTAAGTTTTTAGTTCTGTTCTTCAATCAATCAATCAGCCTATCGCAGTCCACTGCTGGACATAGGCCTCTTCTAACACGCGCCATTGCACACGGTCCTCCGCCTTCCGCATCCAGTCTGTCCCAGCGACCTTTTTGAGGTCGTCGGTCCATCTAGCTGGGGGCCGTCCTACCTTACGCTTACCAAGTCGCGGTCTCCACTCTAGGACACGCTTGCTACATCGGCCGTCGGTCCTTCTGCAGATGTGACCAGCCTCTGTAGTTCTATTCTTAGTTTTTAAAAAACGTAGCCCCACACTAAGATTTATTCGTGTCGTGGGTGCGTTTACAAACATGAAAATTCACATACACAAATACCCAGACCGAAACAAATAATTGTGGGTCACACAAAGATTTGTCCCGTGCGGGAATCGAACCCGCGACTATAAGACACAGTGGGCGGAGCGGCTTAAGCTCTTAACAACTGTGCTAAATCGTCCGTCATCAAGTTATAATTATATTCTTCTTTTTAACGTACTTCAAAAAAGGAGGAGGTTCTCAATTCGACTGTATGTTTTTTTTTGTATGTATGTTACGCGATCATTCCGCCATTATGATTCGATTTTGATGATTCTTTTTTGGTAACATCGTCAATCGAATGCGGGCATCCATTAATTTCGTGAGCTCAAAATGGGAGGAATTCCCCTCCAGTAAAATCTCATCAAATCTCATTTAAACTTGGGAGGGGGAATAACATACTAGAAAATTAATTGTCAACTATATAATAAAAAACTATATTTAATTGTGCTTCTAAGACTATTCCATTTTGTACATTAAATGACTCATGGCTATTAAAAACATTTACTTCGAGAATTTAGTCCTTAAACAACTAGAGCGAAAATCTCACGTAACGGGGACGGGAGGGGTCCAAATTAGACGAAAAACAGCTTACGTAATTAATAGATGCCACCAAAGCCAAAGCCGAGGCAGTTCCTCGTTGAAGGGGCCTTGACACAGCCCTTGAGGTAGTTGTCTCCTTATACACACACAAACACACGCACGCACGGACGTACGCACGCGCGCACGTACGCACTCACGCGTGTACGCGCGCACACGCACACGCGCGCACACACACATGCGCGCACATACACACACACACACACACACACAAAATTGCGAATATATTATACAAAGTCCCTCAAGACTATTTTGGCCCGTGGCTAAATTCGTAACTAACGCTGTCATCAATTGAAATGTCAATTCATGACAGTCGCAGAGTTGCCGTTGGATATGAAATTTACCCAAGTAAAGAACTTTTTTAATTAGGCACCTTACGGACCCACCTGTTGAAATATTTCCGAGAAAAAAGGAACATTTTACTAAATGGTAGCCCTTATTTCACACCAACGCCGTAGGAAACTGCGAGCCAAATGATCCTTGTCCACTATAAGTCATTTTTCTTTATTTTTAAATTTCCAGAAATCTAGTAACGCAGCTGTCGAATAAGGAATCATTGTCTGCCAACATTCAAAACCAAATATCCCGGAATATAGATGGCAACACTCACGCCCTGAACCATTTACAGACGTCATTTGACAGTTCCAATGTTGCCAGTAACAATACGACGTTTTATACCGAATTGGATTGTGTGTGGCTGTTGTATTGCAGAAATTTGGTTGCCACAGCGAGATTGAATCCACCTTATGGTACAATGGCTAGGATAAATGGGTAAATATATCATATTCACTTCCATAATTTTAATTATTATCGTATTTTTATATATTTCTTATCTTTATTTGCATAAAAGATGGTGAAAATAAATTGTTAGAGCATAAGGACATTCGCCATTCATAATAGCATGCAAATTATAATTGAGGCTTGAATTTATACATTATGGTTGGTAACGATGTGCTGGAGCAAGTGAATGAGTTTGTATATCTTGTATGCGCCTTCAGTAAGGATGGGAAATACACCGCTGTTATAGAGAGTCAATGTAGGGAATAGAGTCAATGATGCGATGAGAATGCTATTTGGGAGCCGGAACTTAAGCCAAAAGACGCAGCTGGCCATACATAACGGAGTGTTTGTCCCAACGCTTATATGGCAGTGAGAGCTGGGTATGTAAGAAGGAGAATGAAAGATGTGCGAAGTCAAGCTGACAGACCGTATTCGCAACAGCGAAGTAAGAAAGCGTGTAGGTATGAAAGATAGTGTCGGTGTAAAGACGAGAAGGGTATGCTCTGTTGGTTCGGGCATATAGAAAAAATGTCGGAGGAAATGATGACAAAACAGATATACAGTGCGAAAGTGGAAGAGATAGAATTTATATATTAAAAAGAAATGTCAGTAATTAATATAAGGTGAATTTACAAGAATATTAATGGTATTTTAAATACAGTATTTTACACATCACAATGCATTTCTAAAGTGATAGGAATGAAACGAAATTTTTTCAATGAATTCTCCAATAGAATAAAAGCTTTGTTGTAGAAGCCATTTACGTAGTGTAGAACATAAACGACTATAAGGCTAATCATATATCCATTTGGATAGTGAATTAAAGATGAGATGTATGCACAGCTACATCTGTGCATCTCGAGACGAGGGACCGGCATTTGCAAACGCATAAACATTGTTTTACCCTTGTGTGTTGGTTCAAAACTTTTAAAAAGGGTAATATAAGACTTTACACATGTGGCTACTTATAGCATATATATGCTGTACCTGCCGTGTTAGTATGTAAAGATATAAATATTTTTTGTTACTCTCTGATTGGCCTATTGCGTGTGTCTGTGTGTGTGTGCGGGAATGATCTACGCTGTTGGTCGCGGAGCCTTTACAGCTTCACTGGACGAGAGGGCGAGCGTGCAACCACTACGCTCGAGAGAGAAGGGCAGGGGGGTAACTAGCTCAAGGGCGCCTCAAGGAGGAACGGCCTCGGCTTGGGCAGTCGCTATGGGGGAGGGCGTATGCTAGGTGTCTCGCCGTGGTGCTCTGCACCGGCCGGCGGGCAGGGAATTCTTCGAGCTAGCCGGCGAGGTCGGTGTCTGATCCTGTTTGCGGTATCTGTACCCGAAAGAAGGGATGTAAGGGAATCGGAAGGATCGGTGAGAACATGCCGGAACAAATAACCCGAGTGACTCAAGTCACAAAATCCCACTCCCCCCCCCTCTCACAAAATCACACACGCAATCACATTAATTAACCCTTGGAGTGTCAGCTATTTTCATTTGTCTCGCTGGGCAAATGACGGGAATTTTCGGAATTGCATTGTTTTTTGCATAGGTCATCAAAAAAACTGTATTTCGAGGTTATAATACGATTATTACCCCATTAAATGTATATCATCGTCTTTAATATAAAATTTCTGATCACATAAACTATATGATATATCATGAAACACTCATATTGCCGCGAAACGATGAGAAGTTTGTCAATGTTTCAAAAATGAAACGGTAATGGCCGATGCGGACCACAGACCTGCATGGTTTATATTTTTTTAATGGACTCGATTCGCTTCAGTTTCACCGTCAATGTGCCAAAATTATTTTCAATAGTACTTCTGACTGTATATCGGTCCCGAATGCCGCTAGTGTTAAATCATAAAAAGACCTCGATCAACACCAGCGCATTGCTTATGTACACCCGGGTCCTTACTCGACACATCCCGCCCGAGATATTTCTGCACACCCGTGTGTGCATGCGTCACTCAAGGGATAGTATTAAAACAGTATTGTTGTAATTCTCAGTGTGGCGTTAAGACTGCTGACCGGAGAGTTATCGGCGAACAAGGCTCTGGATACGATGCTGTACGAACTCTTGGCTGGATGGACTGAGCTGAGATGTAACGATATGTTCCCCAGGTATCAACAAACTCTTTCGATTATATAGCATAGCATTCTATTATATAGCGTGGCATTTGTTTTAGCACGTGCGTTCTTTATTTCTGAGCGCGCGCTCATTACATCCGTCCCTTATTATTCGTTTGTGAAGTAATTTCTTCACTTTCACTCTCTCAGTTAATAAGTGATCGATTACGGTAGGCCATTAACTGCAAAGATAACACACTTATACCCTTACTAATATTATAACTGCGAAAGTAACTCTGTCTGTCTGTCTGTTGCGCTTTCACGCCAAAACTACTGAACCGATTTAAATAAAATTTGGTACACAGATAGTCTAGAGCCTGAGAAAGGACATAGGCTACTTTTTAATGCGGAAAAGGGTTGTAATGGGTTGAAAGGGGGGAGATGAAAAGTTGTATGGAAGTATCGTCATTTTTAGAGCTAGCAGCTTGAAACTTATTTTTTAGGCTGTTGATTCAATATAAATAAATATGACATTCAAAGTTTGTAAAACTTTTACCCTCAAGGGTGTAAAATAATGATAGGGAATAGGGAATGAAAGTTTGTATGGAAATATGTAAGGTTTATGTGAATGTTTTATAAGTATGCGACAAGAGACAAAATATTAAATGCTACCCAAAGACACTATTCCACGCAGACGAAGTCGCGGGCACAGCTAGTATTTTATAAATTTCTTTTCAGATGCAGCAAAGTAAATGCGGCGGCAGTTGTAATGGATTCAATATTACAACCTTACAGAAAATCACAAGGTACCAACAGAGGACGATGAATTTAATGTAGATGTATTTCATATTGCCAGTTACTAATTGAAAATGACAGATCAACGAAATTTCTTCTCATAATTTTTTTGATAATGGCAAATGGTTGCGAAATAGATCTACTTTTTCTAAGGTTGGATTTGAAAAAGCCATTTTCGGCCAGTATATGGTTTGCCAACTATATGTTTTATAAAGTTATATTCCAAATTAAATTAATTCCATTATAGAAAATAAATAATAATAATATAAATTAACGTAAACCCGCAAACAAAAAGCACTATGGCGTTATGAAAATTGAAATAAGTACGTTTTATCACTTTATTACATTGACTTGTACTACGTACAGTATCACAAGGGTCTTTTGGCCCGCGGCCAAAATTGGAACTAACGCTGTCATCAAGTGAAATGTCACTTAATGACGGTCGCGGAGGTGCCGTTTGCTATGAAATTTATCCAAATTCTTTTTTAATTCGTAGAAATGTCTTTTTTTTTGCTTTGTTTTATAATTCAATTTCGTTTACTGCGTTCACATGGTGCAACTTAATTATATTGATAATATCTTTAACAAACCCAGTGATTTTATTATGCTATTTGAGGCTACGAAAACAACATTTATTTTCATTAATTAATTTAACAGTTATTATAAAATTCATTTTTCATAAACAGAACAATTTATTTATGTGGTATCATCAAAATTTAAATTTAAAAATTATTTTAATATTAAGGTGGTTTTTGGCTGGTATATATACATTGACTCCTTAATTTTTGGCTTTAAAAGGCTAGTAGCCAAGGCCATAATAAATCCTTAATTTTATGCAATTTTTACCAAATTATTTCAAAATATAGTTTATAAACACGGAATAAGTAATAATAATATCTTAGATGGACGGACGATTTAAGCCGCTCCGCCCACTGTGTCTAACAGTCGCGGGTTCGATTCCCGCACGGGTCAAATCTTTATGGGATCCATAATTATTTCCGGTCTGGGTATTTGTGTATGTCAAATTTCATGTTTTAAATGCAGCCACGACACAGGAATAAATCCAAGTGCGGAGCCATGTTAAAAAAAATTACTTGTCTAGAGCATCGCGCGCGCAAAAAATCTCTACCCATATGGTAGATAAATTACACGTGCACATTGACAGCTTTTGGACAAATTTCCAAAAAACTCGAACACTGCACGGCGCTTATTGGCGCCATTTTTATTAGCAATGCTCCGTCTAGACAAATCTTAAATAGTCTAAGAATAATACGCTATTATTACGATTTCTGTATTTATAACCATTCGTTAAACTAACTACGTATATCTATAAAACTTGTACGTTGGCATTATTTATAAAAGATCTGCTGAAATATTTTGAACTAAAAAGTAGTAATCTTTATCATGTTGGCAACTCTGTTAAAAATACTCTGACAATTGTTTTTTAAAGGATAGATTTTTAATCATGTTGGTAATATTGTTTCTTTTTTTTAGTTTTAAGACTTAATGATCGTGATATTTTTTAAGGAATTTTCAAACGGTTATTGTTAATTCCTTGGAAAAATATTGGTTTTGAACCGCATCTTAGCTCTGCAATTCTAATATAGGAGCTTAGATGTGGTTTAATATGAATATAGATTTAGCCAGTTTGTTGATTACAAAGTTCTTATTCATTTGACCACTTAAATACGTGACGCGGCAAGTTACGAAAACTATGTGGAATGATCGTTTAAGACTAGGGTTGCCACCCGTACTTTATTATAAAGCATTGTACGTTATTAAGGTTGAGTATACTTTATGAGAACCATAAAGTAGGCGAAAATACTTTATTATGCATAGTTTGATTTTTCTAAGATTCATTTTACATAAATCAATAAAAAGAAAAAAGTGATCGCAATATTGCGTATAACGGCTGAGTGACTTAACTGGAGTATTCGCAATTAAAAGCAAACTGGCTGATGCCTGGTGTTGAAATCTGAATCTCAGGTAAGCTAGATTTAAAAATCATTCTTACATCATACCTCACTAACTTAAAGAAAATAATTAATACTATAAACACTTCAAAATTGCTACTATCTTTCTCCAATCTATCAAGTTATCAGACTGTCAAAATGCTGTGAAGCTGTTTAGCAGTGATAAAAGTGATTGAAAATTGATAAAAGTAATAAAAAATATGTTTTAAACAAAATAGTAAAGTGAACTAAATAATACTTTATTTTGATATAATGTACTTTTTTGCCTACCTTTAAAAAGCAATGTACTTTATTTTCTCAAATAAAAGGTGGCAGCCCTAGGCGCGACCCAGCACCGGGCCATGAAAATAAAATACCGGGTTGCAACATACAATCAAAATGGGTAAAATGTAATCAGATTAATGATTACAATTGTATTTTGTAATATTCAATCATGATTCAAAATTAAAAGTGTAGCGACCCCATACTTTGCTATATATCGCTACATAGTTGCGACTACCTACCAATAGATGGTGCTGACGATTCGCCATACATGTCTAGAACGCGATATTAGAGTGCGCACGACGTGTAACGTATACACAAGCCCCCGACGAGCGTAGTGGTTGCACGCTCGCCTTTAAAATCCGGTGAAGCTGTAGAGGCCTCGAGGCCAACAGCGTAGGTCATTCACACACACACACACACAACAACTCTCGGGGGAGAGTGGCAGGCCCCGCCAGACACACCACCCGTCTGGCTGGAAGATCTTCCCTTTGACAAATCCTGCCACGACGTTCCTGCCATAAAAGTGTAATCGTAATCGTTAAAGATTACAAAATATAATTGTAATCGTTATTATGTTAATACACCATCACGCATGCACTAGGAGGGTCACGATGGGGAAACATTAAAATAACTGGGCTAGGGCATAATAAAGTTTGGGAAATGCTGGTTTAAAGAGTTACCTCGATAATAAGGCACCGGACCGTTGATCGACCGTGAGATTGAGAGTGATGCAATCACTTTAGAAATGAATAATAAGGAATGGGTATATTGAGCGCGCTAGGAAATAAACGACGAGTGCTAGAAAAAAAAAACTTCTAAAAAACTGTGTTAAGAACTAACTAACTAACTAATTTCGAAGGTATTGACATTGAGGAAGCTACGATTCCTCTTAGCAAAATTGACTCATATCATCCACCTCTAGAAATCAAACTCTATCTCCAGACCCCAATTTTCCTCAAAAATCAGATTTTTGCCACTTATCACTTTAAAAAAGCTGACTACTCACTCGTAAATGACAAACTAAGACAAGTAGACTGGGAGTCTGAGCTTGATTGCGACGATGTCAACATTATGACACATAAATTTTATAAAATAGTTTATTCCATTATAGAATCATCAGTACCTAAGACAAAAAAGCGTACCCATAAATATCCCTTTTGGTTCACACGGTCTTTAATAGCATTGATAGCAGAAAAAGAGAAAATCAGACGCAAATACAGAGTGAACAAAAACCCACGAGATTTGATTGAGCTAAAACTTGCGAATAAACGGGTAGAAAACTTGATGAAAAAATGCTATCATACCCACATAAACAATGTAGAATCATCAATATGTAGCAATCCTAAGAAATTTTGGGCATTTTTAAAACAAAGCCGTGGCCAATCAGTTGGAATACCATCTGAAATGACGCTAGCAAACAATATTGCCAAATCAAGCAAAGAAATTTGTGATCTTTTTGCAGATCATTTTTCCTCTTTTTTTTCAAAGACTGATATTGCCATAGAGCCTAAAATCGAGGAAATATTCAATCAATACTCTTTAAATAATATCCATGTGACTGAAACTCTTGTTTTGAGTGTTTTGGAAAAAATCAACGTCAGTAAAGGGGCCGGGCCAGACGGTATTCCTCCATACTTTATCAAAATGACGAGTAAAAATCTCTCCTTACCTCTCAAACTTATATTCAAAAAATCTTTGGACACTTTTACATTTCCCTCGGTCTGGAAAGAAGCAAATGTTGTTCCAATTTACAAAAAAGGAGACGTCAATAGTGTCACAAATTATCGTCCGGTCTCCATTCTGAATATTTTTTCTAAAACGTTCGAGAGTATTGTTTGCCCATCATTAACAGAATTTACAAAGAATATGTTGTCACCAAACCAACATGGATTCCTCAAAAATAGGTCAACCGTCACTAACCTAGTCAACTATACCACCGACTTATCGCTCTCCATTGATCAACGTGCGCAAGTTGACGCTATATACACAGACTTTAGTAGTGCGTTTGATAAGGTAGATCACAATATACTTGTCAACAAACTGAGGAGATTTGAGATACACGGGCCGCTCCTCCTATGGTTTCAATCATACTTAGAAAATCGGGTTTTAAGAGTAACAGCACAGGGTTATAAGTCCAGGGACTACGTAGCATTTTCTGGGGTCCCTCAGGGCTCTCATCTGGGCCCAATATTATTCTTAATCTTCATAAACGACATAGGTGAGAATTTAAAACATTCTAATTACTCCCTTTTTGCTGACGATCTTAAATTATATATGACAATAAGTAGTGTGGAGGATTCGTATAAACTTCAAGATGACATTAATGCTATTAATGATTGGTGCTTTCAGAATAATATGCAGCTTAATGCAAGTAAATGTGCTCACATAAAGATGACGAAAGTTAAAAAGCCCATAGCAACTCGTTACTTTGTTGAAGGTGAGCAGCTACTTAAAGTGGCTTATATTCGCGATTTGGGGGTCGAGATCGATAATCAACTAAGATTTGTACAACATATTAACCAAACACTATCTAAAGCTTGGAAGCTGCTTGGTTTTCTAAAGAGAACGTGCAATAACTTCTCCAACACTCGCACTCTTATTTGTCTGTACAACACCTTAGTCCGAAGTATTCTCGAATATGCAACTGCTGTTTGGAGCCCCCAATACACGGTTCATGTTAATCGATTAGAACGCGTTCAAAAGAATTTTACAAAATTCTTAGCATATAAAGATCCACAAGGCCCGTACCGTGCTAGCTACAAGGAACGATTGCGGCATTATGGACTTTGTTCACTTGAAACCCGCCGTAAAATAATCGATTTAGCATTTTTACATAAACTAGTGAATGGGACTATTGACAATTCAAACCTGTTGGAAAAATTAAAACTATCAGTACCCAGTAGGATCCCTAGATTCCCTTTAACTTCGACCTTTGTACCCACACTACACCGAACCAAAATTAATTGCCCCTTGAATCGTATTATTAAAACATACAATGAAGTTAATAATGTTGACATCTTCAGCAATTCCCTGGTCATGTTTCGTTGTGAATTGTTTAAAATATTTGGTGACGTCTAATTATTTTTAATGTAATTTTATTTTAATTTCCATTATTCTCCTATTCTTAATTGATTGCGACTAGAATTATATAATAAAAATGACATAATAATAAAAATGACATAATAATAAAAATGACATAATAATAAAATGATTAAATACCATCTATTACAATTTTATTATATAATATCTCTAATCTCCATAATCTTGACTTTTTCATGTTTATTTTTTTTTTTTATATTCAAATATTCTTATCAATAGATTGCATGTTCCTATAATAATCTTGTATTCTTTTCTGTAAAAGCTGTACACTCCTGTAATGACAGTTCACACTGTCCTAAACTGTTACAATATTTATACTGTGATATCTGTGATTCTGTCGATGGTGTGTCTTTATCCTAAATAAATAAAAAAAATAAAATAAGAAATAAAAAAAATTACACAAGAACTTTTCCATAATTATAATTTGTTTAAAAAAAAATCTATTGACTAACTCTTGGAACGTTTCGCGTCGGAACGAAAAAATATAAAAAATATAGAGAATTTTATAAGTTAAGATTTTTTTTTTCACCATTACATAAAATTTTCTCGATAGAAAGAAATCTAAAGTCATCTCTATGGCTTTGTATTCTCTGATTCCAACTTAACAGCGAAATGCTTAAGAACTAGTCAATAGAATTTACTAAAAAACAGAGAATAGTTGTAGCAAAGTTCTTTTAAAGCAGTTTTTTAATTCATAGTGTAGATGATACTCCAATATAGTATACAGATAATTTCACGAAGAAATCGTAACTCGCCGCATTTGGTCACGGCAAATAAGTACCCAGGGTGCAGTTTCCCAGTTGCAAGTACTTAATTTGTTAGTTGTATCTACTAAAAGTTAAGTACAAAAAGTTATGTTGTATTTTATTAAATAGTTTTATTTTCTTAGACCTAATATGCTTTTAGATGCTCATTTTTTAATTGTTATATGATAGACTGATGAATTAAATATAATTATTGACTTTCTGAGTTTTTTATTGCGAGCTCTGCGGAAGATGTGCGGAATCAAGCTGGCCGATGTTCGCAACAGCGTAGTAAGAAAGCATGTAGGTATGAAAGACAGTATCGGTGTAAAGATGAGAAAGGGTATGCTCCGGTGGTTCGGGCATATAGAAAGAATGTCGGAAAAAAGAATGACAAAACAGATATACAATGCGAAAGTCGAAGAATGTAGGTACCGGGGAAGACCTAGACTATCTTACCATGACCAAATAGACCTTGTCTTATCTGAAGGGCAAGTCAAGAGTCTCCTTAACCGGCGAGCGTGTATGAGACGAACTATGAGAGTGGTATGTAAGGAAAGAACCCGTTAGAACTCTGTACTCTCGCTAGATAGATTGAGTTTTTTCATTTTAATGCCGAAGTGATTTATAGTTGATAACTCAATTATATTTGTTGAAAATATATATTTGTAAAAATGATAATATTGATTCCAACAGTTGTTGGAATCAATATTATCATTTTGACGTGGGCAATAATTCTATAATTTACAACATACCCCGATAGATGGCGCTATACCAGAAGTAAATAATACTATTGAATTTCCCTATACAATCAAGCTTGTGCGCGGGGTGGCGCGGGTCGAAGAGGATGTTCAACCCAGCTCACTTCTGTATTTTCCATCTAACTGCAAAAAACAGACTGACGTAAGCCACACCCACCGCGATGACGTCAGGGCCTAGTTGGAGGACACAGTGTTCAGTTGCTTAGGCCGACTCCTCTTTATATATGGTCCCTGGTCCTGTCACTGGACCCAGGACTGGACTCCATTAGTAAAGAGCTTAAACCACATCACACACTGGATCGAGTATTTGCAGACCCGATCCCCGCAAGGAACAAACCAGTGGCGCATTTACCTGCAGGCTGAGTAGGCTAGAGCCTAGGGCGGTAAATTTTAGAGGGAGGGAGGCAAATTCGGCTCAAGTTTTTTTTATAAGTAGTACATGCTTAAGCTTTTCTTAGCTCAAATATATACCGAAAGACTATTTCTTGTGTAAACATGACTAAATCGTGAGTTGTAAGAATAATCTAGGAACTGACACAACTTAGATCACAATCATACTAATATCAGGAAAAAGCTGATGTAATGATGACGACAGAGCACAAATCATAAAATTGCTAATTCATTGACAAAGAAAAAATTAACATTAATCTATCTATCTATCTATATCATCACGCCAGATCCCTTACGGGGTAGGCAGAGAGTACAGAGTTCCAACAGGCTCTTTCCTTACATACCTCTCTGGCTTCCTCTACTCTCATAGTTTGGCTCATACACGCTCGCCGGTTACGGAGACTCCTGACTTGTCCTTCAGATAAGACCCGATCTATTTGGTCATGGTAAGATAGTCTAGCTCTTCCCCGGTACCTACCGTATCCTTCCACTTTCGCATTGTATATCAGTTTTGTCATTCTTTCTTAGGACATTAATTAATTAACATTAATATAATTGTTAACTAGGGTATTGAATTGTAGAGGTTAGTAGGGGCGGCAAAAATTGAACGGCGACTTACTGGCAGCAAATGTGTTAGTCCGCCACTCCTCCGAACAAACCTTTTTATGACCAAAAACTATTTGATTCGGTCTGGGTAGTTGTGTATGTGAAATTCGTTCAAACCATTTAGACTACAGGCATAGAATAACAATAATCCAGAAGCCGCGTTCAGTCGTGAATTGCACGCGGTGAAGCCAAAAAATCAACAAACGTCCCGTAATGTTGTTAATTAAAAATGATTTACTACTTTTTGGGCTAAATGTTCAGTAAGAAATTATAAAATCCTTATTGTTTATTTCTAGCAGTAACATGTATCTTTGTATATATTAACGAAGGAAATAGACGTAATTAAGTAGGTTCTTAAAATAAAACACGATTCCATTAGCAGTAAGTCATTTTTTTTTATAAGTTAATAATTGTTTTTTTTTAATTGTGTTGTTGCGTTACAATTACGAAGTTATCGAAAAATATATTATATTTAATATCCCTTTTGTTATTTTTTTTTTTAAATATTGCCTGAAATGTGTGTGTACGCGGTACACCTCTGCCACCACCACGTGGCGAAATATGTTTTTAGTATCTAACATCGTCGGCAAAATGTATGCCTATGTCTCATCCAGTTTTATCATTATACTACTAGGAATAAAATTATATCTCGACTTTATCTACGCCATACATGTAAAAGCGTCATTCCATACAGCTTTCAGTAATTAAAAGTGGTAAAAGTACTTTCGTCATCGTAATGATTTATCTACTTAAGATAAGTCATTGTGTAATAAGCAACTAAATTAATGAAAGTTAGTATATAGAGTATATAGTTATAGTACTATAACAACTAAGATCCATAGTAAATAAAAGTAGGGAAACATTACACTACGGTATTGGCGACACAGACAAAATGGACGCATCATTTTCGGTGACAATTATGAACGGAACATTTAATTCAATATTTAAATAATACGATGTCCGAGTGCGCTACTTACAAATGAAATGTAATCCGATCCTGTTTCTTTTTAAGCTTTACGGAATTGTTGCAGGTAGGACCGCCATAAGGCGCCATAATTATATTTAATTTGACAAGAATAGATCAAGTTGTTCCGCGCGTCGTTCGTTGAGTGACTAATCGCGTAAACGTGTGACTACTTGCTTTGCAGGTACTAATTGTTGCTTCAACACGATGCGCGCCCGTGGCTTCTAGACTATTATTATTCTAAGACTACAGGGTGTACCTAAAAAATTACATAAATACTTACATCCAGTCAAGCGCCTCAATGAGCTTTAAGATTATAGATATATAATACTGATCCCGTTATCTAGACGTCAAAAGTCCAAATCAAATCAGTTTATTTGCGAAAATGGGTTACATTGGATGTTAAAATTACATTGGTCGTACGCCATATTCTGCTTTTAGGCATGCAAATATCATTGGGAATAATCCAAGAACTTAAAGTACCTATCAAACATAATAATTGTATTGGAAACTCATGAAATATTTAATTAAAATTTAAATATGTAAAATTAAATTCATTCCAAGTGTCTGTTTTAATTATATTAATGTTTTTTTGTTGATGGCATCACGACGACGCGTATTTTGTCAATATCAAGTATTACGAATATTTATTTCTAAATTTATTCAACTCCCCGATGAACTTGATGACAAAGATGATTATTAAATTGATGAATTGCCCCACCCGGGATAGTAAAGCGATGGATACTTTACATACCAATTGCTACGGCCGTTTTGAGGGAAATCGAAAAGGCACGTTTTTATCACTTTGTTACAATTACCTTCACTCGTGGACATATAAGAATACATAATGGTTAATATTCCATCAACGCCCCGCACTCACCGCACTTCCCACCCGCTTAATGTGGGCAACCTGGATATATTACCACTATTTGGGATAAATGTTGAGGACATTAGAGTAGATGATAATAAAACCATTACACAATAATAGACATATTAAACTAAAGAAATAAATGTACTTGAACTATTAAAGTTTGTAGTAATTTAGTGTAGGGAAAATATATTTTCTTTATGCGAACTAAATATTATAACCGTGATATAGTAGTTAACTATATTAATCCCATTTAATACTAGAATTTTTAAAGTCCTCGGCAAATGAAAGAAGGGAAAAATCAAATTGTTACACTAGCAACACTTACAAAATGGACGCGTCTTTTACCATGACAATTAGAGATGGAAGAATTAATGCGATATTTAAATAATACGGCACTTTAATGCGCTAGTTACGTATTAAATGTGATCCTATCATGTTTCTTTTTGAGCTGAACAGCATGTATACAAGCAGGAACGACACAAGATGGCATAACTCAATTTAATTTCACACGCACAGAGCACGTTATTATATACGACGGTCGCAGAATGACTACCTGCTTTGCAGGTAGTAATTGTTGCTTCATTTGATGCGAGTCCGCGGCTTCTAGATTATTCTAAGGAAGTAACATAAGTTTTGAAAATTAAAACAAATTGAAGATATCACTCTTCGAGTTCCCGCTAAAACCTTCAAAGAGAAGATTCATAGTTTATAAAGCCTAGTTTATTGTTAGAATTAAAATTTATGCAAATGTAATTTAACAGCTTCCAACAAATTACTAACGACATTGTTAGCTCGTTTCAACTTGTCATAAAGATCGAGAATCTTCCAATCATCCCAAAAATGTTTATTAGCGTCCATATCCGCTTTCAATTTATTCAAATTCACGTTCAAAGTGTCTAAATTAGCTATGATATATCCAATCTTATAATTGTTATCATTTGATAGCATAATTTTAACGGCATCTAATGGTTGAATCTTCTTTTCAATTTCCGCAAAACTTTCCTCCAAGTATAACAGTAGTTTCTTTTTAATTTCAGTTTCGGGGAAAACTGCGCTCGGGAATGACATAGAGCGACGTCCGGTAATAACGGTATTATTAACATTATTTACGGTTTCGTTATTCGTTACCGTATCGTTACCAGTAACGACTGTAACGTTGATATTATCTGTATCTCGCCTATGTCTGTAATTCTGATTCGCCATTTTAACCAATATAAATTTATCTTTATCGTTTTTCTCCAAATAATTATTAATATTGTCCAACGCAGCTGTTAATTTTAGCAGCACTTTAGTTAATTCAACATTGGTTCTGTTGTTTTCTGCCGTTTCTTGATCCGGTACAGTTATTGTAGAGGGTGTAGTTACCAAGATTTTTTTGAACCATTTAAGCACGCTAGCTCTTCTAGTTTCAACGGGTTCTTTAGCGTGGTTATTGATTATGACACTAACGTCATCTGTATAAAATTCATTATCGTTATTCTGATCGATATGCTTGACGTTATTTTTCTGTGAAAATGCATTGTTATGTTTCGCAGTATATATATTGTTATTGAATATAGTTTTATTTTGGTTTTCCGATAGCTGATAGTTTATAGGTAAGTTTTTAATTTCCGCATCGATGTCGAAGAAGTCGTCGAAGTTTTTTACTTGTGCTATGCATGTTAAAATGTCTGTAAAAAAATTAAGTGCTTTTAGAAAGAAATTTATAACTTAAAACGTAAAACTTATTTATTTAATTATCCACATATAACATATGGCAAAGCGCATCGCTTTGTGATCACGAGGTCCTGGGTTCAAATCCTAGGTCGGACAACTGTAAATTTTCTAACGAAATCTTCCTAGTAGGAGTCCGGTGTCTGGAATTGGAATACATGGGACCTAACATCGTCGGCGAAACGTGGGTGTACTCAGTACACCTCTGCCACCCCCGCTTGGGGAATATAGGCGTGACGGTGTAACATATAATATTTGAGGTGACCAACCCTCAACCATGTTGTATTTGTATATAACATAGAATACTGATTTTCAATTTAAATAAATAATAATATATGACCTTATAATGCCCCACTATTGGGCAAAGGCCTTCTCTCCCAAATCGAGGTGAGAGAGATTAAGTCATACTCCACCACGCGGACCCAGTGCGGATTGGTGGAGACAGGTTTGTCGCGACCAGCTGGTGGAACTTATCGAGCCGCATATAAGGCTTTTGAACTTGACTTAACATTAAGAGGTTACTGGGACCAACGCCTTAGTATGCTTTCCGAAGCATGGAGACGCTTGCATATGAAATTGCCACAAACGATCACCCTTCTCACACCCGACCAAGCCGAACGCTGCTTAATAAAAAGACAAAAATATCGCTCTGAGTAAGAACTGAAACCACATAATCCTCGCAACCGGGGATACTGCTCTTACCACCACTACCGAAGCAGGTCGCTGTTCTTTAAAATTTTAATATGTCCATAAAAACAAGCTGTTATTGCAAAACACAATGGAGATATCTCGCTCAGTTAAGGGGTCCTTATGTCCTCCTTCCATCTCCATCATTAGACTCTGGATACTGTACGGGTCTACAGTACTTGTCAAGACAAATCCAATGAGCCCAAACACGGTGAGGTTATATTGAATAGTTGGGTTCCGTTGGACCTAATTTATTGACCATTAACTTGGAATGTTCGTATGTCTGCCTGTCTGATTCGAAACGCAAAGAGTTTCGAATCTTGTGATCCATTTTTCAAGCCCTTCCGAATATCCGTTTGAGTTGAAATTTGGTATACGTATGTAAGTTCCATGGAGTGGTCTGATGGAGTCAGAAGGTGGCCATAGGAATATGAAAACTATACATCGTAACCCCCTGTTTGGGCTTGTTAGATTGGTATTGTCAAGTACTATATAAAGAAATAGTGTTTAGGGTCTGATGATGAAGCCAAAAGGTAGCCGATGGAACCACTCAATTACTCAATATAACCCTGCCATGTTTGGGCTCGTTGAATTTGTCTAGACGAGTACTTTAGACCCCAATGGTATCCAAGGTCTGATGATGGAGCCGGAATGAAGCCATAGAAACTTCTCAACAAAGCAAGACTTCTTCGTTGTGTTTTAGCTATAATAGCATGTTTTTAAAAAGGTCTTTTTATTTTATTTTTCATAGCAGTGATAGCATAGTGGTTGGACGTTGGACTGAAAAGTCTCGGGTTCAAACCCAGGCACACAGCTGTCTTTTCAAAAAGCATGTGTGTATTAAATAATAATTATCACTTGCTTTTAACGGTGAAGAAAAACGTGAGGAAACCTGCATGTCTGAGAGTTTCTCGAAGGTGTGAAGTTCGCCAACCCGCACTGGACCAGAATTGTGGACTATGGCCTAAGCCCTCTCAGTTTGAGAGGAGGCCCGTGCCCAACGGTGGGACAGTTTGGTAACAGGGCTAATATTATTATTATTCTATTTAGAATGACTATCCTGCCTAAAAAAAGAATATTTAAAAACTTACAAATAAAATATAGAATCATCGGAGCGTTTTTATATTTTGTAGATGTTGTAATGATTTATCCAAATCAAATGAATGGAATGCAAAGTTATTTAGCTGTAGCCATGCTGTAGCCATTATGTAGTTATTTGAAAATCATGTAGCAATCAATTATTAATAATTATGTACGGTCGCCATGACATAAGAATACAATATGAGGTAGGTAGGAGTTGTATAATTTCCATTTATAAACATTCGATTACAGACAACAAGGATCTTTTAGCCCGCGGCCAAAATCGGAACTTTCGCTGTCAAATGAATGTCACTAGAGTGCGACAAGAATTGGCCTGTGAGGGGCATTAGGAAGGGGGTGTTGGTGTGAAATAAGGGTTACCATAAATTTCTTCTATTTCCAAGGAGATATTTCACCAGGTGGATCCGCACGATAGCTAATTAAAAAAAAGCATACATACAACCGAACATAGAACCTCCTCCTTTTTGAAGTCGGTTAAAAAGAACTTTGGTAAATTTTATAGCTAACGCCAACTCTGCGGCTGTCATGAAGTCATACTGCACTTGCTAATCTTATACAGTCCGCATTACTTTTTGATTACTAATCCAACTTATGACTGTATTTTTAATTAATAGACACATAGTACACAATTTCTCCAGAATCGCGCTTAGCGTTCTTCTTTCTTGCACATGTGTGCACAAATACACACACACACACACACACACCACACACACACACACACACACTCGCACGCGCACCCGCACCCGCACACGCACACACACACACAGACACTTAATTATCGATCTAACTTCACGTTTCTACTTATTAATGCAGTACTTGTTTAAGGGATGAGAGCCTGGTTACCTGTAACACAGGTTTACCTAGTGCAGGCACCAGCCTCTCACAAAGGAGTTCAGTTTGAGCATGCTGTATGTACTAACTTTTAAGACCTGATAACCTTTGTGAAGAAACAAATAAATATTATTATTATTATTACTTGATGACAGTTTGTTCCAGAGGTTCAGATTTTGGGCCCGGCCCAAAATATCCTTGTGGAACAGTACAAGAGTCAAGTTGAGTAAAGTCAAAAATCATTCATCATTTGGTTGTTTTTTTTTAAACGAAGTCTCACACTAGGATTCATTGCTATGTCGTGGGTGCGTTAACAAACATGAAAATTCACATACACAAATACCCAGACCGGACCAAATAATTGTGGATCACACAAAGATTTGTCCCGTGCGGGAATCGAACCCGCGACTATTAGATAGTGGGCGGAGCGGCTTAAACTCTACCATTGCGCTAAATTGTCCGTCAAATTTTAATGATTCTTTCACCATTGGAAAGCCACCTTATCCAGAAGTAACATAGGCTATATAACATCGACCCGGTAGGTGGCGCTGTTGTCGACCGGCTACGAAGTCGCGGAAAACTGCTAGTTTTGTATAAACTCAAATCAATTGTTTTGTAAAAACTAAAATCATTTAATGTGCTATATGGCAATATGCTCGTCCCCTACTACATCGTCGGCGAACCAAAGGATTCTGGGCGGATCAGTCTCCACAAACAGCAGTCGTTCTGGTTTCAGTCTGAAAAGGATTCAAATAAAAGCATTTTTATTTTGAAATTAATATATTTAAAATCACATCTTTTCTTATAAACATTGAAATTTCATTTTTATTTATACACGAGATACAATAATTATTATAAATAATAACTTATTCAATTATCCCTATCCGAATTAAGAACTGAGAATTTCGAGGTAATCGTCTAAAATCTTAGAAAAAAAATCTTTTCTTGATCTCGAAAAGGACTATTCTGCGCCCATTGATGATTTGCACCAGAACCAGCAGCAATGAAAAAACACTTATAAGGTCTCTTAAGGCATTTATTATTAAACGGACAAGCGGGGGAATCGCAATATTGCACAAAATGTATTAGATTTTGAGGTTATAATTCAGTATCCATTATAGTTATATGGTGTGTTGACATTCAGTAAAGATGTCGGCGACTTCGATATAAGTACTTACAATACTTTGAAATATTAGACCAGCCTACATTGTTCTCCCATACCCCACAACAAAATGTACATAGAAGAAATTGTAGATTTTTCATTTCAAACCGTGGAGTTTCTTGCCTTCTCCACAGGAATGACACTCCGAAATGATGGTAGTCTTTGTTACTTTTCTGGCGTTTCTAACTATAATAGTTAAAAAAAATATTCTGAGGAGGAAGCCAGAGGTCTGTAAGGAAAGAACCTGTTGGAACTCTGCACTCTCTACCTAGAAATCTGGCATGATGGTAGAGAGAGAAATATATTCCGATTCTGTAACGCTTAACTTGAAATTCTCAATTTACTGGGTAATACTACACACTTATAAGAATATATCGATCGCTTCATTACCAGAAACAAACATTCGTAGAAGCCGCAAAGATTTGTGCCGTGTGGGCATCGAACCCGCGACTACTAAGCTCTTAACCATTGGTCCAAGCCGTCTGTCTATGATATTGTTATTCAATCACGCTCTAGCCCACCTGCGTTAACATTAACCCCTGCGTCAAAATTCGCTTGAATAAGGCGCTAATTAACACGTTAAACTAGAGACAATACTGAACCGTCACCCGAGTTATCGCCAGAGTTCTAACGTCTACTGATAAAGCTTCATTTACATTAAAATGTTGGCTACATTTTTAATTAACGCATCACGACGCCGTGGGAACCGGAGCTTCAGAAACTAAAAAAAAACCGTACATTTTCCTTTCTCCTGGAAATCAAAATGAAATACGATATTTGATAATGAAGCCATCAATATAATATTATCGAACTAGTCTTAATTACAATCAAACTTTAAAACTTTTTTAGACTTTTTCACTCAACATTATAACGTCTTCGTTGTAATCTTACCATGACCAAATAGACAGAGTCTTATCTAAAGGACTAGTCAAGAGTCTCCGTAACCGGCGAGCGTGTATAAGACGAACTATGAGAGTGGAGGAAGCCAGAGGTCTGTAAGGAAAGAATCTGTTGATCTGTACTCTCTGCTTACCCCGAGGGATCTGGCGTAATGATATAGATAGATTAAAGCGTCGATTTCTTGCTCACAGCGTTTTCATTTCGATGTCTCCGGAAATACTGTCGCCTTCATACACTTGTTACAGATTGCAATCTCAAGTAAAACATCTAAGTATGGTGATGGTTTATTTAAAAAGTGTTAAAGTTTGATTCGAACCGACTTATATCATAAATTATGTTATTTTATTACACCTTTACGAAGTTTATCGTAAATAACGCAAGACCTCAGACACTCTGATTAGATAATAGCTACAAAAATTCATCACGAAACAGTTTTCTAAATTTAACATTTTTACCCCTTTTTTAAGCACTTTTATACCCCAGTTAACAATGAAACTTGTACGGGTGTGTGCGTTTTAGGAAATATGTTTTAGAATACATTTGCAATCTCCGTATTGCTTCCAATCAAAAATGTAGGCGCTCGTAGCGCTGTGTGACTGCGGTGTTCTTACCGATCACCAAGGTTAAGCAGCGTTCGACTCGGTCGGCCTGAGATGGGTGACCGTTAGTGGCATTCTCATATTTGAGCGTCTTCGTGCTTCGGAAGGCACGTTAAGCCGTTGTTCCCGGTTACCACTTAATGTGGTAGTCGTTAAGCCGAGTTGGAAGCCTTAAAGGCGGCTTGATAAGTTCCAACAGCAGGTGGCCACAAACCTGCCTCCACCGCACCGCGCTGGGTCCGCGTGGTGGAGTATGACCTAATCTCTCTCACCTCGATTTGTGAGAGAAGGCCTTTGCCCAGCCGTGGGCAGTATTTTTTATTTTGTATTTATTATTATATATTATACATTAAAAATTGTCGAAATCAATTCAGTTACCGATTTAGAACAAACTACCTTCTGGTCTTGAGTTTATTATGTTACGCCTTCTATACGATCGTTATAATGACCTAGGATAATTTAATTTAGGTCTAGGAAAATAACTTATTATCAATTTAATCGCCGACAAGTATTTGCCAGCACGAATATTCACTAAAAATAATCTTAAATACGTATTAAAAATACTTTCTTACACAATAAATAAAGAAAATCTTATCTGAAGGATAAGTCAAGAGTCTCCGTAACCGGCGGGCGTGTATGAGACGAACTATGAGCGTGGAGGAAGCCAGAGAGGTATGTACGGAAAGAACCTGTTGGAACTCTGTACTCTCTGCCTACCCCGCAAGGGATCTGGCGTGATGATATAGATTGAAAATCTGTCGTGATCATTATAATCGAAACGCCTATAGTGCGACCAGGGTATTTTGGTACTTGCATGACTTTGTCAAGGGTATAGGTGTTCACACTACATATGGACCGCCAAGAATCTTTTTGGACCGTGGATTACATTCACAAGGGGGTGGTACTAAAGTTCTTTCTTTTCTTTCCTTTCTTTTTTATAAACGTAGCCCCACTAGGATTGATTCCTGTGTCGTGGGTGCGTTTACAAACATGAAAATTCACATACACAAATACCCAGACCGGAACAAATAATTGTGGGTCACACAAATATTTGTCCCGTGCGGGAATCGAACCCGCGACTATTAGAAACAGTCTGAGTTCGGTAAATTTCAAAGCAAACGGAAAAAAAAAAAATTGGAAATGAGCACTTTGAGAGCAGATCTGCGCTCACGATTTCAATGACAATTAGGATTCACTCGTTATCTAAGAATACACTCTTCTTCTTCTTCTTCTTCTTCAAGTTATGGCTTCACACTAATTATAAGTGTATTTTGCCAGTGTCCAGTAAGATATATAATCGTGTTTGTTTAAATTAATTCGCCTCCCCGATGAATTTGATGACAACGATGATAATGAAATTAATGAAATACCCCACCCTGGATAGTAAAGCGGTGGATACTTTACATACCAATTAAAATACAAACAGCCGTTGCGTTTTGAGGGAAGTCGAAAAGGCACGTTTTATCACTTTGTTATAATTACCTTCACTTATGCACATATAAGAACGCATAATGGTTAATATTCCACCAACATTACACATTATCAGTCGAAATAACACAAGTTTTGGATATTAAAATAAATTGACAACATCACTCTTCGACTTCCCGCCAAAACTCCAAGAATACACTCATTTTAAACTCTATTATATGAATAAAAACCAAGATACACGAAAAAACTGCATGCAGGTAGGGGAGCGTAGGTCTACTACGGCAGACAACGCCTGTATAAAAAGTTACGTAGGGAACTAGAGTGTACAAACTCGTAATATTTGCTACAAAACATTTACTTGAGATGTCTTCTCTAGTACGTTATAACTAAATGCCGAGTGATGGCATTCTGTATGCTACTAGAGAACCATTCAACGATCATTTTATTTATAACCAGTTTCTGCCCGCGACTTCGCCTGCGTTGAATTAGGACGGGAACCTTACATTTCTCCGTGATAAAAACTATCTGTATGCCTCATCCAAATCCGTTCAGCCGTTTTTGCGTAATTAACAAACATCCATGACTGACTGCCTCGTTGGTCTCGTGGCATAGCACATCGCTTTGTGATCACGAGGTCCTGGGTTCAAATCCTAGGTCGGATAGGTGTAGTTTTTCTAACGAAAACTTCCCAGTAAGAGTCCGGAGTCTGGAATTTTGCCCCCTATTACATGGGACCTAACATCGTCGGCGAAACGTGGGTGTACTTAGTACACCTCTGCCACCCCCGCTTGGGGAATATAGGCGTGACGGTTTTAACAAACATCCAAATATCTAAACATTTATATTTTCGTTTTTCATACAAATTCACATTTATAAGTAGGATTATAGGTAGTGTCCGACCGAAGCTCCGGCTTTAGGGTTCGGCCACCTTCGGCCAATCCTTCGGCTAAAATGAGCCGAAGTTTTGGCCGACGCCGAAGGCTTCCAGCAAGCACCGAAATTTAATAATCTATAACGATTTCCGACTTACAAATGCTTTTAAATACATAAATACTTGATGTTTTGATTTGTACGCACTCTTTAAATATTTTATAGTAACCCTTTCTCTTACTATTATTATCAATCTATATCATCACGCCAGATCCCTTACGGGGTAGGCAGAGAGTACGGAGTTCCAACAGGTTCTTTCCTTACATACCTCTCTGGCTTCCTCTACTTTCATAGTTCGTCTCATACACGCTCGCCGGTTACGGAGACTCTTAACTTGTCCTTCAGATAAAACCCGGTCTATTTGGTCATGGTAAGATAGTCTAGGTCTTCCCCGGTACCTACATCGTTCCACTTTCGTATTGTATATCAGTTTTGTCATTCTTTCTTCGGGCATTCTTTCTATATGCCCGAACCAACGGAGCATACCCTTTCTTATCTTTACACCGATACTATCTTTCATACCTACTCGCTTTCTTACTACGCTGTTGCGAATACGGTCGGTCAGCTTCACTCCACACATCTTCCGCAGAGTTCGCATTATTATTACACTTTTTATTATATACTTCTACAACATCTCTATTTTGTAAATAAGAGGACTATGAAGACACTGGCCGATACCATGAATCTACGTACACTTATGATTAATCTTTACTTAAGCACATCTATTTAGCTCGGTCTGCATTGTTTTCTTATAGAGTAAGAGTAACCGTGGAGTTTCTTGCCCTTCTTCTCCGCAGGAATGACTTTCGGAACGGATGGTAGAGTCTTAAGTAATCAATAATTTTCTCTTTTAGACTATTCATAAGTGTGCTGTGGAGGCGCTCGTAGCGCTGTGCGACCGCGGTGTTCTTACCGATCACCAAGATTAAGCAGCGTTCGACTCGGTCGGCCTGAGTGACCGTTTGTGGCATTTTCATATTCGAGCGTCTTCGTGCTTCGGAAGGCACGTTAAGCCGTTGGTTCCAGCTACCGGTTATGTGGTAGTCGTTAAGCCGAGTTGGAAGCCTTAAAGGCGGCTTGATAAGTTCCAACAGCAGGTGGCCACAAACCTACCTCCACCAACCCGCACTGGGTCCGCGTGGTGGAGTATGACCTAACCTCTCTCACCTCGATTTGTGAGAGAAGGCCTTTGCCCAGCAGTGGGCAGTATACGCTGATATTACATTATTATTTATAAGTGCCTTTTGGTGTACATGAATAAAAAAAACTTTTGATTTTTACTATAAATAATATTATTCCAGTATTATAATTTTTGACTAGTTGTATGTAATTTAAATCATCTCGTTATATTAATACAGTCAACATAACTTATTTAAAAATTGAGCCAATCATGAACCAAATTTCTTAGGGTTATTACCTTCGGCTTCGGCGTCGGCCTTCGGTCAGACACTAATTGTAGGAATTCTGACGCTGTATAAAATATACTGTTATCTACAAGCGAAGAATTATAATATTTACCGATCGCCCCCCATAAATTTGCTATACCTAACCTCACATTTCGGCTGCACAGCTTTGAACATTTCAACGCCTTTAGTCGTAACACTGGTCTCGCTAAAATCCAATAACCTCAAATGAGGCGCGGCCGTAGCTAAATGATATAAGCTTCTATCAGTAATATGCCTAAATCCAGTTATCGACAGCACTCTAAG
Source organism: Phalera bucephala (assembly GCA_905147815.2). Lineage (NCBI taxonomy): Eukaryota > Metazoa > Arthropoda > Insecta > Lepidoptera > Notodontidae > Phalera > Phalera bucephala. The sequence continues at coordinate 10,212,408 of LR990637.1, read as the reverse complement.
ATTGGATTTCTCATTTTTCGTTCGCACCTCATTTTGAGGCGCGGCGCCAATATAAATAATACGTTCATTTTCACCTCTACCCAGTCTGAAAACCGCAGAATCTGTCACCAAATCGCAGTACTGATTGTGTTGTGTGACGCGATTTAAGTCTTTGTATAATACATATCTGCTGTCTTCTGCCAATACAACGTTTAGTTCATCTCTATCGTTGTTCCCGCCTTGATTGAGGTTGGCGTTTTCATTCGCGCCTTCGTTGAGGCGCGGCCGTTTTACGAGGTCTAGAGCCACATCGTTGCTTGGTCTCTTCGAAGGCCCAGCTCCTGGTATCAAAGGTAGCAACTCCACAGGTACTTCGTGGGAACGAACAATCATTTCACGGTTAGCATTTGGTTGGATAACTATAACTCTGCAAGAAAATGACGGTTTTAATCGGCTGAAATGAAACGGGAAGGTAGAATAAATAGTATCAATGTTGATTATAAATAAATATCTGCATTGAGGCGGTGTTGAGCTATGACCAAGGTTAAGCAGCGTTCGGCTCGGTCGGTCTGAGATGGGTGACCGGAAGGCACGTGAAGCCGTTGGTCCCGGTTACACCTTAATGTGGTAGTTGTTAAACCAAGTTGGAAGCCTTATAGGCTTGCTAAGCTCCACTAGCATGTGTCCACAAGCCTGCCTCCCCCGCCCCCCATTGGCTCCGCCTGGAGAATGACTTAATCTCTCTCAGAGATTTGTGTGAGAAGTACTTTACCCAGCTGTGGGACAGTATAGACTGATTTATATCTGTATACAATATTTGATGCCCCAATGACGGGGTTCTCGGTTCGAAACCTATTTTTTTAATAGAGAAATTTCCATTATCAGTCCGTAGTCTGGTAATGTGTCCGGTATAATGACTATCAGCTAGTCGCCTATTACATGGGACCTGACGTCTTTAGCGGAATAGGGGTGTAAAAATTACACCTCTGCCCCTCCCACTTATAAAATATAGGTGTCTTAAGAACTCTCTGTACATGTTGTTTGTGGAGATAAATAAACGCTTTTATAATTAAACGGCGAGTCGTTAAGACGTATTATGAAATTAAATTACCTTCTCTCAAACGAACCCTAAGGGCTATTCACCATGGCTTCTGCACATGACCTCTGCTCCGCCACAATCGGTCAATTTAATGGCACCAATATTGTACTCATCAAAAATATGCCAGCGATTTGAAAAACTAACAATGTTAAGCGTCTTATGTAACTAATTGTAAATACCTGCTTTTCTCAAATGTGGCGTCCTCTGGTATCCTAATTTTGGACACTTCTTTAGTATATTTGCACCAATTTTGTCCTAGTCAAGTGTCCTAGAGTTTCGACCAACTAACAATGTTAAGGGACTTATGTAACAAATTTTACATACCTCCTCCTCTCAAACGAGCCCCAAGGGCTTTCCACCATGCTGTGCCATATTGGCCATTTCATTGGCAACAGTTTTGTCCCCGACAAAAACGTGAGACAGTGTTAAGCGACTTATGTAACTAATTTTACATACCTCCTCCTCTCAAACGAGCCCCAAGGACTCTCCACCATGGTGTCTCTATCTCTGATCTCCGCGATGCCATTATTTGGCACTCCTTTCGCATCTTCTTCGCCAATTTTGTCCTCCTCAGATGAATCAGCATCTGAGTACTTCATCTTGTAATATTCTGGTTCCTATTAAACAAGATTTATAAAAATGTTCAGTAAATTTGAAAAATATATCGACACTCATCATGTTAATACACGGAACAAAGATGACATTATTGTACATTCTATAGAAGGCACACACTCAAACTCAAATAATTTGTTTTGTATCTCTCTCAAATAATTTATTTTGTATCTGGTTGTCTGGAAGAAATTGCTCTTAGCAATAAGACCGCCAATTGTGCCTCTATCTTAAGTTAATATCACATTGTATTTTTCTGTTCGCTGGTGTACAATAAAGAATACTCTATCTATCTATCTATCTATCTAAGCCCTGCGGGGACACTTACAAATAGTCAATTTACATTTTTTTTAACTAATTTAATTATTAATCTACCACCAGATCGGAACGCGGCCTCCACTTAGAAGATCCGGCGAAGAAACTCAACGGGATTGTTTTTTCCTTTTCTTTTTTTTAATGATATTGTGTGGGTACTATGTTGCAATGAAATAATTTACGATCTATCTCCAGTGTGATGCCTTACGATCGAGATATGAACTTAATGAAGTTATATATAGTGTCTAAAGGATTCCAGATGGCCCAGTCCCCACAAGCAGCACGTTCACGAGTATGTCTGCTGGAACAGCCATCACTCCCCTCGACCATATTGGAGGTTAGCTAGTGACCCGACAGACAGCCACCGCAAGCAAAGACATTAAAGTGAGCATGACCAAACCAGAACCCCGAAGACGTTGGTCAGATTGTGCCTACAAAGCAGAATTAGTTATTCCTTCATGGGGCAATGTATACGCTTCTACAACAAATTAACCATAGATATCTTAAATATACCTATCAATAAAATTAAAAAAAGCATTCAAAACTAGAATCTGTAAGAAAGGGTATCACAGATTTCGGATAATCTTGACGATTGGGTTTGAGCAGCTCCTCAATCAGCAATTATTAAGCACAATGAAAATGCTTGGATAGATGCTATTCCAGCTCCACTTGAGTAATGACAACCTATTCAACTGTTGTTAGTTAACATTCCCTCTCTTCCTTCTATTAATTTAAGACAATGAGTACTTTTCGAATCCGTTAATCGTAGCCACCGCCGACTACGATCTCCCTCCCGACCCCTGCCGCCACCGCCGGCCGCGACATGTTCTCACCGACCCCCCCGATGCCTTGTCATCCCTTCTTTCCGCTCAGAATACGGGCGACGATGACGTAGACGTAGTAGTAGATCCCCTCCCATAGCCGGCGGTTGACCGGTGCGCTTAGTAGTGCACCCGTCCCCCTACAGCGACTGTCCCAACCGAGGGCGCCTCTTCGAGGCGCCCTCGAGTATGTCGCCTCTTGCCCTTCTTGCTGGCTGGAGCGTAGTGGTTGCACGCTCGCCTTTAAAATCCGGTGAAGCTGTAGAGGCCTCGAGGCCAACAGCGTAGGTCATTCACACACACACACACACACACAATGAGTACTTTTTTTTGTAAATGAGGGAACCATGTAGCCATTCTCATAAATAGTATTATTCGTTCTTTTAACTTAGACTCACCTGATGACCAACCTACATTGTTCTCCCATACCCCACAACTGAATGTAGATGAAAAAGTTTGTATTTTTTTATTTTAAAAGAGTAACCGTGGAGTTTCTTGCCCTTCTTCTCCACAGGAATGACATTCCGAAGTGGTTGTAGAGTCTTTGTTACTTTTCTGACGATTCATAAATACTGTAATGGTTTACATGAATAAAAATATTCTGATTCTGAATGATTTACAATACAATTTTGAGAGGAAAAAAGTGATTATCAGCAAGGCCAATCGAATACAACAACTTAAGATTAAAGACTAGCCCGCTGAGTTCCTTGCCGGTTCTCTTAGTGGAGGCCGCGTTCCGGTCCGGTGGTAGATGTAAAAAAAGTAATTGAACGTTGCTAAAAACATCGGGTGATTAATTCAAATTCAAACGTTTATTGCCCTCCATAGTGTATAAAGATGGTTTAAACATTAATTTTGTACAATTATGGAGCCTGTCGGGTGCAGCAAGTTAGGACAGAGGAAGAGGGTCGAGTATCTCAATTGGGACCATTATAGAACATAATAATAACAATAATCTGCCCGCAGGGCAGCTTGTGGCGAGCTGTTGGTGAGTAACGACACCACGGAGCCGAGTGCTTCAGAGAGACGGTCAGAGCCCCCAACTCGGCGTTTTCGTCGGTCGAGTTGAAACCGAAGGGTGCCCGCAGGACTCTCGGCTCTGGCTAGCCTTAATTGGCCGTCCAGAGAGGAGCCGTGAGAGCTATATCGACGTAGGAAGATATTGCAGTCCTACGTCTATGTACTCATGGGGTGGAAGTGTTAAAGGGCATAATGCCGCGAGTAACTTCGGAGAAAGCTTAGCACACCTCTCTACACCCCTGAGCCGCTCACACCGGTGTTGCCCTCAGTTGTCCTAGGATGACCGTTTGAGGGCCCATCTAGTAAGCGGCGAGTCACCGCCGGCCACGGGTAATTAGGTATCACTAATTATGGCCGGTGTCCGTCCCCTTTGAAATAGTCCAGTTTTTGTCCATCAAACCTCATTTACATAGCCCTTGTTTTCTTTCCATAATTTACAATAGTCCTTGCACCTACCGGGGTCAGTTCGCTGGTTATGTTTCTTCATTTTCAGCAAGTGATCTCAGCTGGTGGCTTACATAACATTAACTTCTTGCAAAAGGCCTCTACGTGTTGGACCCATGTCCCCATGCAAGCCTTTCAAAGATCCGGGTAAAGCCCGTGAATCTCAGCGAGATACAATAATCTAAATTTTATACTATTATTGTTTATTATATCTGTTGTTATGACCATGACCAAATAGACCGTGTCTTATCTGAAGGGCAAGTCCGACTAAGAAACTGTCCCACCGTTGGGCACGCGCCTCCCCTCAAACTGAGAGGGTTTAGGCCATAGTCCACCACGCTGGCCCAGTGCGGGTTGGCGAACTACACATACCTTCGAGAAACTCTCAGGCATGCAGGTTTCCTCATGATGTTTTCTTTCACCGTTAAATGAAGTAATATTTAATTTTTAATACGCACATGCTTTCGAAATGACTGAGGTGCGTGCCTGGGTCTGAACCCCAGACCTCTGACTTTGCAGTCCAACGGTCTAACCAGTAGGCTGTCAATGCTTTTTCATATACAAGGTGTAACATAATAAACGCAAGACCTCAGACACCCAGAGAATTCCTTCATAAATTCAAAACAAAAACCAAATTTTTAAATTTAAACGTTTTTGCCCCTTTTTAGCACTTTTATACTCAAATTAACAATGAAACTTGTATGGGAATGTGTGCATTTTGAGAAATACAGATTAGGAATGCATTTGTGATCTCCTTATTGCTATGAATCAAGAATAAATTTAGTTTTTTTATAGCGCACTGAAGGAGTAAAAGCATTTTTTGCAAATTAAAAAAAAATCTATCGATTCAATTATCGATTTAGAAAAAACTACTCTCAGGTCTTGCGTTTATTATGTTACAGCTTGTATATACCATACTTTATATACTTTAAAAACATTTTTTAGGTTAAATGCCGCTGCAACAGAAGCAATTATCTAATCGGGGTGTTTGAGGTCTTGCCTTATTGACAATACACCTGGTATATAGATGGATATATGGATGCTATTTACCTCATCCTCCCACTGGCTCAGTTCATGGAAGGGCGGCAGAGGTTCTCTCCAGACGTGCGTGTGATCCAGAGGGGGCATGGCGTGGACTGGAGGGGAGACGTATAACTCCTCGAGGCACGGAAGCCAGCCCAGGGCTGATACTTCCGAGTCCGCTAGCGGAGACTCACGAGCATCCAGCACCTGTGCCCATTATAACACAAAGTAAATATATATAGAACAAAAATAGACCATCACGCCTATATTCTCCGAGCGGGAGTGGCAGGGATGGTCTGTGGACACCTTTGAGCCGACGATGGTAGGTTCTATAATAGGGGGCGGGCCTGTTACCATATATGTCCAACCTGTGATTTGAACCCAGGACCTCGTGGTCCCACAGCGCGTTATTCGCCACCAGACCAACGACGCAAACACAAACATATTACCCCTAAACAAGAGGAAAAAGTTTACAACACTGGAACTCGAGTACAGAACAAATGCTGAAATTTAGTTAAATTGTTTTTCTTTCGATTGGTCAGTAACCAGTCACGTACATTACTTTTACACGTCCCGCTACAAACTCATCTCACCCCAAACTCACCCCAATCCAAACTCACTTCACACCAATCCCACCCAACCCGCTCTAAACTCACTTCGCCCCACTCACCCCGCTCCAAACCCACCCCGCTCCAAACTCATCCCGAGTCATACCTCACTCCACTTCAATCTCTCTCCAAACTCGCCCTGCTCCAAGCTCGTACTGCTGCTTGTAACTCTCCCCAAACTCGCCCCGCTCCAGACTCATCTCACTCCAAACTCGCCCCGCTCCAAATTCATCCCTTTATTATGTCGCTCTGCTCCAAACTCACCTTGAGCCGCCGGAAGCCGTACCGCGCGGCGAGCGAGGCGTACGCCACGCACTCGGTGAGGCGCGCGCAGCGGCACATGACGAGCTGCCGCAGGGAGGGGCACTTGCTCACCGGCATCAGCGATGCCGGCTCGAACCAGTCGCAGCTCGACACGTCCAGAAACTAACAACGACAATATAGAATAGTATAATATTAGCCCTGTTAAACAGTCCCACCGTTGGGCACGGGCCTCCCTGACGCTGACCCAGTGCGGGTTGGCGAAATTCACACACCATCGAGAATTTTGCAGGTTTCCTCACGATGTTTTACTTCACCGTTAAAGCAAGTGATAGTCAATTTTTAAAACGCAGATACTCTCGTAAAGACAGGTACGTGCCTAGATTTGAACCCGATGCCACTGCTTGACGTCTATCTACTAGGCTATCACTTATAGAATATATACAGAATAGTGACCCTTTATAATCATAGAATTGATTTTAGTATACGTCTAGAAACTAACAACGAATATATGATAGGATAAAGTCCCTTAGTAATCACAGAATTGATTTCAGATACTAACAATGAACATGATATAGGATAGTAGGATACGTCCAGATACTGGCAACGGTTAGAAGGTAGAATAATGAACCTTATTATCATAGAGTTCAATGTTATTTTCATTTGAACTACCACGGGGTTCACAGATACATTTGGACCCCCTGGGGCCTAAGGACAAACACAATATAGAATATTAGGGTACGCCCAGAAGTAATATACGGTAGAATAGTGACCCTTAATAATCATAGAATAGATTTCAGGACACGTCTAGGTACTGGAAACCAGTGGTATGCATTGCATATAGGCAATTAAACAGGGCCTTCTTCATATAATAATAAGAAGGAAAGAACCTGTTGGAACTCTGTACTCTCTGCCTACCCCGCAAGGGATCTGGCGTGAGGTTATAGATAGATATATAGAATAATAATTTATTCAGTACCAGTAATAAGGGATCACAATAAAAGATTCCTAGTGGCTAAATACAGACTGGTAATTAATGGCATACATTTTGGTAACCTCTTGCCTTCCAAACTAGGTAACAACCTGTGTTTTGGGAGTTCTTTCACAGGTTACATAACACCAATTAAAGTTACGGTAAGGAATCCTTTTTTTTACTTGTCAGAGATTTTTATGTGTGGTGGTGTGTGATGTGTGTATGTTATGTTACGTGTGTGAGATGTGTGTATTGTGTTACGTGTGTGAGATGTGTGTATTGTGTTACGTGTGTGAGATTTTTATTTATTTATTTTATTATCTTTGAAGTAAAAAACAGGTATAAATAGTAATATAGTGTATAGTGTATCAAATAGTAAGTACTAATTACATACCCAACACCATTACTCTCGAAATATATATGAAAATATAGGCTACTACTATTTAAGGTAATATTTATGATTATAATTACGAAAATGATATTTGAAAACAGTAATTACAAGTAAAGATTAAGTATTAATGAGTGATCTTAATTACAGTAGACCTTCTTTAATTTTCAAGATAATTTGTTTCCTAAAAGATGATTGAGACAAATTAAATATATGTGGGTTGATGTAGATAATATTCAATAATATGGCATATAATTCAATAACACTATTTACAATTATTACTACACAAATAAAATAATATCAATCATCATACCTACTTCAGTATAGTAATTACTGTCACGGAACTAAATCATCTACGCAACCATATTGTCGGTGGCGACCTGGCGCGACTCGAGACTTCATTACTTATCATTGTTAACTTAACTATTAGCGGACGAAGCGACCGTAGGTAATACACACGATTATACCATTTTAATTATTATGTTTAAACTGAAATTAAATCAGTTACTTTTGGACTTGTTGATGACCTATTTTATCCCATTTCGACATCATTGACACCCACAGTCAGTATTTTATAATGATACTGCCTAATTCATTGCATATGAGCATATATGCAATGCACGCGACTGCTGGCAACAGGCATAAAGTAGGTTAGTGATCCTTATTAATCATAGAATGGATTTCAGGATACCTCCGAGTACCGGCAACGGATATAAAGTAGCATAGTGAACTTTAATTATCATAGAATTAAACGTTACTTTCACTTGAACTACGACGGGGTCCACGGATACATTCGGACTTCTTAGGGCCTAGTGATGGACACAATGTAGAATAATAGGATATGCCCCGAAGTACTCATACAACTTCGTTGTTAGTAAACAACGAATATGCGATAGGAAGATGACCCTTAATAATCATAGAATTAAACGTTATTTTCACTTGAACACTACCTTTGAACCAAAACGGGGTCTACATATACATTTTTACCCCCTAGGCCACTTCAAGGCAAAAGGGTATAATCTGACGGACGCAGTAGTAAAGACCTTAAGGCCAATTCTCGTAATTAAAAGTGTTCAAAATTCAGTTTCGATCTCATCTCAATCTCATCAACTTTACAAACGGTATTCTCGTAACATATTCGAATCCTTCAATGACATTTACCGAATCGAGATCGGACCGAAACATGAAAAACATGTAAACGGTATTCTGGTAACGTTTTGAACTAACATAAACTACAAAATTGGTATTCTCGTACAATAACAAACGTCAAATTTGAGATTGAAATGACACTGAAGCTTGACTCAAAGTTGACTGAAGAGACATTGTAAATAGTTGGTTTTGCGCATAAAAATAAATTTTATTATAAGTTTTTACGCAATTATTTCACGTAAAATGAGTGGATTTTGCTTAAGGTGGAATTATCTAATAGCTGCACTACGAGCAGACGACGAAGCAGCGTCGGAAAGACGTAGGCAACGCCGACGTACATTACGTGATCGTCGTTTCGCTTCAGACGCCTTTTCCATGAGCGATTCGGAGTTTGTAAGAACTTACAGACTCACGAAACCGCTAGTGGAAAACCTTATTGACGAGCTGAAGCCCCATATGCCCAGAGAAAGACGTAACGATGAACTGGATGCTGCTGTAAAGGTAAGTTTAAGTACCTATACACAACACACATTTTTACACACCCGAGGTAAATACTCAATATATGCAAAATGAAAGCCATATATTTATATCATCACGTTAGATTCCTTGCATTGTATATTCTTATATATTAAAAAATGATTCTACTATTATCTTTTTTTCTAGGTTTTGGTAATTCTATGTAAGTGGTTCATACCAAAGTTTGGTGGGACAAAGCATTTCACATGCTTTGCCACAACCCAGTGTGTCGAGGGCTGCGCAGCAAGTGACAGATGCTTTAAACCACCCGGCAGTCTTGAGCAAGTATGTGAACTTTCCTCTAACAAGAGAGGCAAGGGAAAGAATTAGAAGCAGGTAAGTTATACTATATAATCATTGTAATATGAACCTATCTATTGAAATTTGCTAATAATAACAAATGTATGATTTTTTGTATTTTAGATTCTATTCCAAATATGGGCTACCTAGAGGTGTTGGCTGCATAGATGGTACTCATGTCTCGATCATAAAACCTTTAGAACATGAGGAGGCATATTAATGCTATAAAGGCTATCATTCTTTGTATGTGATGCTAGTAAGTATAAATTAAGTAATATGAAGCTATAATTATTAAACTTTATTATTATTATTGATTGTTACTAAAAAAAATCTTGCTTTTCAGATTTGTGATACAGACCAAAATATTCTCTGTGTAGACCCATCCAGCCTGGGAGTACCTATGATTCAACTATTTGGAGGGACCACCCATTAAATGGTTATCTAAATGAGGTCACTGAGGGTGGTGAATCAATTTCTCTTTTAGGTATGTATGTTTGCAGAAGTCACATTATAAGATAACTAATATAAACACTGCATAATGTCACATTTAAATTGCAGGTGATAGTGGGTATTTGTTTGGTTTTACTGAAAATTGGTTTTACCAAAAACATATTGAAGCTCTGAATGTGTTGAAACAGATTGTAGGAGTTTCAAAAGGGAGATTCAGGTTTGTAAATATAAACATGTTTAACTAAATCAAATAAGTGCTTATTTATTCATATAAAACATATCACTAACAATTTATAATCAAATTATTAATCAACAATGTGTAAACACTTATATGTATTATAAATATAGAATACACTAAACTAAATTATTTCTACTCACTAATCAACAATGGTTTATCTTCTTAACAAATATTAATTAACAATGTTTAAAATTATTACTTTTCTAATCAACAATGGTATATATTTATTAATCAACAATGTTTATTATTATAAAGAATGGTTGTAATTTTCAATTTTCATTTTCTTTCAGGTGTCTTGTTAGTAGTAAGGCAGCTGCATTACAAACCTGAGATGGCTGCAAAAATTGTAAATGCTTGCTGTGTTCTACACAACGTGGCCAATCAGGCTTGGCTTAGAGCGCCAGGACTTCCAGAGCAAGACAGTGACGAGATGCTCGTCCCGGCCATACCAGCTGCTGTAAGCACATCCACCGATGACAGGCACCGGCAAATAGTCATGCAAACCCTGTGGGCAATTAAAGATAATACATTTTCTGTTTGACTTGTTTACAATAAAATTATTTTAGTGGTTATTATATTGTTGGTTGTATACTTACTCAAAATTGACCTACTTGTCTCCTGTTAGGACAAGGCCACTCGTGCCCTAATTCCCATCAGTCCCGCCACTGCTACTATTCAGTTCAACAGTCTATAAACAAATCACACACATTAGAATATTTCAAAATTTCTTGATAGAGATCTACATAAATATTACCACCGATATAATATTTACCAATATATCAAGTAGATTATGCCTGACAGCAGGCAACTGAGAACTGCATCCTCCAATAATGCCAATGAAGCGTTCCTCCAGAGGTGTTAAATGGACCTCGTCAGCTGGCCCTTCACCAGTTTTCAGGACTCGAATTTTATGGCTCCTTTGTTTAGCCTTCGTGCGGCTCTTGTATTGATTGTAGTACTAGAAATATAAAACGGCACTTTATCACTAAGAATAGTAATATTGAGCAGATCTAAATAATACATACGCTAGATTACTTACCTTTTTCCACTCTTGCGCTGACTTTTGGACGTCTCCGACGTCGGCATTCAAAATCAAAGCGCACTGAGCCCACAATTTTGTTGAAAGCGCGTTTTCTTCTTTGCCTTGTTTAGCCATAATATTATAATGGAAGACAATGAAATTCAAAACACTTTGTAAACAACATCAATTTTCGCGCGATGTTTTTTTCTTATAACTCATGAATTTTTATGGCCATGGGTACTAGCTCGAGTGCGTGGGGTGGTCATGCACCTAAATGAAAATACCCAATTTTCAGACACATCAAACGAGTATTACATGAAAATTAAATCAAAATACGCAAAAGTAGAACGAATTGATTATATTTATAGTATTTTTTATTTGTTTATACGTTTATATTTCTATTCCTGTGTGAAATATAATTATGTTTTTATTTAAAATTACCGACACTTCCGGTACTTGCCTACAAATTGGCAACACCGATATTTATAAGTTTGACATTACAGTTAATGTTTTTTATTTAATCTATGTCAGCTGTGAATCGACGTGAGATCGATAATATATCGAAATGTGATCGACACTAGATTATACTGAGATTAGACTGAGATGATACCGAAATCAGACCGAACTTTTAGTGTAACAGAATACCAATTTCGAGTCAATTCAAAATTAAATCTCAATTCAGTCAGGATCCAATTTCAGTGTCAATTAAATACGAGAATTGGGGCCCTTAAGTCGCTCCGCCCACTGGGTCGAATAGGCGCAGGTTCGATTCCCGCACGGCACAAATCTTTGTGAGACCCAAAATTATTTTTTTCGGTTTGGGTATTTGTGTAAGTGGATTTTCATGTTTGTAAACACACCCAACACACACACACACGTATGGAGAAAGCACGCGGAGCCAGTGCCGTGCGGTGGAGACAGGTGCTGGTGAAACATAATATAAGCGACGATGGATATCATGCGAAAAAAAATTAAATTCTTACCTCCAAATCTGGCAAATGGTCTTGTATTTTGCATAAGTATGAGGTGTGCAGCGGTTGGTTGTAGCACCGTGTGCCTTTGAGCGACAATTTCTTCAGAGTCTTCGGGAACTGACTTATGTTGTTCTGTTGACGGATAAAACTCAAATCATTCTGTGAAATTCTTTTATTTTAAGACATGAATTGAAATAAAATGTAATGACAAATAATGGTTGTATACAACTCGTTAAAGCTAACATAACTCGTAAGTTTTCCATATAAAATGAATAAACTTGATAACTAGTATGTGACCCACTGTAGTACAAATCCTATTACAATAGGGGTCAACTTATATATTGATAATTATAACTTATAATCAATGGTATAGTACTTGATGAACAAAACTGTTAGCAAAATATGACCCCAATGTAGTACATAACACACTACAATAGGGGTCAAGTTATTTAACTTACGGTCCTGTAATTAATGTTGCAGTACTCCAAGAACAAATGTGTGAGCTTGCTACCGGTGGCGTTTAGATTGCAAAGCAGGACTAAAGATGTGACCACCGCTGGTTAGCAAAGTGTCACCCCATTATAGCACAAATCCTATTACAATAGGGGTCATACCAGACACTCAGTCTCGAAATCAATGTTGTAGTATTCCAGGAACAATGCCGTAAGCATGCTACAGGTGGCGTTTAGCTCACACAGCAATTAACGAAATTTGACCCCACTGTAGTACAGATCCTATTACAATAAAGTTCTAGTTATTTCAACTAATGGTCTTACTTAGCGCTATAATCAATGTTGCAGTATTCCAGGCACAATGCAGTATTTTTGATATAGGTGGCTATTGGCTCGAGCAGCAGTCCAAGTATGACCCTAATGTAATCCAAATCACACAAGACTAGGCGTCAAGTTATCTAACTTACAGTCATATAATGTTGCAGTATTCTAGGAACAACACAGTGAGATTGTAAGTGGTATTCAGCTCCTACAGTAGTCCACAAGATATGACCCCCAGTATAGTACAAATTCTATTACAATAGGGGTCACATTAGATACTTACGGTCTTTTAATCAATATTGCAGTACACGAGAAACAAACAGCTTAGGCAGCAGTTCCGAAGACACTATAGATGTGACCCCACCGTAGTACAAATCCTATTACAATAGGGGTCATATTAGATACTCACGGTCTTATAATCAATGTTGCAGTACTCGAGGAAAAGTGAGGTAAGGTTGCTACAGGTGGCATTAAGATCTCGCAGTAATGCCGCAGTTAAAGTGAATTGCGGGCCGGGACAGCTGAAGCCGCAGTCCATTATGTCGGTATCTGCGGCTTCTTCGTCTAAAGATGTTCCTGCAATAGCGAAAATATCACTTACGTCCACAGAGTTACTATGAATAATACGGACTAAAGAAGCTATGTCAAACCTTAAATAATAAATTCTTTTGCTTCTGGTATTATGTCTGGTGTGTCAGGCCTTCCGAGTCGAGCGCTTCTTGACCTTGGTGATTAGTAAGAACATCGCAGTCGCATAGCGCTACGAGCGTCTTAATATAAAAAAAAACACGGTCACACCTATATTCCCCAAGCGGGGGTGGCAGGGGTGTACTGAGTACACCCACGTTTCGCCAACGATGTTAGGTCCCATGTAATAGAGTGCGAGCCTAGTACTATATACCGGGCACAATTCCAGACTCCGGACTCGTATTAAGAAGTTTTCGTTAGAAAAACTACACTTGTCCGTCCCGCCTTGCCACTAGACCAACGAGCCAGTCCTTCGTCTTAATATATAATAAAAATATTAGCCCTGTTAAGAAATTGGCCCACGGTTAGGCACGGGCCTCCTCTCAAACTGAGAGGGTTTAGGCCATAGTCCACCACGCTGGCCCAGTGCGGGTTGGCGAACTTCACACACCTTTACGAAAATCAGGCATGCAGATTTGCTCACGATGTTTTCCATCACCGTTAAAGCAAGTGATAATTAATTTTTAATACGCACATGCTTTCGAAAAGACGGAGGTGCGTGCCTGGTTTCGAACCCGAGACCTCTGACTTTGCAGTCCACCGGTCTAACCACTAGGCTATCACTGCGTGTGATACACGAACGTCTTACAATTTAAAAAGTGTCAAATTCTGACAACACTGCTAACGCCAATTTTCGCGTGGACACGTAAGATCTAAAAATAGTTTTAAATCGGTAACTGAATTGGTTCCAACAATTCTTAATGTATTTTACATTTTTTTACACACACACACTCACACCGTCACGCCTATATACCCCAAGTGGGGGTGGCAGAGGTGTACTGAGTACACCCACGTTTCGCCGACGATGTTAGGTCCCATGTAATAGGGGGCGAGCCTATTGCCATATACCTATTTTCGCTAGAAAAACTACATTTGTCCGACCTACGATTTGAACCCAGGACCTCTTGATCACAAAGCGATACGCTTTGCCACTAGACCAACGAGGCAGTGTTTTTTTAAATTTGCAAAATATGCTGTTACTTCTTCAGTTCGCTATAACAAAGGAAATTTATTCCCTCTCTATCTATATCATCACGCCAACTCCCTCGCGGGGTAGGCAGAGAGTTCCAACAGGTTCTTTCCTTACATACCTCTCTGGCTTCCTGCACTCTCATAGTTCGTCTCATACACGCTCGCCGGTTACGGACTCTTGACTTGCCCTGCCCAGTGAATTTATTCTTGATTCAAAGCAATACGGAGATTTCAAATGCATTCCTAAAACGTTTTTCTCAATACGCGCATAACTTACAAGCTTCATTGTTATTTGTGGTATAAAAGTGCTAAAAAGGTTGTAAAAAAAACTTTGAATTTGAAATTTGGTTTTCGTGTTGAATTTATGAAGCTATTATCTAATCGATGTGTCTGAGGTCGCGCATTATTTACGATACAGCTTGGGTAATATATTTACGATTTATGTTTACTAGTGGTAGTTACATATTTTTTTTGCAAATACGAAATGCATTAAAATAAAACAATTCCAAACCTGCTGTACTGCTTGAAGCAACATCTTTTGAACTGCTTGGTTTATTAAAACCACTAGAATCCGCTTCCATTCTGCTTGGTCCAGTGTCTGTTTTGCTTGAGCATGCTTGGTTTGAATTTAGATAAGATTTGCTTGAAGTGGCTACACCGTTGCTTGTAGATGCTTTATTTAAATCAGCATCTATGCTTACATCAATGTTAGAAACGTCCATCTTGCTTGAACAAGTTTGATGTGAGCTGCTTGGTTGAGAATTGCTTGAAGCAGCCACATAAGTGCTTGTAGATGCTTGGTTTGAATCCGCTTCCATTTTACTTGGACCTGGATTACTATCCATGTTGCTTGAACATGCATCTTCTGAGTTGCTTGATTGAGAATTGCTTGACGCAGCCACAGAGTTGCTTGTAGATGCTTGGTTTGAATCCGCTTCCATTTTACTTGAACCTGGCTTACAATTAATTTTGCTTGAACATGCATTTTTTGAGCTGCTTGGTTGAGATTTGTTTGAAGTTGAATTTTTGCTTGTAGATGCTTGGTTTGAATTTTCTTCCCATTCTTTTGCCGCTTTGTCTAACTCACTTTGATCCGGCCATCTTGGAGTTACTGTGTATCTGTATACAAAGACAATTAGATTTAAATACCCTAATAATAAAAACCAAATTAAAATAAATGACAAAACATATATACAATGCGAAAGTGGAGGGATGTAGGTACCGGGGAAGACCTAGACTATTTTACCATGACCAAATAAACCGAGTCTTATCTGAAGGACAAGTCAAGAGTCTCCGTAACCGGCGAGCGTGTATGAGACGAACTATGAAAATGGAGAAAGCCAGAGAAGTACGTAAGGAGATAACCTGTTGGAACTCTATACTCTCTGACTACCCCGCAGGGGACTCGTACCTAGCAAATGTAGAAATTAGTTTTAAATTATTAATGACTAGCAGTTTCCCGCGACTACGTAACCGGTCGACAACAGCGCCACCTTCCGGGTCTATGTTATATAGCTCATGTTAAATTTCTAAATAAAAGGTAACCTTATAATGGTGAAAGAATGTTTAGAATCGGTTCTATAGTTTTTGAGTTTATTCGTTTCAAACACACAAAAATACAAATCTTTCCTCTTTATAATATAAGTATAGACTTCAGATCTTTTAATTCTGGTAGCTTTAGCAATCTGTAGCATTGACGCGCCTCGCGTTGAATATGGTTCATTATTTTTTCGTTGTGTTGCGAATTCATAAGCTGAATTCGCATCACAATGCAGCTTTTAATTCCTTTGTTGTGCGAGTTCCCACTGATAAGCTGGAGACCTTCATGAGCGAGGATTTCTGACCGTGGGGCGTCGTTTTCAGAAGATTAGGCACAAATTAATTAAGTATTGTTTTATTTGCCTACCAATTTTTTTTTGATCATATAAAACTACATAAGTCCTAACACGTACTTAAATAAGTATTGTTCATTTCGTAGTTAATGTACACATGAATGTATAAATGAAAACTCAATTTAAGTCGTGAAGATAATAGTAATAGATAGGTAGGTAGTGTTAGGATATTGTGGGTAGTTTTGTATAAAGTTGATAATTTGTATTAATAAAATGTGCGGGTAGTTTCATGTAGGGTTAACATATTGATTTTGACAACTGCACTGCCATCTTGACATTTCGATGTCAACACTGGTCGCTAGATGGCGACAGTGTTGCTATTAATATTATAGATGAATAATCGTTTTGGATAATCGATTTGAACAAGATGGCGATGCAAAACTAGAGACGTAAGTCTATGGATAAAATCTAAAATGAGGAACACTTTTGCTCGAGACTTAGTCGGAGACAGTTGTGAAATTAAAATATAAGGAGAAATTATACCCGCCAACGCATTTTTATTTCACGCTCTAACAGTAGGTATGCATTCGTACAGCTATTTTTTATATGTTAATTATTTTCGTCGTTATTATACGGTTCTTCTCCAGAGATTATCCGATATTGTTGTAAATTCTCCTAAAATCTCCGGAGACTGATTTTGTATCCGGTACACATCACTAGAGGCGCTCGTAGCGCTGTGCGACCGCGGTGTTCTTACCGATCACCAAGGTTAAGCAGCGTTCGACTCGGTCGGCCTGAGATGGGTGACCGTTCGTGGCATTTTCATATTCGAGCGTCTCCGTGCTTCGGAAGGCACAGTAAGCCGTTTGTCCCGGCTACCACTTAATGTGGTAGTCGTTAAGCCGAGTTGGAAGCCTTAAAGGCGAGCTCTATCAAGGTAGCAGCGTCAAATCAGCAAAATTCAATATAAAATTATGCAAAATTTGTAGCTTTTTTGTTGCTATTTAGTTGCTAAAACCGCGATTTTGTTGCTTGAGCCGGTCGCGAAAAATCGCAATTACTGCCAAATTCATATAAAGCTAGCATAAAATTGAACTACTGAACCAGAATTTGTTGCTGCAAGTAAGCACTACCGAAAATTAAAAAAAAAAGACCGGACGAATTTTTTATATTAGCAATGATTTTCTTAACACATGCTAGCTTGAACTAGACTTGTTAAACAAAAAATGAAGAGAAGATTTAGTTGCTACATTGAACAATATTGAAATGAGCCTAAAGAATCAGCAACAAAATATAAACTAAAAATCGGCCGATTCTTTCGATCAGCAACAATTTTTTTTTGTACATGCTAGCTTGAACTTGACTTGAACAAAAAATGCTTAAAATATTTTGTTGCTACATTGGACAATATTGAAATGAGCCTAAAGAATCAGCAACAAAATAGAAACTAAAAATCGGCCGATTCTTTCGATCGGCAACAATTTTTTTTTGTACATGCTAGCTTGAACTTGACTTGAACAAAAAATGCTTAAAATATTTTGTTGCTACATTGGACAATATTGAAATGAGCCTAAAGAATCAGCAACAAAATAGAAACTAAAAATCGACTGGCGGCTTGATAAGTTCCAACAGCAGCTGGCCACAAACCTGCCTCCACCAACCCGCACTGGGTCCGCGTGGTGGAGTATGACCTAATCTCTCTCACCTCGATTTGTGAAAGAAGTCCTTTGCCCAGCAGTGGGCAGTATAGGCTGATATTAGTAGTATTAGTTTTACACATCACTATCGCTCATAATTTCCATCCGCATCACCAGATACTGTGGCAGTTGGTTTAAAGAAAATTATACTTTATTCTATCTATATCATCACGCCAGATCCCTTGCGGGGTAGGCAGAGAATACAGAGTTCCAACAGGTTCTTTCCTTACAGACCTCTCTGGCTTCCTCCACTCTCATAGTTCGTCTCATACACGCTCGCCGGTTACGGAGACTCTTGACTTTTCCTTCAGATAAGACTCTGTTCATTTGGTCGTGGTAAGATAGTCTAGGCCTTCCCCGGTACCTGCATCCTTCCACTTACACATTGTATATCTGTTTTGTCATTCTTTCATCTGGCATTCTTTCTATATGCCCGAACCAACGGAGGATGCCCTTTCTCATACTTTATTTAATGGCATTAAGAGGCATGACCCGTTTCTATACTTGTGGTGTTATGCCTTAATACCATTAAACTAAATATTAATTTCGTTTGGCACTTAGAACATGTCACTACCTATCTTATGTGAAAAATATTATAGTGTAAGGCTAAGTATTTTTTATAAAAACATCACAATTAATTTTTGCCCATCTCTGGACCCACGTACCTTGGTAAATGTGGATACCACATCCTCTTCATATCTCTGCCCAAAAGCAAGCTATCCATACCGGGACCGCCAGAGGTCGCCAGTTCGAATACGTTGTTGCCTACTGAAATAAAGAAATTTAAATATTGCCTTTGTTTTAAACTGCGTCGTTGGTGTAGTGGCGAATAATTCCCTTTGCGATCACGACGTCTTGGATTCAAATCCTAGTTCCGACAAATGTAGATTTTCTATCAAAAAATTCCCAGTGTCAGCCCGGAGACCGGAGACCGGAAACCGGAATTGTGCCCGGTATATGGCGATAGGCTCGCCCCCTATTACATGGGAACTAACATCGTCGGCGAAAAGTGGGTGTACACAGTACACTTCTATCACCCCTTCTTGGGGAAAATGTAGTTTCGGTCGTTTTTTAAACAGACTTAGAAAAGTTCCTGTGTCGTGGGTGCGTCTACGTTACATTATTCACACACACACACACAAATACCCAGACCGAAACAAACATTTGTGGGTCGCACAAAGATTTGTCCCGTGCGGGAATCGAACCCGCGACTACTCGACGCAAAGGGATGAGCAGGTTAAACTCTTAACCACTATAATAATAATAATAATATTAGCCCTGTTAAGAAACTGTCCCACTGTTGGGCACGGGCCTCCTCTCAAACCGAGAGGGCTTAGACCATAGTCCACCACGCTGGCCCAGTGCGGGTTGGCAAACTCCACACACCTTCGAGAAACTCTCAGGCATGCAGGTTTCCTCACGATGTTTTCCTTCACCGTTAAATCAAGTGATAATTAATTTTTAATACGCACATACTTTCGGAAAGACAGAGGTGCGTGCCTGGGTTTGAAACCGAGACCTTTGACTTTGCAGTCCTACGGTCTAACCACTACCGATGATTCTTTGATTATAAAAATCAATCTCACAAATGGTATTCTCGTAAAATATTAAATCCTTTAATGACATGAATGAGATCGGACTGGGCGTCAACTGTGCTATTTTTACATAATTTATCATTATTACAGGCTTCAATAGCCATTCAATTGATACTGTGCCAAAAGTTGGTACTCTATTTTCAATAGTATTATTAAACGCTTACGATATGATACGATATAAGTGAATGAGTTTGTATATCTTGGATGCGCCTTCAGTAAGGATGGGAAATACACAGCTGACATAGAGAGAAGAGTGAGTGCAGGGAACAGTGAATGGTGCGATGGGGAAGCTACTTGGGAGCCGGCACTTAAGCCAAAAGGCGCAGCTGGCCATACATAACGGAGTGCTTGTCCCAACGCTGTTATATGCAAGCGAGAGCTGGGTATGTAAGGAGAATGAAAGTAGGATAAATGCGGTGGAAATGCGAGCTCTGTGGAAGATGTGCGGAGTGAAGCTGACCGACCGTATTCGCAATAGCATAGTAAGAAAGCGAGTAGGTATGAAAGATAGTATCGGTGTAAAGATGAGAAAGGGTATAATCCGTTGGTTCGGGCATATAGAAAGAATTTCAGAAGAAAGAATGACATAACAGATATACAATGCGAAAGTGGAAGGATGTAGGTACCGGGAAAGACCTCGACTATCTTACCATGACCAAATAGACCGAGTCTTATCTGAAGGACAAGTCAAGAGTCTCCGTAACCGGCGAGCGTGTATGAGACGAACTATGAGAGTGGAGGAAGTCAAAGAGGTCTGTAAGGAAAGAACCTGTTCCAACTTTGTACTCTCTGCCTTCCCCGCGAGGGGTCTGGCATGATGATAAAGACAGATAGATAGAACACAAAATAAATTGTAGTCCCAGTGAAATAAAAGTCAAATTACAATCTACATTTATTTTGAAAAATTATATTTTTATTGATCAAGGGGCGAACGGGTACTTCACAAATATCAAAAATAAGTTCGCCCCGTGCTGAGCGAACGGGTACGGTAAAAAGGGGCGAAATATGCTTTTAAATTACACGAGGCGAAAACAGGGGCCAACGGAGCGAAGAGATTCTTTGGTTAGATCATTTTTATTTAGACTGTGGCAGCTGATATTAACATGCGATCAACAATACATCTTAAATTAAATCATTGACAGCATCGAGATGGGATGATACTGAATTCAAACTAATATTTTAGTGGATCAGAATACCAAATGTAAGTCAATTTATAATTAAACCCTAATTCAGTCCATATTCAGCGTCAGTATAAATTAAGCGTTCGTGCGTGAGTGAGTGTGTGTACGAGGATGAGTGTATGAGTGTGTGCGCGTGAGTGCGTGCGTGCGTTCGTGCGTGCGTTCGTGCGTGCGTGCGTGCGTTCGTGCGTGCGTGCGTGTGTGTGTGCGCGTAGTAGTAATAATATCAGCCTATACTGCCCACTGCTAGGCAAAGGCCTTCTCTTACAAATCGAGGTGAGAGATTAGGTCATACTCCACCACGCGGACCCAGTGCGGATTGGTGGAGGCAGGTTTGTGGCCACCTGCTGTTGGAACTTATCAAGCCGCCTTTAAGGCTTCCACCTCGGCTTAACGACTACCACATTAAGTGGTAACCGGGACCCACGACTTAACGTGCCTTCCGACACACGGAGACGCTCGAATAGGAAAATGCCACAACCGGTCACCCATCTCAGGCCGACCGAGTCGAACGTTGCTTAACCTTGGTGATCGGTAAGAACACCGCGGTCGCACAGCGCTACGAGCGCTTCGTAGTAATGATTGCGTGTATTTGTAGAAAGTTCTGGGCGTGAGATATATTTAAATAACAAATCTTACATCCTATAAGCCTTCTCTTGCCTTGATAGGGCCCGCATGGATCTCGGGTGCCCAAACATCTGAAATGAAAAAAAAAACAATTACTATCTGTATCATCACGACAGTTTGCTTGCAGGGTAGTTAGTACCGTGTCAATTACATTTCTACTTATATTATTAGTATAAAGCATAATAAAATAAAAAAAACACCGTCACGCCTTTATTCCCCAGAGGAGGTGGCAGAGGTGTACTGAGTACACCCACGTTTCGCCACCTATGTTAGGTCCCATGTAATTAGAGGTGTAGGATGTGGTGTTCCACAGGGGTCGGTACTAGGACCTCTCTTGTGGAACATCGCATACGATTGGGTCTTGCGTGGTGCGTTGCTGCCGGGAGTGGCGGTAACGTGCTAAGCGGACGACACGCTAGTCACGGCAAAGGCGAGGACACACCGGGATGTGGCAATATTGGCGACAGCGGGCGTATCCCACGTTGTCGGGAAAATCCGACAGCTCGGATTAAGTGTGGCTCTCCAAAAGACGGATGCTGTCACATTCCACCGACCCAGGAATCCTCCGCCTCCCAATGCCCACATTGTGGTTGGTGGGGTCTGCATTTCCATCGGCAGACAGCTCAAATACCTGGGTCTGCTTTTGGACAGCCGCTGGCGATTCAAGCCACATTTTATAACACTGGCTCCCAAGCTAATCAGAACTGCGGGGGCGCTGGCTGGGCTCCTGCCTAATCTTGGTGGTCCGGAGACATCCTGCCGGAGGCTATATGCGGGTATTGTGCGGTCCCAAGCCCTGTATGGGGCCCCGATATGGGCTGAGTGCCTGACGGCCGGCAGCATTGCGCTCCTGCGCCGACCACAGCGCTTGCTGGCTGCCAGGGTAGCCCGCGGGTACCGCACGATCGCTTATGAGGTAGCCACCCTGCTAGCTGGAATGCCACCATGGCACATTGAGGCGAGGGCCCTAACCACCGCTCACCGCTGGCGCAGGGACGAAAATCCGGAACCTAGAGCTTTAGGAGCTCGGCGGAAGGAGCTCCAGAGAGCGGTCCTGGAGGAGTGGCGCGGGCTGTTGAGCCAACCTAATGCTGGACACGCCACCATTGCTAATATCTTTCCGATATTCTAGCAACGGGTTGAGAGGCGGCACGGGGTACTTACCTACCGACTGACACAGGTGCTGTCTGGGCACGGCTGCTTCGGGCGGTACCTGTGCCGGATCGGTCGGGAAGAGACGGACGACATTGCGGTGATCCGGAGGACACAACCTCGCATACCCTACTGGTGTGTCCGGCTTGGGGTATGGAACGGCAGCAATTGGCCGCTGAGATCGGAGGGACGACGCTATCACTCCCGGCTGTGGTATCGGCCATGGTCGAGAGGGAGAACGCCTGGGTGGCTATGGTCGCATTCTGCGGGACCGTAATGGCGGCAAAAGAGGCGGCAGAACGGGAGCGGGAGGAGACTAGCGTGAATCCCGCTCGTAGGAGGCGAGCTGGGCGGAGGCGTAGAGCGTATGCCGCTAATGACCTCCGCCCACCTTGAAAAGTGGTCTGCAGGCGCCGAGCGTGGGCAGCTTGTCGCCTGACCAGTAACAGGCCTGTGACGGAAGTGCGCTGCGTCCTGCGCACCCTTACAAAGAATGCACAAGGCACGAAGGAGAGGTCTGTGGAAATAGACCAGGCCCGCCCGTGCCGCAGATGTTCTACCACTGGCAATTCCTGCGGTACGACAATTGGGCAAGAGATGGACGCCGGGGGCCGGGGTTTTAGTGGGTGCGAGCCCCACATAACTGCCACTTCACCAAGCCCAGGATGTGGCAGTATGCGGCAGGCATTCCCCCCCCCCCCCCCAACCCCGAAACAAAAAGAAAAGGTCCCATGTAATTGGAGGCCTATTGCCATATACCGGGCACAATTCCAGACTCCGGACTCGTACTGGGAAGTTTTCGTTAGAAAAACAACACTTGTCCGACCTAGGATTTGAACCCAGGACCTCGTGATTACAAAGCGATGCTATTTGCCACTAGACCAACGCAGCAGTAGGATAAATAATTAAAGTTCGAGTTCATAGGAAAGATGTAGGTATCAGAAAAGACCTTGACTTCTTACCATGACCAAATACAGATGGTATAGGAAAATCCATACTGCAATCTCCTCTTTATATTTCCTTCGTGATTTTAACTTACCTATTTTGAGTATCAACATATCCTTTCAGTTTCAATTCTGTAGTGTCTTTGCATAAGCAGTGTGTAAGGAACCACTGGAGTCTGCGCTGTCCAGTGTTCGAGTCCCGACAGTCCACCTTATGCCACAGCGTGTGGTCACATATCAGAACGCCGAGTCGAGAACATGCACTGGAAAAGAGATTTATATTATCACTAGTTACTGCCCGCGATTTCGTCGGCGTTTAGAAAACCTTACATTTTTTGTTGTGGAATCACAATTCCAGGTAAAAATCTGTATGCCAAATTTTATCCAAATCCGTTCAGCCGTTTTTGCGTGATTGAGTAACAAACATACAAACATTCAAACTTACAAATTTATAATATTAGTAGGACAGAGCCCTTGTTCGCTATGTATTTTTTTTTTAATGGGACTAAGCCCGCCACTCATTCCCACCATTGTAACTACTGTAAACCATGATCCACAATAGACTCCTTAGATGACGCCAAGGCTTGAACCACTTTGCACTTGTGCACTTATTTGTTTCGGTGTGTGTGTGTGTGTGTGTGTGTGTGTGCGTGTGCGTGCGTGTGCGTGTGCGTGCGTGTGCGTGTGCGTGTGTGTGTGTGTGTGTGTGTGTGTGTGTGTGTGTGTGAATAATGTACGCTGTTGGCCGCGAGGCCTTTACAGCTTCACCGGACTTAAAGGTGAGCGTGCAACCACCACGCTCTAGCCAGCCAGAAGGGCAAGGGGCGACATACTCGAGGGCCCCTCTTTGAGGCGCCCTCGGTTGGGACAGTCGCTGTAGGGGGACGGGGTGCACTACTAAGTGCACCGGTCAACCGCCGGCTATGGGAGGGGATCTACTACTACGTCGTCGTCGTCGCCCCTATTCTGAGCGGAAAGAAGGGATGACAAGGGGGGTCGGTGAGAACATGTCGCGGCCGGCGGTGGCGGCAGGGGTCAGGGGGGAGATCGTAGTCGACAGCGGCTACTATTAACGGATTCGCATGGGTAGATGCGTTCGCGAAGTGTCGTGTTGTCGCCTTTTTAATATAGGCGCGAATAGATATAGGCGGTCTGGGTATTTGTGTGTGTGAACTTTCATGTTTGTAAACGCACCCACGACACAGGAATAAATCCTAGAGTGGGGCTACGACATTTAAAAAAATGGCCACCGTGCATTTCCTATTTGTAAATGCACAAGACACAGGCATAAAATGGTGTTGGAAGAGTTTTCTTCTCTTCCTCCTCATGGAATACGGATACATCATGGAAGCAACCAAATATCTTCACCCCTTAAATGTCAATACCAACCAATTTTCTATCTATCTCTCTATCTATATCATCACGCCAGCTCCCTCGCGGGGTAGGCAGAGAGTACAGAGTTCCAACAGGTTCTTTCCTTGCATACCTCTCTGGGTTTCCTCCACTCTCATAGTTCGTCTCACACACGCTCGCCGGTTACGGAGGCTCTTGACTTGCCCTTCAGATAAGACACGGTCTATTTAACCACCACCAATAATATTGATATTAATAATCAACTTTTTTTTTGGGGCCCTCTGCCCCATTTCTGCTTTTATTGAGAGATTGGTAATTACTAGTGGTCGCCCATTGGTCGAAATTCGACCATAAATAATTTAAATTATAAGTTTGAACATTATTAAGGTCCTATTGTCAAAGACTATACTTCTGTAATCACAGATTTCGCCAAGGGTACACTGTTAATTTGTCTATTTTTTTCAAACAAATTATATGAAATTTTAGTAAAAAAGAAAAACAAAAAATGATTAAAATAAAGAATACCCTTCTTTTAATTTTTTTTATTGAAACAAAAATCCAAAAAGAAAATGCTGTCCATTGAACTTGACATACATATTTCGATAATTTAATTAATGATACAAAAATTCTCTGTAAACGATGTTTTTTGTAAGAACTCTTTCATAGTTTGCTGGTTATGTTTGACATTCAGTAAGACTATAGACAAATAATATTAAAAACAAACAATATTAATCTATTCTCAATTTGAAGTGTATTGTGTCAAATACATGGCAGTGTGTGTAATGTGTTTTTTATTGATTTAATGTATTTTTATGCATAATTTAAATAAAATATTAGCATTCTGCACTCCTTCTCGATATAAACTATGTGTGGGAAATTTCATACTCCTCCGTCCGCGCAAAGTTCGTAAAAAGGGGTACAAAGTTTTTGCTTCACATATTAATATTTGTAATTATGACATGCAATAACAATCGTTTAATTACAATTATACCTAAGTCGGTAATCTACTAAAGTCTTCATGGTCTTATTAACAAATACCGACAAATGTTCCACGTGGCACGCCTATGGAAAACCATAAGGACACCATTGAATTAATTGATTATCAAAACTCTCAAAACCAAGGATTATGAAGTCAATGAACGACAATGTCACTAAAATTGCAATAGCAGACTTGGTGCCCTGGTGGGGATCTTCATGGAAACTACTTACTATCCCAGCGCCTTCAGGTCCATCGGAGAGCAGTACTGAAGGATGTAGAGCAGAACATCGTCGGAGAGATCCAGGAGTTGTGCCTGCCCCCTGTAGCCATTCTCACACACTGACGCTGCAATATAAAGTATTGCAATATAATTGCCACTATTATAATTAAAATTACGATAATTAACATTAATATAATTATTATCATTAAAGACTAGACTATCTTACCACGACCAAATAAACCGAGTCTTATCTGATGGAAAAGTCAAGAGTCTCCGTAACCGGCGAGCGTGTATGAGACGAACTATGAGAGTCGAGGAAGCCAGAGAGGTATGTAAGGAAAGAACCTGTTGGAACTCTGTACTCTCTGCCTACCCCGCAAGGGATCTGGCGTGAGGTTATAGATAGATAGATAGATTATCATTAAAACAGACGCTTGGCATTAATTCAACATTACATATATTTAACTTTTAATTAAATAATTTATAAATGCCCGATACAATTATTATGTTTTCTTAATTGTTAGGTACTTTAAGTTCTTGGATTATTCCTAACAATATTTGCACGCCTAAAGGCAGAATATGGCGTACGACCATTGTAATTTTAACATCCACTGTAACCCATTTTCGCAAATAAACTGATTTGATTTGATAAAAAACAAATTAATACTAAACATCAGTGTCCACGCTAGCGGTTTGACAGCGGTCCTCTCATTAAACTCACAGATCAGGTCAAGAACACCAGACAACGCACCATGACACAAATTGCCGACGTAGACAAGCCATCAAGCTTAAATGGGACTGGGCCGGCCATATCTGCCGCATGAAAAGTGACCAATGACCTAAAATAATAACTGACTGGTCCCGACGAAATACAAATACACAACGCGGTAGACCCAGGCGGAGATGGCGGAACGAACTGGACACTTTTTGAAAGACTGGCCTGACAGCAACAAACAGAGAGGAGTGGAGAAAGTGGAGGAAGGCCTTTGCCCACAAATCGCTCAAAATAATAATAATAGTAAACAGAAGGTCTGTAATGAAAGTTCCTGCTGCAGGAGAGAGGCTTGTATATGGCCCTCTGACTCTATACAAGCTGTAACATAATAAACGCAAGACCTGAAAGTAGTTTGTTCTAAATCGATAACTGAATTTATTCCAACTATTTTTAATGTATCTTACATTTTTTTTTAAATTTGCAAAAAATGCTTTTGCTCCTTCAGTGCGCTATAAAAACTTAATTTATTCTTGATTCATAGCAATAAGGAGATTACAAATGCATTCCTAATCCGTATTTCTCAAAATGCACACATACACGTTTCATTGTTAATTGGGGTATAAAAGTGCTTAAAAAAGGGGTAAAAATCCTTTAAATTTGGAAATTTGGTTTTTTGTTTTGAATTTATGAAGCAAATCTCTAATTGGGGTTCTGAGGTCTTGCGTTTATTATGTTACACCTTGTATATCTACATAAAAATCCATTGTAATTAGAACTGAACAAACATATCAAATTTCAACTAGGTAGGATGAGGAAGTGATTCTAATTCAGATTGCAAGAGATCAGACACCAACCTCGACGGCGAGGTCGAAGAATCCCTTGCCCGCCGGCCGGTGCAGAGCACCACGGCGAGACACCTAGTATACGCCCTCCTACATAGCGACTGTCCAAGCCGAGGCCGTTCCTCCTTGAGGCGCCCTTGAGCTAGTTGCCCCCTTGTCCGTCTGGTTCGAGCGTAGTGGTTGCATGCTCGCCCTCTTACCCGGTGAAGCTGTAAAGGCCCCGAGCAGAAGCAGCGAGGTCGGTATCTGATACTGTGTGCGATATCTGAATCCGAAAGAAGGGATGTAAGGGCATCGGGAGGGTCGGTGAGAACATGCCGCGGACGGCGGTAGCGGCTGATAGGAGAGGAGTTAGGTTCGTAGTCGGCGGCGGCTACGATTAGCGGATTTCTATGATTGGACGCGTTCGCGAAATATCGGTTTGTCGCCTATTTAATAAAGGCGCGAACTTGTTCGAGACCGAGATTGGAATGAAGATCTACATTCCGTATGAACCACGGGGCTCCGACGGCTTTGTGGAGGAAACGGGATTGAACCTTTTGGAGCGGGCGGCGTGCCCGAACACCTCACAATATACAAGTTCTGTAAAGTGTCAACTTATTCCTAAGGGCCATTTTACTCCACTTGCAATCATCGCGTAAAGTCGACCGAGCACCAATACTGTTCGGTTACAGACTCGCTTGATGTGCGGTCTGAAAGACATGGTAAGACAGTGTCGGGTGAGAGTAGTGGGTAAGGGTGTTCATTCAAAGGTATTATAAACATTTGTTAGATATTCTATCTCTATTATATTAACTGTAGGGCAGTGTCAGGCAAAAATTAATTGTGAAACAGTTAAAAGTGCTCTTAAAATATTTTGGATTTTATCACAATTATGTTTTGTTTTTATGGCTAAAAACCCCTCTACAATATGAAACACGCCAAAAAAGTACGGCCCTCAGTCCCCGGCAGCTACACTATTCCGGACTATGGCAGCGGTCCTGGTTCCGGCGGAGCAGAGGGTGCTAATAATCCCCGGAAGAGATCCGGCTGCCAAAAGATGATGACCCTCGCTACGTATAATACAAAGACGCTAGATGGAGCGATGACATCGTAAGAGTGGCTGGCAAATGGTGGAATAGATTATCACAGGATCGGAACGAATGGCATGATAGAGGAGAGGCCTACACTCAGCAGTGGGGAGATACGGGCTGATAGATGATGATGTTTTGTTTTAAAATTCCCGACGTTTCCAGTGCTCTATAGCACCCATCACTGGATGACTAAGGAGTGTGATATCTAAAAGTCATTGCCGAGTTATTCCCGAGCACCTTCAAGGGATTAATTTAATTGAAATTTAAGATGAGAAAGCTCCGTTGGTTCGGGCATATAGAAAGAATGTCCGAAGAAAGAATGACAAAACTGATATACAACGCGAAAGTGGAAGGAGGTAGGTACCGGGGAAGACCTTGACTATCTTACCATGACCAAATAGACCGGTTCTTATCTGAAGGACAAGTCAGGAGTCTCCATAACCGGCGAGCGTGTATGAGACGAACTATGAGAGTAGAGGAAGCCAGAGAGGTATGTAAGGAAAGAGCCTGTTGGTACTCTGTATTCTCAGCCTACCCCGTAAGGGAGTTGGCTCATAGAGGCAGAGCATAGATAGATTAATTACAAGTAAATGATTCCACAAGTACAAAATTTATTGAATAATGACCAACACTTGCAGTGTCACACTTGGGTAAATGAAACACACCGTCACGCCTATATTCCCCAAGTGGGGGTGGCAGTGGTGTACTGAGTACACCCACATTTCGCCGACGCTGTTAGGTCCCATGTAATATAAAAATAAAATAAATGAAATAAAATAAGTTTATTTCGGATGTTTGTCCATATTTGTTAGTATTACAAAAAACAACTTAGGGCTATGTTAGTACCACATAAAATAATATAATTTAAAAATAATAATAATAAAATAATTTAAAATTTAATTAAGAATTTGCCAGGACTGCCCGACGCACCGGCTACATGCACATGTGTGTGCACCCAGTGTCTCAGTATGGGGCAGTCCGGCGAACCACTAATGATTTTAAGAATGGTGTTGGTGCTCCCCCGCACTCTGTGCATTAGCGACGCGATCCGTTTGTGCATAACCGTGTGGAATCCATATGGGGCGAGCTTATTGCCATATACCGAGCACAATTCCAGACTCCGGACTCATACTGGAAAGTTTTTCATTTGAAAATCTACATTTACCCGACCTGGGATTTGAACCCAGCACCTTGTGATCGTAGAGCGATGCGGTTTGCCACTCGACCAACGAGGCTGTCGAAGTAAATGAAAGTGAAAAACATAAACCACAAAGTCAGATAAATATATCAGTGACGGTACTGGCACCGAATTATTCACACATACATTCAAGGGGGGGTGGCAGAGGTGTACTGTGTACACCCACTTTTTGCTGACGATGTTGGGTTACATGTAATAGGGGTCGAGCCTATTGCCATACCGGGCACTACTCCAGACTCCGGACTGATGCTGGGAATTTTTCGATAGAACAACTTTAGTCCGACCTAGAATTTGAACCCAAGACCTCATAATCACAAGCGAGGCAGACCAACGAGGCAGTATGGAAATATTGTTGGATATGTCTGTAAGGGATGGACTATCTATCTGTCTATATCATCACGCCAGATCCCTTACGGGGTAGGCAGAGAGTATAGAGTTCCAACAGGCTCTTTCCTTACATACCTCTCTGGCTTCCTCTACTCTCATAGTTCGTCTCATACACGCTCGCCGGATACGGAGACTCCTGACTTGTCCTTCAGATAAGACCCGGTCTATTTGGTCATGGTAAGATAGTCTAGGTCTTCCCCGGTACCTACATTCCTCCACTTTCGCATTGTATATCAGTTTTGTCATTCTTTCTACGGACATTCTTTCTATATGTCCGAACCAAAGGAGCATACCCTTTTTCATCTTTACACCGATACTCTCTTTCATACCTATTTGCTTTCTTACTACGCTGTTGCGAATACCGTCGGTCAGCTTCACTCCGCACATCTTCCGCAGAGCTCGCATTCCCACCGCATTTACCTACTTTCATTCTCCTTCTTACATACCCAGCTCTCGCTGCCATATAACAATGGCATTGGATGGACAAATGTTATCAATTCCATATCCAATGTCATCTATCCACAGTACGCACAATGTAACTTGAACTGATTGAAAGTATTACTAATAACATCTAAGGAGCATAATCATATTTACGAAAAAGACACTTGGACACATAAAGTATTTTTTTCTTAATTATGATTGTGTCTTTATTTACATGCTATTATGAATCTGTGTCCCTTGAAGTTGTTTCTGAGTATATATACCTAGGGCAGTTGCTCCAACTAGGTAAAAACAACTTCGACAAGGAAGATAAGAGACGGATACGGCTGGGCTGGGAAAGCAGCATTTGGAAAACTCTGTCGAGTCATCTTATCGCCCATACCCCAATGCCTAAAATCGAAAGTTTTTAACCAGAGCGTCTTACCTGTAATGACATACGGAGCCGAAACGTGGCCACTCACTGTGCGGCTTGTCCACCAGTTCCAAGGTTGCTTAGCAAGCTATGGAAATAGCTATGCTCGGAGTGTCGGATCGAATCCGGAACGAAGTTATTCGTCAAAGAACCAAGGTTACCGACATAGCTCAGCAAATTAGCAAGCTGAAGTGGTAGTGGGCAGGTCACATATGCCACATAACCGATGGCCGTTGGGGCAGACTGGTTCTTGAGTGGAGACTGCGTGTCGGCAAACGTAGTGTAGGGTGCCCTGTAGCTAGGTAGGGCCACAATATTCGTAAGGCAGCGGGCAGGGATTGGAGAAGGAGAGCTGAAAATCGAGCTCAGTAGCATGCCATGGGAGAGGCCTACGTCCAGCAGTGGACTGACACGGGCTGATGATGAGATGATGAATCTGTGTCCAATGTAAATATTTTCAATTCAGGAATCCTCTACAGCAGCCCGTGATTGACTAATAAAAACGTAGATACTTGCAAGTATTCCTTGAACATATCAGGGCGCACTTCTTCGAACCAAAGGCCTGCTTTTAAAACCTGGTACTGTAAATAAGTCTCATCTCTACATAGTACATTTCTGCCACTCCTGCGTGAGGTATGTAGATAAAAGAAAGAAAGAAATGTGTGTGAATAATCGATGCTGTTGGCTGCGGGGTTTTACAGCTACACCAGACAAGAGGGCGAGCATGCAACCACTACGCACAAGCCAGAAGGACAAAGGGGCAACTGACTCAAGGGCGCCTCAAGGAGGAACGGCCTTAGCTTGGGCAGTCACCATAGAAGGGGGGTAAACTAGGTGTATCGCCGTGATCCTCTGCACTGAATTCTTCGACTTCGCTGGCAAGGTTGGTGTCTGATCCTGTGATTTGTATGTGTGTGTGTGTGTGTGTGTCTGTGAGTGATTTAGGCTGTTGGCCGCGGGGCCTTTACAGCTTCACCGGACAAGAGGGCGAGCGTGCAACCACTACGCTCGACCCAGAAGGGCTAGGGGCAACTAGCTCAAGGGTGCCTCAAGGAGGAATGGCCTCGGCTTGGGCTGATTGTGTGATATGTAGATGAACTGTTTGAGATAATTTTGAAGAAATGTGCAAGTTTGTATATTTGATGTGTTTCCAACATCTCTGACCGCCACTGTGCGATTAAAGTCGTAATAACCAGTACCTATTTGCGTACTTCTATATACTTTTTTTACCTACCGCCTTGAAAGAAAAAATGGATATAAAAATTTAACTTACAGTCCTGAACACATCCACTGTCATTTAAATCCTGCATTGGAGCACTCTCACTGTTTACTGAACTCATTTTTTCAGAAATTTAAACGTATCCGGAAGATTTTAATAAATTTTTTTTTCATGTATTTGTCATCCATGTATGAATACAAACGTAATAACGCGGCGGAACAAAGAAAAACGAGTGTAAACAAAGATACAAGCCACAATACGCATATAAACACACACAGCTTATAATTTGGAAGGTTTCCAAATATATTTTCAAGAGCAAAATGCGTGCAATACAAATCTCAAAATCGAAAACAACTCGATTGATTTGATTGCGGAAAAAAAAACATTAGAGATGTATGTTTCACCAGTGGTGAACTGCGAGACGGTTTTGTTTAGGCGATTATAGGAATTCTTGTATAGTAATCGATTGTGGACGACACTTTCGGAATAAGCCGGTTTTTAAATTGTGGGGTATTTATAGGGTCATCTTTGAAAAAGATTTATTTATGAAAAGCAATATTAATTTATTCATTAAACATAAAACATTAGGCATTAAATGATGATAGGATTCTTACCGAATACAATTCTAAATTTATTAAAAATCACTTTTAATTTAAAGAGGAAGTAGTGGGAAATTAGGAGTATTGTTGTTCTGTGCTAAGGTGCAATATCATATTAACTTCAAAGTAGTCAAGCTGTTTATGACCATTAAAATGGAAAATGAGAGCTTTCACCTATTTTTCACATGTCACAATTCTGATATGTTTCATATCATCTACATTTATATTTCTCATGTATTTATCTCTCCATGGGGTCCCAAGATACAGACTTTTCGTCTAGTTAGGGGCTCTTAGATAATGTCACTTAGTTGCTAAGTCTTTTTAACAATAAAATTATTCTTATTCTTCTTATTTCTGCCGGATAAATTGTTTATTTGTTGAATTACCATTTTCAAGTTCAAAACATTTATTTTGTTTCTTCGGGGGTACTTACGTATAAATGGTAATTTCTACTTTTTTTAACTAACCTTCCACTGGATCGAAAAGCAGCCTCCACTGGAAAGATCCAGCAGGCCTGTCTTTTTGTCTAAATTTCTAATCAATTTTATTTAGTAATTTTCTGTATAGATCCATTTTTATATTATACAGAATTAAGTATGCGATTCAGCGTACGACTGAGATATAAGACTAACAAAAATATATTTAAACAATGTTAAGCGAAAGGATTCTGGGTGGACCAGTCTCCATAAGCAGCACCCATTCACGAGTATGACGACTTGAGCAGCTATCATATATATTAGTTGTAAAAATCTATTAGGTACATAATGTGTATAGAATAGTTAGAATAAGCAGACATAAATAAATTGGCATATAATGGTAGAATTTGAAATTAACACACCATAACACCAACCAAATTTGACATTTCTTTCCTTTCTAAAACGACGTCACAGAGCACGTCGTCTCTTATTATTTTCAAATAACAAAAACACAATGGCCAAATCAATAAGAAGCAGATGGAAGCGAAAATGCAGGGCAATAAAGCGCGAACGTTACGCTGTAAAAGAATTGGCGCGGTTAAAGAAAATGCTTGGTATAAAAGAGGAAGATAAACCGGCCGAAGAGGTTATGGAGTCGGAACAAGTTATATTTTTAGATGCTGGCGCTTTAAAAAACAAGAAGAAACAGAAAGAACCCGCGAAAGATGAAGAGGGAGATGTAGAAATGAGTTCGGATGATGAAAAAGTTGTTGTCGACGCCGAGGATGGGAAGAAACGCGTATTCAGTACGAAAACGTTGAAGGATCAGAATGGACAGTATCCAGTGTGGTTGCACAAGAGGAAAATAGCTAAAATTACTAAAGGCAGCAAGAAGAACATCAAGAAAAGGTCCAAAAAGCGTAGACGATAGCTGTAGTTAATAAATTAGAGTAAAAAAATTAAGTTTTTTTTTTTTGTGTGTGTGTGTGTGATCGCTGTTTTCCACGGGGCCTTTACAGCTTCACCAGGCAAGAGGGTGAGCGTGCAACCCCTACGCTCGCGCCAGAAGGGCAAAGGGCAGCTAGCATGTGTGTGAATGATCTATGCTGTTGGCCGCAGGGCCTTTACAGCTTTACCAAACAAGCTCAAGGGCGCTTTAAGGAGGAGACTCAGCTTGGGCAGTCGCTAAGGGGAGGGCATGTACTAGGTGTCTCGCTGTGGTGCTCTGCACCGGCAAGCAGGCAAGGGATTCTTTGACCTCGCCGGCTAGGTCGGTGTCTGATCCTGTGTGCGGTATCTGTATTCGAAGGAAGAGAAGTAAGGGCATCGAGATGGTCGGTGAGAATATGCAGTTGGTGGCGGTAGAGGCTGATAGGAGCGGAGGAACATAGTTTTATTGAACACTAGTATAAAACAAGTAATAAATCAAACATGGTTGCATCTATACTTCCTCGGCAAGAGTGACGCATATACTGTGTTCACTCAAATTTCGATGTTGATAGCCTGAAGTGTAAAAGAGAGCATGCCTATTTTCAGTTTTTCACTAAAATAGTGCCACATTAGGAATTATTTGTGTCATGGGTGCATTTACTAACAAGAAATTCACATATACCAACACCCAGACTAAAACAAATATGTGTGAGCTACACAAAGATTTGTCCTGTGCGAGTTTTGAACCTGCAACTACTTGATTCTGTGGGTGGGAAGATAAGCTCTTAACCACTGTACCAAGTCAGCCATCATTAGTGTAAGACCGAGGCTCTGGCTTCGGCCACCTTCGGCTTCCAAGTTTAGGCTGATGCCAAAGGTTTTCAGCAAGCACTGAAATTGAAGGATCTAGTATGACTTACGAATGCTTTTAAGTAAAAAAAGTTATTTTTAGCCTGTTGTAGACATTTGTGTGTGTGTGTGAATGATGTACACTGTTGGCCGCGAGGCCTTTACAGCTTCACCGGACTTAAAGGCGAGCGTGCAACCACTACGCTCTAAGCAACTACTACGCTCTACCTGTTGTAGACAGTTTTAATTATCTTATATCAGTATTAATCTCCTTGAGTTAATAGTCTTATAACTTTAATAGTGTCATTGACTGCCTTGTTGGTCGAGTGGCAAACCGCATCGCTTTACGATCACAATGTCCTGGGTTCAAATCCTAGGTCGGATAAATGTAGTTTTTCAAACGAAAAAGTTTCCAGTATGAGTCCGGAGTCTGGAATTGTGCTCGGTATATGGCAATAGTCGGCGAAACATGGGTGTACTCAGCACACCTCTGCCACCCCTGCTTGGGGAAAATAGGCATGACGGTGTTTTTTTTTTTAATAGTGTCATAACTTTTTAAAATTTAGCCGATCGTGAACCCTAATTGTGTAAGGTTTAAACATTCAGCTTCGAACTAATGTTTTGGTGATGGCCTATTAATCGGCTACGGCCGTAAATCGACCTTCTGTCGTCTGTCACTATCCGTCATAAACATGGGTAACTCAGAAAAATTCTTGTGTTAACTAAGTTCTATCTATCTATATCATCACGCCAGAACCCCTGCGGGGTAGGCAGAGAGTACAGAGTTCCAACAGGTTCTTTTCAATAAGTCAATCATTCAACTGTCGAATAAATTTTGTTTCCTTTGCATTTGAATATCTTATAGTCGGGCTTAAAACTGTGATAATTTGCTATATTTAAAGAGACTTAGTTGAATTGGATGGATGAAACTTGAATTGGTTGGATAAAACTTGAATTATTTGGATGAAACTGGAATTGGGTGGGTGAAACTTGAATTGATTGGATGAAACTCCAATTATTTGGATGAAACTTCAATCGGTTGGATGAAAGTTGAATTGGTTGGATGCAACTTCAATTGGTTGGATGCAACTTGAATTAGTTGGATACAACTTGAATTGGTTGGATGCAACTTGAATTAATTGGATGCAACTTGAATTGGTTGGATACAAATTTAATTGGTTGGATGCAACTTGAGTTGGTTGGATGCAACTTGAGTTGGTTGGATGCAACTTGAGTTGGTTGGATGCAACTTGAATTGGTTGGATGCAACTTGAATTGGTTGGATGCAACTTGAATTGGTTGCATGCAACTTGAATTAATTGGATGCAACTTGAATTGGTTGGATACAAATTGAATTGGTTGGATGCAACTTGAATTGGTTGGATGCAACTTGAATTGGTTGGATGCAACTTGAATTGGTTGGATGCAACTTGAATTGGTTGGATTCAACTTGAATTGGTTGGATTCAACTTGAATTGGTTTGATGCAACTTGAATTGGTTGGATGCAACTTGAATTGGTTGGATGCAACTTGAATTGGTTGGATGCATCTTGAATTGATTGCATGCAACTTGAATTGGTTGCATGCAACTTGAATTGGTTGCATGCAACTTGAATTGGTTGCATGCAACTTGAATTGGTTGCATGCAACTTGAATTGGTTGCATGCAACTTGAATTTTTTTTTTTTTTTTTTATTTTTTTTTTTTTTTTTTTTTTTTTTTTTTTTTTTTTTTTTTTTTTTTGTAATTAGACACTGCGGGCCCGGTTTGTCCCGCACCTTTTTTTGTGTAATTTATGTGTTGTTAGTATTTGCACTTGTATGGTACATGCCGCTTATTATTAGCTTATTGTTACAGTGCTTGGTATTTGTTTGTAGCGGTACTTCAGTAAAGGTTTTTTTTTTTTTTTTTTTTTTTTAATTTATATTAATGATTTTGTAAGTGATGAGGCTTTCTGTTTTGGCTTGCCTTTGAGCGAGAATGCCTCAGTTGTGTAGGTGTTTGGCTGCTTGTGAGGGTTTCCTTTAGGCCTCCGCCTCCAGCAGCTTTTTAACAACTTGCAACTTGAATTGGTTGCATGCAACTTGAATTGGTTGCATGCAACTTGAATTGGTTGCATGCAACTTGAATTGGTTGCATGCAACTTGAATTGGTTGCATGCAACTTGAAATGGTTGCATGCAACTTGAATTGGTTGCATGCAACTTGAATTATAATAATAATAAGGAGAGTGAGCCTATATCTTACTGTACATGGATGACCTCAAGTTGTACGCTTCGAAGAAAACAGACCTGATGGAGTTGCTCAAAATAACCGGCAATTTTAGTAACGACATCGGAATGGAGTTTGGAGTAGACAAGTGTGCGGTCATCCATGTGCAAAGAGGAAGAGTTGAAGATTCTTTTAATCTACAGCTCTCTGAAGATATATCCCTCAGGTCTCTCTCTGAAATGGATTCCTACAAGTATCTTGGTATGTCACAAGCCTTAAGTATAGCTGAACAGGATATGAAACAATCATTGAGGGATCGGTTCTTTGCCCGCCTGATAAAAGTGTTAAAAAGCCTTCTATCAGGTGGAAATAAGGTCCGAGCTTTCAATGGTTGGGTCATGCCTGTTCTTACTTACTCTTTTGGCATATTAAGGTGGACTCAGTCTGAACTGGATGCCCTGGATAGAAAGGTCCGTCGATTGCTGACAGCGTATCGTATGCATCACCCGCGGTTGTCTGTTATGAGGTTGTACATTCTGCGGAAGTACGGTGGTCGTGGGTTTTTAAACGCTAAGACACTACACAACCGCGAGGTGTGCAATCTCAGACAGTACTTTTTGAGTGTGTCCGTGGTGATGTATCGAGATGTTGCCGCAATCGATAGAGGCCTAACTCCGCTTTCCTTGGCAAACGAGAACTGGCGAAGGCCCCAGGTATTAAGTATTTCGGACCGCACAGCCATATGGAAGGACAAGGAGCTACACGGACGGTTCTATCGGGCTCTTACAGGGCCTGATGTGGACCAGCTCGCTTCCGTGACTTGGCTACGCTTCAGCAACCTTTTTGGGGAAACTGAAGGGTTTGTATTTGCAATTATGGACGAAGTTATCATGACGAACAACTACCGGAAGCACATCCTAAAGGACGGCACGGTTGACATTTGTCGGGCATGCCACCGTCCCGGTGAGTCTATTAGACATGTAGTTTCCGGTTGTTCTCGTCTTGCTAACGGAGAGTACTTGCACAGACACAACCAAGTGGCTAAGATTATCCATCAGCAACTTGCTCTTAAATATGGCCTTGTGGACTCTGAAGTACTGTACTAACAGTACCAGCCTCTTCCAGTTCTCGAAAGTGGACATATCACGCTCTACTGGGATCGATCTATTATCACGGACAGGACTATTGTAGCCAATAAGCCTGATATCGTGATAATAGATCGAGCGATGCGTCGTGTAATGCTAGTTGATGTCACCATTCTGCATGATGAGAACCTTGTGAAGGCCGAAAAAGAAAAAATATCTAAATATTTGGACCTGGCTCATGAGGTTACCGCCATGTGGAATGTTGATTCGACTATCATTATTCCGATGGTCGTATCAGTCAACGGCCTAATAGCGAAGAGCTTCGATAAACATCTCGAGAAGCTCTCGCTTGGCAGTTGGGTGAAGGGCCTGATACAGAAGGCGGTAGTATTGGACACGGCGCGCATCGTGAGGAGATTTCTCTCTTTGGAGCCCTGACCACCGGTAGCTTGGGTCGTAGACCCCGTTGTCAGTGGAGCACATTTTTTATATAATATATATAAGAATATTTGTTTTTTGTATTTTTATATATATTTTATAAGAAATTGTATTTAAATAAATGCATACATAATAATAATAAATCATTTATTTCAGGCAACTGAAGTTTTACAAAAATAATTATGTGCAACTTACAGGCCCATAGAATATATATACCTTACAGACTAACATACATATAATATATAAAAACTTATAAACTAAGAAACATGTGTTGACGGCGACATGTTGCGCTGAGCAGGGGCGTCTCGTAACCTTCCCCGAAATCTCCTGAAGACGACACCCTTCGGCCAGAACTCCTCGCTCATGAAGGTCTCCAGCTTGGCGGTGGGAACTCGCACAACAAAGGAATTGAATGCCGTATTGTTTTGCGAGTTCAGCTTCTCGACCCTCAGAATGTAGAAGGTCTTCTTACGGGCGTACTCCGCAATATCCTCGGCTTTAGTGGTGTAGTGTAGCCGAGACACGTACAGCAGTGTTGTTGGTACTGCTGAGCGAAGGGGTATGCTATCTTCTACCGGTGCAGTCCCACACCGGTTTCGTCGGGGAGGCTTCTTCTCAACCTTGATGAAGCCTTCCTCATTAACTGAACATTCTCTGGCGCGCGGGCGGCGGCGGCGGCGTAATCACGACGAGAAGTAGTCGTGTTTACGTTGAATTAGATGCATGCAGCTTGAATTGGTTGCATGCAACTTGAATTGGTTGCATGCAACTTGAATTGGTTGCATGCAACTTGAATTGGTTGCATGCAACTTGAATTGGTTGCATGCAACTTGAATTGGTTGCATGCAACTTGAATTGGTTGGATGCAGCTTGAATTGGATGTATGGCACTTGAATTGGTTGGATGAAACTTAAATTACGTTTTAAACAGTTCTGAGTTTTAACTAGGTTGAGTTATACTATAAACTTAGGTGAATTAAGACTACAAACTAAACACAGTTTTTACAGAAAAAATCGATAAAGGCACAAAGGTCGGTAATGGCGACTATGCTTATGCTCTGACTATTTATTTCCACCATCTTTCTGTACCACATTTACGCAAATGAAGATATTATTAAGTAATGTAAAGCTGTGATAGCCTAGTGGTTAGACTGTTGGACTGCAAAGTCAGAGGTCTCGGGTTCAAACCCAGGCACGCACCTCTGTCTTTGCGAAAGCATGTGCGTATTAAAAATTAATGTTTACTTGCTTTAATGGCGAAGGAAAACATGGTAAGGAAACCTGCATGTCTAAGAGTTTCTCGCAGGTGTATGAAGTTCGCCAAACTCTCATTTTGTCAGGAGACCCGTGCCCAACGGTGGGACAGTTTCTTAAAGGGGCTAAGATTATTATTATTATTGTAAAATATTCTTTTTGATATATCACACCTGCTACATCTATTCACATTGGTTGCTGTGATCGCATTCGATATGAAATCACACTTCATTTGTTTTTCTTTTTTTTATTCAGCCATTGGTATCCGACTGCTGCGCAAAGACCTATGTCCATTGTTGCCATTTTACTCTATATAGGGCTTTCGAGAGCCAATTACCATGGCCGGACACAAATTACCATGGCCGGACACAAATTACCATGGCCGGACACAAATTACTATGGCCGGTCTGAAGATCTTTGCCCAGACTTCAGACCCAGGTCGGCCGGAGCAAACGAAACCTGTTCAGGCGGATTATCATTGACAGTACCAGTCTGGAGTGTTCGTGTGGTACAACCCAAACGATGTCTCACCTCATATCGTGCTCTAGAGGTCCTAATGCAGCAGGAATTGATGTGTTTCCAAAAATTCAGTTAGAGTGGCCGCATTCACATAATTGTGTCATGATTGCCTTCGAAACGCTAAGAGAAAGAGGAAGGGCCCACGAAGCGAATACGAAGAGAAGATAGCCTAAGCTAACGAGCCTATTGATTTTATAAAAGCCTCGACGTCATCGTGGTGGGTGTGGCTTACCTCAGTTTGTCATCGCTACTCGTTCCATTCACACATCCTCTCGAGTTCGCATAGCTATTAAACATTATCTATTTTTTTCTAAAAATAAAACGCTTAAAAAGAAGTTATGTATCTTAACATGCAAAAATTACTTGGATCGACATTTTGATCATATACACAGATAATATAACATTTCACTTGTAAGTATTTTTTCGTAATTTATTAGAACACTTTTATATTAAATATGCCATCTACCGTATTATAATTGACCTTACAAGTAACATAGACGAACCTTTTAGTTCTTACCAGTCTTCGCCAGATGGTTAATACAAATGAGGGTAGGGCGTAACGTTCCTCTCGTCTCGGGCTGCCCCGCATGCATCCCGCGCAATGTCACATTTTATTCTGTAGAAAAATCTGTTTAGGTCATCTCTTCGTATTTGCTTCGTGGAAAATTGCCAATTTTGATTTGTTTAGTAATGATGTACGTATGAATTCATACGTTCCCGAGACAAGAGGAAGTATTTTAAAATATAATTTAAATGAAGCTTGATAAGGCTGTGATTTCTCTATAATAATAAGCAAATGCGACCCAACACAAAAAATTTCATCAAATGAAATAACTGTAGCAATGATTTTTAAGTCTAGTATCTACTTAAGATACCACAAACACAACCCCTTAGCAGTATTATACTGTGTCCTTCGTTCTCGATATAAACTATATTAGCAGCTCTCTCGAGTCGCTTGGCAACCGCGCGTCATTTAGAAACTTCAAAAGCCTCTATGGTATCTGTGGACATAACCTCTGGAACCATTCTTTTGAAAGCGCGGCAGCCGACGCTTTGTAATAAAGTTTTTGGTCGACATTTAATTTAATAACTTGGTATGGCACTGAAATTATATAACAAAAAGGTTGTAATATACTCAAGTGACCGTGTGAAATAAATTTAAAACATCGTATAGGCAAATTTAGAAAAGTTTACGTCCTGGCAAAGGAGTACATTCTAAAAAGATCAACCGATAGTTGTTTATGTGTGGTGTTTTCAGCTTAACGTGTGTATTTATATAATATCTAATATTTGGAGACGTGAGTTTCGTCATATTAAAATTTGGGAAAGCTTCGTCGCCCGAAAAGTAAACTTATGAAGTCTATGTCCCTATTCGTGTACAAACAGTTTAACACGAAATATACCTGAAAACGATTATTAACCGTCTATAAATTGCCAATGTTATACCTCCAATGAGAGAAATTAGGGGGACGTTCATCAATTATGATGATTGTTAAGGATCGATGGCATTTTAAGGACACGGGTAATGTACGAGATACATTGACGTGGTCCGCAAGACTTGACGATAATTCAAGGACACGAGTGGTGTACGAGATACATCGGCGTGGTCCGCAAGACTTGGGGCCCATACGAGATATGTGCTGAAGGTCATACTACTCATAGGTTTCATCCATGAGGTGTTCCTGTGCAGTTCACATTTCTACAATGGTAAGAATCAAAAATGTTACCTAAAATACATACCTTAAACATGCCTAACACAGTAAATACAAAGACTATTGCTATAAACTATAAGCAATTTGTCATATTATATCTCCAAAAGGAGACTTACTGAAAGGGTAATTAAAGTGACATTGTTTATGTATAACAATACATTATTAATAACAAAAGTCACTCCTTTGCAGAAACATAGTGTTTTTATTGATTTCATTATTAGACATACTTGTATAATAATACTGAAATAGCCCAAACTGGAGCTTATTACACAAAGAATTGTGCAAAATTATGAGTACTTGTATTAAAAAGTTAAATCCAGCAATACTTATTCCTGAACAGGGTTTATAACCAAATAAGCCAAAGTAATATACTAATGGCAATGCCTGTTGTAACTGACAAGCAACAGGACTGTAGATACATTCCAAATATAATATCTTATCCTACGGATGCTGCGGCAGGCAGGTTGTGGGATAATTTGTGTTATGCACAAAGATACTTAAAAGATAATATAAAATACCTGGTCTATCCAGTTAACATAAAACTAATAATTATCTATCAATATTATCAACCCAGGCTCCTTGCAGGGTAGCCAGAAAAGATAAATCCTAACAATACAGTCATGAAACCTTTATTGAGATAAGAACCTTTAAGGTCAGCAGTATATATTTTGCATAAAAGGAGTGTTAATATAGTGGATTATCAATATGGAATTATTAACTAGCTAGTCATAGCCAGTAGTTAAAATTTCATAAAACGACCACCGTTGTAACCAATATAGACCAACAATCCTCATCCTGGGTGTGAAAATATTAAGTCACAGTGTACCTATCAGTTCACCAAAACAACATCACGTTGGACATTGGAATTCTCCTACCAAAGAAAGTGAGGTACAAAAAGCATGATAGGCATTTTACACAAGGACTTGGTTTTTAAGTTGCTGAAAAATTCAGAAAAACAATCAGGAATACATAATGCGTTTTACAAAGAAACCATAATATTGGAGGCTAAGGGTATTCACTGACTTTGGTATGTATCTATGACACTAATAATGCCTTCAACGACAAACATAATTTTATTGGTTTTGTGCAAGTACTTGCACTTCAGACAAGTGAATCTTGTCATACATATGTTTAACATTATGTATAGAAACATTATTATTAGAAACACTATTGTTTAATAATTGATATATATATATAAAAAAAAAAAAAAAAACAATAAAACAAAATCTTAATGCTAGCAATAGACCTTACAGTCATAATAAATATACTAATAAAATATTTATTAGTACCTATTCAGTTTTCTATCATGTATGAGTTCAATGGTTTGGGTTTTGATTATTTCCTGCATCAATTATAGTGTACTTAATAATATTAGAAATTTGAGGCACACACAATGGAA
The DNA here is from genome assembly GCA_905147815.2 of Phalera bucephala. Lineage (NCBI taxonomy): Eukaryota > Metazoa > Arthropoda > Insecta > Lepidoptera > Notodontidae > Phalera > Phalera bucephala. Next base: position 10,168,452 of record LR990637.1, on the reverse strand, counting down.
AGCTATACATCAATTCATCATTGGGAGAATTAGATGGTTTTACTGTATTTTTGTTTGATCATATGATAATCAATAAATAATATGTAATTAAATAAGATTATTCAAGAAATTAATAACTATAAAAAATAGTTTTGTAATTAGTTTGGAATGTGTACAGTTATTTTGAACACCAGTGATGTTTCTGGTATAGTTATGATAACACAAGCACAAACGGCTACCATTAAAATAACAAGTTGGTTTTAGAGCACTATATATGTTGTAATTTATTTAAAGGTGTTTCAGTAAAAAATATTGGATTGAGATATCATACAAAAATTTACAATTTTGGTATTGTTATATTTAAATTATTACATCCACATGTTACATGTATCTTATAAATAGGTATCTATATATAAAAGAACATAAAGTCATGCAAATGACTTGATAATAATATCCATTTGAAAATTTAATGATATTATGTTGACATGCTACGGTGGATGAAATATTGAGTTACATTATTGGAAAGTATGGATTATCTTAAACAAGAATAATCAAAAGCATATGCTTATCACAGGTATGATAAATATTATGTAGTATCAGCAATAATCTAAGTCCTAAGGAACTTGATATTATTTATTTATTATTAATGGGGGATACATAATAATAAGTTGAGTAGCACTCGATTCTCACCGTTGGACATCTAGAACTAACTAGAAAGTTACGCATTGCAATTTTTTTTTTTTACTTATAAATACAGTCACATACAAAGAAGCAAAGGAAGTGTGGTATGAAATGAAAATTTCATGGTATGAAATAATTCAGTTATGAATAGGATTCCCAATATGATACAGTTGTAACCCGTGGTTCGGTTTAGCAGACTGTAACTTATTCGCTTCTCAAGTTATTACTAAATTAGGAGTGTATTTTTTCATCAGTAATGTAATTGGTTCAGGTGTGGCCCGATCGTATTGCCAAAACGAATGTTCGCGGGCGTTATTGCGCAGGAACGAATCGTTAAGTAATACATAAAGATTTATGTAGCCAAGGATTTATTTGTCGGCGCACACTCAGAACATGGAAATGATTCCGGGATAGTTTCAAAATTTAAATTGAATTAAGAATAGTGGTATAGTAATAACACTGGGGTAGGTTATGTTTGTTTACCACGCATTAATACTGCCCTTCGTTCCAGACTCTAAAATTGGGGGGGGGGGGGGGGGCGAGATTATATAGGTCTTATGTGAGGAATATCTCTAGATAAGATGTGTGTGTGTGAGTGATGTACGCGGATGGCCGCGAGGCCTTTACAGCTTCACCGGACTTAATTCCATATAAGCTCATTAGTACAAAGGCCTCTAGTACAAAAAATGTTAAATTTTGATATATGTACATCTTTAAAGATTAAAAATTATAACTGACATTAAATATAGCAGAATGTTGATATAAAAAAAAAAAAAAAAAACATAAATTAAATATGTAATGATAGCAAAAACATTCTTATAATCACCAAATTAATTCGTAGCCTTTGTTTGGTACTGTACTCAAAAAGAGATCATTTGACAACAAAAAAAAAAAAAAAAAAAAAAAAAAAAAGAACCACATGCCTGTTGGAAAACACATTAGTGGGGAAATAGGTTTCCCTGTTATATTTGTATCATATTGTTATAGATTGGGTACTAACAGACTTTGTTTTCAGGTCTAGTACACAGTAAGGGTTTCTAGCTATCTATCTATCTCTATCCATATTATGACGCCAGATTTCTTGCGGGGTGGGCGGAGAGTGCAGGGCTCCGACGGGTTTTTTCCTTGCATGCCTGGCTTTCTTCACTCTCATAGTTCGTCTCATAATGTTTGTCAATGATACAAGAATGGAATATAAAGGATAAAAAAAGGAAAGGAAATCCTTATTATAAAGGATTTAATTTTATATAAACAAAACTCTAGATGGGCAATTCTTCAACTCTTGTTATATAGAAGATATCTATAGAAGAAAGATCTCTATAGAAGACATAACAGATGGAGACTGCACTGATATCTGATAAGTAATGATTGATTAATATTACCCAGTATTAATGAATTTTGGACAACAGGTGTGGTATAAAGGTACATAACAGGTGCTTTAAAGGTTTTGTTGGGATGGATCTACACTACAAAACATAACATGTTATAGAATTTGATTATATAAATTTATTTTAAATAAGTTTATATCATAGACAGACTGGTTGTTAGAAACAATATAGGTGTATATATTTGTTGTGTTTGTGTTGTATGGCAATACAAAGAACGGGAATGTGTTATAGTACAAATATACTCATGATATGTTATTTTATAGAGGACACGCTCAAAAAAAAAAAAAAAGCCTTTATGTGGTATACTTCAACTTTACCCTTATAGCTCTAAACAGCTGCTAATATAGTTTATATCGAGAACGAAGGACACAGTATAATAAGTGATCAAACGAACTTACCTGAAGTGAAGTTCGATCATTATTATACGAAGTCCTTCGTTCGAAGATATAAGTACCCAACCCGCCCTGCCCGTTGGTAAAGTTGAAATGTACTACTTCTAAAAGGAATGGTTCCAGAGGTTATGTCCACAGATACCATAGAGGCTTTTGAAGTTTCTAAATGACGCGCGGTTGCCAAGCGACTCGAGAGAGCTGCTAATATAGTTTATATCTTCGAACGAAGGACTTCGTATAATAATGATCGAACTTCACTTCAGGTAAGTTCGTTTGATCACTTATTATTGTTGTCTTACTTTTCCGTGCTAAAGAGACTGAGCTAGAAACCTTCGACAAAAGAAGTATATCTCCTACAATACTGCTGAAAAAAATTGATACACAGTTATCCATACCTCCATACTACTTTATAGGTAATGTTATAAACATGAAAGCAACTCTGTTTGCTTGTTACCTTTTCACACATAAACCGCTAAACAGATTTTAATAAAAATTGGCAAGGTTCTGAGACGGGCGTCAATGTACTATTCCACTCGTGAACACTTAAACAGAGTTTCTATTGCCTCGAAACCGTTGTAAAATCACTAGTAATTCAAACCGCAATCAATCGCCTATGAAGATCTCCTGACCAAATGGCAGGAAAGATAGGATACAACAACAAAGGGCCGTCACCTCTACTTGTTCTTTCCGTCCGTACGTGAGCGTATGGCGAGAACATGGCTGGAGGTTGACCACTGTAGATCAATTTCTCACAAAGTTGCCATGCCAACTTTAAGAGTAAACTTTTAAACTGGTACATTCGCCGCTATTTCAGTGTTCCACGTCTAACTACGAGTATCAACAATCAGCACACCACGTTCTTTGGGAGTGAAGTCTTTGGCACAACGAGTATACCATTATGTTAAACAGTCTACGAAATACGTATGGGGAAATCTACACGGATCTTGTAGAAACTCGGGATAATTTCCGTGCATTCAAGCGTTTTTGCCATACCTATTAGTAGAATTAAACATGAGGCTCACAAATAGGCCCTGTTAATAGTTTACAACTGGGCTAATCCTAGTTGTAGTCTCCTTCTCTATGTCTGATCTGCTAATTTTTTGGGTCTCCCGCTTTACAAAGGAGGAAAGTGGAATTTAATTTTTCCTACTCTAATTAAATTAGTTGCGGGTTCCAAGACAAAGCGCTTCCTGAGACACCCCATGATTCAAACCTTGGTGTCATCTAAGGAGACCATTGTGGATCCTGGCTTACAGGAGTTACAGTGGTGGGAATGTGTGGCGGGCTTAGTCCCAAAAATAAAAAGGAGATAGCCTGAATCCTGACATAGGCTAACTTGTGTCTCAAAAAAGTTGCGGGTAACAGTTATCTTTATCATCATACCAAATCCCCTGCAGGGTAGGGAGCTACTTATATAGATGACTAGCAGTTTCCCGCGACTTCGTACCCGGTCGACAACAACGCCACCTACCGGGCCTATGTTACTTCTGGATAAGGTAGGTTTTGCAATGGTGAAAGAATCATTAGAATCGGATCAGTAGTACCGGAGATTACCCCGAACATCCAAACTCACAAACTTTACCTCTTAATAATATTAGTATTGATTGGCTGTACCCGTAACCCTTAAGTTTTTTTTAAAAAAAAAGGTAGCTTATGTCCGTACCCTGGATAAAGTTATTTCCTTGCTGAATTTTATCAAAATCAGTTCAGCGGTCTGAGCGTAAAAAGATAACAGACAGACAGTTACTGAGGGTTTTTTGGGGGGAAGTCGAAGAGTGATGTTGTCAGTTTGTTTTTATTTCCAAAACTTGTGTTATTTCGACTAATAATGTGTAATGTTGGTGGAATATTACCCATTATGTGTTCTTATATGTGCATGAGCGAAGGTAATTGTAACAAAGTGATAAAACGTGCCTTTTCGACTTCCCTCAAAACGGCCGTTGCAATTGGTATGTAAAGTATCCACCGCTTTACTATCCAGGGTGGGGTACTTCCTTAATTTCATTATCATCGTTGTCATCAAATTCATCGGGGTGTCAAATTAATTTAAACAAACACGATTATATATCTCACTGGACACTGGCAAAATACACTTATAATTAGTGTGAAGCCATAACTTAAAGAAGAAGAAGACAGTTACTTTCGAATCTATAATATTAGTATTCATCTAAGATTATCATGGATAAGTCATTCTATACTTTTGTTGCACTGCTGGGCAAAGCATTTTTCTCACAAATCTAGGTGAGAGAGATACGTCATACTCCGTCTGGTAGAACTTATCAAGCCGCCTATTAAAACTTCCAACTTGGCTTAAGCACTAATGTAATGATTACCCGACCCCTACTCCGACTTAAGGTGTTAAGTGATACAGTCATCGTTATGACAAACATCGATGTATCTATCTATCTATATCATCACGCCAGATCCCTTACGGAGTAGGCAGATAGTACAGAGTTCCAACAGGTTCTTTCCTTACATACCTCTCTGGCTTCCTCCACTCTCATAAACACTCGCCGGTTACGGAGACTCCTGACTTGTATGACATCGATGTATCGATATAATTATTTTTCATTCTCCCTATTTCACTATTTTATCCGGACCATAAAGACAGAGAGACATACAAATAAAGAAAGTTTAATAAAATATTCGATACATAATCAATAATGTTCATTTTTACGTCATTTTTTTATACGACACCAATATCGTATTATATCGATACATTCATGTTTATCATAACGATGACTGCATCACTAAACGCCCTAAGTCGGAGTCGGGTTCCGGTAATGTAATCAGTGCTTTAAAAACTACCACATTAAGTGGTAACCGGGGCCAACGGCCTTCCGAGGCAAAATATAAATAAAAAATTCATAACAAAAAAATAATAATTTATTTTTCAACATCAACGATTATGCTTTATAAGCGTCGACTCTTGAAGATGCCTTCTGTAACTCCTCAATGTGACACTCTCCTTTTACGTGGCGAATCAGAAACCGGGACAGTACCACCACATTACAGATTGTACAGTAATAACTGACTTCATTCATCTGTTAACAGAAAAATATCTGTAACGTTCGCACAGACGCTGTTTCAACGAGCGTTAGTGAAGCGCTGGAGCAAAACAAATGGTTAGCAGTATTTTTTTTTAAATCATGTATTTATGAAATCCTTTGTGGCCCTACCTAGAGATAAGTATATTAAATAATTTATTCTTGGGCCCGCTGGTGGGGATATAATATTTTTCACATACGATAGGTAGTGACAGTTCTTAGTGCCAAACGAAATTAATATTTAATTCAATGGTGTTAAGGTATAAAACTATAAGTATAGAAACGGAACATGACTCTTATTGCCATTGAATAAAGTATAATTTTCTTTGACACTTACAGCTGTCACAGTACCCTTCTTTCATGAAAAATACTATAACTAGAAGGAACGACGAAGTATAAATGGCGGTTTTCTTAAGACTTTGGAACATGTGGCATTCGAGGAATTGTACTATTAAATATGGGGTTCGTACATGTGGCTATCCGGTGAAATGTCCTTTCGAATAACAGACCCGTCGGTCAAATAACTTTTCAAGTAGCTTCGTAAAAATGCGATACGAAGAAATTTCTTTCGGAAAACTGTACTTAACCCAATCGTGGCCGCTGCCAACTACGCACCTGACTTCCCTCCTATCAGCTGCTATCGCCGTCCGCGGCATATTCTCACTGACCCTCCCGATAACCTTATTTTCATTCTTTCGGATAAAGATACCGCACACAGGATCAGACACCGACCTCGCCGGCGAGGTATAAGCATCCCTTGCCAGCCGGCCGGTGCAGAGCACCACGGCGAGACACCTAGTATATGCCCTCCGCCACAGTTATTCTTTAAGGCGACCTTGAGCTAGTTTCCTCTTGCCCTTTTGGCTGGAGCGTAGTAAAGCTGTTGGCCGTTACAGTTCCACCGGGCAAGAAAGCGAGCGTGCAACAATCATTCACATAAATTAATTTGTCTCATAATGTCGTATACATATATTAATATGACTGCGTCGTTGGTCTAGTGGCAAAGCGCATCGCTTTGTGATCACGAGGTCCTGTGTTCAAATCCTAGGTCGGACAAGTGCAGTTTTTCTAACGAAAACTTCCCAGTACGAGTCCGAAGTCTGGAACTGTGTCCGGTATATGACAATAGGCTCGCCCTCTATTACATGGGACCTAACATCGTCGGCGAAACGTGGGTGTACTCAGTACACCTCTGTCACCCCCGCTTGGGGAATATAGGCGTGACGGTGTAAATTAATTTGTATAGAATATTTTAATTGATGTAATTTGATTGCTACCAATGCTACCAACCACAAAATATCAAGATAACGGGAACGTTTTTCTATTATTACACAAAAGTGGAAAAAGCAGGTAGGTATGGAAATAATCTAAGAATTAAAATATTTATACGGTATACGTAGTTTTTTAAGCAATTAATTAGAAATTGAATTATAAAATAATAATTTAATTACCTTTCTAATCAAATTATTTGTATACTCTTCCATGTGGGGATAAGTTTCCAATATTTTCTTATGATTCTGTGATAACTTGTGTCTTTCTTTACAAATGATGTCTAGTTCCATTTCCGACTCACAGAACACGCACCTATACAGTTCTCCAGCTGTTAGGATGCCGTGGTAAGTGTCTGAAGAGACCACTAGCTTTATTCCACTTTTTAACGTGACAATCACATATTGAGTTTGCGAAATCATATTCTGTGAATTTTCTTCCTTACTTTCTTTTTCAATGGTTTTTGGCCGTCTCAGCGCGGGCAAAGACATTTTGTTGGAAAAAATTCTACGGGTAAATGATATAAATAGATAAATTCTTTCTATTTTGTAGATTTTTGAATTGAAGTCTTTTACCCGTTTTCGGTCTGAGCCACAGAGTATATAAATACTCTGTGGCTCAGATCGGTCAATGTTGCTATTGCTGTTTATTAATTCACCGACATTAATAGAGGGAGGAGCAATGTAAATGAACAAAAAAAAAATTCAAGTAAAGATAAAATTTACTATTTCTCAGTTAATATAGGTATCAATAATGGAGTTCTTGTGAAATGATATCCAGTCTTCTTACTATATATGCGAGGGAATACGTTAATGGTAGAAACAAATTAATAACTAAAAAAAATATAAAATCAATATAATTTTTTTCACAGTACCTATTTCCCAAAATTTGTTAGCCTATTTCTCGAGCTGGGTACCCTAAATTATTAGTGTTGCTGGATTAAACGACTGAATAAATAATGAATCACGAGTCCAATTGGAAACTCGACTAAAATATAAAACTAAAATGAGTGACTGAAAATATAATTTTTATTGGTCGTAAAAAATATATAAAATTTTATTGCGCATTTGGATATTTGTTGCGCAGCGCTATTATTTTAAAATGAAGTATTTGTTTGTACAATATTTTTGTAAGTGGTATCTTCTTATGAATAATAATATTAACATACAATTTAGTCTCTTATTAACATTTTCTTTCACATTGTAGGTATAACAAATATTTATTTGAAATCATTAACATCGGCTTTACCATCAGATTCCAATTCAATTAACTTCGAGATTGATGATTTCATTCGACAGTTGCTTTCTTCGCAAAAATTTGACGAATTAGTTGACAAAATAGCGGAAAAAGCTGTAAATAAAATTAAAAAATTCGAGCAAAGAGCTTTATCTAAGCCTACGCCAAATGTTATTGCGAAAAATGCCACTTTTAACCAAGATACACAGTACAGACATCGTGACATACAACATAAAACGAATAGTGCCGAGAGCAATAAAGTAACAAATGAAGAAATAAAACGGCAAACCAATAAAATCGGTAAAATCAATTCACAAGCTTTCATGAAAAAAGACGCAGCATTGAAATCCGAGAACCTAAGCTTGAAATTTAAATATTTAACTCAGAAAGGAAAATCACAAAACCAGATGCAAATAGACACTGGTTCAATGGTGCTAAGAAATAACGAGGATATAGACAGAATATCTCAAAAGCATAGCACAGAAGGAACGGAAGAGGAAAACGTAGATGACAAAGAAAATCAGGAAATAGAAGAAGCAAGTCATGACAAAGACAAAACACAAGAAAAACATATGGATGAAAATGCAGTACAATATGATGATGAGAACACAATGACAAATGTTTACCATAAAGAAGAAAATAAACAAGCGGATTACGATAAAAAACATGAAGAGAAACATTCAGAAGAAAAAAATATTCCTGAACAAGAATACGAAGACCAAACAGATGAACTGATAAAAAATGATAACAGCAAAACAACAAAGCGTCATAGGAGTAATTATCGAAAACCTAAAACTGGCAAAGAAAGTAATAAAAATAACAAAACTTTAATAAAACATAAAAAAGAACAGGAAGTTAAGAATATAGATAAAAAGGAGGAGATACAATCGAATTCTGTGCACAGTGATGAATCAAACGATAATAATGAGGTGCATAGTGATGATAATAAAGTAACAAAACAGGATGATTCTAATAATTATCCGGAAATACCTTCAGATAAAGGTGTGAAGCATAAACGACATTTCCGTAGGGAAGACGGTAAATTGTTCGTTTTCCAATCGTCACCAGAATATCAAGAATACCACGAAGAATATGATAAGCATCGCAAAGAGAAACACGTTGAAGACTACTTGTGATATAGCTTGCTGTATTTTCAATTTGCTTGCGATTTTGTCCAATTAAGAATAGTTAGAAGAATAAATTGATGATTTTATTTAATTGGTTTGTTTTCAAATACAGTTTGTACTAATTCAGTGTCTGGATTCGATGTTTTATAGATACTTTGCTTTTTCAGTTAATTCGTAGGACGCTGAGTATACATGGTGTAATATAATAAACGCAAGACCTAAAAGTAGTTTGTTCTAAATCGGTAACTGTGTGGATTCCAACCATTTTTCATGTATCTCATTTTTTAAATTTGCAAAAAATGCATTTACTCCTTTAGTGCGCTATAAAAAACTAAATTTATTCTTGATTCATTGCAATAAGGAGGTTTGCAATGCATTCCTAAAACGTAATTCTCAAAACGCACACATACACGTACAAGTTTCATTGTTAATTGGGGTATAAAAGTGCTTAAAAAAAGGGTAAAACCTTTAATCGGTGTAAAGATGAAAAAGGGTATGCTCCGTTGGTTCGGGCATATAGAAATAATGTCCGAAGAAAGAATGACAAAACTGATATACAATGCGAAAGTGGAAGGATGTAGGTACCCGGGAAGACCTAGACTACCTTACCATCTCCAAATAGATCGTGTCTTACCTGAAGGACAAGTCAGGAGGCTCCGTAACCGGCGAGCGTGTATGAGACGAACTATGAGAGTAGAGGAAGCCAGAGAGGTATGTAACGAAAGAACCTTTTGGAACTCTGTACTCTCTACCTACCCCGTAAGGGATCTGGCGTGATGATATAGATAGATAAAACCTTTAAGTTTGAAAATTTAGTTTTCGTTTTGAATTCATGAAGCAATTCTCTAATCGGAGTGTCTGAGGTCTTGTGTTTATTATGTTACACCTTGTATAGTTATAGGTGTGTTTAGGTAACTCCAATCAATATTAGTTAACGCTTTAGACTGGTTGTTTACAAAATCTGAGTTTTTTACTGAAGCCATAATTGGTCACCACCCTCCCAATAAAGTCATGCCGCCAAGTCGTGTTCCAGCTGTTGCGCGGAGTTGTTCTACGATGAGTCGGGTCTAACCCGATCATAATGATTCGGAACTCGCTCTAAATTCCGCCTCCCCAGCCTATTTTAGAGTGAATAGGCTATCACTGCACGAGCCACATTCCAACAGGTAAGATAGGGGTCAATTGCTGACCAGTAATCAATAAGAAAAAGTATGAGTTGTCATGGACATAGTATATTTTAATGATGGTGAAAGAAGATTAACATCCGATATATCCTTACATAATGTATGTATACACTACACAACCCAGTTTATTGCAACTTCCAATTCAATTTTAACTTTACCTCCGTTAAAACTATAAAATAAAACTTCAACTGTATACAGTAGGTACATTTGAAAACAAAGCTTGGAGCATCCTTTTAAGTATTACAAATACGTGTGCCAGGAGACTACGCTCTGCTATAGCCATTATCTTTCAGTGTAACACTGCTGAAATAAATTATGGAATCTTATTAGCTAGGAAATAAATCCAAAAACAGGTTTGTAAAATAAATCAAAAGGTGCGGGTGCGCGCGAGCGCGCGCGCGTGTGTGTGTGTGTGTGAGCGCGTGTGTATGTATGCGTGCTATGTGGGCGTGTGGATGTGTGGGTGGGTGTGTGTGTGCGTGCGTGCGTGCGTACGTGTGTGTGTGTGAATGCTGCGTGCGTGGGTGCAAGCAAGTTAGTAGTCTATCTCTATCTATCTATAACCTCACGCCAGATCCCTTGCGGGGTAGGCAGAGAGTACAGAGTTCCAACAGGTTCTTTCCTTACATACCTCTCTGGCTTCCTCGACTCTCATAGTTCGTCTCATACACGCTCGCCGGTTACGGAGACTCTTGACTTTTCCATCAGATAACACTCGGTTTATTTGGTCGTGGTAAGATAGTCTAGGTCTTCCCCGGTACCTGCATCCTTCCACTTTCACATTGTATATCTGTTTTGTCATTCTTTCCTCTGGCATTCTTTCTATATGCCCGAACCAACGGAGCATGCCCTTTCTCATCTTTACACCGATACTATCTTTCATACCTACTCGCTGTCTTACTACGCTGTTGCTAATGCGGTCGGTCAGCTTCACTCCGCACATCTTCCGCAGAGCTCGCATTTCTACCGCATTTATCCTACTTTCATTCTCCTTCTTACATACCCAGCTCTCGCTACCATATAACAGCGTTGGGACAAGAACTCCGTTATGTATGGCCAGCTGCGCCTTATGGCTTAAGTGCCGGCTCCCGAGTAGCTTTCCCATCGCACCATTCACTCTGTTCCCTGCACTCACTCTTCTCTCTATGACAGCGGTGTATTTCCCATCCTTACTGAAGGCGCATCCAAGATATACAAACTCATTCACTTGCTCCAGCACATCGTTACCAACCACAATCCTTACATTCGTTTTGGTTTCTTCCCTTTCAAAAACCATAATCTTGGTTTTCTTCACATTCAAGTGTAAGCCATTGATCATGCAGTCGTTTTTCATAACTGTGACTAGTGTTTGCAGATCACTGGCTGTTGGCGCTATTAAAACCGCGTCATCTGCATAAAGTAGATGGTTTACCACTAAGTCACCCATTTGTACACCTTCATTCATCGCTTTCAGTCTTTGAAGACTTTTGTCCAGATATATTATAAACAGTCTAGCGGACAACACGCAACCCTGCTTGACGCCGATTTTAACGTCAAACCAGGGTGACCTGTTACCACCCACCCGTACGCATGCCTTGCAGTCCACATAAGTGGACTGGACGACTCGCAACAGAGTGCCATCTATACCATACTCTGGCAAAATGTCCCAAAGTCTCTTTCGCACAACTCTGTCAAATGCCTTCTCCAGATCTACAAAACCGCAGAAAACCTTCCGGCCCACTGCCAGATGCTTCTCTACGATGTTGCGGAGTGAGAAGACTTGATCCGAACATCCTCTTCCAGACTTGAAACCCCCTTGTGCCTCGCACAACATTCCATCGGACTTCACGCGCGTGGATGTGTGGGTGGGTGTGTGTGTGCGTGCGTGCGTGCGTACGTGTGTGTGTGTGAATGCTGCGTGCGTGGGTGCAAGCAAGTTAGTAGTAGTTAATTAAATATACTTTGTTATGTATGTATGTGCTAATAAATCAACTGATTGTTATAATGCCTCCACTGCATCATAATCGAGGCACTTAAGACACAATGTCATGGCGTTCTTACAGTCATGTAGCTTCATTGGATATATATTTAATATCCTATTTATTTTATTGTACAGAGAGCTGGCGATTAGCAAATGTTGCCTTAGCAGAGAAAGTATGAGCTACATAAATTCTTCTTCTCGCAAGTCTACCAGCGTCGTAAGGTAAGATCTTCTGCATATTTAAAATCACACCCAGTATTTATAGTTTCCTAACAGTAAGTACCCCACTAGTACTATACAACACAATCGTTGGAAAGCGGTAAGGTTTGAAGTACATGACTTTTAGTAAGTGGCGTTGGGCCCTTTCTACTTCAAGAAATCTAGTTTTAGCAGCCCCTTCCTAGATAGAGTGTTATGGCGTCCTGTGGCGTTCCCACCTGTAACAATTCCGTCAAGCTCAAAAAGTAACAGGACGGGATTACATTCCATGTGTAAGTAGCGCAATCGGACATCGTATTATTTAATATATTGAATTAAATGTTCCGTTCATGATTGTCACCGAAAATGATGCAAACAAAATGGACATTTTGTCTGTGTTATTTTGTGTGTTATTTTTCCCTTCTTTTTTTTACTATGGACCTTAGTTATTATAGTACTAACTTTTATTAATTTAGTTACTTATTACATAATGATTTATCTACTTAGTTACGATGACAAAAGTATGTTTCCCACTTTTAATTACTAAAAGCTGTATGGAATGACGCTTTTATATGTATGACGGATTTGTGGTAGATAGTTAAAGTCGGGACATAATTTTATTCCTATTAGTATAATAAAATAATGATAAGCGTATTCGGCGTCGTCGAGATACTCACGTCCTTTTACTTCTCTTTTCTGTTCTCCACAATCCCAATTCACCAGCATATCTCAAGGAACGTTTTGAGTTTCTAGTTCCTAGGGGAAAGCCCTGTCGCACATCTACTTCCCTTCTTCTCCGTACTCCTAATCACACTTCTAGCCGTTATAGTGGTTCTTTTACTGTGCACCAAGCCACCACAAGTGCACCGCGTAGTGCACTTGTGGAACTCACTCCCGCATTCCATCCGTAATAGCATCTCACTAGACGCCTTCAAGAAGAGAACTAAAGAACATTTCCTGTCGTCATGAATTATATTTATGGGTATATAATATTTATATATGTATATATTTAGTTATATTTTATTTTATTTATGTATGTATGTATATTTAGTACTATTTAGTTAGATTTCTATGTTAGTGTAATATTTTGTATAATATATATTGTTAGTTTAGGATATTCTATTTTATTCTACTGTAGGTACACTTGCTATCCTCTACTCTATTTTCATCTCTCTATCGCTCTAAGGTTTGCTGGAAGAAAACTCAATATTGAGTTAAGCTCGCCTTTGTACATAAACTTTCCGTTAAACTGTTTTTTGTTAATATATGTGTACAATACGTGTAATAAATAATTAAATAAATAAATAAGCCGGATCATAGGCCTACATTTTGACGACAATGTTAGATACTAATATGTATGATAAGTATGTCTAATAAAGTTTAATCACTCAATTTGTTGCTCTCTTTTTATCTTTTTATTTTGTCTTTTTATTTTTGTTTCTTTTTTTTTGTTCATTCTGTCTGTCACTTTGTCACTTTTACCACTTCAGTTGAAGTGGTTATCTTTTATTAATTTAACAGTTCCATAACTTTGCATGTTGTGTTTGCCCATTAAAATTGTGCACTTAGATTAAGTGAATATGTAACGCTAGTTAATAACATAAGTTATAGTGTAACAATTGTTGGTAGACCAATAAAAAATAAAATAAAATACTATACACCTATTTCGCCAAGTGGCGGTGGCAGAGGTCTACCGCGTGCCACCTCGTTTCAGGCAATATTTTAAAAAAATATTCAACAAAAGGAATATTAAAAATAATATTACACTTTTTCCGTCCTAAGAATCGATCCTAAAACCTCGTAATTGTTTCTTTTATTTTAAATATAGCCCCACTCCAGGATTTATTCCTGTGTCGTGGGTGCCTTTACAAACATGAAAATTCGCATACACAAATATCCAGACCGAAACAAATAATTGTGGGTCACACAAAGATTTGTCCCGAGCGGGAATCGAACCCGCGACTATTAGATACAGTAGGCGGAGCAGCTTAAGCTTTTAACCACTGCGCTAAATGGTCCGTCAAATTGTAACGCGACACAAATAAAAAAATTATTATGAATTTATAAAAAAATCAACATTTTTAACTTACTGCTACTGGAAAGGCGTTTTATTTTGTTAATATGTATAAAGATACATGATACCGCTAGAAATAATAATGATTTTATAATGTCTTACTTAACATTTACACCAAAAAGTGGTATATCATTTTTAACTTGCAACATTATGCGGGTGGGAAGTGCGGTGAGTGCGGGACGTTTGTTGATTTTTAGGCTTCACCGCGCGTTCTGCAATTACGACTGAACACGGCTTTTGAATCATTGTTATTCTATGACATATTCACAGAGTACTATACAACATTATTTTCTATCCTTTATTCTCCAGTCTCGCCCGCTATCTTACTCCTCAATTTCAGTATTTATGCTCAAATCAGGATAAACATCTTCGCTCTTCTGATAATCGACTTCTTCAGTGCCCCCCTCATACTACTGATTTCATTCACTCTTCCTTCTTTGTCCAGTCCATCCTTCTTTGGAATGCTCTGCCTCTGGAAATCAGGATGGTAACCAATCGTCCCTCTTTTAAAAAAAGTCTGCAGGATTATTTACTTAAGATGTTGGATCCCCCTCAATGTTAGTCGTTCCATGTCGTTATGTCGCACAGTTTTAGTTTATGTATGTATTGTATAATTATTATTTATTTATTTATTTAATACTTTATGCACTACAGGTACAAAGGCGGACTTAATGCCTGAGGCATTCTCTACCAGTCTACCTTAGGGTGATGCAAAAACTAGTGAAGTAGGTGCAAATCCATAGAAGATAAAAATAAAGAGATAGAAAAAATATTATAAGATACATATATATGGTATATATAGATATATATAACTAATATATACATATAATAATAAATACACATATACACAAATGAAATTAAAATTGAGATCATTCTGCTAAAGTTTTGAGAAGATAATCCTGAACTTTGTTTTTAAAAGACAAGCGATTTGTGGCCATCCTGATATCCTGGGGCAGTGCGTTCCATAGCAAAATGGATTGGACAGAGAAAGAAGAGTGTATAAAATTAGAATGGTGAGAAGGGCATTGGAGAAGACGATTATTACAAGAGCGAAGATGTTTATCATGATTAGTACATAGAAATTGAAAATGGGAGGAAAGATAAGCAGGCGAAGCAGGAGAGTAAAGAATAGAAAATAACATTGTTAGTGCCCGTAGAGCCCTGCGCTTGCGAATTGGCAACCACTTTAGATGGGAACGATACTCAGATACATGGTCAAATTTACGTATATTAAATATGAATCGAATGCAGTTATTTAGAAGGCGGTCGAGTTTGTTGAGATGATCTGCATTCAGGTCGTAGTAGCACACATCACCATAGTCGAATATAGGAAGGATTAAGGACTGCACGAGCATTGTTTTCGTGCTAGAGGGGAGTAGGTTTTTAAAGCGATACAGAAATCGCAACATCCCGGTAACCTTTTGACCGACGGCTGTGATTTGGGTTTGCCAGCTAAGTGTGTTGTCAATGTGCAAGCCGAGATCTTTGACACTAGAACTAAAGGGTATAACTGTACCATTGAATATAAGTGACGGCAGAGTTGAAATATCTACTTTGCTTATAGTTCTAGCGCTTCCTACAAGAATAGCTTGACACTTAGCCGGGTTAACAGTCACTCCAAACCTGTCAGACCAGTTCTTGATAGCCCTCAGATCCTGGGTTAGTTTGCTAATTATATATGTATGTATATATTTGTGGTATATATAAATATGTACTATGTATAATATCATTATATATAATTTGTATTTACTAATGTGTTTTAAATAGTTAATTAGTTGTTATTTATATTTTTTATTCTTATAATTTTTTTTTCCGTAAATTTGTGTAATTTCGCACCTACCACACTTGGCTCACAACACCTTAAGGTAGACTGGCAGAAAATGCCGCAGGCATTAAGTCCGCCTATGTACATAAGTGCATAAAGCATAAATAAATAAATATATATAAACTGTCATATCGTTCGATCGGTGTAAGCTATAACGTAGTGATTATATTCTCTTTGGTGTAAGCGATCGCAGATTGCAATCCAAGAATTTCCTGGGTTTGATTTGAACATTAATTTACGTTGAACAACAAAAAGAAAATGGGTTTCTCTGTGTGTTTCTAGTGATAGTGACGATAAGAGATGCTGGCTCAGTTATTCGACTAGGGCACTGATAGCGACGTTGAAGATGTAAGACAACGCGCTTGTTCAAGAAGACCCACCCACCGATTCCTTACCCCCTATTACCCAGATCGAGGTCGAGGACCTGATTAAAAGGTCTTAAACCGAAAAAGGCCCCCGACTCTGACGGCATTTCTAATCGCGCACTAAAAGTTTTGCCCGCCCAACTCATCTGCCTCTTAGTGGCCATCCTTACTGCCGCCATGACGCATTGCACCTTCCCCACTCAGTGGAAGGAGGCCGACGTTATAGGCATCCCTAACCCCGGTAAACCTCGCAACCGTCTCACGAGTTACCACCCTATCAGTCTCCTCAACTCCCTGGCAAAGATCTACGAGCGCCTGCTCCTGGCAGGGCTCAAAAACTTTATATCGTCTAGGGGTATTCTCATCAATGAGCAGTTTGGTTTTCTAGCCAAACACTGTTGCGTCTATCAAGTGCACCACATCACGGTGCACATCTTCACTTGCCTCAACAAACCCAAACCCGTCTACACGGGTGCCCTTTACTTCGATGTCGCGAAGGCGTTCGACGAAGTCTGGCACAACGGCTTGATCTACAAGTTTTACCAAATGGGTGTGCCGGACAGACTCGTGCTCATCTTACGGGACTTCCTGTCGAATCGCGCCTTTCGGTATCGCGTCGAAATGACGCGCTCTACCCTATTCGCGGATGATACCGCTTTCTATGTCTCGCATAGGAATAAGGGTTTCCAGAATTATCAGAAACTTTCAGGCAGCCGCTAACCACCCAGGGGATTGATTCAGGAAGTGGCGTATTGAGGTGAACCCCGACAAGAGCACTGCGGTGTTCTTCTCTAGAGGTTCTCCAACCCACGCCCCTCCCTGCGCCACCTTATAAGTAATCTCGGTCAAGTGTTAATGTTTGAACTACCTATTCCCTGGGTCTAACTGGTCAAATATCTAGGGGTCACCCTAAACAATATTGACGGACGATTTAGCGTAGCGGTTAAGAGCTTAAGCCGCTCCGCCCACTGTGTCTAATAGTTGCGGGTTCGATTCCCGCACGGGACAAATCTTTGTGTGATCCACAATTATTTGTTCCGGTCTGGGTATTTGTGTATGTGAATTTTCATGTTTGTAAACGCACCCACGATACAGGAAAAAATCCTAGTGTGGGGCTACGTTTTTTCAAAAACAAAAAAAGAAAAGAAATATTATGACCTTTGGACCGCACATCAAGCGAGTCCGTAACCGAGCAGCCTTTGTGCTCGGTGGTCTTTACCCGATGATCTGCAAGCGGATTCAAAGGTCCCTTATGAATAAGATGACACTTTACAAAACTTGTATACGGCCCATCATGACGTACGCTTGTAAGGTTCGGGCATGCCGCCCGCTCTCACATCGATAGACTCCAAACGGTTCAATCCCGTTTCCTCTGCAAAGCCATCGGAGCCCCGTAGTTCATACGGAATGTAGATCTCCATTCCGAACCGTTTCGAACCTATTCGCGTCTTTATTAATAAGTCGACAACCGGATATTTCGCGAACGCATCCAATCATAGAAATCCGCTTATCGTAGCCGCCGCCGAGTACGAACATAAATCCCCTCCTATCAGCCGCTACCGCCGTCCGCGGCATGTTCTCATCGACCCTCCAGTTGCCCTTACATCCCTTCTTTCGGATACAGATACCGCACACAGGATCAGACACCGACCTCGCCGGCGAGGTCGAAGAATCCCTTGCCCGCCGGCCGGTGCAGAGTACCACGGCGAGACACCTAGTATACGCCCTCCCCCATAGCGACTGCCGAAGCCGAGGCCGTTCCTCCTTGAGGCGCCCCTGAGCTAGCTGCCCCCTTGCCCTTCTGGGTCGAGGGTAGTGGTTGCACGCTCGCCCTCTTGTCCGGTGAAGCTGTAAAGGCTTAACCCCGCGGCCAACAGCGTAGATCATTCACACACAAACACAAAATAATTAAGAAGAATACGAAGGTGTAATTACATGCCTACATGAGTCTCGATGATGCCGAGTTTGCATTTAGATTTAGGTTATCTAAACCTGCAGTAAACGCTTTTAACACTATTGATGCCATTTGTGCGTGTAACTTCAAGGTAAATAATTATTTTCTTATTTTCCAGGAGTCATGGTGTTTCACCACTCAATCAGTTGTTGTTAACCATTGGTTGGTTCTATGCATTGAGCACAATACTCATTTCTATAGCTGACTTTGTTGGAGTCTCCACATCAACAGCTGGCGGAATAGTTAGCGAAATATCTTCAGCAATTGCCAATTTATATGACGAATATACTGCTGTTCACCAACGAAGTGCTGAGAAATTCTACCAAGTTGCAAGATATCGTCAGGTTCTTGCTGCAATTGATTGCACCCATATACGTATGCAGTCACCATGTGAGTATTCCCAATGTATGGACTACAATATTAGTCAATTTTTATTGTTACTTACACTATGATTTCTTTTAGGTAATATAATTGGCGACGAGTTCAGAAACCGTAAAGGTTATTTTTCACTGAATAGTCAAGCAATCTGTGATGCGGATTTGAAATTTATAAATGTAGTGGCTCGTTGGCCAGGTTCATCACATGATACCACAATTTTCAATAATTCTATTCTTCGAGGTAACCTTTACTCTTCCTTAAGCTATGTTCTTCAGATGATATTAGGATTTATAATAATAATAAATCATTTATTTCAGGCAACTGAAGTTTCACAAAAATAATTATGTGCAACTTACAGGCCCATAGAATACATACATACATACCTTACTGACTAACATACATATAATATATAAAAACTTATAAACTAAGACACATGTGTTGACGGCGACATGTTGCGCTGAGCAGGGATGTCTCGTAATCTTCCACGAAATCTCCTGAAGACCCTACGGCCAGAACTCCTCGCTCATGAAGGTGTCCAGTTTGGCGGTGGGAACTCGCACAAAAAAGGAATTGAATGCCGTATTGTTTTGCGAGTTCAGCTTCTCGACCCTCAGAGTGTAGAAGGTCTTCTTACGGGCGTACTCCGCAATGTCCTCGGCTTTAGTGATGTAGTGTAGCCGAGACACATACAGCAGTGTTGTTGGTACTGCTGAGCGAAGGAGTATGCCATCTTCTACCGGTGCAGTCCCACACCGGTTTCGTTGGGGAGGCTTCTTCTTCTTCTCCACCTTGATGAAGCCTTCCTCATCAACTTGACCCTTCGTACGGGCCTTTCCAGTGGTCTTCTCTTATTTAACTAACTAGTTCTTGTTTACAGCTTAATGTGATGCAGGTCAGTTTAGCAACCGCTGGATGATTGGTGATAGTGCCTATCCTAACAGACCGTATTTATTAACACCAATTTTAAATCTAAGCACTGGAGCTAAACAGCGTTAAAATGAAACACATATTAAAACCAGGAATACTATAGAAAGGTTATTGTAAAAATACATTATTATGATAATTAATGAGACCCATACTTCAAATCATTTAGTTCAAGTGAAAATTAATTTATAATAATAATAATATTGATAATTTTGCAATTTCAGAACATTGAAACAGACCGCCGGCCATGCAGTTTGGAGCATAGAACTCATATTCACCACAACATGTGCACAAGAGGTGTAACACAGGGAAAATTCTAGACTACAAGTATTAATAATTATTTTGGGGGAGAACCCTTAGCCGTAGACTTCCATTGTTATACAACGAAATGCCTTCTGAACTACGATTAGAAAATAATAAAAAGAAATTTGCTAATATGTAAAAAAGTATCTTTTTGAAACTTATGACACCAACACCTAAAAATGGGATTTAATTAAACTTTCTTAGATTTTAAAATACCAACAATTGTTTATTATGAATTTGTATTCATGTCCGAGTGTGACATCCTTCCACAGTCAAACCAATTAATCGGTTTTGTAGAACCTAACAATTGTAAACTTTTGTTCTATGTAAAAAAGTAATTATTATTTCATTGAGATTCACGGGCTTTACCCGGACCTTTGAAAGGCTTGCATGGGGACATGGGTCCAACACGTAGACACCCTTTGCGAGAAGTTAATGTTATGTAAGCCACCTGCTGATATCACTTGCTGAAAATGAAGAAACATAACCAGCGAACTGACCCCGGCAGGTGCAAGGACTATTCTAAATCATGGAAAGAAAACAAGGACTATATAAATGAGGTTTGATGTACAAAAACTGGACTATTTCAAAGGGGACGGACACCGGCCATAATTAGTGATACCTAATTCCCCGTGGCCGGCGGTGACTCGCCGCTTACTAGATGGGCCCTCAAACGGTCGTCCTAGGACAACTGAGGGCAACAACGGTGTGAGCGGCTCAGGGGTATAGAGAGGTGTGTTGCGCTTTCTCCGAAGTTACTCGCGGCGTTATGCCTTTTAACCCCTGGAGTTCATCGACGAAAGACCGCAATATCTTCCTACGTCGATATAGCTCTCACGGTTCCTCTCTGGACGGCCAATTAAGGCTAGCCAAAGCCGAGAGTCCTGCACCCTTCGGTTTCCACTTGACCGACGAAGACACGCCGAGTTGGGGGTCCTGACAGACTCTCTGAAGCTATCGGGTCCGTGGTGTCGTTACTCACCAACAGCTTGCCACAAGCTGCCCTGACGACATTTATTATTATAATTATTATGCCGGCAATCAAACAAAAATGGGCGCCGCTTTTTTTATGTTTATGGCGTCACGACGACGCGTATTTTGCCAATGTCAAGTATTAAGAATATTCATTTCAAAATTAATTTATCTCCCCGATGAACTTTATGACAAGGATGATTATGAAATTGATGAAGTGCCCCACCCTGGATAATAAAGCGATGGATACTTTACATACCAATTGCGACAGCCGTTTTGAGGGAAATCGAAAAGTTGTATCACTTTGTTACAGTTACCGTGTGTGTGTGTGTGAATGATGTACGCTGTTGGCCGCGAGGCCTTTACAGCTTCACCGGACTTAAAGGCGAGCGTGCAACCACTACGCTCTAGCCAGCCAGAAGGGCAAGAGGCGACATACTCGAGGGCGCCTCGAAGAGGTGCCCTCGGTTGGGACAGTCGCTGTAGGGGGACGGGTGCACTACTAAGTGCACCCGTCCCCCTACAGCGACTGTCCCAACGGTCTGTGCGGCGGTCAACCGCCGGCTATGGGAGGGGATCTACTACTACGTCGTCGTCGTCGCCCGTATTCTGAGCGGAAAGAAGGGATGACAAAGCATCGGGGGGGTCGGTGAGAACATGTCGCGGCCGGCGGTGGCGGCAGGGGTCGGGGGGGAGATCGTAGTCGGCGGTGGCTACGATTAACGGATTCGCATGGGTAGATGCGTTCGCGAAGTGACGTGTTGACGCCTTTTTAATAAAGGCGCGAATAGGTTCGAGACCTAGATCGGAGTGGAGATCGACGTTCCGTACGAACCAGGGGGCTCCTACGGCTTTACGGAGGAAGCGGTTTTGAACCACTTGGAGTTTATCGATGTGAGAGGGGGCCGAATGCCCGAACACAACACACGCATAAGTCATGATGGGCCGAACGCAAGTTTTGTAAAGTGTCACCTTATTTCTAAGGGACATTTTACTCCGCTTGCAGATTAACGAATGGAGACGACCGAGCACAAATGATGCTCGATGATGGACCCGCTTGATGTGCGGGCCGAAGGACATGGTACTGTTTAGGGTGACCCCTAGATATTTGACCTCTTTGACCCAGGGAATGGGTCGGTCGAACATGGTCACTTGGCCGAGATTACTTCTAGGGCGGCGCAGGGAGTGGCGCGGGGTGGCACCTCTGGAGAAGAACACCGCAGCGCTCTTGTCCGGGTTCACCTCAATACGCCACTTCCTGAACCAATTCCCTAGGGAATTGGCGGATGCCTGAAGGTGTCTGGTAATGAAACCCTTATTCCTATGCGAGACGTAGAGAGCGGTATCATCCGCGAATAGGGCTAGATGCGCCTTACTCGAACGAGGAATGTCGTTCGTGTAAAGGCTAAACAGGAGCGGAGAGAGAACTGAGCCCTGTGGGACTCCAGCACTGATGGAGTGGGAAGTGGAGCGCGTCATTTCGACGCGATAACGGAAGGCGCGATTCGACAAGAAGTCTCGTAAGATGAGCACGAGTCTGTCCGGCACACCCAATTGGTAGAGCTTGTAGATTAAGCCGTTGTGCCAGACTTTGTCGAATGCCTTCGCGACATCTAGGAAGAGGGCGCCCGTGTAGATGGGTTTGGGTCTATTGAGACCGGAGAGGATGTGCTCCGTGATGCGGTGCACTTGGTGGACGCAAGAGTGTTTGGCTCGAAAGCCAAACTGCTCGTCGATAAGGATACCCCTGGACGTTACGAAGTCTTTGAGCCTCGCCAGAAGTAGGCGCTCGTATATCTTGGCCAGGGAGTTGAGGAGACTGATAGGGCGGTAGCTCGCGGGGAGATTGCGAGGTTTGCCGGGCTTGGGAATGCCTATGACGTCCGCCTCCTTCCACTTAGCGGGGAAGGTGCAGTTCGTCATGGCGGCGTTCAAAATGGCCACCAGGAGGCAGATGAGTTGGGCGGGCAGGCATTTCAGAACGCGATTCGAAATGCCGTCAGGGCCGGGGGCTTTTTTAGATTTAAGACCCATAATCAGATCTTCGACCTCCGTTTGCGTGATAGGAGGCAAGGAATCGACGGGGGGGAGGGATGCCCTGCGCTCGACTTCCCTGTCGACCGCGTCGACGTGGGACTGGTCGACGGATTGAGAGCTGGGGGCGCACTGGCTCTCGAGGGAGTCGGCGAGAAGCTCGGCCTTTTCGTCGTCGTCGAAGGCTGGGGGTGCTGCGCCTGAAGGGCGGGACAGCGGGGGCATGTCAGTCGTGGAGTCGGATTTGAGGCTACGCGCCAGCTGCCAGTAGGCCAGATGCGACGGCGCGATGCCCTCTAGGAGGACCCCTAACATCGTCCGGCAGTCGAAAGCGGTTGAGGTAGAGATCTTCCGCCTCGACTTGCTTGGACGATCGACTGACAGCCGATCGGATGTGCTCGGTGAAGGCATCTACGGCCTGATCGGTGTCCTGAGGGGACGGGATGGAGTCCGAGCTGAGAGACAGGGGGGGAGGGTCGGCATCCGCCAAGGCCGTGCTTAGCGCATGCCAATCCACCACCGTCTTTTTGGGTCGCTGAGGGGCGGAAGGGGGGGAACCGAGTCTCATGACTACAGGTCGATGGTCAGAGTCGAGTTCCTGGACTACTTCCAAGGAGTGCAGCCGTAGGGTGACACCCTTCAGAAGCGCCATGTCCAGGACGTCGGGTCGGTGATTGGGATTGTTAGGATAGTGGGTAGGGTGCATGGGTGCGATGACGTCAAAGTCGAGAACGTCGACCAGGGCGTCAAGGCTCCTACCGTTAGGGGAAGTGGTGAGACCGTTCCAGGCCACGTGCTTGCTGTTGAAGTCGCCCGCCAGAATGACGGCGCTTCCCAGATTGAGGAGTGCTTCAAAGTCACTCCTGAGAACGGATTTAGTGGGGGAAAGGTAAACGGAGGCGATCACGATGGGCTGGTGCTCCGTGAGAGAGACGCGACAGACCGAGGCTTCGATGTTGGTGAGCGCGGGGGGATCGAGAGGGATACAGTGAAGGGACCTCCTGTAGTAAATGAGAGTACCGCCTCCGCGGGAGCCGATTCTGTCATTGCGCACGAGGTTATAGTTTGCGATCCTAGGATCGCGTTGTGCGGGCTTCAGGAAGGTTTCCTGCACGAGGAGGATATCAAGTTGGTGATCTCGGAGGAAATCAGCAACCTGATCTCGCTGGGAGCGAAGGCCATCGGCGTTAAAGAACGCCAGGGATAGGTTGTGGGGGTTACAGTTACCGTCACTCGTTCACATATAAGAATACATAATGGTTAATATTCCACCAACATTACACATTATAATTCGAATTAACACAAGTTTAGGAAATTAAAAAAAAGTTGACAACATCACTCTTCGATTTCCTGCCAAAACCTTCCTACGGTTAGTTATTGGCATGCAAATTGGAGATCGATCGAAAGATATGCAGCAACCCAAGATTCTGTTCAATCTTGTATAGGAGATACATTATTAAATTCGGGCGATAGTCGATATTAATAAAAATCGATTACTGTACTCTAAATGATCGAGTTGATTGACAGTCGACAATGGAATAAATATTGTAATGTCAAAAACTTGGATTTGTTGTTTTGTTTGGCTTCATTTCTCGTTTTCCAATAAAATTGTAAATAATAAACGCTCTTGAGTTTTTAACAAACAATGGCTGCCAGATTATCTTTACTAAAATTTGATCCGTAATTTACGAATACATTTATGTAAGTTGACGAATACGTTTATCTAAGTTATTTATTTACTATTTTTGTATGTAAGTGTGTGTGTGTGAGTGATGTACGCTGTTGGCCGCGAGGCCTTTACAGCTTCACCGGACTTAAGGGCGAGCGTGCAACCACTACGCTCGAGCCAGAAGGGCAAGGGGCGACTTACTCGACACACTCGAGGGCGCCTCTTCAAGGCGCAACGGTTGGGACAGTCGCTGTGGGGGACGGGGTGCACTACTAAGTGCACCGGTCAACCGCCGGCTATGGGAGGGTTCTACGACTACGTCGTCGTCGCCCGTATTCTGAGCGGAAAGAATGGATGACAAAGCATCGGGGGGAGTGGTGAGAATGTAAGTGTGTATGAGACGGCCTATGAGAGCGGAGGAACCAGAGGGGTCTGTAAGTAAGGTACCTGTTGGAACTCTGTACACTGCCTACTGAGCAAAGGATCTTGCTTGATGATATAGAAAGATAGATGTTTTTGTGAGCTTTGTTATATTCATCATCATCAGAAGTCACAGTACCCTTGTACTGTGACAGTTTAAGTGTCTAAGGAAATTATACTTTATTCAATGGCAATAAGAGGCAGGACCCGTTTCTATACTTATGGTGTTATGCCTTAACATTATTGAATTAAATATCAATTTCGTTTGGCACTTAGAACTGTCACTACACTTCTCATGTGAAAAATATTATAGTATACTTTTTACTCTAATACTGTCTTTCATACTTGCACACCTTCTTACTTAGCTGTTGTAAGATTTTGACGGCTCGGTCCAGTGATTTGGCCCGTAAGCTTCTCTGCCCATTCAAACTCAAAATTCAAATAGTTTATTTTGCATAAACCCTGCAGGGTTGTTTACAAAGTGTCATATTTACATTTTTTTTAACTTCCTAATCTACCACCGAATCGGAATGCGGCACCCTCGTAGAAGATCCGGCGAGAAACTTAGCGGGCTTGTCTTTTTTGTCTAAATGTTTGTTTTTTGTCTAACTATTTGTTTCGATCTGGGTATTTGTAAATTTGAATTTTCATGTTTCTAAATGCACCCACAACACAGGAGTAAATTCTAGAGTGGGGCTACATTAAAAAAAATATAATGTATACAAGAAAAAATATAGATCTGTTTAATCAGCTAGGCGATAGGCATTGCTATAATATGCGACATAGAAATAAATTAGATCAAATGCAATTTCGTCTGTCAAAAATTCACACTTCTTTCATGGGGTACAATGTTACATTTTTTAAATAAAATTCCTCTCGACCTGACTTAACTTAGTGACAATCAATTCAAAGCTTGTATTAAACATATGCTTAGTAAATGAGCTTATTTTATGCTAGATGATTATTTGAAAGACAAAAATACTTGAATTGGGCCTGTTGCAGCTCCACTTGATTGAGTATGGATAACTTGTTCAGCTTGTTATGACCGCCTGACGACGACGACGGTGGACCCTCAGTTTCCAAGGGGGTTAAAAAATGATGCTAACCGCTTTTAATTTTCTTTTTTATTTTAATATAGCACTGGTTTTATTACTTATAGTTGTCGTGCGAACTCTGACGTCGAAAAATCCCTCGTTCCTGCGCGAATTCTGTTTTATATACTGATATCCGGGATGGCCTATATTTTTAAAACTTTGTTACGACGTAACCAGCTGTTATTATATATTATTCCCTCTCTTCCTTTTATTAGTTTAGTTTAATTTATCTTGTTATTCTCATTTCTTTCTATGTAAATTAGGGGAACATGTAGTCATTTGCATAAATAGTATAATTTGTTTAAATTAACTTAGACCCACCTGATAGACCAGCCTACATCGTTCTCCCATATCCCACAACAAAATGTAGATGGAAAAAGAAAATGTAAAAATACTATTTTAAAAGATTAAGCCATGGAGTTTCTTGCCCTTCGTCTCCACAGGAATAACATTCCGAAGTGGTGGTAGAGTCTTTGTGACTTTTCTGACGATTCATAAATACTGCAATGGTTTACATGAATAAATAATATTCTGATTCTGATTCTAAACTCATCCAAGATACAGGATTAATTCCTAGTCCCCTAAACTCTCGGCATCTTCCTTAAGTTCTTTCTTTTTTTCCGTCTAAGATACTTCTGCATGTAATAATAATAATAGCCCTAGCCCTGTTAAGAAACTGTCCCACCGTTGGGCACGGGCTTCCTCTCAAACTGGGAGGATTTAGGCCATAGCCCACCACACTGGCCCAGTGTGGGTTGGCGATTTTCACACGCCTTTGAGAAACTCTTAGGCATGCACATTTCCTCTAGATGTTTTCCTTCACCTTTAAAGCAAGTGATAGGTAATTTTTAATACGCACATGCTTTGGAAAAGACTGAGGTGTGTGCCTGGGTTCGAACCCGAGATCTCAGACTTTGCAGGCCAACGGTTTAATCACTAGGTTATCACTGCTTTTTTAGCTATCGCCTTTACATATGTCATTTTTAATTTGTTACAGGCTCACAAAATGGCGGAGGCAACAGACAGTACCCTGATCTTCATAGATGTGGCGACCGGTACAGATACTTTGAATGACATCGAAAATGAAGTCATAATTTCATCACAAACTGAGCAAGAAGTCAAGAATATGTGAGTCTATACTAATATTATTAAGAAGAAAGATATTTTTGTAATCTATAAACTTTCTTTTTTTAAACATACCCACACTAGACATTCCTGTGTTGTAGGCAGCGATGGGCAAAATGTAATCAGATTAATGATTAACCATCCTTGCTCTGGGAATATAGGCATGACGGTGTATTAATGATTACAATTACATTTTCTAATCTTTAATGATTTCGATTACACTTTTTATCTTGAATCATGATTGAATATTACAAAATGCATTTGTAAACATTAATCTGATTACATTTCGCCCATCTCTGGTATATGTTCACTATCATCTTTTTACTTATGTGTATTATTTCTATCTATCTATATCATCACGCCAGATCCCTTGCGGGGTAGGCAGAGAGGGCCGTATTTAATGGTGGAAACTTAACTGAATTATGTAATATTTTTCTTAGATTAAGAATTATATTTCTGTATGTGTCCCAAATTAATAAATTAACTACTGGGCCAAGCCATCTGACCTTAGACGAAGGCCAGTATTACAGAAGGGAAATTAGTCGAGAATCTAGTTTTAAAATGAACATTTCAGTACAAAAATAAGTTATTACAACTAGATTCTTTTCTCTGTATAACGGGCCTAAGACTTGTCTAAGCGGAGTATTGCTAACGACGGGTTAGTCACTATCTTACCCGACAAATCTCGTCCCACGCGGGTCAATTGGTTAAATTTCATATCATTAAATTAATTCATTCCTCAACTGAACCAATGTTTTTTGTGAAAACCTACGCAGGTCAAGATGGTAATTTAAAATAAATTACTTTATGCTTTCATCAACTCGTAGGAGAGCGCGTCGGAGGAGGCGACGCGCAGAAGGCAGGTGTCACATTGCGATGGCCCGGCCGGCCGCTATTTTTTTATTAGTTTTTTTTCTCTAAGATTTATTCCTGTATCGTGGGTGCGTTTACAAACATGAAAATTCACATACACAAATACCCAGACTGGAACAAATAATTGTGGATCACACAAAGATTTGCCCCGTGCGGACCGCGACTACTAGGCACAGTGGGCGGAGCGGCTTTACCGGCAGTCATTGCCAGTAAATAACCAAATGAAAACAAAACACGTTCTTTAATACAGTCAACATATTTTTTATAAATTTAGCCAATAATTAATCACATTTCGTAGGATTATTAAACCTTCGGCTTCAGTCAAAAATCGACTTTCGGTCGGACCCTAGTGATTGAGTAACAAACATGTCACATACAAACTTTCACATTTATAATATTAGTATAGTTACGTCACTTAAGTCAAAAAAGAGGGTCAAAATTGAAATGAAAGTCAATAAACTACAAACTCGTATAAACCTTTATTTTGGCATCCTATAAGTTGTCTCAAAAATCTCATAAAATCTTGTGTCCGCTTCTTAAGATAATCAAGGTTAAAGGTCACAAAAATCAGTTTTTTTTTGCAAATATAATAATAATGAAATTTTTCGGATCAATTTTACATCCATTTTGTTAGTAACAATCTGCCTAAATAACTATGTTAGTAATAAATTTGGCAATATTTTTTTTCTATATCTTGCCATATAGAAAAAAAAATGAGCATTGCTGGTCTTGAGCACTGGGTATGAATTTTTATCGAATGCTCTGAACTGAACGCGTTGGTTGGTTGGTAACTTAAGCGTCCTTGTTGTGTGGTCTTGTTTTTTTTTCAGTGCTAAAGAATTGGACCCATATCTGAAAATACAACCTCGTCGGATACGCTGTAAAGAATGCAATATTTACTCCGCCGAAACTGAAGAGAAGATGTTACGTCACGTCCGGAAGGTCCACAGAGGGGAGAATCCTTTTCAGTGTTCTTTATGTGATTACTCTACATATAATAAATCTGTTTTTGAAGAGCATATAAGGATACACCAAGGTATGGAACTCAAAACTCACAATCAAATCATTAAGCTATTCAATAGACTAACGACTAATTATATTAGCCTATACTGCCCACTGCTCGGCAAAGGCCTTCTCTCACGAATCGAGGTGAGAGAGATTAGGTCATACTCCACCACGCGGACCCAGTGCGGTGCGGTGGAGGCAGGTTTGTGGCCACCTGCTGTTGGAACTTATCAAGCCGCCTATAAGGTTTCCAACTCAGCTCAACGACTACCACATTAAGTGGTAACCGGGACCAACGGCTTAACGTGCCTTCCGAAGCACGGAGACGCTCGAATATGAAAGTGCCACAAACGGTCAACCATCTCAGGGCGACCGAGTCGAACGCTGCTTAACCTTGGTGATTGGTAAGAACACCGCGGTCGCACAGCGCTACGAGCGCCTCTAACGTCTAGTAGTGAATAATGTGCGTAGCGATCACGAGGTCCTGGTTTCGACTCCTAGGATAATTAGTATTTTTCCTATAGAATTTCAGTATCAGTCAGACTCGCCTCCTACTAGGTACATGGGATCTAACATCGTCGGTGAAAAGTGGGTGTACACAGTACACCTCTGCCTAGTGTTGCAAAAATGAGCGCGGAAGTAGAGTGTTTAACGCTGAGTCGACGCTTACGACCGTGGAAGCACGAAGAAGTAGAGAGCGTTTTAAGCGCCGACTCGAGCGTTTTTACAACAATACCTCTGCCGCCTTCATTTGGGAATATACTTGAGACCACGAAACAAATATGAAGAGGAGATGGCATTATTAGATTTTATTATACAATTAAGCGTGTCACTGCGCGGGGTGGCGCGGGGCGAAGATGACGTTATATCCCGCCCACTTCTCTATTTGCCATCTAGCTGAGAATGACAGAAGTAAACCACGCTCAGCGCAATGACGTCACGGCCTAGTTGGAAAACAGAGCCCAGTTGCATAGACCGACACCTCTTTATATTTCGCTTCGTGGTTGAGACGGTGCTAAATATTGACGGACGATTTAGCGCAGTAGTTAAGAGCTTAAGCCGCTCCGCCCACTGTGTCTAACAGTCGCGGGTTCGATTCCCGCACGGGACAAATCGTTGCGTGATCCACAATTATTTGTTCCCGGGCTGGGTATTTGTGTATGTGAATTTTCATGTTTGTAAACGCACCCATGACACAGGAATAAATCCTAGTGTGGGACTACGTTTATTTCAATAGAAAAGTAATTTTAAGCTGCATATAAAAATCTTTCCACAGGTATAAAACCATTCAAATGCAATTTTTGCTCATACCGTAGTTCGTCAAAGAAGAATACGAAAAAACACGAATTAATCCACAGACCAGACAACCCCAACAGATGTGATAGATGCGAATTTATTGGCCGGAATTTGAAGAGTTTAAACCACCATAAAAAGACCCACGATAATTCTTCAACAGTTCCATACACATGCAAACATTGCAGGAGAAAATTTACCGATGGGTACTTGCTAAAAAACCATTATAGAACTTGTGAGCAAATTAAGAAGAACGGTAAAAAAATTGTTTGCAAGAAGAATATGTTTGTTTGCGCCATCTGTAAGTGGGAGGGTGTTATTAAAGCGAAGATTCTTCTACATCTGATTCACCATCCCGATCAGGAAGTCGATGAGAGTGTGGTGGATGTTGGGATATTGAGAAAATGCGGTATCAATGTGGGTTGTTAGTAGTTCGGAATAGGGTTTGGAATATCTTTAATAAATAATACGAATACAAAGAGTAACCGAAATAATAGGACACTATTGAGTACTTTGATTTACGCGAATACGAGTATTACACAAGAAATAAAAACATTTTCCGAATTTTATGGCAGTTTTTTCTTTTGTGGCAGGAACGTTGTGGCCGGATTTGTCAAAGGGAAGATCTTCCAACCAGACGGGTGGTGTGTCTGGCGGGGCCTGCAACTCTCCCCGAGACTTGTTGTGTGTGTGTGTGAATGATTTACGCTGTTAGCCGCGAGGCCTTTACAGCTTCACCGGACTTAAAGGCGAGCGTGCAACCACTACGCTCTAGCCAGCCAGAAGGGCAAGAGGCGACATACTCGCCTCTTCGAGGCGCCTTCGGTTGGGACAGTCGCTGTAGAGGGACGGGTGCACTACTAAGTGCACCGGTCAACCGCCGGCTATGGGAGGGGATCTACTACTACGTCGTCGTCGCCCGTATTCTGAGCGGAAAGAAGGGGTGACAAAGCATCGGGGGGGTCGGTGAGAACATGTCGCGGCCGGCGGTGGCGGCAGGGGTCGGGGGGGCCCGAGAGTTGTTGTCGGGGGCTTGTATTTATGTTACGCGTCGTGCGCACTCTAATATCGCGTTCTAGACATGTATGGCGAATCGTCAGCACCATCTATTGGTAGGTAGTCGCAACTATGTGGCGATGTATAGGAGTCGCTAAACTTTTTTTTATATAACGTAGTCCTTCACTAGCATTTATCCCTGTGTCGAGGGTGCGTTTACAAACATGAAACCGAACCTGCGACTTAGACACAGTGGGCGGAGCGGCTTAAGCTCTTAGCCACTCTGCTAATACGTCCGTCTTTTTGATTTTTAAGTTCCCGACATTTCGAGTGCTTTGTAGCACCCATGGTCACGAGAAGAACTGAGGTATTAGACGTCCAAAAGGCATAGTTGTAGCCTCAAACCATCGACTTGGGATCGCCAAGAGTACCCTTTTTCGATTCAAAAAATTAGAACCCTCAGAAAAAATAATGGATTTACGACTTTCCCGTCTTAAGCCCCACAACCTATCCCTGGCGTTTTTTAACGCCAATGGCCTTCGCTCCCAGCGAGATCAGGTTGCTGATTTCCTCCGAAATCACCAACTTGATATCCTCCTAGTGCAGGAAACACAAGCGAAAGCCCGCACAACGCGACCCTAGGATCGCAAACTACAACCTCGTGCGTAATGACAGGATCGGCTCCCGTGGAGGCGGTACGAGAGTACCGTACCCAGACCTCCTGTAGTAAATGAGAATTTACTACAGGAGGTCCCTTCACTGCATCCCTCTCGATCCCCCTGCGCTCACCGACATCGAAGCCTCGGTCTGTCGTATCTCCCTCTGGGCACCAGCCCATCGTGGTTGCCTCCGTATACCTTCCCCCCACTAAGCTCGTCTTCAGGAGTGACTTTGAAGCACTCCTCAATCTGGGAAGCGCCGTCATTCTGGCGGGCGACTTCAACAGTAAGCACGTGGCCTGGAATGGTCTCACCACTTTCGTCAACGGTAGGAGGCTTGACGCCCTGGTCGACCAGCTCGACTTTGACGTCATCGCTCCTATGCACCCCACTCATTACCCCAACAATCACAACCACCGACCAGACGTCCTGGACATGACGCTTCTGAAGGGCGTAACCTTACGGTTGCGTTCCTTGGAAGTAATCCATGAGCTGGACTCGGACCACCGACCGGTAGTCATGAGACTCGGTCCTGCGTCCATCCCCCATCAACCAAAAAAGACGGTGGTGGATTGGCACGCGCTGAGTACAGCCTTGGCGGATGCCGAATACCCCCCCTCCCTCTCAGCTCGGACTTCATCCCGTCCCCTCAGGACACTGATCAGGCCGTAGATGCCTTCACCGACCACATCCAATCGGCTGTCAGTCGATCGTCTAAGCAAGGCGAGGCGGAAGATCTTAACCGATTTAGACTGCTTGACGATGTTAGGGATCTCATTCGTTCCAAGCGTGAGGTAAAGCGTCGTGTCGCGGAGGTGGAGGTCCGGGAGGAATGGTGGGGTGAATTCCTAGAGGGCCTCGCGCCATCGCACCTGGCCTAATGGCAGCTGGTGCGTAGCCTCAAAACCGACTCCACGACTGGCATGCCCCCGCTGTCCCGCCCTTCAGGCGCACCCCCAGCCTTCGACGACGACGAAAAGGCCGAGCTTCTCGCCGACTGCCTCGAGAGCCCGTGCACCTCCAGCTCCAGCACCTCGACCAGTCCCACGTCTACGCGGTCGACAGGGCAGTCGAGCGCAGGGCATCCCTCCCCCCCGCCGATTCCTTACCTCCTATCACCCAAACGGAGGTCGAAAATCTCATTATGGGTCCCAAAACCAAAAAAAGCCCCTGGCTCTGACGGCATTTCGAACCGCGTTCTGAAATGCCTGCCCGCCCAACTCATCTGCCTCTTAGTGCCCATATTGAACACCGCCATGACGAACTGCACCTTCTCCGCTAAGTGGAAGGAAGCAGACGTCATAGGCATTCCCAAGCCCGGCAAACCTCGTAATCTCCCCGCGAGCTACCGCCCTATCAGTCTTCTCAACTCCCTGGCTAAGGTCTACGAGCGCCTACTTCTGGCGCGGCTCAAAGACTTTGTAGTGTCCAGGGGTATCCTTATCGACGTGCAGTTCGGCTTTCGAGCCAAACACTCCTGCGTCCACCAAGTGCACCGCATCACGGAGCACATTCTCTCCGGTCTTAACAGACCCAAACCCGCCTACTAGGTTCGATATCCAAGAAGAGGGCGCCCTCTTCTTTGACGTCGCGAAGGCATTCGACAAAGTCTGGCACAACGGCTTGATCTACAAGCTCTACCAAATAGGTGTGCCGAACAGACTCGCGCTCATCATACTTCTTCTTGTCAAATCGCGCCTTCCGATATCGCGTCGAAATGACGCGCTCCACTCTCCACTCCACCCGAGCTGGAGTCCCGCAGGGCTCAGCTCTCTCGCCTCTCCTGTTAATCCTTTACACGAACGACATTCCTCGTTCGAGTAAGGTGCATCTAGCCCTATTCGCGGATAATACCGCTCTCTACGTCTTGCATAGGAATAAGGGTTTCATTACCAGAAACCTTCAGGCAACCGCCAATTCCCTAGGGAATTGGTTCAGGAAGTGGCGTATTGAGGTGAACCCGAACAAGAGCGCTGCGGTGTTCTTCTCCAGAGGTGCCACCCTAGAAGTAATCTCGGTCAAGTGACCATGTTCGACCGACCCATTCCCTGGGTCAAAGAGGTCAAATATCCAGGGGTCACCCTAAACAATACCATGATCGTCGGCCCGCATATCAAGCGAGTCCGTTACCAAGCATCCTTTGTGCTCCGTCGTCTCTATCCGCTAATCTGCAAGCGGAGTAAAATGTCCCTTAGAAATAAGGTGACACTTTACAAAACTTGCGTACGACCCATCATGACTTATGCAGGTGTGGTGTTCGGGCACTCGGCCCCCTCTCACATTGATAAACTCCAAGCGGTTCAAAACCGCTTCCTCCGTAAAGCCGTAAGAGCCCCATGGTTTTTACGGAATGTCGACCTCCACTCCTATCTTGGTCTCGAACATATTAAAAAGGCGACAACTCGACACTTCGCGAACGCATCTACCCATGCGAATCCGTTAATCGTAGCCGCCGTCGACTACGTTCCCCCCGACCCCTGCCGCCCCCGCCACCGCCGGCGGCGACATGTTCTCACCGATCCCCCCGATGCTTTGTCATCCTTTCTTTCCGCTCCGAATACAGGCGACGAGTCATAGATCCCCTCCTCTAGCCGGCGGTTGACCGGTGCACTTAGTAGTGCACCCCCTTACCCCGGAGCGACTGTCCCAACCGAAGCAGCCTCTTGAAGGCGCCCTCGAGTATTTCGCATCTTGCCCTTCTGGCTCCAGCGTAGTGGTTGCACGCTCGCCCTTAAGTCCGGTGAAGCTGTAAGGGCCTCGCGGCTCACACACACACACACACACATACACATACACTCGCTGGTTACGAAGACGACTCTTCCTTCAGATAAGACTGTCTATTTAGTCATGGTAAGATAGTCTAGGTCTTCCCCGGTACCCACATCCTTCCACTTTCGCATTGTATATCTGTTTTGCATTCTTTCTTCTGACATTCTTTCTATATGCCTGATCCAACGGCATACCCTTTCTCATCTCTACACCCGTCCAGGTCCAAAAAGTTGAATTTGCTAAATGTTGAATTTTCATTATGTTGAATTCCCAATATGTTGAATCTCAAAATGTTGAGTCCAAAAACGTTGAATTCTCATTATGTTGAACAAACAATTCTTACAATGTTGAACTTATCAAAATGTTTAATATCAAAATGTTGAATTCCCAATATGTTGAGTCCCAAATTGTTGAATTCATATTTGTTACGTTGACTACAAGAACGTCAATCCTAATGCTCTTAAACTGAATTCAAAAAGAAGGAAGTTCTATGTTCGTCTATATGTATGCTTTTTTTATGTATGTTCGCCGATATTTCCGTTGGTTGTGGACTGATTTTGATGATTCTTTTTGCATTGGGTTCAGTATAGATTCAAAGTGGTACCATTTTAATTTAATTTTAATACAATAAACCATTTTAATCATCGGTATTGGATCTTGGACTTTGAAGATACACCAGGGAACTCCTTAACGACAAGTAACTTAAATCTGTCGATGGAGTTATTATAAGTATTGTGGTAATCCCATAGGTACCTTACTATAGAAATAACCAGAATATATAGACTTAAAAAATAAGGAGATTTACAATTCGCCTGTTTTTTATAACGTCTTTATTTAATCACTTTGATAATTCTTTTTGCTTTAATATAGAGGTGGACCCATTTTAATGAAATCGGTATTGAACCTTGGACTTTGAAGGTATAAGGAACGGCAAACAGGGCGAATGTATAGATTCCGTTATTATGGGTTTTACATCAATCCTGTATGTCCCTTATTGTAGAATTAAGCAGAATATTATAGTTAATTCATCACTTGAAATTGTAAAATAACTAACTTTAAAGAAAGAGGTAAACTGACCTAAAAAAAGCATAAGTGCCCGACGTGCAAAGTGCAAACCACCACCACCACCCGAAGTGCAAAGTTACCGACTGCACTAAACGGCACCGCCTTCAAATATTTCTTTTTTGCTTTTAGAACATCCGTTTCCATTTATTTTTAAGTTATATTTATTCTCATCATTACAGTGCTGCTCATTTCCTGGTTTAGGTATTCTCTATTTCACCTTCTAGGGCAAACAAAGGATAATATGGATACATTCTTAGTACGGAACCACACGGAAAAAATATTATAAGAACAGACCCGTCAGAATTTCAACATTTGAAAAATTCAACACAATGAGAATTCAACATTATGAGAATCCCAACATTTCAGGAATTCAACATTTCTAAAATTCAACATAATGAGAATTCAACATTTTGGGAATTCAACATTTTGAGATTCAACATATTGGGAATTCAACATAATGACAATTCAACATTTTGCGAATTCAACTTTTTGGACCTGAAGGTTTACACCGATACTATCTTTCATTCTTCCCTCTCAAATCATAAAATAAAATAATTTTTCTGTTAGAACTGGTAGTAGGGTAGCCTTAAGTAATCACTAGCCTGTATACAAGGTGCAACATAATAAACGCAAGACCTGAAAGTAGTTTGTATTAAATCGGTAACTGAATTGCAAAAAATACTGTTGCTCCCTAAGTGCCTCCTCCTTCGTTAATATACACTAAATTTATTCTTGATTCAAAGCAATACGGAGATTTCAAATGCATTTTTAAAAGGTATTTCTTAATTCGCACACATACACGTATAAGTTTCATTGTTAATGTGGTATAAAAGTGCTTTCAAAATGGGTTAAAAAAAAATATTTGGAGAATTGGTTTTTGTATGTAATTTGTGAAGCAATTACCTAATCGGGGTGTCTGAGGTCTTGCGTTATTTATGATACACCTTGTATATAGATGAATAAACATTTCAATTTTGTCTAGGAACCCGCAGCAAAAAAGAAAATAAAACAAGCGGAGTATGAGAAAATTAAAATTCTTAGCATCCACAAAAATCAGCCGTATCCAGGTAATCTTTCATGAGGCTCCATTATATGTGAGAATTTGTGATCTCCGGCCAGCCAGCC
This sequence comes from Phalera bucephala, assembly GCA_905147815.2. Classification (NCBI taxonomy): domain Eukaryota; kingdom Metazoa; phylum Arthropoda; class Insecta; order Lepidoptera; family Notodontidae; genus Phalera; species Phalera bucephala. The sequence goes on along the minus strand of LR990637.1, from coordinate 10,131,069 downwards.
GTAATGACCGAGCGATGACGTCACTTCCGCGAAGCGAGCGAATTGCAAGTACCTGTAAAAGGTTTATAAACAATGCCCTATATAATGAACCATATATAATAATAGATGCTGGACTGCTGCGCAAAGATCTTCCCTTACAAATCGATTTTGTGTGCGAAAATGATCTACGCTGCTGGCCGCGGGGCCTTTACAGCTTCAGTTGAATACGGTTCTCGTCCGATCACCGAAGTTAAGCAACGTCGGGTGCGATCAGTACTCACAAATCGAGGTGAGAGAGATTAGGCCATACTCCAGCACGCGGAGCCAGTGTGGGGCGGGGGAGGCAGGTTTGTGGATACCTGCTAGTGGAACTAAGCACATCGCTCGTATAACTGACGGCCGTTGGGGCAGAAAGGTTCTCGAATGGCGACCACGTACCGGGAGACGTGGAGTGGGTAGGCCCCCTACAAGATGGACCGATGACCTGGTGAAGGTCGGGGGTAGAAGTTGGATGCGTACAGCACAAAGCCGGTTGTTGTGACGGTCTTTAGGGGAGGCCTTTGTCCTGCAGTGGACGTCTTTCGGCTAAAGAAGAAGAAGGAACTAAGCAAGTAGGTAGGTAAGATAAGGCTTCCAACTTGGCTTATGACTACCACATGAAGTGCTAACAGAGACCAACGGGGTGTGTGTATGTGTGTGAATGGTCTACGCTGATGGCCGCGGGGCCTTTATAGCTTCACCGGACAAGAGGGCAATGTGCAACCACTACGCTCGAGCCAGAAGGGCAAGGGGGCAACTAGCTCAAGGGCGCCTCAAGGAGGAACGGCCTCGGCTTGGGCAGTCGCTATGGGGGACGGCGTGTATTAGGTGTCTCGCCGTGGTCCACTGCACCGACCGGCGGGCAAGGGATTCTTCGAGCTCGCGGCGAGGTCGGTGTCTGCTCCTGTGTGCGGTATCTGTATGTAAAAGAAGGGATGTGAGGGCATCGGGAGGGAGAGACCAACGGTTTAACAAACCTTTCGAAGAATGGAGATGCCCGCAAATGCCACATATGATTACTCATCTCAGGCCATTGAGTTATTATATAGGCCTACTACGTCCTAGAGAAGATACCTCAACATTTTTTTCTGTAGCAAAAGTTAGAGTGCACATACCCTAGCTTATCTTATCCTAATTGGCATATTAATAACCGTGTAGGTAAAGGTTGCCTGGAAGAGATCACTATTAGTGATAATGCCGCCTATTGTTTTTTTTTTGTATAAAAAACGTAGCCCCACACTAAGATTAATTCCTGTGTCGTGGGTGCGTTTACAAACATGAAAATTTACATACACAAATACCCAGACCGGAACAAACACACTTGTGGATCGCACAAACATTTGTCCCGTGCGGGACTCGAACCCGCGACTATTAGACACAGTGGGCGGAGCGGCTTAAGCTCTTAACCACTGCGCTAAATCGTCCGTCAATCGTGTTACACTACCTCGTAGAGGATTGTCGAAAATTGCCCCAGAACCAACAAACATTTGACCCATGCCATCATTATTTATCTATTTTATTAAAATAAAGGCAAATATCTGTATCTAACGGACATTTTGCTATCTAAAACGAATACTTTAAAGTATTGTAAGTACTTATGTCGAAGTCGCCGACATGTTTACTGAATGTCAACACACAATATAATCTGAGTAACAATATAACTAACTTAAGCCTTAAGAGGATTTATGAGTGATTTGGAATCATACAAGAATTTGTTCATTGCTATTGGTTCTGGGGCAAATCATGTATGGGCGCAGAACAATGACCTTTATAAAATTCTATCTATCTATATCACCACGCCAGTTCCCTTGCGGGGTAGGCAGAGAGTACAGAGTTCCAAGAGGCTCTTTCCTTACATACCTCTCTGGCTTCCTCCACTCTCATAGTTCGTCTCATACACGCTCGCCGGTTACGGAGACTCATGACTTGTCCTTCAGATAAGACTCGGTCTATTTGGTCATGGCAAGATAATCTAGGTCCTCCCCGGTACCTACATTCTTCCACTTTCACACTGTATATCTGTTTTGTCATTCTTTCTTCTGACATTCTTTCTATATTCCCGAACTAACAGAGCATACTCATTCATACCTACTCGCTTTCTATATGAATTGCTGTTGCGAATATATACGGTCGGTTAGCACATCTTCCGCAAAACTCGCATTTCGACCGCATTTAATCTACTTTCATTCTCCTTCTTCGGATCCGGATTCGGATCTTCGAGTCCGGATTCTGGAATTATGCCCGGTATATGGCAATAGGCTCGCCCCCTATTACATGGGACATAACATCGTCGGCGAAACGTGGGTGTACTCAGTACACCTCTGCCACCCCCTCTGGGGAATATAGGCGTGACGGTGTAATAATAATATTTTGTAATATATGTTATAATGAAAAGCTAAAGGATTCTGGGTGGACCAGTCTCCACAAGCAGCACCCGTTCACGAGTATGACTACTTGAGCAGCCATCACCTCCCTCTATCCTCTCTCCCTTTTTTTAAAAACATGGTAATTGTGTAATAAGATACTGTTTAAAAAACTCGAGAAACATACGATGTTATTATCTATGAACACAAATATCCCCACTAACTCCGCGGTCATCAGGTCACGCGCCACTATTTGTTTAAAGTATCTTTTCTAGTGCGCATAATAATAACTCATTGTCTCGGGCTAAATGAGCCGATGTTGTTTAACCTAAGTGATTACTCTAAGCTACGAATACTGCTGTAGGTACCACAGCGCTCCGAATGTTTCGTCACCTTGTTGTCCCAAACGTCTTACCTGGAAGCGCCGCAGAAAGACCAAGACAGCGGTGAAGACCTCACATTCTCATCCTCGTCAGGTGGAGGAGAAAACTCTGTGGAGCATACCCATTTATTTTATATGAGTTATGACTGATTATTTAATCTATCTATCTCTATCTATATCATCACGCCAGATCCCTTACGGGGTAGGCAGAGAGTACAGAGTTCCAACAGGCTCTTTCCTTACATACCTCTCTGGCTTCCTCTACTCTCATAGTTCGTCTCATACACGCTCGCCGGTTACGGAGACTCCTGACTTGTGTTTCAGATAAGACCCGGTCTATTTGGTCATGGTAAGATAGTCTAGGTCTTCCCCGGTACCTACATCCTTCCACTTTCGCATTGTATATAAGTTTTGTCATTCTTTCTTCGGACATTCTTTCTATATGCCCGAACCAACGGAGCATACCCTTTCTCATCTTCACACCGATACCCTCTTTCATACCTATTTGCTTTCTTACTACGCTGTTGCGAATACGGTCGGTCAGCTTTACTCCGCACATCTTCCGCAGAGCTCGCATTTCCACCGCATTTATTCTACTTTTATTCTCCTTCTTACATACCCAGCTCTCGCTGCCATATAACAGCGTTGGGACAAGCCCATTCCCCCACTCCATTATGTATGGCCAGCTGCGCCTTTCGGCTTAAGTGCCGGCTCCCAAATAGCTTTGCCATCGCGCCATTCACTCTGTTCCCTGCACTCACTCTTCTCTCTATGTCAGCGGCGTATTTTCCATCCTTACTGAATGCGCATCCAAGATATACAAACTCATTCACTTGCTCCAGCACATCGTTCCCAACCACAATCCTTCCATTCGTTCTGGTTTCTTCCCGTTCAAAAACTATAATTTTGGTTTTCTTCACATTCAAATGTAAGCCATTTTTCATGCAGTCGTCTTTCATAACTGTGACTAGTGATTGCAGATCAGTGACTGTTGGCGCTATCAAAACCACGTCATCTGCATATAGTAGATGATTTACCACTAGATCACTCATTTGTACACCTTCATTCATCGCTTTCAGTCTTTGAAGATTTTTTAATCGTTAGATAAAAGTTGAGACCAGTTATAAGAGAGGTGAAAGCCAGAGATGTATGTTACTCTCCCGATGCCCTTACATCCCTTCTTTCGGATACAGATACCGCACACAGGATCAGACACCGACCTCGCCGGCGAGGTCGAAGAATCCCTTGCCCGCCGGCCGGTGCAGAGCACCACGGCGAGACACCTAGTATACGCCCTCCCCCATAGCGACTGCTCAAGCCGAGGCCTTGCTTAAGGCGCCCTTGAACTAGTTGCCCCCTTCTTGTTCGAGCGTTGTGGATGCACGCCCTCTTGTCCGGTGAAGCTGTAAAAGCTCCGCGGCCAACAGCGTAGACCATTCACACACAAACGCCAGAGAAGTCTGTAAGGTAAGAACAAGTTGAATACTTCTCAAACACAAACTGGCGAGTATGCATCCGTGCAACAGTGAGGGTAAGGGATCATCGTCATATTTGGCGAATACGAATATTTGGTAAATAACTATCATTAGGTGACTACGAATGTTCGTATTCGTTTCATTATTACCTACAAGTGAGCACTATACCCAAATCTGGGCATTCTCCCCAATACTAGGCTTTTTACCCAAAACTTGGCACTAAACCCAAAACTGGGAAGTTTACCCAAAACTGGCTAGTTTACCCAAAACTGGCTAGTTTACCGTAAACTGGGTGGTTTACCCAAAACTGGTTGGGCACTAAGCCCAAAACTGGGCACTAAACCCAAAACTGGGTAGTTTACCCAAAACTGAGTGGTTTACCCAAAACTGGGTGGTTTACCCAAAACTGGTTGGTTTCCCCAAAATGGGTAGTTTACCCAAAACTGGTCACTTAATTGATCAATAATTCCATATCTGAGGCGATTAGGGTTGCCACCTTTCATTTGAGCAAATAAAGTACATTGGTTTTTAAAGGTAGGAAAAAAAGTACATTGTATCAAAATAAAGTATTATTTATTTCACTCAACTATTTTGTTTAAAAACATGGTTTTTGTTACTTTTAGTAATTTTCAATCACTTTCAACACTGCTAAATAGCTTCTTTTTAATTCAAGTCTGATAACTTGAATAGATTGGGGACAGATAATAGCAATTTCGAAGTGTTTTTAAATAGTATTTACTATTTTCTTTAAGTTGGTGAGGTTCTTCCTTACTGGGCTGGGAGCGAAAGAAAAACTTAGAATGCCCCAGTAGCCATACTTTTGCTTGGCTGGTGGTAAGAGTCCACCAAAGGTAGTAACGTCATCGGATCAACGACCAGAAAAGGAAAATTTGAAACAAACCCTATACCAACCCGTCTGGCTAGCGTGGTATAGTAGGCCAAAAACCTCTTAACATGTTAAGACACCAAGCGCAAAGGCCCCCAGTTCCCGGTAGTCCCGCTGTCCGCTGCCACGGTAGCGGTCGCGGTAACAGCGGGGCAGGGGGTGCGAAGAATCTCCGGGCTACGACACAAGGCTACCAAAAACACCTGACCCTGGCTACGTACAATGGACGCTTTCTACGGCTGGACCAACACCTCACTGAACTCGAGGTAGAACTAGGTCGCATAAACTGGCACATATTGGGGTTATCCGAAGTCCGAAGACAGGGCGGGGACACGATAACCCTTGAGTCAGGCCACCTGTTCTACTTTCGGGAAGGTGATCGGCCCTCTCAGGGCGGTGTCGGTTTCCTGGTCAACAAAGCTCTCACTAACAACGTTGTGGAAGTCAGCAGTGTGTCGACACGGGTAGCGTACCTCATAATTAAAATCACCAACAGGTACACCCTGAAGGTGGTACAGGTATATGCGCCGACCTCGACATACTGCGACGATATAGCCGAAGCCATGTATGAAGACATAGCCAAGGCATTACATGGCACCACCAAGGCTCACTACAACGTTGTTATGGGGGACTTCAATGCCAAAGTGGGAGTACAAGAACGCGGCGAAACGATAATCGGACCCCACGGCGTAGGGCGCCGAAACCACAGGGGGCAGATGCTGGTCAACTTTCTGGAGTCGCAGGGGCTCTTCTTGATGAATTCGTTCTTTAAGAAGAAGCCTCATAGAAAGTGGACATGGCGAAGTCCCGACACTGTGACAAGGAACGAGATAGACTTCATCATGACTGGCAGGAAGTCTATATTTAGAGACGTCTCCGTGATCAACAGGTTTAACACCGGCAGCGATCACCGACTTGTCCGAGGCGCTCTAAATATAAACTTCAAGGCCGAAAGACGTCGCATGATGAGGTCTACTCTCAGACCAACTGCGCCTCAAATAGCTTTAGGGTCCGAAAAGTTCCAACTGGAGCTTCAAAATAGTTTCGACCTGCTGGAAACCGAAGGCAATGTTGACGAGAAAACCGACACACTGGTCAAAACGCTCCAGGATGTGTCTCAAAGGGTGTTTCCCGGCAAAAGCGGTAACAGAGAGTCTAAACTCTCGCTCGAGACTCTCGAACTTATGAGGCAGAGACGGGAAATGTCATCCACGCATGCGTCTTCGCCGGATGGGAGGAACCTCAACCGGAAGATCCGGAAGCTGGTGCGACGTGACCTCCGATGTTCCAACACCCGCACCATCGCGGCTGCGATTGAACAGAACAGAGGCACCAAAGTCTTCGCTCGCCAGCTAGGTAGATCCCATCTGACGAAACTTAATACAGCGGATGGCAAAACCGTGACCTCCAAGTTCGAGATACTCGAGGAAATTGAGAGTTTCTACAAAGACCTGTACGCATCACGGATGGCTAAACCCTCGAGACCCAGCGCTGACGACCACAGAGCCCCACTAGCATGCCACGATACGGAAGACATCCCTGATGTCAACCAGGACGAGCCGCCAGGCGATGACGAAATCACCACTGAGCTCCTAAAAGCAGGCGGGACTCCAATCCTGAAAAAGCTAGCGAGTCTCTTTAATTCCGTCATCCACCAGGGCTTAACACCTCAAGCGTGGAGCGGGAGTGCGGTGGTTCTGTTCTTCAAAAAAGGTGACAAAACCTTGCTGAAGAACTACAGACCCATCTCACTCCTGAGCCACGTCTACAAGTTGTTCTCGAGAGTACTCACAAACCGCCTCGCCAGAAGACTTGACGAGTTCCAGCCACCGGAACAAGCCGGGTTTCGAAAAGGCTACAGCACCGTAGACCACATCCATACTGTCCGGCAGATTGTACAGAAGACCGAAGAGTACAATCAGCCGCTGTGTATGGCTTTCGTGGACTACGAGAAAGCCTTCGACTCCATCGAAACCTGGGCGGTTTTAGATGCTCTGCAGCGATGTGGCATCGATTGGCGCTATATCGAGGTGTTGAGATGTTTGTATGATACCGCCACAATGACCGTCCAGCTCCAGGACCAAAAGACCAACCCGATCGAGCTGCGTCGAGGGGTAAGACAGGGGGATGTAATATCCCCCAAGCTCTTCACCAATGCACTCGAAGACGTCTTCAAGACGCTGGACTGGACTGGGCGGGGCATTAACATCAACGGCGAATACATCTCACACCTTCGGTTTGCCGATGATATCGTCATCGTGGCAGAGCCACTGGAACAGTTAAGCGAAATGCTGCATAGCCTAAATAAAGCCTCTCGAGGTGTCGGTCTCGGCATGAACTTGGATAAAACCAAGATCATGTTTAATGAGCATGTCACGCCGGGACCGATCTACGTCGATGGTTCGACGCTCGAAGTTGTTCGGGAGTATGTCTACCTTGGACAAGTTGTCCAATTTGGTAGGAACAACTTCGAGAAAGAAATCAACCGCAGGATCCAATTGGGTTGGGCAGCATTTGGCAAACTACGTCACGTTTTCGCTTCGCCTATACCGCAATGCCTGAAGACTAAAGTCTTTAACCAATGCGTTCTACCTGTTATGACTTACGGGGCCGAGACGTGGACACTCACAGTGGGACTAGTCCACAAATTCAAAGTCGCACAGCGGGCTATGGAACGAGCTATGCTCGGCGTCTCTTTGAAGGATAAAATTCGTAACGAGGTAATCCGACAAAGAACCAAAGTTACCGACATAGCTCGCAGACTCAGTAAGCTAAAGTGGCAATGGGCTGGTCACATCTGCAGAAGGACTGACGGCCGATGGAGCAAGCGTGTCCTAGAGTGGAGACCGCGGCTTGGTAAGCGTAAGGTAGGACGGCCCCCAGCTAGATGGACCGACGACCTCAAAAAGGTCGCTGGGACAGACTGGATGCGGAAGGCGGAGGACCGTGTGCAATGGCGCGTGTTAGGAGAGGCCTATGTCCAGCAGTGGACTACGATAGGCTGATTGATTGATTGATTGATTTTGTTTAAAAACATGGTTTTTGTTACTTTTAGTAATTTTCAATCACTTTCATCACTGCTAAATAGCTTCGCAGAATCTTTTTAATTCAAGTCTGATAACTTGAATAGATTGGAGACAGATAATAGCAATTTCGAAGTGTTTTTAAATAGTATTTACTATTTTCTTTAAGTTGGTGAGGTTAGATGTAACAATGATTTTTTCTTAAATCTAGCTTACCTTAGATTTCAACACCAGACATCAGCCACTTTGCTTTTAATTGCGAATACTCCAGTTAAGTCACTCAGCCGTTATATTTAAAATTGCGATCAATTTTTTTCTTTTTATTGATTTATGTAAAATGAATCTTAGACTATCTTACCACGACCAAATAAACCGAGTCTTATCTGATGGAAAAGTCAAGAGTCTCCGTAACCGGCGAGCGTGTATGAGACGAACTATGAGAGTCGAGGAAGCCAGAGAGGTATGTAAGGAAAGAACCTGTTGGAACTCTGTACTCTCTGCCTACCCCGCAAGGGATCTGGCGTGAGGTTATAGATAGATAAATAGATAGATAGAATCTTAGAAAAATCAAACTATGCGAAATGAAGTATTTATAGTTCTCATAAAGTATACTTAACCGAAATAACGTACAATTCTTATAATAATAAAGTACGGGTGGCAACCCTAGAGGAGATCCTAACCGTACCAGTGCTTGCAGCAATATATATCACCTATACAGTACTTAAAACTGGACACTATACCCAAAACTGGGCAGTTTACCCAAAACTGGGCAGTTAACCCAAACCTGGGCACTAAGTTAATCAATAATTACACATCGTCTCACCGCGCCAGTGTTTGCAGTAATACACATCGGCTTCACAATGGTTCACGAAGTTTAACATCTTGAAGTACTTTCCGAACCCTCGGTTGACGTTTACACAAACTGGTGAGTATACATTTGGGCAAGAGTATGGGCATGCATGGTAGTCGTACGCTGTGTCTATTTCGTAGAGTGTACTTAGAGTAGTGATAACCTTTTTATGGGAGCGAAGTGACTCTGGAAATAAAAACTTACTTATAATAATAATAATATCAGCCTATACTGCCCATTGCTAGGCAAAGGCCTTCCCTCACAAATCGAGGTGAGAGAGATTAGGTCATACTCCACCATGCGGACCCAGTGCAGTGGTGGAGGCAGGTTTGTGGCCACCCGCTGTTGGACTTACCAAGCTGCCTTTAAGGCTTCCAACTCGGCTTAACGACTACCACATTAAGTGGTAACCGGGACCAGCGGCTTAACGTGCCTTCCGAAGCACGGAGACGCTCGGATATGTAAATGCCACAAACGGTCACCCATCTTAGGCCGACCGAGTCGAGCGCTGCTTGACCTTGGTGATCGGTAAGAACACCGCGGTCGCACAGCGCTACGAGCGTCTCATTAAAAAAACTTACTTATTAAATCAAAATAATACTTTGTCCAATCAGTATCATGAACGTGCCTTACCCGCATTAGCGTTCAAAAACAAGGCGCTAGAAACACGTTTTAACATCACAATTAATGCATCAAATATTAGCTACAGCTGCGTCTTTGTTAACGTGTCGAATAACGAATTACGACACAGATGGAGCAGCAGCCATGAAGTAAATATAAAGAGGAGTCGACGTAAGCAACTGTGCACTGTGTGTTCCAACTAGGCCTTGAAAGTTAGATGACAAATACAAAAGTGGGCAGGGTGTAACGTCCTCTTCATCCCGCGCCACCCCGCGGAGTGACACGCTTAATTGTATAGGAAAAACTAATAATCTCATTTCCTCTTTATATTTGCTTAGAGGCAGGAGCATCATAGGCTGCCCACTGCTTCTCCATTTATCTTTTTTATTAACTTTTCAACCACATCAGGATCTTACCAGTGTGAGCCTCATTAGAATTATATGGTTCATCCTGGGTAGATATTTCACTAGCTATGTCTTCAGTGCGTCTTGATGTTTGATACTTTTCGCAGCTGCCTCCTTGTATGGCTGCAAATTCTATAATAATCAAACATAAAATTGCATTTGATTTAAAAAAGAAACGTAACTCCACTCTAGGAATTATCCTGTGTCGAGAGTGCGTTTACAAACAGAAAAATCACATACACAAACACCCAAACCTAAACAAATATTTGTAGGTCACACAAAGATTTGTGCCGCGCGGGAATCAAACCCATGACTAATCGATCCAGAGGGCGGAGTGACTCAAGTCTCTTAATCACTAGGACAAGCCGTCTGTCAAATTTCCATCGAGAAAAAAACAACTATGAAACGTTTTTAGCCATACAGAATAGCGGTGTACTAGCGATTCTTCCTAAAGTACACATCACCGTTAAACCCAGTTACCACTTCATGTGGTGTTCGCTAAGCTAAGTTGAAAGCGTTATTGGCGACTTCATGAGTTCCAACAGCAGGTGGCCACAAACCTGCATCTACCGAACTGCACTGGGTCCGTGTGGTGGAGTCTGTAAGTATTAGGTACTCCCTTATCTCGATTTGCTAGGGAATGCGTGTGTGTGTGTGAATGATGTACGCTGTTGGCCGCGAGGCCTTTACAGCTTCACCGGACTAAAAGGCGAGCGTGCAACCACTACGCTCTAGCCAGCCAGAAGGGCAAGAGGCGACATACTCGAGGGCGCCCTCGGTTGGGACAGTCGCTGTAGGGGGACGGGTGCACTACTAAGTGCACCGGTCAACCGCCGGCTATGGGAGGGGATCTACTACTACGTCGTCGTCGTCGCCCGTATTCTGAGCGGAAAGAAGGGATGACAAAGCATCGGGGGGGTCGGTGAGAACATGTCGCGGCCGGCGGTGGCGGCAGGGGTCGGGGGGGAGATCGTAGTCGGCGGTGGCTACGATTAACGGATTCGCATGGGTAGATGCGTTCGCGAAGTGACGTGTTGACGCCTTTTTAATAAAGGCGCGAATAGGTTCGAGACCTAGATCGGAGTAGACGACGTTCCTTACGAACCAGGGGGCTCCTACGGCTTTACGGAGGAAGCGGTTTTGAACCACTTGGAGTTTATCGATGTGAGAGGCTTTGCCCAGAAAAGTGCATAATTATTTATTTATTTAAATCATAATTATCCAGAGTCAAAAGTGAAAAAAAAAACACGGCGAGCGTGTATAAGACAGACTATAAGAGTTAAGGAAGCGAGAGGTCTGTAAGAAAAGAACCTGTTGGAACTCTCTATTACTTTACCTACACCGCAAGAGATCTGGCGTGTTGATATAGATACATAGATGGAGATAATTATCCAGTCCTTTTGATATGAGTCCAGCTCGTCTCGTCATTCCTTTCTGGGCAGCCTGCGCTGTTTTTTGCCCGCCAGGTGGGACTGAGTGCTAGCTTTTCCCCAAAGCACATCCGACATATGGCATATACAAGCTTTGTTCTAAATCGGTAACTGAATCGATTTCAACAATTTTTAATTTATTTTACATTTTTTTTTTAATTTGCAAAAAATGCTTTTACTCCTTCAGTGCGCTATAAAAAATTAAATTTATTCTTGATTCAGAGCAAGAAGAAGATTCTAAACGCATTCCTAAAACGTATTTCTCAAAACGCACACATACACGTACAAGTTTCATTGTTAATTGGGGTATAAAAGTGCTTTAATCAAAGGGTAAAAATTTTAAATTTGAAAATTTGGTTTTCGTTTTGACTTTATGAAGCAATTCTCTAATCGGGGTGTCTGAGGTCTTGCGTTTATTATGTTACACCTTGTATACTACGTGATTTTAATATTATTACTAAGTTTTTATCACTTCGCTCTCTTGTCTGTCTGTTTGTCTGATCAGTACAAAAATTCACACGATTTTAAACTAACCTCCCGATGATCTAGACTTGAAACTTTAAATATAGCTCAGAACTCGATGAACATAATATGGCACCTTGGAGCTGGTCTGGTGATGAAGTCAGAAGGTAGCATTACTAGTGATCGGAACACCTCATTACCTTCTTTTTCCTGGGGAAAATCCTGCATAGGACTTCCGCGAGCCTCGGGGGAAGGTCGCGGGGCGTGTCGGATTCCACCGACTTAAAACCCCAGGGTGGGCGATATCAGCACTTTGGAGGGGCTCCGGGATGCCCTCTTTTGCCGCGTTTTGAAGAGCCCGCCATCGGGGGGAGACTTGATGCCACGCTCCCGACGCGACGCGGTGGTCACGGCGACATGGGCCACACCACGCCGCCGTCCTCCTCGGGGTCGCTCAAGATGCCGGACACCTCATTACTAACTTAACCCCGTCGTGTTTGGACTCGTTGGATTTGTCTTGACAAGTTACTATTTAATGGGATCAGTTTGTACTAGCCTGGGATAAGTGGTAGAAGGGAAAGAAAGTCTTAGCATTGCAGTGAAACAAGTTAGGATTATAATAATAAAATCGGTTTACCTTCGCCGGGATAATCGCACATATTACTCATAAATAAATAACATATATTTTTAAAATCTTTGTATTCTTTTTTATCTGTTCGAACCCGGATCGCACATACATCACTATCGTTCGATGAACAAGCACTGTCCCTATTATTGCAAGCTTTAATAACAGCTGTATATCTAAAATGCGATCTTTCATTAAAATCAGTTTCATGAAAATCCGGCAATTGTACATGTATACTGTAATTTTTTACGTTTTTTAAAAATAATAAAATTAAATAGTACGAAAATGATTGCACGGCCATGTTGATTTTATGGTATTTCGGTCGTCAAACAATGATTGAATTAATTAAAAGTCACTGCTTGCTTATTTAAATTTAAATTGCGTAAGGTTATGCGTGTGTGTGACTCCTACTGACTCGGTCATCTGTAAATGAGGGACCTATGTAGCCATTCTCGAGAATAGTATAATTTGGTCGATTTAACTTAGACCCACGCATGGATATATTACAATGGATTGAACACTGCGAAAAAAACTAGATGACAAGGATACTCACTTTGAGCCCTACGTCTCTTTCTAAGTACGGTGACCGAACATTGGTACGATTATGGACTTGTTGAAATATAATTAACGGATAATTCTCGGGCACTGTTTAATTCTTTCTTTCTACGCATATGCCACATCTTAAATGAGTAGCAGTCAACGTTTTTGATTAAATTGTCCATTTTCTTGCTAACTGTACATTTTTTCAAAATCTGTAAATTCAGCTCCAAATATCGCTAAAATTAAGGATAGTCTCCTAGGGCCGTTTTTCTTTATCTACAACGGTTGAGATAGCTGCCCTTACTGTCCCATCTTAATCCATCATGTATATAAAGACGAATTGAGAACCTTGTTCGTTTTGAATGGTTTACAGCGTATTTACACCATATCATAAATAAGTATAGTCCGTATTAGTTCTACCTTATGGTCACCGTACTGCATCTTAATGGGTGCGAGCGTGACACCGGGCTCCAGGTTATTGCTCTCACTCATCATAGTTTCTCGAGTTGTTTAAATTATAGAAAAATCAATGTTGTGTCTGTGAGTAAGAGTTTGATTTTCTTTAGCAATATTTTGACAGTACTCAATCCATTGTAAATATCTATGGACCCACCTAATAGAGCAGCCTACATTGTTCGCCCCTTATAATTACAGATTACTTGGTTTGCCCATACTTCTCATCAAAATGATGATGAAAAATCCTTGTGTGGTTTTATGAAACCACGGTAAAAGTGAAACGTCACGCGCCATGCAACACACAGGCCAAAAAGTTTGTAACGATCTAATAAAAGTTTCACTTTAAAAACTTTGTTAAAGAATATTATTTTAAGCGAGTAACCGTGGAGTTTCTTGCTCTTCTTCTCCACAGGAAGGACATCCCGAAGTAGTGGTAGAGACTTTGTTGCTTTTCTGACTGACTATTGGTTTTGGTAGAGGCACTCGTAGCGCTGTGCGACCGCGGTGTTCTTACCGATCACCAAGGTTAAGCAGCGTTGGACTCGGTCGGCCTGAGATGGGTGACCGCTTGTGGCATTTTCATATTCGGGCGTCTCCGTGCTTTGGAAGGCACGTTAAGTCGTTGGTCCCGGTTACCACTTAATGTGGTAGTCGTTAAGCCGTTGATAAGTTCCAACTTTATTGGTTTTGGTTACTAAGTATACGGATTCTATTTAGTGCCGAAGGGAAGCAACAATCGTAGCATATTTAACAGAACACCGTGGAACGATCTATAACAAATAATCACTCTTAAGGGGGACCTAACCCGAACTCCCAAAATAGGCTCTATTTAAAGAAGATTGTTGATGAATTTACTGCGTATTTATTATAAGAATTATATATAAAAATTAAGATAAAAGCTGAATTTAATGTTTGGAGTAAAATTTAATTTTACCTATTAAATTGTCCAAAATAATACTTTTAAAAGCTCTTAAATATGTTATATGTATATCTTGAATATGCCTCGTTGGTCTAGTGGCAAAGCACATCGCTTTGTGATCACGAGGTCCTGGGTTCAAATTCTAGGTCGGACAAATGTAGTTTTTCTAACGAAAAAATCCCAGTATAAGTCCGGAGTCTGGAATTGTGCCCGGTATATGGCAATAGGCTCGCCCCCTATTACATGGGACCTAACATCGTCGGCGAAACGTGGGTGTACTCAGTACAATCTCTGCCACCCCCGCTTGAGGAATATAGACGTGACGGTGTTCAATATATATTGCAAATGTTCTATTTAATGGTAGATTGGATATGTATAAAATTAAATTACACAATATACACTTAAGGTATGCTCTGTAACTTGTATGGATGATTTTTTTTTATTATTTATATACAAATATTATACACATATATATAAAAACGTGCATTTTGGGTCCTCCGGGCACACTTCACTGGTGTCAAGGTCATCAGACGAAGTAAATTTTCAATCAAATATTCTTAAGGTCATTCACGCTATTAATACCCTTAATCCATGGAAATGCATGAAGAGATAATATGTGGGTACAAACTTAGAGGAACGATAGAGATGTGTCAGAATCGTATTAAGCGGCAAACGGTAGTCTCTGTCTACCCTACTAAGATAAAGGCGTGAGAATATGTTTGTATCAAATTTGGTTTAGGCGAACCAGGAATACAGATTGACCTTCCCAAAGTATCCAGGCAGTTGTAAGATAGAGGTCAGGCTAACTGGTTTCACTCCAACAATACTCATTTCAGTTTTTAAGTCATGTTTTTCATGCACTAAGTTCACGCGGGTGGAACTGGGAGAAAAGCTTAGTATTCTACTAATATTTTTATTGTAGAATGAAATTCATCAATAAAAATATTAGTAACCTCTGCGTCAAAGCCACTCAAAACTGACATTTTAAACCGCGTTATGCTATGTTAGAGAGGGATATAGTTGTATGATAGAAAGAGAAAGAAGATCTATGCCCTTCACATAACATGATAATCTTAAGTAGAATAGGAATATTTTATTAAATAATGTAATAGCCCCAATTTCACACCAACGCCCCTCTATCAATGTCATCCACGTGCCAAAATATCCTTGTAGCACAATACACTACACTACGCATTGTATTAGATGTATTTTAATGACTTCTGTTGTATTAAGGTCGTATTACATAATCTATGGACTAGATACACGCTCGATATCATTTAGTTCAAATCCAGTAGGATAAGGTATTTGTAGTCTTTTCTCTGACTTCATAGAGTACATTTTACAATACGGGCTCACATCAGATTCGTTTTAATTAAAGCTCTGCTGGCGAGTGCAGTGGCGAGACTCAAATTGTACTCATCCGAGACACATAGCACATATGAATGTAACACTCGTCCACTCAAATTCACATAAACCGAGCTCTCGGCGTAATGCACTTTCTCCGTGCTCGTTGTGTGATCAAGCCATAATTTCCACCTAACCTAAAATGGCGGCTGTTCGCATGGCGTATCTTTACACAAGCTTTGCACTTATATTTCCATTGATCTGGCCAAACGAAAAGAACTTTTTTCTTAGTAACTTAAGGTTCATTTTCTTAAAGCCGAAGGTGTCACCGCTAAGCATACACCACGTTCTGATCAATGCCACAGTAAAACTAAATATATGTAAAATACGCTTTGCCAATGTTCGCAATCATGACCTATTTGTACGAAGCTGTAGCTAGTTTATTTTATGTTCTCATTTTATTCAGCATTTTCTATTAAGGAATCGGAATACAGTAAAATTGGAAGCAAAGAGTATATAATCACTTGGCTGGAAGCACAGATGGTTGAAAGGCACATCTTTGCTCAGAAGGCACTTATTTGACAATGGTGAAGGCCAAATTGCTGCTGCCTCAATAATGTATACTCAATGTTGTAAGATATATTATGATACAATCTAAAGAAATGACTCATAAGTCGCCCATACCCCGAGACACATGATTGAATCATGAATAAAATAGTACCCTTAGATTATCAGATTCGAAGAAAATATTTTATATCGGTAGGGATTGTCAAAGATTACAACATATCATTGGACATGGTTGTTATTGATAGGTATATATCAATAACAACCGTTTAGCATGTAACGAAAAGTATGACGTATATAAAAGACATTAAACTATCAATCCAAGATTAGGATAAATTGCCATGATCTAATTTATTTAGTAAATAAAGCAATCAAATGGCATAATTCTAATATAGGTACATGTCGGTAGATATTATATTTTTTCTCATACTAGGTATGGTAGGTACCTAATAAACTAAAAATGGATAATATAAAAGACAAAAATCCTTTTAGTTTATAGTGTCATAACCGAATGTTTACTTTTGTAGTCGATTCAAAATCAAAAAATCAAAATCAAAAGTTTTTTATTCATGTAGACCAAAAGGCACTTATGAATAGTCAAAAACAGAAAATTATTATTACTTAAGACTCTACCACCCGTTCGGAAAGTCATTCCTGTGGAGAAGAAGGGCAAGAAACTCCACGGTTACTCTTTTTTTAAAAATGAGGTTTACAATTCTTTTTGTATACATTGCATTTATGGAGTATGGGAGAACAATGCAGAACGAGCTAAATAGATGTGCTTAAGCATAGATTAATCATAAGTGTACTTAGATTCATGATATTGGTCAGTGTCTACATAGTCCTCTCATTTACAAAATAGAGATGTTGTAGAGGTATATAATAAAAAGCATAATAATAATAGTAAGAGAAAGTGTTACTATAAAATATGTAAAGAGCGCGTACAAAACAACTGGTCATAGCTCCAGTGTGTGATTTCTGGTCCTGTAGTGAAATTAACTTACTACAGTCGTTAATGCTATTAGAAAACGGAAAAATACACGGGAACGATAGTTTGGAACAAAAATAAAGTGGTCAGGGTATTTGCGATTGCAAAAAGTGTAAAAAAATAAAACGCATGCAACTTGTCTAGTCGTAAGAAGTCGTTGGATGCAGGTGGCATCGGAACGGTTGCGCTAGAGAGTGATTCAGCAGTGTATTAGTATGGGCTAAGATGATGATGATGGGGATTAACTTGTCTATGCTCTCTTATAGGACCTTTGATAATAAGTACTTGTCCATCTTAAGTGTTATGTGCCTAATAAAGATTTGAAGAGCAGAATAACATAGTTGTGAGCCGTATTTGGTTTGCAAATCTGAAACGAACAGTAATATGTAGATGACTTTAGCCGATTATCTATATAATATTATATAATAATAAGCCCGCAGGGCAGCTTGTGGCAAGCTGTTGGTGAGTAATGACACCACGGACCTGAGCTCCAGAGGGGGCCCCTAACTAGCGTGTTTTCCTCGGTTGAGTGGAAATCGACCACAGGACTCGGCTCTGGCCTGCCTTAATTGGGCACCCAGAGAGGAGCCGTGAAAGCTATCAACGTAGGAAGTTAATGCTTTTCTACGTCGATATACTCCAGGGGTGGAAGTTTTCAAGGACATAACGCCGCAAGTAACTTTGAAGAAAGCGCAGCACCCCTCTCGACATCTTTGAGCACCTCACACCGGTGTTAACCTCAGTTATCTTAGGACGACCGTTTAAGGGGTGGCCTGGTTAGCGGTGAGTCACTGCCGGCCACGAGTAGTTTGGTATCACTAATCAAGGCCGGTGTCTGTCCCCTTTGAAATAGTCCGGTCCATAATTTACAATAGTCCTTGCAGCTGCCGGGGTCAGTTGCTTACTGAAAATAAAAAACATACATGCTGGTTATGTTTTTTAATTAATCTCCGCAGGTGACTTACATAATATTATAAATTCTTACAAAGGGCCTCTACGTTTTGGACCCATCTCCATGCAAACCTTTCAAAGGTTCGGGTAAAGCCCGTAAATCTCAGCGAGATACAAATAATAATAAAGTGAACGAACGCAATGTAAAGACGCAAGATGTTTCTAATGAGAAAATTGTTTTCATTTACGAAATACGAGACACCTAAACCTACCTTATTTAAAAATGAACATGCTTAGCGCTAAGATTCTACATGCATGTATGAATATTACACGTATTATGGAATCATTTGAATTTTTAGTCGATTAATCTATTATATAGTCGATTTATTGCCAGCACGTCTCTATTCTCGAAATACCCGTGGTGTACCCGTCTTGGGTTTACCGAGTTTGCTGTGCAAGATGTAATAATATTTTAAATAAATTATTACGCAGCGTACATTTTAAATGAATTAATGTTGATTGTACTTTATTATTACAACTAAATTAACTTGTAAATACGTCATTTTCGTGCTTGGTTAACGATTTCCGCACACCTGCGTCTTCTAGTACAGGTAAATAATTTATCTATTTTTTTTACCGAGCTCACAAACCTGGTTATTCAAACATAGTATATGTAATTTAAGATAACTTTTATTGGGAACGATGTACATAACGGCCGTGATCTCTGTAATTGGTGATAGTATTTTGAAACTGCGAATTTATCTCTCTTTATCTAACTGTGATAGACAAGGATGGTGTAAGATAACAGTGCTTCTGTATAATGTGGAATAAGCTTACTCTTGAAAATACAATGTGTAGTTCGATAGTTATTTATCTACCTAATTTGATTTAATACACAAATTTATAGAATATATTAAAACAAAACCGTTTTGGTTTTACTGTAAACCAAATTCGCCATGTAGCGACATCTGTGACGTGATGTTGGAAATATTAATGACATGTAATGAATATATTGCTTATCTTTTATCTTTAAAAATATTTTGATATTGAGCCTATTTTGCTAATATTAAATGTAAAGCTATAATATTTTTTTTGTGTAGATATTTTATTATAAAACGTGTTTCCACCATTCTAATACAATAAGTTTTTTTTTTAAATTTACCTTATATTGCTTAGCAACTAATTAAAAAAGAAACATTTACTTTTTAAATTTATAAGGCAAAGGTATTTTCCCTATAATGCCCTGATAATGTGAGTTTAATGAACCTATTGATTTTGCCTTACCAAGAAATATTTGTTTTAATTAAATTTATTATTCATTATAATACTATGTGTAATTATTCTGAGTATTAGTGAAAAGGAGGTAGATATAAAAAAAACTTGTGACTCAACTCTTTTCAATAATTAAATCAACATCTATCAAATTTGTTAACATGTGTTATGAAGATAAACACTTTTTAAAATGCCCACATTATTCCTTTGCATTAAAACGATGTATCTATCTACATCATCACACCAGTTCCTGTGCAGGGTACAGAGAGTACAGAGTTCAGATTCTTACTTACAGACCTCTCTGGCTTCCTCCACTCTCATAGTTTGTCTCGTACCTGTTTGCAGGTTGCGGACATTAGATTGATTCTTATGATAATAATGTTTTTGAATAATGATAGTAATTGACGGACGATTTAGCGCAGTGGTTAAGAGCTTAAGCCGCTCCGCCCACTGTGTCTAATAGTCGCGGGTTCGATTCCCGCACAGGACAAATCTTTGTGTGATCCACAATTATTTGTTCCTGTCTGGGTACTTATGTATGTATATTTTCATGTTTGTAAACGCACCCACGACACAGGAATAAATCCTAGTGTGGGGGCAACGTTTTTAAAAAAAAATAAAGAATTAAAAAAATTATCAACCTTTGTCCAAAATCAGAAATCCATTTACATTGTAGTATGAAATGGAAAGGAAAACGCTGCTCTTAAAAATGTTATTGGTCTTTTTATTTAATAATAATAATATCAGCCTATACTGGCAAAGGGTTTCTACTGTAAAGTTTCATTGAAATTTGTTCAGTAGTTTTTGACATCCATAAATTTATTCTCACAAACTTTCATTTTAATACACACACCATCACACCTATATTCCCCAAGTTGGGGTGGCAGAGGTGTACTGAGTACACCCACATTTCGCCGACGATAATAGGTCCCATGTAATAGGGGGCAAGCCTATTGCCATATACCGGGCACAATTCCAGACTGGACTCATACTGAGAAGTTTTCGTTAGAAAGACTACACTTGTCCGATGTAGGATATGAAACCAGGACCTCGTGACCATAAAGCGATGCGCTTTGCCACTAGACCAACGAGGCAGTAATTTTAATAATACTGGTAACTGTGGAGTCTTGTATTTTAATATTGAGCAAGTTTTTCTATCTGACTATATCATCACGCCAGTTTCCTTGGGTCCCAACAAGTTCTATCCTTTCACATCTTTGGCTTCGTCCACTCTCATAGTTCGTTTCATACACACTCACCCGTTACGGAGACTCTTGACTTGCCCTTCAGATAAAATGCAGTCTATTTGCTCATGGTAAGATAATATAGGTCTTCTTTAGTACCTAAATCTTACCGCTTTGGCATTGTGTGTCTGTTATGCTTTCTTTCTTTTGATTCTTTCTACATGCATACCCTACAAGTGATCTGGTGTATGCTATTAAAATTGGTAATTTGTACTCTATATAATATACCTATAGTCTCACCACATGCTATAAATAAATAATATTAGCCCTGTTAAGAAACTGCCCCACCGTTAGGCAGGGGCCTCCTCTCAAACTGAGAGGGTTTAGGCCATAGTCCACCACACTGGCCCAGTGCGGGTTGGCGAACATCGCACACCTTCGAGAAACTCTCAGGCATGCAGGTTTCCTCACGATGTTTTCCTTTCTCGTTAAAGCAAGTGATAATTAACTCAATACGTACATGCTTTCAAAAATACAGTGACCTCTGACTTTGCAGTCCAACGGTCTAACCACTAGGCTATTACCGCTTACCACATACTATAGACACTAAATTCCTCACAGGGTATGCAGAACGATCAGAGTTTCCCCGAGTTCTATCCTTACAGATATATCTTGGCCCACTCTCATAGTTTATTGCACACCCAATTTGTGAAATCATGATTTCGAAGGTCTTATAGAACAAAGTTACATATGCTAAAGTTATTTATGCCAAATATTAATACTGGATTTTAGGACTTAGTTGGATATGGACATCGATTTATTCATCCAATAAGGCATTTGTATGTGACTACATCTGCCTCATAGCTATCTCTCTATCATTCTAGATCCCTTGCGGGGTAGGCACAGAGTACAGAGTTCTAACTTCCTCTACTCTCATAGTTCATCTCATTGATTGTGTGTGATATACACACGCACACGCACCCACACACACGCGCACACGCTCCCACGCTCCCACACACCCACACACACACACACACACACACACACACACACACACACACACACCACACACACACCCACACACACACCACACACACACACACACCCACACACACCCATACACACCCACACACACACACCCACACACACCCACACACACACACCTACACACACCTACACGCGAACACACACCTACACGCGAACACACACACACACACGCGAACACACACACACACACGCGCACACACACACACACACAAGCGCACACACACACACACACACACATACACACACACATCCACACACCGTCACGCCTATATTCCCCAAGAGGGGGTGGTAGAGGTGTACTGAGACACACCCACCCATACACGTGAGGTACACCCACTTTTCGCCGACGATGTAAGGTCCCATGTAATAGGGGACCTCATACTGTACATTTGTCCGACCTAGGATTTGAACCCAGGATCTCATGATCACAAAGCGATGCGCTTTGCCACTGGACCAACGAGGCAGTACTTTATATATTTACAAAAACTATTCTTATACTATTTTACAGATCAGTATGGCATCTAAAACAGCAAAAAAACAATTTATATCACCAATATTCTCAGACCTAATCCAAACCAAACAAAGAGTACGGCAGCATAGAAAAAAGACAAAAAATATTAAACCTGCACAGACGAAAATAAATGTCAAGACGCCGAAAAAAAATTATAAAAGAAAAGTTCCTACCAAAGAGGTTCTAGACAACAATGCAGTTGAGAAAGAATATTATCCAAATAGATTAAAAAGAAATTTGAACGCCAAGAAAATTCTTTTAAAACCGAAATATAATATGAAAGTAATTGGTAGTACGAATAAAAGGAAAATTACGACTCCACAGAGAGGTGATCAGACTCTTCACGATTATTTATATGAGATTAAAAACAGTCAGGACATTGGTGATACAGGTAATATATTTTGTTTTTTTTTTTAAGGTAAAGTTAGACTAAGTCTTGTCTAGACGAAGCATTGTTAACAAATATGGCGCCAAATGTGGCCTTACAACACAACTTATCTACCCTATGTTACAATTTATCTACCCTATGAGTAAAGTGCTCCATTTAGACAAGTAATTCATCTAAAGGTGGAGATAGATCCTTAGTTCCCAAAGTGTCCAGGTGGACCCCCAGGGGTCCACGGGAGATACGACGGGGGTCTACGTTGGCGTTACAAAAAAATGGGGGTTCACAATTCGTAAGCGGGGGTCCACGAAAATTTATTTGCTTTCGATACGACCGACGATTTAGCGCAGTGGTTAAAAGCTTAACCCGCTGCACCCACTGTGTCTAATAGTCGCGGGTTCGATTCCCGCACGGGACAAATCTTTGTGTGATCCACAATTATTTGTTCCGGTCTGGGTATTTGTGCATGTGAATTTTCATGTTTGTAAACGCACCCACGACACAGGAATTAATCCTAGTGTGGGGCTACGTTTTTTAAAAAAAGAAGAAAGAAGAAGAAGAAGATAATGAAGAACTAAAATATGGGCTTGACGTCACCTATCAATGACATAAAATTTATTTTCGTACAGACGTGTTCTTC
The DNA here is from genome assembly GCA_905147815.2 of Phalera bucephala. Taxonomy (NCBI): domain Eukaryota; kingdom Metazoa; phylum Arthropoda; class Insecta; order Lepidoptera; family Notodontidae; genus Phalera; species Phalera bucephala. The sequence goes on along the minus strand of LR990637.1, from coordinate 10,107,789 downwards.
CAGGTATGAGGGTGATTACATTTCCCGATCTCGATTCTGACCTGACGCCCTTGAGACGCCACTTCAAGGGCGTTTGGTCGGAGTCGGAGTTGGGTCCAACTTCACCCGACCCCGACTCCGACTTAGGACGTTTAGTGATGCAGTCATCGTTATGATAAACATCAATGTATCGATATAATATGATCTTGATGTTATGACACACAGACATACGAAAAAAAGTGTAATAAAAAACTTACAAAACATTAAATCATACATCGACGTTTATCATAACGATTACTGCATCACTAAATGTCCTAAGTTAGATCCGACGTAGGACTATCTTCTAACCTCTCACTACTCCGACTCCGACCTGACGCCCTTGAGTGGCGTCTCAAGGGCGTCAGGTCGGAGTCGGGAAATGTAATCACCCTCTAAGAAGTATTAGAATTTCGTAAGCGAAATACATTTTTGTTATTCTTTTTTTTTGCCATGATGTTTCTGAAATATGATAGATTCTTAGAATAAATATAAGCATTTTATTAAGTATCACTAACGGGGTAGAAGAACCAAGGTCACCGACATAGCCGTTAAGATTAGCAAGCTGAAGTGGCAATGGGCGGGCCACATAGCGCGAAGATCGGATGGGCGTTGGGGCAGAAAGATTCTAGAGTGGAGACCACGTATTGGCAAGCGCAGCGTGGGACGACCACCTGCCAGATGGACCGACGATCTTGTGAAAATCGCAGGAAGTCGTTGGATGCAGGTGGCATCGGACCGGTTACGCTGGAAAGCGATTGGGGAGGCCTATGTTCAGCAGTGGACAAGTATAGGCTGAGATGATGATGATGATGATGATGAACGGGGTAGTATCATTCAAGGAGTAGTACCACTCAAGGGGTAGTATCACTTATGAGGTAGTACCACTTATGGGGTGGTGCCACTTATTTTATATTGTCAATTTAAACAAAATTGACGCGTCGTGGTCAGATATTAATTGCAACCCAGTTAGACTTATTGGCAATTTTCTTTGATGATATCAAGATGAACAACGAATACTTTCAGTATAGACAACAGTGACAATGGGCAATATTAGGCAAGAATAAATATTAAACTATATAGAGATAGAATTAACTATATAGAGCATACGTCACACTCAAGGGGTAGTTTCACTTAAGGGGTAGTCACATTTTAAGGATAGTATCACTAAAATAAGGTAGTAAGGGGTAGTTAGACTACTACCCAGTACCACAACCACGTACAATTCCACAAATATAATACAGAATTTTCCATATAATATTGGGGTGTCACAAACGGTCGCCCATCTCGGAGTGACCGAGCCAAACGCTGTTTAACCAAATTTTTCTCGCTATGAGTGCCGATGTTGTCTAATCTATCTAACTATCGATAACATCACTCCAGAACCCTTGCAGGGTAGGCAGAGAGTACAGAGTTCCAACAGGTTCTTTCCTTACAGACCTCTCTGGCTTCCACCACTCTCATAGTTCGTCTCATACACGCTTGCCGGTTACGGAGACTCTTGACTTACTCTTCAGATAATACACTCTATTCGCACATTGAAAGATAGTTTAAATCTTCCCCAGTACCTACTTACCCACTATCGCATTGTTCGAAAGTATGAAAGAAAATTTATTTACTAGCATACGTACGCACTATTTTGTATAAGGCACATAGTCGTGTCGTTCGTGCAGGTCGCACAAATAAATATGGTACTATGTCCATAAGTATTTTTTTTTTGTTAAAAAAACGTAGCCTTACACTAGGATTAATTCCTGTCGTGGGTGCGTTTACAAACATGAAAATTCACATACACAAATACCCAGACCGGGACAAATAATTGTGGGTCACACAAAGATTGTTCCCGTGCATGAATCGAGCCCGCGACTATTAGACAGTGGGCAGAGCGGCTTAAGTTCTTAACCACTGCGTTAAATCGTCCGTCTGTAATATCCTCCGTAATATTTCATTTACATCGGAATTATGGAGTCAGATGGAATGCACCTCCCCAAGCCAGCACCGCAGCATATACCATGGCCCCTAAAATTTCTGCGACATCGAAAAGGCTATCAGCATAGATGCCTTGCTTGAAACAGCTTAGCGTTAATTTTCAGTTGCACCTGTTATGATACGAGGTAGTCCTTTGAGAGACACAGTTTAGTTAATAAATAAATATAATATGGAGTTTGCTCCCACCTACTGGGTAGTCCCAGGTTCAATCCCCACACGGCAAACTGTGTGACCCATACACATTTGTTTCGGTCTGGATATTTGTCTTTGTGGATTTTATGTTTATAAACATACCCATGATTCAGAAATAATCCCTAGTGTGCTATGTTTCTTAAAAACAAACATTCAAGATCATTTTAAAAATGAAAAAGTGCTCATGATATGAGTAACTCACTAAAAGGGTTCAGCATAGGGAAATAGTAGTGTTATAAAATACTGATTTATATGACATATAATTTAATTGATAGAATCAAAGGTGTAATATAATAAACGCAAGACTTTAAAGTAGTTTGTTCTAAACCGGTAACTGAATAAATTCATTTTTTAACAGACTTCAAAAAGGAGGAGGTTCTATGTTCGGTTGTATGTATGCTTTCTTTTTTTTATGTATGTATGTTCAGCGATATTTCCGTCAATTGTGGATCGATTTTGATGATTTTTTTTGTGCATTGGGTTCAGTATAGCTCCGCGGTGGTCCCATTTTAATTTCATTGGTATTGGACCTTGGACTTAGAAGATACACCAGGGAACTCCTTAACGACAAACAATAGGCATGTGTAAATTGAGATATTATGGGTATTACGTCTATCCTATAGGTACCCTACTATAGAACTAAGCAGTATATTAGCCAACTTCAAAAAGGAGGTTCATAATTCATCCTTTTTTTATAACTCCTTTGCTTATGAACCGATATTGATGATTTTTGCATTTGGTTCAGTAAACTTTTGAGGTGGTCGTATTTTATTTTAAGTGGTATTGGACCTTGGACTTTCAAGATACAAGAGGGAACTCCTTAACGGCGAACAGCACAAATGTATAGATTCCGTTATTATAGTCATTATATTAATCCTGTAGGTACCTTACTTTGCAACTTAGCAGAATAATATAATATCGGTATATAAATATTACTAAATAATTCACTCGTCACTTAAAATTGTAAAATGTATAATTGCAAAAGAGGCTGTTACTCCTGTAGTGCGCTATAATAAACTAATTTTATCTTGATTCAAAGCAATCACAAATTCTAAATGCATTCCTAAAACATATTTCTCAATACGCGTACAAACACGACCAAGTTTCATAGTTATTTGGGGTATAAAAGTGCTTAAAAAGGGGTAAAAAACTTTGTATTTGGAAAATTGGTTTTCGTTCTGAATATGTGTAGCAATTATTTAATCGGGGTGTCTGAGATTTTGCTTTATTTACTATACACATATTCGTTATATATTGTTCACGCCTTATAAATATACTTTTAGGTAAATCTTTGAATAAAGAACTGCATGGTGAGTATCAGTTGGAAGTTAGTATGGCCGAAGTTATTAACGCCATGGAGGAGACAAATAACCTGACCGATGAAGATCTACTGGAGATTCTGACATGTCCCAGTCCAGTATGGTGGGAGGACCCACCAAATCTAGCATTTGATGAAGGTACTGACTTCAAATACTATACTAGCTGTTACTTGCGGCTGTGCACGCGTTTATTTTGTAATAACAGCGGTGATAGCCTAGTTAGAACGTTGGACTGAAGAGTCAGAGGTCTCGGGTTAAAACCAGGCCCGCACCTCTGTCTATTCGAAAGCATGTGCGTAATAAAAAATAATTATAACTTGCTTTAATGGTGAAGGAAAACATCGTGAGGAACCTGCATGCCTGAGAGTTTCTCGAAGGTGCGTGAAGTTCGCCAACCCGCACTGGGCCAGAGTGGTGAACTATGGCCTAAGCCCTCTCAGTTTGAGAGGAGGCCCGTGCTCAACAGGGGACAATTTCTTTACAGGGCTAATATCCTAGGCTCTAATCTTAGGCCAGACAAATGTAGTTCTTTTATCGAACATTTCCTAGTTCAATTCGGTCCGGAGTCTAGAATTGTGCCCGGTATATGGCAATAGGTTTGTTCCTTATTACATGGGACCTAACATCGTTGGCAAAAAGTGGGTGTACACAGTTCACCTCTGCCACCCCCGCTTGGGGAATATAGGCGTGATGGTGTTCTTGTCATATTTAAATATGATGATAGATATTATTTTAATTATGTATTAATTAATATTTATAGGTTACATTTAAATTCTTATGAGGTATGTCCTGCTAAATAGTGTACACGCAATGCGCGCATCTCACCTTTGTCTCCCAGTAAAATACGACGGTGCTTAAATGGAATTTTTGCCAAATAGAAGGGAGATTAAAGTGTTATAATAATAATAATATTAGCCCTGTTAAGAAACTGTCCCACTGGTGGGCACTGGCCTCCTCTCAAACTGAGAGGGCTTAGGATATATATTAAAGTGTTATATAACGACTGCCTCGTCGGTCTGGTGGCAAAGCGCATCGCTTTGTGATCACGAGGTTCTGGGTTCAAATCCTAGGTCTGACAAATGTAGTTTTTCTAACGTAAAATTTCCAGTATGAGTCCGGAGTCTGGAATTGTGCCCGGTATATGGCAATAGGCTCGCCCCTTATTATATGGGACCTAACATTGTCGGCGAAACGTGGGTGTACTCAGTACACCTCTGCCACCCCCTCTGGGGAATATAGGCGTGACGGTGTATGTATGTTATATATTTAAAAAAATATATATTTAGAGAAGTTTATCGATTAACAAGCTATGATAATGTGACAAGTTTTTAATTACAAGCTTCCACAGATAGAAAATAAGATAAAATCACAATTTGTTTTATCAATTTACAAATCATTGTGGATACTAAACATAGGAAATAGTGGTAAACATCCATAAATATGTAATTAATTGAAAAGTACTAAATTTAATTTCAATATTGAGACGCTCGTAGCGATGTGCGAGCGCGGTGTGAGCGATCACCAAGGTTAAGCACCGTTCGGCATGGTCCACCTGATATGGGTGACCGTTTGTGGCATGTTCTTATTCGAGCGTCTCCGTGTGTCTTCTGATGGCACGGTAAGCCGTTGGTCCCGGTTACCACTTAATGTGGTAGTCGTTAAGCCGAGTTGAGTGGCTTGATAAGTTCCAACAGCAGGTGGCCACAAACCTGCCTTCACTATCCGCGCTGGGTCCGCGCGGTGGAGTATGACCTAGTCTCTCTCACCACGATTTGTGAGAGAAGGCAGTATAGGCTGATGTTATAAGTATTTATGTTATTTCAGACGCCATATGTACAATGCCAAAAGAAGAACCAGTTCAAAACACAAATAAATCCACTGAACATACTTCGCACACCCCCACAGCCGCCAACTTGATCGACTTCGAACAACAGATAAACAATTTTAAAATAACAACTCCAAAATTTACAAACAAAAAGAAGAAATTGGAAGAAATATTGGGTAATTTGAAGAAGAGAAGTCATCAAGAAGATAAAAAGAACGACAGTGCAGAAGAAGAAGACATATTTTCGGATATAAGTATGAATGAGGAAGATATATTGAGAGATTTGGAGAATATAAGCATACCTATAGAAAATGATATTAATAGCCCTGTAGTAAATGACACCAATGAAATTTCTGAAAAGAATGATATTATAAACAGTCAATTCGAAAGTTTTAAAACAGATCTTGTTGAGTCTGAAAATATGGCAACCCTAGAATTGATACCTAAAGCTAATGCCGCAGATGAATTTAAAAATAACGTTGCTCCAAAAAGTCTTAAAAATAATGAACTTTTGGTAAATAATGAACAAAATACATTAAATTCGAATACTAAAACAATGGATAAACTTCTAGAATGTTCTCGATATAGTACAGATACAAGTGTAGCTGAAACTCGAAAATTTAAAGAACGAACGAACGAAAACATGGCGACGATCCATTTAATAACTAACAATAACTCATCTATACAAAATTCTAAAAATAAACCAAATGAACTTCCTCTAGATATAAAAAATTATAACAAAACTAGTTTTATAAAAGTTAGAAGTGATTTGATAAAAATTGATTCTGATATACAAATAGTTCCGAACGAACTTCCGCCATTAAAAAGGAGGCCTGTTGAAAATGTTAAAGAAGAATCAAAGAGTTTAGACAGTTTTGATAATTCTGATTTTGATACGATCTCCGATACGAATGTTAGGTTTATAAGCGACGATGATTCTTCGATTACCGATGAATTATCATTAAATAGTAATTTAAGTCTTAGTGATAAAAACGTAGATGAAATATACGAACAAATTACCGGTAAAAATGAATTTCCTAAAAGACTTATGAATGATCTTACTGAATATATAACTGTATACAAAATAATGTCGAATGAAGATTTGTCAAATCAAAACGATGGTAAAATAAAACTAGAAAGCTCAAAAATATCTGAGAATTTCGACGGCAAATTAAATGTATTTTTCAAAAAATGCAAAAATAATAAACGTTTGAGAAAAGACTATCCGAATGCCATAGACGGCGATAAAAAGAATACATGTGTCAGTGTCGAATTAAAAAGTAAAAGTGACATTGACAGTGGGGAAATCAAAATTAAAAACGAAAAAGTTACTAGTGTAGGGAAAACCGACGATGAACAAAATCGACTAAACGGTTGTGATTATTGTATAATTCAGAGCGATAGGGGAGCGATTGATTTTTCTTGCGATTCTTGCAATATGGCGACATATTCTTGCGATTTGTGTAATTTCCGCGCCAACACTAAAAACGTGATAAGAAATCACGTTTCGAGCTGCAAAAATATTGATGAAATACCTTGGAAACACAGCTATGTGTTAAATCAGACTTAGTTTGATAGAAAATAAGTTAAATTTAAAAAAACACAAGCAGTCGGTAAATGGGGCAATTTAGAACGGTTAATCAACCGCCTGCCAGATGGACCGACGATCTTGTGAAAATCGCAGGAAATCGTTGTATGCAGGTGGCATCGGACCGGTTACGCTGGAAAGCGATTGGGGAGGCCTATGTTCAGCAGTGGACAAGTATAGGCTGAAATGATGATGATGATGATGAATCAAAATTGAATGTGTATACAGAATTCCGTATCTATGATATCGGCCGTTGAGGAGCTCCTTCGTTATTGTCTGGAATCCTGGGTGTACAATCAGGTCATGCTTACATGCATTATCATCGGAACTGAACACAAATTTCAACTCTAATGAAGTTATTCTAATTCAGTTTCCAAGATTTAATTAGGTTAGTTTAAACTTTGCAAGTAAAGGCTTGTATATATCCATATTATTTTCTATACTTAGACTATGACTTGTCTAGATGGAGCATTGCTAACAAAAATGGCGCATTAAAGTGACTCTGTTACGCACTTTGTGTGTGGTTTGCTAAAATTAGATTTTTTTTCTATGATGTCGTTGCGTGACTACGCCTGTGCTTGCGTGCGGGAGTGCGCGTGTTCGTGCGTACTACTATTTATCTACCTTTTAGGTAGTCCCTTCTTATCAGCCACTACCGCCGCCCGCGGCATGTTCTCACCGACCCTTCCGATGCCTTTACATCCCTTCTTTCGGATACAGATACCGCACAAAGGATCAGACACCGACCTCGCCGGCGAGCTCGAAGAATCCCTTGCCCGCCGGCCGGTGCAGAGCACCACGGCGAGATACATAGTATACGCCCTCCCCCATAGCGACTGCCCAAGCCGAGGCCGTTCCTCCTTGAAGCGCTCTTGAGCTAGTTGCCCCCCTTGCCCTTCTGGCTCAAGCGTAGTGGTTGCACGCTCGTTGCAACAGCGTAGATCATTCACACACCAACCTATGGGTATGTATAACGTTACCGCCCGCGCGATGCTCCGTCTATACGAGTAATTAATCTAAGATTAAATAATACTGAATTTACAAGCTCTAATACTGTTAGCGATAGCTGAACGTTCTCAGTTTTTCAAACCGCATACATAATTCTTTTACGTCAAATCAATGATTTAAAACACTTACATGCGTTATATGCACTGCCATTAAAATAATTTTCAATTTAAGGTAATTAATGTATAACATATATAATGTGAATCGTAATTCACGCAAGACCTCGGACACCCCGATTAGATTATTGCTTTACACATTCAACACGAAAACCATATTTCAAATTTAAAGGGCTTTACCCCTTTTTTAAGCACTTTTATACCCCAATGAACAATGTAACTTGTACGTGTATGTGGGCGTATTGAGAATTTTTATTTTAAATGCATTTGACATCTCCGTCTTGCACTGAATCGAGTATAAATTTGGTTTGTTATAGCGCACTGAAGGAGTAAGTTATTTTGCAAATTAAATAAAAATGCAATACATTAAAAATTGTTGGAATCAATTTAGTTACCTATTAAGAACAAACTACTTTCAGGTCGTGCGTTTATAATGTTACAGCTTGTGAAAGAGATAGCAAGGCAACTATAACGTTACATATAACATTTCTTTAAATTTAACATTAATCGTCCTTTAGTTTTTGTATATAGTGCCTATAAAGAATGTATTTTACAAAAATAACTCGTCGCCTTCTAGTAAAAACTTTGGGAAATTTCATAATTTTCATTTGATTTAATTTATACTTTTTTTTTTCTTCGTGGCAATTGCGTTTACAAGGTTTACGAATATTCATTTCTAAATTAATTCAACTCCCCAATAAACTTGATGACAAAGATGATAATGAAATTGATGAAGTGCCCCACCCTGGATAGTAAAGTAATGGATACTTTACATACCACTTGCGACGGCCGTTTTGAGGGAAATCGAAAAGGCACGTTTTATCACTTTGTTACAATTACCTTCACTCATGCACCTATGCACATACATAATGGTTAATCCACCAACATTACACATTATAATTCGAAATAACACAAGTTTTGGAAATTAAAACAAATTGACAACATCACTCTTTGAATTTCCCACCAAAAAGCCTTTATGAATTAAAAAAAATTAAATCTACAGTTTGAAGAGTATGTTATCTCTTTTGCAGAACTAAGTGTTTTCACTCAAAGGTGACGACATGAGCTTATTTATACTGTCCCACTGATGGGCAAAGGACTAAAACAAAACATAACCTTACTTCTGCATTCGTGTAAATGAAGTAATATTTTTATTTTTCTATTTACCTATATCGTCACGGCCCCGAAGTGAATATAAAGAGGAGATGACGTTATTACATTTTCCTAAACAGTCAAGCGTGTCAATGCGCGGGGTGGCGCAGGACGAAGAGGATGTTACACCCCGCCCACTTTTGTATTTGCCGGCTAGTTGAGAATGACAGACTGACGTAAACCACGCCCAACGCGATGACGTCTCAAGGCCAATTCTCGTAATTAAAAGTGTTCAAAATGCAGTCCCAATCTAATCTCAATGCCATAATCTCACATTTGTTATTCTCGTAAAATATCGACATCGACCCAATCGAGATCGGACCAAAAGTTGAACTAAATGTGAACGGTATTCCGGTATAACTTTGAACTGACATTTTCATTTCAGTTCGATATTTTTTATTTAATCTGCGGAGGCTGAGATAAACATGTGATGACCAAATGATTAACAATATATTTGAAATTAAACAACTTGACATTATATCGAAATTCGACTGAGATGATAATGAAATCGGATCGATATTTTAGTGGAGCAGAATTCCAAATGTAAGTCAATTCATAATTAAATCTCAATTCAGTCAAGATTCAGTCTGTGTCAATTAAATACGTCAATTGGCCTTCAGGGCTTGGTTGGAAGACAGTGCACAGTTGCTTAGGTCGACTCCTCTTTATATTTCGTGATCACGCCAGATCCCTTGCGGGGTATTTTAATTTTTGTTATTTATAACGCGGAAGTTAGAACTACCCTATGTAATTATTGTATATAGTCGAAACATTGTGATACGTCACTTAATGTATTATGTATTTGTGAGATATGAGACACTTTCGTAAATACTTACATTCTGTTTAATCAACGTATTTCCTATATCAATCAAAATGTTAGTCGACGACTGTTTCGTACAGCGACTGTCCCAACCGAGGGCGCCAACTCGTGCATGTCGCCTCTTGCCCTTCTGGCTGGCTAGAGCGTAGTGGTTGCACGCTCGCCTTTAAGTCCGGTGAAGCTGTAAAGGCCTCGCGGCCAACAGCTTACATCATTCACACACACACAGACACGACTGTTTCGTTGGTCTAATGGTGACCAAAGTCCCATGTAACAGGGGGGGCGACGTATGGCAATATAATCAAAAAACCAAGAATGGAAAAAAAGAGAGAATTTAATAAGACGCGCCCGCGGTCCTTCTTCACCGGATCTTCTCAGTGGAGGCCGCGTCCCTATCCGGGGGTAGATCAGTAGTTAAATTACACCGTCACGCCTATATTCCCCAAGCGGGAGTGGCAGAGGTGTACTTAGTACACCCACTTTTCGCCAACGATGTCAGGGAGCGAGCCTATTGCCATATACCAGGCACAATTTCAGACTCCAAACTCATACTGGAAAGTTTTCGTTAGAAAAACAATATTTGTCCGACCTAGGATTTGAACCAGGATCTCGTGATCATAAAGCGATGCGCTTTGCCACTAGACCAACGAGGCAGTCAGACCAACGAGGCAGTCGGTCAGCAGTTGGTGTAACACTGGTTTTAAATGTAATGAATTACGAAAGTGTCTAATATACACCGTGTAATTCTATTCGTTCTGGAGCGAAAGCCCAGATGATTTATCAGACAAACTCAGATTCAAATAATTTTTATTGTATAAACCCTGCGGGGGCGCTTACAAATAGTTGATTTACATTTTTTTAAACTAATTTAACTACTAATCTACCATCTGATGAGAACGCTCCACTGAAAAGATCCGACGAAGAAACTCTGCGGGCTTCTCTTTCTTATTTTATTCTCTCTTTTTTCCATTCTTAGTTTTTTGATCATATTGTGTGGTGACAATGTTTAGGTTACAATTAAATAGTTTCCGATCTAGCTCCAGTGTGATGCCGTACGACCGAGATATGAGCCTAATGATATTATTTCTATAGAGTGTCTAAAGGATTCCAGATGCAGCAGTCCTCACAAGCAGCGCCCGTTTACGAGTGACTACTGGAACAACCATCTTCTGTTTTGTGTTCCAAAAAAAGTTAAAGAAGGACACTTCAGTTAGTAACATGCCCATAACAATACTAGGGGAAAGAGTAGCAATGTTGGCCCCCCTCCAATTATTGGCACTTTGAACTTTAAACACAATTATTAAGGATTTACAGCTTATAACTAGTCAACTAGTAGATTTAAAAAATATATCATACCTTAATTCAACAAAATTCAATTAATAAAATATATATTTTGGTTGCCTGGAAGAGATTGCTGTTTGTACAATTACAGACCGCCAATTATACTACCATTTATATGTGTATATTTTATTTTCTTTGTTTGTTGTTCTTTGCTTATGTTGGTGTACAATAAAGTGTATTCTGTTCTATTCTATTTTCTAACTGGAAATACTGAAAAAAAATTCCTTTTCGTCAAGCGGGAGCGCTCGTGACGAATTGCTACGAATTTTCACAAAAAGTTGCTATGTGTGTGTAAGTTGCTTGCTGTTTGTCTTACTTAAATCAAGTTATAGTAAGGCTTTTTGACATAATATGGGTGTAAGTGTTCTTATAATACGGTAATTTAGTGCATTGAAAACCCGTATACCAAGCGCAAATTGACATTGAAGAGCGGCGCGGCTCGTCAACTGGCCGGTAGATACCTTGTGTTCCGGATTTTCACCCTAGCTCTGATATTCGGACAGGTCAGTAGGTAGATATTACTTATGTTACTTATTTAAGTGTTCTTTTTAATAATTTGTTGATTACCAGTGAACAGTAGGCATTGGATACATCACCTGGACCTCGCTAGGACGACTTAAATTACACCGTGTATTTACAATTGTATCAACTAAGCAGCTAATAATGGTTAGCAGGTAATAATGGTTTTTATAAAATAAACTTTTGAAGTAACAATTGTCTATATATTTTCCCTTCCGCGCGACTTCTTACCCGGTCGACAACAGCGCCACCTACCGGGTCTATGTTATATATCCTATGATACTGCTAGATTAGGTTCTTCTGGTTCGACCGTAGTGGTTGCGCGCTCGCCCTCTTGTCCAGTGAAGCTGTAAAGGACGACAGCGTAGATCATTCACACACAAATCTGGTAAGCTTTGCAATGGTGAAAGAATCATTAAAATCGGATCAGTAGTACTGGAGATTACCCCGAAAATCCAAACTCACAAACTTTACCTCTTTATAATATTGGTAAAGATCACCCTAAATTCCTTGAGGAAAAAGCCCGACGGTAGAGTTTCAAACTGTATTTCCTCACAGACTCGGTTTCCTCAACTCTTATAGTATGTCTCATACACGCTCCCCGGTTACGGAAACTCTTGACTTGCCCTTCAGATAAGACTGACTACTCGTATATTCTAAAAGTATCTAGGTACCTGTATCATCATGCTAAACGCTGGAATAGCCTGAAAGAGAGTTTCGTAGAATCCGCGAAAGAAGTATGCGGTTGCTCAAAGAAGCATAGAACAGCAAAAGGTGATGCATGGTGGGATGCGGAGTTGCAAAGCTCCGTAGCAAGTAAGAAGAAAGCGTGGCAGGACTATGTTTCTTCTTTGAACCTGAGTGCCAGTATGACAGAAATGAGAAAAGAAATATACCGGCACTTTACAACAGGGCCACTAAAATTTTAGTGAAAGAAAAGCGTGAAAGAGCCTGTACGATTGAGGAGGAGAGGCTGGCGAAGAACTTCGAGAACAACACCAAACTTGGAGCAAGGTGAGAAAGGCTTGAGGTGATTCGTCAGTCTCCAGAATGGAAAGGATCAAATCTAAAGATGGTGACATTCTTGCAGACAGACAAGCTGTGCTAAACCGGTGGAGTGAATATTTTGGAGAAATGTATGGAGATGCCCCGGATACCAGAATCAACAGAGGACATCACTGGAAGAAGTTGAATGGGCGATAGGAAGTATGAAAAATGCTAAAGCTGCGGGAGTAGACATGATATCTGTGGAGATGATGGATTGAATGGAATTATGGTGAAACTTGCGTCCGTGACGCCTTCTGAGTCCTTGCAAATCTTTTCTGGAGAACCCGTAGAGTCTCTACAGATTGGCGCCGCGCAGTTATAGTACCATTGTATAAAGGCAAGGGCTTACAATATGACTGCGCCAATCCATCCAGCCATCAGTTTGATCAGCTTGGCAGCCAAGGTGTACGATAAAATTATTGAACGGAGAATGCGCGAGAAGTCCGATGGAATGTTGTGCGAGGCACAAGGGGGTTTCAGGTCCGGAAGAGGACGTTCGAAACAAGTTTTCTCTCACCGCAACATCGTAGAGAAGCATCTGGCAGTGGGCCGGAAGGTTTTTGCGGTTTTGTGGATCTGGAGAAGGCGTTTGACAGAGTTGTGCGAAAGAGACCATGGGACATTTTGCCAGAGTATGGTACAGATGACACTGTTGCGAGCCGTCCAGTCCACTGAGGACTGCAAGGCATGCGTACGGGTGGGTAGTAACAGGTCACCCTGGATTGACGTTGAAGTCGGCGTCAAGCAGGGTTGCGTGTTGTCTGCTAGACTGTTTAAAATATATCTGGATAAAAGTCTTCAAAGACTGAAAGCGATGAATGTACAAATGGGTGACCTAGTGGTAAATCATCAACTATATGCAGATGACGTGGTTTTATTAGCGCCAACAGCGACTGATCTGCAAACACTAGTCACAGTTATAAAAGACGACTGCATGAACAGTGGCTTACATTTGAATGTAAAGAAAATCAAAATTATAGTTTTTGAACGGGAAGAAACTAGATCGAATGCAAGGATTGTGGTTGGTAATGATATGTGGTGGAGCAAGTGAATGAATTTGTATATCTTGGATGCGCCTTCAGTAAGGATGGGAAATACACCGCTGAAGAACAGAGTGCAGGGAACAGAGTAAATGGTGCGATGGGATAGCTACTTGGGAGCCGGCACTTAAGCCAAACGGCGTAGCTGGCCATATATAACAGAGTTCTTGGCCCAACGCTGTTATATGGTAGCGAGAGCTGGGTATGTAAGAAGGAGAATGAAAGTAGGATAAATGTGGTGGAAATGCGGCAGATGTGCGGAGTGAAGCTGACGCAGTAAGAAAGCGAGTAGGTATGAAGGATAGTATCGGCGTAAAGATGAGAAAGGGTATGCTCCGTTGGTTCGGGCATATAAAATGGCAGAAGAAAGAATGACAAAACAGATTTACAATAGGAAAGTGGAAGGATGTAGGTACCGGGGAAGACCTAGACTATCTTACCACGACCAAATAGACCGAGTCTTATCTAAAGGGCAAGTCAAGAGTATCCGTAACCGGCGAGCGTGTATGAGACGAACTATGGGAGTGGAGGAAACCATTGAGGTATGTAAGAAAAGAACCTGTTGGAACTCTGTACTCTTTGCCTACCCCGCAAGGTATCTGGCGTATATAGATAGATAAAATTCTATACAAAACTGACTTGACATTTCTCACTTTTGACAGTTTCTCAACTATAGAATAAAAATGATATGCTAAGTCTATGCTAAGTAAATACTTGAGTAAAAGTAGATTATATGACACTTAATTTTTTTTTATCTTGTCAAACTTGACATTGGCAGAATCATCGATTAATGATGGAGCCATAGATTATAATTAAAAGTGCGGTATAAGTATCTACTTAGGAATGTAAACACGGGCGGGATAGTCTAAACAAACATTCTAATTTGTATTAAAACATGTAATAAAAAGATAAACAATATTTTCCATAACTTTGTCTATTTATTTATTTGGTATGAGTTACAATTGTATTAACAACGATTGCTGCACTGAGCTCGTGGCATTATTATCAGGTTTTAAAAATCTGCGCTGACATTGTGTTGTGTACAACAAACTGAGCATTTCGATATCTCTAGTACTCAGATCCGTCCGATGCCCCATCGTTAAAGTCCTTTGCCATAGGTGATCCTGAAAAACATAAAAATCAGCCAAACTGTCTGCTGGGCAAAGACCTTCTTTCACAAATCCAGGACAGAGATTAGGTCATACTCAAGCACGCGGACCCAGTGCGGGGCGGGGAAGGCAGATGCGCGGGCACCTGCTGGTGGATCATAGCAAGGATGGATCAATGGATCTTCCAATTCGGCTTAACGACTACCATCATTAAGTGGTTATCGGGACCAACGGATTAACGTGCCTTCTGAAGTGACGGACGATTTAGTTCAGTGGTTAATAGCTTTAGTCGTTGACCTTAATCTTTATGTGGTCCACAAATATTTGTTACGGTCTGGGTGTTTGTGTATGTGGATTTCATGTCCCGATTGGTCCCGATTACGACTTAATGATGGCAGTCGATACGCCAAGTAGGAACCCTTATAAGACTTGCTGAGATTCACCAGAAGGTGCCCACAAACCTGCCTTACACACCGCATTGGCTCCGTTTGCTGGAATATGACTAATCTAATATGTGTGTGTGTGGTACATAATAGCCCAACACCTGCCTACAAGAACATACCTGCACTGGTTGTACAGTTTGAGCTCCAAGAGAACAGTCGCGGCACATAAAGTTGGCCGGCGCGTGGGTAACGCTGTCGAAGTCATACGATGAATCTTCGCCCTGCGGGTTCCTCATCCATGCTTCAGCCGGCGTCTTCTCAAGGTAATGCTCTTTACCTAAAGAATCAAAATCAAAAGATTTTGTTCATGTAGACCAAGAAATTGTGGCAGGATTTGCCAAAGGAAAGATCTTCCAGCCAGACGGGTGTGGTGTGGTGTTTGCAACAAGTAGATATTTAAACTAACAAACGTTAATAAAAAAATATATAATTATATGACCTCGTCATAAAAAACGGCCCAACTCAACTTAGCAACCAGCGCTGGTTTTCCGTCGGGCCGGTTGGTGCCGTCACAGACGCCAACAAAACAAAATAAAAACTGAGTCGAGTAAATCGAAACAGAAAAAACATAAACTTACAAAGAAACAAATAAACGAAACAAACAAATAAATACCGCGAACAAATAACAAAACCAAATCGGAGACGAACTATGAGAGTGGAGGAAGCCAGAGAGGTATGTAAGGAAAGAACCTGTTGGAGCTCTGTACTCTCTGCCTACCAAGGGATCTGGCGTGATGATATAGATATATATATATATGTATATATATATATATAAATAGATACACTAACCTTTCTCCATATTCTTCCAGTTGATTGTGATGTAGTTGTCTCTATCGAAGCGGTTGGACATCATGGGCATTCCGAGGACCCTCATAAGAAGGTTAAGGGTATGCGCGCTGTGCCCAGGAGCACCATGCGCCATTGACGATAGCTGGACTTTCTGGAAAGATAGACAAATACTAAACATAAACCAATAAGTTGATATGTCAGGACATCTCTTCTCTGGTAGTCCAGAGATGGGCAATATGTAATCAGATTAATTATAACCATTGCATTTAGAAATATTAAATTATGATTCAAAATTAAAAGAATTTGTGCATCCGCTTTATTTTTGGGCTCCGAAAATACGATCATGTGTCGGAAATTCGGGCGCGGTATAAGTGGTTGCCTATTCGAGGTCGTCGAGATACTCACATTCTTTCAGTCCTTTATTCTATTCTCCATAATCCTAATTCTCCAACTTATCTAAGGGAACGCTTTGAGTTTCTAGTCCCCAGGGGAAAACCCTGCCGCACATCTTCTTCCCTTCTGCTCCGCACTCCCCATCACACTTCTAGCCTTTATAGTGGTTCGTTTACTGTTCGTGCAGTGCAGCTTTGGAATTCACTCCCACACTCTATACGCGGAAGCGTCTCACTAGACGTGACGACTTTACTTTAAGAGGAAAATTAAAGAGCATTTCCTTTCATCATATATATATATATATATATATATATATATATATATATATATATATATATATATATATATATATATATATATATATATATATATATATATATGTAATATATTGTATAATTATGTATAGTTAGTTCTTTGCATATTTTACTTCGATTGTACACTTGGTACTGTCCTCTGTATTTTCATCTCTCTATGGCTATTAGGTTTGCTGTTAGAAAACTCAATTTTGAGTTGAGCTCGCCTTTGTACATAAACTTTCCCATCTTATTGTTGTTATAATTAAACGTGTACCATAAAGAATAAAAGTTTAATCGTAAACGTTAAGGATTACTGTTAGCGCCATCTATTAGCTACATAGGTAATTAGATCGGGGTTTATGTTTCCACCACATCTGTGTCACCACCGCTGCGCGCCATCTGGCGTAGGGCGGCCTAAGCTGCTTCTACCCCCTCCGACGGAGCAGCCCGATCAGTGTGCCTAGATGACTGTGCGACAGCGCATCCTTCTCGTTGGACGTGTTGTTGTGTTGACCCCCGCGCGCACACTCCGAGCATACGAAGAGCCTTTGTCTTCGTATGTCGAAAACGCGAAGAAGGAAGGATTCCGAAAGCTAGCACCGCTTGCGTCCACCCCGGGGTGCTAAACAATCAGCGAGCCGCGTGAGGTCTCCGAGCGCTAGGCCGTCACCTATAGCCAGGCGCACTGGTGGATCTCCGGAGCAAAAGGTACGTGGATTGCATAAGCCCCCAGTCGAATATTTATATAACAGTTACCATCTTCCGCAATACAGTCCACTTTGTGGGCACGGGCGGCGGCCGCTTTCGGGATTGGGAGAACCGCGTCTCCATTGTTTGTGGTCCCCCTCGTCGGATTGTTGAGGACTATTGTTTGCAGTAGCTGACCGCCGTGGTCACAGTAGTTAGGTTGGTCCCGCGACTAGTTAGTTGCGCCCGCGCTAGGTGTTGCCCTACGACGAGAACCGTTCTCGTTGTTATATTTCCTACGGTCTTATTGGGTTTGCCAACTAGTAGTTAGTGTTTAAACCGCATATTCGTAACAATAATAGTAATATTTGTTCTGTTTTTGTTACGTACCATAGGTAGGTACCGTTTGAATATCTTGTTATTTGTGAGATATCGCAATATAATTATAACTTATAGTTACCACCACCTTTGTAACATATAATAATATTTTTTTATATCGTTTGAATAGATTATTAGCAGATATTTCGGGAATTAACAAATATTTTTGAATTTGTTAAATTTAATTGTAGGTAGTTCTGTGTATCGCGCCGCGCCGTGCACGACCGGTGCACGGTCATTGCTAAGTAGGTCACAAGTTGTACTTTGAACCTTTGTAGAATCTTCGAGTTTAATATTGGGATTTTAGTAGTTATTAGTTTATTTTATTCAAAATGTCGAAAGGTGAAACCGCTGATTGCGAATTAACTATTTTAGAATGCAAACGTAACGCGATATTTGAATTTTTTCAAGAAATTTATGATTCGATCAAGAAGATAAAAGATAATGATCAACCTGCAAAGGACAGGTTCTTATGTACCGTTTCCAATATAGATAACATGAGAACAGAGTACATCGAGGTATTGGATAGTTATAACAAACGTTTGCTTTCCGTCAATCCAACCGCTAAACCCAATTATAAATGTTTAATCGCATTTGAACAGCTGTATAGCCGTGTCAAGAGCTGTAAGGCACAGTTCTCCACAACTTCTCAGTCGCCAGCGAGTGGTTACTCGCCACTTAAGGGTCGGCCCTCGCTGCCGCCCATTGATTTAGTGTCGTTTGATGGTGATATTCGCTCGTGGCCTTTGTTTTACGCAAGCTTTAAGTCTACCATTCACGATAATCCCTCGCTTACAGACTCGGAAAAGTTATATTATTTATTAGGTAAAATAGGCAGCAAAGCACAAGCAGTTTGTGCTGGCATTACACCCAGCGCAGATAATTACGCACTTATTTTACAAATTTTAATTGATAAGTACGAAGACAAACGTATGCTGGCTTCTACTTACTTGAATCAGTTATTGGATTTTAAGCCTTTAAACTGTGCTTCTGCTGATAATTTTAATTTATTTCTCGATAAGTTTGTAACGTCCGTACGAGCCTTAAATAATCTTAAATTAGATGATTTGTCAAACTTAATTCTTTTGCAAGTAGCGTTGAAAAAACTTGACCATGAGACTGTTCGTTCTTTTGAGATGAGTGTTAGTTCGACTGCTATACCTACGTTTGAGAACTTGGTTGAGTTTGTAACAAGTCAATCTAAGATTTTACAACGGACTCCCGCGTCAAATTCTACAAGAAAAGTAGAAGGTAGTAGGCACCGCGTTAGTAATCAGCCACCCAAGTTGCATACATTTGTAAACGTTGTCGACGATAAAAAATGTATGTGTATCTCAGTTAAACATTCCCATTTGTATAAATGTCCCGCGTTCAATAAAATGCCGCCAGAGACTCGTTTTAAAACTGCAAAACGGCTGTATGCTTGTTTTAATTGTTTAAGTTTGAAACATATGGCTTCAGAATGTCATTCCACTAGTGTTTGTTCGTTATGTAAACGCAGGCATCATAGTTCACTTCATTTTGAAAAACCACCATTCAAAGCGGAATCGAACTCTGACTCCCAAGCGCTCTCCGTGCTAACCACTACGCCATCGGGTCCGTCACCCGTGCGTGCGAGTGAGGCAAGTGGTGTGCGGCCGCCTACAGTGAAACAGCGAACGGACGTGTCGTTATGTACGACATCCATTGCCGCGTCGAACTCGGTACTTGCGCCTGCGCATCATACCGCGGCCGTTAATAGCCAGCAATGTAATGCGAACACAACGGTTTTACTTGCGACCGCGCAAGTAATTATTTTCGATAGTGCAGGTCGTGAACATGTAGTTAGGTGTTTACTTGATAGTGCATCTCAGAGCAATTTCATTACTTCTGAATGCTTAAATCGTTTAGGTATTAGGCCGAGCGATATACCGCGTACCGTAGTTAAGGGGATAGGTGGTTCGGAAAAAATAATTAAGGGTTCCGCAAACTTTGAGATTTATTCACGATTCAAAAGGAACGTGAAATTTGAGATTACCGCGTTGGTATTAGATCGTATCACGGACAACTTGCCGACCGCGTCTGTAGATATGTCCGCGCTTCCGCCGATGGAAGATCTGCCGCTCGCAGACAGCACGCTCGGCACGCCCCGCGGTGTGGACGTGCTGCTCGGTGCAGCGGTTTTCCCGCACCTTTTGATGCCAGGCGTCGTCAGAGGGGACGCGTCCGGACTGGTAGCAATAGAAACCGTCTTGGGTTTTGTGGTAATGGGCGCCGTGCCGATTATCAGTGCGTGTGGGCGAGGTGAGTGCGCGACCGCGTGCGCACACCGCGCCTCTTGTACTATTACCGCGTGCTGTTGTTCTGTAGCGCCGGAGCGGCCTATAGACCAGCTAATTAGTAGGTTTTGGGAGCTAGAGGAGCTGAAAATCCCGCAACCTCATCATCCGGCAGATGATGAGTGTGAACAGTTTTACCGCACTACCACTACACGCGATATCGTTAGCGGTAGGTATATTGTGGCATTGCCATTCCGCGATTCGGTTAATATGTTGGGTGAATCATACGAGACAGCTCGTAAGCGCTTTCTTTGTCTAGAAAGAAAGCTCGAGTCTTCCCCTACATTGCGGGCCGCTTACGATCAAGTGATTCGCGATCACCTTAATCAAGGTTACTTAAGAGAAGTGACCGATGACGACCCATCCGCTCCGATGTATGTGATCCCACATCACGGAGTTATCCGCAAGGATAAAGTCACAACTAAGTTACGGATTGTCTTAGATGCTAGTTGTAGGACTAGCACAGGAGTGTCACTGAATGACATTTTACATAGCGGACCGAATCTACAGGGTGATCTTTTTAAGATTATTTTAAACTTTAGGTTATTCGCTGTAGCACTGACCGCAGATTGCAAGCAAATGTTCTTACAATTAATCATGCAGGAAAAAGATCGCCGATTCCAGCGTATTTTATACCGGTTTAGCCCAGATGACCCGCTGATTGTATTAGAGTTCAATAGAGTTTGCTTCGGAGTGAAATCAAGTCCATTCCATGCGCTGCGCACCATCGCGCAGTTAGTAAGCGATGCAGGAGACAGGTACCCACGCGCCCGCGCCGCGCTCGCCGCCGACTCGCTTTATATGGACGACGTCGCATTCTCCGTCCCCGCGGACGAAGAAGGCATCGCCGTGGCCACCGAGCTCATCGATTTGTTTGAATCCGCACGAATTGATCTAGTCAAGTGGAACAGCAACACCTTATCTGTTTTAAAAAATTTACCTGGGACACATGTTCTTCGCCGTGACGTCGAATTTGATAAGTCCGACCAATACAAAGTGTTAGGTTTGCGGTGGTCGACAGAAAATGATACTTTTCATTTTATAGTGTCGCCGCTGACAGGTAAGTGTACTAAGCGTTCCATTTTGTCAACCGTAGCCCGCCTCTGGGATTTAATGGGATTCGTGGCCCCCGCAATTCTTTATGCTAAACTGCTGATCAAACAGCTTTGGCAGTTGAATCTCGACTGGGACGAGGAACCGCCACCTCATGTCGTGAGACGATGGAAACAATTTTGTTCAGAGTTACCATCTTTGAACGAACTTAAAATCCCGCGACATTTAGGTGTGCGCAGCGATTGTGTCGTCACGTTGATCGGGTTCTCGGACGCGAGTGAACATGCATATGGAGGTGTTGTGTACATGCATGTTTCTTCCGCGAGCGTCAACACCATCCGCCTGGTGTGCGCTAAATCTAAAGTCGCGCCAATGAAGCCGCTGTCCGTGGCACGACTAGAGCTGTGCGCTGCAGGCCTGCTGGCGCAGCTGCTTCGCACCGTCGTGGACACTTACTCTTCACGCGTTCCCGGCTTGAAAGTATATGCTTTCACAGATTCAAAAGTCGTTCTGTATTGGATAAAAGGTTCCCCCCACCGCTGGCAGACGTTTGTTGCTAATCGCGTTGTGAAGCTAACCGATAACATACCCGCGAGCGATTTCTATCATGTATCCGGAACAGATAATCCAGCGGATTGTCTGTCTCGCGGATTGACGCCTGCTAAGTTGGTTTCACACCCATTGTGGCACCAGGGACCGCCGTGGGCTCTGTTAGACTCTACGCAGTGGCCGTTGAAGGACATCGATTATATACCTGCAGATATCCCTGAGCAGAGGATCCTCGCACATCCTGTAACGTCTTCCGCGCCTCAAGAAGATGGTGATATACTTGCGTTAGCTAACCGCTGCTCATCGTGGAGCAAGTTACTACGAAGTTTAGTTTTGGTGTACCGTGTTTTGAAAGTTTTACCTCGCCGAGAGAATTTGTTTATTACCGCAATTGATTTGGAGTTTGTTGAAAGGAAATTACTACATTTTTTACAGAGGAAGTATTTTTATGATGATTTTATTAATTTACGAAATAATGAGAATTGTTCAGCCGCGTTAATAAAGCTCAGACCATTTGTAGAAGATGAATTGATTCGTGTTGGAGGTCGTCTCGCGAATTCTGATTTAAAATTTTCGTCGAGACACCCTATGGTGTTACCGCGTCGAGGTCACGTCGTCGACTTGCTTATAGATTATTACCATCGCAAGTACTTGCATGCGGGTCCTGAGTTAGTGATGTCTTTGCTTAGGCAAAAATACTGGATTTTGTCTGCGAGACGTATTATTCGACAGCGTATTCATAAGTGCAATGTCTGTTTCAGAATGAAACCCAGACCATCTTTTCCGTTGATGGCAGATCTGCCAGACAGTAGAGTTAAACAGGTAGCTAAAGCTTTTACGCACACCGGTTGTGACTACGCAGGTCCCATCTCTTATACGCCTATCAGACGTCGCGGAGCTAAGGCACTCAAGGCGTACCTTTGCGTATTTACCTGTCTGACCACTCGTGCTGTGCACATTGAGTGTACAACAGATCTTAGTACCGTTAGCTTTCTGGCTGCTCTAAAACGATTTTTGTCACGCCGCGGCCCTGTCAAGGTCTTGTATTCTGACCACGGTACAAACTTTGTAGGCGCTAATTCCTATCTGAAAGAACTGTATAAATTTTTGAATTCGGAGTTTCGCCCGCGTTTTGAAGAAGAGTTGACTGAGAACCGCATTGAGTGGAAATTTATCCCGCCTACTTCACCACACTTTGGAGGCTGTTGGGAGAGTATGGTCAAAATCATTAAAACGCATTTGTTTAAGGTTATCGGTCAACAGCTTCTGTCATATGAAGAGCTTATTACAGTTCTTGCACAAATAGAGTGCATACTCAACTCGCGTCCTCTCACGGTTTTAAGTTCAGATCCAACTGAACCGACCGCGTTAACACCAAGCCATTTTCTGCACACCGCGCCGTTGTGCTCGTTTCCGGCAGCTGAAGTTGAAGCCGTTAGTATACTTCAGCGTTATAGTTTATTAGATATGTTAGTTCAGTCATTCTGGAAGCGATGGAGTCTCGAATATTTGCATGCGCTGCAAACCAGAGAGAAGTGGAACACGCCCGCTGTCCCTATAGCTCTTGGCACGGTCGTTATAATTATTGTGGATGCCGCGCCACCTCTCGCCTGGCCACTAGGCGTAGTGGAAAAGCTTCACGCGTCCAAAGATGGTACTGTTCGCGTTGTCGCAGTCCGTACCGCTAAAGGTACGTTTTTGCGTCCGGTTGTACGGTTGTGTCCGTTGCCGAACCAGTAGGCTAATTTATAACCGCGTAGAAATAGTTTTATTAGATATTCGTGCAGTATTGTATTTCTGCAATATCTGCATAATTTAATTGAGATATCCGCCGCGAATTTAGGATATTGTTTGGTGAATAGGTAACTTTAATGGCAACCCATTAAGGGCGGGGGAAATGTTAGCGCCATCTATTAGCTACATAGGTAATTAGATCGGGGTTTATGTTTCCACCACATCTGTGTCACCACCGCTGCGCGCCATCTGGCGTAGGGCGGCCTAAGCTGCTTCTACCCCCTCCGACGGAGCAGCCCGATCAGTGTGCCTAGATGACTGTGCGACAGCGCATCCTTCTCGTTGGACGTGTTGTTGTGTTGACCCCCGCGCGCACACTCCGAGCATACGAAGAGCCTTTGTCTTCGTATGTCGAAAACGCGAAGAAGGAAGGATTCCGAAAGCTAGCACCGCTTGCGTCCACCCCGGGGTGCCAAACAATCAGCGAGCCGCGTGAGGTCTCCGAGCGCTAGGCCGTCACCTATAGCCAGGCGCACTGGTGGATCTCCGGAGCAAAAGGTACGTGGATTGCATAAGCCCCCAGTCGAATATTTATATAACAGTTACCATCTTCCGCAATACAGTCCACTTTGTGGGCACGGGCGGCGGCCGCTTTCGGGATTGGGAGAACCGCGTCTCCAATTACAAAATGTCAAAATTACATTTTGCCCATCTCTGTGTACTACCTACTACTATTCCCAATTTACACACACACTTTCCGCGTTCAGGTTCTCTCTCCTTCACTTCCTACACTATCAGTGCCGGGCACTCCCTTCGTTGGTGGTTTTTTGAGCAGGAGTCAAAAACTGATAGGCCACGCCCACTCAGTGTGGCTGGTTTAGAAATCTTTTTTGGAATGATAGGAAAAAAATATTTTTTTTAAATGTTAAGAATAAAAAATATATAAAATACAAAAGAGAATGTGAGGGTGGTGCATCAGAAAAACCATGGTAAAGTTAGTATAAAAATTGCCTTGAGGATATTTTTATGAAAACAATATCGTTTAAGAAAATCTAATAGCTCGAGTTTTCTGCAATCATAAGAGAAACACAGAGCGGTGCTTGAAGTACGAAGGGAGTATGTGAACAGGCGGCTTTTGTCGGGAAATGGCGGCTCTAACAATGTATAAACCGGGTACTAGATAAGACACCTCAAGTAAAAGTTAAGAGTGTATACACTTTTGTTCCCTTTGTTCCGAGTGGTTCCCGCAACGTGACCCCTTCGAGTGCTAAGTTTAATTTTAAGAATATGCCTTCATGTGCCCTGAGATACTGTTTAAAAAACTCCAGAAGCATACGATTTTATCATCTATGAAAACAGAAACATTCCCGCTAACACCGCGGTCATCAAGTTAAGGTACAGTCAACCCGACGTTTAGCCGCGGCCGCGGTGGCCCCCCAGCGGCAATCACGTTTGCGATCAGTATCTCCATATGATAGCGCGTGCAGAACGCAGGACGCGTTGGTGTGAACATTTTCTTATAAATATTACTGCAGGAGCTGATCGCCACCGGCACCCCACCGCGGCCGCGGCTGAACGCGTTGGTTAGGCCGTATTACGCCCATTTTTCGTTTGAACTAGCCTTCTAACACGTAGGTACATTAAACCCTAATGGCATAGAAGGGGTCATTTTGAATAAGCAGTAATTTCAAGAAAGTTAGTAGTCATTCCAGTAAGTTTTAATTTTGATAAAGTTACTACAATTATAGCGTAAAATAACTATTTTAAGGAAGCAAGAAGTCATTCTGGAAATCACCGTTTTCATATATTAATTCTGTAGGCCAGTTCTCGTATTTAATTGACACTAAGACTGAATTGAGATTTAATTATGAATTGACTGACATTTGGTATTCTGCTTCACTATAGTATCGATCCGATTTCAGTATCATCTCAGTCTAATTTCGATATAATGTCAAGTGATCACGTGTTAATCTTAGCTGCCACAGTCTAAATAAAATATATCTAAATGAAATCTTCAATTTGACGATGTTTTGTATATTTTGTTGTTCATGCCAATTCAAAATTTTATCGGAATTCCGTTTACATTTTGTTCAACTTTCGGTCCAATCTCGATTTGGTCGATGTCGATATTTCACGAGAATACCATTTGTGCGATTTATGACATTGAGATTAGATCGAGACTGCAGTTTGAACACTTTTAATTACGAGAATTGGCCTTCTGGTAAGTACTTAAGGCATTTTATAAAAGTCATTTTAAACCGAATCCGTACTCACTCTAGCTGTTAAATCTTTTATTTTGTTAGGTACTGCTACGTGAAGCCCGTAGTCATTTTAGTATTTTAGAAAAGTAATTTCGATTTTTCTTGTTACCTGCTGGCCCTTGGTGAAGCCAAGCATAGGCAATTCCTCCCCCTCCTTCGAGAACCAAATATAGTTCTTAGGCACCAAGACATCATCTTCTACGATCTCCTGGAAGACCACACAGCTCGCCAGCTCGATGGTAGTCATAGCGTATTTTAGTATACCGTATTCTGGCGACGAACCTGTTGGGATAAAATCTTTTATATACTAGCTTATGCCAACGGTTAAGGAAAAGACCGTAAGGAAACCTACATGCCTGAGAGTTCCTCGAAGGTGTGTAAACTTCGCCAACCCGCACTGGGCCAGCGTGGACTATGGCCTTAACCCTCTCAGTTTGAGAGGAAGCCCGTGCCCAACGGTGGGACAGTTTCTTAACAGGGCTAATATTATTATACCTCTTGCTCTGGCAGTCGTGAATTTTAAAAACAGGTTTTTGTACTAAAACGTTAGTTTTAAAACTCCCAACTGATTTTCGTTGTGTAATACAGACTTAAATTTTGCAAACGCGTCCAATCGTAGTAATCCGCTAATCGTAGCTGCCGGCGACTACGAACCCAACTCCCTTCCTATCAGCCGCTACCGCCGTCCGCGGCATGTTCTCACCGACCGTTCCGATGCCCTTACATCCCTTCTTTCGGATACAGATACCGCACACAGGATCAGACACCGACCTTACCGGCGAGGTTGAAGAATCCCTTTCCCGCCGGCCGGTGCAGAGCACCACGGCGAGACACCTAGTGTACACCCTCCCCCATAGCGACTGCCCAAGCCGAGGCCGTCCTTGAGGCGCCCTTGAGCTAGTTGCCCCCTTGCCCTTCTGGTAGTGGTTGCACGCTCGCCCTCTTGTCAGGTGAAGCTGTAAAGGCTCCGCGGCCAACAGCGTAGATCATTCACATACACACAATAAAAATCATATGGATGCGAGCAACGTTGGCCTCCAATCTAAATGATACATACTTACGCTCGTAGCGCTGTGCGACCACGTTGTTCTAGGGATCTCAAAGGTGAAGCAGGGTTTTTTGGCGGAAAATCGTAAAGTGATGTCGTCAATTTGTTGTGATTTCCAAAAGGTGTGTTATTTCGAATTATAATGTGTAATGTTGGTGGAATATTAACCATTATGTATTCCTATATGTGCATCAGTCCACTGCTGGACATAGGCCTCTCCTAACACGCGCCATTGCACACGGTCCTCCGCCTCCAGTCTGTCCCAGTGACCTTTTTGAGGTCGTCGGTCCATCTAGCTGCGGGCCGTCCTACTTTACGCTTACCAAGTCGCGGTCTCCACTCTAGGACACGCTTGCTCCATCGGCCGTCGGTCCTTCTGCAGATGTGACCAGCCCATTGCCACTTTAGCTTACTGAGTCTGCGAGCTATGTCGGTAACTTTGGTTCTTTGTCGGATTACCTCGTTACGAATTTTATCCTTCAAACAGACACCGAGCATAGCTCGCTCCATAGCCCGCTGTGCGACTTTGAATTTGTGGACTAGTCCCACTGTGAGTGGCCACGTCTCGGCCCCGTAAGTCATATGTGCATGAGTGAAGTTCATCAATTTCATAATCATCTTTGTCATCAGGTTCATTGGGGAGTTGAATTAATTTAGAAATGAATATTCGTAATACTTGACATTGGCAAAATACGCGTCGTCGTGATGCCATAAACATAAAAAAGGTGAAGCAGCGTTCGGCTTACGGCCGGTTCCTATATCCAACTCGTGGATAGATTTGCCTACTACGGATAGAATTTTGACATATATTATATGGAAAATCTGTCAAAATTCTACTGACAGTAAGCAAATCTATCCTTGATGAATGTAGGAACCGGCCGTTAATCGGTATATCTGAGATAAGTGACCGTATGTAGCATTTTCATATTCGAGCATCTCCGTGCTTCGGAAGGAGCTTGCTCCCGGTTACAATCTAATATGATAGTCGTTAAGTAGAGTTGGAAGCATTATAGGCGGCTTGATAAGTTTCACCAGCAGGTGTCCACAAACCTGCCTCCACCGCACCGTACTGGTTCCGTATGGTGGATTATGACCTAATCTCTCTCACCTCGATTTGTGAGAGGCTTTGCCCAGCAGTGGGAAAGTACAGGCTGATTATTACTTACGCAAGTCCTCGTCCACTTTATACATAACGATGGCAAGAGGCCATATTTTATCTCTATAGTAAATCTGGTTGCTTCTCGAGAACAACATGGTTTCTCCGGGGTATCTCCTCGATTGGACCAGCTTTTGGGTCAGCTCCCCACATTCTTTGTGGTAGTGTGCGTTGATGAAGTTCCTGTCTGTTGCTGATAGAAGATTTGTGCTTGATGGGTCTTCATCCTAGAATAGACAAGTAGTTGGCCTGACATCGTTGTTTCGGCAGAAAATAGGCGTAAGCCACAAATTCGGCATGTCGATTTAAATCAATTTATAAAAACTAGTGGTCGCCCATTGGTCGAAATTCGACCTACTCTTTCATCGTTTGCTGGTTATGTTTGACATCCAGTATATATATATATATATATATAAATATATATATATATATATATATATATATATATATATATATATATATATATATATATATATATATATATATATATATATATATATATATATATATTTATATATATATATATTATTAGCGTTTACAATAAACAAAAGAGTATATATGCGTGTGTGTCAAATACATGTAGTGTGTGCAATGTTTTTTTATTGATTTAATGTATTTTTTATGCAATATTTAAAAAAAAATATTAGCATTCTGCAATCCTTCTCTATGTAAACTATAAGTGTGGGAAATTTCATACTCCTCCGTTTGCACAATTTCCGTAAAAAGGGGTACAAAGTTTTTGCTTCACGTATTAATATAATGATATCAGTTTTTTAGATAAAGAAGTTAGTAGATAGTTTTTTTTCCTTTTTTTGTGATTTTAAAAAACGTAACACTAGGATTTATTCCTGCGTCGTGGTGGTGGGGCCACCTGAACAAAGGAAGAGCTGAGGGCGGCCATAGAAGGCACGATGGAGCTAGCCACTCAGCGAGACAAGTATAAACCATTGACACGAAAAGAAGAAAATGTAAAGACCCCAAAAAGTGACACAATTTTGCTATTACCTGAGCTTGGAATTTCCTCATCAAATCGAAACTGTTCACATTTTGACCTGGAAAAAAATTAAAAAAAAACACTTCAGCAAGATTTTCATCTTAAAAACATTGTCAGAAACGTTTGGAATACTTTAAAATCCCATTTTGGTTAGGCAGAGAGTACAGAATTCCAACATGTTATTTCTTTACATACCTCTCTGGCATCTTCCACTCTTATACTTCGTCTTATACACGTTTGCTAGTTATGGAGATAAGACACGGTCTATTTGCTCATGAAAACTTCAAAATCATTTTAATTACCTGGTTCGATGCTAGCTCGTAGCATATCTATTACTATTCTGGCAATGCTTCGCTGATCCAAACATTTGTAGCCGATTGGCATATCCTGTAATGTTAAATACTAGATAAATAGATACAAAGAGAATATGTACACTGATGAACATCATTGTAATATATTATCTGTACGGCGGACGCATATGTAATCTTATATCTACAATATATATGTATATATAGCTATTCGTATATATTTTATGTATATATAATAATGGATGTATGTATTATATTATAGATCTATATATATTTTTAATTCAGTTAGTAAGATTTAATATTTTTTTTTTTCGCTATTTCTATCTTTCTTTCTCATCCAACTCGGATTTGCACCTGCTTTCACTAGTTTCTGATCACCCAAAGGTAGACTGGCAGAAAATGCCTAAGGCATTAAGTCCGCCCATGTACCAACTGTGCATAAAGGATAAATAAATAAATAAATAATCTATGGAATATGCCACCCATAGAGTAACTCGCAAATAATCTGTCGGTGGTCTGAATAAAATCAGTTTGAAATAAATGGTGTTTGATTTATCAATCATAAGTCTCATATCAGTCTTTAACTTTTGTGTGTGTGTCTGTCTGTGAGCTTGTGTGTCTGTGTATGGGCGTGTGTCTGTGTGCGTCCGTGTGTGTCTATGTATTTGTGCGTGCGTGTGTGCGTATCTGCATGTGCGTGTGTGTCTGTGTATGTGCGTGTGTGTCTGTGTATGTGCGTGTGTGTCTGTGTATGTGCGTGTGTGTCTGTGTATGTGCGTGTGTGTCTGTGTATGTGCGTGTGTGTCTGTGTATGTGCGTGTGTGTCTGTGTGTGTGTGTGTGTCTGTGTATGCGCGCGTGTGTCTGTGTATGCGCGTCTGTGTCTGTGTATGTGAATGTGCGTGTGTGTCTGTGTATGTGCGTGTGTGTCTGTGTATGTGCGTGTGTGTCTGTGTATGTGCGTGTGTGTCTGTGTATGTGCGTGTGTGTCTGTGTATGTGCGTGTGTGTCTGTGTATGTGCGTGTGTGTCTGTGTATGTGCGTGTGTGTCTGTGTATGTGCGTGTGAGGCTGTGTATGTGCGTGTGTGTCTGTGTATGTGCGTGTGTCTGTGTATGTGCGTGTGTGTCTGTGTATGCGCGTGTGTGTCTGTGTATGCGGGTGTGTCTGTGTATGCGCGTGTGTGTCTGTGTATGTGTGTGCGTGTAAATCTGTATGTGTGCGTGGCTGCGTGCGCGCGTGAGCGCATGTGTGTGAATGAATGTTAGAAGTCTTATTGGCGGTTTTTTACGCTCCAACAGCGGCTTTTTAAGCTCTAGCTTTACTAATCCAGGCCCCGCGGCCAACAGCGTAGATCATTCACACACGCGCCTTGAACAATCCGCACTGGGTCCACGTGATGGAGAATGTTTTAATCTCTTTCTCTCTCTGTCTCAGAGGAGGTCCACGCCCAACAGTCCCACCCACGTCCACGGCTGGACGTGGGTGGGACTGCAGTGTCCAGCAGTGTGCCACCCACTGCTGGACGTGGGTGGGGCAGTTGGCTGATTTATTACAAAGTTTTATTTCATTTGCTTTGTTCGTATATTTGTCTTTCCGGTTCAAATTTTGTAATCTATTTTTCAAGCACTTGCTGATATCCAATTGAGCTGTGTATGTTACTCAGAAAACAATGGAGCTGGTTTGACGATGGAGTCGGAAGGTGGCCATAGGAACATATCAACTAAACAACATAACACCCTCATTTTTAGGCGTATTTATTTTGTCACGGAAGGTGGTTATACTTAAAAGTATAACCACTTTTCGTGACCACCTTCCGTCGTCATTTTTTATTTCTTTTGTATAATAACAGTACCCGTACATATAGATTTCTTTAAATTATTATGATTTTACAACTAGTTTTTGCCCTCGACTTCGTCGTCGTAGACTTTGGACCGGAACTTAACATTTTTTCTGGATAAAAGTATCCTTTGGACTCAACACATAGGATACTTTTATCCTGAAAAATCCAGGTAATAGGCTGCCAAAATTTTATCAAAATCCGGTCTGCCGTTTTTGCGTGACTGAGTTACAAACATACAAACTATCACATTTATAACATTAGTAGGATTACCTACTTACCGATGTAAGTAGAACGATGATGTGGCGACGAGGATTGAATGAGGCAAGTTAAGTTGGTGTGAAATGTGGAGAGGATGAATAACAGGAAATTAACGAAAGAAATATATCGAGCAAATGTGAGTGCAAGTGTCGGAAGGGATCGCCTAAAGATAATCTATCACGAACAAATTAATCGACGGTCCCACAGAACAAAGTTCCATATGCCAAACAAAATGATTGGCATTTGCAACTTTTCTCCACAATAAATTCGATTGTATAGAATTGAACAATAAAGTATTGTATACCAAGACTCACTCATCAACGTGGGGCACGAGCTTATCCGCTTTTTGATACGTAATCCCGCCAAACTAATGCTGGAGAGCGCATTCCATTACGTCGGCTACTCAAATTGTACAACACGCACTTTCTAACCATAGATATATTTCTATCTAATCGACTTAATTATAAAAAAGCCGTGATGGGAAAATTAAATTTAACAGCTCCTTCGATGTATATGAGCTAACATAGAACTTACGGTAACTTTCGTATTTTAATTTCTTTTCCTTATTTTTTTCGCTATATTAACTATAAGAACCGTAGATATATTATAAGAACATACTAGTTAGTATCTTACTTCACCGTTCACATAGTGGCAACATTATTGTATGGTAAACTATGGATACCGCTGTGGACTTTGCTGTTTTATATAATAATAAGTTTTGAAAGTAAAGAACTGTATTGTAATACTTGTTCCAAAAAAGAATTTTATTTTATTTCCTGCACCTCGATAAGGTTGCTTATGCCAAATATTAATAATGGATTATAGGACTTCGTTCGTTGGACACATCGACTGTATTACCTTATGAGTACAGTTGCAAGTTTTGGAAGATTTTCATACCAACTTTAGCCATTGAATCACATACATTAGCCCACGCGGTCCTGAAGCGTTTTGTAATGATTTTATCATGTGTGACAAAAAGATAATGTGGATATACGACTGCTAGTTTCTTACGATTTATATAGTGTTATTACAGTTGAAGTGCTTGTATAATAACGCCACCATGTCAGTCTGAGTACAGGGGCAGTGCACGAAGGCGATCCCCATAAAAAGAGGAGTAAGGCAGGGAGACGTCATTTCTCCGGAACTGTTTAGGGCCACCTTAGAGGACGCCTTAAAGCTCTTGGAATGGCAAGGACTTGGCATTAACATCAATGGCGAATACATCACTCACCTTCGATTTGCCGACGACATTGTGGTCGTGGCGGAGTCGCTGGAAGATCTAGGACGAATGCTCGGTGATCTCAACAGAGTATCTCAACAAGTGGGTCTTAAAATGAACATGGACAAAACGAAAATAATGTCTAACGTCCATGTCGTACCCACCGCACTCACCGTTGGGAACTCTACTCTGGAAGTTGTCGACGAATATATTAACCTGGGACAGGTAGTCCGGTTAGGTAGCTCGAACTTTGAGAGAGAGGTCAATCGACGAATCCAACTCGGGTGGGCAGCGTTCGGGAAACTGCGCAACATCTTCTCATCCAAAATACCTCAGTGCCTTAAGACTAAAGTTTTTAGTCAATGTGTGTTACCAGTGATGATATATGGATCAGAGACGTGGTATCTTACAATAGGTCTCATAAAAAAGCTCAGAGTTGTTCAGCGAGCTATGGAGAGAGGTATGCTCGGCGTTTCTCTACGCGATCGAATCAGGAATGAGGAGATTCGTAGAAGAACCGTCACCGACATAGCCCTTAAGATTAGCAAGCTGAAGTGGCAATGGGCGGGCCACATAGCGCGTAGATCATGCGGGCGTTGGGGTAGAAATATTCTAGAGTGAAGACCACGTATTGGCAAGTGGGACGACCGCCTGCCAGATGGACCGACGATCTTGTGAAAATCGCAGAAAGTCGTTGGATGCAGGTGGCATCGGACCGGTTACGCTGGATAGCGATTGGGGAGGCCTATGTTCAGCAGTGGACAAGAATAGGCTGAGATGATAATGATGATGATGATTACAGTTGACTATTTCATGATACGATTTATGTGAAGAATATTATACAGACAGTTCCACTTACCACTACGCTTCCCTCAAAGTCATAATGATCTGGCGGGCACGTCTTCCTCTTGTCCTTATTAGTAATGTACAGTATTTTGTCCTGAACGGTTACGTTGTGATCCTGACCCATTGGTGTATTGAAGAATTTTACACAGATCTCCTTTTGAATTTGATCGAATGTCGACATGATTATATCTTGGGAGTGGATGTCTAGAATGATCGAGAAATTATTCCGTAACAGCTATTATTGGAATGAAGTTCTTTAACACGGCTTGCGGAAGGTGATGACAGGTAGAAATCGTAACATATCAAAAAACGTTATGAGACGTTCGGTTCCGTTCCTTGTAGTTCGGGTGTTATCGTAAGCGCTAGCCTCCATACTTATTTACAGCACGTCCTAGTTATGTGCTCCATGGTCAGAGTATACTCCCGTTAAGTAAAATCGTTTTTCAATAACTATTTTATTAAGTGAGTTATAATTGGAACTTCGTTCCTGACGGGGGCCCGACTGCACATTTTTTTTCTATAAGGTGTGGTTAGCGATTTCACCTTATCGCACCTGATGGAAACTGACGATGAGGCCGAAGATGTGGTTTCGCTTACTTAGTGATATATAGTATTATTTCTGAAATAGGCTGAAGAGACGGAAGTTAGACCGAGTTTCAAATCGGTATGATCGGGTAAGGCCCTTGGGTCATAAAACATTGTGAAAAAATTAAATTACAATTAAAATATTTCTGATTTTCTATCAATCTATCTTTATCACGCCAGATCCCTTGCGGGGTAGGCAGAGAGTACAGAGTTCCAACAGGTCCTTTCCTAACAGAATTCTCTGGCTTTCTCTACTCTCATAGTTCGTCTCATACACGCTCGGATACGGAGACCCTCGACTTGCCCTTCGGATAAAACACGGTTTATTTGGTCATGTTAAGATAATCTATAGTATTTCGGATTTTTATGTCGTTTATTTTTGGTTTTTAAGTTCCCCACGTTACGAGTACTCTACAGCATCCATAGTAATAGAAGAGGCTGAGGCGTTTGACTTAGTCATTGTTATTCCGTAGTACTTTAAGAGGATTGATTTAATTGCCATTGAAATTTCAAATGATTGATCCTACTCTTAAAAAGACGATTGAATAATGCCCATCACTGCTTGTTCTGAAATAGGCCGAGGAGACAGAAGTTAGACAGAGTTCCGAATTGGTATGAACGGGTAAGAGCCTCATCCTCCATTTTTTTTACCTGAGGAAAATCCTGCAAAGGACTTCCGCTAGCCTCGGGGACGCTCGAGGGGCGTGTCAAATTCCTACCGACTAAAAACCCCAGAGTGGCCAACATCAGCACTTTGGAGGAGCTCCGGGATCCTCTTGTGCCACGCTCTGAAGAGCCCGCCTTCGGGGGGAGACTTAATGACACGCTCCCCCCGCACCAACACGGTGCTCACGGCGACGTGGACCACACCACGCCGCCGTCCTCCTCGGGGTCGCTCGTGAAGGACGCTCAAGGCCCCCCCTGCTGATGTTGGTGCAGGGGGGTTTGGTTCTCACCGCAGTGGTGACAGGTCGTCATCGCCTCGCGTCCGATCTTCCTCAAATAATCACCGAAGTAACCGTGACCGGTGATTATCTGAGTAAATCTATAGGTGGCTCGCCCTCTCCTCCACTGGTGCCAGGTTTCGAAGGACGGCAGGATAGCTTGGACGACGCGCTTGCGCACGATGTTCTCTTGACTGAGCCTCGCATGCCACTCCTCCAGAGCACGCCGTCGTTCCCGCCGTCTCACTTCTTCGAGCGCAGGCACGCCCTTGCCGCTTTGGCGGAAGCCACGAGTCTGGTCGTAGACCCTCGCGTCTATGTCCGCCAGGATGTCAAGCGGCAAAAAGCGCGCCAAGAATGTTGCCGCCTCAAAGGATATGGTACAGTATCCTCGTGCAATACGGATGGCCATCTTGCGCTCAAACGACCCCCCCATAGAGGCGGCGCATCTCCTCCGACGGTCCCCCAAGGTTGAGCAGCAGTCTGTGCATAGCACCCACCCTTTTGACCCGGGGGACTAGGCGCTCGAAGTGGTCCTCAAAGCCCCAGCGACTGTCCAGGGTGAGGCCTTGGTACTTTAGGTACCTCCCTACCCGGACTGGCGAGTTTTCAACGCGAACCCATGAGTCGGGCGGTTCCCTGCTCCGAGACCCGCATTCTCCTAAGGCAACTCTGCGCAACACAACTTGACTTTGCTGGGTGGTGACCAACTACGGCTGTACTCTACCACCGGTGAAGCTTCTGCTCGTTTAGTACTGCCCAAGGACTACGTGTAGTTAATTAAGAGTCAATTCTCCTTCAATCTCCTTTTGCACACTAGGTTTTTACAAGGAGACGCTTTAGATATCTTTTTTAAAGACGTAGAAGGCCCACATTATGAATCATTCCAGTGTCGAAGGAGCGTTTACAGGAATCCACATACACCACAAACATCTACAGCGAAATAATTATTTGTGTGTCACACAGATTTGTTTTTCTTGCAGGGATTAAATCTGTTATTTCTCGACTAGTAACGGGTTGATTCCCGCACGGGAAGAGCGATTTAAGCTCTTAAGGGGCCATCGTGAAAAATACGTGTTTTGTATTCCATAGACTTTAAGCAGATTATGGATTAGAGACTTAATATTTCGATATATGATGGATTAGAGACTTAATATTTCGATATATGATGGATTAGAGACAATATTTCGATATATGATGGATTAGAGACTTAATATTTCGATATATGATAGGGGGTCTGTCCAAGAGCGTGCTCGTCGCGACCCCTGCCAGTCATTATGGCTGCAATCTTGGACTGAAGACGTACCGCAGTGCGGGCTAGGGCGCCCCCCCGAGGCGACGCGTACCGGCCCGCCCCCGTCGGTACGAATATAGGTGGAAGCGGCAATGGGGGCCGCCACCCATCACGCCGGGCCCGAACTGGCGAGTCGTGGGGTGCAGAGTGCCGAATAGGCACTTGGAATGTAAGAGGTGGTATGGAAGATAAGATGCATGAGGTGATTGATGTGATGAAAGAGAGACGCCTGGATGCTCTGTGTGTAACAGAGACTAAGCGGAGGGGCAGTGAAACTTCTTCCTGATGGAATGATGGCTCTGTGGTCTGGGGTACCGCAGAGCAGTCGTGCCAGCATGGGGGTGGGTATCTTGCTGTCCCGTCGCCTGGCCTCTGGAGTGAGAGATTATGGCCTGTGCGATGCGAGACTTCTCTGGGTCCGTTTAAAACTGGGTGTCACTAGAGTATTTTTGGTCGCAGCGTATGCTCCCGTAAGCTCGTCGACACCCCAGGACCTTGAGAAGTTTTGGGATAATGTCAGGGAACTTCTGGATTTGACTGAGGCTAACGAAAAGGTGATTCTGTGTGGCGATCTGAACGGATGGGTAGGAACCAGGCGGCAAACTTGCGACGCTGCTCTGGGTCCTTATGGTGATAAGAGAGTGAACGATGCAGGTAAGCTCATTGTAGATGTTTGTTTGGAAAGGGGTCTCCTTGTGTCTAATACGATATTCCAGCACAAGGACATACATTTGTATACGTGGAGAAGGAATGAACAAAAAAGCATGATAGATCTGATCCTGGTTGATAACCGTCTCCGAAGCAAACTACAAGATACGCGTGCGTATAGAGGCCCCACTCTGGAATCAGACCACTATCTCGTAGTTGCGCGGTTTAGTGGTCTGATCAGGAAGTGGAGACACTGGCGTGAGCGTATCCCCTTCGGAGACCTTGAAAGATTAAAGGTTGAAAAGTTGCAAGATGAGAGCGTGAGGAGAATGTATGAAGACAGAGTCCGAGACAAGCTTTTTACAGCAGGCTCTTCAGACTCAAATGTAGATGAATGCTGGAATAGCCTGAAAGAGAGTTTGGTGGAATCCGCGAAAGAAGTATGTGGTTGCTCAAAGAAGCATATTACAGCAAAAGGTGATGCATGGTGGGATGCGGAGTTGCAAAGCTCCGTAGAAAGTAAGAAGAAAGCGTGGCAGGACTATGTATCTTCTTTGAACCTGAATGCCAGTATGACAGAGATGAGGAAAGAAATATACCGGCAATGCAAGAATGCCACTAAAACTTTAGTGAAAGAAAAGCGTGAAAGAGCCAGTATGATTGAGGAGGAGAGGCTGGCGAAGAACTTCGAGAACAACACCAAACTCTTTTGGAGCAAGGTGAGAAAGGCTCGAGGTGATTCGTCAGGCTCCAGAATGGAAAGGATAAAATCTAAAGATGGTGACATTCTTGCAGACACACAAGCTGTGCTAAACCGGTGGAGTGAATATTTTGGAGAAATGTATGGAGATGACCCGGATGCTGATGCCGCAGACGTGCCTAAAGGCGAGATTGCGGCACCAGAATCAACGGAGGACATCACTATGGAAGAAGTTGAATGGGCGATAAGAAGTATGAAAAACGGTAAAGCTGCGGGAGTAGACATGATATCTGCCGAGATGATTAAATATGGTGGAACTTGCGTCCGGGACGCTTTCCGGGCCCTTGCAAACCTTTGCTGGAGGACCGGTAGAGTCCCTACAGATTGGCGCCGCGCAGTCATAGTACCCTTGTATAAAGGCAAGGGTTCACAATATGACTGCGCCAATTACAGAGTCATCAGTTTGATCAGCTTGGCAGCCAAGGTGTACGGTAAAATTATTGAACGGAGAATGCGCGTGAAGTCCGATGGAATGTTGTGCGAGGCACAAGGGGGTTTCAGGTCTGGAAGAGGATGTTCGGATCAAGTCTTCTCACTCCGCAACATCGTAGAGAAGCATCTGGCAGTGGGCCGGAAGGTTCTCTGCGGTTTTGTAGATCTGGAGAAGGCATTTGACAGAGTTGTGCGTAAGAGACTTTGGGACATTTTGCCAGAGTAT
This sequence comes from Phalera bucephala, assembly GCA_905147815.2. NCBI lineage: Eukaryota > Metazoa > Arthropoda > Insecta > Lepidoptera > Notodontidae > Phalera > Phalera bucephala. The sequence continues at coordinate 10,069,252 of LR990637.1, read as the reverse complement.
GGTATAGATGGCACTCTGTTGCGAGCCGTCCAGTCCACTTATGTGGACTGCAAGGCATGCGTACGGGTGGGTGGTAACAGGTCACCCTGGTTTGACGTTAAAATCGGCGTCAAGCAGGGTTGCGTATTGTCCGCTAGACTGTTTATAATATATCTGGACAAAAGTCTTCACAGACTGAAAGCGATGAATGAAGGTGTACAAATGGGTGACTTAGTGGTAAACCATCTACTTTATGCAGATGACGCGGTTTTAATAGCGCCAACAGCCACTGATCTGCAAACACTAGTCACAGTTATGAAAAACGACTGCATGATCAATGGCTTACACTTGAATGTGAAGAAAACCAAGATTATGGTTTTTGAAAGGGAAGAAACCAGAACGAATGTAAGGATTGTGGTTGGTAACGATGTGCTAGAGCAAGTGAATGAGTTTGTATATCTTGGATGCGCCTTCAGTAAGGATGGGAAATACACCGCTGACATAGAGAGAAGAGTGAGTGCAGGGAACAGAGTGAATGGTGCGATGGGAAAGCTACTCGGGAGCCGGCACTTAAGCCATAAGGCGCAGCTGGCCATACATAACAGAGTTCTTGTCCCAACGCTGTTATATGGTAGCGAGAGCTGGGTATGTAAGAAGGAGAATGAAAGTAGGATAAATGCGGTAGAAATGCGAGCTCTGCGGAAGATGTGCGGAGTGAAGCTGACCGACCGCATTAGCAACAGCATAGTAAGACAGCGAGTAGGTATGAAAGATAGTATCGGTGTAAAGATGAGAAAGGGCATGCTCCGTTTGTTCGGGCATATAGAAAGAATGCCAGAGGAAAGAATGACAAAACAGATATACAATGTGAAAGTGGAAGGATGCAGGTACCGGGGAAGACCTAGACTATCTTACCACGACCAAATAAACCGAGTCTTATCTGATGGAAAAGTCAAGAGTCTCCGTAACCGGCGAGCGTGTATGAGACGAACTATGAGAGTCGAGGAAGGCAGAGAGGTATGTAAGGAAAGAACCTGTTGGAACTCTGTACTCTCTGCCTACCCCGCAATGGATCTGGCGTGAGGTTATAGATAGATAGATATATGATGGATTAGAGACTTAATATTTCGATATATGATTGATTAGAGACTTAATATTTTTGACTGTATATTTGAGTACGTAAAAACCTGTTGAAACTCTGTGTGTGTGTGCGGGGCCTTTACAGCTTCACCGGACCAGAGGGCGAGCGTGCAACCACTACGCTCGAGCCAGAAGGGCAAGGGGGCAACTAGCTGGCGGGCGCCTCAAGGAGAAACGGCCTAGGCTTGGGCAGTCGCTATGGGGGAGGGCGTATACTAGGCGTCTCGCCGTGGTGCTCTGCGCCGGCCGGCGGGCAAGGGATTCTTCGACCTCGCCGGCGAGGTCGGTGTCTGATCCTGTGTGCGGTATCTGTATCCGAAAGAAGGGATGTGTGGGCATCGGGAGGGTCGGTGATAACATGCCGTGGACGGCGGTAGCGGCTGATAGGAGGAGAGTTAGGGACGTAGTCGGCGGCGGAACTCTGTACTCTCTGCTGGGAGCGAGGGAGCTGGCGTGATGATATAGACTATATATTTTAGAATCTGGTAAAGGGAATACACGATCAAACGAATTTTCTCGACAGAAAAAACTAAAGTCATCTTTATTGCTCTACAATTTCTGATTCCAACGCGAAATTCCTAAGATTCTTAGAATTTACTTAAAAACAAAGCTAATAATTACAGTAAAGTACTAATACAGCAGTTTTTGATTTGTGTGGTTTTTTTAGAAATTGATAAAAGAAATTTCTGCGCATGCGTCGTTTATTTTAGAGCGCGCCCTCAATATATCCGTCCCTTATTATTCTTTGGAAATTTAATGACATCACTGTCGCTCTCCCGATCGATCGCGGTAATCCCTTAACCACTGGAAAAAGCAGTCCGTCCAATACATTTAACAAACTTACCATAATCTTTCTTATTAATAGCATAATGTACTACTCCTTTCGGCCAAAGACTTCCCAAACCAAAATCGAAGTATAACACGAGAAATACAGCAAACAAACGCATATTGTAATAAAAACTAAGCGTGTCTTTATCTGGATTTTGTTATTGAAACATTACAACACCAGCAATGAACGATTTCATTGTTATTCGCGCTATTAAATTTGTAAATTTAATTGTATTAATGTTTTTTTTATGTGTAATGTTCTTGTCCCAACGCTGTTATATGGTAGCTAGAGCTGGGTATGTAAGGAGAATGAAATAGGATAAATGCGGTGGAAATGAGAGCTCTGCGGAGTGAAGCTGACCGACCGTATTCGCAACAGCGTAGTAAGAAAGCGTGTAGGTATGAAAGATAGTATCGGTGTAAAGATGAGAAAGGGTATGCTCCGTTGGATCGGGCATAAAGAAAGAATGTCAGAAGAACGAATGACAAAACATATATACAATGTGATAGTGGAAGGATGTAGGTACCGGGGAAGACCGAGACTTTCTTACCACGACCGAATAGACAGTCTTATCTGAAGGACAAGTCAAGAGTCTCATGACCGCACAAGATCAGACACCAACCTCGCCGGCGAGTTCGAAGAATGAACCGGCTAGTGGGAATCTTGATTCTCTGCCGAGACACCTAGTATACGCCCTCCCACATAGCGACGGCCCAAGCCGAGGCCGTTCCTTCTTGAAGTGTCCTTGAACTAGTTGCCCCTTGCCCTTCTGGCTCGAGCGTTGTAGTTGCACGCTCGTCCTTTTGTCTGGTGAAGTTCTGAAAGCATTTCGGCCAACATCGAAATTAAAGACGTACAACTTGTTTTTAAAAGCTTTTATTTAACTTGCAATGTTCGTATGTCTGTCTGTCTTTCCGGTTCACATGCTGTGATTCATTTTTCAAGATATCCGACTGAGCTGAAATTTGGCATACGTATGTGAAGTCGGTGACGATACAATAATATAGCACCATGGAGCTGGTCTGATGGTGGAGTCGAAAGGTGGCCATAGGAACATGTGAACTATATAACGTAACCTCCTCGTTTATAGGCTTGTTAGATTAGTATTTACAAGCTATATACGACCAGATAGTGTTCAGGGTCTGGCGATGAAGCTGAAAGATGCCCGATGGAACCATCCAACTACTGAATATAACCCCGCCGTGATTAGGTTCGTTGGAATTGTCTTGATGAGTACTTTAGACCCGAAGGGTGCGCAAGGTCTGATTATGGTGCCGGAAGGAAGCCATAGGAACACCTCAGATAAGCAACATTTTTTGCATAATGCATTCAGGATACTTATGGGACTTGCGAGGCGTTTTAGAGCATCTAGGACGTTCGCGGAGGCGCACAAGGATGACTTTTACCCCATCTTGCTATGACAAATATGTTGATCGAATTGAACAAGTGCAAAAGCGATTCATAAAATATTTATGCTTTAAATTAAACATTCCTTATCACTAGTTAATTTTAATATCCCTCGTAGGTTAGCGAGGCATAATTCTCCCATTAATGTTACATCATTCAATTCCATTTACAGGCTGAACTCATTTATGGTTCATGCAAGCAGAGATTTTAACCATATATGCAGAGTTTTTATTTGACCCTTTACATTGACACAGCTTCAGCGAGGAGGCATCTCAACCATCATTTCATTAGTTAATTTGCTTTTTCTGATTTATTCTTGATACACATGCTATTGCTCCTATGAGTACGAATTTATAATATGATCCTATAACTGGTTCTCTGTCAATTTTTTAAGTTATTTATCATAGAAATGTAAATTGTTGGACCACCTTTCAATAAATAAATAATGAGAAAAAGATAAAATAATAATTAATAATATTAGCCCTGTTAAAAAACTGTCCCACCGTAGGGCACGGGCCTCCTCTTAAACTGAGAGGGCTTAGGCCATAGTCCACCACGCTGGCCCAGTGCGGTTTGGCGAACTTCACACACCTTTGAAAAACTCTTAGGCATGCAGGTTTCCTCACGATGTTTTCCTTCACCGTTAAAGCAAGTGATAATTTTTTTTTTAAAAAGATGAGCTTCCATATTCCCGGCTTCGCACCAGCACCTGCAGTCTTCTGAGTGTATTTAAGGATCGGTGGGCTTCCCCACTGCTGCGTCATTGGGTGAAACTCCACACCAGATCCACGTTTATTTAATGTGCCCAATGATTGTGCCTACATCTACTAACACTAGCAGTAAGTAAGATTGTTACTAACGAATTTTTCGTATTATAGCATATTTTTCAAAACATCTTTTTTTAAACTAAAATTATTTAAATACTAGTTTGTATGTTACACAGTTAACATAAAGTTCATTGTGCCATGTAAAATTTTATTACAAATATTTGCTTCCATTCCATTCTGCGGGAATGTAAATTGAGTCGTACGCGTCGTGCGAACTTTCATATCGCGTTCTAGACATGGTGGAGCGTCAACGCCATCTGTTGGTAGGTAGTCATAACTATGTAGCGATGTACAGAGTCGCTACAATTACATGTTTTTTACGAAGATTTTTTTTTATTTCTTTTCTTTAAGAACACAAATATATATAAAATATAACATAACTGTTTCCATTATATCACAGATTATGTCAGTCTTAATAATTCTAAAAACTTAATTCCCTTTTTATGACACTATGTATGTAAGGATATTAAATAATCACTTGTCCTATAAGGCTGGATATACACTTGTATCGTTGTAGCGCATCCGATAACTGTATCCTATCATAGTCGTGTATAATTATTTGTAGTTTTGTGATACATACAATTTCACATCCAAACCACGGCTAGCTATTATCACGTTCATAATTCCACGGACAACTTGACAGATGCAAATGTCAAAACAATAGTATTTTTATATAGTATTTTTCACGAGACATTTTCTATTGTTCACGCATTTTTTATTGTGGAATATTCAAAATAGGCAATAATAAACAAGAATATAAAGATAAACCAAAAATTTATTTTAATTTGCATTTAAAACACTTTACTGTCTATCATTGGCGTAATTACTTAAAAACCTTTGAATATAACTCATTTTTTTTTGTTAATTCAATTATAACGCTTTGCGTTTTAAGGACTAACAATGAAACCGTTATAATCGATCATTGTTTTTAAAATTGTACAAAATCGATCGCCGATTTCTTTATAAATATTATTATATGTATCAAAGTCAAGAAATTAATACAAAATACGCGGATTCGCCATCTTGACAGTTATAATAGTTTCATAGATTTTTTTTAAAATCAATTCAGGTGCACTACAAATTAAGCTATTTGACACATTTTTTGGACGAATCGCTTGATTCGTAAATAAATAATGAAATTTTGTATTTTTTTTGTTCCTAACTATTGTTATTAATATCGATTCGTTCTCCATCATAAATTATCTCGATACGATTTTTTAATCGATTCTATTTATAGATAGATATAGTATTCTTTATTGTACACCAGCGAACAGAGAAATAGAGGCACAATTGGCGGCCTTATTGCTAAGAGCTATTTCTTCCAGACAACCACCAACAACGTTGGAAGAAGCAACAGATAAAAATAGAGGGCAGTTGGTGGCGTACACTATAAAGATATATATTTTATACAATACTACTATATACATATTGATACACAGGACTTGATATACCAAACATATAAATCTAATCCAATCCAATTATGACAGCAATTATTACTTTTTTCAACCAGGAAAAAGTGATCTATAACCATTCTTTTAAAAGAATGCAACGTCTTTGCACGTCGGACCGTAACAGGCAATGCATTCCACAAGCGTACAGCTTGATTAGTGAAGGATTTATGAAAGAAGTTTGTGGAATGCATTGGTGTTTCCAGCCTCAGATTCTCTGATGACCTAAGGAACCTCGAATGCGTTACATGAAGGAATTCAAACCGTTTTTTGAGGTAAGAGGGAGTTTTCGGATTATATAGAATATTGTATAAAAGCTATAGTATGTTAGTTATATTACTTTTATTATTATCACATTTCTAGTAACGTTAAATCCCAAACGTCACCCTACACATGTCGCGTGAAAAAGCCTATAACAAAAAATCAATTGATAAAAATTCTCGACATATTTATTGTATTTTTATTAAGGTTGAATTTAACTCAGAGTGCATTAAACAATTAATTGTGTAGTAAATGAATTTAATTTTGATATAAACACCGACATTTCATGACCATGAACATTCTTACCATGACCAAATAGACCGTGTCTTAGCTGAAGGGCAAGTCAAGAGTCTTCGTAACCGGCGAGTGTGTATGAGACGAACTATGAGAGTGGAGGAAGCCAGAGAGGTATGTAAGGAAAGAACCTGTTGGAACTCTGTACTCTCTGCCTACCCCGCGAGGGAGCTGGCGTGATGATATAGATAGATAGACCGACATTTATTAATATTTCTTAGATAAAAAAATTTGAATGGAATATTTTGTCTTAACATTAAAAACTAGATAAAAAAGTTTTAGTTGTACAAGATTAATTTTTATTTTATTTCTATTATCGACAAAAAGTAGATTGTGGTACATCGCTATTAAAAAGTGTCAAATTCTGACAAGACTGTAAACGTCAATTTGTCCGTGGAAATGCGAACACGACCATCTTTATGGTGTAAAACTCAATAATAGTGTACAAGCATGCACTATGCCCTTACACCAGCAGAGTCACTATTTTAGTGCAATACACAAATTATTCCAAATTTAATATATAACAAATCAGTTTCCTCGTCAGTAATCAAGTACACCGCACGTTCTCATGACTCAACAGAATCATTTAACTTTTACGGAAAAGTCTCAATATATCAGTTTTTCAGTTTATCAGACTATAAGTATGGACATGACGTAAGGATCACAACTTATGTTAATTCAGATTTCCATTATAAATATGATTGTCATGTCGATGATATAATAGGACGAGGATGATAGGTGTTGGTGATGTGATACAATACACATGGATGATACACTATGACACATGTGATACATGCTCGTACGACTCTTCACGATGACACGACGACGACGACGACGATACACGTGGTTCCTTTCTTCCACTCTTCTGTTTTAAAAACGTAGCCCCACGCTGGGATTTATTCCTGTACCGTAGGTGCGTTCACAAACATGAAAATTCACATACACAAATACCCAGACCGAAACAAGTAATTGTGGGTCACAGAAAGATCATATAACATGTGGATAGTATGATAACGATACGACTCACCACGATGATATGATACGCTACACGCGGGAGGTATGATACGGCACTTGCGTGATACAACTAGGCATGTGTCAATCTTTACTGATACGATACAGTGATATGAATCATGAACGAGAACTACAAGATAAGAAACAGCCTGTATGATGTCACACCACTCGTAAAATTATGTACACTCACCTGTCATTACATAAATTATCAGGTACGGTCACCTATATAATGTCAACAAAAAATGTATATGTACAGTCGACTTCGTTAATATACAGATCTATCTAGGTTTAAGAAATATGTCACCATATAAAAAGTTCATTCAGTATATATAGTATTATCAGTCTTATTTTAGTATCAACAAGTTTATTTATACATGAAATAAAACTATTTTACGGATTTTATCGCGGTTTATTTTTGATTTTTAGTTCCCGACGTTTCGAGTGCTTTGCAGCACCCATGATGGTCACGGGAGGGACTGAGGTGTTAGACGTCCACAAGGCATAGTTGTTCCGGGGTACCCTCAAACTTCTTAATTATTTTTGTTGTTGTTGGTCAGTCTTGAGGTCTTGCAGTGTTATGCTTGGTTTTGGATTTGGTTATATTAATATATATTAAAATCAAAAATAAACCGCGATAAAATCCGTAAAATAGTTTTATTTCATGTGTAATATTCGCGTAAATCTAAGAACTCAATAAGTTAATTTATAGACAAACTTTGCGTTCATTATGTGACAGTTGATACTCAAGAAAATTGCCAAATGTACAGTCAGCTGCTATAAGATGTATAGCAGCTGAACAAATTGGGTTTAGCGAGATTTTTTTTTTAATGTTTGGGGCGCCGTCATCGAAGCCTATGTGGAGGACTATATATACAAGGTGTAACATAATAAACGCAAGACCTCAGAGACCCCGATTAGAGAATTGCTACATAAATTCAAATCGAAATCCAAATTTCCAGGTTTTTACTCTATTTTTAAGCACTTTTATACCCCAATTAACAACGAAACTTGTACGGGTATGTGTGCGTTTTCAGGAATACGTTTTAGGCATGCATTTGAAATCTCCGTATTGCTTTGAATCAATAATAAATTTAGTTTGTTATAGCGCACTGAAGGAGTAACAGCATTTTTTGCAAATTTAAAATAAAAATACATTAAACATAGTTGGAATCAATTCAGTTACCGATTTAGAACAAACTACTTTCAGGTCTTGAGTTTATTATGTTACACCTTGTATATATAGTCCTCCACATCGGTTTCGACGCCGGCGCCCCAAACTTTAAAAAAATATTTGCTCGCTAAACACAATTTGGTCTGATAATTGATTTATAAGATGTAAACAATTCAAAGTTCGAATGCGATTTAGGGTAGAGATAATAAAAAATACTTGCTTTATGAAACCTTTTAGTTGCATAAAGCAAGTATTTTTAAGAGTGTATCTATCTATCTATCTATAACCTCACGCCAGATCCCTTGCGGGGTAGGCAGAGAGTACAGAGTTCCAACAGGTTCTTTCCTTACATACCTCTCTGGCTTCCTCGACTCTCATAGTTCGTCTCATACACGCTCGCCGGTTACGGAGACTCTTGACTTTTCCATCAGATAAGACTCTGTTTATTTGGTCGTGGTAAGATAGTCTAGGTCTTCCCCGGTACCTGCATCCTTCCACTTTCACATTGTATATCTGTTTTGTCATTCTTTCCTCTGGCATTCTTTCTATATGCCCGAACCAACGGAGCATGCCCTTTCTCATCTTTACACCGATACTATCTTTCATACCTACTCGCTGTCTTACTATGCTGTTGCTAATGCGGTCGGTCAGCTTCACTCCGCACATCTTCCGCAGAGCTCGCATTTCTACCGCATTTATCCTACTTTAAGAGTGTATATATCCTTTATGTGCAATATTTACAAATTTTAATCACTATACAAGCTGTAACATAATAAACACAAGACCTGAAAGTAGTTTATTCTAAATCAATAACTGAATTGATTCCAACTATTTTTAATGTACCTTACATTTTTTTTAAATTTGCAAAAAAAATCATTTACTCCTTCAGTGCGCTATAAAAAACTAAATTTAATCTTGATACATAGCAATAAGGAGATTACAAATGCATTCCTAACCCGTATTTCTCAAAATGCATACATACACGTACAAGTTTCGTTGTTAATTGGGGTATAAAAGTGCTTAAAAATAGGGTAAAATCCTGGAAATTTGGTTTACGTTTTGAATTTATGAAGCAATTCTCTAATCGGGGTGTCTGAGGTCTTGCGTTTATTATGTTACACCTTGTATATCCTCAAATCGCATTCGATTGCAAAATAATTTATTGCAGATAAACATTGCTGAACCGTTTGCCATGAAAAATATTAATTACAGTCTTTATAGAGATTTTTGAACATTCAAACGCTTAGAATATTTTGAAGTCGTCGTCGTCCTCGTCAGTGCTTATATATTAATGAACTGAACTGTACAGTAACCCTGTATAATGTCGCTCATTAAAATTAGGTACAATCTTCTTTCTTGAGGTACAAAAATAAAACACCTGTGGAGTTTATAAAATTTACGTGTTCCGTTCACTTAATCCTAAGCATTTTTAAATCTAATACATAATATTAATAATAAAATGTTATAGTGAGGTTAGATCTTGAATATATTTTTATAAATCTGGTAAAAAAAAATGACGTATTGGAGATATTCAGTCCAGTTTTCCTATACATCCACGAAGAAAAGACGAAGGGGAGAACGCGTAACAGATTTTCCTATAGAATGAAATGTGTCGTCGCGCGGGGTGGCACGGGACGAGAGGGACTTTACTCACAACCCACATTCGTATTTGACATCTGGCGGAGACTGGTAAGAAACAATTTTACTTGTAAGTTCAATTATTTTACGGTAGATGGCATTATTTAATATAGAAGTATTCTAATAAATTACGAAAAAATACTTACCAGTGAAATGTGATATTATCTGTGTGATCAGAATGTCGATCCAAGTAATTTTTGCATGTTAAGATACATAACTTAAGTTTAAAGGTTTCATTTTTAGTAAAAATAGATAATATTTCATAGCTAAGCCAACTCGAGCGGACGTGTGAATGCAGCGTGTAGCGATGACAAACTGAGGTAAGCCAAGCCCACCACGATGCCGTCAATGCTTTTATGAAATCACAACGCTCGTTAGCTTAGGCCATCTCCTCTTCGTATTTGCTTCATGGATTATTCAATCAACCTATATATACAATTAGATCTAACCTCACTAGTTAAATAATTTCACATATACACAAAGTTGAATCGACACAAACTCTGTGAAAGAGACGAAATGATAGGTCCATAGCCCTGAGCATTATCATATAACTCGAAGAGTGGTGCGGCAACCAATTTGTAGTTCTTTGGCACTGCGAATAGAGCTCTGTCCTGCAATTGTACTAGAAATAGGCGTTTGTGCTCTTTCGGTTTTGTGATGTGTGGCGGAATGTATGGGTATTGAGGAGGCTCGAAATTTGGTCGCCACCAGTTACCTGGAATAGAATATTTATAATAAACAAGCTGTACCCACAACCAGATATGGGCAAAATGTAATCAGGTTAATGATTGACCACCCCCACTTGGGGAATACAGGCGTGACGGTGTATTGATGACTAACGATTACAATTACATTTTGTAATCTTCAATGATTACGATTACACTTTCGATCTTGAATCATGATTAAATATTTAATCAATCAACCAGCCTATCGCAGTCCACTGCTGGACATAGGCCTCTCCTAACACGCGCCATTGCACACGGTCCTCCGCCTTCCGCATCCAGTCTGCCCTGCGACCTTTTTGAGGTCGTCGGTCCATCTAGCTGGGGGCCGTCCTACCTTACGCTTACCAAGTCGCGGTCTCCACTCTAGGACACGTTTGCTCCATCGGCCGTCGGTCCTTCTGCAGATGTGACCAGCCAATTGCCACTAGCTTACTGAGTCTGCGAGCTATGTCGGTAACTTTGGTTCTTTGTCGGATTACCTCGTTACGAATTTTATCCTTTAAAGAGACGCCGAGCATAGCTCTCTCCATAGCCCGCTGTGCGACTTTAAATTTCATTGAATATTACAAAATACAATTGTTGTCATTAATCAGAAAGCCAATTCTCTTATTCACGTAATTAAGTGTTAAAAATTCAGTCTCGATATAATCTCAATGTCATAAATCTCACAAATGGCATTCTCGTAAAATATCGACAGCAACCGACTCATCATCGGACCGAAAGTTGAACAAAATTTAAACGGTATTCCGATAAAATTTTTAACTGACATGAACAAAAAATATACAAACGTCGTCAAACTAAAGATTTCAGTCAGATTATTTTTATTTAGACTGTGGCAGCTGACATTAATATGTGATCAACGAATAAATAACAATATAATTTGAATTAAACATAAACACACCGTCACGCCTATATTCCCCAGAGGGGGTGGCAGAGGTATACTGAGTACACCCACGTTTCGCCAACGATGTAAGGCCCCATGTAATAGGGGGCGAGCCTATTGCCATACACCGGGCACAATTCCAGACTCTGGACTCATACTGGGAATTTTTCGTTAGAAAAACTACATTTGTCCGACCTAGGATTTGAACCCAGGACCTCGTGATCACAAAGCGATGCGCTTTGCCACCAGACCGACGAGGCAGTAACCAATTAAACATATTGACATAATATCGAAATTAGACTGAGATATTGAAATTTATATTGAAATCGGATCGATAGATTAGTGAAGCAGAATACCAAATGTAAATCAATCCATAATAAATCTCAATTCAGTCAAGATTCAGTCTCAGTGCCTTAAACACGAGAATTGGCCTTCTGATGATCGCTAAGAACATCTTCTAATCATCAAGTTTCAAACTCAAATCATTTATTTTCTTCTACTTTCTGCGACTGTGTCCGCGTTCAGTTTAGACCCGAACCTAATTTCTTTTCGTTATAAAAATATCCTGTGTTAATTTTGTATGCCAAATTTCATGCAAATCCATTCAGCCGATTTTGCGTTATTGAGTAACAAACATACAAGCTTTCATATTTATATTCTATCTATAACCTCACGCCAGATCCCTTACGGGTTAGGCAGAGAGTACAGAGTTCCAACAGGTTCTTTCCTTACATACCTCTCTGGCTTCCTCGACTCTCATAGTTCGTGTCATACACGCTCGCCGGTTACGGAGACTCTTGACTTTTCCATCAGATAAGATTCGGTTTATTTGGTCGTGGTAAGATAGTCTAGGTCTTCCCCGGTACCTGCATCCTTCCACTTTCACATTGTATATCTGTTTTGTCATTCTTTCATATTTATATTAGCAGGATAAATTCTCCAGCAAAGCGGGCTTAGGTCATTACTTACCAATCGTGTCTTCAATCAACCACTCCTGTTTGACTCCGTCCTGTCTGCCCAGGGTCTCTGTCAGTAGCCTCTTTAGACCTTCGATCTCATCCTGACAATTGAACAATGATAATATTAGCCCTGTTAAGAAACTGTCCCACCGTTGGGCACGGGCCTCCTCTCAAACTGAAAGGGTTTAGGCCATAGTCCACCACGCTGGCCCAGTGCGGGTTGGCGAACTTCACACACCTTCGAGTAACTCTTAGGCATGCAGGTTTCCTTACGATGTTTTCCTTCACCGTTAAAGCAAGTGATAATTATATCTTTAATACGCACATGCATTGGAAAAGACCTGAACCAGAGACCTCTTACTTTGCAATCCAACGGTCTAACTACTAGGTTATTTATTTATTTTATTTCATTGAGGACAACAAACAGCTATGTAATAGCGCATACAAAATATCAGACTTATAACAAACAGGTAATTACACAGCTATTATCCACTAAATATAATTATAGGATTAAGACACAGATACTAAGGAAACAAATTAATAAATGTAAGTACCACATGTGTGTGTGTGTGTGAGTGATGTACGTACGTGCCTCGCGGCCGCGAGGCCTTTACAGCTTCACCGGACTTAAGGGCGAGCGTGCAACCACTACGCTCGAGCCAGAAAGGCAAGGGGCGACATACTCGAGGGCGCTGTGGGGGGACGGGGTGCACTACTAAGTGCACCGGTCAACCGCCGGCTATGGGAGGGGATCTACGACTACGTCGTCGTCGCCCGTATTCTGAGCGGAAAGTATGGATGACAAAGCCTCGGGGGATCGGTGAGAACATGACGCGGCCGGCGGTGGCGGCAGGGGTCGGGGGGGGGGGGGTAAGTAGCACATACACCTTTGTAAAGTATGTGGTAATTAAGGTTGATACCACGAAACAAATACGAAGGAGAGATGGCCAAAACAGAATTTTCTATAGAAAGGATTGTGTCGTCGCGCGGGGTGGCACAGGGCGAGGGACGTTACGCCCAACCCACATTTGTATTTGCCATCTGGCGGAGAAAGGTAAGAACTAAACGGTTCGTCTATGTCAATGTTACTTGTAAGTTCGATTATTTTACGGTAGATGGCATTTTTTAATATATAAGTATTCTAATAAATTACGAAAAAAATACTTACAAGTGAAATGTGATATTATTTGTGAGATCAGAATGTCGACGATCCCAGTAATAAAATAAATGTTAAGATACATAACTTCCTTTTAAAGGTTTCATTTTTAGTAAAAATAGATAATATTTTATAGCTATGCGAACTCGAGCGGACGTGTGAATGGAGCGAGTAGCGATGACTAACTGAGGTAAACCACGCCCCCCACGGTGCCGTCAATGCTTTTATGAAATCACAAGGCTCGTTAGCTTAGGCCATCTCCTCTTCGTATTTGCTTCATGGTTGATAATATCAATAACGTAACATATGCTTTAGGATGACAAGATGAAAAGAAAAGACAACAGTATAGATTAAAATGAGTAAGAAATAAGAAATAGCATTTAGACCTCTTTGATAATTTGTAAATAACAGCATTTCTAAAGTGATTGATGAGGCTATCACTGCTTAAACAATGATAAACATGTAACAAATGAAATTTTTTGTGAAAGACATGTTGAAGTAGGAATGAAATCATTTTTCAGCTGAGGATGTATTGGTGTAAAGATGAGAACAGGGTATATCTTCGATAGTTCGAACATATGAAAAGAATGACAAACCAGAAGGCCAATTCTGCTAATTAAAGTGTTTAAAATGCAGTCTCGGTCTAATCTCAATGTCATAAATCTCAGAAAAGGTATTCTCGTAAAATATCGGCATCAGCCGAATCAAGATCGGATCGAAAGTTGAACAAAATGTAGACGGTATTCCGATAAAATTTAGAACTGACATGAACAACAAACAGATTTTTTTTATTTTGACTGTGTCAGCAGAGATACCTTGACATTATATTGATATTAGACTGAAATGATGCTGAAATCTGAAGCCCAATTTCACGTAATTAATAAACACAGACTGAATCTTGACTGAATTGAGATTTAATTGTGAATTGAGTTAAATCTGGTATTTTGCTCCACTAAAGTATCGATCCGATTTCAGTATCGTCTCATTCCAATTTCGATATAATGTCAAGTTGTTTAATTTGAAATACATTTTTAATTATTTATTGATTGATTAATCTCAATGGCCTCTAAATAAAAAAAATATCTGACTAAAAATCTTCAGTTTGATGATGTTTTGTTTATTTAATGTTCACGTTAGTTAAACATTTTATCGGAATACCGTTTACATTTTGTTTAACTTCCGATCCGATCTCGATTCATAACAAATATTTTTTTTGTTTACACTCACGGCACTTGAAATCCACTTAGCGAGCATGCTCTCTCTTATCGGATGTTTGCTCGCTTATCTGATGTTTATGTTATCTGTTCTTAATAGCACAAACACAACTGCAAAGTATTATACATCAACAGAACGACAATACCATCCTCTACATTTTGTTAAAATATTTTCTATGGCTACTATTTAATGTTTTGCCACAAAACAATGATAAACAAATCGATACCGCAAACGCATTCAAGACTGCATTTTGAACACTTTTTATTACGAGAATTGACCTTCAGATCGAAATTTTAGAGGAGCAGAATACCAAACGTGAGTCAATTTATAATTAAATGTCAAATCAGTCAATATCTAGTCAATGTCAATTTAGTCAATATCCAATCTTTGTGCGACGCACATAATGTTTCGGTCTGAGTGTTGGTGAACTAGTAGGGTCATGGTTTCAAAAAAAGGAAATAAGAAATTTGGGGACAGCACTGCCTCCGAACTATAATCGAGCTTTCATTTTGTGGGATTGTAATATGTATTTTTGAGGGACAGTATTTTCGGGGGACAGCATGTTTTATGGGGGGACAGTATGTATTTTTAGAGGGACAGTATGTATTTTTGGAAGACAGTATGTATTTTTGGAAGACAGTATGTATTTTTGGGGATAGTATGTACATATTTTTGGGGGACAATTATGTATGTATTTTTGAGGACAATATGTTTTTTTCCGGAGGACAGTATGTTGGGGAGCATGTATTATTGGGGGATAGTATGTATTATTGGGCGGACAGTATGTATTTTTCTGGGATAGAATTGGCACTCTAAGAAAGCATACATTTTGGGGAACATCATTCTGCCGAGTAAATCACTACATATTATGAAACAAAGTCCCACGCCGCGTCTGTCTGTCAATCTGAACGTGATAAACTTAATAACTAGCAAAAGGATTTGGATTTACATACGGTTTTCACCAAAGGACGGCGTGATTCAAGATAAAGTTTTATGTGTAATTCACCCTATGAACCATTATCTTTTCAGTTATCCAGCAACCCCCTCTGGCTTCATGAATGCATGAATCAGTCTATTGGTGAAAACTGAATGAACATCATTGCAGTACATTCATATAAAAGTGGAGGAAGCCAAGCTCTGTGCGATAAGAACTTGTTGGGACTCTGTACTCTCTGTCTACCCCGCAAGGGATCTGGCGTGGTAATCTATCTATATCATCACGCCATCTCCCTCGCGGGGTAGGCAGAGAGTACAGAGTTCCAACAGGTTCTTTCCTTACATACCTCTTTGGCTTCCTCTATTCTCATAGTTCGTCTCATACACGCTCGCCGGTTACGGAGACTCCTGACTTATGTTATGAAAAATCCTGGAGCACTTTTCCACCTAAATCGTAACAACTCAATATCTATCTATCAATATCATCGCGCCGGATCCCTTGCGGAATTATATATTACAGTATCATTTTATAGCAGACCTATAGACGCACCCCAAGAGCACTTTTTCAGAGCACGTTTCGAAAATAATTGACTGTTAGCCATTTGTTTCATTCCAGAGCTTTATTAATCTCGCGATGATAAAGCGCCTGTGAAAATATAGTGTAATTCTTACCTCTCCAGGGTTGAGCTCTCCCCCCGGCAGCTTGAAGAATGCTGTGCCTAGCTGCAGAAGCAACACATGTGGAAGACCATGCTCGTGGACTAGAAGAACACCTTCTACAGACCTGGATAAATATAAAAAAATACTTTATTAATTTCCTGCATCATATTCAGTTGCCAGAGAAGTATGTAAGGAAAGAACCTGTTGGAACTCTGTACTCTCTGCCTAACCCGCAAGGGATCCGGCGCGATGATATTGATATGTATAATGCTCCAGGATTTTTCATAGCTCATCATCATTATCGGCTTGTATCCACTGCTAGACATAGGCCTCTCCCATAGCACACCACTGAGCTTGATCTTCAGCTCTCCTCCTCTAATCCCTGCCTGCTGCCTTACGAATATCGTCACCCCATCTAGCTAAAGGGCGCCCTACACTACGTTTGCACACACGCGGTCTCCACTCAAGAAGCAGTCTGCCCCAATGGCCATCGGTTCTGTGGCATATGTGACTTGCCCACTGCCACTTTAGCATGCTTATTCGCTGACCTATGTCATTAACCTTGGTTCTCTGACGAAAAACTTCGTTCAGAGAGTCGATCCCTAAGATAAACTCCGAGCATAGCTCTTTTCGTAGCTCACTGAGCGACTTTGAACTGGTAGACAAGCCGCACGAAGAGTTACCACGTTTTTCATAGATAATTTATATAAATTGAATGGCCATCATAGGCCAAGGATAGAAATGTTTGGAAGGAGGGAGAGACTTTTCTCCAGCAGTGGGCCACACTAGGTTAGTGAACAAAAATATATAAATTTAACACACACCGTCACGCCTATATTCCCCAGAGGGGGTGGCAGAGATGTACTGAGTACACCCACGTTTCGCCGACGATGTTAGGTCCCATGTAATAGGGGGCGAGCCTATTGCCATATACCGGGCACAATACCAGACTCCGGACTCATACTGGGAATTGTTCGTTAGAAAAATTACATTTGTCCGACCTAGGATTTGAACCCAGGACCTCGTGATCACAAAGCGATGCGCTTTGCCACCAGACCAACGAGGCAGTCAGTATATAAATTTAGTTGCACTGTATATACAGAGTGGATTTTTGAGAAGGGGCAGTAAGGGCGGCTACCTCCAACCATTGCAGCTACAGTCTTAGGAGACTGTCATTAACTTTTTGCGACATTTTGAGCTGCATTTACAGATTTTGAATAAAATGTACAGTCAGCAGGAAAATAGGAAATTCATGCAAAAACTGGTTTTGTTGCCAATAGATCCTGTTACTTATAAGGATTAAAAAACTTCTATTCTTCTTCTGACGGCGCAGCTGGCCATACATAATGGAGTGCTTATCCCAACTCTATTATATGGCAGTGACATCTGGGTATGTAGGAAGAAGGAAAGTAGGATAAATGCGGTAGAAATGCGAGCTCTGCGGAAGATGTGCAGAGTGAAGCTGACCGACCGTATTTGCAACAACTTAGTAAGAAAACAAGTAGGTATGAAAGATAGTATCCGTGTAAAAATAAGAAAGGGTATGCTCCATTGGTTGGGGCATATAGAAAGAATGTCAAAACAGATACAATGCGAAAGTGGAAGGATGTAGGTACCGGGGAAGACCTAGACTATCTTACCATGACCAAATAGACCGAGTCTTATCTGAAGGACAAGTCAAGTCCTCTCTAACCAGTGTGCGTATATGAAATGAACTATGAGAGTGGAAGAAGCCAGAGAGGTATGTAAGAAGAGAACCTGTTGGAACTCTGTACTGACTGCCTACCTTAAAAACTTCTATTGAAAAAGTTAAGGAAGGTGAAGTGAGTAAAAGATAGGATAATACTCAGTAAGAATATGAGATACACATATACAAAAAAAGGTAGGATAAATTCAATAAATCAATATTTTCATAAGCAATTTAAATTTTTTGATTTTTTTATTGCAACCAAATGCAAAGGGCGACATAAATAACACTTTGTGTATGAAACCCCAATAACATCTTTTCAACCTAGGTTTTGAATCCAAAAATAGGTAATAGAATCAGAATGAGAATAGTTTTTATTCATGTAAACCATTACAGTATTTATGAATCGTCACAAAAGTAACAAAGACTCTACCACCACTTCGGAATGTCATTCCTGTGGAGAAGGGCAAGAAACTATTTTTACATTTTCTTTACCATCTACATTTTCTTGTGGGATATGGGAGAATGATGAAGGCTGGTCTATCAGGTAGGTTCCCAATAGACTTAAGAGGCATTTTATACAGATACTAGTGACCCGCCCCGGCTTCCCTCGAGTGAATTATACACATAAACCTTACTCTTGAATCAATACATCCATTGGTGAAAACCATATGACAATCCATTCAGTAGTTATTGAGTTTATTGCGATCAGACAGAATCACTGAAAAAAAAACACCGCTATGCCTATATTCTCCAAGCCGGGGTAGTAGCGGTGTACTGAGTACAGCCACGTTTCACCAATGATGTTAGGTCCCATGTAATAGGGGGCGAGCCTATTGCCATAAACCGGGCACAATTCCAGAATCCGGACTCATACTGGGTAGTTTTCGTTAGAAAACTACATTTGTCCGACCTAGGATTTGAACCCAGGACCTTGTGATCACAAAGCCATGTGCTTAGCCACCAGACCAACGGGGCAGTCAACATTCACTGACTCACACAATCACTAATAGGTTATAAATTACTAAATACACATAATATGTGGAAACCCATCTGCGACTGAAGTACTCATATAATATAGATAAATATAACATTAATACCATACAAATCAGGAGTACTACACAGAAAAATAAATCGATCTCTTACTTTGTGTGAGTGTGAATGATCGAAGAGGGCGAGCGTGCAACCACTACGCTCGAGCCAGAAGGGCAAGGGGGCAACTAGCTCGCGGGCGCCTCAAGGAAGAACGGCCTAGGCTTGGGCAGTCGCTATGGAGGAGGGCGTATACTAGATGTCACGCCGTAGTGCTCTGCACCGGCCGGCGGGTCGATCTCTTACCTTCTCATACCAATCTTTGAGAACTCTTCCCGCATCCGTTGGAACCTCGCCGGGACCGACGCGTCCTTCTCAAATAACGGTTCCTTCGTCCCGAACGTGTAATTAGTCAGCGGATATAAGTTTATTGTCCTATTTAAAGTTAAACTTGGGTTATTCTGGCTGTTTTGATGCTGCATACCCGGTCGAACTGGCCACTGTTTGTTTCCTGGTGGGCCTTGTACTGCAGCCATTTTTCGGTATTTGATAGCGATATAACAACTTTTTAAAGGTTTTTGGTATAGTTATCAAGTGAAAAATGTAAGAAATGTAAGATAATTTAACTCGTTTGACTAGCGTGCTAAACAACCGGCGGCCATTACGGTTTGGTTAGTGATGTACTATTACGTAAACGTGGAGGATTCGATTATCTTCACTAAATAGCTATAATCGACTAATTATATTTGATTACAGTTTTTGTTGTTGTTGGTAGCACTGTTTTGTAATGTCAATTGTCAGACATGTTATGACGTCACGCTTGTATTGTTTTGGTTCAAAGTTTTTGATTTGTTTTTATATTTTTCCTAATAAAACTATGTCACAACAACTAGAATTACTAACTGAAAGCCCTTCGCAATGGACGGCTATATCGCTACTCACACCGGAAATACAAAAGAAGGAAATTAAACCTTTTGTTATTTGTAAGTCCTTTTTTGATACGTGATGATAATTTATTAGATTAATCAGCTAAGAAGCAATAAAAAATATACACAGTCACGCGTATATTGCCCAAGCGCGGGTGGTACAGGTGTACTGTGTACACCCACTGTTCGCAGACGACGCTAGGTCCCATGTAATAGGGGGCGAGCATGTCCTTAATATTTTAAATGTAAAAGTTTGTATGATTGTTACTGAATCACGCAAAAACTGCTGAACGGATTTGAATGAAATTTGGCACACAGATAATTCATTACCTGGGTTTGTTAGTTCGGGTAATAAATAATTTTATCCCAGAAAATTCCTCCTAAAGATTCCTCTCTAAAGTCAACACAGACGAAGTTGCGGGCAGAAACAAGCTGCACATAATAGGCACATTTCCAGACTCCAGAAAAATATTTGAAATTTTTGTATAATAGAAAAATTACATATTGTCCAATTTAGGATTTGAACCAAGGACCTTGCAGTCGCTATGTGCATTCTTCACTACAATACTGATGCAGCAGTCTGATAGTACTGAATAACTTAATACTAGATAATAATAATCAATCTTTATCAACATAAATAAATAAATGAATTCCGCATGTATTTATATAAAAACCTGCCAAACTGACCTCATTTAGGTTTTGATTTTATATTCCTTAGTTTGTTCTTTTTTTACATTCACATTGTACTTTTCTTATGAAGTTCTTCCCTTATGTTACTCATTTTCGTTTATATTAAGGCATGAGGTGTTTATCTGTAATTGGTTAAGCAATTAATAAGTTAATTTTAAGGAGATCACACACTGTATAGACGAAATATTGTATTAGCCGTAGATAAACCTGATAATAAATAAATAAATAAACATGCCAGAACTCTTGTGGGGTTGGCAGCTCTGCCAGAGTTCCAACAAGTTCTTTCCTTACAAACCTATTTGGCTCCCTCAACTCTCGCAGCTCATCTCGTACACTCTTGCTGGTTAAGAAGACCCTTAACTGCCCTTTAAATGAGACATGGTCTATTTAGTCATGTTGAGATAGTTTAGGTCTTCCCTGGTACTTACAACCTTCCAATATTGCATTTCACATTTTCAAGAATAATCTATCTATATCATCATGTGAGATCCCTTGCTTGGTAGGCAGAAAGTACAGAGTTCCAACAGGTTCTGTCCTTACAGACCTCTTTGGCTTCCTCCACTCTCATAGTTTGTCTCATACATGCTCACTGGTTACAGAGACTCTTGACTTGCCCTTCAGATAAGACATGGTCTATTCAGTCAGATCCTTCCACTTTCGCATTGTATATCTGTTCTAATAATAATAATTTATAAATACTTTATATTTTGTAACTTTATGACTGCCTTCTTGGTCTTGTGGTGAATACAGTGCCTTGCGATCACGTGGTCCTAAGTTCAAATTAAATCGAAAATCCCAGTATCAGTTCGGAGTCTGGATATGTAATCCAGTATATGGCATGGTAATAGTCTCGCCCCCTATTAAATGGGAGCTAACATCGTCGGCGAAAACTGGGGCTACACAGTACACCTCTGCCATCAATTGGGCAATATAGGCATGACCGTGTTTATGTTATATTTATTATATTTTTTTTACAGTGGCTCTTAAAGATCTGGAAGGGAATCCAGACAGCCGTACATCCAGTCTAATGAATGCAGATAAGTTCTCCGCAGTACGTGAGGTGGTCAGGCATGTGGCTCGGCTACGGTCCGCTACTAAGGACCCTTGGTCGCCAGATGATGTTAAGACTTTCCTAGAAGGCTTAAGGTATGCAAGATTTAAGGGAATATTTCTATAAGTGAAGACTTCTTATTGGCTCTCAGATTTCTGTTCCGATGCTATTTCATATTTTATTTTGTGTTCCACAATGATGTTTAGATGGTAACATTGATCATCTTAAAAGCTAGGTTAGGTAACAACCACGCACTATGTTGGGCACAGCAGTGTTTAGGAGAGAGGAAGACTATTAGGGATTTAAGATTAAAAGTAATAAATATTACAATATTATTAGATTGAAATACCTAGTTATGTTAATGTTATATATTTTTTTTTTATATATTATATATATTTGTTATGTTTCTATAGTTATGTTTTGATGATTATTTAAAAGATAAAAATGCTTGGATAGGTGATGTTCCATCTCCACCAGAATGTGGATAACATGTTCAGCTATTATTATTTATTATTCCCTCTCTTCCTTCTAGTAGTTAAATAAAGTTTATCATTTTTCTTCCTCATTTCTTTATCTGTAAATGAGAGAACCATGTAGCCATTCACATGAATAGTTTAACTTGGTTAATTTAGACTCACCTAATACTACATTGTTCTCCTATACCCCACAACAAAATGTAGATGGAAAAATTGTAAAAATATTATTTTAAAAGAGTATCCGTGGAGTTTCTTGCCCTTCTTCTCCACAAGAATGACATTCCGAAGTGGTGGTAGAGTCTTTGTTACTATTTTGACGATTCATAAACACTGTAATGGTTTACATGAATAAAAAATATTCTGATTCTGATTCTAATATTATATGTTATTGTATCTTAAGCAACATTTCTGCTTTCTCGCTTCCACTCAGTCTCGTGACCTTCGTTCTGTTCTTCTTCCTTCGTTTCATCTAACTTCTTCACTAATTCTTTCACTGTTCAGAGTATCCATCTCTGGAACGGCTTACCTGAGCCCATAAGACGCGCTAAGTCCTTGGATATATTTAAGCGTAACATTAAAGCACATTTCCTTCAAATTTAATTTAATACTTCTAGTTTCCTAGTTTCCCTCTCTAATTTCTACATCGCACCTATTTCACTCGTTTCGTTTCTTAACTCTTATACTTATTCTGTCATTTATTTATATTACGTATTATAGGTAAATTTGGCTTTTTTTATGAATATGGCTTGTAACGTTTATTATTATTTTATTTAAAATTCTATTAGATTGTTGCACTCTACCTATTATTATTTTTATTGTAAGCATCTCTGTTCACCTGAAGGTTGCCTGAAAGAAATCGCTTTAAGCGATAAGGCCACCTTACTGTACCGATAACTACGTCCAAGACTTTTCTTTCTTTCTGTAATTTTTTTGTATGCAATATAGTAAATATTGTATTGTATTGTTATATATTATGTTTCGATAAGCTGTAACTCTTCCATATTGTAATAAATAAATTAATTAATTTCCTAGACATTCTATTTATTATATTTATTGTGTTAGTATAGCCTACCCTGCTAGAGATCTAGTGTGTTGATATTAGTGTCCAACGAACGATTGGCGTCGGCTTCGGCCAAAAATGCCACCTTCTGCCAAACCAGGCCAAATATGGCCCGAAGTTTAAAGAGTTGCTAAAAACATCACATGATTAATGGACACCCTTAGGGCTATCAATATGTTAGTATAAAAAATATTGGCCAAAAATATCACCTGCGGCCAATCCTTCGGCTTCAGCAAAAATGGGCCGAAGTTTTGGGCAAAACCGAAGGTTTCCAGCACCGAAATTGAACGATACACTACGATTTACGACTTACAAATGGTTTCAAATAAATAAATATTATAAAAAATATTTGACGGCGGCAGCTGACATTTAGTGCAAGGAAGAGACAGCGATATCTTGCGCTAACCGACCCGACTTCCGGCTTCTGAAGGGTGTTACCTTACGGCTGCACTCCTTAGGAGTAGTCCAGGAGCTAGACTCTGACCACCGATCTGTAGTCATGAGACACGGCCCCCCCCCCCCCTCCGCCTCTCAGCAACCCAAAAAGACGGTGGTGTATTGGCATGCGCTAAGCACAGCCTTGGCGGATGCCGACCCTTCCCCCCTCCCCCTCAGCTCGGACTCCATCCCGTCCCCTCAGGACACCGATCAGGCCGTAAATGCCTTCACTGACTACATCCAATCGACTGTCAGTCGATCGTCTAAGCAAGTCGAGGCGGAAGATCTCAACCGCTTTCGACTACCGGACGATGTTAGGGATCTCATTCGTTCTAAGAACGCCTCAATCCGAGCGTACGACTCTTATCCCACCAAAACCAATCGGGCCTGGATGCGCGCTTTACAACGTGAGGTAAAGCGTCGTGTCGCGAAGGTCCGGGAGGCTCGGTGGGGTGACTTCCTAGAGGGCCTCGCGCCATCGCATCTGTCTTACTGGAAGCTGGCGCGCATCCTCAAATCCGACTTCACGACTGGCATTCCGCCGCTGTCCCGCCCCTCAGGCGCACCCCCAGCCTTCGATGACGACGAAAAGGCCGAGCTTCTCGCCGACACCCTAGAGAGTCAGTGCACTCCCAGCACTCTGTCCGTTGACTCATCTCACGTCGACATGGTCGACAGGGAAGTCGAGCGCAGGGCATCCCTCCCCCCCAGCCGATTCCTTACCTCCCATCACCCAAACCGAAGTCGGGGATCTTATTATGGGTCTTAAAACTAAAAAAAACCCCGGCTCTGATGGCATTTCGAATCGCGTTCTGAAATGCTTGCCCGCCCAACTCATCTGCCTCTTAGTGGCCATTCTGAACGCCGCCATGACGAACTGCACCTTCCCCGCTAAGTGGAAGGAAGCCGACGTCATAGGCATTCCCAAGCCCGGCAAGCCTCGCGATCTCCCCGCGAGCTACCGCCCTATCAGTCTCCTCAACTCCTTGGCTAAGATCTACGAGCGCCTACTTCTGGCGCGGCTCAAAGACTTTGTAGTGGCCAGGGATATCCTTATCGACGAGGAGTTCGGCTTTCGAGCCAAACTCTCCTGCGTCCACCAAGTGCACCGCATCACGGAGCACATCCTCTCCGGTCTCAACAGACCCAAACCCGTCTACACGGGCCCTCTTCTTCGACGTCGCGAAGGCATTCGACAAAGTCTGGCATAACGGCTTGATCTACAAGCTCTACCAATTTGGTGTGCCGGACAGACTCGTGCTCATCATACGAGACTTCTTGTCTAATCGCGGCTTCCGGTATCGCGTCGAAATGACGCGCTCCACTCCCCACTCCACCCAAACTGGAGTCCCGCAGGGCTCAGCTCTCTGGCCCCTCCTGTTTAACCTTTACACTAACGACATTCCTCGTTCGAGTGATGTTAAACTAGCCCTATTCGCGGATGATACCGCCCTCTATTATTCCGGTAGAAGCAAGGTCTTCATCATCAAAAAACTTCAGGCCGCCGCCAATACCCTAGGGGACTGGTTCAAGAAGTGGCGTATCGAGGTGAACCCGGACAAGAGCGCTGCGGTGCTCTTCTCCAGAGGTGGCACCCCGCGCCCCTCCCGGATCCACCCCAAAAGGAATTTCGGTCAAGTGACCATGTTCGACCGACCCATTCCCTGGGTCAAAAAGGTCAAATATCTAGGGGTCCCCTAGACAATACCATGTCCTTCGGCCCGCACATCAAGCGAGTCCGTCACCGAGCATCCTTCGTGCTCGGCCGTCTCTATCCGCTAATCTGCAAGCGGAGTAAAATGTCCCTTATAAATAAGGTGACACTCTACTCTAAAACTTGCGTGCGTCCCATCATGACGTACGCGTGTGAGGTGTTCAAGCGGTTCAGTCCCGCTTCCTCCGCAAAGCCGTAGGTGCCCCGTTGCGTTCGTACGTAATGTCGACCTCCACTCCGATCTTGAACTCGAATCTATTCGCGCCTATATTAAAAAGGCGACAACTCGAAACTTCGCGAATGCATCTTCCCATGCGAATCCGCTAATCGTAGCCGCTACCGACTACGAACCCATCCCCGGCCGCCGCTACCGCCGGCCGCGACATGTTCTCACCGATCCCCCCGATGCTCTGACATCGCTTATTTCCGCTCCGGATACGGACGTCGACGACTAAGTCGTAGATCCCCTCCCCCCGTAGCGACTGTCCAAACTCGAGGCGCCCTCGAGTATGTCGCCCCCTTGCCCTTCTGGCTCGAGCGTAGTGGTTGCACGCTCTTAAGTCCGCCGCTGCCGCCGACCGCGACAAATTCTCACCGATCCCCCCGATGCTCTGACATCGCTTCTTTTCGCTCCGGATACGGACGTCTACGACTAAGTCTTAGATCTCCTCCCCCCGTAGCGACTGTCCCAACTCGAGGCGCCCTCGAGTATGTCGGCCCTTGCCCTTCTGGTTTGAGCGTAGTGGTTGCACGCTCGCCCTTAAGTCCGGTGAAGCTGTAAAGGCCTCACGGCCAACAGCGTATATCACTCAAACACACACACTATCGGCACGCATTTCTAACGGATGCGTCTCGGTACACGGACTGCTGTCTTAGTACGAGTCTCTGCCTCCCTCACTGCCATTAGTCGGTACTCCTGCTAACTATTTGGCGTGTGTAAAATGTTGATTTACTGTTTAATCTACTTTAATATTGATTGTGCGTGCACTTACTATAAAATTATTGCTGATTTAGTGTCGGCTCATTTATTAAGTTATAAGGTTTAAATTAATAACACAATTTATCCTTCTGTTTTACTTCTGATGTCTGAGCCAATCAATATTATTTCTGTATTATTATTTTTCAACCAGTTGTAGGTAATTTTTAAGTTAATACAGTAAATATATAACTTTTTTTTTAAATAAGCTAATCATGAATCGCAATCGCATTCCATCCGCAATAGCATCTCACTGGACGCGTTCAAGAAGAGAACTAAAGAACATTTCCTGTCGTCATGAATTATATTTATCAGTATATAATATTAACATATATGTATTTGCATATATTTATTTATATATGCATATATTTAGTTATATTTTATTATATTTATGTATGTATGTATATTTAGTACTATTTAGTTAGATTTCTATGTTAGTGTAATATTTTGTATAATATATATTGTTAGTTTAGGATATTCTATTAATTTCTACTGTAGGTACACTTGCTATCCTCTACTCTATTTTCATCTCTCTATCGCTCTAAGGTTTGCTGGAAGAAAACTCAATATTGAGTTAAGCTCGCCTTTGTACATAAACTTTCCGTAAAATTGTTTTTTGTTAACATAACATATGTGTACAATAAAGAATAAATATATAATATATAATATGAATCATATTGTGTAGGGTTATTAAACTTTCGACTTCGCCCAAAAATTGACCTTCGGTCGGATCCTAGTAAAAAAGGTTGTTTTTTTCTTTTTCAGATTCTCCACAGATTGCATATCAGAACTGACAACTATGTTATGTACAGATAAAATATATGAGAACATGCCGACACATTTGAGAGTTAAACCTGGGTTAGTTAGTCTGCAGTGGAAAATAGATATTTCATTAAGGTATGTACATAGACTAGACAAGTTAGTCTGGCGATGGTTTTGAGTACTGAGTCGAGAAAAGAGTTGGGTTCATTATTAAAATCTGACGATCGTGAAGGTCTGAGTTCGAGCCAGAAGGGCAAGGGGGCAATTAGCTCAAGTGCGCCTTGAGGAGGAACGGCCCCGGCTTGGGCAGTCGCTATGCCATGCCGTGGTGCTCTGCACCGGCCGGCGGGCAAGGGATTCTTCGACCTCGCCGGCGAGGTCGGTGTCTGATCCTGTGTGCAGTATCTGTATTCGAAAGAAGGGAAGTAAGGGCATCGGGAGGATCGGTGAGAATATACCGCGGACGGCGTTAGCGGCTGATAGGAGGGAAGTCAGATGCGTAGTCGACGGCGGCTATGATTAGAGGATTCTGATGGTTGGACGCGTTTTTGAAGTAGCGGGTTGTCGCCTTTTTAATGTAGGCAAGAATAGGTTCGAGACAAAGATCGGAATTTCGCATGTACTACGGGGCACCGACGGTTTTTCGGAGGAACGAATTCTAGGATGGAATGATGTTAGGAACTAAATTTTTTGGCAAAAAATTATATTTGACTGGTGCTTGTAAAGGTGCCTGGTGTAAGGACAATAAAAATTAACACCATCACTCCTATATTCCCCAAGTGGGTAGAATTGTGTGCACACACTTGTTGCCGACAATGTTAGCTCCTATTGCCATTATACTGGGCACAATTTCAGACTATTACTCAGGGTTCTTCAATGGAAAAAATACCTTTGTCTGACCTAGGATTCGAATTCAGGACCTCCTGAACGCTATCCGACATGTCTGTCTGTTATTTAGATATAGTAATTTAGTAGCCTATAGACTTTGAGAGAAGGCCTTTGCAAGCAGTGGGGCAGTATATAATTTATATAGTATTTATTTATACTATACTAATTCCACCGTTGGACTGCAAAGTCAGAGGTCTCGGGTTCAAAGCCAGGTACGCACCTGTATTTTCGAAAGCATGTGCGTAATAAAAATTATAATTTTTATTTATCACTTGCTTTAACGGTGAAGGAAATCGTCGTGAGGAAACCTGCATGCCTGAGTTTCTCGAAGGTGTGTGAAGTTCGCCAACCCGCATTAGGCCAGCGTGGTGGACTATGGCCTAAGCCCTCTCAGTTTGAGAGGGGGCCCGTTCCCATCGGTGGAATAGTTTCTTAACAGGGCTAATATGATTATATTTTATTATTAATACTATGAGAGTGGAGGAAGCCAGAGAGTTCTATAGGGAAAGAACCTGTTCAGACTCTGTACTCTCTGCCTACCATGCATCTGGCGGTAATATAGATAAATTTATTTATATTAAATTATTTCTTTTACAGTCAATCAAACATAGAAAAGGAGAATCCAAATCAACAGCGCATGAAAGAGATAGCGCATCGAGACACACATATAATACTAACAATCCATCTAACAGACGGACAAACAAACACATACAGATTATCTATAAATAAATTCCACGAGTTAAGATTCGCTATAGCCTCCGCATTGAAAAATATGATTGTTTTGGAAAGGAGAAAGTGTATGAGGAAGGAATGACACAGGTTTTCTTGGGGTTAAAAATCCCCTTTTAAGGCGCTCGTTCGACTCCGTCAGTTGAAGAAGGCCTATTCTCTTAAGTGCTACAAGGATATTTCCGCTCGTGGATGGGGGGGGGGGGGGGGGGGCGTTGGTGTGAGATTATCATTTAAGTAAAATCAGATATTTCAGTGGCTGTGTCCGCACGGTTACTAATTAAAAAAAGAACTTGGGTAAAGGGCATTGTCGAAAATTGCCCCAGAACCAACAAACATTTGACCCATGCCATCTTTATTTATCTATTTTATTAAAATAATGGCAAATATCCGTATCTAGCGGACAATTTGCAATCTAAAACGAATATTTCAAAGTATTGTAAGTACTTATATCGAAGTCGCCGACATCTTTGCTGAATGTCAACACACAATATAACCTCATATGTATTAATGGCTACTGAATTATAACCTCAAAATCTAATACTTTTTTTGCAATTTTGCGATTCCCCCGCTTGTCCGTTTAATAATAAATGTCTTAAGAGAATTTATGGGTAATTTGAAATCATACAAGTATTTTTTAATTGCTGTTGGTTCTGGGGCAAATCATGTATGGTATATATGTTCCAAATCACCCACGAATTTTTCTAAGGCATTTATTATTAAAAGGACAAGCGGGGGAATCGCAATATGCCACAAAAAGTATTAGATTTTGAGGTTATAATTCAGTAGCCATTAATACATATGAGGTTATATTGTGTGTTGACATTAAGTAAAGATGTCGGCAACTTCGATATAAGTATTTACGATACTTCGAAATATTCGTTTTAGATTGCAAATTGTCCGTTAGATACGGATATTTGCCATTATTTTAATAAAATAGATAAATAATGATGGCATGCGTCAATTTTTTGTTGGTTCTGGGGCAATTTTCGACAATGTTCTTTTACGAAATAGTAACTAATTTACTAATTTCTCACCAACGTACCCCTGTCAATATTATACTTGCGCCCATAGATCCTTGTCGGACAGATTATCTTATCCTTCAACATTCCACTCTTTTAACTAGGTATAATAGATATTGTTATTATTAATAAATCTATAATTATAATAAGACTGTGTCTTAAATTTTCGGTGCTAATGCGAACCTTATTCTTGATTACATTTAACTCATTCGCGTAGCAATAAGCAGAGAAATAGACAAGGAAATAATTTTAAAAGATCTTTTTAGGAACAAGCTTCTATAGCAAAAATAAATAGATATCTTGGTTAGTGGAAGAGTTCTTACGGTCACTTTCTGGCTCCATCGTCAGACCCTGAACACCGTCTGGTACTTGTATAGTACTTGTCAATACCAATCTAACAAGCCTAAACACGAGAAGGTAATGTTGTGTAGTTGACATGCCCCTTTGGCCACGTTCCGGCTCAATTATCAGACCAATTCCATGGTACCATAATATTGTATTGTCACCGAACTTATATACACATGCCAAAGGACATCGTTCTGCGTCCATACATGATTTGCCCCAGAACCAACAGCAATGAAGAGGTTTTTTTGGCGGGAAGTCGAAGAGTGATGTTGTCAATTTGTTTTAATTTCCAAAACTTGTGTTATTTCGACTAATAATGTGTAATGTTGGTGGAATATTAACCATTATGTGTTCTTATATGTGCATGAGTGAAGGTAATTGTAACAAAGTGATAAAACGTGCCTTTTCGACTTCCCTCAATACGGCCGTTGCAATTGGTATGTAAAGTATCTATTAGTCTTATCTAGTCGCTTTACTATCATCAAATTCATCGGGGAGTCGAATTAATTTAAACAAACACGATTATATATCTTACTGGACACTGGCAAAATACACTTATAATAAGTGTGAAGCCATAACTTGAAGAAGAAGAAGAAGAACAGCAATGAAAAAATGCGTGTATGATTTTAAGTTACCTGTAAATTATCATCGTGTATTTATTATTAAACGGACAAGCGGGGGAATCCCATTATTGCAATGAAAAGTATTACATTTTGAGGTTATAATTTAGTAGTCAATAATACATTTGTCAAATCGTTATGTAAAAATACACTAGCAATAATCAAATCGATCATTATTGAATGTAATCGATTGAATATACCCGATTGATAGGATTGACATCTCCAACCAAATTCGATAACAACGTTGACATTCGGAAAAGACGTTGGCGACTTTTATATAAGTACTTACAGTACTTTGAAATATTCGTTTTGGATTGCGAATTAGATATAGAATCCGTTAGATATGGATGTTTGCCACTACTATAATAAAATAGATGATTCATTATGGCATAGGTCACATGTTTGTTGGTTCTGGGGCCATTTTCAACGATGTCCTTTTAACTCAATTGGATACCGTGCTTGAACGTACGAATATCGCAAGTTAAATTCTTCTTCCTCGTTCCCTCATTGCTGAGGATCGCGACCACGCACAAACAGTCTCCATTGGGTGCGGTCATATGCGGAGTGTACCGCCCGATGCATGCTGCCACCCACCGCCTTCTTTATTGCGTCAGACCATCTTGCAGGTGCCCTTCCCTGAGTACGTCTACCGTCCATTTTGCCTAAAATAATCTGCTTCTCCAGGCAATGCTTTGAAGACCGCATAAAATGTCCGAAGAAGCTGAGGGCTCTTTGTCGGCAGATCGTGGAGAGCCGTGTGGTGATTTTAAGTTCTTTTAGTATGGACTGGTTGGTTCTCCTTGCATTCCAAGGTACACGGAGCAACCTTCGCCAACGCCACATCTCAAAGGCATCTATAACTTACTGCTATCGCGGCTTCTCACAGCAAGTTAAATGAAAGTTGGTAAAACTGACGGAAGACAGAGGCATTATGTATTAGGTAAATAATAGAAAACGTAGCTACTTCAAACAAGAAATGGCGCGCAATTTGATGACCGCGGAGTTAATTGATGTTTGTTTTCATAGATAATAAATGTTTCTGGAGTTGTTTAAACCGGACCTCAGTGCACATGAAGGCATATTTTTTTAAATAAGACTAAGCACTCAAGCGTGACACGTTGCAAGCACCATGTACACAGTGAACTAGAGTGTATTGAAACTTTTGGTCTTATAAATAGAATCTAGAAGCCGCGGGCGCGCACCAATTTGAAGCAACATTTACTACCTGCAAAGCAAGTAGCCACACGTTCACCCGAGTAGTCACTCTGTGACCGTCGTGCGAAATAACGTGCTCTGCGCGGGTCAAATTAAATCTAATTATGCCGTCTTGTGTAGTTACCGCCTGTAAAAATTCTGTTGAGCTCAAAACGCATTCAGGTGCCATATTATTTAAATATCCAATTAATTCATCCATCTGTAATTGTCATAGTAAAAGACGCGTCCATTTTGTTAGTGTTGCTAATAAAACAATTCTATTTTTCCCTATTTTTATTTGCTGAGGACTTTATAAGTTCTAGTATTTGATGGTACTAATATAGTTAACTACTACATCACGGTTTAAATATTTAGTTGAGCTGATGAAAATATAATTTCTATCTATCTATCTATATCATCACGCCAGATCCCTTGCGGGCAGAGAGTACAGAGTTCCAACTGGTTCTTTCCTAACATACCTCTCTGGCTTCCTCCACTCTCATAGTTCGTCTCATACCCGCTCGCCGGTTACGGAGACTCCTTCCTTTTCCTTCAGATAAGACTCGGTTTATTTGGTCGTAGTAAGATAGTCTAGGTCTTCCTCGGTACCTGCATCGTTCCACTTTCACATTGTATATCTGTTTTGTCATTCTTTCCTCTGGCATTCTGTCTATATGCCCGAACCAACGGAGCATGCCCTTTCTCATCTTTACACCGATACTATCTTTCATACCTATTCGATTTCGTACTACGCTATTGCTAATGCGGTCGGTCAGCTTCACTCCGCACATCTTCCGCGGAGCTCGCATTTCTACCGCATTTATCCTTCTTTCATACCCCGCTACCATATAACAGCGTTGGTACAAGAACTCCGTTATGTATGGCCAGCTGCGCCTTATGGCTTAAGTGCCGGCTCCCAAGCAGCTTTCCCATTGCACAATTCACCCTGTTCCCTGCATTCACTCTTCTTTCTATGTCAGCGGTGTATTTCCCATCCTTACTGAAGGCGCATCCAAGATATACAAACTCATTCACTTGCTCCAGCACATCGTTACCAACCACAATCCTTGCATTCGTTCTGGTTTCTTCCGTTTCACGTTTCATAAAATATAATTTCTATCTATCTATAATTTCCCTACATTAAATTACTACAAACCTTAATAGTTCAATTTCTTGAGTTTTATATGCATTAAAATACACTTTACCGCAACAATAATCTTATTTTCATCTACTTTAATGTAATCAACAATTACCGCAAAAAGTGGTAATATTTCCGGGCTGCCAACATTACGCGGGTGGGAAGTGCGGTGAGTGCGGGGCGTTTGTTGATCTTTTGGCTTCACCGCACGATGTGCAATTACGACTGGACGCAGCTTCTGGATATTCTAAGCTTATGCTACAAAAAAAATATTGTTCAGATGTCTTCTCTAGTACCTAATCACCGCATATTATAAATGAGTGTCGCGTCTGTCTGAACGCAATAAACTCAATCACTACCGAACGGATTTTCATACGGTTTTCACCAATGGACGGAGTGATTCAAGAGGAATGTTTATGTGTATAATTCACCCTTGCGAAACCGGGGAAGGTAGCTAGTAATTAATAACTCTATTTGGACGGTTTGTACCTACTGAACTTGAATTAACATTTTTTTATTAACCTAATGTGTCCCACTGCTGGGCAAAGGTCTCCCCTTCTTTCCTCCAACGATCTATATCCCCTGTCAATAATGGCCATTCTTTTCAATACGTGTCGAGGTAATCGCGCCACCGCTTTTTGGGCCTGCCTCGGCGACGATGACCTTTTTGTGGGACCCATTCGGTACACAGTTATAAATAGTAAAAAAAAAACACTTAAAAACAAGAGTTTATGCAGCTACGTAATAGAGCATTGAAAACGGCCAGTCGAAATTTCGTGTATGCCGTTAGCCGTTGAGTTCCTTCGTCTGGAGCCTATCCTGAGTGTACAATCAGGTCATGCTTACCATATAAATGCATTGTCGTCAGAACTGAACCGACATGTCGATTTCATCTCCGTAGGATAAGGAAATTGTTCTAATTCACCTCGCAACATTTTACCTAAAGTTTAATAAAAGCTTGTAAAAAATCATTATAGTGTGTTTATAGATATGGCACTTTCAGAACAGTAGTGACTCAAATAAGTCTGCAGTTTGTGAACATGTCCTTGACCGCACCCGCCATAACATCAGATTTGATAGACCACAAATCCTTGTGAAAGAACACCTATTCCTACAAAGGATGGTTCGTGAGGCTCTTAAATTTAAAAAAACATCCTAATTTTAATAGAGAAGATGGCGGGGTGCTTCCATCGACTTGGGATCCGGTAGTTAATATAATCAAATCCAAAACCAAGCATAACTGCAAGGCCTTAAGACACCGTGAGCTCATTCTGCGTAGATCGGACCAACAATAATAATTAAGAAGTTTGAGGGTACCCCGGAACAACTATGCCTTTTGGACGTCTAACACCTCAGTCCTTTACGTGACTATGGGTGCTGCAAAGCACTCGAAACGTCGGGAACATAAAATTCAAAAATAAACCACGATAAAATCCGAAACATAGATTTATTTCATGTGTAATATTCGCGTAAATCTAAGAACTCGGTAGTGACTTATCTTAAAAATTCAAGTTTTTGGGAAACTAATCGCGTCCCTTTAGAACCGAGCGGCGCGGTTAAGGGAGGGAATCCGAAGTATCCTATCCTATTTATTAATTCTACAATAAAACGCCGCTGTTTTAATATTCACCAGATGGAGAGTACCTTTTAATGACCCTCTATGACAGTAACTCGATTTTGTTAGATTTTTGAGTTAAATCTATACCGTTCTGAAGGTGCGATACGTTCACTATTAATTAAGGTGCATGAAAGCAATTATTGTTATAGTATATTTTTTATTAAATAATACGAACTAAATAATTGGAAATGTTTTATTTTTAATATACAGTTGTTTCGTTTTAAAAAAAGTCGCCAGAGGTCTGCAAGAAAAAACCTGTTGGAACTCTGTACTCTCTGCCTATTCCGCAAAGGATCTGGAGTTATGATATACATACATAGAAAAAAAATGAACTTATAACGTAGGCACGTTAATTAAAAAAGAACTTGGGGTATTTTGTAAACATTGTTCTGATACATGATTTGCCCCAGAACCAACACCAATGATAAGATACTTGTATTATTTCAAATTACCAATAAATTCTTTTAAAGACCTTTATTATTAAACGGACAAGCAGGGAAATCGCAATATTGCACAAAAAGTATTAGATTTTGAGGTTATAATTCAGTAGGCATTAATACATACGAGGTTATATTGTGTGTTGACATCATGGATATAATACAATGGATTGAGCACTCTGCGAAAAAAACGGGATGACAAGGAGACGCAGAGCTGAGAGCCCTACGTCTCTTTCTAAGTAGGTTGACGAAACATTGGTACGATTATGGACTTGTTGACCTATAATTAACGTATAATTCTCGGGCACTGTTAATTGCCGCAATTCTTTCTTTCTACGCATATGCCACATTTTAAATGAGTGGTAGTCAAAGTTTTTGATTAAATTGTCCATTTTCTGGCTGACTCTAAATTTTTTTCAGAATCTGTAAATTCAGCTCCAAATAGCGCAAAAATTTAGGATTGAGACAGCTGCCCTTACTGCCCCATCTTAATCCATTCTGTATATAAAGACGAATTAAGAACCTTGTTCGTTTTGAACTCTGTAATAAATGGTTTACAGCGTATTTAAACCACATCATAAATAGGTATAGTCCGTATTAGTTCTACCTTATGGTCACCGTACTGCATCGTAATGGGTGCGAGCGTGACACCGGGCTCCTGGCTATTGCTCTCACTCATCATGGTTTCTCGAGTTGTTTAAATCATAGAAAATTCAA
The DNA here is from genome assembly GCA_905147815.2 of Phalera bucephala. NCBI lineage: Eukaryota > Metazoa > Arthropoda > Insecta > Lepidoptera > Notodontidae > Phalera > Phalera bucephala. The sequence goes on along the minus strand of LR990637.1, from coordinate 10,033,193 downwards.
TGTTGTGTCTGTGAGTAAGAGTTTAATTTTCTTTGGTTTTTTTGACAGTACTCAATCGTTTGTTTTATATCCATGGTTGACATTCAGTAAAGATGTCGGATACGCCAGCTCCCTCGCGGGGTAGGCAGCGAGTACAGAGTTCCAACAGGTTCTTTCCTTACATACCTCTCTGGCTTCCTCCACTCTCATAGTTCGTCTCATACACACTCGCCGGTTACGGAGACTCTTGACTTGCCCTTCAGCTAAGACACGGTCTATTTGGTCATGGTAAGATAGTCTAGGTCTTCCCCGGCACCTACATCCTTCCACTTTCGCATTGTATATCTGTTTGGATACGGATATTTGCCATTATTTCAATAAAATAGATAAATGATGATGGCATGGGTCAAATGTTTGTTGGTTTTGGGGCAATTTTCGACAATGTCCTTTCATAACAAACCGCAACTCAGCGAACTGTCATAAGGGACATTTCACTTGATGACGGCGTTAGTTCTGATTTGGCCACATGCCTAGAGATCCTTGACGCACTGTAGTTCTAGTCATTGAAGCAATTACAAGAACAAACGTGGAGTGGCTAACCCCCCACAAGGCCTGCTGAACATACGTCTCTCTAATCGCTCCCCGGCGTAACCGGTCCGATGCCATCTTCATCCAACGACTTCCTGCGATCCTCACAAGCTCGTCGGTCCATCTGGCAGGCGGTCGTCCCACGCTGCGCTTGCCAATACGTGGTCTCCACTCTAGAATCCTTCTGCCCCAACTCCCGCCCGATCTTCTTAGCCAGCTTATGTTCCACTGATGACAGATTGCTTCAATTATTTAATAGTAAATTCTTGTCATCTTGCGTGATTTCTAATCCATTGGGAAGCGGAATTTCTCGTTTCTGTGAAACATAAAAATATACAAAGGTGTACAGTGGTACGTACAGAAAGCAAATATAAAAAGGAGTCTGGTTAAGCAACTGTGCACTGTCTTCTGACTAGGCCCTAACGTCATCGCGGGGGGGGGGGGTGGTTTACGTCAATATGTCATCTAGGCTACAGTCCAACAAGGATATTTTCGGATCGGCATAAATCGGATAAATCGGAACTAACGCTGTCATCAACTGAAATGTTACTTCATGACATTCACAGTTGCCGTTTGCTATGAAAGGACATTGTTCTGCGTCCACACATGATTTGCCCCAGAACCAACAGCAATGAAAAAATACTTGTGTGATTTCAAATCACCCATACATTCTCTTAAGGCATTTATTATTAAACAGACAAGTGGGCAATCGCAATATTGCACAAAAAGTATTAGATTTTGAGGTTATAATTTAGTCGCCATTAATACATATGACGTTATATTGTGTTGTGACATTTAGTAAAGATGTCGGCGGCTTCGATATAAGTATTTACAATACTTTGAAATATTCGTTTTAGATTGCAAATTGTGCGCTGGATACGGATATTTGCCATTATTTTAATAAAATAGATAAATAATGATGGTACGGGTCAATTTTTTGTTGGTTCTGGGGCAATTTTCGACAATGTCCTTTACCCGTTCTATTTTTAATTAAAAAAAAATTTAACCCCACCTCTTAAAATATTTCTCTGGAAGTAGGAACACATTACTAAATGATAACCCCAATTTGACACCAACGTCCCCCTGTCAATGTTATATATGGGCCAAACTATCCTTGTCGCACTGTAGATTACAATTACGGAAGTGAACGGGGTATATCCTCTTCACCCCGCGCAGTGAAACGCTAAATTCTATAGGAAAATGTAACTCTGTACTCTCTGCCTACCCCGCGAGGGATCTGGCGTGATGATATAGATAGATAGATAGAAAATGTAATAATGTCATCTCTTTAAAGCTTCGTGATTTGGTACCATTATAATAAGTGAGTGTATGAGAGATCAGGAAAATGCCGGCAACATATCGGTGACTAATATTACTGAATTCATTCACCTACATCTGTATGCTTTAATTATTTTCCACTTTAGATTAAGTTTAGAACGCCCGAAGCCTTGTTAAGAAACTGTCCCACCGTTGGGCACGGGCCTCCTCTCAAACTGAGAGGGTTCAGGCCGTAGTCTACCACGCTGGCCCAGTGCGGGTTGGCGAACTTCACACACCTTCGAGAAACTCTTAGGCAGGTTTCCTCACGATATTTTCCTGCACCGTTAAAGGAAGTGATATTCAATTTTGTAATACGCACATGCCTTCGAAAAGACAGAGGTGCGTGCCTGGGTTTGAACCCGAGAGCTCTGACTTTGCACTCAAACGGTCTTACCACTAGGATATCACTGCTCTTCTCCTAAAAAAAGAGTTTTTTAAAAACAAGCTTTTATAGCAAAACACAACGAAGATATCTTGCTTAGTTCAGAAGTAATGGCTTCTTTCCGGCTCCATCATCAGACCCTGGACATCATCTGGTTGTACAGTACTTGTCAATAACAAGCCTAAACACGAGGGTGTTACGTTGTATAGTTCACATGTTCCTATGGCCACCTTCCGACTCCATCATCAGGCCAGCTCCATGGTACCATATTATTGCATTGTCGCCGACTTTACATACGTATGCCGAATTTTAGCTAAATCGGATATCTGCACGTGCTGGAAAAATGGATTACAAGAAAGACAGACAGAGAGACATACGAACACTGGCACTTACATTTATAACTAACCTGAAGGTTCTTTATTGGTTGATTCCCGGAGTCAGGTCGCGCACACCCATCCATTTTATCGCATGTTTGATTATGCTGTTGAATTTTTAATACATTCTTGCGCTGTAACAATATTTTCTCTTACAATAGGTCTAAAAAAAAAAGCTCAGAGTTGCTCAGCGAGCTATGGAAAGAGCTATGCTCGGGGTTTCTCTACGTGATCGAATCAGGAATGAGATTCGTAGAAGAACCAAGGTCACCGACATAGCCCTCAGGATTAGCAAGCTGAAGTGGCAATGGGCGGGCCACATAGCGCGAAGATCGGACGGGCGTTGGGGCAGAAAGATTCTAGAGTGGAGACCACGTATTGGCAAGCGCAGGGTAGGACGACCGCCTGTCAGATGGACCGACGATCTTGTGAGGATCGCAGGAAGTCGTTGGATGCAGGTGACATCGGACAGGCTGCGCTGGAGAGCGATTGGGGAGGCCTATGTTCAGCAGTGCACAAATATAGGCTGATATGATGATGATAAACAATATTGTCTCGTTCGCACTCCAAGGAATTTCTTTCCACATGGTGTGACAGCGACAGCAAAATTGACTACTAAAACACAGTAGACTGCAATTAAGGCAACTAATTGGAGCATATACAGGCCACTATGGCAAAAAAGAACATCTACACAAGATGAACCTCTGCAGCGACGTGGTATGCAGGAATTGTGGTACAGAGCCTGAGTACGCTCTGGCGGCGTGGCGAATGAAGCTACTGGGAGTGGTCTATCCAAATTCAGAGGAATTTGGGCTCTTCCCCCCTGCGGGAATCTACAGCCTGGCACAGGGAGTATTTGGTTCTCGAGGTACGTAAGAGAAAAAGAAAAAGATCAGGGCAAGGATAGCACAAAAGATCCCATCGGGTCGAAGTGCGCTTGAGGTCTCCTCGGTCCGATAAGCCAATGACAATATACGATATTGTCTCGTTTACAATCAGCCCACTTCCACGACAACTTCCGTGATCGGCCATTTATCGATCGGCGTGTGACAGTGATACAATTACTTTACAAAAGATTAATAAGGGACGGGTATATTGAGCGCGCGCTCCGAAATAAACGACGTATCTGAAAAAACAAAGGGCATTGTCAAAAATTGCCCCAGAACCAACAAACACTTGACCCATACCATCATTATTTATCTATTTTATTAAAATAAAGGCAAATATCCGTATCTAACGGACAATTGGCAATCTAAAACGAATATTTCAAAGTATTGTAAGTACTTATATCGAATTGACTCTCTAATCTGTATCTGTATCTTGATTGCTTGTCTTGATATAGTATTTTTCACATGGGTAGTGACATTTCTAATTGCCAAACAAAATTTAAACGTTATTCAATAGCAATAACAGGCATGACCCGTTTTTATACTTATGGTTTTATGCCTTAACACCATTAAATTAAATATTAATTTCGTTTGGCAATTAGAACTATCACTACCCATCCTATGTGAAAAATGCTATAGACTAAACACTTGTATAGATAGTTCCATAGTGTGTCTATAGGTATAAAGTTAATTTTTAAATCCACTCAATATTTATTAACCTTTAAACTCACTAAGTCACAAATTTGTCTCATGATACTACCGATTTAAAAAGTCCATTCTAGTATGAACACGTGACCTTTTAGACATACGGTTTGTTCGAACGAAATGTGGCGGAAGTTACGTTCTTTATTTTGGTGTATAATACTTTTCATAAATTGTCGGTGAGAATCGGCCATTCATATTCCAAAACTCGTGAGAAAGGACGCATGTCATTTCGGTCACAAATGGTCGCTTGCCATCGTTTTGGGCAATTATTTTGTTTAATGGCTACTAAATTATAACCTCAAAATCTAATACGTTTTGGGCAATATTGCGATCCCCCGCTTGTCCGTTTCATAATAAATGCGTTACATGAATGTATGGGCGATTTATTTATTTATTTAATTCTTCTTGCACTATTGGTACAAAGGCGGACTTAATGCCTGAGGCATTATCTACCAGTCAACCTTAGGGTGATGGAGAAACGAGTGAAGTAAGTGCAGAACCATAGAACCAAAAAAATGTAGAGGAAAATATGTAACAAATATATAATTAGTAGAATAAATATAATATCGAACTGACATATAACGATATAATATAGATACAGATAAATACACATATAATGTATACATATAATAACATAAATAATAAGTACACATATACATAAACTAAATTAATATTGAGATGATTCCGCCAAAGTTTTGTGCAGATAATCCTGTACTTTGCTTTTGAAAGATAAGCGATTTGTGGCCATCCTGATATCCAGAGGTAGTGAGTTCCAGAAAGAAGAGTGAATAAAATTAGAATGGTGAGAAGGGCATTCAAGTATTTTTTCATTGCTGTTGGTTCTGGGGCAAGTCATGTATGGCGCAGAACAATGTCCTTTATCATTTCCTAAAATATCTACACTATGAAATAAAAAACTGCTTTACAAGACCTTTTCTACAATTATTTTCTGTTTTTCAGTTAATTCTATTGATTAGTTTCTAAGCATTTCGCATTAGAATCAGAAAATGTAAAGCAATAGAGGCGCTCGTAGCGCTGTGCGGTGTGCTTACCGATCACCAAGGTTACGCAGCGTTCCACTCGGTCGGCCCGAGATGGGTGACCGTATGTGGCATTTTCATATTCGAGCGTCTCCGTGCTTCGGAAGGCACGTTAAGCCATTGGTCCCGGCTTCCACTTAATGTGGTGGTCGTTAAGCCAAGTTGGAAGCTTTAAAGGCGGCTCGATAACTTCCAACAGCAGGTGGCCACAAACCTGCCTCCACCAATCCGCACTGGGTCCGCGTGGTGGAGTATGACCTAATATCTCTCACCTCAATTTGTGAGAGAAGGCCTTTGTCCAGCAGTGGACAGTTTAGGCTGATATTATTATTATTATAAAGCAATAGAGATGACTAAAGATTTTTTCTATCGAGAAAATATTGTTCAATCGTGTATTGCTTGTACCAGATTCTGAAATATAGAGTCAAAAATCATATTTCTAAATAATAAATCTCTAATCCATATACTTCTTGAAGAGCACGGGAGTCGAAAACACGTTTATTTCGCGGCAGCCTCTTAAGAGCTTAAGCCGCTTCGCCCACTGGATCGTCGCCGGTATGATCCCCGCACGAGCCATGTTTTTTGTTAGCTAATGTATTTATTATTTTGGGAAATATATTGGTAAGGATAACACAGCGAGACCTCAAGACTCCGTGAGCTCATTCTTCGTAGATCGGACCAGCTAAAATTATTAACAAGTTTGAGGGTACCCCGGAACAACTATGCCTTTTGGACGTCTAACACCACAGTCCTTCCCGTGACCATGGGTGCTGCAAAGCATTCGAAACTTCGGGAACTAAAAATAAACCGCGATAAAATCCGAAAAATAGTTTTATTTCATGTGTAATATTCGCCTAAATCTAAGAACACACTATTTCTTAATAATAATAATTTATTTTAAATGCAAGCTCTGCGAAAGATGTGCAGAGTCAAGCTGACCGACCGTATTCGCAACAGCGTAGTAAGAAAGCGAGTAGGTATGAAAGATAGTATCGGTGTAAAGATGAGAAAGAGTATACTCAGTTGGTTCGGGCATGTATAAAGAATGTCAGAAGAAAGAATAACAAAACAGATATACAATGCGAAAGTGGACGGATGTAGGTACCGGGGAAGACCTAAACTATCTTACCACGACCAAACAGACCGAGTCTTATCTGAAGGACAAGTCAAGAGTCTCCGTAACCGGCGAGCGTGTATAAGACGAACTATGAGAGTGGAGGAAGCCAGAGAGGTCTGTAAGGAAAGAGCCTGTTGGAACTCTGTACTTTCTGCCTACCCCGCAAGGGATCTGGTGCGATGATATAGAAAGATATACAAGTTACATGTGTGTGGGCGTGTGTTCTCCACGCGTGGGCCCGCACGGCGGCGCGGCTACTGTACTGGCGGTTGCAGTTGCCGCATGAGAACTGCTTGCCGAGGCCCCGTGCGCACTCCAGGTGGACGGACAGGCTCGACGGAGATATGAATCTCTGCTCGCATTGGGGACACTGGTGTCTGAAAGACGATGACTTCACAATTAGAGGCAATGAAATAAAAAAGTTTATATAGTATTAGCCCTGTTAAGAAACTGTCCCACTGTTGGGCACGGGCCTCCTCTCAAACTGAGAGGGTTCAGGCCATAGTCCAGCACGCTGGCCCAGTGCGGGTTGGCGAACTTCACACACCTGCGTATAACTCTAAGGCATGCAGGTTTCCTCACAATGTTTTCCTGCACCGTTAAAGCAAATGATAGTTAATTTTTAATACGCACATGCTTTCGAAAAGACAGAGGTGCGTGCCTGGGTTTGAACCCGAGACCTCTGACTTTGCAGTCCAACGGTCTAACCACTAGGCTATCACTGCTTTTTTCCAAAAAAGTTTATACCAAAAAAAAATTTCAGAAGAAGGTCTCTTTAACCATTTGTTTTTCAGAAAAGGTCTTTTTATGTTTTTCCTCTTTTTGTTGTATTTATATATCACACCGTCACGCCTATATTCCCCAAGCGGGAGTAGCAGAGGTGCACCGAGTACACCCACGTTTCGCCGACGATGTTAGGTCCCATGTAATAGGGGGCACAATTCCAGACTCCGGACACGTACTGGGAAGTTTTCGTCAGTAAAACTACACTTGTCCGACCTAGGATTTGAACCCAGGACCTCGTGGCATTTATATATCTCTGTATTAATTTTATTTTCAATAGACATACTGAATTGAGATACGAATCGTTGCTGACATCGTGGGCACTCGTGTCTTTGGTACAAGACGAAGATTACTTTTAATATTGACTGTCAGTCTGAAAGAGACGCCGTTATTTGGGAAAACGGAATTATTGAGAAAGGGGTATCCATATCTATACCTAACAAAAAAAGTTATTTTTTTATATATTCTTTTCTCTTTTTAACATCATTATAACTGTAACAGATTTGGTTTTTCTTAACTCCTTTTTATTGAACATGAGTTATAAACTCTTTAAATACTTACTTGTAGGACGACGAATCCCGGTGTCGTTTCGCCTTTTTGAAGTGTAGCCTTAAACTTTCCTGAAATACAAAAAAATATTTATATCTAATAATAAATAATAATAGTATTAGCCCTGTTAAGAAACTGTCCCACCGTTGGGCACGGGCCTCCTCTCAAACTGAGAGGGTTTAGGCCATAGTCCACCACGCTGGCCCAGTGCGGGTTGGCGAACTTCACACACCTTCGAGAAACTCTTAGGCAGGTTTCCTCACGATGCTTTCCTTCACCGTTAAAGCAAGTGATAGTTAATTTATTAATACGCACATCTCTCTACCTATCTACATCATCACGCCAGCTCCCTCGCGGGGTAGTCAGAGAGTACAGAGTTCCAACAGGTTCTTTCCTTACATACCTCTCTGGCTTCCTCCACTCTCATAGTTCGTCTCATACACAGTCGCCGGTTACGGAGACTCTTGACTTGCCCTTCATCTAAGACACGGTCTATTTGGTCATGGTAAGATATTCTAGGTCTTTCACTTTGGCATTGTATATCTGTTTTGTCATTCTTTCTTCTGGCATTCTTTCTATATGCCCGAACCAACGGAGCATACCCTTTCTCATCTTTACACCGATACTATCTTTCATACCTACTCGCTTACCTATACCTAATACGCACATGCTTTCGAAAAGACAAGAGGTGCATGCCTGGGTTTGAACCTGAGACCTCTGACTTTGCAGTCCAATGGTCTAACCACTAGGCTATCACTGCTTATATCTAGCACGGAATAATTATTAAAGTAAAAAAAGCAGCCGGTATAACAGTGTAATTTAACACGACCAATCAAAATTAAATTTCTATACAAAATGTCATCTCTATGCTGTTGGTCGTTGAGGAGTTCCTTTGTCTGGAGCCGATGTTGTTTGTTGAATCAGGTCATGCTTACCATAAAAATGCATTGTCATCGGAAATGAACCAACATGTTAAATTTACCAATTCTTCTAACTTCTTTACTAATTTATTCACTGTCCAAAGTATTCGCCTTGGAACTCCTTACCTGAATCTATAAGGCGTGCTTAATCCCGGGAAACATTTAAGCGTGTTCTTAAAGCACATTTCCTGCAGACCTTACACCTCCAGCAAGTTCAGTTTAGAGAACTTTATTACTCATAAAAGAACATAACAATTCACTTAAATATGAGCAATGAATATTAAAATTAAAATAAGAAAAGAAAAAGGTCATCATCATCATCATCTCAGCCTATACTTGTCCACTGCTGAACATAGGCCTCCCCAATCGCTTTCCAGCGTAACCGGTCCGATGCCACCTGCATCCAACGACTTCCCGCGATTTTCACAAGATCGTCGGTCCATCTGGCAGGTGGTCGTCCCACGCTACGCTTGCCAATACGTGGTCTCCACTCTAGAATCTTTCTGCCCCAACGCCCGTCCGATCTTCGCGCTATGTGGCCCGCTGCCGCGGCCGCTGTGTAATCTTAAGGGCTATGTCGGTGACCTTGGTTCTTTTACGAATCTCCTCATTCCTGATTTGATCACGTAGAGAAACGCCGAGCATAGCTCTCTCCATAGCTCGCTGAGCAACTCTGAGCTTTTTTATGAGACCTATAGTAAGAGACCACGTCTCTGATCCATATATCATCACTGGTAACACACATTGACTAAAAACTTTAGTCTTTAGGCACTGAGGTATTTTGGATGAGAAGATGTTGCGCAGTTTCCCGAACGCTGCCCAGCCGAGTTGGATTCGTCGATTGACCTCTCTCTCAAAGTTGGACCTACCTAACCGGACTACCTGTCCCAGGTAAATGTATTCGTCGACAACTTCAAGAGTAGAGTTCCCAACGGTGAGTGCGGTGGGTACGACATGGACGTTAAACATTAATTTCGTTTTGTCCATGTTCATTTTAAGACCCACTTGTTGAGATACTCTGTTGAGGTCGCCGAGCATTCGTCCTAGATCTTCCAGCGACTCCGCCATGACCACAATGTCGTCGGCAAATCGAAGGTGAGTGATGTATTCGCCATTGATGTTGATGCCAAGTCCTCGCCATTCCAAGAGCTTGAAGGCGTCCTCTATGGTGGTCGTAAACAGTTTCGGAGAAATGACGTCTCCCTGTCTTACTCCTCTTTTTATGGAGATCGCCTTCGTGCACTGCCCTTGTACTCGGACTGACATGGTGGCGTTAATATACAAGCACTTCACCACTTCGATGTACCGATAGTCAATGCGGCATCGCTGGAGAGAACTAAGAACCGCCCAAGTCTCGATCGAATCGAAGTCTTTCTCGTAGTCTCATAGTCCAAGAAAAAGGTAGTCGATAGTTAAATTAAAAAATAATCAATGATCAATGACCCCTAGAAGAAATGTATACATACATTATGTTAGCTAATTAGTCGTAAATGTTTTCAATAATAAATGTACCTAGTTTAGATTTAAAAAGGGAAAAACTTTTAAAATCCTTTGGTAAATTATTAAACAATTTCGTACCGTCATATAAAACATATAATATCGTTCGTCATATAAAGTTCCCTTTTAATTTTTTACCTTTGCTCGTATCTCTTTCGTTTCTCCTTTCCTTCATATTTATTTATTCCGTCATTCATTTATATAATGTATAATAGGTTCTTTCTGTTTCATTTTACTTATTTTTTTATTTCCATTTTATCTTTAACATCTCTGTCCTCTACCTAAAGGTTGCCTGGAAGAAATCGCTTTAAGCGATAATGCCGCCTTACTGTACTAACATAACTATGTTTGATCTTATTTCTTGTCCTAATATATTATGTGCAATAGAGTATATTATTATTAAATTTACAGATATACAATGTGAAAGTGGAAGGATGCAGGTACCGGGGAAGACCTAGACTATCTTACCACGACCAAATAAACCGAGTCTTATCTGATGGAAAAATCAAGAGTCTCCGTAACCGGCGAGCGTGTATGAGACGAACTATGAGAGTCGAGGAAGCCAGAGAGGTATGTAAGGAAAGAACCTGTTGGAACTCTGTACTCTCTGCCTACCCCGCAAGGGATCTGGCGTGAGGTTATAGATAGATAGATAGATAGATTATTAAATTTCAACTCCGTAGGACAAAAGGAAATGGTTCTGATTCAGCTTGCAAAGTTTGACCAAAACCAAAGAACATTACAAGTTAAATAAAAACTTATATAGACTAGATTAAGTGACATACAGCTACCGCACGGTAGACACTACGCGCGTGCTCGGCATTATTCAACTAATTTTTGATGTGTAACATCTTTCCTCTCTAGTGATCTTGGAAAAGGGGCGGAAATGTGTTACAGAAACCGGGGAAGCGCGCGCTATTTAATTTGACTAATGAGAGCGCGCGGTGGAACCGGGGAAGCGCGCGCTATTTGATTTGACCAATGAGGGCGCGCGGTGGAACCGGGGCAGCGCGCGCTATTTGATTCCACCAATGAGCGCGCGCTATTTGATTTGACCAATGAGCGCGCGCGGTGGAACCGGATAAGCGCCCGCTATTTGATTTGACCAATGAGAGCGCGCGGTGGAACCGGGGAAGCGCGCGCTATTTGATTTGACCAATGAGGGTGCGCGGTGGGACCGTGGCAGCGCGCGCTATTTGATTCCACCAATGAGCGCGCGCTATTTAATTTGACCAATGAGCGCGCGCGGTGGAACCGGATAAGCGCCCGCTATTTGATTTGACCAATGAGCGCACGCGGTGGAACCGGGGAAGCGCGCGCTATTTGATTTGACCAAGGAGCCCATGCGGTTGCGGAGAGTTGGCGTCAACCCGTTTTGCGTGAGGTTGGTACCACGACGTACTGTCGGCCAACATGGTGTATGCGTGTGTGTGACGAGAAAGAGAAAGGGAAATAGAGAAGGAGACGCATCAGCTGTGCACTCGTCTACAGTTATACAGTGTTGTGTATAAAATTTGAGGTTATAATTATAAATTACCTTTACTATTAGCGACTGACAAAATTCATCATTTTTAAAAAATGCGAGTAAGTAATATGGAATTATTCGAATAAATATTTTAGTGCGGATCTTTTTCATACTTTTGTGTTAATTCCTGTGATCTACGCTGTTGGCTGCGGGCGCATTTACAGCTTCACCGGACAAGAAGGCGAGCGTGCAACCACTACGCTTGTGCTAGAAGGGCAAGGGGGCAACTAGTTGGCGGGCGCCTCAAAGAGGAACGGCCTCGGCTTGGGCAGTCGCTATGGGGGAGGGCGTATACTAGGTGTCTCGCCGTGGTGCTCTGCACCGGCCGGCGGCCAAGGGTTTCTTCGACCTCGCCGGCGAGGTCGGTACCTGATCCAGCTTGTAGTATGTAAAGGCACCTACGTTACAATTTGAAAATGTATTTCCTTTAACACACATAACCCCACCACACAATCTCACCGTTGTTACTCCTGTAAGCCAGGATCCACAATGGTCTCGTTAGATGACACCAAGGTTGGATCCTCGGGGTGTTCCGGGGAATGCTTTAATTATCTTGGAACCCCCAAGAAATTGAATTAGAAAGAAAACAGGAGGAGTAGGAATAAATAGAAATTCCAATTCCCTGCTTTGCAAATCGAGAGACAGACTGGCCGTACTTACTGGCGATTTAAATTTGACGTCACACTCGACGCAATAGTAGTCGTCTCGCTCGTGCACCGCGGCGACGTGCTTGTGCAAAAGAGACGGGTATATGAACTGTTTGTCGCAGCTATCGCATCGCACACGCGACGATTTGTCGTGTCGGCTGGAAGACGATACACATGTTAAAGAACAATAAACACCATCTCGCCTATATTCCCCAAAGGGGGGTGACAGGTGTACGTATAAAATCTTTAACCTTGAATGCGCCTCTTATGAATACCCGTGTGTGCATTCGACACTCGTAAAGTTAAGACTGCCTCGTTGGTATAGTAGCCACTAATGCGCGTACCGATAGAGGTCCTGCGTTCATATCCTACATCGAACAAAGTATAGTTTTCTAACGGAAAATTACAAATATCAGCCCGGAGTGAACTGTGCCCGGTAAAATGGTCATAGGCCCGCCTCCTATTTTATTAAATAGGACCTAACATCGTCGTACACAGTATACCTCTGCCTCTCCCGTTTGGGTGTGTGTGTGTGTGTGTGAGTGATGTACGCTGTTGGCCGCGAGGCCTTCACAGCTTCACCGGTCTTAAGGGCAAGCGTGCAACCACTACGCTCGAGCCAGAAGGGCAAGGGGCGACATACTCGAGGCGCCCTCGGTTGGGACAGTCGCTGTGGGGGGACGGGGTGCACTACTAAGTGCACCGGTCGGCGGGCTAGGCTAGGGATCTACGACTTCGTCGTCGTCGTCCGTATCCGGAGCGGAAAGAAGCGATGTCAAAGCATCGGGGGGATCGGTGAGAACATGTCGCGGCCGGCGCTAGCGGCAGGGGTCGGGTTCGTAGTCGGCGGCGGCTACGATTAGCGGATTCGCATGGGAAGATGCGTTCGCGAAGTATCGAGTTGTCGCCTTTTTAATATAGGCGCGAATAGATTCGAGACCGAGATCGGAGTGGGTTAGGTCTAACGTCCAAGCGGATAACGATATCGTCTCCAAGAATCCCGCTATTGATTTGTTTAAAAGTAGTCTCAGGAATTTCTAAAACGAAACAGAGGGCTTAGACAAGTTGCAAGCGTTATGTTTCTATTATCAACTTGGCTATAGGCGCAGATCTGGCTTAGTATATAATAATATCAGCCTATACTGCCCACTGCTGGACAAAGGCCTTCTCTCACAAATCGAGGTGAGAGAGATTAGGTCATACTCCACCACGCGGACCCAGTGCGGATTGGTGGAGGCAGGTTTGTGGCCACCTGCTGTTGGAACTTATCAAGCCGCCTTTAAGACTTCCGGCTTTAACGACTACCCCATTAAGTGGTAACCGGGACCAACGGCTTAACGTGCCTTCCGAAGCACGGAGACGCTCGAATATGAAAATGCCACAAACGGTCCCCCATCTCAGGCCGACCGAGTCGAACGGTTCTTAACCTTGGTGATCGGTAAGAACACCGCGGTCGCACAGCGCTACGAGCGCCTCCCTGACCTAAGTCAGGGAGGCGCTCGTAGCGCTCGTAGCGTCGTTAGTATAGCACTCATCTTTTATCTTTTATTAGCTATTTTAGTATTTTTATTATATATTGTACTTTACTAAAATACTAAGAATTTAGATAGCCCGTAGCCCCGTAATTAAGGTCTAACAAAACTAACGCTTTTATCTGGATCTCTCTGTGCACACATAGAGCTACAATCTACTTTTATCTTTTATACACACACCGTCACGCCTATATTCCCCAGCGGGGGCGGCAGAGGTGTACTGAGTACACCCACGATTCGCCGACGATGTTAGGTCCCATGTAATAGGGGGCGAGCCTATTGCCATATACCGGGCACAATTCCAGACTCCGGACTCATACTGGGAATTTTTCGTTAGAAAAACTACATTTGTCCGACCTAGGATTTGAACCCAGGACCTCGTGATCACAAAGCGATGCGCTCTGCCACCAGACCAACGAGGCAGCCTATCTATTATGATGTATGTATGTTTATCTTTTATGATTGTAACTTGTCTTGTGAGCCAAATAAATAATAGATAAAGTCGAAAGCAGAAACTAGTACTAAATAACTCATTGGTTATATACTTACTGCTACCAGTGCAGCAGTGATAGTCTAGCGGTTAGACCGTTGGACTGCAAAGTCAAAGGTCTCGGGTTCAAACCCAGGCACGCACCTGTCTTTTCGAAATCGCGTATTAAAAATTCACTATCACTTGCTTTAACGCTGAAGGAAAACATCGTGAGGAAACCTGCATGCCTGAGAGTTCCTCGAAGGTGTGTAAAGTTCGCCAACCCGCACTGGGCCAGCGTGGTGGACTATGGCCTAAACCCTCTCAGTTTGAGAGGAGGCCCGTGCCCAACAGTGGGCCAGTCTCTTAACAGGGCTAATATTATTATATTATTGAGACTACCTCGTTGGTCTGTCATCGCTTTGTGATCACGAAGTCCTGGGTTCAAATGATGGGTCGGACAAATGTAGTTTTTCTAACGAAAAGTTCCCAGTATGAGTCTGGAATAGGGAATATGCGTGTAATTCAAATAGGGGTCATATATTTTTTTTACAAACTTTATCCCATTAGAATAATGTCTATACCAATATTTTTTTAATAACATTACTTTTTTATTAAGAAAATAATTATTGAAAGTACAAAAAATGAGTGGGAAATTCAACGTAGCTGGAACCATACCATGTCTCTTTTTCTGATTTTACACCACTTTCTCCGTATGTCCGCACCTATCGGATGCATTTCCTATTGTACTTTTACACCTAGGCACAACACAGTGTTGTTCCATTGTATAATAGTCGCAAAATACAAAATAAAAATAAATTACAGAATAAAATACTTCTACAGCTGTTCACTAATTGATTGTTATTATAGACTTTGACGTCACTCCAAGCGCGCCAAAATGGCGGGCGTTTAAAGTGCTCTTATCTGTTTGCTATCTTCAGAATTTTTTTGCCCTTTACATCTTCTTTTTGACGCTTAATTTTTTTTGTAATTATGTATTGATGTAATTTTTCGTATAAAAATATAAAAAAATACACGCATATTCCCTATTGTGCCTGGTATAATGCAATAAGCTCTCCATTACACGGACCTAACATCGTGGGCGAATAGTGGGTGTACTCAACCTCTGCCACCCCCGCCTGCGGAATATAGGCGTGACAGTGTGTGTTATAATATTTATATACTTACATTGTATGCACTCGGAGGGACTCAACACTTTTAAATAATTTTCCACATCGATGACATGAATGTCTCTCGCTCGCTGCGTGAGACTTCACGTGTCGTTGGATCACTGTGCGTTTACTGGAAAAAAGACTTTATTTACAAAGGTCGATTTAGCGCAGTGATTAACAGCTTAAGCCGCTCTGCCCACTGTCTAATAGTCGTGAGTTCTATTCCCGTACCGTCCGAATTTTCTATCTATCTATCTATATCGTCACGCCGGATCCCTTGCGGGGTAGGCAAAGAATACAGAGTTCAAACAGGTTCTTTCCTTATATACCTCTCTGGCTTCCTCCACGCTCATAGTTCGTCTCATACACGCGCGCCGGTTACGGAGACTTTTGACTTGTCCTTCAGATAAGACTCGATCTATTTGGTCGTGGTAAGATAGTCTAGGTCTTCGCCGGTACCTACATCCTTCCACTTTCGCATTCTTTCTTCTGTCATTCTTTCTATATGCCCGAACCAACGGAGCATACCCTTTCTCATCTTTACACCGATACAATATTTCATATCTGCTCACTTTCTTAATGCTTAATACTTATAATATATATAATATCAGCCTATACTGCCCACTGCTGGGCAAAGGCCTTCTCTCACAAATCGAGGTAAGAGAGATTATGTCATACTCCACCACGCGGACCCAGTGCGGATTGGTGGAGGCAGGTTTGTGGCCACCTGCTGTTGGAACTTATCAAGCCGCCTTTAAGGCATCCAACTCGGCTTAACGACTACCAAATTAAGTGGTAACCGGGACCAACGGCTTAACGTGCCTTCCTAAGCACGGAGACGCTCAAATATGAAAATGCCACAAACGGTCACCCATCTCAGGCCGACCGGGTCAAACGCTGCTTAACCTTGGTGATCTGTAAGAACACCGCGGTCGCACAGCGCTACGAGCACCTACTCGGTGTAATACTTACTTGGTGATAAAGTGGCACTGATCGCAAGAGTAAGCCGTGGCTGCGTTAGTGTGGGTTATGGCGTGGTGCTCCAACAGGTGCTGGCGGGAAAGCCTCACTTGTCCACATAACTTGCATTTGTACCTGCGCAACACCAAAACAATAGTATCTGACCGAAGCTTTGGGTTCGGCCACCTTCACCCCAAAATACCACCTTTCGGCCAAGCCTTCGTTTACGGCCAAATTGTGCCGAAGTTTTGCTCGAAGACGGAGATTTCAAGCAAGCACCGAAATCGAACGATCTGTTACGAACTCATCATCATCGTATCAGCCTATATTTGTACACTGCTGAACATAGGCCTCCCCAATCGCTCTCCAGCGCAGCCGGTCCGATGCCACCTGCATCCAACGACTTCCTGCGATCCTCACAAGATCGTCGGTCCATCTGGTAGGTGGCCGTCCCACGCTGCGATTGCCAATACGTGGTCTCCACTCTAGAATCTTTCTGCCCCAACGCCCGTCCGATCTTCGCGCTATGTGGCCCGCCCATTGCCACTTCAGCTTACTAATCCTATAGGCTATGTCGGTGACCTTGGTTCTTCTACGAATCTCCTCATTTCTGATTCGATCACGTAGGGAAACGCCGAGCATAGCTCTTTCCATAGCTCGCTGAGCAACTCTGAGCTTTTTTATGAGACCTATTGTAAGAGACCACGTCTCTGATCCGTATGCCATCACTGGTAACACACATTACGACTTACAAATGATTTTAGGTATGTAAACATTAAAAATAATATTATTCCAGTCCATAACAAGTCCTCAAATCATCGGCGAAAAGTGGGTGTACTCAGCTCTATGTGTGTTTATTATTTTTAAGCAGTGTTAGGTAATTTTAACAATTTCGTTAAGTTAATACAATCAACATAAGTGTTTCAAAATTTAGCTGAATTTTGAAACATTTGAATCATTAATCGAATTTCTTAGGGTTATTAAACTTTCGCCTTCGACTTCGGCTGAAGGTATTGACGATGGCCTATTAATCGGCCATAAATCGACCTTTAGTCGGACACTAGAAAACATGCATAAATAATAGTACAATAATATCGAGGTAATTTTTTAAATAAACCACACATTAGCAATTATTCGTGGGTCGTGGGTGCGTATATAAAAATGACCGTCAGAGAAAAGACGTGGAGAATGAGAGGCGTGTAGGTATGAAAGATAGTTTCGGTGTAAAGATGAGAAAGGGTATGCTCCGATGGCTCGGGCTTAGAAATATACAAGCTGTAACATAATAAACGCAAGACCTGAAAGAAGTTTGTTCTAAACCGGTAACTGAATCGATTCCAACAATTTTTAATGTATTTTACATTTTTTTTAAATTTGCAAGAAATGCTTTTACTCCTTCGGTGCGCTATAAAAAATTAAATTTATTCTTGATTCATAGCAAGAAGAAGATTCCAAACGCATTCCTAAAACGTATTTTTCAAAACGCACACATACACGTACAAGTTTCATTGTTAATTAGGGTATAAAAGTGCTTTAAAAATGGGCAAAAACAATTAAATTTGAAAATTTGGTTTTCTATTTGACTTTATGAAGCAATGCTCTAATCGGGGTGTCTGAAGTCTTGCGTTTATTATGTTACACTTTGTATATATTGGGTTATAGACAGAATTTCGGAAGAAAGAATGATGAAACAGATATACAATTAGAAAGTGGAAGGATGTCGGTACCGGGGAGGACCTCGACTATCTTACCATGACCAAATTGATCGTGTCTTATCTTAAGCAAGTCAAGAGTCTCCGTAACCGGCGAACGTGTTACTTTCTTCTAGAAAACATTAGAATTAGAAGACAAGCATGACCCAAGTACGAAGCAAGAATAAGGGCTAAAGCTGCAAGACCATTGCAAAAATAAGGGTAGAAACAAAAAAAATAAGGAACTTAGAGTAGGGTTGTCTTCCAGAACGGTCCAAGAAACAGATGAATATATAATTATTAAATTGACTAAAGAACAGGTAATTAAATATTAAGCTTTGTGTTATGAGAATGGAGGAAGCCAGAGAGGTCTGTAAGGAAAGAACTTGTTAAAACTCTACTCTCTGCCTACCCCGCAAGGGATCTGGCGTGATGATATAGATAGATAGGGACCGTCAGAGGAATCGGACGTATTTTATGTTTATCAGCAGATATTTATTGCCTAATTTTTCTCTTACTAACGAAGTCCTAAAACATGTATAATTTGTGTGTGTGTGTGTGTGTGAATGATCTACGCTGTTGGCCACGGGGCCTTTACAGCTTCAGGACAAGACTACATGTACAAGTGCTTACCTAGTAGTATGTGATTTAATGTGGCCTCTTAAAGATACGGGGTTAGGACAGTATTGAGAACACATATCACATTTGTAGGATCCATGTTCCTGAAAATAAAAAAATATATCAATAGCATTCTGGAGTCTGTAATTGGGACCTAACATCGACGACGAAAAATAGGTGTACTCAGTAAACCTACCCACCCACTTTTAGGGAATAAAGACGTGATGGTTTTTATTTGTTTTTACAAGCTTTTATGTAACTTGCAATGTTCGTACGTCTGTCTGTCTTTCCGCTTTAAATCTTGTGATCCATTTTTCAAGCACTTGCGGATATCCGATTGAGCTGATATTTGGCAAACGTATGTGAAGTCGTGGATAATGCAATGATATGGTGTCATGGAGATGGCAGAGAGTACAGAGTTCCAACAGATTCTTTCCTTACATGTGTCTTGTTCTTTCTGTTTTGGTTGTCTGGAAGAGATCGCTATTAGCGATAAGACCGCCAATTGTGCCTTTGTTTAATTTTTTTTTTTCTCTATATAAATGTATTGGTGTACAATAAAGAGTAATCTATCTATCTATCTACCTCTTTGGCTTCCTCCACTCTCATAGTTCGCCTTATCTCTCTGCTCAACTCTGTACTCTCTGCCTACCCCGCAAGGGATCTGGCGTGATGATATAGATAAATAGATAGATGGAGATGGTCTGATGATGGAGTTCGAAGGTAGCCATAGGAACAGGGGAACTATACAACAAAACCCATTGGTGTTTAGGCTTGTTAGATTGGTATTGACAAGTACTATAAAACCTACAGTGTTCAGGGTCTGATGATGGAGTCGGAAGGTAGCCATAGGAACAGGGGAACTATACTACAAAACCCCCTCGTGTTTAGGCTTGTTAGATTGGTATTGCCAATTACTATACAACCAGATAGTGTTCAGGGTCTAATGATGAAGCTGAAAGGTGGCCAATGGTACCACCCAACTACTCAATATAACCCCGCCGTGTTTGGGCTCGTTGGATTTGTCTTGACGAGTACTTCATACCCCGGATGGTGTCCAAGGTCTGCTGATGGCGTCCGAAAGAAGGCACAGGAACTCCTCAACTAAGTAAGATATCTTCGTCGTGTTTTTGCTTTGGTTGGTTGTTTTTAAAAAGGTCTTTTTAAATTAGAATTATTTAGAATAAGAATCAGGACAGCAGTGATAGCCTAGTGGTTAGAACGTTGAACTGCAGTCCGAGGTCTCGGGTTCAAACCCAGGCATGCCTCTGACTTATTGAAAGTATGCGCGTATTAAAAAAATAATGATCACTTGCTTTAACGTTGAAAGAAAACATCGTGAGGAAACCTGCATGCCTGAGAGTTTCTCGAAAGTGTGTGAAGTTCGCCACTGGGCCAGCGTGGTGGACTATAGCCTAAACCCTCTCAGTTTGAAAGGAGGCCCGTGACCAACGGTGGGACAGTTTCTTAACAGGGCTAATATTATTATTATCATTAGAATAAGAATTACCAATCTATGTTTCTCCATATGAGTCCTCAGTACGTCTTCAAAATTGAATCCCTTAACACATTTGTCGCATTTATACGGAGCTCTTATATAAGTATCGCTTTTCGATCTATCACACATTTCTTGTAATACCTGTAAAAATAATATATAAATAATAATGCTTCGTGTCTTATGTGAAGGGTAAGAGCTTAAGCCATACGCCCACTGGGTCGAATAGTCGCGGATTCGACTCCCGCACGGGAAAAATCTTTGTGTGACCGACAATAACTTTTTTTCGGTCTGCATCCACGACGCAGGAATAAATCCTAGAATGGGGCTACGTCTTTATTTAAAAAAAAATTACGTCAGCTGTTTTACGTTTAATTTGGACCCCTATCCCTATCGTGAGATTTACGCTCTAGTTAAAAGATTAAATTCTCAATATAAATGTTTTTAATAGCTATGAGCTTTTTTTAGCGCACGAAATGGGATACTCCAAAAAAGTAAAAACAACATTGTTTTTTTTCTTATGCGTAATAGTTTGTTTTTCGCAATAATAATGATAATAATATCAGCCTATACTGCCCACTGCTGGGCAAAGCCTTCTCTCACAAATCGAGGTGAGAGAGATTAGGTCATACTCCACCACGCGGACCCAGCGCGGTGCGGTGGATGCAGGTTTGTGGCCACCTGCTGTTGGAACTTATCAAGCCGCCTTTAACCGGGACCAACGACTTAACGTGCCTTCCGAAGCACGGAGACGCTCGAATATGAAAATGCCACGAACGGTCACCCATCTCAGGCCGACCGAGCCGAACGCTGCTTAACCTTGGTAATCGGTAAGAACACCGCGGTCGCACAGCCCTATGAGCGCCTCCACAGCGTTCGCAAGTTAACGTTTAATTTTCAATTATGAAAATTAAAACCACTATTCTGAGCTCACATAATTAATGGATGCCCCCAAGTCAAGAGTCTCCGTATCCGGCGAGCGTGTATAAGACGAACTGTGATAGTGGAGGAAGCCAGAGAGGTATGTAAGGAAAGAGCCTGTTGGAACTCTGTACTCTCTGCCTACCCCGCAAGAGATATGGCGTGATGATATACAAGGTGTAACGTATATAACGCAAGACCTCAGACACCCCAATTAGATTATTGCTTTACGAATTCAATACGAAAATCAAACTTCAAATTTTAAGGAGTTTTCTACCATTTTTTACCATTTGGTACTCAAATTAACCATAAAATTTAATAATTAATTACTTTTTGTATGCGTATTGAGGTGTGTGTAATAGAAACACATTTAAAATAGCCCTAATGCTTTGTATAATTATTAAATTTTGTTTAATAAAGCGAAAAGAACAACTAATTTCAAAAATAGTTAGAATCTGTAGCGACCCCTATACATCGCTACATAGTTGCGACTACCTACCAATAGATGGTGCTGATGATTCGCCATACATGTCTAGAACGCGATATTAGAGTGCGCATGACGTGTAACATATATACCAGCCTCCAACACTAATGTGGCAGGAACGTTGTGGTAGGATTTGTCAAAGGAGAGATCTTCCAGTCAGACGGGGCCTACCACTCTCCCCAAGATTATATGTACACGTCGTGCGCACTCTAGACGGACGATTTAGCGCAGTGGTTATAAGAGCTTAAGCCGCTCCGCCCACTGTGTCTAATAGTCGCGGGTTCGATTCCCGCACGGGACAAATCTTTGTGTGATCCACAATTATTTGTTCCGGTCTGGGTATTTGTGTATGTGAATTTTCATGTTTGTAAACGCACCCACGACACAGGAACAAATCCTAATGTGGGGCTACGTTTTTTTAAACAAAAAAGAAAAATAAAATATCGCGTTCTAGACATGTATGGCGAATCGTCAGCACCATCTATTAGTAGGTAGTCGCAACTATGTAGCGATGTATAGGGGTCGCTACAAATCCATTCCGTTGCCGATTTAGAACAAACTAATTTTAGGTCTTGCGTTTGTTATGTTAAACCTTGTATATAGGAGCCTTGTCTTCGTTACTTAATGTGGTAGTCGATGAGCCAAGTTAGAAGTCTTATAGGCTTGCTAAGTTCCCCCAGCACGTGTCCACGCACCTGCCTCCCCCGCCCCGCACTGGCTCCGCGTGCTGGAGTATGACCTAATCTCTATCATCTTGATTTGTGAGAGAAGGCCTTCGTCCAGCAGTGGGCCAGTATAGGCTGACTATATACTCCAGTATAGGTTATTATAACCCAAATTAAAACTCTCGGTTCTTTCCTTACAGACCTCACTGGCTTCTTCCATTCTCATAGCACAAAGCTTAATGTTCAATTACCTGTTCTTTAGTTAATTTAATAACTATATATTCATCTGTCTCTTGAACCATTCTGGAAGAGAATCCTTCTTTAATTTCCTTATTTTTCTTGTTTCTACCCTTATTCTTGCAACTTTCTTCCAGCTCTAGCCCTTTTTCTTGCTTCGCGCTTTCGTCTTGCTTGTCTTCTAATTCTAATGTTTTCTAAAATAAATATAAATAATAAAGATAAACCTTTATTTCTTTAGTGGATGTGTTGTGTAGATCCAAATTACACAATACAATATAAAATGTAAGAAAAAATCTTAAACACCGTCACGCCTATATTCCCCAAAAGAGGATGGCAGAGGTGTACTAAGTACACCCACTTTTCGCCGACGATGTGAGGTCCTATTACCAATGTTAGATCCTGTGTGTGAAGTTCGCCAACCCGCACTGGGCCAGCGTGGTGGACTATGGCCTAAACCCTCTCAGTTTGAGAGGAGGCCCGTGCCAACGGTGGGACAGTTTCTGAGGTGAGACAGACAGTGAGTCAGAGTCCTGTTTGGCCCCACACAACTTGTGCCGTACTTTGCATAACTATCTATGTACTCTGTTCTGTAGTGTGTTGGTCAAATAAATGTTTTTCTTTCTTTCTTCTTACTTAAAATGCCATCTATCGTTATATAATTGAACTTACAAGTAACATTGACATGGACGAACCGTTTAGTTTTTACCAGTCTCCGCCAGATGGCGAATACAAATGTGGGTTGGGCGTAACGTCCCTCTTGGCCGGTGCCACCCCGCGCAGCGCCACGCTTAAATTGTATAGAAACATCTTTTATCACCTCTTCATATTTGCTTCGTGGGACTATAACACCATTTCCCTTGCGTGAGCGAGATAAAACGAGATCACACATCCATTTAAAGCTCCATATTTTATTGAACAAACTAAAATGATCACTCACCGTATCATTTTTGGATTTTTTCCTTTTCTTTTTCTTGCAATCATCTTTCAACATCACCAATGGTATTTCATCATCATCATCATCAATGTGATGATCATCCATCATATCATACTTGTCATCGTCAATCATATCAGAATCAGGTCCCATGTAGTGATTGTCTAGTTTAGTAATTTTAAAATTATGACTGAATGTTAACTTTTGGATGTGTATGTATAATTTTGAATCCTGAAAATTAAAAATAGTCTTCAGAAATTTATCTTTATATACAAGGTGTAACAAATATAACGCAAGACCTTCGACACCCCAATTAGATTATCTATAAATCTATATCATCACGTCAGCTCCCTCGCGGGGTAGGCAGAGGGTACAGAGTTCCAACAGGTTCTTTCCTTACATACCTCTCTTGCTTCCTCCACTCTCATAGTTCGTCTCATACACACTCGCCGGTTACGGAGACTCTTGACTTGCCCTTCAGATAAGACACGGTCTATTTGGTCATCGTAAGATAGTCTAGGTCTTCCCCTGTACCTACATCCTTCCACTTTCGCATTGTATAACTGTGTTGTCATTCTTTTTTCTGGCATTCGTTCTATATGCCCGATCCAACGGAGCATACCCTTTCATACCTACTCGCTTTCTTACTACGCTGTTGCGAATACGGTCGGTCAGTGTGACTCCGCACATCTTCCGCAGAGATCGCATTTATCCTGCTTTCGTTATCCTTCTTACATACCCAACTCTCACTGCCATATAACAGCGTTGGGATAAACACTCAGTTATGCATGGCCAGCTGCGCCTTTTGGCTTAAGTGCCGGCTCCCAAGTAGCCTTCTCATCGCACCATTCACTCTATTCCCTGCATTCACTCTTCTCTCTATATCAGCGGTGTATGTCCCATCCTTACTGATGGCGCATCCAAGATATACAAACTCATTCACTTGCTCCAGCACATCGTTACCAACCACAATCCTTGCATTCGGTCTGGTTTCTTCCCCAATTAGATTATTGCGTTACTAATCTAATACGAAAATCAAATTTCCAATTTGATGGAGCTTTCTACCATTTTTTAAGCTCTTTGGTACCCAAATTAACTATGAAATCTGTGCTTTTTGGTTCGTATTGAAGTATTTTGAATAATGATAAAATTTTGCTTAAAACAGTAAACTGAATGAGTAACAGCAGTTTTTGATACTTAAAAAAATGTAACCTATCTATCTATCTATATCATCACGCCAGTTCCTTTGCGGTAGGCGGTAGGCAGAAAGTACAGAGTTCCAACAAGTTCTTTCCTTACATACCTCCCTGGCTGAGAGCAGAGGATGCTCTCATAGTAAGTCTCATACACGCTCGCCGGTTACGGAGAATCTTGAGTTGCCCTTCAGATAAGACACGGTCTATTTGACCATGGTAAGATAGTCTAAGTCTTCCCCCCAGCAGGTTGTTTCCTTACAGACCTCTCTGGCTTCCTCCACTCTCATAGTAAAATACAAAAATGTAACATACTTTAAAAATAGTTGGAATCGGTTCAGTTGCCGATTTAGAACAAACTACTTTATTTATGTTACACCCTGTATATGTTACGTTCAAAGAGTGAAAACGCTCATTGAGCGAAAAAACACCTCACAACGCTCACTGTAAAACATCCACATCGCTAAATTCGTGTTATGGATTTTATAAAAACGCTCACGACTCGTCGTGGCAATCGCAGAAAGACCACAAAGCGAAATTCGTGTCGTGGCTATCATGCTATACGAACATTATGCATTGTGGCCATGAAGAATATCCATGCGTTGTCGCTCTTTGAGCGTTACATATACAGCCCCGGATCTTGGGGGGAAACCGGGGCACCCGCCCCGGGCGGCAGTTTCAGGGGGCGCCAAAATCCCGGGTATATAATTTCATGTCACACAAATGAAAAAGTTATCAGGTAATAAAGAGTACACATTTATTAGAGGGTTCTTATTGTCCCATTCACGAAAAACGCCAACAATTTATGTATTTGTAAGTTTTTTAAGTAATTTATCTCAAACGCTGGAGAGAGGGGCGCCATATCAAGTTTCTGCGCCGGTTCGAAAAAATCGTAGATCCAAGGCTTTACATATATCCTAATATTATAAAGAGAAAGATTTGTTTGTTTGTTGATTGATTAAACTCTGGAACTCCTGAACCAATTCTAATAATTCCTTCACCATAAGAAAGCAAAATTATCTAGAAGTAACATAGACGGTAGGTGGCGCTGTCGACCGGGTCCGAAGCCGCGGGAAAGTGCTACTGTAAAATATATCTCTAGTTTTTCAATATTTGTGTTGGTACTCATAAAATTAGAACCTTATTCATCATCATCATCTCAGCCTATACTTGTCCACTGCTGAACATAGGCCTCCCCAATCGCTATCCAGCGTAACCGGTCCAATGCCACCTGCATCCAACGACTTCCTGCGATTTTCACAAGATCGTCGGTCCATCTGGCAGGCGGTCGTCCCACGCTGCGCTTGCCAATACGTGGTCTCCACTCTAGAATCTTTCTGCCCCAACCCCTAAGGCCCTTATTACAGAACGAAAATCAGTCGTGAATTTAGTTTCAAAACGAACGTTTTAGTACAAATATTAGTTTTAAACTAAATATAATGTATTTTTATTATAGCAGTGATAGCCTAGTGGTTAGACCGTTTGACTGCAAAGTCAAAGGTCTCGGGTTCAATGTCAGGCACGCACCTCTGTCTTTTCGAAAAGCATGTGCGTATTAAAAATTAATTATCACTTGCTTTAACGGTGAAGGAAAAACATCGTGAGGAAACCTGCATGCCTAAGAATTTCTCGAAGGTGTGTGAAGTTCGCCAACTCGCACTAGGCCGGCGTGGTGGACTATGGCCTAAACCCTCTCAGTTTGAGAGGAGGCCCGTGCCCAACAGTGGGACAGGTTCTTAACAGGACTAATATTATTATTTATAATGTATTTTGGTGTAGTTAAGATTTTTCAAGTTCAACAAAATTACATATTAAGTAACTTGAAATTATGAAAACAAATCTGAAGTTTGTGCATTTATTTGAATGGTGCAATTTTGAGTTGGATCAGTATTTTGGTTTTTAATTAGCGCCACATTAGGATTTATTCCTGTGTCTTAGGTGCGTTTACAAACATAAAATTTCATATACACAGATACCCAGACCGAAAAAAATAATTGTGGGTCACACATAGATTTGTCCCGTGCGGGAATCGAACCCGCGACTATTCGACACAGTGGCCGAAGCGGCTTAAGCTTTTTTAGCAACTGCGCTGAATCGTCAGTCTTTAAAAAAAAATAATATCAAAATCAAAAGTCTTCATTCATGTAGACCAAAAGACACTTATGAATAGTCAAAAATAGAAAATTATTGATTACTTAAGACTCTACTACCCGTTCGGAAAGTCATTCCTGCGGAGAAGAAGGGCATGAAACTCCACGGTTACTCTTTAAAAATGAGAGTTTTACAATATTTTTTGTATACATTGCATTCTTAGGGTATGGGAGAACAATGCAGAACGAGCTAAATAGATGTGCTAAAGTATAGATTAAACATAAGTATACTTAGATTCATAGTATACGTCAGTGTCTACATAGTCCTCTCATTTACAAAATAGGGACTCTGTAAAGGTATAAAATAAAAAGTATATAATAATAGTGAGAGAAATGGTTACTATAAAATATGTAAAAAGTGCGAACAATATGATCATATTATGTTTCGAGTTATTTTATTTTAATACATGTCATAATTTCCATATATTAAAGACTATGACATAATTATTGGATACATGCTCTCTATGTAACTCACCATTTTAGAATCAATCAGGATTTTATTAGCTGTCTGACATTGTTCAGTAAATTTGACAAACTTTCTCAGTTTCCATCTACATACTGTACAAATGCTGAAATCATATTCCGTAGGTGGCATCTGAAAATTATAAACAGACAAGAATTTAGTCACTAAATGCTTGCGACTCCACTTAAGACCCACCCGACCCCTGCCGCCACCGCCGGCCGCGACTTGTTCTCTCCGATCCCCCCGATGCTTTGTCATCCATTCTTTCCGCTCAGAATACGGGCGACGACGACGTAGTCATAGATCCCCTCCCATAGCCGGCGGTTGACCGGTGCACTTAGTAGTGCACCCCGTCCCCCCACAGGGACTGTCCCAACCGAGGGTGCCTCTTCAAGGCGCCCTCGAGTATGTCGCCCCTTGCCCTTCTGGCTCGAGCGTAGTGGTTGCACGCTCGCCCTTAAGTCCGGTGAAACTGTAAAGGCCTCGCGGCCAACAGCGTACATCACTCACACACACACACACACACTCCACGTAAGTTTTTTGGAGTGGGTGTGTTTGAATGATCTATGCTGTTGGCCGAGACTTGCCCAGTAAACCCTTAAAAGCTTCACGTGGCAAGAAGGTGATCTTGCAAAAACTATGCTTCAGCCTGAAGCGCGAGGAGGCAACAACCTCAAGAGGACAGGCCTCGGTTTGGCCTGTCGCTATGGCGGAGGGCAATATACTAGGTGTATCACCGCAATGCTCTGCGCCGACCTGCAGGCAGAGGTTTCTCCGACCTACCAAGGAAGGTATCTCATTTTGTGTGCAGTATTTAATTTATGTATATATTTATTAAGTACTGAGTGCCTCGCTGGTCTGGTGGCAAAGCGCATCCCTTTGTGATCACGAGGTCCTGGGTTCAAATCCTAGGTCGGACAAATGTAGTTTTTCTAAAGTTTTGCTAACGAAAAATTCCCAGTACGAGTCCGGAGTCTGGAATTGTGCCCGGTATATGGCAATGGGCTCGCCCCCTATTACATGGGACCTAACATCGTCGGCGTAACGTGGGTGTACACAGTACACCTCTGCCACCCCCTCTGGGGAATATAGGCGCGACGGTGTTTTTTTGAATCAACATTCCACATGGCGGTAAACTCATGAGCCAAGGCCATAATGTAATTTCTTATTATTATAGGGAGGGAGCTGGCGTGATGATATAGATAGATAGATAGATAGATAGATAGATAGATAGATTATTATAGGTAATCAGGCAAGCAGTTAAAACCACTGGTAGATGCCTGTCGACACCATCCTTCTTGCAGCAAGCGAAGCCGAGATGAGCCTTTTGTTGGACAGGATGGAGCGCACTGGTGGAAAACTCGGACTCGCAATTAACAGATCTAAGACAAAGCTTATGATCGTTGATCGCTCAGGCAAGCTGGAGCTCAGTGGGACACTCAATTTGGAGTTTACAAACAACTTTGTATACCTGGGCTCAAACATAAGCAACAATGGCTCTTGTGAGATGGAGATTCGCAGAAGGATCGGGATGGCAAAAGGCGCCATGTCACAGCTGGATAAGATATGGAAAGACAGAAACATCTCTACCAACACCAAGAGCAACTTAGTCGGAGCATTGGTGTTCTCCATATTTATGTACGGTGCCGAGACATGGACCCTCAAGAAGGCTGACCGCGACCGCATTGATGCCTTTGAGATGTGGTGCTGGAGAAGGATGCTAGGTATACCATGGACAGCACACCGCACTAATGTGTCAATCCTAGCTGAACTCAAGATCCAAACTCGACTGTCCACTTCTTGCCTGCGCAGGGTTCTAGAGTATTTTGGTCACATTGCTAGAAAAGTCAGTGACAACCTCGAAAAACTGATGGTCACCGGTAAAATTGAAGGTAAGCGACCACCAGGAAGGAGCCCAACACGCTGGACGGATCAGATTCGCACAGCTCTTGATACCACGTGTCACGATGCTCTGCACTCGGCTGCAGATAGGAGTGGATGGCGACTCATCATCCGCAGAAAACTGCTCTCTAACATATGACCACGACCCTCAGTAATGAGGAAACTGACGCAAGGAGGAGATGGCTGTATCCTGCTGTTCTCTACTCGGATTATTGTTTGTTGTTAAGAAGATATTTGTCGAGTCAGTTCTTAAATTGGTTGACATTCTGCGCAGAAATTACGTCATCTGGTAGTTTGTTCCATGCTCTTACCACTATATTGGTCAAGAAATGTTTATGAGGGTTATTGTGTAAAAAGCTAGTATAGTATTCTTTTATATTTATAAAAACGAAAACACAAATACCCAGACCGAAACAAATAATTGTGGGTCACACAACGATTTGTCCTGTGCGGGAATCGAATCCACGACTATTAGACACAGTGGGCGGAGCGGCTTAAGCTCTTAACCACTGCGCTAAACCGTCAGTCCAGTTTCAAATGATGTGGTTAGGGTTTTCGAGTAAGGTAAAACTTTATACTGGTTCTGGTTCTACACAAATAATTTTTAATTTCTATCTATATCATCACGCCAGATCCATTCCGGGGTAGGCAGAGAGTACAGAGTTCCAACAGGTTCTTTTCTTATATACCTCTCAGGCTTCCTCCATTCTCATAGTTCATCTTACACGCTCACCGGTTACAGAGACTCTTGTCATGTCCTTCAGATAAGAATATTTGGTCTTGGTAAGATAGTCTAGGTCTTCCCCGGTACCTACATCCTTCCACTTTCACATTGTATATTTGTTTTGTCATTCTTTTTTCTGAGATTCTTTCTATATGCCCGAACCAACGGAGCATGCGCTTTCTCATCTTTACACAATTTTTAATCTCATTATGATTAACTGAAAGTCGTCCACTGCTGGGTAAAGGCCTCCCTCAAAGCTCGCCACGACGACCGGCGCTGTGCTGTACGCATCCGCGACCTTCACCAGGTCATTGGTCTGCCTAATAGGGGCCTGCCCACTCCACATCTTCCAGTAGTAGGCGCCGCTCGACATTAATTCAATATATTCGCAGTATTAACGCCTTACTCTATGCTTTTGAATTGCAAAAGTCTCATGGAAATGATTTGATTATGAAAAAATATTTTTGTTAACAGCAACTTCTAAAAAATACTCGAAATATTTTATATATATTTAACTAACAAATAAGATCCAATTGAAGTTTTAAATAAGTATACAATACAGAAAGCTTACCTGATTAATAAATTTTTTATACGCCATAATTTCCTTATCAGTCATCGGAGAGACATTTTCTGCTATCACAAGGCAAGCCCGGCAAATATTTTTTATATTAAGTGTATTAAAAATGTTGTATTCATTCATGTTTATGTATAATTTTGGGAAAACAATTTATTTCGGATTAAAAAGTTGGAAGCTTCTATCAAACAAAACAAACAATAGAATGAATGAAATAATGTGAATGAACAATTTGATAGATGAACTAATTAAAAACGTCATTTTTAATAGAGATGCACGTTGATGGGTTTAGTTTACGGCTCTTGCATTTATCATGAATTTAAGTACAAAATGATGTATTGATGGGTACATCACTGAAAAAGTAAACGTATTCAATGATATACCCACGTATATAAGTTTACTTATTCAATGATGTACACACGATTCCAGTATATACAGTTAGCTAAAGCTAACTTTATATATTTGAATCGTTTATTTAATTCTTCTTCTTCTTTAAGTTATGGCTTCACACTAATTTTAAGTGTATTTTGCCAGTGTCCAGTGAGATATATACTCGTGTTTGTTCTTCTTCTTCTTCTTCAAGTTATGGCTTCACACTAATTATAAGTGTATTTTGCCAGTGTCCAGTGAGATATATAATCGCATTTGTTTAAATTAATTCGACTCCCCGATGAATTTGATGACAAAGATGATAATGAAATTAATGAGGTACCCCACCCTGGATAGTAAAGCGGTGGATACTTTACATACCAATTGCAACGGCCGTTTTGAGGGAAGTCGAAAAGGCACGTTTTATCACTTTGTTACAATTACCTTCACTCATGCATATATAAGAACACATAATGGTTAATATTCCACCAACATTACACATTATTAGTCGAAATAACACAAGTATTGGAAATTAAAACAAATTGACAACATCACTCTTCGACTTCCCGCCAAAAACCCTCGTGTTTGTTTAATTGTTATAATTAACAATTTATTGAAGAAATACATTGAGCTATTAAAAAAAAAGTCAAGCAAAGAGAAGAAATATCAATCAATCAATGTCAATGTCAAATCATTGTCAAGCAAATGTCACTAGTAAAACTAAATTTACCTATCGAACTTTTATTGTTAAATAAAATAAGAAAAAGAGAAAAATTTGTAATGTATTAGTAAAATTAATTATTAAATAAAAATGGGTAAACATAAAATGATCGCCAAAAGTTGTCCAAAGTGCGAAATGCAGGTAAGTCTGAATATGGAATTAAAAGTGATACATTTTTTCTCGTAACTTTCTATTTTTATATTTCTTAGTCAGAAACTGATTCAAACTTGTGTAGACTGTAGCAAATAGCGATAAGGAACTATTTTAGGTGGTGTTTAAACTCAAGACTATTTGGCCAAGACCTGTTATAGGCTCTGTGAATTGCTTTAAAAATGTGAACTTTTGTGCTCTGTGAATACTGTTTAGAAATGAGAGTTTTACAATTCTTTTTGTATACATTGCAATAATGGGGTGTGGGAGAACAGTGCAGAACGAGCTAAATAGATGTGCACACAAATACAAACATGCATCTTCAACATACCTCTCTGGCTTCCTCCACTCTCATAGTTCGTCTCATACACACTCGCCGGTTACGGAGACTCTTGACTTGCCCTTCAGCTAAGACACGGTCTATTTGGTCATGGTAAGATAGTCTAGGTCTTCCCCGGCACCTACATCCTTCCACTTTTGCATTGTATATCTGTTTTGTCATTCTTTCTTCTGGCATTCTTTCTATATCCCTTTCAGACCCAAGACGAAGTTAATAGATAAACTCAGACTTTTTTTAATTATTCTGATATATTATGGTCACACAATCATAATTACACTAATTTTTTCAGGATTTCATGACGCTGTCTTAGTTTTTCAGGGGGCGTACAATTGTGTCTATTTCGGCCTAACTTAACAAGAGTCACAAATGTGACTGTCACAATTGTTTTAATTTGGGCCTTACCCTTTTAGTGTTACAACTATAATAATCACAATTATATGAGATTGGGCCTTACCTAGTAGGTATTACAACAGCAAATTTGTAATGAAAGTCACAAATATAGACAAAATATTTATTGAGCAATCAAATTGTAATAAAAAATAACAAATACTTTTATTTTTTTAGTCAAAAATCAGTCTTAATCAACTCTTAAACAGCAGTCAATTCAGTCAGACCTAGACTATCTACAGGACCAAATAAACAGAGTCTTATCTGATGGAAAAGTCAAGAGTCTCCGTAACCGGTGAGCATGTATGAGACGAACTATGAGAGTCGAGGAAGCCAGAGACCTGTTGGAACTCTGTACTCTCTGCCTACCCCGCAAGGGATCTGGCGTGAGGTTAAAGATAGATAGATAGATAGAATTTTTATTTTATTACATTACATTACGCAACGCGCTCGAGAATGGCTAGTACAACCTGATAGTCTGCACTTACGAGGAGCATTGAGGGTATTAAAAATAGGCCAATGATTGTAACCATCTAGCCGTTTGTCAGTTGTGGTTAGAGTGGCAGGAACGTATTCGAAGGTAGATGGCATTTCAACTAATTCCAAATCGTGTCTAGTCCTCTTCCTGGTTGGCCCACCTAATAAATACTCCAATATTGATATTGGGAAAGTGAACAAATCGTTTGTTTCGTTGCTCCTCATAATTTTTCTTTTTGGCATCTTTTCTGTTCTCGAACCCAACGGACTACAGATGTAACAATTCATGGTGAGACACCATGAATTGTTGACTCAATTAGCACGCTTTTGTTATCCATCTACTTAACTACAAAAAGATTATCGTCAGCGCTACAAATCTCCTCCCACTCTCCCCTTTTTATATTCCTGTCCTTTTTGAAATCGTGGTAATCCTTCTTGAACTTGTTTGTTCAAGAAGGATTACCACGTACAAACTTTAATAAGTTACTGTTCCTTCAAAATTTCTTTGTTGTATCTCTGCCATCAATCCAATGGTCCTGAAATATCGATCTCGTTTCGATTGCTTCTAAGGGTTTGTAGGAGTATATATATAGTCTTTTGAATTGCTGGTAAATGCGCTATCTCGGTTGATATTGTCAACTTCCCCATTAGAAATGTCGTCGATATCAGCGATCTGAAACAAGCACTCGAAAACCGCATCATCTGACATGTAAAGATGACAAGACATCTGAGAATGTTGAAGTCTTTGACAAAATACTATATGTGTTTGCAGAATATGTTCGGGACGGCCTGATACAATTGTGACTTAATTTTTTGAACTGATCCAACGGTTGTGAAATATTACTAAAACAAATGAAAAATACTATCATTACAACTGTTAATCATCAATAAATCATATTCAGTAGTCACACATTTAAAAAAAAGGACGTAAATAATCAAAATAGGTAATTACAGGTGACCGGTGCATGTGTTACGCAGACGCCGTTCGCAAGCAAAAAGTAACGTGTAATGACTTGATATTCCAATGGCGCTATTACTATTTCTTTCTCACCAAATAAAAATGTATTAAAAGCGCAATCGTACGAGCCTTAGCCCGTCGTTTTATCTATTTAAATAATATTGTTTTTTTCGTTTGAAATAAGCATCACAATTGTGTTGGCCGGGTCCGTAAGGGATATGCCCGAACCAACGGAGCATTCCCTTACTATAAAGTTTCATTAAAATCCGTTGAGCAGCTTTTGCTTATCGGGGTAACAAACATCTGTACATATACTTACACGCTTTCGCATTTATAATTTACTAGATTCTGCCTGCGACTTGGTCCGCGTTGAGTTTAGACAGGAACCTTACATTTTTACAGGTATTAAATTATCTCTTTGCCAAATTTCATCCAAATCAGTAAGAGTAGCAAACAACCAAACATCGAAACATACAAACTTTCACATTTATAATATTAAGAAGGATTAGTAAGCCTAACAAACTCATGGCTTATTGTTGATGTGTGTGTGAATGGTCTATGCTATTGGCCGCGGGGCCTTTACAGCTTCACCGGACAAGAGGGCGAGCATGAATGAATGAATTATTTATTTGTCAAAACATAGGTATAAAATCAGGTATTGATACAGGAATAGTCTCACTATGTTTCACCCTTCGGGTATACAAATTTCATGCTAATAATAAATAGGAACATTAATCAAATAAAAGGAATATAACAATAATCAGATGATAACCAACATACAATCAAAATAATGCGTAACAATAACTTCAATTGAAAAAATATCATGTCAACAACAACAAATCATACTATAACAAGTCATACTGCAAGTCAAATTAATATGTAAGTCAAACACAATTTAGATGTTATGGTCATTTAGAAAGTCGCTTATACTATGATAACATTTGTCTATTAAAAATATTGAAAATTTAGATTTAAATTCCTTTAGTTGCTAACTTTTCAATTAATTTTGAACTTTAATTAATATTTGGATGTCCATACCTAAAACACTTTTTCTGGCAGCTGCACTTTTACAAGCAGATTTATTTGTTATTTGGTATTTATATTGCTTTCTAATTGGTAACTTTCTCACATCTGCTATATTGTTAAATAATTTTGCAGTCTGTATTACAAAAATTGCCATTTCTAATGTATATAGGGAGGGTATGGTTAAAATTTTTAGTTGTTTCAAAAAAGGTACACTACTATCTGTCATTTTCAAACCACAAATTGCCCTCTCACACCGCTTCTGTGCTTTAAACACAGCTTCTCTATTGGTTGCATTTCCCAGAAATATAATGCCATATCTTAATATAGATCCAACTAAACCATGATAAGCAACAAGTACTGTACACATTTATTTAGTCTTTTGCAAACATGCTCTATTTGTGGTTTCCATGTCAACTTGTTGTGGATGTGTAGGCCTAAGAATATTGTCTTATCTATTTGCTTAAGTTCAGCTTCTTTATGAGTGCAGAGATAGTAGAACAGCTGGATAAGAGAAAAAAATGTTCATCAATCTTCTTGGACATAAAAAAAGCATCCGATACTGTTTCCATCCCAATTCTTCTAAAAAAACTCAAAAACATAGGAATTAGAGGAACTCCACTAGCTCTTTTCAAAGATTATGTCGCCAACCGTAAGCAAAGAGTAAAAATTGGTCAAACTATAAGTGGCGACACTGAAGTCTTATATGGCGTCCCCCAGGGTAGCGTATTGGGACCGACACTATTTTTGATATACATCAATGACCTGTGTAACTTAAAAATAAAGGAAGCAAAGGTTTTCTCGTACGCTGATGACACAGCCATAGTATTTTCAGGGATATCGTGGCAACAAGTTAAAAATAGTGTCGAAACCGGTATGGTGTTGGTCTCTAACTGGTTAAATTCTAACCTCCGCACGCTGAATACTTCAAAGACAAATTTTATGTGTTTTTCAATAAATAAACGTACACAGCCCTCTAGTCAATTTCACATAAAAATACATGGGTGTCAAAATCCTTATAATAAAAACTGCAATGTCCTTCAATTGAAAAAGATGCACAAACAAAATACCTAGGAATCGTGGTGGATGAAAATGTATCATGGTACCCGCAGATTGAGAAAGTTAGTTGCAGAATTAGGAAACTAATATATATGTTCAGCGTATTAAGGCATGTTGTTCCTGCACAACAAGATAAATAAAGAAGAAATCTTCTCAATGAAATTTATGTAGCGTTAGTACAGT
The DNA here is from genome assembly GCA_905147815.2 of Phalera bucephala. Lineage (NCBI taxonomy): Eukaryota > Metazoa > Arthropoda > Insecta > Lepidoptera > Notodontidae > Phalera > Phalera bucephala. Next base: position 9,997,029 of record LR990637.1, on the reverse strand, counting down.
CCATATTAATTTATTGCCTCCCGGTCTGGGGTGGTGCAGCCGAGACCAAGTTTATTGAAATTGAGCGAGCACAAAGATCACTAATCAAAGTTATGTATTTTAAAAATATTAGATTCTCCATTGAAAATTTATATAACTTAAGTAATTTGCTCTCAGTTAGGAAGTTATATATTTTGTATACAACTCTCAAAAACACAAAAACTTACCTTATGATACTAGGGTAAAACAAAAAAGAAAGAAACATAGTGTAGCAATTGTTCCGCACAATAGAACACGATTTGCCGATATACAGTACAAGACATGTTCATTAAAATTATATAACATCATAAACAAACAGCTTAACATATTTGACAAACGACATTATGAAGTAAAAAAAAAACATGCTAAAATGGATTCTACCCCTTACCAATAATGAAACAGAAAACCTTTTACAACAGTTACAATTAGATCTAAATATTAATAAAAATACAGACAATTGGGTCTATATTTAATACTTTTGGTTTCATATTCGTATAGCACACACTAACTCATTCACTCTCAAGAGCTCTCTCTCTCACACACACACACTCACTACACATACACACACCCATACACACACACACACACACACGCACGCACTCGCACACGCATACACGCACGCGCACATGCCTACCTTCAATGTACACACTCACTCACACATGTAAATTTTAAATATATTTGCCTACTTGTTATGCACCGACTATAATTGTTATTATATTTTAATGAAACCTCATATGTTAAGAGCAGGGCCTCCTAACACAGGCGATATTTGCTTAAAAGGAGGCCTTGGCCACAATTTAAGATTAAATTGTAAACCTGAACTGAAATAAATTTATTTATTTATTTATTTGCATAAAAGTTGGTAGGTACATTAGCGGTCTTATTTTAGTATAAAAAGGTTCATACAACTTTAGTCACAACATGTTGACATGCAAAAAATTCGTCTTACTTGCTAAGATATGGCTAAAATAAAAGTAGAAATTCAATTCGGTTAGTCTAATTAAAATTGTCAATTCAATAATAAAATAATCCAACGATATTAATGTCAAGTAATAAGATAAGTGTCAAAGGCAAAGTTTAAAACTATGTAAAAAAAAATAATTATGTTAGGATGTCAGATACAGAGTAGAAGCATTTGTCTAATAACCACAATTTAAGTTTTTTGGTAAACATTGAAGTCGGAAGGTTTTTAAAATCACCAGGAATTTTATTGTAAATGCGACCGCACATTGCATAACAATTTTACACAAAAGATAATTTGATACAAAGTAATTCTAGGTATTTTAGGCAAAACAATATTTTCACGATTCCTTGTGCTTCTAGGAAACCTATGATGTGTTTGAGTAAACAGGTGTTTATGTCCTTTAACAAACTTTGCTGCTTCAAATATATACATGCAGGGCAGTGTTAAAATTTTTAGTTTTAGAAATATGGGCTTACATGACTCCCAGGGCCTTATACCGGCTATCGCTCTAACACATTTCTTCTGTGCAAGAAACGCACTTTGTACTTCAGTAGAGTTGCCCCATAGTATTAGACCGTAACTTAATATTTCACCTACGTAGCCATGGTATGCGGTTAGGACAGTGTGTTGATTCGCTGTTTTACTGAGGCGATATAGAACATATACAAACTTATTTAATTGAGTGCATACCAGGTTAACATGGGATTTCCAGTTACAGTGTTTATCAATTATAATGCCCAAAAATTTGGTTTCATCTACTTCTATTAGTTTTTGTCCCTCATAAGTTATATTCATATTTTGCTTTTTTTACCATATGTGCTAAATTGTATCATTTTTGTTTTTGTCACATTGACCTTCAAGTTATTTATGTCAAGCCATGAGATTATGCATTTAATTGTAGCGTTAATGTCCCTGGAAGAATTTATAATGTCATTATTTAAGGGAATTATTATAGATATGTCATCTGCAAACAAAATTCATGGATATGGAGTAACTTTGGGTAAATCATTCATGTACAATAAAAATAACAATGGCCCAAGAACACTGCCCTATGGCACACCCCAAGAGTTGGATTTGTAGGTTGATCTATTTGGGACTTGTTCATTCTTTTTGTTTATACTCATTATTTCAACGGTTTGCATTCTTTCACTTAAGTAGGATTCTAGCCATTTTAGAGCAGGTCCTCTGATTCCATATTTTTCAATTTTGTCCAACAATATTTTGTGCGAGACAAAATCAAACGCCCTTGACATATCAAAGAATATTGCAGTGACTGATTTACCATCGTCTAGATTGTCAATTACTTTATTCATTAAGTGAAAGCAGGCTAATGTGGTAGATTTCTTTTTTTGAAATCCGAATTGCTCATTTCTAATAAAGTTGTGTTTTTCAATAAAATCCCTTAAACGTTTATACATGGCAATTTCAAAAATCTTTGAGATTATTGGTACAAGGGTAATGGGTCGGTAGTTGTGCATCTTAGTATGATCATCTTTTTTGTATAGCGGTTTTACTAGGGATTTTTTAAGGCCATCATTTAATTAACCAACCAACTATTATTATATATTTATCTCGCTGAGATTCACGGGCTTTACCCGGACCTTTGAAAGACTTGCATGGGGACATGGGTCCAACACGTAGAGGCCCTTTGCGAGAAGTTAATGTTATGTAAGCCACCTGCTGAGATCACTTGCTGAAACAACCAGCGAACTGACCCCGGCAGGTGCAAGGACTATTGTAAATTATGGAAAGAAACAAGGGCTATGTAAATGAGGTTTGATGGACAAAAACTGGACTATTTCAAAGGGGACGGTCACCGGCCATAATTAGTTATACCTAATGACTCGCCGCTTACTAGCTGGGCCCTCAAACGGTCGTCCTAAGACAACTGAGGGCAACACCGGTGTGAGCGGCTCAGGGGTGTAGAGAGGTGTGCTGCGCTTTCTCCGAAGTTACTCGCGGCGTTATGCCCTTTAACACTTCCACCCCTGGAGTACATCGACGTAGGAACGCATTATCTTCCTACGTCGATATAGCTCTCACGGCTCCTCTCTGGACGGCTAATTAAGGCTAGCCAGAGCCGAGAGTCCTGCGGGCACCCTTCGGTTTCCACTCGACCGACGAAGACACGCCCAGTTAGGGGCCCTGACCGACTCTCTGAAGCACTCGGGTCCGTGGTGTCGTTACTCACCAACAGCTCGCCACAAGCTGCCCTGCTATTATTATTATTATTTATATTTTATCGTCATAGATGCTGTATGTGCTTCTTTCGAGAAATGCATTAAATTTGTCTTTGTTAGGTTAATCTTTAAATTATTTCTATCCAGCCAATTTATTAATTCAGATATCGACTCCTTAATACTTTTTTCGTATCCATTTACCCTATCACAACTTACTAAAATGGTACAATCATCTGCAAACAAAGCCATGGGAATGGTCACTTTTTGGGGAAGATCATTTATATAAATCAGAAATAATAACGGACCCGACACACTCCCTTGTAGGACTCCATATTTAATTAGTTGCTCACATGATTGAAATTTTATTTCTCTCCCGGTGTTGTGACATACCCTTGTTACTTCGGTAATTTATTTCCTATTAGAAAGATATGACTAACAATTCAAGTCCATTACCTCTTACACCCATTGCATAAAGTTTGTCCAGTAACAGGTCGTGTTCTACATAGTGAAATGCTTTAGTCATGTCTGCAAATATTGCACATACAAATTTTTATGCGTCTATATTTTTTATTATCTTACATTACAAGAAATCATAAATAGCTAAATTTATGGTCTTATTTTTTCTGAATCCCTTTTGTTCGTCACAAAGTATATTATACTTCTCAAGATATGAGTAAAGCCTTTCGTATAACGCCTTTTCAAATATTTTTGATATCACTGTTGAAACAGCAACGGGTTTGTAGTTTTCAACGCAGGCTTTATCTCCTTTTTTATTCAAAACTTTTACTACGATGGACTTCATTCCCGTCGGATATACATCTGAACTTATACACATATTGAAATATGACTTAAATGTGATGAAATAGTTTCAATTACATGTTTAATAGATTTGGTCGATATACCATCTAGTCCTACACTATTTGTATTTCTTAGGTTTCTTGTTATTTTAATAATGTCTTCAGGTGTTACTGCATACAGAAAAAAAAATTGTAATTGTGTATCAGTCAGTTTAATTCTATTACTTAGCTGTGAATCTAGCTTTACTTGGTCTACAAAAAAATTATTAAGTATATCAGCAATGTCAATTGGTTTAGTATATATATTGTCATTATAATTTATATTTTGTGTAAAAAGACTTTTATCCGATTTAGTTTGTAGCTATTGATTATGTTCCATGTTGCTTTCGACTTATTTATTGATGTCTTAATATAATAATTGTTCTGTGATTTTCCAGTTAATTTTATTATCTTTTTATATTTTATGTTGTAGTTCATCATCATCATCATTATCATCAGCCCGTATCAGTCCACTGCTGGACGTAGGCCTCTCCCATGGCACGCCACTGAGCTCGATCTTCAGCTCGATGTTGTAGTTATTAAATTTGATTCTGTTTTGTAAGCTCGGATTCAATCTTTGTTGCCATAAGAGTTTCCTACGCTTCTTGCTACATGATTTTATATCTTTTGAGATCTACTTGGTGTTCTTTTTTAGAGAATTGATTGTTACCATATTAGTCGGAAAGCATAGATTGTAGAAGAGTAAGAAAATATCCATAAATGTATCATATGCTAAATCTACATCGTTTACTTTATACATTTCTAAAAATGTCAAGCTTTTTAGGCATGTCTTAAATTTGTCCAAATTCTTTTGTAATGTCTTGTTTATACATATATTTTTCATGTCATAATATTAGATATTCCCTTTAAGTTACAAAGTTTCAGTATCTGCGCTGTATGGTCTGAAAGCCCTAAGTCAAATATTTTATATTGGAAACCACAAGTAAAACTATGTACAAAATTGTCAATGCATGAATTGCTTACCAGCCGAGTTGGTTGTCGAATCTCTAGCGTCAAATTCATATATTCATAAATTGGGAATAGTTAGAAAACACTCATGACCTGATTCTATAAAATGTTCAGTAATACATAAAACATCAATTGAATAATTATTAAATCTTAGTTCTTTTAGGGCAATCGTGAGCATATCAATTTTTATTTAACAAACCTGCAATATTTTCGTGCATTATGAGCTCTTTATGGTCGAAAAAATACATTGTTGCTACTACATTCGGGGGGTAACTGATGGTTACCGTTATTATTATTTTGGATTGCACCATGATAATTCTCGGATAGCTGATATTCTGTTTGGGTTGTTTTATGTTGAACATTAACAATATTTGATTGACGCACATTTTTATAATGTTCCGGCGATTTATTCATGTAATATAAACGCAAAATTTCTTTTAGAAGACATAGGTACAATTGCGATGATGCGAAAGAATTTTCTTTTGGGTAAGAATCTACTGTAATTCATGTCAACATACGATACATTTGTGAATTTGTTACATATAAATCTTAAATGGTAATTTAATTTTTCTTCTCTTAAATATTTATTGTAAGGTATCTCCGTTATAATTATATTTGTGTTTTTTATAAATTGAAAATATTCCCTAATAATAAACTGAAAGTCTTCTGGGTTATTGTCATTAGTACCACCTAAAATAATAATGTAGTCATTAAAAGTCAAATCATTTACAATATCTGGTTTCCAATTTAGTACATCTATTAGTTTTGCACCAGGTTTCCATAAACATATTACACTATACTCGTTTCCTAATAGCTTTGTAAAGTATTTCTTATTCCACGACCTTGCTGATCGGCGTATACAGTAATTCGCTTTTTCATCGCTGGCTGGAGAACTTGATGATGTAAATTATTATTTATATTTAATATCGGCTCACACTCGGTCGAGGTTTCTACTGATCCCGCCATTGTCAAATCTTCTGTATGAACTTTCTTGGTATCTAATTTAATTTTGTCAGTCTTACAATCTAAGCTCACATTGTGGTCATCCAAAGAATTGTCAATTTTTTGTTCGTAATTTGGTACCGTAGATGATCCAGGGCACCTGTTACTGTCATACACCGAGTTCCTCTTTTTTTTTCTACTGGAACTTGAAGTTGCCGCTTTTGTTCTAACACCGTAGTCTAGTTTTTTATAAACTTTAAGTATGTTTGTACTTCCAACTTTAATTTCCCATTCTCCGCTACTGGATTATCTATTTCATTATTCGCTATGAGTAGGTTGTTAGACAACTCGTTAACTTCATGTTGAAGTTCTTCACAGCATGCATTGTTGGATGAAGATGTGTTGGGTAGACTAATCATGGTTGAATCCAGAATGTTTTCGGTTTTCGATAGATCGTTTCACGAAGTATTAAAGAAATTATTCGAACAGCGTTTGCGCAGTGTTATATTTTCGGTGTCCATCCTTCCGTATTTTATTTTTATATTAAAATGGTTATTTCAATATTTTTTGTCCTCAAAAAGAGTTTCCGCAAATGGGGTCCGAACTCGATGCGTCAGAATGTGTGTAGTCGTTTGTACCAATACGCCAAGCTAACACGTACTAACTGCTTTGAAAATTCACCCCACTATGTAATAAATATTGCAACCACTACGCTTGAGCCAGAAGGGCAAGGGGGCATCTAGCTCCGGGGAGCGCCTCAATGAGGAACGGCCTCGGCTTGGGCAGTCGCTATGGGGGAGGGGGTACACTAGGTTTCTCGCCGTGGTGCTCTGCACCGGCCGGCGGGCATGGGATTCGTCGACCTCGCCGGCGAGGTCGGTGTCTGATGCTGTGTGCGGTATCTGTATCCGAAAAAAGGATGTAAGGGCATCGGAAGGGTCGGTGAGAACATGTTGCGGATGGCGCTAGCGGCTGATAGGGGGGGAGTTAGGTTCGTAGTCGGCCGCGGCTACGATTAGCGGATTTCTATGATTGGACGCGTTCGCGAAATATCGAGTTGTCGCCTTTTAAAAAAGGCGCGAATAGGTTCGAGAACGAAATCGGAATAAAGATAATTGTTGCTAAAACAGATTGCCATAATGAAGGAAAACAAAATAAAAATATTAATAGACCATTAAAAAACAGGTGTGTATTTTTTTCTAATCACTTCCAGGTGGCAGTAGCATCAAAATCTTGTAAATGCGGTCACACATTCTTCGCGGCACGCCGTGGCGCGGACAGTCTACCAGCTGTAGAAGACATAAGGCGAAGGACGGGCCGAGTGAGGAGATCACAACCACAGTTTTATGATGCACAGCATTACCAGAAACAGATTAAGAGAAGGGTAAGCTGAGATAATTACTAGCACAGGTACTACATACTTAAACGAGTCTCTAAATACGGCTAATTTGTGATATGATTTTAAGTTAAAGAAATAAATATTTTTTATATTTGTATTTTGTATATAATTTTACTTGCTAGAATTTATTTTTTACATCCGGCGAATATAGGTGTTGAGACTTATGTTAGTAGATGACGGTGCATGCGGCAGCTGCATTCAACTGGGCGCACCGTCTCCTTCGCATACATTTCGCGCTATGCTCCATTTAGAAGGCTAATTCTTGTATTTGATTGATACTGAGACTGAATCTTGAGTGAATTGAGATTTAATTATGAATTGACTTACATTTGGTATTCTGCTCCACTAAAGTATCGATCCGAAAATCCAACGACAAATCTTTGTGTGATCCACAATCATTTGTTCCGGTCTGGGTATTTGTGTAGGTGAATTTTCATGTCTGTAAACGCACCCACGACACAGGAATAAATCCTAGAGTGTAGCTACGTTTCTTTTTTAAGAAGAAGAAGAAGAAGAATAAGAAGTCTGATTTCGATACAATGTGAAGTTGTTTAATTTAAAATATATTGGTAATCATTTGTTGATTACATCTTAATCGCGGCCGCCACAGTTTAACAAAAAAAGATCTAACTGAAATTATCCATTTGACGATTTATATATTTGTTGTTCATGTCAGTACAACATTTTATCGGAATACTGTTTACATTTCGTTAAACTTTCGGTCCGATTTCAATTCTGTTGATATTGATATTTTACGAGGATACCATTTGTGACATTTATGACATTGAGATTAGATCAAGACTGCATTTTGAACACTTTTAATTACGATGATTGCCCCCAGATGCCTTGAGATTTTATGTAAACAAATGGTTGATGTCTGAGCTGCGGTCCTTCGAGCCGGATCAGTTTGATCGTGATGCAAATTAAATACTGTTTTCCAAATTTTATGCTCTAAATATCAAACATATGTTAATTACAATAGGTTCCGGTGGGTGTGTGCGTTCTCGTCGGTGGTCCAGTTGAAATGGGGTCCGGTCCACTGTGGAAGGCTATGCGGCCGTTGCTGCCGTCCGATTTCTCGTCCCACGCTCTTACGTAGCTTACGCCCCAACACAAAATAATAAACCCTTCCTAATCAAGGTGTATTGTTAATATGTTTAAATGAAATCGAAGTTCGCCATTCCATTCCATTTTTAACCGACTTCAAAAAGGAGGAGGTTCTATGTTCGGTTGTATGTATGCTTTTTTTTTTTTTTTTTTTTTTTTTTTTTTATGTATGTTCAGCGATATTTCCGTCAATTGTGGACCGATTTTGATGTTTTTTATTGCATTGGGTTCAGTATAGCTCCGCGGTGGTCCCATTTTAATTTCATTGGCATTGGACCTTGGATTTAGAAGATACACCAGGGAACTCCTTAACGACAAACAATAGGCATGTGTAAATTGAGATATTATGGGTATTACGTCAATCCTATAGGTACCCTACTATAGAACCAAGCAGTATATTAGCCAACTTCAAAAAAGGAGGTTCATAATTCGTCCTTTTTTTATAACTCCTTTGCTTATGAACCGATTTTGATGATTCTTTTTGCATTTGGTTCAGTATAGTTTTGAGGTGGTCCTATTTTATTGTTATTGGTATTGGACCTTGGACTTTGAAGATACAAGAGGGAACTCCTTAACGGCGAACAGCACGAATGTATAGATTCCGTTATTATAGTCATTATATTAATCCTGTAGGTACCTTACTTTACAACTTAGCAAAATAATATAATATCGGTATATAAATATTACTAAATAATTCACTCGTCACTTAAAATTGTAAAATAAAAATCTTTTAACAAAAAAGGTAAACCGACTTCAAAAAGCAAAAAATAAATATTTGAAGTCGGTGCCAAGTAACCGACTGCACCAACCAGCACCGACTTCAAATATTTATTTTTTGCTTTTTGAAGTCGGTTTACCTTTTTTGTTAAAAGATTTTTATCAGTATTTTTTACTCTCGGTTGATTCGTTGACGCGATTGCTCATTCATTTCGTTTAGTTCGTTATTTTTGTTAAATTTGTCATTATATTTTTTTGTTAGTTATGTGTTTGTTTTAGTTATTAAGCAAACTCGGACAGTTTAAATGTTTATAGCAATTGCTTCCTTATTTATATTATGTCTCAATCAAATCTAAATAGGGTATAGACAGCGTGGCGGTGTCGCGTATCAAAGCAACTTAAAGGTCACATTAATTAAATAAAATGGTATAATTAAAACATCCAATCCTGTCTGCTAGCAGATTGATTTGAGCATCGAAGATGTACTATGTCGGTGTTAATTTCTTTTTGTTGACAGTCTCCAAAAAAGCGGTCGTTATCGCGATCCTTGGATGAAGATTATAAACTTAAGGAGAAAAATGAAAGTGGTGAGTTTTTGAATTGATCATCATCTCAGCCTATACTTGTCTACTGCTTAACATAGCCCTCGCCAATCACTTTCCAGCGCAGCCGGTCCGATGCCATATGCATCCAACGACGTTCTGCGGGTTTCACAAGGCGGTCTATCTGGCAGGCAGTCGTCCTACCCTGCGCTTGCCAATACGTGGTCTCCACACTAGAATCTTTCTGCCCAAATGCTCGTCCGATCTTCGCGCTATGTGGCCCACCCATTGCCACTTCAGCTTGCTAATCCTGTGGGCTATGTCGGTGACCTTGGTTCTTCTACGAATATCCTCATTGCTGATTCGATCACGTAGAGAAACGCCGAGCATAGATCTTTCCATAGCTCGCTAAGCAACTCTAAACTTTTTTTTGAGACCTATTGTAAGAGACCACGTCTCTGATCCGTATGTTATCACTGGCAACACACATTGACTAAAAACTTTAGTTTTTAGGCACTGAGGTATTTTGGATGAGAAGATGTTGAATTGATATTTGTATAATTTAAATCTGTTTCGATGATGACTCTGCTTAGTGATTTGAGTATAAGCCGCTTGGATTACTGGATTGAATAGTTGCAGATTCGATCGGTACACAAGATAACACTGCATTATTTGTTTCGGTCTGGGTGTTAGTGTCCATAAAAGGACATTGTTCTACGCCCATACATGATTTTCCCCAGAACCAACAGCAATGAAAAAAATCCTGTATGATTTATCACCCACAAATCACCCATAAATTCTCTTACGGCATTTATTATTAAACAGACAAGCGGGGGAATCGCGCGAAATATTGCACGAAAAGTATTAGATTTTGAGGTTATAATTCAGTAGCCATTAATACATATGAGGTTATATTGTGTGTTGACGTTCAGTAAAGATGTCGGCGACTTCGGTATAAGTACTTACAATACTTTGAAATATTCGTTTTTGATTGCAAATTGTCCGTTAGATACGGATATTTGCCATTATTTTGATAAAATAGTTAAATAATGATGGCATGGGTCAAGTGTTGGTTGGTTCTGGGGCAATTTTTGACAATGTCCTTTCATCTAAATCCGGTTTTACGTTAATGAGTAACAAACATCCAAACTTTCATATTACACATTTATATTATACATATAACCTACCGGGTCTATGTTATATAGCCTATGTTACTTTTCGTTAATTTAGCATTCTAATGGAGAAAGACTCATTAAAATCGGTCTAGTAGTTCTTGAGTTATTCGTTACAAACCTCATTCCTCTTTATTATATTAGTGTAGATTACAAAAACAGCGCGTGCGCAGCCGCGGGTACCAACTAGTAGGTCGCCATAAATAGTACTTATAAACATCAAAATGATCATATTTTTTACAATCACCGCATTGGAACGCGGCCTCCACAGTCAATGTGCACAATCCACAAATGAGTTAATTATTAATTAATACTTTTCTCCTATAATACTTTTCATGAATGATTTTTTTCTATACAAGGTGTAACATAATAAACGCAAGACCTGAAAGTGTTCTAAATCGATAACTGAATTGATTCCAACTATTTTTAATGTATCTTATCTCATTTTTTTTAAATTTGCAAAAAATTCATTTACTCCTTCCGTGCGCTATAAAAAACTAAATTTATTCTTGATTCATAGCAATAAGGAGATTACAAATGCATTCCTAACCCGTATTTCTCAAAATGCACACATACACGTACAAGTTTCATTGTTAATTGGGGTATAAAAGTGCATAAAAAAGGGGTAGAAACCTTTAAATTTGGAAATTTGGTTTTCGTTTTGAATTTATGAAGCAATTCTCTAATCGGGGTGTCTGAGGTCTTGCGTTTATTATGTTACACCTTGTAGATATCGAACTAGTAGTATCGATACTGAGTTCTTAGATATACGCGAATATTACACATGAAATAAAACTATTATTCGGATTTCGGAAACGTCGAGAACTTAAAAATCACAAATAAACTACGATAAAATCCGAAAAATAGTTTTAGTTCTTATAGTATCGATATTATCAATTTCTGTGTTTTCAATCTGCCTACAAATTGTTTAAAAAACAGAATTATTAGGTAATACCAACAGGTTCCAACAGGTGTTGGAACTCTGTACTCTCTGCCTACCCCGCAAGGGATCTGGCGTGATGATATAGATAGATGGATAGATTTTTCATGAAGGATGGGTAATGTGAATTATAAGTGTCAAAGAAAATCATACTTTATTCAATGGCAATAACAATCATGACCCTATACTTATAGTTTTATACCTTAATACCATTAAATTAAATATAAATTTCGTTTGGCAATTAGAAAAACGGAAAACGTTAAATTTTTTTTTACAGCAACTGCTCGAGCCCGCAGAAGACGCGCTTTAAGACGCGCCCAACGTCCCCCCGCAGGTAACAACAGCGGGGACCGAACCCGGGACACCACCCCGCAGCTCAGACCGCCGCAGCTAGCTAGATGTAAATTAATATTGCAAGAAATTAATAGAAAGATATCGGCTGTGACTTGGCAACCGCCTTCCGATGGCTAAAACTGCTGAAACACGAGATTTTCCTATACAATCGAGCGACGAAGAACAGAATGTTAAATCCCCCCATTTCTGTATCTGCCACCTGCCTGCATGCCAGCTGAGAATGACAGGCTTACCTAAACCGCGCCCACCGCGATGACTTCAAGGCCTAGTTTGAAGTAGAGATGGGCAAAATAATCAGATTAATGATTAACCATATACCGAATATAGGTGTAACGGTGTATGACGGCTTGGTCATGCTCACTATAATGTTTTTGCTGGCGGTCCAATATTGTCGAGGGGAGTGATGGCTGTTCTAGTAAACATACTCGTGAATGGGTGCTGCTTGTGAGAACTGGTCCATCTGGAATCCTTTGGACGCTCTTTACAGATAACGTCCCTAGATTCATATCTCGATCGTAAGGCATCACATTGGAGTTAGATCGTAAACCGTTTAATTGTAACCTAAGCATTGTATCCACACAATAAGATTGAAAAAAAAGAGAAAGAGAAGTAAATAAAAAAGGCAAGCCGTTGAGTTTCTTCGCCAGATCTTCTCAGTGGGGGCCGCGTTCTGAACCGGTGGTAGAATTAGTAGTTAAATAAGATTTAAAAAAATATATAAATTTACTATTTGTAAGCGCCCCCGCAGGGCTTATACAAAATAAATTGTTTGAGTTTGAGATTAATGATTAACGATTACGATTACACTTTATCTTACCACGACCAAATAAACCGAGTCTTATCTGATGGAAAAGTCAAGAGTCTCCGTAACCGGCGAGCGTGTATGAGACGAACTATGAGAGTCGAGGAAGCCAGAGAGGTATGTAAGGAAAGAACCTGTTGGAACTCTGTACTCTCTGCCTACCCCGCAAGGGATCTGGCGTGAGGTTATAGATAGATAGATAGATAGATAGATAGATTACACTTTTAATCTTGAATCCTGATTGAATATGAGATAATGCAGTTGTAATCATTAAAACACCGTCACGCCTATATTTCCCAAGCGGGGGTGGCAGAGGTGTACTGAGTACACCCACGTTCTCCGACGATGTGTGGTCAAGGTCCGGGGAGTGTACCGGGCATAATTCAAACTCCGGCATATTGGGATGTTTTCATTAGAAAAACTACATTTGTCCGACCTAGGATTAGAACCCAGGATCTCGTGATCACAAAGCGATGTGCTTTGCCACTAGACCAACGAGGCAATCATCTGTGTCAATCTGATTACATTATGCCCATTCCTTGTTGGACGACACAGTGCAGTTGCTCAGGCCGACTGGTTTTTTTATTGCTTTGTGGCTGAAAATTAATTATTATACTGAAATCATTATAATAAGTTCCTTTTGACAGATGCAATACACAAAGTATTATTAAAAAAGTAAATAAGTATAAATAAAAAAATAAACATTTACAAGCCAGTTTTTTTTAGTTGAGATGTTCCAATTTTTTTTTTAAACATATCCCCCACACTAGGATTTATTCCTGTGTCGTGGGTGCGTTTACAAACATGAAAATTCACATACACAAAGATTTGTCCCATGCGGGAATCGAACCCGGGACTATTAGACACAGTGGGCCGAGGAGCTTAAGGGTAAACCACTGCCCCAAATCGTCCGTCTGTTCGGTTCGGTGATAATGCAATAATATGGTACCATGGGGCTGGTCTGATGATGCAGTCGGAAGGTGGCTATAGGAACAAGTCAATTAATGCTATCGAAACCGCGACTCTTAAACACAGTGGGCGGAGCGGCTTGAGCTCTTAACCACTGCGCTAAATCGTCCGTCAATCTCGTCTATGACCGCCTTCTGGGTCCATCATCACACAACGCCATCTGGGTCTAGTTAAGACGAATTCAAAAAGCCCTAATACGAACGGGCTATTGTCATTAGTTGGAGAGCTCCTATAGGCACATTCCAGCTCCATCATCAGACCCTGGAATCCTCTGTCTATAGTATCTGTCAAGATAAGTACACCGTCACGCCTATATTCCCGAAACGGAGGTGGCAGAGGTGTACTGAGTACACCCACTTTTCACCGACGTTGTGTGGTCCGGGTCCGGCGAGTGTACCGGGCAAGATTCAAACTCCGGACTCATATTGGGATGTTTTCGGTAGAAAAACTATATTTGTCCGACCTAAGATTTGAACCCAGAACATCGTGATCGCAAATCACATTATTCGCTACTAAATCAACGAGGCAGACAGATTTGACAGACGATTTGGCGCAGTGGTTAGGAGCTTAAGGAGCTCCGCCCACTGGGTCGAATAGCCGCGGGTTCGATTACTTGAAACATTGGGCACATTGTTTTATTTTTAATCTAAAGTTATCCGCGATAAAATCCGAAATATACTTTTATTTAATGTGTAAAATTCGCATAGATCTTATATCTTAGACCTATACATATAGGTACCAATAGTAAAACTATCGATATCGAACTAATAGTATCGATATTATCCGTGTTACTGTTTATCAATTTCTGTGTCTTTAATCTGCCTACAAATTGTGTAAAAAACAGAATTATTACCTGTTTGAACTCTGTACTCTTTGCCTACCCTGCAAGGGATCTGGCGTAATGATATAGATATTACCTTTGTAAAGTAAAAATAAAATAACTAATCATGTCATGGCATTTTCCCATCTGCGGTATTGATAATATCGATGGCATTATCAATTTTGCTAATCATTTTTTCTAAGTTACGATTACGCGTGTCAATTAATCGAAAAATGGATATTTTCCTTTAAAATAATCAATTCTTTAGATTGATCTTAAACACTGAATCGATTTAATGTATCGATTCCTAAAAGCCTTCGAATCGAATCGACTTACGATTTAATAATCATCATATCAGCCTATATGCCCTGGAGCCAACAAAAGCGAGGTGCAATCGTTGGAGGAAAGAAGCATCAACATTACATATCAATCCCATCCTTTTGTCACACCTGCTGAGAGCCTTCCACCTGTATATAAATTACCATGTTCGGTCTGGAAGTCTTTAAATAGACTTCGGACCCAGGTCGGTCGGAGCAAGGAAAAGGTGCTAAGGTGGAAACTCACTGACAGCACGAATTTGGAGTGTTTGTGTGGTGCAACCCAAACGATGTCTCACCTTGTATCATGTCCTGCGTGCCCTCACTCCTGCACGCAGGAGGACTTGATGTCTGCTTCCGAAAATCCAGTTAGTGTGGCCGCTTTCTGGGCCGCATCCATATAATTTGTATCACGTTTGCCGTCGTAACGATAAGAAGGAGAGCCTATATTTGTCCACTGCTAAAAAATAAATTGTGGGTTAATCGAAAATATGACTTAAGATGTGTAACTCAAGGGCTTAAGAAATTAGTAAAACACATTTATTGTTAAAAATACCAGGTACCAAAGGCAAGTTTATTTCAAGTTTGTTGTCTGTTTGTTAATTTTTAAATTGAACGTTCCCGATATAATAAAAAAGCGCTTTTAGCAATAAGACCGCTAATAGGGAATATGCGTGTATTTTTTTTTAATATTTTTATACGATAGATTACATCAATATATAACTGCTAAAAAAAATTAAGGGTCAAAAACAAAATGAAAAGGGCAAAAAAAATTGTCGAAGATAGCAAACAGATAAGAGCACTTTAAACGCCCGCCATTTTGGCGCGCTTGGCGTGACGTCAAAGTCTATAATAACAATCAATTAGTGAACAGCTGTAGAAGTATTTTATCCTTTAATTTATTTTTATTTTGCGACTATTATACAATGGAACAACACTGTGTTGTGCCTAGGTGTAAAAATACAATAAGAAATGCACCCGATAGGTGCGGACATAAGGAGAAAGTGGTGTAAAATCAGAAAAAGAGACATGGTATCTCCATCAACTTGTTTATATTGCTGTGAAGATCACTTTAACGTAAGAATTATATTAAATGATTTAAACTAAAATTTTGTCTTTGTGTAAATCGACAACAAAAAATAACAATAAAAATAACTCTATAGCAAACATCCAATAAATATGCACTTGTTGACATTTGTATTGTAGACTTTGACGTCATATTCGATCTGACCAATAGCGTGGCGTTCCAGCTACTTTGAATTTCCCACAAATTTTTTGTACTTTCAATAATTATGTTCCTAATAAAAAAGTAATGTTATTAAAAAATATTGGTATAGACATTATTCTTATGCGATAAAGTTTGTAAAAAAAAATATTTGACCCTTATTTGTGTTTCACGCATATTCCCTATTGTACATATTTGTATGTAATAAGCTGCTTATTAACTGTAATTTCACTAGTGTAAAATATAGATATTATCTAATAAGGATCGACTCCGAATTAATTAATCTAGAATCGATCTTTTAATTCAAATCGATTCGAAGATCGTTTTTTTTTAGAATGAAACGAGATTCTTACTTACGAATGTGTAATATGATGATACGTGACGCTAAACGCCGCCACATTCTGAGTAATATCACATCTTCTTCGCCTGCCAATATTTGGAAATTCCTTGGTACTTTAGGTATTGGTAAGGCTGGATGTCAAGATATACCAAAAACAATAAGCTTAGATGATCTTAATCGCCATTTCTCCACTACTCCTCCTTTTGATCATCTAACTATTCAGCAAACTCTGACCTTCTTGGGTGGTCTTAGACGTCCAAACATTAACGCTTTTCACTTTTCTCCAGTCGACTCTTGTGATGTTACGAAAACTATTTTGTCTATTAAGTCCAAGGCTGTTGGTTGTGACAAAATATGTAGAGATATGATCGTAGCAATACTGGACTGTCTCCTTCCGGCAATTACTCATCTTGTCAATTTTTCTTTTGAGTCCGGCATATTCTCTGCTCTCTGGAGAAAAGCCTTTGTCCGCCCCTTGCCAAAGGTTCCCAATCCTTCCCTTCCTAGCCACTTTCGTCCAATTTCCATTCTTCCTTTTCTCTCAAAAGTGTTTGAGGCCTGCGCTCATAAACAACTCTCTCAATTCATTTATAGCAACAATTTAATTAATCCTCTCCAATCTGGCTTCAGGCCTGCCCATAGTACCGTTTCTGCCCTCCTTAAAGTGACTGGCGATATTCGATCAGGCATGGAAGATACCAAAGTTACAGTCCTTGTGTTAATTGATTTTTCCAACGCCTTTAATACCGTTAGTCATGATATCCTCCTGTCTATTCTCTCCTACCGTTTGTGCTCTCAAGAGTCGCTGGACTGGTTTTCTTCTTATCTTCGGGAACGCCAGCAGTCAGTTTTGTGTGATGAAACGTCGTCTGCTTGGCGCTGCCTCGATACTGGTGTTCCCCAAGGCGGTATACTTTCTCCTCCTTTATTTTCAATTTTCATTGATATGATAACTCAAGAACTTCAGTGTACGTATCATCTGTACGCTGATGACTTGCAATTATACTCGCAAGACAGTGCTGATCGAATCCCTGATATTATCAGAAAAGTTAATCAGGATCTTGGGGCAATTGAGAATTGGTCCAAAAGGTTCGGTCTCACGGTGAATCCTACCAAGTGTCAAGCGATTCTTGTGGGGAGCTCTAGATTGATATGCAGGGTGAATATTGGAACTTTACCTCCACTTGAATTCAACGGGACAGTTATTCCTCTAAGTTCTAGCGTCAAAGACCTTGGTCTGCATATTGACACGACGCTAAGCTGGCAGACTCAAGTTACGGCCGTTGGTCAAAAGGTAACCGGTGTATTGCGATACTTATATCGATTAAAAAATTTGCTCCCTTCCAATACTAAAGCAATGCTTGTACAGTCCCTAATTTTCCCTATCATCGACTATGGTGATGTGTGCTACTTCGACCTGAATGTAGTTCACCTCAACAAACTAGACCGTCTTCTCAATAACTGCATTCGATTCGTCTTCAACCTTCGTAAACATGAACATGTGTCGGTGCATCGTTCTCAATTAAAGTGGTTGCCTATTCGTCAGCGTAGAACTCAGAGGGCACTGACAACACTATTTTCTATTCTCCATTCTTCAGCCTCGCCTACTTATCTTACTTCCCAATTTCAATATTTGTGCTCCAATCACGAGAAAAATCTTCGCTCCTCAAGTAATCGTCTTCTTCAGTGCCCTTCTGTCGTTCGTCGTTCTGATTTTATTCACTCCTCAATCTATCCTTCGTTGGAATGCATTGCCTCAGGAACTCAGGATGGTAACGAACCGTCTCTCTTTTAAAAAAAAAACTACACGAGTACCTACTCGAAATGTTGGCAGAATCCTCTCAATGATAGTTTCACGTCATTATGTATATGTATATATATATATATATATATATATATATATATATATATATATATATATATATATATATATATATATATATATATATATATATATATATATGTTTATATGTTATTATGTATAACATTATTATTAGTTTTATATATTACCACGTATTTTCGCACCTACCACACATGTTTCCACACCACCCTAAGGTAGACTGGGAGAAAATGCCTCAGGCATTAAGTCCGCCTTTGTACATACATATGTGCATAAAGAATAAATAAATAAATACGTAACGATAAAATATCTATAGTTATAAGATTATACAACATTAGTACGAGAGGTTTTCGAATTGATGTTTACGGCGGCTACAAAATTATTTTTAAGGCACCCTTTACACCTTCATGTAAAAGTGTCACAATTTAAGGTTTGGTCAGATAGCCGACGGAGCGTTTGGAACACGCTCGACCAGGTGTCGGCAGCGCGGCGCACACCTCACACTATGGACCCGCTCGCACGCGCATTAGCATCTCGCTCGCACGCGTATTGGCATCTCGCTCGCACGCGTATTGGCATCTCGCTCGCATGCGTATTGGTATCTCGATCGCATGTGTATTGGCATCTCGCTCGCACGTGTATTGACATCTCGTTCTCACGCGTATTGGTATCTTGCTCGCTTCGTATTGGCATCTCGCTCGCACGCGTATTAGCATCGCTCAAACACGTATTGGCGTCTCACGTGCTTCGTTAGTAATCGCATCGCGCGCGACGGCGGCGGTTCAACATTACAACTCCCAAGCCGCGCCGAGCGGGGCTGCGCTGTGTAGCGTCTGCCGTACATTTTATTACATTACAACTCCCAAGCCGCGCCGAGCGAGGCTGCGCTCTGTGGCGTCTCCCGTACATTTCAGTACTTTACAACTCCCCAAGCCGCGCCGAGCGAGGCTGCGCTGTGTGGTGTCTCTTGCACATTTCAGTACATTATAACTCCCCAAGCCGCGCCGAGCGAGGCTGCGCTGTGTGGCGTCTCCCGTACATTTCGGTACATTACCACTCCCCAAGCCGCGCCGAGCGAGGCTGCGCTGTGTAGCGTCTCCCTTACATTTCAGTACATTACAACTCTCCAAGCCGCGCCACCGTCGTGCTGCGTCGGCTATGTGGCGAAACCTTTATTGTAAAGGGTTATGAGCCAGTTACCTATTTAGCAAAATGTCTAAGAAGGTAGAATACCTACATGTTGTACCTATAAAGTGAAATGCCTCTCTGGTTGAATGTCCGCAAAATAAATTGCCTAAATAGTAGAATGCCACAAAACAATCAGCGTATCTATCTAAATGTCTGTAAAGCATATTGCTTAAATAGTCGATCATTTATGAAGCAAAATTTTACACTGAACAATGATATAATTACATCACATAACGTTATGTTATTCAATTAATATGCTGTTATTTTATGACACAAAATGTTATAGCCATCCTGCTTGTTAGTTATGAGGCATTTAGGCATCCTGCTTCTAAGCCATGATGCATATTAGGCATCCCGCTTCTTAGCCATGATGCATATTAGGCATCCCGCTTCTTAGCCATGTTGCATATTAGACATTCCGCTTATTAGCTATGATGCATATTAGGCATCCTGCTTGTAGCCAATATGAATCCCGTCTTCTTAGGCATTGTTTTTTAGACATCTAGTTCATAACCGATTGTAAATATTTGTTTTAATTATAATAGATACTTGTATTGTCTTATAATAGTATTAAAAACGTTTTATAATAACTTGCTATATTTTATTTACCAAGTAATTTATCTATGTCATCACGTCAGACCCCTTGCAGCATAGGCCGCATAGAATCCAAACGTCATGTTTATATTCTCTTTGGAATCCAAATTAAGCTTGCATTAACAAATTACTAGCTTCTCTGAAGCCAGAATCAGATGCTCCGTGGACTGTAGAGAAATGACTGGGGTCAGTAGCTTCTCCTGCGAACAACACCCGTGGGTTCCCACTCCTGTCTCTTAGAGGTTGAGCAAGCGTGTTTCGAGCGTAAGGATAGGTCGGTGCGTCGACCGCATCGTACGTGTAGCTACCACGAGTGAACGGGTTTGAGTGCCAAGTTGACCTGTAATAATTTTATTTTATTGGGAAGGTTTATAGCTAACCTAATAAAGAAAGTATAGATAAATAAATTTCAGAGAGCCATTAACAATCAAAGCATCTAGAAATGAGGTATATAAACATGCTTAAGTAGGTAAGTTGACAATATTTGTACATAGTAAAAAACTGTTAGAGAGATGAGTGAACACAGTGCTCAGGGTTGATAAACTACTTATGAATATATCTATACTAGAGTTAGGATGCTCAGACCGCATAATTGAATTAAACATAATACTAGTACGCAAGAGATAGTAATTACGACGAGACATAGTGCGTGAAAATGGAGTGTGGAGTAAGTCTAGCCCGAGAGTATCTTGGTGGCACGCTTAATCATATTTTGGAGGCTAGTTCATAATATTAATTTAAAAAGACATTCTTAAAAACAAGCCTTTATAGTCAAAATACAACGAAGACATCTCATCGGAAGGGCAAGCTAAGAGTCTTCGTACCTGGTTAGCGTATATAAGACGAACTATGAGAGTGGAGGAAGCCAAAGAGGTCTGTAAGGAACGAACCTTTTGAAAATCTGTACTCTGTGCCTAACCCACAAGGGATCTGGCGTGATGATGACTATACGGGGCAAATCTTTGAGTGACCCACAAGTGTTTGTTGAAAGATTTTGAATTTTACGTTTGTAAATGCACCTACGTATATTTCCAACTGTGGGACATTGTTTTTTAAAAATATTTATCTTTGTGCGCTTTTAATAAATCACGTTTTACTGTCCCACTGGGCAAAGACCTCTTACAAATCGAGGTGATAGAGATTATATCACACTCGAGCACGCGGTGCCAGTGCGGTGTGGTGAAGGCAGTTTTGAGGTCACCTGCTGGTGGAACTTATTAAGCCGCCTGTAAAGCATCGTAACTCAACTTATTTACCACACTAAGGGGGTCACCGAGAAAAAACAAGTTTTTGTACTTCATGCAATACTTCATGCAAAGATGTTAGATTAGAGACTTAAAATATGTTGGCTGTATATTTTACAATCTGGTAAGAGGAACACACGATAAAACATAACTTTTTCTATAGAAAAAACATGTAACATCTCTGTTATTTTGCATTTTCTGAATCCAACGTGAAATGCTTAAGAACTAATTTATAGAACTAATTCATAGCAAATGATTGTAGCAAGGTTCTTGTAGTTTTCAATTTCATAGTGTAGTTCTTTTAAAGAATGATAAAATGTTTTTGCACATATGCCGTTTATTTCCGAGTGCGCGTCGTTTATATCGGTCCCGTATTATTCTTTTTTAAAGTAATTGGAACACTGTCTCTCTTTTGGTTGGATAAATGGTCGATCGTGGCCTACCACGTTAAGGAACGATAAGGATAAGGGCCTACCCTTAAGTGGGAATTTCACGCATCTCAGACTGACCAAGACCAAACTTTACCTTAATGGTCGCTAAGAATAAGCGGTCCTGTGGAGCAACGAGTGCATTAAACCTGTTTAATCTTACCTTATCATTGCAGTCGGCTCCGGTATACTCATATTTCTGCCCATAAATCTTTTCATAACCTCCATTGATTTCCTCCTTAATTCATCTTCTGGCAGTGTTTCCACCTGAAATATTTCAAAGGATATTTTTTTTTGTTAAAAACTAGGATTTTTTCCTGTGTCGTGGGTGCCACAAAACACAAATACCCAGACCGAAGCAAATAATTGTGGGTCACACAAAGATTTGTTCCGTGCGGGAATCGAACCTGCGACTATTCGACCTAGTGGGCGGAGCGGCTTAAGCTCTTAACCGGCGTCAAATCGTCCGCTGTTTTAGAAGCTATCTATCTATTGATTTATCTATCTATCAATAGGGATTATTGAGTTATAAAGCCCAGAAGTAGGCAGGTTGAACTGATGACCTGGTGCAGGGCGCAGGTAAAAGTCAAAGCAGGTCGTTGTAGCGATGTTTGGGAAGGCCTTTAGGAATAGTCTGAATATTGTAATTCATAAGTCTCCTCTCTTCCTGCCATATTAGCCTTCATCGATAATATTAACACAAAAAATAACTTTGATTGATTTAGCACTCGCTGTGCAACCGCGGTGTCCTTAGCGATCACTATGGTTAAGCAGCGTTGAACCCGGTCGGCCTGAGATGGGTGACCGTTTGTGGCATTTTCATATTCGAGCGTCTCCGTGCTTCGGAAGGCACGTTACGCCGTTGGTCCCGGCTACCACGTAATGTGGTAGTCGTTAAGCCAAGATGGAAGCCTTATACAAGGTGTAACAATAAACGCAAGACCTGAAAGTAGTTTGTTCTTAATCGGTAACTGAAGTGAATCCAACAATATTTAATGTATTTTCCATTTTTTTTAAATTTGCAAATAATGCTTTTACTCCTTCAGTGCGCTATAAAAAAATAAATTAATTCTTGATTAACAGCAATAAGGATATTTTAAATGCATTTTTAAAACGTATTTCTCAAAACGTACACATACACGTACAAGTTTCAGTGTTAATTGGGGTATAAAAGTGCTTAAAAAAATGGTAAAAATCTTAAAATTTGGAAATTTGGTTTTCGTTTTGAATTTGAATGAAGCAATTCTCTAATTGGGGTGTTTGAGGTCTTGCGTTTATTATTTTACACCTTGTAGACGGCTTGATAAGTTCCAACAGCAAGTGGCCATTAACCTGCCTCCACCAATCTGCACTGGCTTCGTGTGGTGGAGTATGACCTAATCTCTCTCACCTCTATTTGTGAGAGAAGGCCTTTGCCGAGGCAGCCTGTACTGTAGTACAAGGCTGATATTATCATTATTATTCAATCTACTTTAATTAATAAAAGGAGACCTCCACTTTTAAGTATAGCAATAATATAACTAAAAGGGGAATTAGTTATTTTCAAAAAAACTTGGCATCTCTACGGAATTCTACGCACCACTGGGAGTTTTGGCGGGAAGTCGAAGAGTGATGTCGTCAATTTGTCTTAATTTTCAAAACTTGTGTTATTTCGAATAATAATGTGTAATGTTGGTGGAATATTCACCGTTATGTATTCTTATATGTGCATAAGTGAAGCTAATTGTAAAAAAGTTATAAAATGTGCCTTTTCGATTTCCCTCCAGACGGCCGTCGCAATTGGTATGTGAAGTATCCATCGCTTTACTATCCAAGGTAGAGTACTTCATCAATATCATTATCATAGTTATCATAAAGTTCATCGGGGAGATAAATTAATTTAGAGATTGTTAAAAACGTTATTCTTTGTACCCGACTGAAGGACACAGTATCCATGGTAAAGAAACTATAAAAAAAAACAAGCGAGCCTTACAGTAGTCGCATATGATGTGTAATTTCTGACATGTTATCCTACTATGAAATTCAGATGAAATTTAGCGCGCGCTTCCCCTGTTCCACAGCGCACGCTCATTGGTCAAATCAAATAGCGCGCGCTTCCCCGGTTCCACCGCGCGCGCTCATTGGTCAAATCAAATAGCGTGCGCTTTCGTGGTTCGATCGCGCGCTTATTGGTCAAATCTAATAGCTCGCGCTTATTAGCCAAACCAAATAGCGCGCACATCCCCGTTTCCACCGCGCGCGGTCATTCGTCAAATCAAATAGCGCGCGCTTCCCCGGTTTCCTGTAACACATATCCGTCCCTTTTCCAAAATCACTCCCACTAAAAATATATAGCAACCGAGAGAAAGATGTTATACATCAAAAAGTACGCACCATTTTAGCGTGATCGCCGCTAAACCAAAACGTTATGGTATTATGTGATCCACTCGGAATGGTAGCACCGTCAATCATGCCCAACCATTCGTCCTCCTTATCAATACTTCTTCTATCAGCTGTCCTCCACAGAAAATCGAAAACTCCCAAAGACGTATCCCACCATGGTTCTTCGAAACCGAGTATAACTTTTGTTAGTGTACCAATAGTTAAGTTTTGTATGGCGGAAATTTTTTCTTGAGGTAACTCCGGTGTGAAAAGTGTTTGGTGTCTGGAAAGAATATTACAAAAATAAATAGAGGCGCTCGTAGCGCTGTGTGCCGCGGTGTTCTTACCGATCACCAAGGTTAAGCAGCGTTCGAGTTGGTCGGTATGAGATGGGTGACCGTGGCATTTCATATTCGAGCGTCTCTGTGCTTCGGTGTGTGTAATGTGGGAGTCGTTAAGCCAAGTTGAAAGCCTTATAGGCGGCTTGATAAGTTCCAACAGAAGGTGGCCACAAACCTGCCTTCGCCAATCCGCACTGGGGCCGCGTGGTGGAGTATGACCTAATCTCTCTCACCTCGATTTGTGAGAAACAGCCTTTGCCCAGCAGTGGGACATTTTAGGCTGATATTATTATGTATCTATATCATCACGCCAGATCCCTTGCAGGGTACGCAGAGAATACAGAGTTCCAACAGGTTCTTTCCTTAAATACTTCTCTGGCTTCCTCCACTCTCATAGTTCGTCTCATACACGCTCGCCGGTTACGGAGACTTGACTTGTCCTTCAGATAAGACTCGGTCTATTTGGTCGTGGTAAGATAGTCTAGGGCTTCCCTGGTTCAGGTATCCTTCCACTTTCGCATATATATTATTATTATGTTTTTTTTACTTTTTGTAAAGTCGGTTCTTTTAAGAGCCAGTAATATTATAATGCATACGGGCTTTTTTTACGTAGGGAAATCCTCTTGGACTTCCGCCAGCCTCGGGGGAAGCGGCGGGGCATGTCGGACTCTTACCGACTAAACCCCACGTTGGCTGGCACTGGCACGTGTCAGAGAGGCTCCGGGATCTCCGAGATGAACGCGCCGGTGCCCCCTTGTGCCGCGCTCCTAAGAGCCCGCCTCAGGAGAAGAAATTTGTAGCTTACTTCCCCCCTGCACCGTCGCGGTGCTCACGGCGGCGTGCATCGTTGGGAGTCAAAATTCTAAATTGCTGGGCGTGCTGTCGTCGGATTGTAAAAACTTTCTTACTATTCTACAAGTATTCAGGATCACAGCGGTGGGCGTGTAGGATTTTGTACAGGTATGGAGTTAGGTCTATGGTTTTAATGGAATGATGAAGTTGTGTGAAGTTGTGAGGTAATTACACCGGTAGTAGATAGGACTATTGGGACAATGGTAATTATTATTAAATTGACCGAGTCCTATCTGAAGGACAAGTCAAGAGTCTCCGTAGCCGGCAAGCGTGTACAAGACGAACTATGAGAGTGGAGGAAGCCAGAGAGGTATGAAAGGAAAGAACCTGTTGGAACTCTGTACTCTCTGCCTACCCCGCATGGGATCTGGCGTGATGATATTGTAGTATATTATATAAATAAACAACAGTGGGCGGGGCACATCGCTTGTAGAACTGGCGCCTGTTGGGGCAGAAACGTTCTCGAGTGGCGGCCTCGTACCGGAAGACGGGGAGTGGGCAGGCCCCCCACAAAGTGATGACCTGGTGAAGGTCGCAGGTAGAAGCTGGATGCGTACCGCACAAAGCCGGTCGTTGTGGCGATCTTTGGGGAGGCCTTTGTCCTGCAACGGACGTCTTTCGGCTGATGATACAGGACAGGGATGATATAGGATACTGCGCGGGATAAAGAGGGAGTTACACCCCGCCCACTTCTGAATTTGCCATCTAGCTAAGGATGTTAGGTTGACGTAAACCACGCCCACCGCAAAATCGTCAGGGTCTAGTTGGAAGACATAGTGCACAGTTACTTAGGTCGACTTCTCTTTATATTTACTTCGAGGTGTACGCCCACTTTTCGTCGACGATGTTTGGTCCCATGTAATAGGGGACGAGCCTCATGTCATTTTAACTGACACAATGCCTGACTCCGGACTGATACTGGGATTTTTCTATTTATCTTTATCATCACGCCAGACCCCTCGCGGGGTAGGCAGAGAGTACAGAGTTCCAACAGGTTCTTTCCTTACAGACCTCTCTGGCTTTCTCTACTCTCATAGTTCGTCTCATACACGCTCGCCGGCTACGGAGACTCTTGACTAATTTGGACTATACTATCACGCCAGATCCCTTGCGGGGTAGGCAGAGAGTACAAAGTTCCAACGGGTTCTTTCCTTATAGACCTCAGCTTCCTCCACTCTCATGATTATCTTATTTTAAATATTAACGTTTTTATCAGCAATATATCCAGACATAATTATATCCTCTCCTTCGTGAAAACTGCTCACCTCTCTTTCAGCACGCCGAGCGAGACAGTAACAATAACGTTTCTCGCTCTGTAAGTGGTGCCATCTTTACACGTCACTACTACATCTGCATTAGGGTCTTGGGGCCAAGCGATTTGCGTCACTTCTTTGTTCAACTTAATGTCCAAATTCGGTAAACCGGGACCGTTATTGTATGTGTTCTGTGAAAGATTTTTTTTTGTATATATATGTATCTTTTCATCCTATTTCATCTAATAATAATAAATAATAGCAGCATATATTGTCCCATAGCTGGGCAAAGGCATTCTCCCACAAATCATGGTGAGAGAGTTTAGGCCATACTCAACTACGCAGAGTCAGTGCGGAGCAGTGAAGCTAGGTTTGTGACCACCTGCTTTAGCCGCCTATAAAGCTTCAAACTTAGTTTAACGACTAACACATTTTAGAGTGCTGATGGGACTGCCCCGGTTCTGCAGCGCGTCAGGAATGTTCGCCGAGGCGAGAGTTGATTGTGTTTTCGCCACTATAATATCAGCCTATACTGCCCACTGCTAGGCCTTCTCTCACAAATCTCAGTGAAAAAGATTAGGTCATACTCCACCACGCGGACCCAGTGCAGATTGGTGGAGGCAGGTTTGTGGCCACCTGCTGATGGAACTTATCAAACCAACTTTAAGGCTTCCAACTCGGCTTAACGTCACTATGCGGAAGCGGTGCATATTATATTGTATAAAAAACAATATGTGCTCTACCGACAG
This sequence comes from Phalera bucephala, assembly GCA_905147815.2. Classification (NCBI taxonomy): domain Eukaryota; kingdom Metazoa; phylum Arthropoda; class Insecta; order Lepidoptera; family Notodontidae; genus Phalera; species Phalera bucephala. The sequence goes on along the minus strand of LR990637.1, from coordinate 9,969,566 downwards.
CAAGGTCTACGACCCAAGCTACCGGTGGTCAGGGCTCCAAAGAGAGGGACCTCCTCACAATGCGCGCCATGTCCAATATTTATTTATTTATTTATTTTATTTATTTTTATTTATTTATTTATACCGACTTACGACTATTATTACAGGACTATCCCAATACAATAGTGTAATTATAACTTAAGATTACCCATTACCGTAACACAATATGTACAGTGTGACCCGTTTAAATTCATCTACAGAACAACAAAATAAATCAATATTATCGGCAATTACATTTAGCGTGTGCATGATACGCGTTAAGGGCATTTTGTCAAGTAGGTGCGTTCGCCCTCGGGGTACCGCGAAAAGACGTGGTTTCCTCCTACGGTGCACATACTCATTGGGCACACACAATCCAATCGATTCCAGTATGCTCGGGTTGGATACCTTCCCTCGAAGCAAGCTCAACACATACTGCGCGAGGTTAAGATCCCTCCTGACTTCCAACTTGTTATATCCTGTCATTCCCAGAATAAACAACGTCGGATACATTAAGGGATAATATGGGTAAACACTATACAACCTCCAATACAAATATCTTGTGAACTTGTTCTGAATACGCTCCACCATGAGACTGTACTTGGCTTCGTGTGGTGCCCACACTGCCGCGTTGCTCTCGAGCTGGCTTCTTACCAATGCATCGTACAAAACTTTTACGGCCTTAATACTTTTAAATTCACCCACTTGCCGAAGTACGAATCCCAAAGTCTTATAGGCCTTTTTACATACATTGATAATGTGTGCTCGGAAGTTCAGGTCGGCTGTCATGTGAACTCCCAAGTCTCTCACCGTGTCTATTCTTTTTATTGGGACACCTTGAACTTCGTAGTTATGGAGCAGTGGCTTTTTCGCTCTACTAAATGTTAACACTGAACATTTGGCAGTGTTAAACTGTAATTTATTTTTCTGAGTCCATTCCACTACCCTATCAACGTCCTGCTGGAGGCGCTCACAGTCATCCTTATCCCTGATACCCATAAGCAATTTGAGGTCATCTGCGAACAACAGGCATTTGGCTTCCTTGACTACCTCAGGCAAATCATTTATCATAAGTACAAACAGTAACGGCCCCAAGTTGCTTCCTTGACTCACACCTGTGTTAGTAAAATAACGGTCAGACTTACAACCAGCGTATTCTACATATTGCTGTCTGCCCCTCATGTAGTCGGCAAAGAATTGCAGTAGTTGATTGGTGCAACCAATGGTAGCCAACTTAGTTAGGAGTACGTCGTTATTTACCAAGTCGAAAGCTTTACGAAAGTCAAAATAGGTGGCATCGACCTGCACTCCCGCGTCGACGTGCGGTACGATGTACGCCATGGCAACAAGAAGGTTACTGGTTGTGCTGCGAGTTTGACGGAACCCATGTTGAGCGTCTGAGAGTTGGGCAGCTACCTGTTTTTGAACGCTATTCTGTACTGCAGATTCAAACACCTTCGCTGGCGTTGATAAAATTGCAATTGGCCTAAACCCAGTTATGTCTGTCCCAGGATCCCCTTTTGGTATAGGTATAACCCTGGTAATTTTCCAGCGCTGTGGAAAATATGACGCTTTTAAACACAAATTAAAAATGTGATTGAGAGGTTTTACCAAGCTGCTCCCACAATCCCTAACAATAAATACGGGTATGCCGTCCGGTCCCGCGGAACGTTTTGGCTTTAGCCTCGAGAGAGCGGTGCGAACTTCCTCAGTACTCAATCGGGGGACGTGCACGCGAATAGCGCCCGCTCTGGTCGCCGCTGCTGCCTCCCCCACGTTTAGGATAGCCTGGTCCCTTCCGTACACAGATTGAAAGTATTTGGCAAACTCAGATGCACATACCGACTCGGATAATATGTGACCATCTTTAGTAATTTTTTTGCGATTTATGGAACCCCGTTTTGATCTTACGTAACCCCAGAACGATCCTGGATCTACCGACAAACTTCGTTGTAGTCCGTCCTGGTAATCTTCATACGCTCTTTCTAATAAGTCTTTCACTTTTGCTCTAACAATTGAGAACTCCGCGTAATCGTTTTTTGACCTACTACATTTGTATCGCTTATGTAGTCTAGCCTTAAGTTTTATATTACTAATAATATCCGGCGTGTACCACTTTGGGTACCTATACCGTGAGTTTACCATTCTAAAAATTTTTTTGGGTACCCAACTATCAATTGTATTGTTAAGTGCTCCGTAGAAAAAATCCAGGGCCTTTTCTGGTTCTTGGATACCATACAATAGACTCCAATCGATGGCTGCTATTGAAGGGTACAGCTCAAGAAAATTCGCTTTAGTAAAATTCCACTCTTGTGTTTGTGTAAGATCTTGCTCATGAGTGTCTACCACTTCATCAGAGCAGCCACCAAACTGGACGGAGACCACGAGCGGCGGGTGGTGCAGGTCGATCGCAACCAATGCTTCGTCCGCCGCGCACACAGACATGCCCCCCTCCAAACTCAACGAGCTTAACACTAAATCTAATTGCCGATTATTACAGTTCGGTATTTTATTTTTTTGAACAAGTTCACAGAAGGCCATAAAATATTCAAAATAATTTATGATATTTTCATTACTAGAATGTAAATTAAAATCACCTAACACTATAACATTATTGTATTTAGTACAACACTGTTCAATAATCCTAAATAACTGCATATATTCCATTTCGCTACTCCCAGGAGGAATATAGACAACACAACATAAAAACAAATGTCTGTAGTTCAAATACACGCTACAGCATACAATCTCAAACGAACAGTTATCAATGACGACGTCGCCCGGTACCGCCACTTTACGCAGTTCAAAACGGTGTGTGGCCACGAGAAACGCTCCGCCTTGCTTACGCCCGTCCGTTCTGTCGCACCGTATTATTTGGTATCCAGGCGGTATTATTTCTGCGTCTCGTACAGAATCATTGCAACCTGTTTCCGTTATTGCAAAAATATCGGCACCAGATACTTCAATATTCTTGTAGAATGAGTTTAACTTTGTTCGAAGACCTCTGACATTCTGGTAGAATATTTCTATACTACTATTTTTCTTGTACTGCTTTACTTGTAGATCTCCGAAACCAAATCCATTCCCCGAACTCAACATTTACTGGCCAAATTTCCGGCTTATTCAACTTTTCATATGCCGATTCAGGAACAGAAATAATATAAGAGGCATAATCCCTGTCTGTTTTATGCTTAATCCTTTCAATCTTGACTGTTACTGCCGAACCACAAATACGTTTGACGTGAGTTGTTAACTTTTCTATAGTTGTTTCGACACTCAGGCGCCAGACATGAAGAGATTTCTTTCGTTCCGTACCTTGGATTTCAATTAAATCCGTATTTTGGCCTCTTTTGACATCCTTCAGTCGAAAATTTCCATTCTTTCCTTTGTTTGAACTTGAACTTTGCAAGGCGTCAGACCCTGGTAGTAATTTTTTACTCTTATTACTTTTTTTACTGACAGCAACCCATCCACTTTGACGTATCTCAGGCTTACTAGGCAAGTCTTCGCTTAATTTACTATTTACCGTGTTTGGAGATTGTTGTACCTCGCCTTCAGCAAAATCCGTGGTTTTAGTGGCCACATACTCACAACTTTTTTTAGCGGGGGTAGTTGCGATCGGTATTTTTATGTTTAATTGATCTTTTGATTTGTTTATTTGAAAATTTGTGACTGTTGAGGCAGAAATATTGTCAATTACAACCGGTTCAATCGTTACACTAGTATTTTCTACATCATTGATCAGTGTTTGGAGTTGCTGGTTACGATTTGTTAGCGCTGTGAATTGTTTATCAAGTGATTTTGACTTGCAGTTACTTTCATTAAGTACCGTTATGCTATTTTTCAACTCTAATAAATCTCGTTGAGTAGACAAGCATAGCTGTTGAATGTCTTTTATAGCCTTTGCTTGAGTATCTAAGTGAGACAGTACCTCTGAACGGAATGTTTTTAACTCAGCCAACAAGTCGCTATCAGACTCCACTATTGAATCGCGAGTCCTGTTTCCGCTGCCGCGCTTGGTATTAACATTGGAGCTGGTCAAGAATGATAACTTTGGCTCTAGAGTGCCACGAACTGGTGTGTTCTGGTTGAAAGCTTTAGGTTTTGAGCAAACACACTCGGGACATATCCATTGCTGTTTTTGTTCCACCGTTAACGATTCGAAATGTTGTTTGTTCATACCGAGGCACTTTAAATCGAACACTTTCTTGCACTTTCCTTCTGAGCACTGCATTTTTAATTCCTTTGACACTTCTTCCCCACAAGCTTGGCAATTCATGATGGTTAAGAAATAAAGAAAACAAAAACGAACGCAGTAAACACGTCCGCCCGGCACGCAGGTCGCGTAAGTATATTACTGCCTTCTGTATCAGGCCCTTCACCCAACTGCCTAACAAGAGCTTCTCGAGGTGTTTATCGAAGCTCTTCGAATATCGGAATAACGATAGTTGAATCAACATCCCACATGGCGGTAACCTCATGGGCCTGGCCATCATCAAATATTTAGATAATTTTTCTTGGAATATAATAGATTTCCAAAGCAGTATAATTTCCACAGCAATAAATTTCCCAAAGTAATAAATACACATCAGCAAACAAAAAAAATGTCTCGTGCGGCGATCAACCCGCGACGATCTAGTGGGCCAGCTTACCCCGAGGCTCGCGGAAGTCCTATGCATCCTGCATTTAGCCAGAAAAAAAGGTCTACCCCGGTACCTACATCCTTCCACTTTTAGATTGTATATCTGTTTTGTCATTCTTTCTGCCTACATTCTTTCTATATTCGAACCAACAGAACGTACCATTTCTCATCTTTACACCGATACTATCTGTCATAACTATACGCTTTCTTACTAAGTTGCGCCAGAAATTCATTGCAATTGATTTCTTGTATAAGGTAATACTGAGTTCTTGTATAAGGTACCACATATCTCACCAAAAGGATCTCGAAGAAGGTTTTGTACCCATATCTATTCCAACTCAAGGACTGGCTTCCCTCCAATTCCTGATACTTCGAATGCGTGGTGACGTCATTCCAATTGTTACTCGCGTGATAACCGTTTACGGTCACATGCAAGTAGTGTAAGATTTCCTCTATGAACTCCTTGTCGTTGAGGAGTTGGGGGTATTTGGTTTGAATGTACTCCATTACTCTGGAAATAGAGTCAAATTAAGTCTTCAAATGTGGCAAAGCACCTCTAATTTATTTGTAATTTGAATCATTGTGGAAGGGAATAAAATTTACTATTAAAACTCCTAATCGTCCAGGAGTTGGACGTATTTTGATTAAAAGTAAGCCATTATTGTAGACATAGACATAAATTAAGAGTTTAAACTTAGGTAAGTAACCTCTGTTTTTTTATAGAGATTATTGTTTCTCTAGTTTATGTGCAATCTTCAGTGTGGGAGTGAGGATTTAAGTGGATTTTTCCTAAAACTCCTTGAGGTTAAAGATTTGGGGGTTTCTAGGCTGAATGTAGTCTATTACTCTAGAAGTAGTCTTAAATTAAACGCCTAAATCTAGGAAAACACCTCCCACTTTCACGATTGGGACTATCGTCTCTCTAGTTTTTACTCATGTAGGGGAGCGTTCCAAATATATATCCCAGTCTTTCTAGAAAATACTTGGATATATATTTATCATATACTTGAACTCTCGCAGTAACACGGTAAAGGGCCTTCAAGGATCACCAAGATCATCATCCTTGGCCCTTTATTGAGCACATCTTAGAAAACCATTGATTCCGTCTTAACCTCGCGGTGATTACGAGACCGTGTAGCCACTTACACTGCTGTCCTCCTAGGGCTCCACAAAACATAGAAAGAGTGCAAAAGAACACACCTGTTTCTGTATTCTGTGTCCATACTCCTCTACCGTGTCAAAAAGATCACAACAACTCTTCAAGTCTTTCCTATAGAAGCTGGAGAATCTTTTACAGACTTTTTCTCTGCGAACCCAAGAAAAACTTTCTTTACCTTCTGATAATATACTGTCCCAATGGTCCAGGTCTTTCCGGCAGTACCTCAGCCGCTCCTAAACCGACGTTTGTAATATCTTCAATAACCTTTTTATTCGCCTGACTCCCGTCTGACCAGTACATCTTGGAAGCCATGTTTTGAGGCACGATGGTCAAATTGTAGGATATACCTAGCTCGTATACTCTACTGCCTTTGGTTCCGTGGATCCTGGAAAAGGAGGTAGACATGGAATTGAGTTATTAAGTACAATCTCCTATGTCTAGTAAAAAAAAAATCTGTAGCAAAAGTTAGGTGTGTGTGTGAATGATGTACGCTGTTGGCCGCGAGGCCTTTACAGCTTCACCGGACTTAAAGGCGAGCGTGCAACCACTACGCTCTAGCCAGCCAGAAGGGCAAGAGGCGACATACTCGAGGGCGCCTCGATGCACCGGTCAACCGCCGGCTATGGGAGGGGATCTACTACTACGTCGTCGTCGTCGCCCGTATTCTGAGCGGAAAGAAGGGATGACAAAGCATCGGGGAGGTCGGTGAGAACATGTCGCGGCCGGCGGTGGCGGCAGGGGTCGGGGGGGAGATCGTAGTCGGCGGTGGCTACGATTAACGGATTCGCATGGGTATATGCGTTCGCGAAGTGACGTGTTGACGCCTTTTTAATAAAGGCGCGAATAGGTTCGAGACCTAGATCGGAGTGGAGGTCGACGTTCCGTACGAACCAGGGGGCTCCTACGGCTTTACGGAGGAAGCGGTTTTGAATCACTTGGAGTTTATCGATGTGAGAGGGGGCCGAATGCCCGAACACAACACACGCATAAGTCATGATGGGTCGAACGCAAGTTTTGTAAAGTGTCACCTTATTTCTAAGGGACATTTTACTCCGCTTGCAGATTAACGAATGGAGACGACCGAGCACAAATGATGCTCGGTGACGGACCCGCTTGATGTGCGGGCCGAAGGACATGGTACTATTTAGGGTGACCCCTAGATATTAGACCTCTTTGACCCAGGGAATGGGTCGGTCGAACATGGTCACTTGGCCGAGATTACTTCTAGGGCGGCGCAGGGAGTGGCGCGGGGTGGCACCTCTGGAGAAGAACACCGCAGCGCTCTTGTCCGGGTTCACCTCAATACGCCACTTCCTGAACCAATTCCCTAGGGAATTGGCGGATGCCTGAAGGTGTCTGGTAATGAAACCCTTATTCCTATGCGAGACGTAGAGAGCGGTATCATCCGCGAATAGGGCTAGATGCGCCTTACTCGAACGAGGAATGTCGTTCGTGTAAAGGCTAAACAGGAGCGGAGAGAGAACTGAGCCCTGTGAGACTCCAGCACTGATGGAGTGGGAAGTGGAGCGCGTCATTTCGACGCGATAACGGAAGGCGCGATTCGACAAGAAGTCTCGTAAGATGAGCACGAGTCTGTCCGGCACACCCAATTGGTAGAGCTTGTAGATCAAGCCGTTGTGCCAGACTTTGTCGAATGCCTTCGCGACATCTAGGAAGAGGGCGCCCGTGTAGATGGGTTTGGGTCTATTGAGACCGGAGAGGATGTGCTCCGTGATGCGGTGCACTTGGTGGACGCAAGAGTGTTTGGCTCGAAAGCCAAACTGCTCGTCGATAAGGATACCCCTGGACGTTACGAAGTCTTTGAGCCTCGCCAGAAGTAGGCGCTCGTATATCTTGGCCAGGGAGTTGAGGAGACTGATAGGGCGGTAGCTCGCGGGGAGATTGCGAGGTTTGCCGGGCTTGGGAATGCCTATGACGTCCGCCTCCTTCCACTTAGCGGGGAAGGTGCAGTTCGCCATGGCGGCGTTCAATATGGCCACTAAGAGGCAGATGAGTTGGGCGGGCAGGCATTTCAGAACGCGATTCGAAATGCCGTCAGAGCCGGGGGCTTTTTTAGTTTTGAGACCCATAATTAGATCTTCGACCTCCGTTTGGGTGATAGGAGGTAAGGAATCGACGGGGGGGAGGGATGCCCTGCGCTCGACTTCCCTGTCGACCGCGTCGACGTGGGACTGGTCGACGGATTGAGAGCTGGGGGCGCACTGGCTCTCGAGGGAGTCGGCGAGAAGCTCGGCCTTTTCGTCGTCGTCGAAGGCTGGCGGTGCGCCTGAACGGCGGGACAGCGGGGGCATGTCAGTCGTGGAGTCGGATTTGAGGCTACGCGCCAGCTGCCAGTAGGCCAGATGCGATGGCGCGATGCCCTCTAGGAAGTCACCCCACCGTTCCTCCCGGACCTCCGCGACACTACGCTTTACCTCTCGTTGTAAAGCGCGCATCCGGGCCCGATTGGCTTCGGTGGGGTAGGAGTCGTACGCTCGGATAGACGCATTCTTGGAACGAATGAGATCCCTAACATCGTCCGGCAGTCGAAAGCGGTTGAGGTAGAGATCTTCCGCCTCGACCTGCTTGGACGATCGACTGACAGCCGATCGGATGTGCTCAGTGAAGGCATCTACGGCCTGATCGGTGTCCTGAGGGGACGGGATGGAGTCCGAGCTAAGAGGGAGGGGGGGAGGGTCGGCATCCGCCAAGGTCGTGCTTAGCGCATGCCAATCCACCACCGTCTTTTTGGGTCGCTGAGGGGCGGAAGGGGGGGAACCGAGTCTCATGACTACAGGTCGATGGTCAGAGTCGAGTTCCTGGACTACTTCCAAGGAGTGCAGCCGTAGGGTGACACCCTTCAGAAGCGCCATGTCCAGGACGTCGGGTCGGTGGTTGGGATTGATAGGATAGTGGGTAGGGTGCATAGGTGCGATGACGTCAAAGTCGAGAACGTCGACCAGGGCGTCAAGGCTCCTACCGTTAGGGGAAGTGGTGAGACCGTTCCAGGCCACGTGCTTACTGTTGAAGTCGCCCGCCAGAATGACGGCGCTTCCCAGATTGAGGAGTGCTTCAAAGTCACTCCTGAGAACGGATTTAGTGGGGGAAAGGTATACGGAGGCGATCACGATGGGCTGGTGCCCCGTGAGTGAGACGCGACAGACCGAGGCTTCGATGTTGGTGAGCGCGGGGGGATCGAGAGGGATGCAGTGAAGGGACCTCCTGTAGTAAATGAGAGTACCGCCTCCGCGGGAGCCGATTCTGTCATTACGCACGAGGTTATAGTTTGCGATCCTAGGATCGCGTTGTGCGGGCTTCAGGAAGGTTTCCTGCACGAGGAGGATATCAAGTTGGTGATCTAGGAGGAAATCAGCAACCTGATCTCGCTGGGAGCGAAGGCCATCGGCGTTAAAGAACGCCAGGGATAGGTTGTGGGGCTTATGGCGGGGAGATCGTAGATCCATTATTGGGTGAGGGGGGTTGGGTTCTGAGGGACGCCAGGACGTCATATACGTCCCTGTATTCCGCGGCCAGGAGAACCTGGTCCGCCAAGTTGGTGGCGGCGCGTAGTCGAAGGGCGAGTTAGCTATCAGTTAGTTATCACCGCCGAGACGCTCATGATGAGGTCGACGTCCTGACTGACGTTAGTGGGCGGAGGGGGACAAGCCGCCACCGGCTGGATCGCCGGCGCGCGCTTCGGGGGGCGGGCAGGGCCCACTGACGCAGGGAGGGAGGCCGCGGTGTAGGGCAGCGGCTTCACCCACGCGTTGGCGCCCAGGGACGGCCTGAGCGGCGGGGGAGGGGGGGACAGCTTTAGTGGCGCGGGAGCGCAGGGAGCCGTGGTCGCTGGCGCAGAAGGCGATTGTTGCGCTGAGGGCGCAGAGGGGGGGGCAACCGCGCGGGGGCGGCGGCGGCCGCCGCGCCTCGCCCGGCCGCGCTTCCCCTTCGGGGCCTTGGGGCAACCGCGATAGTTCGCGGTGTGCCCCTTGGTGCCGCAGAGGACGCAGCTGGGGGGCTCGGCCGCCGTCTCCTTCGAACGGGCGCACTGGGACGTCGCGTGGTCCCCGATGCACTTAACGCATCGAGGGCGCGCGTGACAGTTCCGGGCAGAGTGCCCGTATAGCTGGCAATTGTGGCACTGCCCGGGCGTGCCACGTTTGTGGGGGGCCTCCACGGAGAGGCCAGATATATGGCACACGGCCTTCAGGTCGAAGACCCTACAGCCTGACTCGGTGCGGTCGAGGACGACCAGCACCATGTCATACGCCTCCTTGGAGCGCCCATTGACCATTCTGTGCACCTGGCGCACAGGAAGGTCCTGGGACTGGAGGTCGGCCTTGATGACGGCGGTGTCCAGCTCCCTAGGGACACCGCGGATTACCACCCTGAGCTCCCTTTCCTCCTCCAGGGTGTAGGTATGATATGCGATCTTGTTAGATCGCAGGAAAGCGGATAGCCGTCGGTGGTCGTCCGAAGACGCCACCTTGATGGCTATGCCTTGCGCGGTGGAACGCGCGTGCGTGTAGTTTATTTGGCGATCATAAATCGCCTTGGAGATGCGCTCCCAGGCGCTCTTGTCCTGAATGACAAGCGGCGGGGGAGTGATGTTCGGACGTGCGGGGCGCGCGAGGGGGGAGGCCCTCGCGGCCGCGTCGCAAGACGGAGACGGCCGGGGGCCGGAGGGGCCGGGAGAAACGGAAACGTTTCCGGCCTTTTGAATTTTGGGCGGCGGCGAGTCGCGCGGTTTGCGCGCCCGCTTCCCATTAGCAATGGGAACGAAATCGTCCTCCGACGAGCGTCGCGCGTACGCGCGCTCGACCTCCATATCTGAGTCCGAGAGAGGCTCGGACCCGCATGGCGAGACGGGGCGGTCGGCAGGGGTCTGGGGCGGCGCAACTAAATCAGTTCGCGGCGCGGCGAACGGAGTCGCGGGGCGCGCAGAAGGCGCGGGGTGCGCGGGGCCGGGGGCCAACGCGCGCGCGGCCGACGCGTCGGGCGAGGCGGGCGAATACGTCGCCCTGAATTCCCGGACTATGTCCGGGCAATGCAGGACGATGTATTTTGTTAGGTCCCGGACAAAGTCGGGAGGGAAGTCTTCGGCCATTTCCAGAGGGGAAATGGCAGGGCGAGTGAACTAAAATAGGGCCCTAAGACCCGAGCGTGAACGATGCCCTGATCCCCCCACCGGGTGGCGGCGGGGGGGTGGCACTACCGGGGAGACGCGGTGTGCCCCTTCGCCTTAGGGGTGAACGGGTGGCACCAAACCCTAACTGCTCCGGGGCGAAGAGAACCGCCGCACGGAGAATAGGATAGCGGGATGGGCTAAGGTAGGGTCCTGCAAAAGTTAGGTTAACTGCAATCTAGCTCACTTTGTTCTAGGTGGTTTTTGTAGTTGTAGTTTTTCTAACGAATAATTCCCAGTATGAGTCTGGAGTCTGAAATTGCTCGCCCCCTATTACATGGGACCTAACATCGTCGGCGAAAAGTGGGTGTACTCAGTGCTTCTCTGCCACCCCCGCTTGGGGAATATAGGCGTGACGGTGTGTATAAAATAAATTGGTAGAAAAGCTTACCACTCAGCACCAACTTCAACAACTCCATCTCCAAAAGGCACGGTGTTGACACGGCCACCGATCCTGTCCTGCGCCTCGAGCGCCAGCACTCGCCGCCCAGCTCTGCACATCGCGGACGCAGCCGTGGCGCCGGCAGAGCCCAGCCCGATGATTATAATATCATAACTTTGGTCTGGCAACACACCGCTATAAAAAAACGGATTATTATACTGCCATAACTAGAAGTCAAAGAGGTCTGTAAGGAAAAAACCTGTTGGAAGTCTGTACTCGCTGCAAGTACAGCAAGGGACCTGACATGATGATATAAAAAGATAGATATATATTGCAAGAATTTTGATTTGGCAGCTGCATCTATAATAATCTGTCTTTCATCACGCCATATCCCTTCTATATTCCACAGTATAGAGTTCCAACAGGTTCTTTCTTTATAGACCTCTCCGGCTTCCTCCATTCTCAAACAGTGCTTTTTTTCATGGTAAGATCGTCAGGTCTTCCTGGTGTGTACTTTCGCATATGGTTACATAATGTATAAACGTTTTAATGACGTAACTGTGAATGATGAGTGAGGTATATTTTATGTTCTTTTCCGTCAAAAGGGACTTCTAATAATGACTTCTCAAGTAGAACAATCGTTGCTTAAGAGAGGAACTACTCTTATTCAGCTTTAAGCTGTACTAAAGCTGGCAGGCGGCCGTGCCACGCTGCGTTTGCCAATACGTGGTCTCCACTCTAGAATCTTTCTGCCTCAACGCCCGTCCGATCTTCGCTCTATGTTTTTTGACGTTTTTTTAATTTAAAAACGTAACACGTCCACACTCCAGGATTTATTCCTGTGTCGGGGGTGCGTTTACAAACATGAAATTTCTCATACACAAATACCCAGACCGAAATAAATAATATGTGGCCAGCCCATAGCCATTTCAGCCGAGCATAGCTGATCTACTCTGAGCTTTTTAAGACTTGTTAAAGACGTCGTCTCTGATCCGTACGTCCATCACTGGCAACACACATAATAGGTATCCTTCTGAGATAATAGGTATTTACTGCTGAATAAACAGGGGTCAACGGAGATCATGACAAATAATATTATTTATTTATATTAGATATAACTTACCGCCGGCTTTTAAGGTCAAATCTAGCGCAAATTAATTGATACCATTGAGATAAGCATCATAAGGCCATAACAGATTATCTATATATTAATGCGTGAAGCAAAAACTTTGTACACCTTTTTACGAAAATTGCGCGGACGGAGGAGTATGAAATTTCCCACACTTATAGTTTATATAGAGAAGGAGTGAAGAATGCTTATATTTTTTTTAAATTATGCATAAAACATACATTAAATCAATGAAAAAAAACATTACACACACTACCATGTATTTGACACACTGTAGTGTGTTCACTTCAAATTTTTTTTCCTTTTCTTTCTTTTTTTTTTCTTTTTTTAGAAAACGTAGCCCCACACTAGGATTTATTCCTGTGTCGTGGGTGCGTTTACAAACATGAAAATTCACAAACAAATACCCAGACCGGAACAAATAATTGTGGATCACACAAAGATTTGTCCCGTGCGGGAATCGAACCCGCGACGATTATTTGTCGATCGAATTATTTGTCTATAGTCTTACTGAATGTCAAACATAACCAGCAAACGATGAAAGAGTTTTTACAGAAAACATCGCTTACAAAGAAGTTTTGTATCATTAATTAAAGTATCGAAATATGTATGTCAAGTACAATGGACAGCATTTTCTTCATCGCATGGTTTTGTTACAAAAAGGTATTCTATTTATCTATCTATCTATATCATCACGCCAGATCCCTTGCGGGGTAGGCAAAGAGTTCCAACAGGTTCTTTTCTTACATAAAAAAGGTATTCTTTATTTTAATCATGTTTTATATGTTTTTTTATTTAAATTTCATATAATTTGTTTGAAAAAAAATAGGCAAATTAACAGTGTACCCTTGGCGAAATCTGTGATTATAGAAGTATAGTCTTTGACAATAGAACCTTAATAATGTTCAAACTTATAATTTAAATTAATTATAGTCGAATTTCGACCAATGGGCGACCACTAGTAATAATAAATCATGATATGTCCCGCTGCATGAGATGTCCCACAGCTGGGCAAAGGCCTTCTCCCACAAATCTCGGTGAGAGAGATTAGGTCATACTTCACCACGAGGAGCCAGTGCGGGGCGGGGGAGGGAGGTCTCTGGATACCTGCTGGTGGAACTTACCTTTACGCTATAGATTATCACATATTATTAAACAAAAGTCCATCCGCCGCGTCTGTCTGAACGCAATAAACTCAATAACTATCGAACGGATTTTCATACGGTTTTCACCAATGGACGGAGTCATTCAAGAGGAAGGTTTATGTGTATATTTCACCCGTGCTTCCGGCTATCCAGCTTCGATAAAGAAAATTCCAGTTCGGCAAAGTCTAGTTCTTCTATCAAAAAAATCCCATCCGGAGTCTGGATTTGTATGGTATGATGCCTTCATCCCTATTAAAAGGCTCAAGGTCACCCAAAGGGCAATGGAATGAGCTATGCTCGGACATTCTTTGCGAGATCGAAGAAATGAGGAGATCCGCAGGAGAACCAAAATCACCCATATAGCTCTCAGAATTGCCAAACTTAAGTAGCAGTCGGTGGGGCACATCGCTCGTAGAACTGACGGCCGATGGGGCAGAAAGGTTCTGGAGTGGCGCCCTCGTACCGGAAGACGTGGAGTGGGCAGGCCCCCCACAAGGTGGAGCGATGACCTGGTGAAGGTCGCAGGTGGAAGTTGGATGCGTACAGTACAAGCTGGTCGTTGTGGCTTTCTTTGGGGGAGGACTTTCTCTTGCAGTGGACGTCTTTCGGCTGATGGCGACCCCTATTACAGTTATTTCTTTTTATAAAAATGTAGGCCTACAACATGAAATTTACATACACAGACACCCAGACCGAAAAAATTATTTGTGGGTTACGCAAAGATTTGTGCCGTGCGAAGATCGAACCCGCGACTATTCGATACAGTTAGCGGAACGGATTAAGTTCCTGACCACCGGACCAAGGCGTCTGCAATATATAATAATACTATTGAGAGGTAGAGTGGTAGGTTTCTTTTTTATCTGTCTATAACATCACGCCGGATACATACTCTCTGCCTACCCTGCACCCTTGCAGGGTAGGCAGAGAGAGTACAGAGTACAGAGTTCTAACAGGTTCTTTCCTGACATGCCTCTCTGGCTTCCTCCACTCTTATGGTTCGTCTCATATACGCTCGCCGGTTACGGAGACTCTTGACTTGTCTTTGAGATAAGACTCGATCTATTTGGTCATGGTAAAATAGTCTAGGTTTTCCCTGGCCCGCAATGTCCACAGACATGGCAGAGCAGATCGGCACTATAGAGGAAAGGAAAATAGCTGTCCTTAGGACGGAGATATTATAACCAGAGGGGAGCAGAAATGGAAATGGCCATTCCGTCGGCGGTAAAAACGGCATCGCTGCCAGCGCCCCAAAACAAACAGAGAAGGGCGTGAAAGGCTAAAGCTCCGGCACACCCTCAGGTGCCGGACCTTTCAGCGGTGCGTACCCCTATGCCATAAACTCAAACCCGAGCCCATTGCAGATTAAGAAAACCTGGGTAACAGTTACCAAAAGGCCAAAGAAACAAAAGTTGGCCAAGCGGTGACTGGAAATCGCTCCTCAGAGCGCAAAGGCAAAAAGGCCCGAAGGAGGAAATTGCCAAAAGTCCCGAAGACAGCTGCTGTTTCTGTGACAGTCCTCGACAGCACGACTTATGCCGAGGTGATGACTAAGGCAAGAAGCCAAATAAATCTGGGAGACATCGGCATCGAATCCATCGGCTAGAAAAGGGCTATTACAGGTGGTCTCCGCCTGGAAATCGCAGGAGCTGAGTGCGAAGCAAAGGCAAACCGCTTGGCTGAGCGAATGCGAGAGGCCCTAAAAGACCTGAAATTTAAAATAGCTCGTCCAAGCAAAACGGGCGAGACTAGCATACGAGGCCTCGATGATGCTGTAACTCCAGAAGAGGTAGCTTCGACGGTCGCCGACGCAGGAGGGTGCGCTGCGGCTGACGTCCGTGTTGGGCAAATCCGCCGAACACCCACAGTATTGGGCACCGCATGGATCCGGTGCCCTCTCGCAACTATGCGAAAAAATATCGCGGAGAAAAATATTCGTGTGGGTTGGGGAACTGTCAAAATTGAGGCACTAAAAGCAAGATCCTTGTACTCCTACCGGTACCTTGAAAAGGGTCCTGTGGGCCAAAGATGCCCTAACAACGTCGACCGCAGCACCCTTTGCTTTATATGCTCTGACCCTACTCACAGGGCCAGAGAATGTAAAGCGCGGACGCCTAAGTGCCCCTCGTGCAGCGACAAGGGGTGTGCAGCCGATCACCGGCTGCCCACGAAAAAGTGTACCCCCCCGAAGGGACCGAGGAAAAATCAGGTATCCCCACAAACAGAAACCCTGGAAACCACCAAGGCAACGGGCACGTGTAGCCTGTCGAAGGAGGCCCCGCTGGAGGCTTAAAATTCCGCAAAGAATATTGTAAGGCAACTTGAACTACTGCCGCAACGCGCAGGACCTGTTACTGCAAAGCGTTGCGGAGTGGTCGGTTGCCTTGGCGGTGAAGGCGGAGCCGTACCGTGTACCGGACCATCCGCGGTGGTTCGGGGACGACACGGGCACCGTCGCCGTATACTGGGGAGAAGGAAAGGGTGCTCCACTCTACTCCTTGCTGGAAAGGGGGCAGGGTTTCATAGCTGTGCAGTAGGGAGGAATGGCCATAGTAGGCTGCTACGTCTCTCCCAACAGGTGCCTCGCCGACTACGAGGTGTACCTGGATGGTCTGACGAACTGCATCCGCAGATGTCACCCCGAATGCATAAATTGTGGAATCCCACAGGGATCTGTACTAGGAACTTTACTTTTTTTTTATCTATATTAATAACATTAAAAATACGGAAATGACTGGTCACCTTACTGTCTATGCTGACGACACCTGTTTGTTTTATTTTGGGAACTCCATCCACGCTATCATATCAGAAGCTCAAAAAGATCTTGACAAAATTAATGATTGGTATCTATATAATTTATTGACAGTTAACATTTCGAAAACTTACTACATGATTTTTACTTCAAAGAATAAGAAGATCCCCAGTTACACACCACTACCCACCACCACCACGATTAACCATAAGATAATAAAGAGATCAAATCATCAAAAATATTAAGGCTATATATATCTAGACGACCGGCTTACGTGGAAGATGCACATTGAGCACATCAGATCTAAACTGAGCTCAGTTCTGGGTGCACTGAGGAAGGTGGCAAATTGTATACCACGTAAAGTGCGCACCCTGATATATAATTCATTAATAAATACACACCTAGAATATTTGATCGAAATATGGGGAGCAGCGTCTAAAACAAACCTTATCCGGCTACAAACATTACAAAACAAAATTATTAAAATACTTTTCCATTATAACTATTTTACACCCACAAAAGAGCTATATCGTCGTATCCTCCTTCTGCGAGACAGTGATGTCTCAAAAGGAGAAGACCGAGCGGGAAGGCGAGAGGGCCGATCCCGCTCGGCGAAGGCGACGGCGCCGGGCCGGAGGCACAGCCCGCCCAGGCCCCCAGCCCAAAAGCCCGGGGCCTGGGCCGGAGGCATAGCCCGCCCCGTACCAATATCCGCAGGGGGGCCTTGAGGTCGTGGGACGCTGGGGTGGGGGCCCTAAACGCCCTTCACGTGCGACCCCGAGGAGGACGGCGGCGTTGTGTGACCCATGCCGCCGTGAGCTCCGCGACGGTGCAGGGGCACCGGTGTGTTCCTAACGGAGATCCCGGAGCCCCTCCCCGAGGTGTCGATGCCGGCCACCGTGGGGTTTTAGTCGGTAAGAGTCCGACATTCCCCGCCAGCTTCCCCTGAGGCTAGCGGAAGTCCAAGAGGACTTGCCCACGTAAAATAAAAGATTTCCCTGGGTCCTCTATCCTTCCACTCTCGCATTGTATGTCTGTTTTGTCATTCTTTCTTTTGACATTCTTTCTATATGCCCAAATCAACGGAGCATACCCTTTCTCAGCTTTACACCGATACTATCTTTCATAGGTATTCTTGCAGGAGATAATCTCTGGAATTACGATTCTGGAGATTCTTTCACTCGCAGGAAGCTAAATTATTTCCGAGTGCTACCAAACGAATGATATAAAAAGGAAATTTACAAAATAAACATGTGCGAAACCGCGGGCAACAGTTAGATTTACATATAATATTAATAATATTAGCCCTGTAAAGAAATTGCCCCACCGTTGAGCACGGGCATCCTCTCAAACGGAGAGGGTTTAGGCCATAATCCACCACCCTGACCCAGTGCGGGTTGGCAAACTTCACACATCTTCGAGAAACTCTCAGGCGTGCAGGATTCCTCACGATGTTTTCCTTTACCGTTAAAGCAAGTGATAGTTAATTTTTAAAATGCACGTGCTTTCGAAATGACAGATTTACATAAAGAAAAAATATATACTTACGGAGAAGTCTCCCCACTATGCAGTGCCGCCAACACAGACAATATAACAGCACAAACCAACATTGTGTTTTGATTAACATATAACTAGCAACTGTTATTATATCACGTTAAAATATCAGATAGGTCACTTATCATTACACGTTCTAATTAGTTTATATACGTTCTATTAGTAATCTTCTATATTACGAGTAGTTTGACCTCTAGTTAGAGGTCAAACTAATATAAAAACACATCAAAATATTTTCTGCCTCGTTGCAATAATGCGTCTGGAGATGTCGAGGTCTTAAAATCGAATTCTTGGTTAAAGTATTGATTTTTCTATACATCCATATAATGGGCGAGATGTGTGTACTGTGACATATCGTCGACGATATTAGCTCCCAAAAAGGTCTCGTACGCGTTCGCCCCTTGTTATTTAAAAGCGTTTTTCGCCACTTTTACGGTACCCGTTCGCCCCTCAAAACGGAGCGAACTTATTTTTAATATTTATGAAGTATCTGTTCGCCCCGCGTTCAATTAAAGCATTTTTTTATATACATATATATTTTAATCTGAATTTTATTACACTGTAACTAAAACTTATTTTAAGTTGATGTCTTTAAAAGTTTTTCCAAAAAAGTATTTAGACATAGACTATAGGAGGGGCGAACGGGACCTTTTTAACTTTTAAGGGATGAACGGGTTCAGTTAGGCTATCAGGAGCGAACGGATGCGAGACTCCAAAAAATGAAGGCTAATCTATTGGCATATCTAAATGTAATAAGAAGCAAGTCTATTGCCATTATACCGCGCACAGTTCCAGACTCCGAACTGCAACAAAATTTTTCTATAGACAATCCATTTTTCATTCGGCTGAGAATTCGAATCCGGGATCTGGCGATCGCAAGCTGCATCATTCGCCTCTAGAGCAACGAGGCAAATTGAAATGTGTATTCCTAGATTATTTTCGGAAAAATCGATGCCCCATTAAATTATTCCTGTGTCGTAGGTGCACTAACAAACTTGAAATTACCTCCTATCAGCCGCTATCGTCGTTTGTGGCATACTCTTACAGACTATCCTGATGCCCTTACATCTCTTCTTTCGGATATAGATCAGACACCGACCTCGCTGGGGAGGTCCTAGAATCCCTTGCCCGCCGGCCTGTGCAGAGCACCACGGCGAGACACCTAGTATACGCCCTCCCCCATAGCGACTGCCCAAGCCGAGGCCGTTCCTCCTTGAGCTAGTTCCCCCTTGCCCTTCCGGCTGGAGCGCAGAAACACACAAAAAAATCATGAAATTGTCATCTCACAGAGTACTTTTTTATATATAACATATACATAAACACCCAGACCGAAATAAATATTTGTAGGACACATAAAGATTTGTCCCGTGCGGGAATCGAGCCAGCCTACTTGATCCAGTGACAGATAAGATCACACTGACTAAGCTGTCGCGTCGTGTCTTATGTGCGTGCAACCATTATGGATAATTGGAGGTATATTTCGTCCAGTGGCCAATTACTCGACAAATTAAAAGGCAATGCATGTAGCCATTCCTGGTTCGGCATCACACTGGAGCTATAACCGATTATTTTGTACGCACTCTTTACATATTTTATAGTAACCCTTTTTTTTCTTCTATTATACTTTTTATTATATACCTTTACAAAATCTCTATTTTGTAAATGAGAGGACTATGTAGACACTGACCGAAACCATCAATCTAAGTACACTTATGATTAATCTATACTTAAGCACATCTATTTAACTCGTTCTGCATTGATCTCCCATACCCCATGAATGCAATGTATACAAAAATAATTGTAAAAGACTCATTTTTAAAAAAGAGTAACCGTGGAGTTTCTTGCCCTTCTTCTCCACAACTTGACTGACTTTGCGAACGGGTGGTAGAGTCTTAAGAATCAATTATTTTCTCTTTTTGACTATTCATAAGTGTCTTTTGGTCTACATTAAATCCATTATTTTTGTTTATCAAATATCTATCTATCTATATCATCACGCCAGATCCCTTGCGGAGTAGGCAGAGAGTACAGAGTTCCAACAGGTTCTGCCCTTATATACCTCTCTGGCTTCCTCCACTCTCATAGTTCGTCTAATACACGCTCGCCGGTTATGGAGACTCTTGACTTGACCTTCAGATAAGACTCGGTCTATTTGGTCATGGTAAGGTAGTCTAGGTCTTCCCCGGTACCTACATCCTTCCACTTTCGCATTGTATATCTGTTTTGTCATTCTTTCTGCTGACATTCTTTCTATATGCCCGAACCCGCGGAGCATACCAAATGTATTATAATAAATAAAATAAATCAGGCTTTACTGTTTCATTTCTGGACAAAGGCCTTGTCTCACAATCGAAGCAAGAGAGAATAGATTATAGGTACCCCACCACGCGGAGCCAGTGCGGTGTGGTGGAGGCAGGTTTGTGAACACCTGCTGATGAAATTTCTCAAGCTGTCTATAAGTCTTCCAATTTTGCTTAACGACTACCACATTAACCGTTAACTGAGGCCAACGGCTTAACATACCTTCCGAAGCACGGTGATGCTCGATTATTATAATCCAACAAACGGTCAACCATCTCAGTGTGATCGAGCTTAAGGATTCTAAACTTTAGTAGTCGCTAAAAACACTTGAATATGTTGGGAGCTGACGGCCATCGGGGCAGTAAGGTTCTCAAGTGGCGACCACATACCAGAAGAGAAGAAAGTGAATACTAGATATAGTGAACCTGGTGAAGGTCAGGGGTAAAAGCTGTGGAGGGTTTTGTTTAGCAGTTGATGACTTTCGGCTGATGTGATCAGATAATATAGATGAGAGTTGTAATGAGATAGTATGGTCATCTATCTCATTAAAACTACTTTCGCTGTAATACTGACCTATGTAAAGGTCAATGAATTTAACATCATGATTAAGATTCCTTAGATTACTGTGTGCCCGAAGAAGTTTTTAATCGGTAATTTTTAACGCTCTTAGGTTACAAATTTTCAAAAAATCTCTCTTAAGGGTTTGTTAAATAGCTGACGGAGGGCGACGGGAGCGCTCGGGAAGCGCTCGGTTACGCTCGGTCGGCGGTCAGCAGCGCGACTCACACGTCACATTGCGGGAGCATGGCAGAAACGATGTTCTTGTCCGGTGAAGCTGTAAAGGCCCCGCGGCCAACAGCGTAGGTCATTCACACATACACAAAGGGAGCGATGTCGCGCCGGCCGGGCCCACGCCTAACACTAGCGACTCGCATGCGTTTTGGTGTCTCGCTCCCCCCGTGCTTCGTTTGTAATCGTGTCGAGCGCAACGGCCGAGAGTCGTGACGTTTGGCGACGCGCCGAGAGTGGCAGCGCTGTGTGGCGTCTCCTGCACATTCTAGTACATTACGACTCCCTAAGCCGCGCCACCGTCGCGCTCTCGTCGCGCTGCGTCGGCTATGTGGCGAAGCCTTGAGTGCTCACATATATCGTAAAAGGATCTCCTATGTGTCATTTCATGCTTCTAAAACTGGTTTAAGTTTTGCTTATCTGTTACTCAATGGGTGTGAATTATTTTTATATAAATAATTATTTACTTTTTAAAGTTAACTTTGTTTTTTTTATATTTGATATTAAAAATAGACTTTACAAAACATCGGCCTGTATTTGTATTACATATTGTACAAAAGTGTGCGTTTATTTGTGCGTGCGCGCGCGTGTGTGAGTGTGTTTATGAGTGCGCGAGTGCGTGCGTATGGGTTATATGTGTGTACGGCTCTGATTAAAAATGCCACGCATCATATTTTAAGTAATCTGCTTGCTTCTCTAAAACCAGTTTCCGAAGCTCCATGCACTGTAGCGAAATGGGTAGGATTGGTGGCTATATCCAGCGAATAGTACTTGTGGGTTCCCACTGCTGTCTACTAAAGGATCAGCAAGAATACTGCGGGCGTAAGGGTAGTTTGGTGAGTCGACTGCATCGTACGTGTAGCTGCCACGAGTGAACGGGTTCGAGTGCCAAGTTGACCTGAGAAAAGAATTATTTGTTAACAGAGTTGGGCAAAAATTAATTGTATAAAATTACATAGCAATTAAAATATTTCGGATTTTATCGCGGTTTATTTTCGGTTTTTAAGCTGTGATAGCCTAGTGGTTAGACCGTTGGACTGCAAATTCAGAGGTTTCGGGTTCGAACCCAGGCATCCACCTCTGTGTTTTTGAAAGCATGTGCGTATTAAAAATGATTTCCCTGTCGATCGAATCGACATGACCTCGGCCTTTTGGTCGTCATCGAAGGCTGGGGTTGCGCCTGAGGGGCGGGTCAGCGGGGGCATGTCAGACATGGAGTCAGATTTAAGGGTACGCGCCAGCTTCCAATAAGCCAGATGCGATGGCGTGAGACACTCTAAGTAGTCACTCCAGCGATCATCCCGGACCTCAACGACGCTTTACATCACGTTGTAAGGCGCGCATCCGAGACCGGTTGGCTTCGGTGGGGTAGGAGTCGTACGCTCGGACTGAGGCATTTTTAGCCCGAATAAGTTCCCTAACATCGTCTGGCAGTCTAAAGCGGTTGAGATCCTCCGCTTCGACTTGCTTTGACGACCGACTGACAGCTGATTGGATATGGGCGGTGAAGGCATTTACAGCCTAATCGGTGTTTGATTCATAGCAATAAGGAGATTTCAAATGCATTCCTAAAACGTATTTCTTAAAAACGCACACATACACGTACAAGTTTCAATGTTAATTGGGGTATATACATGCTTTAAAACAATATTATAATTAGTTTTTCGTTTTGAATTCATGAAGCAATTATCTGATAGGGGTGTCTGAGGTCTTGTGTTATTTACGATGAACTTTGTAGACGCGGCAGTATAGCAAAACGCGGTCACTTTTGCCTGTCATTTTCTATGTGTACAACAGAAATCTATCTATCTATCTATATCATTACGCCAGATCCCTTACGGGGTAGGCAGAGAGTACAGAGTTCCAACAGGTTCTTTCCTTACATATCTCTCTGGCTTCCTCCACTCTCATAGTTCGTCTCATACACGCTCGCCGGTTACGGAGACTCTTGACTTGTCCTTTAGATAAGACCACAGAAATCATAATTATTAAATTCAATTTCACTGCCTCGTTGGTCTAGTGGCAAAACGCATCGCTTTGTGATCACGAGGCTCTGAGTCCAAATTCTAGGTCAGACAAATGTAGTAACGAAAAATTCCCAGTATGAGTCCGGAGTCTGGAGTTGTTCCCGGTATATAGCAATAAGCTCGCTCCCTATTACATGGGACCTAACATCGTCGGCGTAAAGCGGGTGTACTCAGTATACCTCTGCCACACCCGCTTAGGGAATATAGGCGTGACGGTGTTTATTATATTTAAATTCAAATATTTATTTGCGGTGTGTGTGAATGATCTACGCTGGTGGCTGCGGGGCCTTTACAGCTTCACCGGAGAAGATTTATTTGCGGGCTAAGTGTAAAATAATATGAGATCTTAATATTATAAAGTGCTTATGACTTTGTGGCCGATTACGTAGTGTTGTAACAACGCTCGCGACTTCTACGTGTTCCAACGCTCGTGAGTGTCGGCGCTAAACGCTCGACTTTAGCGCTCATTTTTACAACACTACGTTTACGGCCATTGCAAATACAGTTGTAATAAAAATGTTATTCTCTCTCTCTGTAATAATCTGTCTGAGGTCATGTGTTATTTAGGATACACTTTGTAGATGCGGCAGTATAGCAAAACGCGGTCACTTATGCCTGTCATTTTCTTTGTGTACAACAGAAATCTATCTATCTATCTATATCATCATGCCAGATCCTTTGCGGGGTAGGCAGAGAGTTCCAACAGGTTCTTTCCGTACATACCTCTCTGGCTTCCTCCAATCTCATAAAAAATGTTATTAATTATGATTACTCTGTCCGTAATCTAGTGCGAATAATAATATTCAGGGTAAAGATTTTTACCGAATCATGGCGGTAGGTTCCGGTACTGTAATATTTTTACCCATAAATCTCTTTATCAATCCCATTGATTTCCTTCTTAGTTTATCTTCTGGTAGAGTTTCCACCTGAAATATTGAATTAATTCTTTAAATATTTTTTTTTTTATAAACGTAGCCCCTCACTATAAATTATTCCTGTATCATGGGTGCGTTTACAAACATGAAAATTCACATACACAAATACCCAGGCCGAAACAAATAATTGCGGGTCACACAAAGATTTGTGCCCCTGATTGAGATTGATCCCCGCACGATCAAAACCATAACTACTCGATGCAATGGGTAGAGCGGCTAAGCTCCTAACCACTGGCCTAAGCCGTTACGGTACCAATCTTTGTGTGAAAGACAATATTTATATAAATAAACACATAAATAAACACATATGGTTTCAGGTCTGGAAGAGGATGTTCGGATCAAGTCTTCTCACTCCGCAACATCGTAGAGAAGCATCTGGCAGTGGGCCGGAAGGTTTTCTGCGGTTTTGTAGATCTGGAGAAGGCATTTGACAGAGTTGTGCGAAAGAGACTTTGGGACATTTTGCCAGAGTATGGTATAGATGGCACTCTGTTGCGAGCCGTCCAGTCCACTTATGTGGACTGCAAGGCATGCGTACGGGTGGGTGGTAACAGGTCACCCTGGTTTGACGTTAAAATCGGCGTCAAGCAGGGTTGCGTGTTGTCCGCTAGACTGTTTATAATATATCTGGACAAAAGTCTTCAAAGACTGAAAGCGATGAATGAAGGTGTACAAATGGGTGACTTAGTGGTAAACCATCTACTTTATGCAGATGACGCGGTTTTAATAGCGCCAACAGCCACTGATCTGCAAACACTAGTCACAGTTATGAAAGACGACTGCATGATCAATGGCTTACACTTGAATGTGAAGAAAACCAAGATTATGGTTTTTGAAAGGGAAGAAACCAGAACGAATGTAAGGATTGTGGTTGGTAACGATGTGCTGGAGCAAGTGAATGAGTTTGTATATCTTGGATGCGCCTTCAGTAAGGATGGGAAATACACCGCTGACATAGAGAGAAGAGTGAGTGCAGGGAACAGAGTGAATGGTGCGATGGGAAAGCTACTCGGGAGCCGGCACTTAAGCCATAAGGCGCAGCTGGCCATACATAACGGAGTTCTTGTCCCAACGCTGTTATATGGTAGCGAGAGCTGGGTATGTAAGAAGGAGAATGAAAGTAGGATAAATGCGGTAGAAATGCGAGCTCTGCGGAAGATGTGCGGAGTGAAGCTGACCGACCGCATTAGCAACAGCATAGTAAGACAGCGAGTAGGTATGAAAGATAGTATCGGTGTAAAGATGAGAAAGGGCATGCTCCGTTGGTTCGGGCATATAGAAAGAATGCCAGAGGAAAGAATGACAAAACAGATATACAATGTGAAAGTGGAAGGATGCAGGTACCGGGGAAGACCTAGACTATCTTACCACGACCAAATAAACCGAGTCTTATCTGATGGAAAAGTCAAGAGTCTCCGTAACCGGCGAGCGTGTATGAGACGAACTATGAGAGTCGAGGAAGCCAGAGAGGTATGTAAGGAAAGAACCTGTTGGAACTCTGTACTCTCTGCCTACCCCGCAAGGGATCTGGCGTGAGGTTATAGATAGATAGATAGATAGATAAACACATATGCATACACATATACAAATGCATGTCCCTTTTTATAAATGTATCCATAGTTACTAACATAGAGGTAAGACTTAAAAGCATAGAGGGATTATAAACCCAGTTCAGCTGTACACTTTTGCTGGACACTTGGTACCATTTAGATAACCAATTTAAAAGTCTTTGTTTCTACATGGTCCGAACTTCCTTTTTATTGAAAATGTTATGGTTTGTCATTTTGACGTAGGCGTGTGTGTGTGAATGACCTACGCTGTTGGCCTCGAGGCCTCTACAGCTTCACCGGATTTTAAAGGCGAGCGTGCAACCACTACGCTCCAGCCAGCCAGAAGGGCAAGAGGCGACATACTCGAGGGCGCCTCGAAGAGGCGCCCTCGGTTGGGACAGTCGCTGTAGGGGGACGGGTGCACTATTAAGCGCACCGGTCAACCGCCGGCAATGGGAGGGGATCTACTACTACGTCTGCGACTACTTCGTCGTCGCTCGTATTCTGAGCGGAAAGAAGGGATGACAAAGCATGGGGGGGGTCGGTGAGAACATGTCTCGGCCGGCGGTAGCGGCAGGGGTCGCGAGGGAGGTCGTAGTCGGCGGTGGCTACGATTAACGGATTCGCATGGGAAGATGCGTTCGCGAAGTGACGTGTTGACGCCTTTTTAATAAAGGCGCGAATAGGTTCGAGACCTAGATCGGAGTGGAGGTCGACGTTCCGTACGAACCAGGGGGCTCCTACGGCTTTACGGAGCAAGCGGTTTTGAACCGCTTGAAGTCTGTCGATGTGAGAGGGGGCCGAATGCCCGAACACAGCACACGCATAAGTCATGATGGGACGAACGCAAGTTTTGTAAAGCGTCACCTTATTTCTAAGGGACATTTTACTCCGCTTGCAGATTAACGAATGGAGACGACCGAGCACGAAGGATGCTCGGTGACGGACCCGCTTGATGTGCGGGCCGAAGGTCATTGTACTGTTCAGGGTGACCCCTAAATATTTGACCTCTTTGACCCAGGGAATGGGTCGGTCGAACATGGTCACTTGACCTCGGTTCCTTCCGGGGTGGCGCAGAGAGTGGCGCGAAGTTGCACCTCTGGAGAAGAGCACCGCCGCGCTCTTGTCCGGGTTCACCTCGATTCGCCACTTCCTGAACCAATCCCCTAGGGTATTGGCGGCGGTCTGGAGTTTCTTCGTGATGAGGGCCTTGTTCCTATTGAAATAATAAAGAGCGGTGTCATCCGCGAATAAGGCTAGTTTAACATCACTCGAACGAGGAATGTCGTTCGTGTAGAGGCTAAACAGGAGCGGAGAGAGCACTGAGCCCTGTGGGACTCCAGCACTGATGGAGTGGGAAGCGGAGCGCGTCATTTCGACGCGATAACGAAAGGCGCGATTCGACAAGAAGTCTCGTAAGATGAGCACGAGTCTGTCCGGCACACCCAATTGGTAGAGCTTGTAGATCAAGCCGTTGTGCCAGACTTTGTCGAATGCCTTCGCGACATCCAGGAAGAGGGCGCCCGTGTAGTCGGGTCTTCCGGGCCCATTGAGACCGGAGAGAATGTGCTCCGTGATGCGGTGCACCTGGTGGACACAAGAGTGTTTGGCTCGAAAGCCGAACTGCTCGTCGATAAGGATACCCCTGGCCGTTACGAAGTCCTTGAGCCTCGCCAGAAGGAGGCGCTCGTATATCTTGGCCAGGGAGTTGAGGAGACTGATAGGGCGGTAGCTCGCGGGGAGATTGCGAGGTTTGCCGGGCTTGGGGATGCCAATGACGTCCGCCTCCTTCCACTTAGCGGGGAAGGTGCAGTTCGTCATGGCGGCGTTCAAAATGGCCACCAAGAGGCAGATGAGTTGGGCGGGCAGGCATTTCAGAACGCGATTCGAAATGCCGTCAGGGCCGGGGGCTTTTTTAGTTTTAAGACCCATGATCAGATCTTCGACCTCCGTTTGCGTGATAGGAGGCAAGGAATCGACGGGGGGGAGGGATGCCCTGCGCTCGACTTCCCTGTCTACCGCGTCGACGTGGGACTGGTCAACGGACTGAGAGCTGGGGGCGCACTGGCTCTCGAGGGAGTCGGCGAGAAGCTCGGCCTTTTCGTCGTCGTCGAAGGCTGGGGGCGCTGCGCCTGAAGGGCGGGACAGCGGGGGCATGTCAGTCGTGGAGTCGGATTTGAGGCTACGCGCCAGCTGCCAGTAGGCCAGATGCGACGGCGCTATGCCCTCTAGGAGGACACCCCACCGTTCCTCCCGGACCTCCGCGACACGACGCTTTACCTCTCGTTGTAAAGCGCGCATCCGGGCCCGATTGGCTTCGGTGGGGTAGGAGTCGTACGCTCGGATGGAAGCATTCTTGGAACGAATGAGATCCCTAACATCGTCCGGCAGTCGAAAGCGGTTGAGGTAGAGATCTTCCGCCTCGACTTGCTTGGACGATCGACTGACAGCCGATCGGATGTGCTCGGTGAAGGCATCTACGGCCTGATCGGTGTCCTGAGGGGACGGGATGGAGTCCGAGCTGAGAGGCAGGGGGGGAGGGTCGGCATCCGCCAAGGCCGTGCTTAGCGCATGCCAATCCACCACCGTCTTTTTGGGTCGCTGAGGGGCGGAAGGGGGGGAACCGAGTCTCATGACTACAGGTCGATGGTCAGAGTCGAGTTCCTGGACTACTTCCAAGGAGTGCAGCCGTAGGGTGACACCCTTCAGAAGCGCCATGTCCAGGACGTCGGGTCGGTGATTGGGATTGTTAGGATAGTGGGTAGGGTGCATGGGTGCGATGACGTCAAAGTCGAGAACGTCGACCAGGGCGTCAAGGCTCCTGCCGTTAGGGGAAGTGGTGAGACCGTTCCAGGCCACGTGTTTGCTGTTGAAGTCGCCCGCCAGAATGACGGCCCTTCCCAGATTGAGGAGTGCTTCAAAGTCACTCCTGAGAACGGATTTAGTGGGGGAAAGGTAAACGGAGGCGATCACGATGGGCTGGTGCCCCGTGAGAGAGACGCGACAGACCGAGGCTTCGATGTTGGTGAGCGCGGAGGGATCGAGAGGGATGTTTGACGTAGGCTCCACGCAAATTTTACGGGTAATATTTGTTTTGACGGACGATTTAGCGCAGCGGTTAAGAGCTTAAGCCGCTCCGCCCACTGAGTCTAATAGCCGCGGGTTCGATTCCCGCACGGGACAAATCTTTGTGTGATCCACAATTATTTGTTCCGGTCTGGGTATTTGTGTAAGTGAATTTTCATGTTTGTAAACGCACCCACAACACAGGAATAATTCCTAGTCTGGAGCAACGTTTAAAAAAAAAAAAAAGTTTGTCTAGTGACTGTGTTCTCCTAAGGTGTTCTCGAATGGTTCTCGATGACTTTTTGTTTTCAAGTAATAATTAATGCCATAATAAAGTGTACAAGAGTGTTTTGAGTGATTACGAGAGATTTGTCGCAAATATATAATCTTGTAAATGCTCCCTCTATGCTTCTAGTACCTCTATGGTTACAAGTAAGTCTTGCAGGCTTACTATTAACCATATCAATCAAGGATGACAGACTGGTGGATCAAGCAGTCTGTCATTGTCTGCGAAATTCGGGTAAACCCACATTTCGGAAATACAGGCTGTATTTTTTCAGAATCAGAATCAGAATATTTTTTATTCATGTAAACCATTACAGTATTTATGAATCGTCAAAATAGTAACAAAGACTCTACCACCACTTCGGAAGTCATTCCTGTGGAGAAGGGCAAGCAACTCCACGGTTACTCTTTTACAATAGTATTTTTACAATTTTTCCATCTACATTTTGTTGTGGGGTATGGGAGAACAATGTAGTATCAGGTGAGTCGAAATTAAATTAACCAAGTTAAACTATTCATGTGAATGGCTACATGGTTCTCTCATTTACAGATAAAGAAATGAGGAAGAAAAATGATCAATTTTATTTAACTACTAGAAGGAAGAGAGGGAATAATAAATAATAATAGCTGAACATGTTATCCACATTCTGGTGGAGCTGGAACATCACCTATCCAAGCATATTTATCTTTTAAATAATCATCTAGAGTATAGTAAGCTCGCTTGCAGAGCGTACGTTTAATACAGGATTTGAATTTATTTTTACTAAGTTGAGTGACGTCAAGTGGAATTTTATCATAAAATCTAACACAGTACCCCATGAAAGACGTGTGAATTTTAGACAGACGAAATTGCGGTTGATCCAATTTCTTTCTATGTCGCGTGTTATAGCAATGCCTATCACCTAGCTGATTAAATAGATCTAAATTTTTCCGTGTGTACGTTATGTTTTCATAAATATACTGACATGGGCCCGTCATAATATTGGCTTCTTTAAACAATTCTCTCTTTTATGATATTTCTAAAATTTTACTAATAGCACTAACCAGTTTAGCGTAGTCGCCACTAAACCATAGCACCAGTACATTATTTGATCCCATCGGAACAGAAGCGCCTTCAGACATTCCGATCCATTCGTCTCCCTTCTCTAAAGTTCTTCTGTCAGCTCCCCTCCATAAAAATTCGAAGGAATCCAATGTAGTATCCCACCAAGGTTGTGGAAAACTGAACAAAACTTTAGCTTGTACGCCTATTCTCAAATTTTGTATGGCTGTAATTTTGTCTTGAGGTATTTGCGGTGAAAAAAGTGGTTGGTATCTGAAATTATGTAAAGTGCATTTGTATATACAAGGTGTATGGTAAATAACACAAGACCTGAGACACCCCGATTAGATAATTGCTTGTCAAATTCCATATTCCATAAAATTTGATCTGCAAACACTAGTCACAGTTATGAGAGACGACTTCATGAACAATGGCTTACATTTGAATGTGAAGAAAACCAAAATTATGGTTTTTGAAAGGGAAGAAACCAGAACGAATGTAAGGATTGTGGTTGGTAACGATGTGCTGGAGCAAGTGAATGAGTTTGTATATCTTGGATGCGCCTTCAGTAAGGATGGGAAATACACCGCTGATAAAGAGAGAAGAGTGAATGCAGGTAACAGAGTGAATGGTGCGATGGGAAGGCTACTTGGGAGCCGGCACTTAAGCCAAAAGGCGCAGCTGGCCTTGCATAACGGAGTGCTTGTCCCAACGCTGTTATATGGCAGTGAGAGTTGGGTATGTAAGAAGGAGAACGAAAGCAGGATAAATGCGGTCGAAATGCGATCTCTGCGGAAGATGTGCGGAGTCACGCTGACTGACCGTATTCGCAACAGCGTAGTAAGAAAGCGAGTAGGTATGAAAGATAGTATCGGTGTAAAGATGAGAAAGGGTATGCTCCGTTGGTTCGGGCATATAGAAAGAATGCCAGAAGAAAGAATGACAAAACAGATATACAATGCGAAAGTGGAAGGATGTAGGTGCCGGGGAAGACCTAGACTATCTTACCATGACCAAATAGACCGTGTCTTAGCTGAAGGGCAAGTCAAGAGTCTCCGTAACCGGTGAGTGTGTATGAGACGAATTATGAGAGTGGAGGAAGCCAGAGAGGTATGTAAGGAAAGATCCTGTTGGAACTCTGTACTCTCTGCCTACCCCGCGAGGGAGCTGGCGTGATGATATAGATAGATAAAATTTTTAGCCCCTTTTTTACACACTTTAATACCCCAATTAACAATGAAACTTGTACGTGTATGTGTGTGAATAGAGAAAAACGTAAATCACAAACAAACATCGAGAGATCTATAACTAAGTTACACATATATTGAAAATAAAGATATTATGTTTTTTTTTGTGTGTGTGAATCCTCTACGCTGTTGGCCGCGGGGCCTTTACAGATTAACCTGACATGAGGTCGAGCGTGCACTACGCTTGACCCAGAAGGGCAAGGGGGAAACTAGCTCAAGGACGCCTCACGGAAGAACGGCTTCGCAGTCGCTATGGGGGAGGGCGTATAATAGGTGTCTCGCCGTGGTGCTCTGCACCGGCCGGCGGGCAAGGGATTCTACGAGCTCGCCGGCGAGGTCGGTGTCGGATCCTGTGTACCGTATCTGTATCCGAAAGAAGGGATATGATGATCTTTCTTGTTTCGTATTATATTAGTATAGAAGTTTAGATTTGTAATTAACCGTTATATGCAAGAAATCATAGAACGATCACCAAACCACTACTTCTTTAATCCGTGAACTAAACTATGTACAATCCGATAAGGATCTCTTAGCGCGCGGCCAGAATTTGAACTAACGCTGTCATCAAATAAAATTCACCAAAGTTCTCTTTTTAATTAGTAACCGCGCTAGCTTATCACTAAATGGTACACTAATTTAACTCATCAAAAGATCCTTGTCGGCTATAGTCACCTCTCTTTCAGCACGCCGAGCGAGACAGTAACAATGATGTTTCTCGCTCTATAAGTGGCGCCATCTTTACACGTCACCACTACATCTGCATGAGGGTCTTGAGGCCAAGCGATTTGCGTGACTTCTGTATTTAACTTAATGTCCAAATTTGGAAAACCGGGACCATTATTGTATGTGTTCTGTGGAATAACTTTGATTGATTTAATTGTGGACGCTGTAGAGGCCTTACAAGAAGGCAGGTAATCCTTATAAAAAGGCAGGGAAGGTAATCCGACGGAGACAAAGGAGAGTGCTATGCTCAGAGTTTCCCTGCAAGATTAAATAAAAAACGAAGATACTAGATATTTATTATCCAAAATCTATGAGCCGGGCGGGCTACATCGTTCGTAGAAATGATAGCGATTGGGGCAGAAATGTTCCGAGTAGTGACGCTTTGATCCAATCCATTGGTTATATCCATTAATTAATTACATATCGCTTTGAATTCTACTCCAATATATCAATTAGATTAGATACGAGTACCATTTCCATTCTATTACATACCATGTTTTGACCGTTGAACTGCAAAGTCAAAGGTCTCGGGTTCAAACTCAGGCGCGCACCGCTGTCTTTTCGACGGCATGTCCATTTTAAAAAAAACTAATTATCACTTGCTTTGAAGGAAAACATCGTGAGGAAACCTGCATGCCTAAGAGTTTCTCGAAGGTGTGTGAAGTTCGCCAAACCGCCTTGGGCTAGCGTGGTGAACTATGGCCTCTCAGTTTGAGAGAAGGCCCGTGCCCAACGGTGGGACAGTTTCTTTACAGGGCTAACATTATTACATACCATGTCCCGGAACATGTAGGGTGGGTATGTACCCCACAAGGGAGGTAACGCACCTGGTGTAGGTCGCGGGTAAAAATTGGATGCATACAGCACAGTCAGTCGTCATAACCATCTTCGAAGGCCTCCTTCCGCCCTTGTCCAGCAGTGGACGTTTTTTCAGCTAATGGGACATGATCGGTTACACATACGTACCAACAGAATCTCGAAGAACGTCTTATACCCATATCTATGCCAGCTCATATAATAGTTCCCCTTCAATTCCTCATAATTCGTCTTCGAGCTGATATCATTCCAGCTTGTTGTCGCTTGATAACTATCAACAACTAAGTCCATATACTTCAATAGTTCCTCTATAAAGTCCTTATCGCTTAGGAGTTCAGGGTGTTTAGTTTGGATGTACTCCGTAAGTCTGAAAGTAGTTTAATATTGAAGGTGCAAACCTAAGCCAGCACCATTGTAAGCCTAGCCAAGTCGCAAGCATTATGTATCTATTCTCTTTCCGCAGCCGAGAGCGTTTAGTTCTGACCACGTATATTTTTCTTGTAAAATGTCATTAATATATATTTTCCGTTGTCTATTAGCTTTAATGACTGTAGACTATAGATCATACGAAAATATTGTCAGGGTCAGACACCGATCTTGCCGGTCGCTGCACTACGGCGAGATTCCTAGTATACGACCTCCCCTATAGCGACTGTCCACTGCTGAGGCCATTCCACACGCACGCACGCACGTATACTAGATTCTATCGAAACAAAAAACATTACAAGCTAAATTAAAGCTTGTCAAAAAGAATTTTTCGATGTGCTTTCTCTACTGACCTCCTTGTAATATACTGGCCCAAAGGTTCAGGTTTATCTGGTGGATCTTCAACAACACTTAAGCCAAAAGTAACTAGATCGTTTACCAGTTCTTTATCAGCTAAGCTTTCATCTGAACGGTACACAGCGTAGGCTATGTTCTGAGGTCGAACTGAAACGTTGTTAGCGATGGCAAGGTCATATACTCTACTGTTTTGGATTCCGTGGATCCTGGAAAAGGAAATAATAGAGTCTTTTCACTGTCGATATTTATTTGTAAAAGATTAAAGACCTCGTTGGTCTAGTGGCAAAGCACGCCTGGGTTGTTCCTGGTATGGCAATAGGCTCGCCCCTTATTACATGGGACCTAATATCGTCGGCGAAAAGTGGGTGTACTCAGTACACCTATGCCACCCCCGCTTGGGGAATATAGGCGTGACCGTGTATTTATATATTAAAGATGTAACAAGTATGGATTTTGCAGCAACGTTGATGTGGCAGGTACAGTCAACTTATGTCTAACGAATATTCTTGTACAAATAATATATCGGTGCTTTTCGCGGTAAAATGTAGCATTTTTTGAACGATATTTTATTTTATTATCTATCTTACTATGTATATTATGTATATGACGCCAGATTCTAGATAAAATAAATTACTCTAATTAGATGAATAATTAAAATAGCGCCATCTAGTGGCAGTTTTGCGAGCGATGGTCCGTGTGTGTGTGATTTTTTTTTTTTAATTAAAATAGCGCCATCTAGTGGCAGTTTTGCGAGCGATGGTCCTATAGTGCGACCTTAGTGTGTCAATGATATTTTGGTCCGCGGATGAAATTGACAGGGGGTGTTGGCGCCAACGACAATTGGCGTTGGTGTGAAATTAGGGTTATCATTTAGTAAAATTTTCCAACTTCCAGAAAATATTTCAACAGTTCGGCGTGCATGGTTACTAATTACAAAAAAAAACTTGAGTAAAATTCATTGTAAACGGCAACTCTGCAACTGTCATGTAGTAATATTGCACTTGATGACCGCGCTAGTTCCGAGATTGGCCACGGGCCATAGGTTCCTTTTCAAAGTGTACTTTTTTTTAAAGGCTCACCACTCCGCTCCAATTTCGACCACGCCATTGCCAAAAGTCACAGATTGGACTCGGCCGCCGATCCTGTCCAGCGCCTCGAGCGCAAGCACTCGCCGACCAGCTCTGCACAGTGCGGATGCAGCTGTGGCGCCGGCAGAGCCCAGCCCGATGATTATAGTATCATAAGTTTGGTCTGGCAACACAGCGCTGAAAAAAGATTAACGGTCAATTTCAAGAGAATGCTCGTTGGTTCGGGCCTATAGAAAGAATGTGGAAAAAAGAATGACATAATAGATATGCAATGCGAAAATGGAACGATATAGGTACCGGGGAAGACCTATCTTACCATGACCAAATAGGCCGTCTCTTATCTGATGGGCATGTCAAAAGTCTCCGTAACAGGCGAGCGAGTATGAGACGAACTATGAGAGTGGAGGAAGACAAAGAGGTATGTAAGGAAAGAACCTACTGGAATTCTGTACTCTGCCTATCCCGCAAGGAATCTGGCGTGATTGTGCAGATAGATATAGATAGGTAGAATCTTCTTATACAGCGCAATGCCTATTGCGCTATATAAGAAGATTCTTGTTTTTTTTTTTACATTTACCAGCCGCTACCGCCCGCGGCATATTCTCACCGATGCCCTTACTTCCCTTGTTTTGAATGCAGATACCGCACTTAGGATCAGACACCGACCTCGCCGGCGAGGTCGAAGATTCTGTTGCCCGCAGGCCGGTGCATAGCACCAAAACGAGACACCTATTATACGCCTTCCCTCATAGCGACTGCCCAAGCTGAGGCCGTTCCTCCTTGACGTGCTCTCGAGCTGGTTGCTACCTTGCCCTGCAAGCTCGCAATAAATAAATAAGTTGGATAAATTTTATACAACGGTAACTCCAGCGAATTGTCATGTAGTGACATTTCAATTGATAACAACGTTAATGAGTTCGGCCACTTTGCGAAAGATATTTGTCGGACTATATTGGGATATTGGACATCCCTAATGACAGGTGTCACTTGTCATCTTTATATAGAAAATTATTTATATAGAAAATAGAGTGTCATCATCATCATCATCATCTCAGCCTATACTTGTCCACTGCTGAACATAGGCCTCCCCAATCGCTTTCCAGCGTAACCGGTCCGATGCCACCTGCATCCAACGACTTCCTGCGATTTTCACAAGATCGTCGGTCCATCTGGCAGGTGGTCGTCCCACGCTGCGCTTGCCAATACGTGGTCTCCACTCTAGAATCTTTCTGCCCCAACGCCCGTCCGATCTTCGCGCTATGTGGCCCGCCCATTGCCACTTCAGCTTGCTAATCTTAACGGCTATGTCGGTGACCTTGGTTCTTCTACGAATCTCTTCATTCCTGATTCGATCACGTAGAGAAATGCGGAGCATAGCTCTCTCCATAGCTCGCTGAGCAACTCTGAGCTTTTTTATGAGACCTATTGTAAGAGACCACGTCTCTGATCCATATATCATCACTGGTAACACACATTGACTAAAAACTTTAGTCTTTAGGCACTGAGGTATTTTGGATGAGAAGATGTTGCGCAGTTTCCCGAACGCTGCCCAGCCGAGTTGGATTCGTCGATTGACCTCTCTCTCAAAGTTGGACCTACCTAACCGGACTACCTGTCCCAGGTAAATGTATTCGTCGACAACTTCAAGAGTAGAGTTCCCAACGGGGAGTGCGGTGGGTACGAAAATAGAGTGTGTGTATTCGTAATCATTTTCCTCCTAAAAGTCTTGACCGATTTTGTTAAATTTTTTGTACGTATGGGCTGATCTGGATGGTTCTTAGCTATAGTTGGACCCGGTAGATGGTGCTATTGTCGACCGAATGCGAAGCCACGGTAAACTCAAAGTCAAAGTCAAAAATATTTTTTTTTTGTATAGGCCAATACAATAGCGCTCACAAACGTCAAAATTATTATAATTTTTACATCTACCAATGTATCGGAACACGGCCTCCACTGAGAAGATCCGGCGAGAAACTTAGCGGGCTAGTCTTTTAACCTAATTTGTTTGCCCTTTTGTGATAACCATTTTTTCTTTTTCGAAATTGTATTATACAGCATTGTTTAATGTGATGCTGATTGAGGAACTGCTCAAACCCAATCTGTTTTATCGTCAAATTTATCCGAAAATCTGTAATACCCTTTCTTACACAGTCTAGTGTTGATTGGCTTTTTATACTTATTGATGGGCATGTTTCGGGGATCTATGGGTAATTTGTTGTAGAAACTGCTAGTGTAACATACATGAAATCAAATTAAAAAAAAACACCGTCACGCCTATATTTCCCAAGCGGGGGTAGCAGAGGTGTACTGATTACACCCACGTTTCGCCGACGATGTTAGGTCCCATGTAATAGGGGGCAAGTCTATTGCCACATACCGGGCATAATTCCAGACTCCGGACTCGTACTGGGAAGTTCAAATTAAAATTTCTAAAATTCCATTCTTGAGGTTTTCACTCTAAAGCAACATGTATATCAATTCTCTAAGGCGACCTCACACATGAGCCTATAGGTACTTACGGAGATGTCCCCCCACCTTTGAGAACTGCCAACACAACGAACGTCACAGCGCAAAGCAACATTGTGATTTGATTAACACATAACTAGCAACTGATATATATTCCGCTGTATTATCAGATGTCACTTAATCATAACACGGTCTTAAATGAGGTCAAGATGAATAATCAACGGTAGGTACTTGGGACCCACGTATGATGTAATATAAAAAATACCTTTGTAAAAACAAGTTTTACAGCAACGAAGACATACTCGTATTGCTTAGTTGAGAAGTTCCTATAGATTCCTTCCAGCTCCATTCTCAGAAATAAGGCACCATCTGGGTCTTAAGTACTAGTCAAGACAAATCCAACGAGCCTAAACACGGTGGTGGTTCCATTGGTCATCTTCTATGGACTTCATCACAAGACCTGGAACACTATCAGGCTTGTCAATACGAGGCATGCCTTTTAAGTTTTGTCGTTTGAAGAAAAAAACACAACTAGAACCTTATAGTACTTTTTATTGTTTTTCAAAGTATTCACCACGTAGCTTAATATACTTTTCCATTCGCTCAAATCAGTTATTATAACATTTATTCCACTCTAAAGTGGGGGTGTTCAAAATGGCTGACTTGAAAGCGTCGACTGCTTCTTCACCGGACTGGGACCTTTGACCACGAAGACATTTCTTAATTTAAGGAAATGTAAAGAAATCGTTAGGGCTTAGGTCAGGACTGTATGGAGGGTGGTCAAGAATTTCTACTTTTTCCTGCTTCAAATACTCAATCGTTTGACGAGCGCTGTGTGAGCTTGCGTTGTCGTGGTGCAGGATGATGCGTCGCTTTGAGTTAGATTTTCGAAGTTCGGCGATTGTAGTAAACAAACTATGGTATACTACTCTGCGTTAACCGTTCTACGATCTTCAAGTGCAATAGTCACAACATGGCCGGTTTTTCCAACGAACGTGGCCACCATCTTCTTTGAAGTGCTTCGAGAACGAACAACTTTAGTCGGCTTTGGATCGTCATGCAAGACCCAGATTGTAGATTGTTGTTTGGAATCAGGATCGTAGGCATAGATCCAAGATTCGTCACCACTGATGATGTCGTAGACGTGATTTGACTCTCCTCGGTTGAACCTTTGCAGAGTTTTCTTACACCATCTGACGCGGGCCGCCTTGTGATCGTCGGAAAGCAGATGCGGTATCCAACGGCAAACTAGCTTTCTCACACCAAGCGTTTCATGCAAGATCTTCTGAATGGTTGTCCCTGAGATGCCTAATAGAGTAAAGCCTCTATCTCTCGATACGTCACATGACGATCTTCGAGAATTAGTTGTCTCACAGCAATGATGTTATCTTCAGTGAAGGCGGATTTTGGGTGTCCTTCGCGAGATTTGTCACTAACACTAGTATGTCCACGCTGGAATTCTAAATACCAGTGTTCGACAGTCCGCAGACATGGGGCTTAATCACTGAACACAGATGTTAGCTCTTCAAAACACTGAAGCCGTGTCAGGCCTCTTCTAAAGTTGTAGAAAATTATTGCACGAACATTTTCCTTAGAAAGATTCATTTTCGTACGTAACCTGACAGATTCCAATCGACGCTGTGACTAAACAATAGCATTAATCCTAATACTTTCAACTGTTTTGAGATTCAAAATTTAAACACATTCGAATATAGAACAGTTCCAAATTCAACATTGCCGGAAAATATGGAAACGACAGAACTTAAAAGGCATGCCTCGTACCAATCTAACAAGCCTAACTAAACACTAGGGGGTTATGTTGTATATTTCACATGTTCCTATGGCCTCCTTCCGACTCCATCATCAGACCAGCTTCATGGTAAAATTCTATTGCATTGTCACCGAACTTACATACCGTACGCCAAATATTTAATAATTTTCTCAATGCCGCGTTACCGAATGGTCATGGGCGGTTCCTCACCTATCCCACGAATGTGTAAACTGTATAATACTCGTAAGTACAGAGGGCCTAGACAAGTTGCAAGCGTTTTGTTTCTATTCTCTTGTCGCAATCGATAGCGCATTGTTTTGACCACGTGACTTTTCGTTGCAAAATGTCATTCCCATACATTTTTCCGCTTTCTATTAGCGTTAACGACTGTAGATGTGTAGATTGTCAACTTATATTAGATATCCATTTCGATAGTCTTTATACATTTACTACGAACAGACGAAACAATCAATCAATCATTTATTTTGTAAACAGGTAGTGTGTACAGACAGATGTTGATATCTTAATGTAGACCGCTATATTTTGCCAGTAGTTGGCGTACAAAATTTGGGTATAAGTTGTGTCACGATTTCCGGTTACAAATGATTTATTTTGAATTGTAAAAGTTTTTATCTGACTTTTAAATGTTAAAGACAATAAATAGTTCATTTGATTTGATAATTTAACGTAAGCGCTGATTATAATGGTATCTGATTTGACTCAACTAAAAGTATAAATTGATTCGGCCGGCCATTCTTAAGTTAACAGTTCTGGGCCCTTATTCGCTATGACAATTTAAACACGAAACAAGACGTGTTATCAAACATACGTGTTATTGGCGTGGAATGGAATTCTGTATGCCACTGTCAGATTTGAAAACATGACAAGGCTCGTCACACGCCATGTTTCGAACTGTCAAAATAACACGCTCCGCGCTTGCGTGTTATTGAAAACATGTTAAAAACTTGCTAAGGTAATTCAATGTAAACAAACATTATTAAATAGTTTTATTGCAATTTAAATGATATATTATGATCATCGCGTCGTCGTTGTACTAATAAATTATTACTCATAACCAGTGACATTGGAAAATTGTGGTGGCTCATCTATTAAAGTGAACTTCTCAATTTCAACAATAGTGTACACATTTATCTTAAAAATATGGTGTTTTGTTTTAGTTTGTAGTCACAATGAACCGGACGAAAGCTTCTACAGTCCAATTAGCATATTTACCCACCCATAGGTGGAATCTGGGTACATCAATTGTTCTCCTCAAGGAAGGTCATCGAGAAATGTGGAAAGACCTAACCTACCAATTAAATGCGTTAGGAGGCCCATTTAAAACTGTAATCATAAAAAAACAGGTACGTATCTACTAAAATAAATGTGACTTTTGTTATTTTATAAAGACAAATAATTTGTGGTGTGCTTTTACACATATACATTATTGATTTTGTGGTGAATATAATTTTTTGTATCATTGATTTAATTATAGGGCATAGGTGGATGATGTTGACATAAAATAACATAATAGGCTATTTTTCATTATCAATTTTCATTACAAGTAGAATGTAGGGTTATTATAATGCATTTTCTATTAGTGAGTCTTAATTGTTCATCAAATAATGTGTTGCATATATTATGAAGCACTAATTTTGCATCTAAAATCATATCTTTCATATGAAACTTCTTTTACAGAATTGCTGATGGTTGAGAAAATTAGAACACCCAAGTTGACCCATTCTTGTAGAGGAAGATGTGCGGTGATGTCATGTGTGATGGGAATTTTTATACTTATGAATGAAAGAAAAATGTTTTTATTTCAATTTGTTTTTCAATTATAGCTGCATAATTATGGTGTGGTAACCTTGGTAGCAAAGTGGAACCATTACTGTGTGGTATACCAAACTGTAAAATTTTGAATGTTTGTTGTTGAAATCAAATAAAATAGCATTTATTGTGGTCATAGGTTACAAAGATGGTATGTGTTGTTGTTCTGATGAGGACTTACAAGTTTCCATTTAACAATACCAAATGACTTGCATGTGATTATTGATTTGTTATTCATAAATAAAACTTATTGATTTACCAATTACTTTTGTTTCATTTATATACATACCTGCCCCGCAGGGGATCTGGCTTGATGATGTTTTTATTATTTAATTTATTATTTTCTTTATTAATTCCTTAATTTAGATAGATACATATTATATGTATGTATCTATGTATCTGTGTAGATAGATAGCTAGTAAAGATAAAGATACATAGTAAATAAACTAAATAAAAAAGTATACCTTTTAATTCACTGTATGTATATTTGCAAAACAAACTTTAAAATAAAAAATAACCACCGACACGCCGATATTCCCGGAGTGGGGAGCAGAAGGGCATAGGGGCAACTAGGTTAAGGTAGGACCGGCCTCGACTTGGGCTGTTGCTATGGGGGAAGGCATACATTAGGTGTCTCGCCGTGGTGAACATGAAAGAAACTTGTCCGCTGGCCAGCGCAGAGATGCACTGGCCAGCGGACAAGGGATTCTTCCACGTCGCCGGCGAGGTCGGTGTCTAATCCTGTGTGTGATATCGGTATCTGATAGGAGGGAAGTAAGGGCATTGCAAGGGTTGCTGAAAATAAGGCGCGGGCAGCAATAACGGCTGATAGGAGGCGAGTCAAGTGCGTAGGCGACAGCAGTTAAAAAGGGCTTTAATATAGGTGCGAATAGGTTCAAGGCTGAGATCGGAATGGTGCTAAGTTTAGTCTGGTTTTTCTTAAGTGGCCAATTTTATGAAAAAAACATGATGTGACAACTAAAGACACTAAAGTGGTCGGTTCGGACGAAGAGCAAGGATTGGGGAATTAATGAATGAATAAAATAAACTAATTTTGAACCAATTGTATTGCCTTAAGTTATCACATAATATTTTTATGTAAAATTGACCACTTAAAAAAAAACAGACTATATATATGTGTGGGACAAGTCTTTGTTCGTTTAGGTGTGGGTATAGATTATTGTATTTGACATTCGTACGTTCTAAAACTTGGATCTTTGTTTAATGTTAATTAAAGTTGCCTTTTTTATATCTGGCCCTACTTATTTACTTAGTTTTCAAGAGACACATACTTAAAACCATGTTATCAGCACATATAAATATATTTTTACCGAAATTGAATAAGTTGAAACGAATATTCGAAAAACCGATACTTTACCGAAATTAACAGATGTAAGATTATGAACGAATCCAGCGAAATCTCAAATTAAAAATAAAATTGCCGTAGACAACATTCCTTACGGCATACCGAATACCATTTTGTAATTCCACGCGAAGGCTCGTCAAGGAAGCGTGTTCATGTTTACTGCTTGTTATGACGTCACACGTTACTTGCGGGGAATCTCATGTGGCATAGCGAATAAAGGCCCTGGCTGTGCCTCGCGCGCGTTCGGTCGTGTCACTGCGCAGCCCGCCCGCTCGCTATTTTCGTATTTTCGCACGTACGTACGCCATCAGTTAATCGACTTGAATAGTTGATAACGCCTGCGCTTGCGTGGAGTGGTGATCTCGTTGGCTCGTTATACGTGCTTACGTTATTATTTCTCCGCGTCTGGCTCGCGCGTAGCAACTAGGCGAGCCGATAGGTAGACGCACCGTTCTGACGGCGGTCGGCCTTCCCGCGTTTTTCGTAACGGTCGTTTTCCGAGACCTACGTGGTTTGTCACGGCTGTGCTTACGTGTTTTGAGCTTGCGTGTTTACGTAATTGCATTCGCTGCGCGTATGCTTTTGCGTCTCGTGTAGGTACGATTCGCGTATCGCCCGGTGTGACCAATTACGTGGGTTGCTAGGCAGCCGCGTCGGTTAACGGCGCGGCCGGCCTTCCCGCGGTTTTTTCTTAACGGTTATTTTCATAACGGTTTTAAATTTCGATTACTTAATAGTGTTGTATTGTATATCCACGTCTTTTGTCCGTTCGTGGTAAGTCCGGTGGACGCCTAGCGGTGTCGTAAGCCGGGCTTGAGCGGGACCCGAGCGCTCGCCTCCCTCCTTCAGAGGGCGGCCATCTCGGAAGGGCTTGAGCTCTGGCCTTGGGGGCTTCCCTAGTCAGCGCTCTTGATTTCCCCAGGACCCTACCCTTACCCATCCCGCTATCCTATTCTCCGTGCGGCGGTTCTCTTCGCCCCGGAGCAGTTAGGGTTTGGTGCCGCCCGTTCGCCCTTAAGGCGAAGGGGCACACCGCGTCTCCCCGGTAGTGCCACCCCCCCGCCGCCACCCGGTGGGGGATCTAGGCATCGTTCACGCCCGGGTCTTAGGGCCCTATTTTAGTCCACTCGCCCTGCCATTTCCCCTCTGGAAATGGCTGACGACTTCCCTCCCGATTTTGTCCGGGATCTAGGGAGGTACATCGTGCTGCATTGCCCTGGGAATTCAGGGCGACGTACTCACCCACCTCGCCCTTCGCGTCGCCCGCGCGCGCGTCGCCCCCGCCCCCGCGCACCCCGCGCCCTCTGCGCGCCCCGCGACTCCGTTCGCCGCGCCGAGAACGGATTTAGTTGCGCCGCCCCAGACCCCCGCCGACCGCCCCGTCTCGCCATGCGGGTCCGAGCCTCTCTCGGACTCGGATATGGAGGTCGAGCGCGCGTCCGCGAGACGCGCCGTCCCCGCCCGGTCCCCGTCCCCGTCGTTCTCGTCGGAGGACGACTTCTCCCGGCCCCTCCGGCCTCCGGCCGTCTCCGTTTCCGTCTCCCAACGCGGCCGCGAGGGCCTCCCCCCTCGCGCGCCCTGCACGTCCGAACATCACTCCCCCGCCGCTTGTCATTCAGGACAAGAGCGCCTGGGAGCGCATCTCTAAGGCGATTTACAATCGCCAAATAAATTACACGCACGCGCGTTCCACCGCGCAAGGCATAGCCGTCAAGGTGGCGTCTTCGGACGACCACCGACGGCTATCCGCTTTCCTGCGATCGAACAAGATCGCATATCACACATACACCCTGGAGGAGGAAAGGGAGCTCAGGGTAGTAATCCGCGGTGTCCCTAGGGCGCTGGACACCGCCGTCATTAAAGCCGACCTCCAGTCCCAGGACCTTCCTGTGCGCCAGGTGCACAGAATGGTCAATGGGCGCTCCAAGGAGGCCTACGACATGGTGCTGGTCGTCCTCGACCTCACCGAGTCCGGCCGTAGGGTCTTCGACCTGAAGGCCGTGTGCCACATCTCTGGCCTCTCCGTGGAGGCCCCCCACAGACGTGGCACGCCCGGGCAGTGCCAAAACTGCCAGCTATACGGGCACTTTGCCCGTAATTGTCACGCGCGCCCTCGATGCGTGAAGTGCATCGGGGACCACGCGACGTCCCAGTGCGCCCGTTCGAAGGAGACGGCGGCCGAGCCCCCCAGCTGCGTCCTCTGCGGCACTAAGGGGCACACCGCGAACTATCGCGGTTGCCCCAAGGCCCCGAAGGGGAAGCGCGGCCGGGCGAGGCGCGGCGGCCGCCGCCGCCCCCGCGCGGTTGCCTCCCCCCCCCCTCTGCGCCCTCAGCGCAACACCCCCCAGCGCCAGCGACCTCAGCTCCCAGCGCTCCCGCGCCACTGAAGCTGACCCCCCCTCTCCCGCCGCTCAGGCCGTCTCTTGGCGCCAA
The DNA here is from genome assembly GCA_905147815.2 of Phalera bucephala. Taxonomy (NCBI): domain Eukaryota; kingdom Metazoa; phylum Arthropoda; class Insecta; order Lepidoptera; family Notodontidae; genus Phalera; species Phalera bucephala. The sequence continues at coordinate 9,925,088 of LR990637.1, read as the reverse complement.
CGCGTGGGTGAAGCCGCTGCCCTACACCGCGGCCTCCCACCCGTCAGTGGGCCCTGCCCGCCCCCCAAAGCGCGCGCCGGCGATCCCGCCGGGGCGGCTTGTCCCCCTCCGCCCACTAACGTCAGTCAGGATGTCAACCTGATCATGAACGTCTCGGTGGTGATAAGCCCCGCACTATACCCCAGAGTCCGTGAACTCGCCCTCCAACTCCGCGCCGCCACCAACTTGGCGGACCAGGTTCTCCTGGCCGCGGAATACAGGGACGTCTATGACGTCCTGGCGTCCCTTAGAACCCAACCCCCCCGCACCCAATAATGGATTTACGACCTCGGCACAACGGCTTGATCTACAAGCTCTACCAATTGGGTGTGCCGGACAGACTCCAGAGCCCCATGGTTCGTACGGAACGTCGATCTCCACTCCGATCTAGGTCTCGAACCTATTCACGCCTTTACTAAAAAGGCGTCAACACGTCACTTCGCGAACGCATCTACCCATGCGAATCCGTTAATCGTAGCCACCGCCGGCCGCGACATGTTCTCACCAACCCCCCCCCCCCCCCCCCCCCGATGCTTTGTCATCCCTTCTTTCCGCTCAGAATACGGGCGACGACGACGACGTAGTAGTAGTAGATCCCCTCCCATAGCCGGCGGTTAACCGGTGCACTTGGTAGTGCACCCGTCCCCCTACAGCGCCTGTCCCAACCGAGGGTGCCTCTTCGAGGCGCCCTCGAGTATGTCGCCTCTTGCCCTTCTGGCTGGCTAGATCGTAGTGGTTGCACGCTCGCCTTTAAATCCGGTGAAGCTTCTCAAAAGTACAGTGCAATTGCTTGCAATTTGTAGATAAATATTTGTCATAGCTTAACATAACTTTAACTTTATTATAAAGTAGAATAAAACAAATGTAAATAGTTATGTCACTTTCTAATCAAATCAGCTATATTATTGTAATTAAAATTATTAGATTTATGAAGCTTTAGCACTAATTCTGCCTGAAACACAGGACTCAACCTAGTTCAGGCAAACCGGTAAATAATACTTACTTAAATATAATTTCGAATAAGATTATAACATGTACTTATCTTAAATGAATAAATGATGAAATAAAACTATTTTTCGGATTTTATCGCGGTTTATTTCTGATTTTTAAGTTCCCGACGTTTCGAGTGCTTTGCAGCACCCATGGTCACGGGAGGGACTGAGGTGTTAGACGTCCAAAAGGTATAGTTGTTCCGGGGTACCCTCAAACTTCTTATTTATTTTTGTTGGTCCGATCTACGCAGAATGAGCTCACGGTGTCTTGAGGTCTTGCAGTGTTATGCTTGGTTTTGGATTTGATTATATTAATTACCGGATCCCAAGTCGATGGAAGCACCCAGCCATCCTCTCTATTGAAATTAGGATGTTTTTTAATTTCAATAGCCTCGCCAACCATCCTTGGTTGGAATCGGTGTTCTTTCACGAGGATTTGTAGTCTATCAAATCTGATGTTATGGCGGGTGCGGTCAAGGCCATGTTCACAGACTGCAGACTGCTTTGAGCGACGGTGTTTTAGGTCAGCTATGTGTTCTTTAACCCGAGTTTTTATCGGTCTTTTTGTTTGTCCTATATAAGAGAGACCACATTCACAATTAAGCTTGTATACTCCTGCATCTTGTAGAGGGATGTGACACTTTACAGATGGCAAAAATTGACTGATCTTCTTCAGCGGCTTATAAAATTCGCGTAAATCTAAGAACTCAGTATGAATAAATGATTATTATTGTTTCACTAATTTCTATCAACTTTATAGCTATTATATGTACGAGTATGTATACACATTTGTCCGTTTAAGATACGCTGCCTTTATCTGTGAAATGGTGTGCAATTAGTGATGTAAAAATTAGCGCTGAAGTTGAGTGTTTAGCGCTGAGTCGACGCTTACGAGCGTTGAAACACGTAGAAGATGCGAGCGTTCTATATGTGATTCGATATAAGTACCAAAAAATTATAATTATAAGTGTTAAGAATGTAAGATACACCTAATAAATAAAAAAAATATTCTCTTAATCGGATACCCACAAGTGCTTGAAAAATGGACTTTGAGCAGGAAAGACAGACAGAATTTTCACACAACACTTAGCCCCACTCTAGCATTGATTCCTGTGTCGTGGGTGCGTTTACAAACATGAAAATTCACATAGACAAATACCCAGACCGAAAAAATTATTGTGGGTCACACAAAGATTGGTCCCGTGCGAAAATCGAACCCGCGATTATTAGACACAGTGGGCGGAGTAGCTTAAGCTCTTAACCACTGCGCTAAATCGTCCGTCAAGCTGTAATACTGACATACGAACATTGCAAGTTAAATAAAGGCTTGTAAAAATAGGTGTCTCGCCGTAGTGTTCTGCACCGATAATCTGCATGTGATCGAAATAGCTGTCTATTTAAAAAAAATGTAGCCCCGCACTAGGAATTATTCCTGTATGGTGGGTGGGTTTACAAACATGAAACCTACCTATATAGTTTATAAAGGGGTCCAGATCCCCATAATGATCCTTTATATGTACCTATAGTGCGACAAGGATGTTTTGGCACGTGGATGAAATTAACAGGAGGGCGTATGGGGTATGAAATTAGGGTTCATTTAGTAATTTTTTTTTTACTTCCAAGGAGATATTTTAACATAGACCCACCGCACGGTTACTAATTAAAAAAATAACTTTATTTATGGTACCAAAAGTACCTCTATGAAAATTTTTATAGCAAACGACATCTCTTCCACAATGTTTAAGTAGATGGCTGTAAATATTTTTTGTTTGTTTTATCGTTTTCCTAACTTTGTTATCTTCGTAATACTTGACAATGGCAAAATACGCGTCGTCGTGATGCCATAACCATAAAAAAATACTCTTCGACTGTCATGTATCACTAGTAATAATTTTTTTTTTTTTTTTTTTAAAAACGTAGCCCCACACTAGGATTTATTCCTGTGTCGTGGGTGCGTTTACAAACATGAAAATTCACATACACAAATACCCAGACCGGAACAAATAATTGTGGATCACACAAAGATTTGTCCCGTGCGGGAATCGAACCCGCGATTATTGACGTAGTGGGCGGAGCGGCTTAAGCTCTTAACCACTGCGCTAAATCGTCTGACAGTTTTTAAAATTACATGACAGTCGAAGTTTGACTTGAAGATAGCGCTATTTTTTTTTTGCCCGCGGGCCAAAAGTTCCTTGTAAGACTGTACGTAGTGCCTACGCCCGTGATTAAATCATAGGTAGATTGTTTGTCACAAATATACTATCGATAGTTTTGGCTTAGGATGATTTAATTTTGACCTTAGCAACCGCCGGTAAACACCTACTAATTAATCAATTGGCCAAGACCTTCATCGATCCCTGTTTATCTACAATGATTAGACGATCTCCATCCTGACCTATCTTGTCTACTGATCTAACGATGACCAACCTTTTTCTGCGGAATCGCCTGTTGTTTTGCATTCTTAGAAATCTAATGATTCCGTCGTATCATTGGAATCAGGAAGGAATTAAGAACGAGGATTGGACTATTGTTAGATACCGGAAGATTTATGAATTCTTCTTTCGTATCCATACTCGGAGATACAAACTCTATGCATTTTTGAAATAAAACTATTTTACGTGGTCATGGTGGTCATGGTCATGGTCATGGTCCCTCCCGTGACCATGGGTACTGCAAAGCACTCGAAACGTCGGGAACTAAAAATAAAAAATAAACCGCGATAAAATCCGTAAAATAGTTTTATTTCTGTAAATGTGTAATATTCGCGTAAATCTAAGAACTCTATGCATTTTTTTAATATTTAAATATGGATTTCTCTAGGGTCATTAATTCACGATTTTGATTTTTAATTACATTTGCGCTTAAAGGACACAATGCTTCATGGCTAACAAAGACAAAAACATACGTGCATTTCTATACAGTCGTACAAAGATATTTTGGGCTGCGGCAAAAATAGGAACTAACGCTGTCAACAATTGAAATGTCACTTCATGTCTTAGAGTTGACGTTTGCTATGAAATTTGCCCAAATGATTTTTTTAATTAGACAATATGCCGACTTACCCGTTGAAATATCTCCTTAGAAGCAGAAAAAATACTAAATAGTAGCTCCTATTCTAGTAGAGCCTAAAGATCCTTGTCAGACTATAGGTATGGTTTTCGTTTGCGAATATTTAATTTTAAGTAACATTTGCACTTATAGGACACACAGTTTCACGGGACACATTTATAAAATACAAAGACAAACAAAAGATCACACAAAAATTTGTCCCTTGCGGGAATCGAACACGCGTCTATTAGACACAGTGGGCGGAGCGGCTTAAGCTCTTTACCACTGCCCTAAATCGTCCGTCAAATGTATTTAAGTAGAAAAATAGATGGTTAGTATTAGTCCTTTTAATCGTACAATTTACTACAGTCCTTTTTAATTTAACTCTATTTATCTATGTCATCACACCAGATCCTTTGTGAGGTAAAAAAGAGAGTACAGAGTTTCAACTGGTTCTTCAGTCTATTTCATTGTGGGTATATTCACGTCAAAAAGGGTTGGCATTTGGTAGCTGGCCAATTTTTGTACAATAATATATTAAACACTGACAATGGGTAAAGGAAATAATGTTTATGTGAATATTGAAATTTTACAACTCTCGTCTCAACATTTTTTTTTAATTAGTCCGTTATCGATATTTATCTTTACAACGATAATAAATACAAATTGATAACCTTTGACATCACTAAAATAATTGGCGAGAAACGTCAAAATCGTAAGATTTCATACTATCGCCGATATAAATGAAATTAATCTAATTTGTCATTAAATACTCCAGTAACTTGTTATTTATCAAAGGTATGCGGTATAATTTTCTTTCCGTGTTATAAAATGGTGTTTCTGGTATTATTATTGACGAAGAAACTTTAACATAACCTATAAACTGGGTCCATAAGAAAACAATTTTGTGCCAATTCAATGAGAAATCATCCATTTTCACACTGAATACACGTTTTATTCTATTATATTAATTAAAAAAATAATCGTGGATCATTAATTGTAAGTAATTTTTAGTTGAATAAAGATAGATTTTAAACATTGTTTTGATTACAGATCTTTTTGCAATAAGATGTTAAACAACTTATATAAGGAATACTGAACGTTATGCTTGTGAGATATAGCTCAAATTCTATCAACACGAAGTATGTCAATAAATGAAATATTTAATTGTTTTTTTTAGCATGTTGATCATGAAGATTATGTTTTTTTTTATTTTCATCTATACAAGGCAGTGTACCATATTTTGGTGGCATTCAAATTATGAAATAGATCAAAATTAGTATTTAATTACTAAAAAACTTAATAAAATCTCTCTTAAATGGGGTAATTATTTACTTAATTTAGTGTATTAATTAAAATACAATGTTAGGTATTAAGTAATTAGGTACATATAAAATCATTGAAAACTTAAGAATAATAAAAAAAAATTTAAAACAAATCTTATACCTCATTTATGGTATATTACATACCATAAATGAGGTATTCATAAACCGGCAATGTTCTTAGCGATCATTCTAATTAAATTTGTTGCGGGTTCCATAAAATCTTGCTTCTGGCCAAATTTCATTATTCTAAGTCGACTGGAAGATCCCTATAGGTTTTGATGAGTGAGATTAAACAGCCATTTCTTTTGATTGCATGGACTTAGAAGCATCAATTTATTACAAGCCAAGGGACTAGTATTTGACATACATTTCAACTTACTACTTCTAACTGTTCCTAGAAAAAAGTATCATAACTATCGGCTAAATGGACTACAAAGTGATCCCATACGGGTTCAGTTTTTATTGATTAAATAATGGAAGCCTAAAAATGGGAAATTGTAGGCTGATTGAATGAAAATAAATAAAGAATTAAATAAAAAAGACAAGCCTACTGAGTTTTTCGCTGGATTCACATAGAAGCCCCATTTCAAAAGTAGACTAGTAAGTTAAAAATAGAATGAAAACTGCACACTTTGCAAGTTATTTGTGTGTGTGTGTGTGTGTGAGTGTTCTATGCTATTGGCCGCAGGGCCTTTACAGCATCACCGGACAAGAGGGCGAGAGTGCAACCACTATCCTTGAGCCAGAAGGGCAAGGGGCAAACTAGCTCAATGGCGCCTCAAGGAGGAGTCTCGGCTAGGCTGTCGCTACGCGGAAGGGTATATATTAGGTGTCTCACCGTGGTTGTCTGCACTGGCTGGCGGGCAAGAGATTGTTCGACCTCGTCGGCTTCGCCGTTGTCTGATCCTGTGTGTGGTATCTGTATTCGAAAGAATGGAAGTAAGGGCATCGGGAGGGGCGGTCTTTAACGCCGCCCGCGGCATATTTTGATAGGAGGGATAGTACAATTTGTAAGTGTCACAATAGGGTTTATTAGACATGGAAGATGAGTTTGATTTATTATTAACAAATTCCTCCATCACGCTTATATTCCGCTAGGGAGGGTGGCAGAGGTGCACTATGTACATCCATTTTTCAGCGAAGATATTAGTCCCATGTAATAGAGGCGATATACCATGCTTAATGCCAGGCCTCCGACTAACACTTAAAATTGTAAATTTTTCTATCTCAAAATTACATTCGTCCAACCTAGATAAAATATTCTATTCCCCTGGATAAAATCTGTCCTTGCCGAATTTGATCAAAATGTGTTGAGCGGTTTTAGCGTGAAAAAAGTAACAGACAAACAGATAGACAGAGTTACTTTCGAGTGTATAATATTAGTATGGATTCAGTAGACAATTTATGGTTTTTTAAATATTTCTTTGTTGTTGTTTTACAGCACTACCATGCCAGAAACTTACGATACTATAGTCATCGGGATGGGTTCTGCCGGCACCACGGCTGCGTCCACGCTGTGTAGAGCTGGCCGGCGAGTGCTGGCGCTCGAGGCGCAGGACAGGATCGGTGGCCGCGTCAACACCGTGCCTTTTGGCGATGGAGTTGTTGAAGTTGGGGCGGAATGGTGAGTCTGATTCAAATTCAAATATTTCAAGCTCTTCCCCCCTGGCGGAATTCAAATATTTCAAGCTACTTCCACCTGGTGGAATTCAAATATTTCAAGTTCTTCCCCCCTGTCGGAATTCAAATATTTCAAGCTGTTTCCCCTGGCGCAATTCAAATATTTCAAGCTATTCTCTCCTGGCAGAATACAAATACTTCTAGTTCTTCCCCCCTGGCAGAATTCAAATATTTCAAGCTTTCCCCCTGGCGAAATTTACAATCTGTTACAGGTAGTATTTGGATCACCAGGTATGTAAGAGCACTAGGGCAAAGGGCAGCACAAAAGATCCCATTGGGTCTTAGTGCGCTTGAGGCAATTCAGCCTATAAAACGCTAAATATGATAAAATACTCAGCAAATAAATATTTCGATCATTCCCCTTGTCCACCAGTGGGGGACAGTAGCACAACTTTTAGAAATGATTCTTGATGTCCACTGTAGAGGGACAGTAGCACAACTTTTAAAAATGATTGCCGGTGTCCACCAGTGGTGTCCAGTGGCATAACTTTTAAAAATGCTTTCTGATGTCCAATGTTTAAGGGACAGTGGCACAAATTTTAAAATTGATTCCTGTTGTCCAACCGTGGGGGACAGTAGCTTAATAGTAATAATATCAGCGTATACTTTCCTATTACTGGGCAAAGGCCTTCTCTCACAAATCGAGGTGAGAGAGATTAGGTCATACTCCACCGCGCCGACTTGCCGTCTATACGGCGATTTGGTGCGTCGACATATATCTCTTAATATAATGCAGATCTGGAACTTTCTTTAGTAAAAATACTTTTTATACAGTATTCATATGTCAATATTATTTATTCATTATTGTTTACTTTTGTATTTTTTTCCTTCTAGCTGTCATTCTCTTTTTGCTCAACTTCATTTTGTACTAGCTGTTACCCGCGGTTACGCACGCGTTTATTTTTGTTATTTGACATAGGTAGCCCGGCCTTTTCGGGATGGCACGGATCCTGTGCTGATCTAAGACACGTTCATACTAAGTATCTTTAAAATCCGTTGAGCCATGATAGTATGGAGAAACAAAAACTGTCCCGCAAGAATCGTGCATTTTTTCCTTTTAACAAACGGATATGCAAAGTTTTTTTTTTTTTTTAATCGTTGACCACACTAGGAATTATTCCTGTGTCGTGGTTGCGTTTACAAACATGAAAATTCACGTACACAAATACCCAGACCGGAACAAATAATTGTGGATCACACAAAGATTTGTCCCGTGCGGGAATCGAACCAGCGACTATTAGGCACAGTGGGCGGGGCGGGCTAAGCCCTTAACCACTTCGCTAAATCGTCCGTCCGTCCGTTCTTGTCCGGGCCATTTATTGTTAAACACTTCACTCCTGAAGAGACGATCTTGACTTGACTTGACATCGGTTCATGCAAGAAATCATATCTGAGTATCTAAATCAAATGCGTATAAACAATTTCGGGCGCCTGCTATTAACCACTGAAGAGTTTGTTCATGAGGAGATGAACCCGAGTTCATTATCAGTTCATGGAGGAATTTATGTGGAGGCAACATCACACATTTTAACATAACGTTGCAGCTTGCGACTAACAGCAACAAAAAAATAATAAAGTTTTATGGTTTATCCCGCAATAATCCCGGATTGCTTCATTTTGCCGGGATAAAAAGTATTTAATATTTTAAGTTAGGGTATAAGTTACTACTGTACCAAATTTCATTAAAATCCGTTTGGTAGTTTTTGCGTGATTAAAATCCAAACAGACAGACGGACAATAATTCCAAACAACATTGTTTCGGCCTCTATATCGATAAGGGTACACTTGCAGCCCCATTAAAACTTTCAAATAGTATTCTGTGTACAAATTTGGCTCGTTTACAGTTTTATTATATGTATATATAGATCAGTACTAAATAATAACGCATAGTTAGAAATGCATTCTAATTTTTTTTTCAATTTAATTTTATATTTTTTTTGTTATATTTGATTGAAGATAGTATCGGTGTCAAGATGAGAAAGGGTATGCACCGTTGGTTCGAGCATATAGAAAGAATGTCCGAAGAAAGAATGACAAAACTGATATACAATGCGAAAGTGGAAGGGTGTAGGTACTGGGGAAGACCTAGACTATCTTACCATGACCAAATAGACCGGGTTTTATCTGAAGTTCAAGTCAGGAGTCTCCGTAACTGGCGAGCATGTACGAGACGGAAGAACTATGAGAGTAGAGAAAGCCAGAGAGGTATCTAAGGAAAAAACCTGTTGGAACTCTGTACTCTCTGCCTACCCCGTAAGGGATCTGGCGTGATGATATAGATAGATACATATTTGATTGTATTCTGTGCTGTGTTTTTATTAATAACTAAATAAAACAAAATAATATTTTGTCAATAACTATAACATTATTCTTCTCTCAGGATCCACGGCACTCAAAACAGTAGAGTCTATGAACTAGCTTTAGCCAACAACATCCCTGTCCAACCTCAGAACCTTACTTTCGATGTATACCGGTCAGATGGAAGCCTCGCTGATAAGGAGATAGTCAATGACCTCTTGATGTTTAGCCTGGAAGTGGTTGATGATCCACCGGAGAAGCCTGAGCCGTTAGGACAGTATATTACTAGAAGGTAATGGATTCCTTGTTCTAATTATTAATATTTTTCAACAAAATACCCATAAATGTCTAATTCACTGCATAATGTAGTGCAGTGGAGACAGGTTTGTGTCTGCTGGTGGAACTTGTCGCCTACAAGGCTTCCAACTAGACTTAACGACTACCATATTAAGTGGTAAATGGGACCTACGGCTTAACGGGCCTTCCGAAGCACGGACACACTCCAATATGGAAATACTATATATGGTTACCCATCTCACATCGATCGAGCCGAATGCTTATAAAGTATGCTACAAGAAGTGGTAACCGGGATCAACGGCTTAGCATGTCTTCCGAAGAACGGACACGCTCGAAGATGCCGGGACCAACGGCTTAATGTACCTTGCGCATGGAGACGCTCGAATATGAAAATGCCACGAACGGTCACCCATCTCAGGTCGACCGAGTGGAACGCTGCTTAACCTTCGGTCGGTATCGGTAAGGACACTGCGGTCGCACGGCGCTACGATCGCCTTCTGATGGTAATGATAGCATTATTGTCAGAAGAACTTAATTTTTTAAATGATAATTGCTGTTTTATTAACGACCTTACTATAGGCATGATCTCCCCAGGGCCCTACTTAATATAACTGCACAATGCGACATATTTGTCAGAAAATAACAAAGGTCAATGTTCTGCGCCCACACATGATTTGCCCCAGAACCAACAGCAATGAAAAAACACTTGTATGATTTCAAATCACTCATTAAATCTCTTAAGGCATTTATTATTAAACGGACAAGCGGGGGAATCGCAGTATTACACGATAAGTATTAGATTTTGAGGTTATAATTCAGTAGCCATTAATACATATGAGGTTATATTGTGTGGGTGGACATTCAGTAAAGATGTCGGCGACTTCGATATAAGTACTTACTTTGAAATATTCGTATTAGATTGCAAATTGTCCGTTAGATACGGATAATTGCCATTATTTTAATAAAATTGATAAATAATGATGGCATGGGTCAAATGTTTGTTGGTTCTGGGGCAATTTTCGACGATGTCCTTTGTCACATTGTCACGATAGGTTTGTTTAATAAAGCTGCATTGCAAAAAATATTCTCGACGAATTTATCTAATTGTTTTATTGTCACACATCGTTCTCACTTTTATAGGGCTCCCTTGATATGATGCTTTTACTTTTCACTATTAGCAAGATAAAAACATCCTAATTATAAAAAAAACCAGAGGGGCTAACCTAAGTTTGAACCTTTAAAATGAAACTCCTTCCAGACTAATGGACTACATCAAAACGAAATACCCTCAACTCCTTAACGACAAGGACTTTATAGACGAATTCTTAAAGTTCATGGATCTGATCATTGACAATTATGAAGCGTCGACGAGTTGGAATGACGTCACTACGGAGACGAAGTATGAGGAGCTGGGAGGAGAACAACATATGAGCTGGCATAGATACGGGTATAAGACCTTCTTCGAGATACTGTTGGTGAGTATCATTTTATGTTGGTCTGTTATGGACGTATTATCTAGATCCAGTGTTTATTGAGCTATGAGTCGTTCGATTTCTAAGGAGTTAGAGACCACTTCATGAGCTGGTTAAGAGGCGGGTATACGACCTTCGAAATTCTGCAGGTGAGTATCACTTTAGCTTGGTCTCTTATAAGACTTTAAGTAAGATCCAGTTCATATAGAGCTATGAGCCGGTCATCATCTAGTGAGATCCTAGCGTTGAACCGTCAGCAACTGGGTTCCAAAGAGTTGGAGACCAGCACAAGCTGGCATAGGTACAGGTAAAAGATAAAGGCACATCCAGTGTATATTGAGCTGTGAGTACGTAAATAACGTTAGGTCATGGTGCAGCGCTGGTATTCTGGCAGCACCAATAAGGATGTCGTCATAGATGCCAACTTGGACTTAAAAGGATTAAATAACAATCTACTTATATAATTATCCATATAGACATATATTACGTATTTAAATATCTGTATATACATATATGTATACATCATCATCATCATCATCATCTCAGCCTATACTTGTCCACTGCTGAACATAGGCCTCCCCAATCGCTTTCCAGCGTAACTGGTCCGATGCCACCTGCATCCAACGATTTCCTGCGATTTTCACAAGATCGTCGGTCCATCTGGCAGGCGGTCGTCCTACGCTGCGCTTGCCAATACGTGGTCTCCACTCTAGAATCTTTCTGCCCCAACGCCCGTCCGATCTTCGCGCTATGTGGCCAGCCCATTGCCACTTCAGCATGCTAATCCTGAGGGCTATGTCGGTGACCTTGGTTCTTCTACGAATCTCCTTATTCCTGATTCGATCACGTAGAGAAACGCCGAGCATAGCTCTTTCCATAGCTCGCTGAGCAACTGAGCTTTTTTATGAGACCTATTGTAAGAGACCACGTCTCTGATCCATATGTCATCGCTGGATACATACGTAAAAGTAACTATTCAATAACTGAAAAAAGTGAATCTCAAAGGGCTAAGACCCAAAGCCGCAATATTATGTTTGATAGTTACTGCATTGACACTGACAGATGTTATTTATCAGACTAAAATGGCGATGCCACGTTATTGCCTTTGTTACAGATTAAAACTAAACTGTTTTTCTTTTAAATTTTTCCACAGAACACTTACAATAACGGTACTGGTTTACCGAATTTGGACATTAAGTTGAACACAGAAGTGACGCAAATCGCTTGGCCCCAAGACCCTAATGCAGATGTAGTGGTGACGTGTAAAGATGGCGCCACTTACAGAGCGAGAAACGTTATTGTTACTGTTTCGCTCGGCGTGCTGAAAGAGAGGTGAGTAGTTTTGACGAAAGATAGAATGAGAGGGTAGATGAATATTACTCCAGATGACCACCTCAGAGACACTTTTGATGGTTTTTTTATTAATGTAGCCTTATACGAAGAATTGATTTAAGAAGAAAAGAGATGGGCAAAATGTAATCAGATTAATGATTACAATTACATTTTGTAATCATCAGACATGATTGTAAATAAAATGTAATCTAAATCGTTGAAGATTACAAATTGTAATTGTAATCGTCAGTCATTAATGAACACCCTCACGCCATATTTACCAAGCGGGGGTGGCAGAGATGTACTGAGTATACCCACTTTTCGCCGACGATGTTAGGTCCCATGTAATAGCAATGCCATATACCGGGCACAATTCCTGACTCCGAACTCATACTGGGAATTTTTCGTTAGAAAAACTACCTTTGTCCGACCTAGGATTTGAACCGAGGACCTCATGATCTCAAAGCGATGCGCTTTGTCACTAGACCAATGACGCAGTCATATTTAAGTTAATCATTTATCTGATTACATTTCGCCTATCCTTTTGTTTGTTATTTTGTTTTTTATATAAACCCCACACTAGGATTTATTCCTGTGTCGTGGGTGCGTTTACAAACATGAAAATTCACATACACAAATACCCAGACCGGAACAAATAATTGTGGGCCATACAAAGATTTGTCCCGTGCGGGAATCGAACCCGCGACTATAAGACACTGCGGGCGGAGCGGCTTAAGCTCTTTACCACTGCCCTAAATCGTCCGTCATCTCTGAAAAATAGATTTGAAGGTATGATGACTGCTACCCCGGAAGAGGTGGTCAGAGACTTTCAATTATGTTATTTAAATGTGGCCTCACACTAGGAATTATACTTGTCTCGTGGGTGCCTTTGCAACATATAAGGACATTGTTCTGCGCTCATACATGATTTGCGCCAGAACCAACAGCAATGAAATAATACCTGTATGATTTCAAATCACCTATAAATTCTCTTAAGACACAAAAAGTATTATATTCTGAGGTTATAATTCAGTAGCCATTAATACATATGAGGTTATATTGTGTGTTAACATTCAGTAAAGATGTCGGCGACTTCGGTATAAGTACTTACAATACTTTGAAATATTCGTTTTAGATTGCAAATTGTCCGTTAGATACGGATATTTGCCATTATTTTAATAAAATAGATAAATAATGATGGCATGGGTCAAATGTTTGTTGGTTCTGGGGCAATTTAAGACAATGTCCTTTACATACACAAGCATCCAGGCCGAAACATTTATGGATCACATAAAGATTTGTGATCACATAAAAGGTGAGGAAACGTGCATGCCTGTTTCTCGAAGGTGTGTGAAGTTTGCCAGCTCGCACTGGGCCAGCGTGGTGGACTATGGCCTAAACCCTCTCAGTTTGAGAGGAGGCCCGTGCCCAACGGTGGGACAGTCTCTTAACAGGGCTAATATTGTTGTAATGCTGTTGTTGTACGTTTTATATACACAGAATTTCTCTCACGGTGTGACAAATGAAATTTGTTTCTTTTTCTTTCTAAAAATTCTCGGTAACAGACCGTAGTCTGGAATTGTGTCCGGTATGATGGCAATACGCTCCCCTTCTATTATATTGGGGCCTAACTTCTTACGCGTTATGTAGTACACAGTACACCTCTGCCACCCCCGCTTGGGGAATATAGGCGTGACGGTGTTAATATTAAATTCATGGCAATCTCAAAATATGATATTTTTCAGACATACCACACTATTCTCTCCGAAATTGCCAGCAGAGAAAATAAAATCCATAGATTCTATTCCCATGGGGGTCATTGGGAAAGTTATATTAGCTTTCCCCCAAAAATGGTGGTCGAATGACAAGAACAGGTCTAACAGTTTCTTGTGGAAGACAAAAGATGTTAGGACGTTGGGGGTCAAAGATTGGACCGTTAATATTGTGGGGGTCACATCTCCGATGGGGTCAGATAATGTTTTGACAATGTGGACCGGGGGTGCGACGACGAAATTGGTTAGTAAATCAGTTGAGCATCTTAATACTAGCGGTCCGAATAACGACACGCGCTCTACGCATCTTCTCGGAAGTGTTCAGCGAGTGAGTGATGTGAATAATCTACGCTGTTGGCCGAGGTACCTTTACAGCTTCACCGGGCAAGAGGGCGAGCATGCAACCACTACGTTCCAGCCAGAAGAGCAAAGGGGCAACTAGCTCAAGGGCGCCTTAAGGAGTAACGGCCTCGGCTTGGGCAGTCGCTATGGGAGATATACTAGGGGTCTCGCCGTGGTGCTCTGCACGGGGCGGCGGGCAAGGAATTCTTCGAGCACGCCGGCGAGGTCGGTGTCTGATCCTGTGTGCGGTACCTGTATCCGAAAGAAGAGATGTAAGGGCATCGGGAGGGTCGGTGTGAATATGCCGCGGATAGCGGTACTGGTTGATAGGAGGGGAAAAAGTAGCAAGGCTAGGACAAGGAGCGCGTGTCTGTGTGCGTCCTTTTTATAAGATTAAGATGCTCAAATAACATATGTTAGTTGTGGTAATGGTATCCTATCGGTGAGTCTAATCTCGGTAATTGTTTTTAAAAAGGGTTGATTTCGTCAGGTCTATCAAAATGGTTTAGTATCACACCATTGCTTGACTACTAACAATGGAAAACGCCCTTTATTGCCCTTCTTCTCCATACGAATGACATTCCGAAGTGGTGATAGTCTTTGTTACTTTTCTGAAGATTCATCTATACTATAATGGGGTACATGAATAAAAAATATTCTATCTATCTATATCATCACACCAGATTCCTTTGCTGGGTGGGCAGAGAGTACAGAGTTCAACAGGTTCTTTCCTTACATACCTCTCTGGCTTCCTCCACTCTCATAGTTCGTTTCATACACGCCCGCCGCATGAAAAATATTCTGATTCTGGTAGCCCCCGTGATAATTGATATAGGAACTAAATATCTATGTCATAACACCAGATCCCTTGTTGGGTACACAGAGGGTACAGAGTTCTTGTCCAGTAAAGCGGTAAATCATTCACACACACGGTAAAGTCCTAAATGGTTCTTTCCTGTAGGTCTGTAAGAAAAAAACTTTGGGAAGCCTGTACCCTCTGTATCTAGTAACTTGAATAAGTTGTGCACATAACTCTAAAAATCCGTCACGCCTTTATTAATAAGTGGGGATGGCAGAGGTGTACTCTGTACATCCACACATATGGCCGATAATAGGTCCCGATGTACTTTTATCGCCATATATCTGATATAAAACCACTGTATCTGACAGAATTCCAAACTGCTTTTGAGAATTTTTCATTACAAAAAGCACACTTAATCCAAGCCAGAACCTCGTCATCGCTACTACACGTTAGTGTTGGGAATTATTCAATCATTTTTTTTTAATAATAGGACCGTGAAATTGCAATTGCAATTAAATTAAACCCCCTAAAGTACCCCGGAGTAACAATGCCTTTTGGATGTCAAACACCTCTGTCCCTCCCGTGACCATGGGCGCTGTAGAGTGCTCGAAACTCGGAAATTTTTGTCCAACTCTGCTACACGCCACTAGTCAAATAAGACACTTGTATACACACATAATATTCTTTTTAGATACCAAACACTTTTCTCCCCGCAACTACCTCAAGACAAAATGGCAGCTATACAAAATTTAACTATAGGCGTTGCAGGAAAAGTCATATTCAGTTTTGAACGGCCGTGGTGGGATACGGGGAAGATCTTCTTTGCTTTTCTATGGAGGGGAAGCGACAGGCAAGGCTTAGAGAAGCGTGACGAATGGATCTCGAAGAGTGATGGACTTACGACCCCCATGGGGTCCAAAAATGCAATTACGCTTTGGTTCTCCGGGGACTTTGCTAAAGTGGTCAGTATCGGGGCCTTTAAATAAGTTGATATATAGTCGTTAACGCCCGTAGAAAAAGTAGAATAACTTTAAATAAAAAATATACTTTTAATAGAAGACCTAGACTATCTTACCACGACCAAATAAACCGAGTCTTATCTGAAGAAAAGTCAAGAGTCTCCGTAACCGGCGAGCGTGTATGAGACGAACTATGAGAGTGGAGGAAGCCAAAGAGGTATGTTAGGAAAAAACCTGTTGGAACTCTGTACTCTCTGCCTACCCCGCAAGGGATCTGGCGTGATGATATAGATACTTACCACGTTTTAAAAACGGAATACTAATTTAAAAATATGTTAAAGTGAAAACGTGACTGCCTCGTTGGTCTAGTGGCAAAGCGTATCGCTTTGTGATCACGAGGTCCTGGGTTCAAATCCTAGGGCGGACAAATGTAGTTTGTCTAACGATAACTTCCCAGTAAGAGTCCGGAGTCTGAAACTGTACCCGGTATATGGCATTAGACTTGCCCCTATTGGGACCTAACATCGTTGGTAAAGTGTATGTGTACTCAGTACACCTCTGCCACCCTCGCTTGGGGAATATAGCGTGACGGTGTTATTTTTTTTAAATGAAAATCTTGGAGCCCTTGCAATATACAGGTTGGATTTTTGGAACGGGTAGTAAGGGCGGCCACCTCAACCGTTGTAGGTACAGGAAAACGGTCTTAGGATACATTTACAAAATGTGAAATAAAAATGAATAAGAAAATGGGCAATTTACACAAAAACTTGCTTGATGCCAATCAATATAAGAAATAGTCTTATATGGAAATAGGTACAAGGTGTAACATAATAAACGCAAGACCTCAGACACCCCGGTTAGAGAATTGTTTCATAAATTCAAAACGAAAACCAACTTTTCAAATTTAAAGGTTTTACCCTTTTTTAAAGCACTTTTATACCCCAGTTAGCAATGAAACTTGTACATGTGTGTGTGCGTTTTGAGAAATACGTTTTAGGAATGCATTTGGAATCTTCTTCTTGCTATGAATTAAGAATAAATTTAATTTTTTATAGCGCACTGAAGGAGTAAAATCATTTTTTGCAAATTAAAAAAAATGTAAGATACATTAAAAATTGTTTGAATTAATTCAGTTACCGATTTAGAACAAACTACTTTCAGGTCTTGCGTTTATGATGTTACAGCTTGTATAAGCATAACTGAGGTTGAAATACTAAAAAGTCAGTTACTTTGTTTAGTTTATTTTATACGTACATTCTTCAAGGTCAACAGCCACGATGATTTCTTACAAAAAGTATAAGATTTCTGTCTGATGAATAGTTAATAATTTTATTACAGTGCACACGATCTGTTGTGTGCGTTTTCTCAATGATAGCTACTCCGAACATGCTTTACCATTGCAAGCGCCCCACGTTTTTTCTTTTAAATTGTTTTGAAGTTTACGTCCTACGTTTTGAGTTTTAAATTATTTTTTACCGCGTGGTAGGGTATTCTTCACTTCTAAGGCTATTCTAATTTAGTGTCTATTGCGTATTTCATAAATTTAGTGATAATACATATAAACATCACGCATACCGATTAACTACCTCATTTTATTTACAATAATTTTTACTAAATATAGTCTGTAAATGTAGAAATAAAACTAATCCGTCCGTTCAATTTACGGGTTCTAGTCCTATACAAATAGTATGAAAAAAAAACCTATCTTTTACGGGAGATCTAAAATATAACACATGCGAAAATAGTATTATAAGAAGTCCTTTATGATGGCTGGATCTGCATAGAATAATAATATCTATTGTGAAGACAAAGGTTCAAAGATCAAATGATGGCATACACCCAATATGTGTGTTTATGTCCTTTTATTAAATGCTTTTTTTCATATTTTATCCGTCAAAAGGAACTTTTTATAATCACTTTAGTGTAGTAATCGGGATAATATTAGGGGGTAAATGAGGATTAATTAAAATGGCTCTATGGTTTTTATTATTCGCCATGGCAATAATACGTGTCTGGAAAATATCATTGTTATTTAAAAAAGCACTCAATAGCACCACACCTAGATTTATTTCTGTATTATGGGTACGTTTACTAACATTAAATCACCTACATTAATTTAAAACCATCTATTTGTAGTGGGCGGATCGATCAACGCTCTACACATAATAGTTTTAGCTGTCGTCAGATTTGTCAACATTCATAGAATTCCAAGTCTCTGACCCCTCTCCAAATATTACAGTCATTATATGAAGTCTATAATACCCTGCAATGCATGCCTGTTAACCTACCCATCAAATTTTCAGACACACAACATTATTCTCACCAAAACTGCCACAGGAAAAAGTCATATGCATTGAAAAAATTACCATCGGGGTCATGGATAAAATTATCCTATCTTTCTCTGAGCCGTGGTGGCCTATGGAGGATACCTTCTTCGGGTTCATATGGAGTGGGAAAGATAGGAAAAGTGTTAGGAAAGAAGATGAATGGACGACAAAGATATTCGGAGTTAGCAGACCCCTTGGTAGTAGTACCGCGTTGACGTTGTGGACGAGTGGGGAAAGCGCGAAATTGGTGCGTATTATATCAGTATTCCCAGCAGTGACATTGCATGCATTTTATCTGTGCGTTACATGGACCGGCACTGGCGTGGAAAATCAACACTCGAAGGTTCGACGGGACTCAAATTTGTATTAAGCTCGCCCTTTATGTATACATTTAAGTTGTAAACATTTATTTTCTATACATAAAGAATATACGATAAAGAATAAAAAGAGCCTGTGAGACAGTAGAGGTTGATTAGTTACACCATTGCCTCAGAATAATATAGAAGCCGCGCGCAGTCATAACTGCACGCCGCGCGGTGAAGCCAAAAGTTCAACAAACGCCCCGCACTCACCGCACTTCCCACCCGCGTAATGTTGGCAGGGCAGAAATATTACAACTTTTTGAAATAAATGTGCATGAAACATAAGAGTACATGATAATAAAATCATTGTTGCGGTAACGTGTATTTTAATGCAAAATAAACTTAAGAAATAGATATACTTGTTCTATTAAGGTTTATAGTCATTTAATGTAGGGAAAATATATTTTCATCATCTTAACTAAATATTAAAACCGTGATGTAGTAGTTAACTATATTAATACCATTTAATACTAGAACTTATAAAGTCCTTAGCAAATAAAACTAGGGAAAAATAAAATTGTTATACTAGCAACACTAACAAAATGGACGGCTCTTTTACTATGACAATTACAGACGGAAGAATTAATTTGATATTTAAATAATACAGCACCTGAATGCGTTAGATACGATGCAATGTGATCCTACCATGTTTCATTTTGGTGCTCAGCAGCATTTTTACGGGCGGGAATGATACTAGGCGGCATTTAATCTGAGACGCGCAGAGCACGTTATTTCGCACGACGATCACAGAGTGACTACTCGCGTGGACGTGTGACTAACTGCTTCGCAGGTAGTAATTGTTGCTTCAATTTGATGCGCGCCCGCGGCTTCTAGATTAACCCGTAACTCAGGTATTCCTTTACCTATCTCGGGCACCAGTCTCTCACAAATGTCCTATTATTCTATTAGATTAAGCTCGTACTGTACTAATGATGCACATTTGTGACGAGAAAATAAATTATTTTTAAAATTATTTTTATTCTAAGACCATTGCATGCATTTCATCACACTATCCACCAGTTACAGTAAAACCTGGTTAAGTGAGCTCTGGATATGTAAGAAACCTCTCCTACTGAGAATAACAATAAGGTCCCGACACTTTTGCATTGAACTACCTCTGTTACAGGGAATTTTCAAACCTTTTTAATGGAGATTCGGTTTCATAGGTTTTTTCGATGTTTACCTCCCATCGTAGGTTCGATAACCTCCCGATTACTTTGTAGCGCAATGGCCTGTATAAGTTCAAACTCAAATCGTTTATTTTGCATAAACCCTGCGGAGGTGTTTACAAAGTGTCATATTTAATTTTTTTTTGAACTTACTAGTCTACCACCGGATCGGAAAGCGGCCTCCACAGAGAAGATCCGGCGAGAAATTCAGCGGGCTTGTCTTTTATTCTAATTCTCCATTCATGGTTTTTCAAATTTTTTTGTATAGATACATACATTTTTATATTATACAAAATCATTAATGCGATCCAGCTTCAGTTTGATGCCTTACTACTGATATATAAGACAATTTTTACATACATGTTATAATGAAAAGCTATAGGATTGTGGGTGGACCATTATCCACAAGCAGCATCCGTTCAGGGTTAGACAATTTATCAGGTTTGGGCAGGTCACGACACGTTTGTTTACAAACATTTGAATTTCTTTCGGACGTGCTTTGTTTGATAGTACTATCTAAGGTTTTGTCCCTCTATAAATAAGGCAACTGTCATTTCAAACCGGCTTATCTGGGAAACTCTATAAATGATAAAAAATCCTAGGTCCCTTGAGATCCCCGTTACACAGGTTTCACTCTAATAGCTCGGCTGTCTGACTACATTTTTCTCGTACTGAAATTGGTCTGTAAAGATTGGATGTTGCTAGTTGGGGTTGGGATGTTTCATCAATTTCATTTATTCATCGGGAAATCTACTAATTTTAAACCAAGTATTAACCACACGCTTACAAAATGAATTTTTAACATTAGAATCAGATTGGCCTAACCAATATTTAAAAGCAAACGAATTTTGACCTTAATTGCATTAAAAGTAGTGTCTTTCAAAACTAGAATGGCCTACGCTAATTTTGTAAATAGGCTACTCTGATTTCTATGGCCTTAAAATCAAAGTCTATAATACCCGTTTCAATATTTCAGGTAGAAACATTACCGGAAGATGAAGTCAAGAGGAAAGCAATGGATGTTATAAGGAGATTTATGGGCAAAAATATCACTGTACCAGAACCTACCGCAATGATAAGGTAAGTAAAAATACATTTCCCGACTACTTGGGGGTCAATATTACTAATTTACAGGTTAAATGTAGACAATGCGTTTCGTTAACCGTTATACAAAATGCTTCTTGCTTTTTAGGCATAATTAGTGACGGCCTTATCCATTGCATGACCTTTGGGCGACAGAAGAGTGCGAGGCCCCTGTCCTCTGTAGAAAATATGTTAATTGTTGCATTTGTCCAGCAGTGAGACAGCAATGACTCGTTATAATAATAATAACCTATATTTTACGTTCTTACCTGAAGCATAATTCAAGAATCTCCTAACCTACGAGCATGAATCAGGTGAACTATGAGAGTGGAAGCCAATGAGGTCCGTAAGGCAAGAGCCTGTTAGTACTCTGTAGTACTTTATGGCTACCCCGCAAGGGCAATGCCCCGGCAAGGGATCTGGCGTAAAGATATAGATAAATGGATTGTGTTATAACAAATAATAATAATATTAACCCTGTTAAGAAACTGTCCTACTGTTGGGCACGGGCCTCCTCTCAAACTGAGAGGATTTAGGCCATAGTCCATCACGCTGGCCCAGTGCGGGTTGGCGAACTTCACACACCTTCGAGAAACTCTTAGGCATGCAGGTTTCCACACGATGTTTTCCTTCACCGTTAAAGCAAGTGATAGTTAATTTTTAATAAGCACATGTTTTCGAGAAGACAGAAGTGCGTGCCTGGGTTTGAATCCGAGACCTCTGACTTTGCAGTCCAATGGTCTAACCACTAGGCTATCACTGCTGATATACACTACACTAGGCTATAACAAATAGCTACGGATAAAATAAATAGTTCAAAAACTATTTATTTAATCCTTAGCTAAATAGTCATATCAAGTTTTTTCTACTCAGGTCGTTCCGTGAGGCCCCAGGCGATTGCCCTGCTCGCCACTCCCTAAGGCCGCCACTTGGCACACATTATAAGCGTCCTGCTTGTTAGCCATAGTGCATTTTAGGTATCCCGCCATCCTAGGCATTTTTAAAACTCCCTCATACCCGGTGCCATTATGTAATTTTACGAACATAGCAGAATCAATTCACAAAAATTAAGTGGCTACCTAAAACGTGGCAGCATTTGTTTGGGACTAAGCCCGCCATATCTTCCCACCATTGTAACGCATGAAAGGTCTCCTCAATGCTCTCCTTAAATGACACCTAGGTTTGAACCTTGGGGTGTCGCGGGGAGTGCTTTAATTGTTCCAAGACAACAAATTTAATTAGAAAGAAAGAAAACAGGAGTAGGAAAAACATAAAAATTCCACTTCCCTCCATTGCAAAGCGGGAGACACAAAAAAATCAGACATAGAGACTTCAACTAGGATAAAATATTAACAGTGTCTATTTGGTTATTAACGTGGCAGCGTGACAGGAGCTTTCATTGTGACAGCTTCGTCCTAATTATTTTCCTAAGATTCACATGTTTTACCCGGACTTTTGGATGGGTTGCTTATTGCACTCATTTTTATTATTATCAGCTTTCGATGGCCAGATTCTAACTACGGGGTTTATGGTCCAAGTTTGCGAATTTTTGTTAGTCGAATTGGTCAAGCAAATAAATGGGGAAACTCGGTATCAAACTTTGCCCATCTTGTCCCGCATGATTGATCTACATTAATGCGTCCATCGATTTAAATAGGGTTACTTGTAAAATACTAATAAACTATATACTACTCTCTCCTTGTCGTCTCCTCTTCATATACTTTGTCGTGTGTCAGTAAAAAAAATCTATGAAATAGCTGCTTTATATTTCGCTAAAATGAAAATATCTCAGAACAAAAGTTGTTATTCGTTCATGATGTAAGTCACCTAATTCTGCTAGGTTATTAGTGTTTTACAAGTAACCCTGTATAGATCGTAAGACTGGATTAGACATGGATTGCTTTTTTTTCTCAGGTCAACGTGGCACTCGAATCCGTTCACTCGCGGCAGCTACACCTACGATGGTATTGACGCAGCCAAGTACCCCGATGCCCGCGTCATTCTCTCCGAGCCTCTAGTAGACAGTAGTGGAACACCACGAGTCCTCTTCGCCGGAGAAGCGACAGACCGGACCCACTTCTCAACAGTCCACGGAGCATCAGATTCTGGCTTCAGAGAAGCCAGTAGATTATTACCACAAGCTAAACTTTAACAGCGTTGACCCCCAAAATAGAAGATGAAAAGAAGTCCTTAAATCCTAACACTTTGTTTGAATCTTATGAAAATATTGACGTAGTAATTGTGTTGTTTGTTTAGACCCCCGATCAGATTATAAAAATGAGCCTCGTTGTAATAGCGCACCTTGTGTCATATGTTACATTAGAACCTTTTTTCAGAATTTTTGAAATGACCCCCGTGGTAATAGCATATTTCAGTAATATAGAACTACAGCAATGGTGCTTCACAGCCTGAGTTTAACAAAGCTAGAAAGCCTTTTAAGCATGCAAAATTTTTAACCCCTAGACTTTGAATTAAGCTAACTATAATTGACTATTCGATGAATTCAGTACACGAATGTTTTGGGTTTCAGTACATTGATAACATGCCTTAAAGACGCTAGCAGATTATACCAACAGAATAATCAATATCCCCATTTTGACCCCATAAGTAATAACCTCCAAAAATGCAGACTGACACATCTTTTATATCTTTACTATCAACGTAAAATATTAAAGACTCACCTTTTAAATGTTAGAGTCTCACTGACATTATCAATTTCTTATCATAGCTAACTATCATACTAGGGAGCTAAAAATAATTTTTAACAAGGGATCATTCTAGAAGTCGCCAACGGCATGGAGGTAATACTATAAAAATAAATAAAATTAACACCGTAACGCATATTCCTCAAGCGGGAGGTGGCAGAGGTGTACTAAGTACACTCACTTTTCGCCGGCGATGTTCTATTTCTATCTGTCTATATCATCACGCTAGATCCCTTGCGGGGTTGGCAAAGAGTACAGAGTTCCAACAGGTTATTTCCTTGCATAGCTCTCTGGCTTCCTGTACTCTCATGGTTCGACCTCGTAATCGCTACGCGCATTATTCGCTACCTGACCAACGACGCAGTAAAACTATCATCTCAATCATTGTAAAGGTGACCGTAGAATGATTTTTAGTTAGAGGGCTAAACTGAGTTCTTAGATTTACGCGAATATTACACATGAAATAAAACTATTTTACGGATTTTAACAACACAATTACTACGATAAAATCCGTAAAATAGTTTTATTTCATAGAGGGCTAAAAATAATTTCAGCTCGGGGTCACTCTAGAATGATTTTTAGCTATGTCATTTTAGGGGTCACGAATCCCACATGAGGGTGTATAAATAAATTATAGTGGGTGTCGACCTAATCTCATTACTAGCCGGGAGATATTTTTTTTCTAGTGATCACTAAGAATGATTTTTAGCTACGATAAGAATCTTTTTTTTAACTCGATGTGGCTTCCAATTCAATAGTCTCAAAAATCAAAGGACCATACTGCAATGTAAATACAATGAATAAAGAAAATGAAATAAAATTGAGATTTGTGTATAAATAGTTATTCTTATACAAAAGTTTGTACTGTTTTTGTACAATATGTAATAAATATATTTAATTATATAGTGGTTTCATTATAACCCTTTGAAATAGAAATTATGAGACGATAGAATTTGTAAAGCGTGACCTTGACATCACACATGTCACCTTTGTGAAAATTATCACAAATTGCTACATTCAGTAATACAAGGATGGTTTGGCCCGCGGCCAAAATCGGAATTAACGCTGTCATCAAGTGAAATATCACTTAATGACAGTCGCAGAGCTGCCGTTTGCTACGAAAGGACATTGTCATGGATATATTACAAATGGATTGAGCACTCTGCGAAAAAAACGTGATGACAGGGATACTCACTTACGAGCCCTACGTCTCTTTTTAAGTAGGGTGACTAAACATTGGTACGAATATGGACTTGTTGACATAATTAACGTATAATTCTCGGGCAGTTTATTGCCGTAATTCTTTCTTTCTACGCATACGCCACATCTTAAATGAGTAGTACTCAAAGTTTTTGATTAAATTCCATTCCAGTCCATTTTATGGGTGACGGTACATTTTTTCAGAATCTGTAAATTCAGCTCCAAATATCGCAAAAATTAGGGATAGTCTCCTAAGGCCGTTTTCCTGTATCTACAACGGTTGAGATAGCTGCCCTTACTGCCCCATCTTAATCCATCCTGTATATAAAGACGAATTGAAAACCTTGTTCGTTTTGAACTCGGTAATAAATGATTTACAGCGTATTTATACCATAATAATAGGTATAGTCCGTATTAGTTTTACCTTATGGTCACCGTACTGCATCGTAATGGGTGCGAGCGTGACACCGGGCTCAACGTTATTGCTCTCACTCATCATGGTTTCTCGAGTTGTTTAAATCATAGAAAATTTAATTTTCTTTAGCAATATTATGTCAGTACTCAATCCATTGTAATATATCCATGCACATCGTCAAAAATGGTCCCAGAACCAACAAACATGTGACCTATACCATAATGATTTATCTGTTTTGTTAAAGTAGTTGCAAACATTCATATGTAACGGACAATTTGCAATACAAAACGAATATTTCAAAGTAATGTAAGTACTTAAATCGAAGTCGCTAACGTCTTTTCCGAATGGCAACGTTGTTATCGAATTACGGTTGGAAATTTCGAATTACGGTTGAAGATCGAAAGGTTATATTCAATCGATTACATTCAATAATGATCGATTTAATTATTGCAAGTGTTTTACATAACGATTTTCCAAACGTATAATACATTTGGAAAATCATTGGCTACCAAATTATAACCTCAAAATCTAATACTTTTTTTGCAATAATGCAATTCCCCCGCTTGTACGTTCAATAATAAATGCATAAAAATAATTTGCAGATAACTTGAAATCATACATGCATTTTTTCATTGCTGTGGGTTTTGGGGCAAATTATGTATGGACGCAGAACAATGTCCTTTACCAAAGTTCTTTTTTTAAGAGCTACATCTCTTTCTAAGTACCTCACCTAGAGCCCTACATCTCTTTCTAAATAGGGTGACCAAATATTGGTATGATTAAGAACTTAATTATTAATTTATAATGATATAATTACAAGTATGTAACTGACGGCTTAGTCCAGAGGTGGGCTCGATTCTCGCACGGGACGAATCTTTGTGTGACCCAGAAATATTTGGGTCTAGGTGCTTTTATATGTGAATTTATATATGTTATATTATATTATTATTTTTGTAAGCGCACTCACGACAAGAATTATTACAAGTGTGGGGCCATGTTTTATTAAATCGCGTATATAATCGTTAAAGATTGTATATTGTTATACTCTATAAACAGGTAGTCTGGAGTTTTGGTGGGAAGTCAAAGAGGGGTGTTGTCAATTTGTTTTCTATCTATCTATCTATAACCTCACGCCAGATCCCTTGCGGGGTAGGCAGAGAGTACAGAGTTCCAACAGGTTCTTTCCTTACATACCTCTCTGGCTTCCTCGACTCTCATAGTTCGTCTCATACATGCTCGCCGGTTACGGAGACTCTTGACTTTTCCATCAGATAAGACTCGGTTTATTTGGTCGTGGTAAGATAGTCTAGGTCTTCCCCGGTACCTGCATCCTTCCACTTTCACATTGTATATCTATTTTGTCATTCTTTCCTCTGGCATTCTTTCTATATGCCCGAACCAACGGAGCATGCCCTTTCTCATCTTTACACCGATACTATCTTTCATACCTACTCGCTGTCTTACTATGCTGTTGCTAATGCGGTCGGTCAGCTTCACTCCGCACATCTTCCGCAGAGCTCGCATTTCTACCGCATTTATCCTACTTTCATTCTCCTTCTTACATACCCAGCTCTCGCTACCATATAACAGCGTTGGGACAAGAACTCCGTTATGTATGGCCAGCTGCGCCTTATGGCTTAAGTGCCGGCTCCCGAGTAGCTTTCCCATCGCACCATTCACTCTGTTCCCTGCACTCACTCTTCTCTCTATGTCAGCGGTGTATTTCCCATCCTTACTGAAGGCGCATCCAAGATATACAAACTCATTCACTTGCTCCAGCACATCGTTACCAACCACAATCCTTACATTCGTTCTGGTTTCTTCCCTTTCAAAAACCATAATCTTGGTTTTCTTCACATTCAAGTGTAAGCCATTGATCATGCAGTCGTCTTTCATAACTGTGACTAGTGTTTGCAGATCAGTGGCTGTTGGCGCTATTAAAACCGCGTCATCTGCATAAAGTAGATGGTTTACCACTAAGTCACCCATATGTACACCTTCATTCATCGCTTTCAGTCTTTGAAGACTTTTGTCCAGATATATTATAAACAGTCTAGCGGACAACACGCAACCCTGCTTGACGCCGATTTTAACGTCAAACCAGGGTGACCTGTTACCACCCACCCGTACGCATGCCTTGCAGTCCACATAAGTGGACTGGACGGCTCGCAACAGAGTGCCATCTATACCATACTCTGGCAAAATGTCCCAAAGTCTCTTTCGCACAACTCTGTCAAATGCCTTCTCCAGATCTACAAAACCGCAGAAAACCTTCCGGCCCACTGCCAGATGCTTCTCTACGATGTTGCGGAGTGAGAAGACTTGATCCGAACATCCTCTTCCAGACCTGAAACCCCCTTGTGCCTCGCACAACATTCCATCGGACTTCACGCGCATTCTCCGTTCAATAATTTTACCGTACACCTTGGCTGCCAAGCTGATCAAACTGATGGCTCTGTAATTGGCGCAGTCATATTGTGAACCCTTGCCTTTATACAAGGGTACTATGACTGCGCGGCGCCAATCTGTAGGGACTCTACCGGTCCTCCAGCAAAGGTTTGCAAGGGCCCGGAAAGCGTCCCGGACGCAAGTTCCACCATATTTGATCATCTCGGCAGATATCATGTCTACTCCCGCAGCTTTACCGTTTTTCATACTTCCTATCGCCCATTCAACTTCTTCCATAGTGATGTCCTCCGTTGATTCTGGTGCCGCAATCTCGCCTTTAGGCACGTCTGCGGCATCAGCATCCGGGTCATCTCCATACATTTCTCCAAAATATTCACTCCACCGGTTTAGCACAGCTTGTGTGTCTGCAAGAATGTCACCATCTTTAGATTTTATCCTTTCCATTCTGGAGCCTGACGAATCACCTCGAGCCTTTCTCACCTTGCTCCAAAAGAGTTTGGTGTTGTTCTCGAAGTTCTTCGCCAGCCTCTCCTCCTCAATCATACTGGCTCTTTCACGCTTTTCTTTCACTAAAGTTTTAGTGGCATTCTTGCATTGCCGGTATATTTCTTTCTTCATCTCTGTCATACTGGCATTCAGGTTCAAAGAAGATACATAGTCCTGCCACGCTTTCTTCTTACTTTCTACGGAGCTTTGCAACTCCGCATCCCACCATGCATCACCTTTTGCTGTAATATGCTTCTTTGAGCAACCACATACTTCTTTCGCGGATTCCACCAAACTCTCTTTCAGGCTATTCCAGCATTCATCTACATTTGAGTCCGAAGAGCCTGCTGTCAAAAGCTTGTCCCGGACTCTGTCTTCATACATCCTCCTCACGCTCTCATCTTGCAACTTTTCAACCTTTAATCTTTCAAGGTCTCCGAAGGGGATACGCTCTCGCCAGTGCCTCCACTTCCTGAACAGACCACTAAACCGCGCAACTACGAGATAGTGGTCTGATTCCAGAGTGGGGCCTCTATACGCACGCGTATCTTGTAGTTTGCTTCGGAGACGGTTATCAACCAGGATCAGATCTATCATGCTTTTTTGTTCATTCCTTCTCCACGTATACATATGTATGTCCTTATGCTGGAATATCGTATTAGACACAAGGAGACCCCTTTCCAAACAAACATCTACAATGAGCTTACCTGCATCATTCACTCTCTTATCACCATAAGGACCCAGAGCAGCGTCGCAAGTTTGCCGCCTGGTTCCTACCCATCCGTTCAGATCGCCACACAGAATCACCTTTTCGTTAGCCTCAGCCAAATCCAGAACTTCCCTGACATTATCCCAAAACTTCTCAAGGTCCTGGGGTGTCGACGAGCTTACGGGAGCATACGCTGCGACCAAAAATACTCTAGTGACACCCAGTTTTAAACGGACCCAGAGAAGTCTCGCATCGCACAGGCCATAATCTCTCACTCCAGAGGCCAGGCGACGGGACAGCAAGATACCCACCCCCATGCTGGCACGACTGCTCTGCGGTACACCAGACCACAGAGCCATCGTTCCATCAGGCAGATCACAGGTTTCACTGCCCCTCCGCTTAGTCTCTGTTACACACAGAGCATCCAGGCGTCTCTCTTTCATTACATCAATCACCTCATGCATCTTATCTTCCATACCACCTCTTACATTCCAAGTGCCTATTCGGCACTCTGCACCCCACAATTTGTTTTAATTTACAATACTCGTTATTTCAAATAATAATGTGTAATGTTGGTGGAATATTAACCATTATGTATTCTTATATGTGCATGAGTGGAGGTAATTATAACAAAGTCATAAAACGTGCCTTTTCGATTTTCCTCAAAACGGCAGTCGCAATTGGTATGTAGAGTATCCATCGCTTTACTATCCAGGGTGGAGTACTTCATCAATATTATCGATGTCATCAGTTTCAACGGGGAGTACAAATAATTTATACTTGAAACACGACTAAGCATCTCACTGGAAACTGGCAAAACACACTTAAAATTAGTGTAAAGCCATAATTTAAAGAAGAAGGTATAGTCCGTAAAAGTTCTTCATTATAGGCACCGTACTGCATCATTATGAGTGCGAGCGAGACACCGGGCTCCGAGTTGTTGCTGTATCATGGTTTCAATGTTGTCTGTGTGTAAGAGTTTAATTTTTTTCTAGCAAATCCATGGCCTTATCAAAAAGACATAGTTTTATAATTCTAATAGAGGATTACAACAAATGACTACACATTGATTGCAAATAGTAATATTATATTTAACAACTAAATAAAAATAAAGGTTAACATAATATATTTCTAAACTAAAGGTGCCACATAGCCGACGCAGCGCGACGGAAGCGCGGCGGTGGCGCGGCGGTGGCGCGGCTTAGGGAGTTGTAATGTACTGAAATGTACCGGAGATTACAAACGAAGCACGGGGTGCGAGACGCCAATACGCGTGCGAGCGAGTCGGTAGTATTGGGCGAGGGCCCGGCCGGCGCGACCTCGCTCCCGCAGTGTGACGTCATAACATGTGCACCGCGCTGTGCGACCGAGCGTAGCCGAGCGCTCCGTCGGCTATTTGACCAAACCCTTAGAGCTGAACTTACAATCACTTTATTACACACTTTATTTGATAAAAGTTCATGCGTTCATCCGATCAATTTGTATTGAAAACAAAAAACATCGCGTAAAACAAAAAGTATTAGAACAAAAGTTGTTTCGAATAAATGCATTAATTATCGCCATGATAGTATAGTCTGACTGAATATAAAAGTGAAATAATTGTTCTATTTTTTTTCATTACATTTAGATTTTTAATTTATTTTTGTTGTAATTTATCCTATGAATGACTTCTGATACTTAACTCAATAATACTGAGTTCAATCCTCTGATTTTCAAAGTTCAAACAATAATTTCTACATTTTCCAAATTGAGGTTGCTGGTGTACAGTACTACACTCATATTTTACTGATGATTTAATTCCTAATGTACAATCCTATAGCCATTATAATGGGAACAATCCAAGGCTCTGAGCTTGCATATTACGATTAAACTGGAATTCCAGACTGCTACTGAGAATTTCTCTAAAGAAAAACTTAGGATTGTTTATAGAAAATGTGACATTTTGTGAGTAGCATCCATCCTCAGAACAAGTATTTGACTTTCCATTTTTGCTTCACTTTGGCCTTTAAGGTTTCGCCTCATAGTCAACGCAGCGCGACGGGGTGGTGCGGCCTGGGGAGTTGTAATGTACTGAAATGTACAGGAGACGCCACACAGCGGCGCGACGGCAAACGTCACGACCCGCCGCCGTCGCGATCGACGCGATCACGAACGAAGCACAGGGGGAGTGAGTCGCCAATACGCGTGCGAGCGGGACGCTGTGTTGGGTGACCGCCTAGTCGATGTGACGTCGCTTCCGCAGTGTGATGTCATGACGTGTGCGCCGCGCTGCCAACCGCCGGACGAGCGTAGCCGAGCGCCTCCCGAGCGCTCCGTCAGTTATATGACCAAATCATAAATGGTATGGCCCTGATTTACAATATAGTTTATTCTGTTTTTACTTCCTTCTTCTTTCTCGGTCTAGTTGGAGTATCCAACTTCGACAAAGCCTCTGCTAACATGCCTTGATAATTCCTAACTTTGGGCTTATAATACTTATTCTTTATCGGTTCCAGAACTTTCTCTACAGGTTTGTTACCTAATAGATGCGCTAATGGATTACTAGTCACTAATTTCGTACCATCCCGTAGCTTAATACTATTTCCACTTGAAGTTGTAACATCCTCTTTCTGTGGGTTCAATACTTCGTTGACTTTAACAATTTTGTAGTATGGTGCTTCTGGTAGCAAATGGGCAATTCTTATGTCTTTGAATTCCGTAGGAAATTTCTCTATGACAATTTTGTGAGGTACCGTAACTGGTTTTGGTGTTTCTTCAGTTCCTTCCAATAATACTTCCTCAGCTACTTCTGGAATCGATTCATTTCTATCCAAATCATTGTCTTCGTAGTAATGGTCTGATGATGTGTCAGCATTATCATCAAAAGTTACTGGAGTCGGTTGAACTAGTTTAATTGTAATTTTAGCTTTTTCTGCAAATGATTCTTTAAATTTTATGGGCATGGATAGTCTAGATGTTGTAGAGATCGGTTTAGGCTGAAATTTAGTCATTTTAATAGTCGGTTTCTTGTAGAAACCTGTCACGATTTTCATTGAAACATTATTCTTTATGATTGAATCTTTAGATTCTTCCGGTGTAAAATTTTCAATGAATTTCTGTACAGATAGACCGTTTTCAACTGGTGTTATTTTAGCTGTACCAAAACTAACATCTTCTGTTACAACCTTTTTAATGGTTCTCCGGAATTTTTCAGATGTGCTAATTTCTGTGACGCTTGGAATTCCAGATTTGCGTTTTTTAAGCAAACTTTTCAGTGTTTCAGTTAATTTTGAAGACGAATGCTTTTCAGCAATATGGTCATTCAATTTAGACTTGGATCTGAAGACTCTGGAACATTTAATACATTTTTTCCCATCACTTTTTGAATGGAGACTTATATGGTGATTATAATTCTGAAATGTATAACAGTATTTATCGCAAATATTGCATGTGAATTTCTTTTTATTGATTTTCGTTAATTGCTTCTTATTATACGCTCTCTTCAATTTGGGACTAGATTTCTGTACTTTTTTCTTGACAATTAACAGTGGTTCATCTTCAGAAGATTGTATGGCAATTGGCTCAGGATAATCTGTGACTTTCCTAACTTTGATTGGTCTTTTACGTTTTAAACGTAATTTAGTTTCTACTTCTGTCTGGTTCCCTTCTGTCTCTGTCACACTCACGTAATCCGTATTACAGTCAACCAATGTCATATTATTATCGGTTTTGTCTTTAACATCTTCAGTTGGCAAATCTTGATCAGACTCTGATTCTGCATTCTCTCTGAGTTCACCGTTTTTATTGTACAAGCTTTTCGGTATAAAAGGATTTTCAGGTTTCTTATCCGTGAAGAAAACATGGTAGTTCCTATCGAATTCGACAAATCCTTGACTGGAATGTTTCAGTTTTATATGTATCGTAAATTTTTTACGAGGACGAAACTCCATATTGCATATCTTGCATGTATAAGGGTTTATATCTTTGTGTTTTGTGTAAAAATGGCCGAATAACTTCTGCGGATGCTTAAAAGCTGTGTTGCAATAAACACAAAGATATTTGTACAAATGGAAGTCTACTTTGTGGGATCGGTCTATATGTTTCTGCAATGCGACATTACCAACACACTGTTTCCAGCAATATCTACAGGATTTCAGCTCAACTGACAAAGGATGATCTTTAGACTGATGCTCCGATAGCTCATACATCGTATCGAACTGTATCTCGCATATATAACATTTGATACTACTGCAGTTTTGTTTATGTCCTTTAAATTCAGAAATAGACAAATATTTCTTGCAATTTGGACATTGTTTCATTTTAATATCCAATTTAACAGTTTCACATTCTTTAGTGAAGTGCCTTTGTAAGCTAGATTTCTTTTTGTATGTATTTGAGCATTTATCGCAGACATACACAACGCAATCAGTTTTTTGAGCATGACGTAGATATAGATCTGATCTATTTGTTGTATACTCGCATCCGACACATACATAGACAGTATTCATTCCCACAAACTGTAAGAGAGTTGACGCTTTCAGTTTCAAAGCTGCAGAAAGAAATTGAAGACAGTTTAACATGACTCCATCATCGTTATTGTTATGAAGTTCTAGTTCATGGTTTCTCAATTCGTGAGCTTCAGGAAACGATAATTCACATTGAGAACACTTATACAAACGATTGGCGAAAGACCGTAAGTGTTTTTTCTCATGTTTTCTATGGTTATCAATGTCTGTGAAGATTTTGGTGCAGTACGAACAGGATACGAATGTGGCGATGTGGTTATCGCGTAAATGGATAGCGTACGCCATGAAATCGGTGTAGGGAGCCGAACAGAACTGGCAGAACTTAGTATTTATCTTATAAATGTTGTGCACTTGATGAATATGTATTTTTAAATCTTCCGAATCTATGAATTCTGCCATACATATAGCACATATTGTTTCCACGTCCGCTGCTTCCTGTGGCGCGTATACGTCCCCGAAACGCATTTCGTCAACGTCGCTGTTGTTCGTCGACATTGTTTCGGTGCTTTTCACTTAACAATTAACGAGTAATTAAAGAATAAAAATAACGATTTACATATTTTTAGCTTTTGTGAAATACAATGACAGTTTATTTTTTAATGCGGCTCGGCGTTTTAGTTTACCACCTTGGATATGAGTCTTTTGCACTTTCAAGGGAAATTTAGGCATATTTACTTGATAAAAGTCACTGTAATTGGAAGAGATCCTAAATTCCATTTCCAATCGCAAAGCAATGGGATTATGACAAAGAATATTTATTTACGTGCTATTTTAATCAGATGCAATCAAATAAATCAAAAGTCAAATAAATCTGAAATTAAATGAGAATTACGTCGAAATACATAAAATATACAGTGAGAACTTTAACCTAGATTAAACCCAGTCACAAAGTACATTAAACACGGATATTCTTGCGGCAGTGAGCAGATAAAAGGACATCAAGCTGGCCAAGATACAAGAAAAATCGTAATGAACGTTATGAATTGCAATAGTTATAGAAACTTCGGGCATGCGAAGTTTACATTCCCTGTACATATTTACATTCTCTGTATTTCTATCCTGGATATACAATATAAATATTGGTCACAATTTTTTTGACATGAGAAAAAAGCGCCTGAAGAATAGCTATTAGCAGTAAACACATTAAAACAAAAATAGCTCAGTGTAATGTTGGTGAGTTGGTGATGTAAGTTGCTATTTACGTAGAAAATAAAGGGAAAACTACTTACACAAATTTTTCACCGAATTTTTAGGATAGTTAAACATTAGTAGTGCTACTGCTTATTTATTTATTTAATACTTTATGCAATATTGGTCGAAAGGCGGACTTAATGCCTGAGGCATTTTCTATCAGTCTACTTAAGGGCATCATCCTAGAAGAAACCCGAAACAAATCAACTACTTACTAATTTTGTTCCAGTGAACAATTTTACTAATTTATTCTTTATTCTTTATTCTTTATTGTATACACACTGGGATATAAATAATTATACAATTTAAAAGTATACAGAAGGCGAGCTTAACTCAAATATGAGTTATCTTCCAGCTAACCATAGAGTGTTGAGAGATGAGAAAGTGAAATAAGAGGGCAGTTATACAATATAATGTACAATATAATTTATCCTTTTTTAAATTATTTTATTAGTTTATTCTTACTGTCTCATATATTTTTAGCAACTAGTTTCCTTGCCTGGTAAGAATATTATTCGAATGTTCTTCTTCTTCAAGTTATGGCTTCACACTAATTATAAGTGTATTTTGCCAGTGTCCAGTGAGATATATAATCGTGTTTGTTTAAATTAATTCGACTCCCCGATGAATTTGATGACAACGATGATAATGAAATTAATGAAGTACCCCACCCTGGATAGTAAAGCGGTGGATACTTTACATACCAATTGCAACGGCCGTTTTGAGGGAAGTCGAAAAGGCATGTTTTATCACTTTGTTACAATTACCTTCACTCATGCACATATTATAACACATAATGGTTAATATTCCACCAACATTACACATTATTAGTCGAAATAACACTGGAATTGGAAAAATTTGGAAATTAAAACAAATTGACAACATCACTCTTCAACTACCCGCCAAAAAACTCCCTATTCGAATGTTGCGTACTGTCTTAATAAAAAAACTTAAAAAAATATGCAAAAAAGTGAACTAATAAGTTTACTACTTTGAATTGAAACCCGTAAGTTTTGCCCGAACCTCAGTATTCGTGCAAATTAGGGCTTAGTGGATCTGGTGTGATGATATAAAAATAATTAAATTATTCTAACATATGTGTACGTTATTCACAATACTTTAACGTCGTTTAACTAAACAAATCTGTGTTACTTAATTAGGTAAAGCATTTTAGAACAAAAGATGTTTATCTGGGTACGCTGAAATAACGTCATCATCTAATTTTATATGTGATAGTTCGTATGTTTGTTATTCAATTACGCAACACGGCTGAACGGATTTGGATAAAATTTGGCACACAGATAGTTAATTATCTGGATTGACATATAGGCAATACTTTTATCTCGAAAAAATTTAAGGTTCCTGCAGTGGCGTAGCTTGCCTTAGACGGGCTCCATATCAAAATTTGTTGGATGGCTCTTCTACCTAACTGCGACGAAACCCAAATGGAGGGTAAAAATTTTCACAAAAGAAAATGACTCGCATTCAATAAATTAAACATATATTGATTATTAGTTATTACTTACAGTAAGTAGAGCTAAGTAAGCCAAACAATTCAAATCAAATACACGCTATTTTCACCTTTTGTCAGCAAACTTATTTATTAAATCGTCCATAGACGATTTCTATCTATCAAATCTATAAAATGATATATATTACAAATTGCTTTTGGAATAAAACATTCAATGGATCCTTATTGCGCAGACATGACCAAAACTCATGTATGATCAATTGATCATGTGTGTTAATGAATCCATGTATACTCATGTATCATATGTTTATTTTTTCCCGGAAAGTTTAGCTTATGACCAGAGTATGAAATTGTCTATCTATCTATATCATCACGCCAGATCCCGAAGAGTTACGGGGTAGGCAGAGAGTACAGAGTTCCAACAGGCTCTTTCCTTACATACCTCTCTGGCTTCCTCTACTCTCATAGTCCGTCTCATACACGCTCGCCGGTTACGGAGACTCCTGACTTGTCCATTAGATAAGACCCGGTCTATTTGGTCATAGTAAGATAGTCTAGGTCTTCCCCGGTACCTGCATCCTTCCACTTTCGCATTGTATATCTGTTTTGTCATTCTTTCTTCGGACATTCTTTCTATATGCCCAAACCAATGGAGCATACCCTTTCTCATCTTTACACCGATACTCTCTTTCATACCTATTTGCTTTCTTACTACGCTGTTGCGAATACAGTCGGTCAGCTTCACTCCGCACATCTTCCGCAGAGCTCGCATTTCCACCGCATTTATCCTACTTTCATTCTCCTTCTTACATACCCAGCTCTCGCTGCCATATAACAGCGTTGCGACAAGCACTCTATTATATATGGCCAGCTGCGCCTTTCGGTTTAAGTGCCGGCTCCCAAGTAGCTTTTCCATCGCGCCATTCACTCTGTTCCCTGCACTCACTCTTCTCTCTATGTCAGCGGCGTATTTTCCATCCTTACTGAATGCGCATCCAAGATATACAAACTCATTCACTTGCTCCAGCACATCGTTACCAACCACAATCCTTGCATTCGTTCTGGTTTCTTCCCGTTCAAAAACCATAATTTTGGTTTTCTTCACATTCAAATGTAAGCCATTTGAAATTATGAAATTGTGTATAATATTTTACGAATTCGGGGCCCCTGTAGCTGGGAGGCCCGGTATCTTTGATACAGCGGATACGGCGGTAGCTACGCACCTGGGTTCCTGTCAAAGACAAAGCGGACGAAGTCACGGGCAGAAAATAATTGTTGATATAGTATTTCATGCAGCTACACTAATTTTTTATTATAAGTATAAACTTATAAAAATGAATAAATAGACTGTCTTAGAAGGGCAAGTCAAAAATCTCCGTAACCGGCGTGTATGAGACGTACTATGTACTATAAGAGTGACAGAACCTGTTGGAATTACGTCATTTCTGCCTACCTACGCGGTAAGGGTTCTGGCGTGATGATATAGATACATAGATAGATAAAGAGAACTTAAAGGTTTTTATTTATAACAGAAATAAATGCTACTTATTAATAAAGAAAAAGAGAAGGCTTATCACGAAAAGTAAAGTTTAATTCTTAATA
The DNA here is from genome assembly GCA_905147815.2 of Phalera bucephala. Taxonomy (NCBI): domain Eukaryota; kingdom Metazoa; phylum Arthropoda; class Insecta; order Lepidoptera; family Notodontidae; genus Phalera; species Phalera bucephala. Next base: position 9,887,096 of record LR990637.1, on the reverse strand, counting down.
CTCTGTCACTATGTACTATATTACAAATAATTTTACAATAAAATTAAATAAATATGTTGTTATACACCTGGTTATAAAATGAGTCATGTACAACAAATACGGTTTCTGTGCGACAAGGTCAAACCCAATGAAATTTATTATATATAATATGTAACTTTATGATTATTTATACATCATGTTTACGTGCAAACAGACTTTGACTTACACGTATTAAAAAATGACGTAGGGCCGTATAATCTGTGGTGGGGTAATTATATTTTAGTGCTGGTATGTTGCACATGTTTTTGAGTCGAATATTGTGATCGCGTTATTTTTGTTACGGTGCGCTCATCTGCGATAAAAGTTTTGAGTCATTTAAATACACTCTAGTGCTCATAGGTGTAAAAGAGACGAAATATAACGCTGAACCACACAGTCACGGGAGTGTGCGATTCGACCTTTTAGTAAGTATGGCAATTTTAAATTATTACGACGTCTATTTTGAAAATTTATATTTCGACCTTGTTTTATATAAATGTGAATTACCGTATATTACCGTTAACGGAAAAGCATTATAAATTCAATTAGTTCAAAAAAATCTCAGGCACTCCTGAAAAGGACTATTAACAGTGCTTATTATTTGAACTTACATTATATGAATAAATATTATAAATTTACTTAGTTTAGTTTCGTCGTAAATTTATTTGACGGACAATTTAACGCAGTGGTTAAGAGCTTCTCCGCCCACTGTGTCTAATAGTCGCGGGTTCGATTCCCGCACGGGACATATCTTTGTGTGACCCACAATTATTTGTTTCGGTCTGGGTATTTGTGCATGTGAATTCTCATGTTTGTAAACGCACCCACGATACAGGAATAAATCCTAGTGTGGCTATATAAAAAAAAGAACCAATCTAGGACTCCCATACACACAGTCTTGCCTAGCGCGGGGACCATGGATAAATTTTGACCATGATTAATATGATCATTTCGGGATCTCACTGTTAAGTCTGAAATCTGTTTTATCCAGAGTATGGACATAGACTTTCTCTCTCTCAGTCTCAAAAAAAAAAACTTAAGGGTGTAAAATACACGCCTGAAAATAACGGGAACGAAGTTGCGGGTGAAATTAGTATGCATTTTTTTCCGTTTTCATTAACATAATTTGTTAAGCTCATTTGATATAGATATTACATTACATTACATTCTATTATATAATGTTTACATCTTTATATTTTTTATTTATTGATACATGCTCCGCGGCTCTTAAATACATTACACTTTTACCGTATTTGTTAAAGTTACAGGTAAAACAATTTTTTTTTTTTACATTTTATTGTACCAACCAATAATTACCCATGTTTCAGCTAATTCTTTTTAAGCTGACGACCCCGTCCCACCCGCAACGAATCACGTCCGATACGTCAAAAATCTCATCTTGTCTGTCATGTCACCACAGCCTGTCATTACATGCCCGTACTAAATAAAAATAATTAGGCCGCTTATAGCTGCCATGCACAAATTCAAGACTTTCAGGTAAGAAAAACAACATATTTCACACATTTTCTAATATTTACAATTAAAAATATATCGACTTTCATACTTGCTACATCATTCTAACCTAACATTTTTTTATGCGTATTATTTTGGTGTTCCGATATTTTTTCATGTCTGTTATTTATTAATATAGCTTTATCTTATCATACTTAAGTTATTTTAATATATATATGTATGAAAATATAGTTTTTCGTTAAATATATTTGTGATAAAAAAATTGTGGGTGTTTCATAGACTATGAATCTTTAATGACATATTTTTTATGTGCATAGATAAATAATGATTTGTAAATAATGTACATATTCTCACTTTATCCTTGCGGCGCATGCATTGGTTTCTACCGCCATTTTAAAATATATTTTTCCTTATTATAATAAATAAATTTTCCTTGCTTTATCCCTGAAGGTGTTGCGAGTGGTGTACTTAATACAATCTTGTTCTATTGTGACTTTTTGGTTACACAGTGCTGCCATATTTAGAGATTTTTCTGTATACAGTGTAACCACGATTTATCAAATTTTTCGAAATCCCCTAGAACAGCCCATAAGAGCTAATGTAAAATGTACCTTTACACTACCAATACATTTATCAAAACCTGCTCTATAACAAATTTTGAATCATTGCAGAATATAGATTGAAAGTATTATTTACCTCTATTTAAAGATTTCTTTCAACTTATAACCTTTACATAACATATCCTATCAATTAATTTCACTTCAATAGTTCCATATCTCTACAGGTTCAGACACGTAAAATTCTTCGTAAAATTCTTTTCTATTGTTGTTTGATGCTAAGTAATGTAAATGCTCCTGTTTGTAATTGTTGTTAGTTTTGAAGTTGCAATGACTGAGAAACGTAAAAGGTGATTTTGTCATTAAATTATGTTCTCATTTATAAGTCGAAATCGTTTGCTTTAACAGGATAAGCAGATGAGTATCTACTTAATGTTGAGGTTAATAAACAAGTTTTCTTACTTTGTTAAAACGAACCGTAGTCAACATATAACATATAATAATATAATTAATATTTTCTAATTCCCTTCAGTTTCGTTATATTGAGGTTATTTCATTGGTCATAGATAACAGATTTCAGACTAGTTTATACATGGTTTCATTTTATAGCCAGTTTCAATATATAAATCAAGGGCAGATTTGCTTACTGTCAGTAGAATTTTGACATGTTTTTCATACAAAATATGTCAAAATTCTATTCGTAGTATGCAAATCTTTAGTTGAATATTGAATCCGGCCGTTAGTCATCCTAGAGCAAAATCCCAGTTGATGTATCTAATGCCTGTCAAACCAATGCCACTGGTAACACAAAAAAGAAATACCAAACAGTGGCACCCCGGGAGTGCCGACAGAAGTGAAAACTTGCATGTGTATCTCTGTACGTACATACACTATATATGTACATACAGAGGTGTCGGTAGCGGTAACAGTGTCGCAAGTTCAATGGTTTTTCCCCATCTCAAAAATGCCTAATGCACCTAACGATGTTTTCACTTCAATAAAAAAGAACATTACGATTAGTCATAAGCATTACAACCGTTAGCGTCCTTTAAAAAACTAGTTCACAATCACTTTCTTAACCGACTTCAAAAAGGAGGAGGTTCTATGTTCGGTTGTATGTATGCTTTTATGCTTTTTTTTTTTTTATGTATGTTCAGCGATATATCCGTCAATTGTGGACCGATTTTGATATTTTTTTTTGCATTGGGTTCAATATATCTCCAAGGTGGTCCCATATTAATTTTATTGACATTGGACCTTGGACTTAGAAGATACACCAGGGAACTCCTTAACGACAAACAATAGGCATGTGTAAATTGCGATATTATGGGTATTACGTCAATCCTATAGGTACCCTACTATAGAATAATTCACTGGTCACTTAAAATTGTAAAATAAAAATCTTTTATAAAAAAAGGTAAACCGACTTCAAAAAGCAAAAAAAAAAATATTTGAAGTCGGTGCCAAGTAAACGACTGCACCAACCAGCACCGACTTCAAATATTTATTTTTTTTCCTTTTTGAAGTCGGTTTACCTTTTTTTATAAAAGATTTTTTTCACTTATAAACTTTCCGAGCACTGTTACGTTTAGATTATGAGTTATTTCTTACTATATGTTAGTTTTGTGTGAAATGGGTATGTATATATAATATGTGACTGTCTCGTTGGTCTAGTGGCAAAGTACATACCTTTGTGATGACGAGGAAAACTTCCCAGTACAAGTCCGGAGTCTGGAATTGTGCCCGGTATATGGCAATAGGCTCGCACCTTATTACATGGGACCTAACATCGTCGGCGAAATATGGGTGTACTCAGTACTCCTTCACCGCCCCCGCTTAGTGAATATAGTCGTGACGGGGATTTTTTTTTATATATGTACGAAATATATTTGTAATGAGATTATAATGTATTTTCTAAGTTTTTAGTGTACGCCACCAACTGCCCTCTATTACTGTTAAAGTATGTTGTTTCTTCCATTGTATTGGTTGTCTGGAAGAAATTGCTTTTAGCAATAAGACCGCCAATTGTACATATTTGTCTTAATAAGTTGTTTTTTAATTGTAATTTTACTGATGTACAATAAAGAGTACTCTATCTATATAAGTAACCTCTCCATAACATTACTAATTGTAGTATTTTTCACATAGGATGGGTAGTGACAGTTCTAATTGCCAAACGAAATTATACTTTATTCAATGCCAATAAGAGGCATGATCGGCTTCTATACTTATGGTTTTATGCCTTAACACCATTGAATTTTTTACCTATTATTAATGTTGCAGCTTCTTTCACCCATTCAGTCTTACTGAATAGTCCCTGGTATAAGCCTCCCCCTTCCACTTTATCCTGTCCTGGGCGACGCTCATCCAGTCCCTTCCGGTCCCTTGATAAGTTCGTCAGCCCAACTTACTTTTCTTTGGCCGTCCTTTGCGTCTCTTTCTGGCATGTTACTCTCCAACTTTTAACTCATAACAAACGTAAAATAACACTGAGGGCAGCGTTAGCAACTTGAAGTGGACTGACTATCGTACCAGAGGCGTAAAATTATCGTACATGGATCGAAATTATCGTATTTTTTAGGATAATGTCTATTATAGATAAATAAATCATATAAATTGTAATATTGATATGCATGCAAGTACTCTATAGTTTATCTTTTTTAAACCACCGCTGTCAAGTCAACAGAACACTGAAACCCAAATGTTTTACACGTGGTACAGACCTGAACTGATTCCCTTTCCACTTTAAGTTCAATAAACGCGCCAAGCTTAAAATTCACTCAGACAAAATTTCACTGTTCCCATGCAAGTTGGGTATGGAACACGCCAAAATTTTGTATTTATAAAGAAGAAATGGATATGAATGGGTAGTGTTTATTGGACAAAATAAAATCATGCTACTGTGATTTAGACTATCAGCGCATGAGTGGAATAATATAAATTCTCAAATTTTGCATCATGATAGAAATTATCGTACAATCTGCGTACGATAATAATATGCTATCGTACATCGTACGTAGGCACAAAATTATCGTATGTGTACGATAATTATCGTACGGTTCCGAACGCTGACTGAGGGGCGGTTCTGCTTGTCAGCTGGCTGGTAGATACCTTGTGTTCTGGATTCTCACCCGAGCTATGATATTCGGAAAGGTCAGTAGGTAGATGTTACTTATTGAAGTGTTCTTTTTATCTATCTATCTATATCATCACGCCAGCTCCATCGCGGGGTAGGCAAAGAGTACAGAGTTCCAACAGGTTCTTTCCTTACAGACCTCTCTGGCTTCCTCCACTCTCATAGTTCGTCTCATACACGCTCGCCGTTTACGGAGACTCTTGACTTGCCTTTCAGATAAGACACTGTCTATTTGGTCATGGTAAGATAGTCTGGGTCTTCCCCGGTACCTACATGCTTCCACTTTCGCATTGTATATCTGTTTTGTTATTCTTTCTTCTGACATTATGCCCGAACCAATAGAGCATACCCTTTCTCATCTTTACACCGATACTATCTTTCATACCTACTCGCTTTCTTACTACGCTGTTGCGAATACGGTCGGTCAGCTTGACTCCGAACATCTTCCGCAGAGCTCACGTTCTTTTTATTCCACTTTTTATTGACAGTTAATAGTAGGCATTGGATACATCATCTGGGCTTTCCTCCAGCACGACTAAAATGACGCCAGGTATAAATTTTTGACCTCATTAATTTTTTTTGTCATCTAGGTATCTGCCCCGGCTTCACACGGGTGAAATACACATAAAACTTCTTGAATCACTCCGTCCATTGGTAAAAACAGTATAAAAATCCGTTCTGCAGTTATTGAGTTTATCGCATTCAGACAGACAAACAGACGCAGCGCGGGGACTTTGTTTTATAATATGTAGTGATAAATTGAATCGACATATTTGGATGTTAAAAAACCATAGAAGTTTGTGTTAGAACTATGATGATTTCTGTGGAAAAGTGTCAAATCCTAACAACACATTGCAACATTCACATATATTAATAAAGACGAGGGAACATATCCATAATATGTGACCCGTTCCGGGGGGAGGGAGGTCTTCAAAATCCCATGCTTGGTAACGGGGGGGGGGCTTAGGTTGTCGTCACGTAGTCAATAGCCTCTACGGAAATCTTGGGCGCAGTGTTTAGCGCTTTTAAAACTCGTAGTGTTGCCAACACTGACTCACATATGCCGTCGTCGTCGGCCGGACGTCAGCTGATTGAAAACTAACAGTTTGCAGTGCAGGGCAGTTGTCAGTTTCTACATAAGTTTTTCCTTCTTGAAATATTTATTCCAATTGTAAACCGTAGTTATGAATTACTACGGGAAAACTAGAGATGGAGGAGGGGGGCTCTGGCATATACAACAGGTGGTCACCAGGGGGGGAGGAGGCTAAAAAATTGTAAAAAATGGGTCGCGTAGTATGGGTATGTTTCCCATCATTCATATAGACAACATTTACATGCCTTAATCAGGGCAAATATATATATAAGTACCTACCTATAAATGTAACACCTTACCGTGTGTGTGTGTGTATGATCTACGCGTGTGTGTGTGTGAATGATGTACGCTGTTGGCCGCGAGGCCTTTACAGCTTCACCGGACTTAAAGGCGAGCGTGCAACCACTACGCTCTAGCCAGCCAGAAGGGCAAGAGGCGACATACTCGAGGGCGCCTCGGTTGGGACAGTCGCTGTAGGGGGACGGGTGCACTACTAAGTGCACCGGTCAACCGCCGGCTATGGGAGGGGATCTACTACTACTACGTCGTCGTCGTCGCCCGTATTCTGAGCGGAAAGAAGGGATGACAAAGCATCGGGGGGGTCGGTGAGAACATGTCGCGGCCGGCGGTGGCGGCAGGGGTCGGGGGGGAGATCGTAGTCGGCGGTGGCTACGATTAACGGATTCGCATGGGTAGATGCGTTCGCGAAGTGATGTGTTGACGCGGTTTCCGAAGCACGGAGACGCTCGAATATAAAAATGCCACAAACGGTCACCCATCTCCGGCCAACCGAGTCGAACGCTGCTTAACCTTGGTAATCGGTAAGAACACCGCGGTCGCACAGCGCTACGAGCGCCTCTTATCTTTAGGTACGGTCAAATCAACACGTCGACCCGCGTCCGCGATGGGGTGCAGTGGCGATCAGTTCTTGCAGTAGTATTTGTATAGATTTGTTCTCACCAACACGTCTAGCGTCCTGCACACGCTATCTGTTCGGCGTCTGCACGCGCGATCATATGAAGATACTGATCGCCACCGCCGACGCCATCGCGGACGCGGCAGGACGCGTTGGTTTGGCTGTGGCGTTGGCCTTTATCGCCTGAAATCTAGTTGTTGTACTTTAGATAATTCTTTCACTCGCATATTTCGTCCCATACACGCTCGTCGGTTATAGAGACTCTTGACTTGCCCTTTAGATAATTCATTCTTTCTTATAGTTCGTCCCATTCACGCTCGTCGGTTACGGAGACTCTTGACTTGCCCTTTCGATAATTGTTTCACTCTCATAGTTCGCCCCATACACGCTCGTCGATTACGGAGACTCTTGACTTGCCCTTAATTCTATCACTCTCATAGTTTGTCCCATACACGCTCATTGGTTACGGAGACTCTTGATTTGCACTTCAGATGATTCTTCCACTCTCATAGTTCCGTACCATACATGCTCGTCGGTTACGGAGACTCTTGACTTGCCTTTTAGATAATTCTTTCACTCACATAGTTCGTCTCATACACGCTCGCCGGTTACGGAGACTCTTGACTTGCACTTCAGATAAGTAGTCAGAGAGTTCAGGATAAGGAGTGTTTGTAACCTATAATTATTTGTGATTCAGCGAACAGTTTTAAGCACTTTTATTTGTCTGAGATGGGTGAGCGTTTGTGTCATATCCATTTTTGAGCTCCGTGGGAAGGTACATGAAGTCAATACCTGTTAAACTATCTCGCCTATATTCCCCAAGCGGGAGGTGCAGAGGTGTACTGTGAAAACCGAATTATCGCCGATGATGCTTGGTCTCATGTAATAGGGGGCGAGGTTAGTGCCATTATACCGGGCGCAATACCAGATTTCGGACTGATACTACTTTTTTATTAAATTATATTGTCAGACCTAGGATTACTATCAGTCATCTCCTCATAAATGGTTGTCGTTAAGCCTATTTAGAAGCATATGTGACTTGATAAGTTCCAACAGCAGGCGTTCACAAACCTGCCTCCACCGCACCGCACTGTTTTGTGTGCGGTGCGTGAATGACCTACGCTGTTGTCCGCGGGGCCTTTAGGCCTTTACCGGATAAGAGGACGAGCGTGCAACCACAACGCTCGAGCTAGAAGGGCAAGGGGGCAACTAGCTCAAGGTTGCCTCAAGGAGGAACGGCCTCGGCTTGGGCAATCGCTATGGGGGAGAGCGTATACTAGGTGTCTCGCCGTGGTGCTCTGCACCGGTCGGCGGGCAAGGGATTCTTCGGCCTCGCGGGCCAGGTCGGTGTCTGAACCTGTCTGTATCCGAAAGATCGGAAGTAAGGCAATCGGGAGGATTGGTGAGACAGGCCGCGGATGGCGGTGGCGGCTGATAGGAGGGAGTTAGGTTCGTAGTCGGCGGCGGCTACGATTAGGGGGTTCCTATGATTGGACGCGTTCGCGAATTATCGGGTTGTTGCCTTTTTAATAAAGGCGCGGATAGGTTCTAGACCGAGATCGGAATGGAATAAGGTAAAGATACATTGACGACGTATGTGCGGAAACAAATTTTATCATTTTCTAGAGGAGACTACACTATGAAATAAAAAAAACTGCTCTACAAGAACATTGTTAAAAGTATTTGATTTGTTCTTAAGTAAATTTTATTGATTAGTTCTTAAGCATTTCGCGTTGGAATAAGAAAATGTAAAGCAATAGAAATGACCTTAGATTTTTTTCTATCGAAGAAATTTCGTTTAATCGTGTATTCCTTTTACTAAATTCTTAAATATACAGTTAAAATCATATTTTGAAATAGTAGATCTGTAATCCATATACTTCTTGAAGTGCGTGGAGTACTAAAATACGTTATTTTTACGGTAGCTAGGTTCATTTGGAAGTTTATGAAGCTTGATAAGTTCTACCAGCAGGTGTCCACAAGCCTACCTCCCCCGCCCCGCACTGGCTCCGCGTGCTGGAATATGGCCTAATCTCTCTCACTGAGATTTGTGAGAGATAGGCTTTGCCCAGCAGTGGGACAGTATTTACGGATTTATTGAAGTGAAAGCTTCTTTAGGCGCTTTGGGCATTTTTTGAGATGGGAAAAACAATTGAACTCGCGACTCTGTTATCGTTGCCGACACCTCAAAAAATGTTTCCTGACGATTCAAAAAATACACACGTAATTGTTCAAATTTTCACTTCTGTCGGCACTCCCGGAGTGCCACTGTTTGTTTGTTTTTTTTTTAATCACTAGATATCACTCGCGATTTCGTCTATAATAATATTAATAGAGGCGCTCGTAGCGCTGTTCGACCGCGGTGTTCTTACCGATTACCAAGGTTAAGCAGCATTCGACTCGGTGGGCCCGAGATGGGTGGCCGTTTGTGGCATTCTCATATTCGTCTCCGTGCTTCGGAAGGCACGCCGTTGGTCCCGGCTACCACTTAATGTGGTAGTCGTTAAGCCGTGTTGGAAGCCTTAAAGGCGGCTTGATAAATTCCAACAGCAGGTGGCCACAAACCTGCCTCCACCGCACCGCACTGGGTCCGCGTGGTAGAGTATGACTTAATCTCTCTCACCCCGATTTGTGAGAGAAGGCCTTTGTCCAGCAGTGGGCAGTATAGGCTGATATTATAAAATTAATAAAATAATTTATTTTGTAATCACAAATGTGAACCATTAGTACAGTACGAGCTTAAACTTATAGAATAGGACATTTGTGAGAGACTGGTTACGGGTGAATCTATGTCTATATCTTTACCAATTATGCGTTATTCTGAGGTATAAGCTGTAATATCAAATACTGTATTATCAAATTTACACACTGCCCACTTCCACGTGCAGTGAGGGAAGATTAGTCGTATAAACACGCCACCTACGCTCTACTTCCCTTCCCACATCATCACTGCCGGGCGCCCCCGTCCGTGGTTTTTTAAACAAAAGACTGACATGCCCCGCCCCTCAGTGTGGCCGGTTCGGAAATCTTCGGAATTTTGGCGAAAAATATATTTAAAAATATAATATAAAAAAATGCAGTTTTTGCAAACGAGAGAAACACAGCGATGCTTAAAGTGCGAAGGGAGTATGTGAACAGTCAGTGCCGCGGTACTGCTCATTGCTCTAGGCTCTGGCGGTAGTAGCAGTGTATAACCGGACATAAACGGGGAAAGCATCCATACATCTATCCTCACAAATTTTCGCGTTTGTGTTACTAGTTGGACACCGCACATTTCCACGTATTCATATATAGTTAGCTATAATTATATTTTCCTTGTATAATTATGTAAATAAATAATTTAGATTCCTCATATATGTCACATTATATGGGACGAAGATAACGCGAGAGAAACATGACTTTATTCACGTATTAACTACCAGGTAACAATAGTTATAGGGTTACATCACCAGTGTCCCAAGCCTGCTATTTTAAACATGTTTTGTAATTATGACCTGCTGCAAAAATCTTTTTTTGTGTGTGTGAATGATCTATGCTGTTGGCCGCGGAGCCTTTACAGCTTACCGGACAAGAGGGCGAGCGTGCAACCACTACGCTCGAGCCAGAAGGGCAAGGGGGCAACTAGCTCAAGGGCGCCTCAAAGAAGAATGGCCTCGGCTTGGGCAGTCGCTATGGGGGAGGACGTATACTAAGTGTCTCGCCGTGGTGCTCTGCACCGGCCGGCGGGCAAGGGATTCTTCGAACTCGCCGGCGAGGTCGGTGTCTGATCCTGTGTGCGGTATCTGTATCCGAAAGAAGGGATGTAAGGACATCGGGAGGGTCGGCGAGAACATGCCGCGGACGGCGGTAGCGGTTGATAGGAGGGGAGTTGGGTTCGTAGTCGGCGGCGGCTACGATTAGCGGATTACTATCATTGGCCGCGTTCGCAAAATATTGGGTTGTCGCCTTTTTAATAAGGGCGCGAAGAGGTTCGAGACCGAGATCGGAATGGAGATCGACATTCCGTATGAACCACGGAGCTCCGACGGCTTTGCGGAGGAAACGGGATTGAACCGTTGAAGTCTATCGATGTGGGAGCGGGCGGCGTGACCGCTACAAAAATCGTTTAATTACAATTGTACCAATAGTCAGCAAGTGTTTGAACTTACGACTATGGAAAATCATAACAATTATTGATAGGTACCGTAAGAATTGGAAAGCATTGAATTAGTAGATTGAAAACTGTCAAAACTAACAATTATGATGAAAGTGATAAATAATTTTAATATCTATCGATCTATATAATCACACCAGATCCCTTGCGGGGTAGGCAGAGAGTACAGAGTTCCAACAGGTTCTTTCCTTATATGCCTCTACTCTCATAGTTCGTCTCATACACGCTCGCCGGTTACGGAGACTCTTGACTTGTCCTTTAGATAAGACTCGGTCTATTTGGTCATGGTAAGATAGTCTAGGTCTTCCCCGGTACCTACATCCTTCCACTTTCGCATTGTATATCTGTTCTGTCATTATTTCTTCTGACATTCTTTCTATATGCCCGAACCACCGGAGCATACCCTTTCTCATCTTTACACAGATACTAGCTTATCTTACTACGACAGAAGAATCTTTATATCATGTTTACGTAACTAGTTATTAATAAAATGTAATCCATTTTACTAATATGTGATTTTTCTCTCTTTCCAGATCTTGAAATGCATTGACGTTCGATCCAAAAGGCACATTTTATTTTCAAAATCCACCTTCCAGTCAACTTAATTCTATTAGTTTAACGTTTCGGCGCTTTAAAAGTACGGGCAAAATCCACCATCAGACGGCACAAACTGTCTATACGCTCTGAAGGGCTGAACTAAAGTCTTGGCGATCAAGATAGTTCTTTCAGTTAACTAAAATGGCAGACATACCAACCGACATCACAAAAGGAATGCAGGATTTAACCGTCATATCATTCCGAAAGCTTGACGAAGTCAAACGTTTGGCGAAACACTTCCAAAATGTTGTCAACCATCCGTTGACTCAACAAAACAATGTGATATGCAAATACTTGAAGAGTTTGAATGAAACGCACAAGAATATATTTCTGCAGAAGCGCGAATGCGTCGAAGTAGAATATATATTCACGACTGAGAAAAAAAGTAGTCTGCAAAGACAGCGTTTTAACAGTCTCCCTGTGAGTGAAGTGCCAGAACTTTTAAAAGCTGAGTTATTGACTGCTGGCAACGCGAAACAAGTGCATATATGCACTGATTGTAACGTCGAAATTGAGTTAAATGACGAGGAACCCCTTATGGAGTCCTTACAAAAGCATTTTAACTCCGACGCCCATTTACCCACATTGAAGCGAGAAAGTATTGATGTGGCGGAACCTATTATACTGCCTAATATGTCTAGGCGTTTATCCTCAATGGAGTGCGGAGAAACTCCCGCTCAAAGCATCGAAATCTTCCAAATAACGAAAAACAATGAGAAGTTGGATAGGAATTTTGCAACGAAACTTAGTTCGGGTCTTATGAAATTCTTACCTGACGCTTCTGAGGCCAGCGTTGGTATTGCTATGAAATTCTATCAGGATGCGTACGACAAACTTTGCCAAGATGTTTCTTGTATCGATTTCTCGACCCAAACTAGCGCTGTAGCTCCTATAATCATGAGCATAAGAGATAATGTATACCAAAACTTTGTAGCTGACGCTAACAAGAATATAGACAACGACGAAAACGATCAATCAGCTGAGAAACCTAAAAACCAACCTAAAAAATACCGTTACTACGGCCCTATTGAAGCTTTGATAGTTCAGCTGCTTGTGAATCATAAACTTTTGTCTCTTATCGATGATAGAACTGGAAAGTTGGCGTTCTTCTGTATCGCCTGCGAGTATTATACTTTGAGATTCCATTACGATAGTGTTCTTAACCACGTGTTTAGCGAGACACATATTCATAACTTATCCTGTATCTTACAAGCGGATAAGTATATCCCATTCTCCATGACCGATTCCTCCATGGAGAAAATCAAAGAGATGAATAATAAATTCTTGCTAAGCCATAATATAACATCGTCAACTAATAAAACGTCCTGCCGTCTTTGTAAAGCGTCTATCGAAAGCCCAGAAGCTACAATCTTGCATATTTTAGATGAGAAACATCTTGCAAAACTTGCCGATGAGTTGTACTCAAGAATGAAATCTACAGATGGTGGGATCCCCGTAGAATGGGGACCAAAAGACTTAAGTTGGACGAAATATTTGGCCAGTGTTGGCAAGCCGCATAACAATAGAGACCACGTGATCATTGAGAACTTTATAAAACCGTCGGGAAAGATTGGCAATTACTGCATATGCTGCGATATGACGTTGAAAGGTCCAAGGCAGGTCCTTTTCAACCATATCCGCCAGAAAAAGCATTTGCGCAATGCTGCCCCTAGAAAGCTGGACATGCTATACAAAAATCACTGCCGACCTTCCGAGTATTTCGCCAGTTTTGGCAATTTTTACGTTTGCGCTATCTGCCCTGAATTCGTTGCTCTACCTTCCATCTCTGCCATCGTCGAGCATTTTGAAAGCGATGCCCATTTTGAGACAATTTCCAAGTTGATCCGCTGTGCTTTATACAATGATGACGATCAGCCGTTACTTTTAAGCAACAAGATCGAAAATTCTGACAACATCAAATGCACTGCATGCGATATTCAATTCTCCTGTTATAGCGATGCTGTGAAACATGTCCTAAACAGCGTCGAACACCAAACGGCGGTTGCCGAATCTAAAATTAACGAAAACAAAGGAGATATAATCAGCGTGTACATGAAAGGGAACTTTATACTGCACAGCGAAGGGTCTACATTCACTTGTGTGAATTGCAACGGTGTTTTCAATTCCATAAGGTCTTTGCTCACGCATTTGGTGTACGCGGAACATTTTACTCAAAAGCCGCCGGTGGAGAGTGTATTTCGGTTTTATTTGGAGTTGAAGCATAATATTATAATGTTGGGGAGAAATAAATACGTGTATTACCAGTTTGGGTCTTTGAAATGTGGTGTTTGTGAGGGAGATATTGATGATGGAGAGACTGCTAAGAAACATGTTCTGTCGCCTCGCCATAGAGAGAATATGGGGACCAGTTATGTGAATGTTAATTTGGATGCAAACGCTGAATAAGGTAATATACTTCATTAGTTATTTTATGACAAAACAGATTTACAGTGTGAAAGTGGAAGGATGAAGGTACCGGGGAAGACTAGGCTATCTTATGACCAAATAAACCGTGTTATCTGAAGGGCAAGTCAAGAGTCTCCGTAACCGGCGAGCGTGTATGAGACGAACTATGAGAGTGGAGGAAGCCAGAGAGCTCTGCCTGAACTACAAAGAATCTGGCGTGTTGATATCGAGATCGATGATTCCATTGAACAAAGTTACAGATGCCAAACATAAAAAATGGCATTTGCAACTTAAGTGACCATCGATAAGGTTATTTATGCCACATATAAATCCTGGATTATAGGACTTTTGTTCTTTGGACACGTCGAGATAGATACATTATTAGCCGATTGCCGTATAACGCATATAATTTTAGCCCTGTTAAGAAACTGTCCCGCCGTTGGGCACGGGCCTCCTCTCAAACTGAGAGGGTTTAGTGCGGGTTGGCGAACTTCACACACCTTCCAGAAACTCTCAGGCATGCAGGTTTTCCTTCACCGTTAAAGCAACTGATAGTTAATGTTTAAAACGCACATGCCTTGGAAAAGACCGGTGTGTGTGTGTGTGTGAATGATGTACGCTGTTGGCCGCGAGGCCTTTACAGCTTCACCGGACTAAAAGGCGAGCGTGCAACCACTACGCTCCAGCCAGCCAGAAGGGCAAGAGGCGACATACTCGAGGGCGCCTCGGAGAGGCGCCCTCGGTTGGGACAGTCGCTGTAGGGGGACGGGTGCACTACTAAGCGCACCGGTCGACCGCCGGCTATGGGAGGGGATCTACTACTGCGTCTGCGTCTACGGCGTCGCTCGTATTCTGAGCGGAAAGAAGGGATGACAAAGCATCGGGGGGGTCGGTGAGAACATGTCTCGGCCGGTAGCGGCAGGGGTCGCGAGGGAGGTCGTAGTCGGCGGTGGCTACGATTAACGGATTCGCATGGGAAGATGCGTTCGCGAAGTGACGTGTTGACGCCTTTTTAATAAAGGCGCGAATAGGTTCGAGACCTAGATCGGAGTGGAGGCGAAAAAGACCGGTGTGAGCTTGGGTTTGAACCCCGATACCTCCGACTTTGCAGTCTAACGGTCTAACCACTAGGCTATTGCTGCTTTATAACGTATAATATATATATATATATATATATATATATATATAGAATTATTCAGGTGCTCCTAACGCGATCGTCTTGATAACTCTGTAAGTGACCGTTTGTAGAATTTGCATTAACGAAAGTCTCCGTGCTTCGGAAGAGACGTAAAGCCGTTGGTATTGGTTACCACTTCTTGTGGTAGTCGTTAAGCCGAGTTGGAAGCTTTATGAGCGGCTTGATAAGTTTCCCCAGCAGGTGTCCACATGCCTGCCTCACCGCCCTGCACTGGCTCCGCGTGCTGGGAAAGTATGGGCTGATATTATAATAATAATATACTTTATTGCATATAAAATAAAACCTATTTTTATACGCCTAATTTCCTGGATGGTTCAAAAGTATTATTGGACCTGGTAGGTAGGACAGCGCTGTTGTAGAGTGCGAAGCCGCAGGAAATATTATAAACAGTAAAGACTTCTTTGTTTATAATTCATAACTCTGGGACTTCTAAACCGATTTTAATAATTCTTTCTATAGATGAAGGCTATGTCGTGCTGATATCGGTCGACCAGGTGCGCGGGTAAACCGCTAGTTATATATAAAATTCCGATATGTGTGTGTTCTTAATTCATTTCCTTCTAAACAAATTCTTACCGGATATGGCAACTTTATTCTCTTTTAAACTGGTACCTTCAACGTGTCAGTGTGAAGTGTTCCACGTCTAACTACGAGTATGAAGAGTTAGCACACCACGTTCTTTGGGAGTGCAGTCTCCGAAAACAGTGTGCGAAATACGTCTGGGGTAATCTACTATACAGATCTTGTAAAAACTCAGGATAATTTCCGTGCGTTCTAGCGTTTTTGCCATACCTAATATTCTTTCCGCTCAGAATACGGGCGACGACGACGTAGTCGTAGATCCCCTCCCATAGCCAGTGGTTGACCGGTGCACTTAGTAGTGCACCCCGTCCCCCCACAGCGACTGGCCCAACTGAGGGCGCCTCGAGTATGTCGCCCCTTGCCCTTCTGGCTCGAGCATAGTGGTTGCACGCTCGCCCTTAAGTCCGGTGAAGCTGTAAAGGCCTCGTGGCCAACAGCATACATCACTCACACACACGCCATACCTATTACTGGAATCAAACATGAGGCTCACAAATAGGCTAGACAACTGGGCTTATCCTAGTTGTAGTCTCCTCTGTGGCTGATCTGCTAATCCAAGACAAATAAAGCGCTTCCCGGGCTACCCTAAAGTCCAAACCTTGGCGTCATCTAAATAGACCATTGTGTATCCTGGCTTACAGGAGCTACAATGGTGGAAATGTGTGGCGGGCTTTCTCCTAAACACCTTGACCGATTTAGATGTTCTTTTTTGGGTACTTACGGAGGTTACCGAGTTCTTAGCTATATTTGAACCCGTTAGGTGGCGCTGCTGTCGACCGGGTGCTAAGCCGCGGGAAATTGCTATAGTATTTTTCATATAGGACGGGTAGTGACCGTTCTAATTAGCGATGCGCGGCTGCGAATGATTGCATTCGAATCATTCGACTTTATAAATCATTCGAATTATTCGAATGATTCACGAAAATTAGTTACTAACTCCCATTCGACGTTGACTTGCTAGACAGAATGAACTAATAATGAATAGTAAATTTCGGCGAACGAATAATAAATTTACCTATCGGTCGCACCACATACTACAAAGGAACGTAAGTTACCGTCATTCGGACCGCAGCTTACCCCCACGTTTGCACAGGCGCTTTTTGTACTGAACTGTAAGCGCTTTTCAAAAAAATGTACTATTAGCCGTTTGTTTCATTCCAGCATTTGAATACCGCGCGCGGATTATTTTTAAACCCTAAACTAGAAACTTTATTAAAAGGCACTTTTAAACAAACCGTTATTATTTAGTGTAGTTGTTATTACTCTCTCGCACACTTAAGTGGTTTTGGCGCAAAAAGCGGTGAATCATTCGAATAATTCATTCATATCGGGTGGGAGTCGCTGGTAATCTAATCGAATCGCCATTAGTAGTTACTAATTAGTAGTCGTCATTCGAATATAAAAATTAGTATATTACTAATGTTCAAGTCGAATCAGAAAATTAGTAGTTGTAGATGATTTGAATAGTCTGATTATTCGCAGTCGCAGTCGTCATCTTTAGTTCTAATTGCCAAACGGACGAATGGATGTGAATTATTGAAGCTTTCTTTTTTAATTTTTGTTTAGTATAACCTAGGCTTTTGCTGCAGGACATGATTTGCCCCAGAACCAACAGCAATGAAAAAATACTTGTATGATTTCAAATCACCCATAAATTCTTCTAAGGCATTTATTATTATATATAATAGCAGCCTATACTGCCCACTGCTGGACAAAGGCCTTCTCTCACAAATCGAGGTGAGAGAGATTAGGTCTTACTCCACCACGCGGACCCAGTGCGGATTGGCGGAGGCAGGTTTGTGGCCACCTGCTGTTGGAACTTATCAAGCCGCCTTTTAAGGCTTCCAACTCAGCTTAACGACTACGACATTAAGTGGTAACCGGGACCAACGCCTTCACGCGCTTTCCGAAGCACGGAGACGCTCGAATATGAAAATGCCACAAATGGTCAGCCATCTCGGGCCGACCGAGTCGAACGCTGCTTAACCTCGGTAATCGGTACGAACACCGCGGTCGCACAGCGCTACGAGCGCCTCTGATTTATTATTAAACCTTGTGATATTTCGTGATTTTTTCCGAACCCCCCTCCCCCAAGTTTGAGCCTGACGTGATAATGGAAGTTCCCTATAACAATATGTTTATTGTTTGTTACCAGGTTATGGATGCCGAGCCGACCTGATGCGTATGTGAACCAGACGAGTGGTGTATTATAAATCATGATTTTAAGATTAATTTCCATGTGAAGAGTATCATTTTACAGAAAAATTTTAATAAAATGAAATAATTTTTTTAACTACAGTTTTTTTGTTTTATTTCTTTACCTGAGACGTTTGTGTGTGTGAATGATCTACGCTGTTGGCCGCGGGGCCTTTACAGCTTTACCGGAGAGGACGGCGAGCGTGCAACCACTACGCTCGAGCCAGAAGGGCATGAATCAGAATCAGAATATTTTTTATTTATGTAAACCATTACAGTAGTTATGAATCGTAAAAATAGTAACAAAGAGTACCACCATTTCGGAATGTCATTCCTGTGGAGAAGGGCAAGAAACTCCACGGTTACTCTTTTAAAATAGTATTTTTACAATTTTTCCATCTACATTTTGTTGTGGGGCCTATGTCCTTCGGCCCGCACATCAAGCGGGTCCGTCACCGAACATCCTTTGTGCTCGGTCGTCTCCATTCGTTAATCTGCAAGCGGAGTAAAATGTCCCTTAGAAATAAGGTGACACTTTACAGAACTTGCGTTCGACCCATCATGACTTATGCGTGTGTTGTGTTCGGGCATTCGGCCTCCTCTCACATCGATAAACTCCAAGTGGTTCAAAACCGCTTCCTCCGTAAAGCCGTAGGAGCCCCCTGGTTTGTACGGAACGTCGACCTCCACTCCGATCTAGGTCTCGTACCTATTCGCGCCTTTATTAAAAAGGCGTCAACACGTCACTTCGCGAACGCATCTACCCATGCGAATCCGTTAATCGTAGCCACCGCCGACTACGATCTCCCCCCCGACCCCTGCCGCCACCGCCGGCCGCGACATGTTCTCACCGACCCCCCTGATGCTTTGCCATCCCTTCTTTCCGCTCAGAATACGGGCGACGACGACGACGTAGTAGTAGATCCCCTCCCATAGCCGGCGGTTGACCGGTGCACTTAGTAGTGCACCCGTCCCCCCACAGCGACTGTCCCAACCGAGGGCGCCTCGAAGAGGCGCCCTCGAGTATGTCGCCTCTTGCCCTTCTGGCTGGCTAGAGCGTAGTGGTTGCACGCTCGCCTTTAAGTCCGGTGAAGCTGTAAAGGCCTCGCGGCAAACAGCGTACATCATTCACACACACACACACACACACACACACACAATGTAGTATCAGGTGAGTCCACATTAAATTAACCAAGTTAAACTATTCATGTGAATGTCTACATGGTTCTCTCATTTACAGATAAAGAAATGAGGAAGAAAAATGATAACTTTTGTTTAACAATTAGAAGGAAGAGAGGGAATAATAAATAATAACAGCTGATCATGTTATCCACATTCTGGTGGAGCTGGAACAATTCTTGATTGATTCAATTTATTACTATGTCGCGTGTTATAGCAATGCCTAGCTGATTAAATAGATCTAAAATTTTCCGTGTGTACATTATGTTTTCATAAATATACTGACATGGGACCGTTATAATATTGGCCTCTTTAAACAATTCTCTCAAAGAGTCGCGACTACCTAAGTTATAGATGGCCCTAATAGCCCTTTTTGGAAGATAAAAATAGAGTCAATGTCAGCTGCCCTATCCCACAATAATATACCGTAAGACATGACACTATGAAAGTAATTGAAGTAGACCTTACCGCGCGGTGTCCACATCAGTAAGCTGTCTGATTTTTCTTACGGCATAGGCAGCGGAACTAAGTCGTTTACCTAAAGTTTTAATATGAGGGCCCCATTGCAACTTAGAGTCAAGCGTAATCCCTAAGAAAGCTGTATCATTTATAAACTCAAGTTTCTCGTTATTTAGTATAATATCACATGCAGTACTTTTCACATTCGGTAAAGAAAACCGTATACATTTAGTTTTCTTGTTATTAAGCACCAAATTGTTGCATGTGAACCAATTATGTACTTGAAGAATAGCGTCATTTACCTCGTCTAAGTTATTAACATGTCTACCTACTTTAAAGATCAAAGAGGTATCATCAGCAAACAACACTACCTTCGCCCGCCCCTCAACTGCTCGAGGCAGGTTATTTATATATACCAAAAATAGAAACGGACCCAGTATCGATCCCTGAGGAACGCCCATTTTAACTATAGCTCCTAGAGATTTCATTTCGTTTATTTGAACACACTGTTGTCTATCTCCTCCTAAGTAAGATTTTAGTAGATTTAGTGCTTTACCTCGGATTCCATAATGCTCTAGTTTAAGCAACAGCGTTTCATGTTCAACACAATCAAATGCCTTCGACAGGTCGCAAAAGATGCCAATGGCGTCCTGAGAGTTCTCCCAAGCATCAAAAATAAGCTTTATTAAGGTCACACCGGCGTCGGTAGGACAACGTCCTTTGGTGAAGCCATATTGTTGGTCATGAAGGATGCTATTAACGTTGAAGTGATCTAACATTTGAATAAGCATTATCTTTTCAAATACTTTTCTGAGCACTGGCAAAACAGATACAGGCATATAGTTGTTAGGATCATTACTATTGCCGGATTTAAACAGTGGTATTACTTTACCAAACTTCATTAAATCCGGGAACACTCCCTGATCTACACACATATTAAAAATTAAAGCTAAGTGAGGCGCGATTGTATGAATAATTGATTTACATACTTTAACAGACATGCCCCATAGGTCTTCTGTTATTTTTATTTTTAGATTATTGAAGACTTTAATAACAGACCGTGGACTAGTATATTTGAACCTAAACTCTACAGGACAAGCACCAATGATTTTTAACAAATGAAACCGCAAGGCTTGAAGAGGATTTTAAATATTTAGTCGTCTCTAGTGAAATATTTGTAAAAAATCTTTCAAATTCGAGAGCTACTTCTCTGTCTGTGTTAAAGAGACCGCGTGGAGTCTCAAGGGTGAAGTCTGTACTGAGTCGTTTAGACCTCCCGGTTACATTATTAATAATTTACCAGGTGGCCTTTATTTTATCATCTGCAGATTTAATATTTTTACTTATGTAAAGCGCTTCAGCTGCCTTATACACTCTTCTCAACGTTTTGGAATAATTTGTAACGTACCTTGCAAAGTTTTCATTATGATTTTGTGATTTGAGATCATATAATTCAAAGAGCTTTTCCCTAGTTCTACGAACTCCCGTAGTAGCCCAATCACTGAAGATAAACTTGGGCTTAATATATTTCATTTTAACAGGAAAGCTACTTGTAAATTCCATTTGTATAATCGAAAAGAAGTCAGCATAGGATCTACTAGGATCTTTTGGAATATACTTGATAACACCTCATTTATTACCTTAAACGCTATTAAATTTATGCAGATTCTTAGGTGTTGTATGTCTACATTTAGAATTAATACCCTTTTGTGTTGTAATATTATTAAAGGTAACTGATTGTCCTGTGTGATCTGATGGGAGATAGTTAACTACTGCTTGATCTATGTAATTGAAATTACAAAAAATTTTATCGATGCATGTAGCAGAAGTTGCTGTTATTCGAGTCGGTTCGAAAGTAACGTTAATTAATTTAAAAGAATTAAATAAACTTAAGAGTCTGTCACTGTGCCATGTTTGTTCTAAAATATTTATGTTTAAGTCACCGCAAACTACAACAGATTTGTTACTCATGAAAGTTTTATGGGGGCAACTAGCTCAAGGGCGCCTCAAGGACGATCGGCCTCGGCTTGGGCAGTCGCTATGGGGGAGGGCGTATACTAGGTGTCTCGCCGTGGTGC
Organism: Phalera bucephala; assembly: GCA_905147815.2. NCBI lineage: Eukaryota > Metazoa > Arthropoda > Insecta > Lepidoptera > Notodontidae > Phalera > Phalera bucephala. The sequence goes on along the minus strand of LR990637.1, from coordinate 9,865,055 downwards.
TCTGCACCGGCCGGCGGGCAAGGGATTCTTCGAGTTCGCCGGCGAGGTCGGTGTCTGATCCTGTGTGCGGTATCTGTATCCGAAAGAAGGGATGTAAGGGCATCGGGAGGGTCGGTGAGAACATGCCGCGGACGGCGGTAGCGGCTGACAGGAGGGGAGTTTTACCTGAGACAGATGAGTTTGATTTGTTCATGCTTCTATTCTACCTAATCCCTTACTTATCTCACTCCCCCCTAATCTCACTAAGAAGATCCGGCAAAGAAACTCAGCGGGCTTGTCTTTTTTTATTTGATTCTCTTTCTCTTTTTTCCTATTTTTTTAAGCATATTGTGTGGTTTAGGTTACAATTAAACAGTTTACGATCTAGCTCCCGTGTAATGCCGTACGACCGAGATATCAGACTAATAATGTTATTTATAGAGAGTGTCTAAAGGATTCCAGATGGAGCTGTCCCCACACGCAGCACCCGGCAAGTTTGGCTCAAGTTTTTTTTTATAATTAGCACATGCTTGAGCTTTTCTTACCTCAAAAATAAGCCTAAAGACTATTTCTTTACATGAGTTCTCCACTGAATCGTGAGTCACAAGGATCCCTTAGTTCACAATCATACTAATAACGAGAAAACGCTGATGTAATGCTGACGAAAGAGCACAAATCATAAAATTGGAATTTCATTGACAAAAAAATGTAATTAATATGATTGTGAACTAGGGTATTGAATAGCAGAGGTTAGTAGCGGTGGCAAAAATTAAAAAGCCTACTGGCGGCTAATGTGTAAATTCGCCACTGTATGGCAGACTTTCTGGGTTAGATACATCAGCTAATAACGTCATTGTGGGACAAAGGCTTGCGCCAGGTCATCGGGCCACCCTATGAGGGGCCTGGCCACTCTTCGTCTTTCGGTACGAAGTCGCCACTCGAGAAACACTTTTCGCCGACGATGTACCGGACCAGCGACTCCGGACTGATAAAAATAGACTTTTTTAGCTAGGTTTTTTGAAGCGGAATACTGTTTCAGAAATAAACCAGCAAAAGTAATACTATACAACGCTCTGGTTATAGCCACCTAGAATATGGCTGTTTTGACTGGAGTCCTTTCATTCTCAACGTATCAAGGGTATTCAACGGGCGTTCACAAGACACCTAGTTTTACACATCGATGTAGTTATGACCAACGGCTCAAATACTTCGATATGTCGTCTTTAAGCAATCGTCACACGCTACCTACGGTACTTTTTCTGCAAGTTGCTTAGCCATAACCTTGACTGCACCGATATCATTAATGCCTTACTGTTTACTGTTCCTCGCAAATCACCACGTTACCCCATTACCAGAACTTTCAGCAAACCAGCTGTAAGAACTAATGTCGGGCTAAATTCACCCATCGTGCGAGCTTGTAATGAATACAATATGTTGAATGGGAAACTCGGTAATCTTATCTAGATTACCGAGTTTTTCACGATTCCATATTTAACTTCAGGTATAAAATACTCAAATCATGCACATAATTTATACCCTGCTAAATTTATACATATTTTAACTGAAATAAAACAATTTTTCGGATTTTATGGCGGTTTATTTTTGATTATTTAGTTCCCGACGTTTCGAGTGCTTTGCAGCACCCATGGTCACGGGAGGGACTGAGGTGTTAGACGTCCAAAAGGCATAGTTGTTCCGGGGTACCCTCAAACTTCTTAATTATTTTTGTTGGTCCGATCTACGCAGAATGAGCTCACGGTGTCTTGAGGTCTTGCAGTGTTATGTTTGTTTTTGGATTTCATTATATTAATTACCGGATCCCAAGATGATGGAAGCACCCATTACCCACCCAAAAATAGTTTTCTCACATGTGTAATATTCGCGTAAATCTAAGAACTAAATGTTTAAATTGTTTCCTACATAATTATTATAACTAGTGGTCGCCCATAGGTCGATATTCGACCTACTCTTTCATCGTTTCCTGTTTATGTTTAATATTCAGTAGTCCGTCACCGAGTATCCTTTGTGCTCGGTCGTCTCCAGTCGTTAATCTGCAAGCGGAGTAAAATGTCCCTTAGAAATAAGGTGACGCTTTACAAAACTTGCGTTCGACCCATCATGACTTATACGTGTGTTGTGTTCGGGCATTCGGCCCCCTCTCACATCGATAAACTTTAAGCGGTTCAAAACCGCTTCCTCCGTAAAGCCGTAGGAGCCCCATGGTTCGTACGGAATGTCGATCTCCACTCCGATCTAGGTCTCGAATCTATTCGCGCCTATATTAAAATCGCGACAACACGACACTTCGCGAACGCGTCTACCCATGCGAATCTGTTAATCGTAGCCGCCGCCGACTACGATATTAAGAATTTTAAAAAAATATTAGCATTCTGCACTCAAGCTATAAGTGTGGGAAATTACATACTCCTCCGTCCGCGCAATTTTCGTAAAAATGTGTACAACGTTTTTGCTTCACGTATTAATATATAAATTCCTAATTTTACCAACTTCTGTGTTTCTGTAGATTTGTGAGGGCTGTACATGCTTGTTACAGGTATATATGTATATATATATATATATATATATATATATATATATATATATATATATAATAATATAAGTATACTGTAGACTTGTCTCTGAATAAATAAAAAGGCAAACATGTTCTTGGGCGCTCATAGCACTGTGCGACCGCGGTGTTCTTAGCTATCACTAAGGTAAAAGCAGCGTTCGAATCAAGACTATCTGAGATGGGTGACCGTCTGCAGGATTAAATATTAGAGTATCTACGTGCTTCGGATGGCATGTTGAGCCGTTAATTCCGTTTTCTTTTATTTATTTTTTTGAATAAACGTACTTTCATACTAGAAATAATTTTAGTGTCGTGGGTGCGTTTACAGACATGGAATCCACATACACATACACCCAGCCCGAAATATATATTTGTGGGACACACAAAGGTGTCCCGGGCAGGGATCGAACCCGTGACTATTCGATTTAGTGTGAGGAGCGGCTTAAGCTCTTAACCAATAGACCACTTAATATAGGCAGTCGTTGTATAAGCCAAGTCGGGAGCCTTATAAGCGATTTTTGGTAGGAACGTTGTGGCAGGATTCGTCAAAGGAAAGATCTTCCAGTCGGGTGTTGTGTCTGACGGGGCCTGCCAAACTGCCACGGGGGCTTGTAAATATGTTACACGTCGTGCGCACTCTCATATCGCGTTCTAGACACTTCTTTTTATACGTAGCCCCACACTAGGATTTATTCCTGTCGTGGGTGCGTTTACAAACATGAAAATTCACATACATAAGTACTCAGACCGAAACAAATAATTGTGGGTAGCACAAAGATTTGTCCCTTGCGGGATCGAACCCGCGACTATTAGACACAGTGGGCAGAGCGGCTTAAGCTCTTAACCATTGCGCTAATTCGACATGTATGGCGAATCGTCAGCACCATCTATTGGTAGTCGCAACTATGTAGTGATGTATAGGGGTCGCTACAGGTTTAATAAGTTTCACCAGTAGGTGTACACAAGCCTTTTATTTTTTTTTTTATCTGGGGAAAATCCTGCATAGGACTTCCGCGAGCCTCGGGGGAAGCTCGCGGGGCGTGTCGGATTCCTACCGACTAAAAACCCCAGGGTGGCCGACATCAGCACTTTGGAGGAGCTCCGGGATCTCCGTATGGAAACGGTGCCCCTCTTGTCCCACGCTCTGAGCCCGCCTTCGGGGGGGAGGCTTAATGACACGCTCCCCCCCGCACCAACGCGGTGCTCACGGCAACGTGGGCCACACCACGCCGCCGTCCTCCTCGAGGTCGCTCGTGAAGAACGCTGAAAGCCCCCGCCCCTTGCGTCCGCGACCCCGAAGGCCCCCCTGCTGATGTTGGTGCAGGGGGGGAGGTGTCCACAAGCCTGCCTCAACCGCACTGGATCTGCGTGCTGGAGTATGACCTAATCTCTCATCTCGATTTGTGAGATGCCTCTGCTCAGCAGTGGGGTAGCATAGACTGATATGGTATACGTTCCTAGGTAAGTAAGATGATATACAAGGTGAAACATAAATAACGACATAATAAAGACAGACACCCCAATTAGATTATTCCTTTAAGAATTCAATACGAAAATCAAACTTCCAATTTTATGGAGCTCTTTACCATTTTTTTAAGCTCTTTGGTACCCAAATTAACCATAAAATTTAATAATTAATTAACTTTTGGGTGCGCATTGAGATGTGTGTAATAGAGGTATATTTCAAATAGCCATAATGCTTCGAATAATTATAAATTTTTTTAAATACAGCGAACAGAACGAGTAACTGCGTTTTTTGAAATTTAAAAGAAAATAACTAAATTTAAAATAGTTGGAATCGATTCAGTTGCCGATTTAGAACAAACTACTTCCAGGTCTTGCGTTATGTCACACCTTGTGACAATGATATACGGATCATAGACGTGGTCTCTTACAATTTAGTCTTATAAAAAATTTCAGACTCGCTCAGTGAGCTATGGAAAGAGCTATGCTCGGTTTTTCTCTACGTGATCGAAGGAGGAAAGATGAGATCCGTAGAATAAGGTCGCCTATATAGCCCAAAAGATTAATAAGCTAAAGTAGCAATGGGCAGGGGGCCACAGCACGAAGATCGGATTATTGGCAAGCGCAGCGTGCGACGGTCGCCTGCCAGATGGACCGACGTCCTTGTGAATATCGCAGGAAGTCGTTGGATACAGGTGGCATCGGACTGGTTGCGCTGGAGGGCGATTCGGGAGGCCCATGTTCAGCATTGAACGGGTACAGGCTGAGATGGTAGGTAGGTATGAATAAAACACAAAAAAAAAATATATATACAAAACTTTATTATCAATAAATATAGACTATTACAGGTGTTTATACATAAACGACTTGGTTTTTTTTATTAATTTAAGGTCCGGCTATTTCCTTAGGCAATTCGGACAACGGTATTATCTGTGGGGGAGTGATGGGGTCACATGTACAGAAGCAGTTTTTGCCTTCAGGTCCGTTGGGTACCATAAGGATCTTTAATGTCATTGTAGTTTCCAGTGCGTTCATTATTTCTGCGAAAAAAAATAACAGTTATGGCGGGAAGTATTTCAATTTGAAAAAAAAACGTCCCATTCTGGGAATGATTCCCTTCGGAGTTTTGACGGGAAACCGAAGAGTGATGTCGTCAATTTGTTTTAATTTCCAAAACTTGTGTTATTTCGAATTATAATGTGTAATGTTGGTGGAATATTAACCATTATGCATTCCTATATGTGCATGAGTGAAGGTTATTTTATTTTTTCGATTTCCCTCAAAACGGCCGTCGCAATTGGTATGTAAAGTATCCATCGCTTTACTATCCAGGGTGGGGCACTTCATCAATTTCATAATCATTTTTGTCATCAAGTTCATCGGGGAATTGAATTAATTTATTCTATTTCTATGTAGAAAGTGACGACAGTAGCATAGTTTACGGGTATATAAGAAAGCGTATACTTTACTTACATACTGAATATAAATAACAATTAAAATACATACCCTTCTTTCCTTGTACATTGCCTAATTTTCCTCCTCCAATTTTAGGCCAATCTAAGTCAGTAACTGGTTTCTTAGTTGGTAATCCGGGCGGCTTGGGATAAGTCGTCTCAAACATAATAGCTTGAGTCTTCTCACTGGGCTCCGTAGGTGCTGGTTTAGATTCATCTTCTGCAATTATTAGTTCATCTATAACCGGTGGCTCCGTTACTTCTGTAGTGGTTGGTTGACTGGTCAATTCTTCTGATATTTCCGTTTTAGTTATACCTGGTTGCGTAGGTTTAGGTTGATCGCTCACTTCAGATATTTGTTTTGGTTCCTCATTGGTTAGACCATCAGAAGATTCGGATTCAAAATTGGCTTCAGTTTCTTCATTTCGAGTAGTTTGTGGTTGTACAGTTGTCTCCAGTTGCATAGTTTCTGTAGGTGAAGATTGTTCTAGTGATGTTGGTATGGGGTCTGCAGATGGTAGTTCTGGTTTGTCTGTTGGTGAATCCTGATTGTCTGGTGTTCTAATATCATCAGTTGTTTGAGGTAAATCAGTCGATTCAACCATTGGTGGTAATTCTTCTGCTTTTAGAGTAGTTGTAACTTGTTGGTTTATTTTTACTTTAATTTCTTCAATTTTAGATGTAATGTCGGATTGTGATGGCTGGAATTTAGACATATCCGGTTGTGGTAAGTCAATAAGTAAGTCTGGAAATTCTGCATGAGTATGCTCAGACTCATCTAGCATTACGTGTTTGGGTTGGTCAAACAGTTCGGGTGCTTCAGGTTGTGGATGCTCAAACTCTGGTTTGGATTGCTCAAGTAGGTCCAATTCTTCTGGTTGTGTCTGCTCTGTACCTTCTGATATTTCTGGTTGTTGTTGCTCACGCGATTCCAGCTTCTCTCGGTTTGGTTGCTCAAGTAGTTCTGCAATATCTGGTTTTAGTCGCTCAGGCAGATGTGGAATTTTTGGTTGTGGCTTATTGTCTTCTTGTGACAGTTCTGATTCTAATTTCCCAGAAATTTCTGTCACCTCAGATAGTGGTTGGTCAATCATTTGTTGTTGTTCAACTAGTTCCGGTTCAGATTGCTCAGGAAATTCTGTCACCCTAGGTTGTGGCTGGGCAACCAGTTGAGGTTGGTCAGCTGGTTCTTTTTGGTTAACTAGTTTTCGTTCCAATCGCTCAGGAATTTCTGCTACCTTAGGTTGTGGTTGATCACCTAGTTCTGGTCTCCATTGTTCAGGCATTCCTGTCAGTTCAGGATGTGATAGATCAACTAGTTCTGATTCTGATGGCTCAGGAATTTCTATCATCTCAGGTTGTGGTTGGTCAACCATTTCTGGTCCTTCAAATAGTTCCGGGTGAGATTGTTTAGGCGTTTTTGGTTCTTCTAATGATTGTTGCTCAGGCAGTTCTGTCTCCTCTTGTTGTGACTGTTCATGCTGTTCTGGCTGTTCTAGCGTTTCTGGTAGTGGTTCCTCTGGCAGTACAAGTGCTTCGTCTTGTGGTTGATCAACCAGTTCTGGTTGAGATCGTTCGGGTAATTTTGGTTCTTCTAATGGTTGTTGTTCAGGCAGTCCTGCCTCCTCTCGTTGTGTTTGTTCTGATAGTTCTGATTCAGGTGTTTCTGGTTCTAGTTCCTCTGGTAGTACAAGCGGTTCATCTTGTGGTTGCTCAAATAATTCTGGATGAGATTGCTCAGGTGATTCTGGTGTTTCAGTTACTTCCAGTGGCTGTTCAGGTAATTCTGGTGTTTTAGTAACTTCCAGATTATCTGGTTGTGACCACTCTGGTTGTATTGGTATTTCAGTTGCTTCCAAAATATCTGGTTGTGGCTGCTTTGGTTGCTCTAGTATCTCAGTTGGTTCTAAAATATCTGAATGCGGCTGCTCAGATAGATCAAGCGTTTCTGGCGTTTCAGGTTGTTCTGTAATTTCTGGCTGTTCTACCTGTTGTACCTGCTGAGGTAGTTCTGGCATTTCCATTTCTTCCAGTTCTGGAATTTCTGGTTGTGACTGCTCCGATAGTTCGAGAATTTCTGTTATTTTAGGTCTTTCTGGCATTTTGGGCTGTTCTGGCATTTCATGTTGTGGCTGCTCAGGTAATTCTGGCATTTCTGGCATTTCCGGCAATTCTGACCTACTAGGTAGGTCTAGCAATTTAGGCTGTTCTGGCAATTCTGGCTCTGATTGCTTAGCCAGTTCTGGTGTCTGTGATGTTTCTGTTAGTTTTGTAATTTGAGGCAGGTCTGGCATTTTAGGTCGTGCTGGAATTTCAGGCTGTTCTGGCATTTCTATTTGTGGCGACTCAGGTATTTCTGGATCCTTATCTTCTGGTAACTCGGGCATTTTAGGTAGTTCTGGAATTTCTTCTCTCGCAGTCAGTTCTGAGTCTTCTGGTTGTAGTTGCTCAGGAAGTTCTTGCACTTCAGTTTGTTCCAGAATATCTGATTGTGGCTGCTCCGGTTGCTCTAGAATCTCAGTTGGTTCTAAAATATCTGATTGTGACTGCTCAGATAAATCAAGCGTTTCTGGCGTTTTAGGTTGTTCTGTAATTTCTGGCTGTTCTGGAGTTTGTGGTTGTACCTGCTGAGGTAGTTCTGGCATTTCAGTTTCTTTCAGTTCTGGAATTTCTGATTGTGAGTGCTCCGATAATTCGAGTATTTTTGGTATTTTAGGTCTTTCTGGCATTTTAGGTAGTTCTGGAATTTCTAGTTTTGGCTGCTCAGGTTGTTCGAGCGCTTCTGATATTTCTGGTTGTTTTGGAATTTCGGGCCGTCCTTGAAGTTTTGGTTGTACCTGCACAGGTAGTTCTGGCATTTCAGTTTCTTCCAGTTCTGGAATTTCTGGTTGTGACTGCTCAGATAGTTTGAGCATTTCTGGTATTTTAGGTCTTTCTGGCATGTTTGGCTGTTCTGGCATTTCAAGTTGTGGCTGCTCAGGTAGTTCTGGCATTTCTGGCATTTCCGGCAATTCTGAAATACGAGGTAGGTCTGGCATTTTAGGCTGTTCGAGCAATTCTGGTTGTGATTGCTTAGCCAGTTCTGGTAATAGTGAGGTTTCTGTTAGTTCTGAAATTTGAGGTAGGTCTGGCATTTTAGGTCGTTCTGGAATTTCAGGCTGTTCTGGCATATCTATTTGTGGCGACTCAGGTATTTCTGGAGATTTTTCTTCAGGTAACTCAGGCATTTCAGGTAGTTCTGGAATGTCTTCTCTCGCAGTCAGTTCTAAGTCTTGGAGTTTCTCAACTTCTAGAGTATCTTGCGCCATTTCTTCAGATACATCATGATGTTCATCAATCAACTCTTGGTCTGGTTGATCATCCACTAAAGGTTGTTCTTTCCGAGGCTCTTCGCTTAATGGAACATTTTCTATCTCTTGTTTAAGAAAATCTCTTCCTACTTGTGGTAGAGTGGAGACTGGACTTTCTCTTTCATAAAACTCTGAATGTGATTCCTCATTTGATATGTCTTGAGATTCTTCTTTAGTACTAAACGTTTCAGATTCTGTGGTAGTTATGTCAGCTTCAGTGGTAGTCGTTGCAGCTCCAGTGGTAGTTGTTTGGGCTACGGTGGTGGTTGTTTCGTATTCTGGGGTAGTTGTTGCAGCTTCAGTTGTAGTTGTTGCAACTACCGTGGTAATTTCTTGGACCTCTGTGGTAGTTGTTGCACCTTTATTAATAATATAATTAGTTTCAGTGGTAATATCCTGAGCTTCAGTGGTAATCTCCTGAGCCTCTGTGAAAGTTGTTTGAGCCTCTTTGGTAATCTCCTGAGCCTCTGTGAAAGTTGTTTGAGTCTCTGTGGTAATTTCCTGGGCCTCGATGGTAGTTGTTTGAGCCTCTGAGGTAGTTGTTGCAGCTCCAGTGGTAGTTGTTGCAGCTTCAGTGGTAGTTATTGCACCTTCAGTGGTAAATTCTTGCGCCTCAGTGGTAGTTGTTGCAGCTCCTGTGGTAGTTGATGCAGCTTCAGTGGTAGTTGTTTGACCTTCAGTGGTAATTTCCTGAGCCACGGTAGTAGTTGTTTGAGCTTCTGTGGTAGTTTTTGCACCTTCAGTGGTAATTTCCTGAAGCTCTGTGGTAGTTGTTTGAGCCTCTGTGGTAGATGTTACAGCTTTAGTGGTAGTTGTAGCAGCTTCAGTGGTAATTTCCTGAGCTTCAGTGGTAGTTGTTGGAGCTTCAGTCGTAATTACTTGAGCTCCAATAGTAGTTGTTACAGCTTCAGTCGTGGTTGTAGCTTCAGTGATAATTTCCTGAACCTCAGTGGTAGTCGTCTGAGCCTCTGTGGTAGTTATTTGAGCCTCTGTGGTAGTTGTCGAAGCATCAGTGGTAGTTGTTGTACCATCAGTGGTAGTTTCCTGAGTCTCGGTGGTAGTTGTTTGAGCCTCTGTGGCAGTTGTGGTACCTTCAGTGGTAATTTCCTGAAGCTCTTTGGTAGTTGTTTGAGCCTCTGTGGTAGATGTTACAGCTTCAGTGGTAGTTGTAGCAGCTTCCGTGGCAATTTCCTGAGCTTCAGTGGTAGTTGTTGGAGCTTCAGTCGTAATTACTTGAGCTTCAATAGTAGTTGTTACACCTTCAGTCGTGGTTGTAACAGCGCCATTAGTGATTTCTTGAGACTCTGTAATTATTGTTGCACCATTGGTGGTCAATTCCTGAGCCTCAATAGTAGTTGTTAGACCTTCAGTGGTAATTTCCTGCCACTTAGTATCAGTTGTTGCACCTTCGGTGGTTGATTCCTGACCTTCAGTGGTAGTTGTTGCAGCTTCCGTGATAATTTCCTCAGTTTCAGTGGTACTTGTTTGAGCTTCTGTGATAGTCGTTGCAGTTGTTTGAGCGTCAGTGGTAATTGTTGCAGCTTTAGTAATAATTACTTGTGGGTTTAGTTTTTGTTTTGTTACTTCTTTTCGCTCTATTGGTAAATCTTCAGATAATCTTTCATTGTGCTCAGATTTTAATTTTTCACTAGTCAAATCAATATCGGGTCGTAATTTTTCAATTTGGGGCAATTCTGGTTGATCTAGCTCTGGTACTTTTGGTGATGAGGGCTCATGTATTTTGGCATATTCAATTAATAACTCATCTGTTGGTAAACGCTCAGGTATTGAATCTATTGGTGATGCTGACTCAATTGTTTCAGGATACTGATATGATGGATACTCAACCGCTGGAGATAAAGACTCAATTGATAAATGCTCAGACAGTTCCGGTATTTCTGGTGGAGTTGGCGTAGTTATTTCAAGATCTTCAATTGGTAAACGCTCAATAGATGGATACTCAATTCTTGGAGATACAGATGCAATCGGTAAGTTTTCATCGGAGAAATCATCTAATTTACTTAGTTTTTCTTTATCTTCTTTGACTGTTGGTAAAGTTGAAGTTTTTACGTCCAAAGTTGGTCTTAATATTGGCATCCATGGTTCCGATTCCTCTAATGTCGGGATTTCCGGTATGTTATCCTGATTTAGGTTATATACATTTGTATCCGTTTTCGGTATTTTTGTCTGGTATTTATCTGTGATCTCGGATCCAGATTCCGTTGGGACATCCGGTTGCCATGTTGAAATTGATATTTCAGGGGCTTGCTTTTCTGGTTCAATACGATTTGTCGTTTGTATTGTTCTTGATTCTGTTTTCGGAATTTCTGTAAATGGTACCTCAGACTCTGAGTCAAATGGCGGTTGGTCTAAATTATTTTTAATTGGAATTTTTAATGGTTTTCCAGTTGGAATAACTTCTGGCCGTCTAGTAGAGGGAAGAACTTCAGATGTTTCAGTAAACATAGGCGTTTCTATTGGAAGTTCAGGTTGTCCCGTAGATGTAAGTAGTTCTTGGTTTTCAGTAGTATCAGCTTGAGTTGATATGTCTATAGACACATCCCTTAAAATATCAGTCTGTGTTAAAGTATCTTCTTGTGTTATTTCGAACTCTGTTGTCGATTGTTGTTCAGTAGATATTAGTGCTGTTATTTTAGCTTCTGTTTTAGTTGTTGCAGCTTCTGTGGTAGTTGTTGTGACTTCCGTGGTAGTTGTAGCGGCGTCAAAACTTGTTGTTGCCTGAGCTTCTGTTGTTGGGATTATAGCTTCAGTGGTAAATTCCTGAGCCTCATTGGTTATTATTTGTTCTTCAGTGGTAATTGTCTGAGCCCCTATAGTTGTTGTGTCTGCTTCAGTGGTAGTTGTTGTACCTTCTGTAGTAATTTCAGCGTCAATAGTTGTTTTAGTAGTTGTTGCAGCTTCGACAATAGTTGTTGCAGTTTCAGTGGTAAATTCCTGAGCCTCAGTGGTAGTAGTTCCTGCTTCAGTGGTGACTTCCTGATCCTCAGTGGTAGTTGTTGCTGCTTCAGTGGTTACTTCCTGAGCCTCAGTGGTACTTGTTGCTGCTTCAGTGGTAACTTTCTCAGCCTCGGTGCTAGTTGTTGATGCTTCAGTGGTAACTTCCTCAGTCTCAGTGGTAGTTGTTGCAGCTTCAGTGGTAATTTCCTGAGCCTCAGTGGTAGTTATTGTTGCTTCAGTGGTAACTTCCTCAGCCTCAGTGGTAGTTGTTTCAGCTTCAGTGGTAACTTCCTGAACCTCAGTGGTAGTTGTTGCAGCTTCTGTGTAAGTTGTTTCTGCTTCAGCGGTAGTTGTAGCTTTAGTGGTAATTCCTAGAGCTTCAGTGGTAGTTGTTTGAGCCTCTGTAGTAGTCGTTTCTGCCTCAGTCGTAGTTATTGTAGCTGCAGTGGTATATTCCTGTGCCTCAGTGGTAGTTGTATAAGCCTCTGTGGTAGCTGTTTCTGCTTCAGTGGTAATTGTTGCAGCTCCAGTGGTAATTTTCTGAGCTTCAGTGGTAATTTCCTGAGCCTCAGTGGTAGTTGTTGCACTTTCAGTGGTAACTTCCCGAGCCTCAGTGGTAGTTGTCTGAGCCTCTGTGGTAGTTGTTTTTGCTTCTGTGGTAGTTGTTGCACCTTCAGTGGTAACTTCCTGAGCCTCAGTGGTAGTTGTCTGAGCTTCTGTGGTAGTTGTTGCACCTTCAGTGGTAATTTCCTGAGCCTCTGTGATAGTTGTTTCTGCTTGAGTGGTAGTTGTTGAAGCTTCTGTTGTAGGGGTTGTAATTCGAGGCGTAGTTGTTACCTCAATCATTGGAGAATCACTCGAAGTAGTTTTTGATTGATCAAAATGAATATCTGTCGTTATGTCTTCTTGCTCTGATTCAATGGTTGTTGTTGGTTGTTCAGTTACCTGTGTGGTTACTTCTATACTATCTGTAAGTATAGGTACCTCGGTTTGTTGTTGGGTGGTTGCAAAGAATTCAGTAACAGGTTGTTCAGATTCAGCTCCTATTTCGGGAGCAGTTGATGGAACTTGTTCTGTATGTACAAGTTGTGTGATTGATTGATCAGTTATCACACCGGTGGTAAACGTTTTATCTGACACAATTTGCGTAGATACTGGAAGTTCCGTTGTAAATGATTTTTCATTAATATTTTCTTGAATAGTTACAGCTGGTGATAATTCTGTAGTCGACGGCATATCTGTTGTTCCTTCCGCTTTTGGTTGACTAAATTCAGGAGTTGTCTGTAAACTTTCATTAGTAGTAAATGGTTGTGGAGTACTTTCAAGTTCTGTTGTGCTTGGTAGATCTGAAGTCGTGGTTTCTAAATCTTCGCACGAACCCTGATATTCTCTGCTCTCTTCCGAAGACTCTTCACTGGAATAATATTCTGGGCATGTTGGTATCTCTGTCGTTGTAATATCTGTCTCACCTGGAGATTCTGGTTGCGGTGGCATGGTTATTGCGTCTGTTTTTCTAGTAGTTAATAATAATTTGGAATCTGTCGTTGAAAAATCTGGTTGATCTGTAGAAGTCAGTAATTTAACCGGCTGCAATTGTGGTTGTTCTGTTTGCCATTCCAGTTCAGGTTCTAATTGTATTTCTGGTTGAGTTTCTGGATGCGATTCTGGTAGCAATTCCAGTTGCAATGAATGTTCTGTTTGCCATTCCAGTCGAAGTTCTGGTTGTTCCGATTGTAGCTCTGCTTCTTCCGGTCGCAATTTAGGTTGTTTTGTTTTCCTTTCCGGTTGCTCCGGTTGAAATTCTGGTTGTTCTCTTAGCCATCCTGGACGCAATTCAGGTTTATCTGTTTGCGATTCGAGAAGCGACTCTGTTTGTTCCAGTCTCAATTTTGGTTGTTCTGTTTGCCATTCCGGTAGCGACTTTGCTTGGTCCGGTCTCTGTTCTGGTTGTTCTGTTTCCCATTCTGGTTGTAGCTCTGCTTGTTTTGGTTGCAGTTCTCGTCGCTCTGTTTTCCATTCTGGTTGTTCTGTTAGCCATTCCGGTTGTTCTTCTGATTGTTCTGTTTTTCGTTCGGGAAGCGGCTTTTGTTGTTCCTGTCGTAGCTCTACCTGTTCTGATTGAATTTCTCGTAGTTCTGTTTGCCAATCTGGTTGTTCTGTTTGCCATTCCGGTCCTTCTTTTTGCCATTCCGGTAGCGACTCAGCTTGCTCCGGTCTCTGTTCTGTTTCCCATTCCAGTTGTAGCTCTGCTTGTTTTGGTTGCAGTTCTTGTCGCTCTGTTTTCCATTCTGGTTGTTCGGTTGGCCATTCCGGTTGTTCTTCTGATCGTTCTGTTTTTCGTTCAGGAAGCGGATTTTGTTGTTCCGGTTGTAGCTCTACCTGTTCCGGTTGAATTTCTCGTTGTTTCGTTTGCCAATCTGGTTGTTCTGTTTGCCATTCTGATCCTTCTGTTTGCCATTCCGGTTGCTCCGGTTGAATTTCTGGTTGTTCTGTTGGCCATTCCAGTTGCACTTCTGTTTTTTCTGTTTGCCGTTCGGGCAGCCTTTTTGGTTGTTCCGGTCGTAACTCTACCTGTTCCGGTCGAATTTCTCGTTGTTTCGTTTGCCAATCTGGTTGTTCTGTTTGCCAGTCTGGTTCTTCTGTTTGCCATTCAGGTAGCGGCTTTAGTTGGTCCGGTCTACGCTCGGCTTGTGCTCGTTGAATTTCTGGTTGTTCTGTTGACCATTCCAGTTGCAATTCACGTTGTTCTGTCTGCGATTCTGGTCGCAGCTTTGGTTGTTCCGGATGTAGCTCTGTTTGTTCCTGGTTTAGTTCTGGTTGTTCTGTTTGCCATTCCGGTAGCTCCGGTTGAATTTCTGGTTGTTCTGTTGACCATTCCGGTCGCAATTCACGTTGTTCTGTCTGCGATTCTGGTCGCAGCTTTGGTTGTTCCGGATGTAGCTCTGTTTGTTCCTGGTTTAGTTTTGGTTGTTCTGTTTGCCATTCCGGTAGCTCCGGTTGAATTTCTGGTTGTTCTGTTGACCATTCCGGTCGCAATTCACGTTGTTCTGTCTGCGATTCCGGTCGCAGCTTTGGTTGTTCCGGATGTAGCTCTGTTTGTTCCTGGTTTAGTTCTGGTTGTTCTGTTTGCCATTCCGGTAGCTCCGGTTGAATTTCTGGTTGTTCTGTTGACCATTCCGGTCGCAATTCACGTTGTTCTGTCTGCGATTCTGGTCGCAGCTTTGGTTGTTCCGGATGTAGCTCTGTTTGTTCCTGGTTTAGTTCTGGTTGTTCTGTTTGCCATTTCGGTTGCTCTGTTTGCCATTCTGGTTGTTCTGTTTCACGTTCCGGTTGTTCTGTTTTACGTTGCGGTTGCATTTCTAGTTGTTCCGTCGGCCATTCCTGTTGCTCTTCTGATATTTCTGTTAGCCATTTAGGAAGCGGTTTTGGTCGTTCCGGTCGTATCTCTACCAGTTCCGGTTGAATTTCTCGTTGTTCTGTTTGCCTTTCTGGTTCTTCTGTTTGCCATTCTGGTTCTTCTGTTTGCCATTCAGGTAGCGGCTCTAGTTGTTCCGGTCTACGCTCGGCTTGTGCTCGTTGAATTTCTGGTTGTTCTGTTGACCATTCCTGTTGCAATTCACGTTGTTCTGTCTGCGATTCCGGTCGCAACTCTGGTTGTTTCGGATGTTGATCTGTTTGTTCCTGTCTTAGTTCTGGTTGTTCTGTTTGCCATTTCGGTTGCTCTGTTTGCCATTCTGGTTGTTCTGTTTCACGTTCCGGTTGTTCTGTTTTACGTTTTGGTTGCATTTCTAGTTGTTCTGTCGGCCATCCCTGTTGCACTTCTGATTTTTCTGTTTGCCATTCAGGAAGCGGCTTTGGTTGTTCCGGTCGTAGCTCTATCTGTTCCGGTTGAATTTCTCGTTGTTCTGTTTGCCATTCTGGTCCTTCTGTTTGCCATTCAGGTAGCGGCTCTAGTTGTTCCGGTCTAAGCTCTGCTTGTGCTGATCGTAGTTTTGGTTGTTCTGTTTGCCATTCCGGTTGCTCCGGTTGAATTTCTGGTCGTTCTGTTGACCATTCCGGTTGTAATTCCCGTTGTTCTGTCTGCGATTCCAGTCGCAACTTTGGTCGTTCCGGATGTAGCTCTGTTTGTTCCTGGTTTAGTTCTGGTTGTTCTGTTTGCCATTCCGGTAGCACCGGTTGAATTTCTGGTTGTTCTGACTGTGATTCCGGTCGCAATTTACGTTGTTCTGTCTGTGATTCCGGTCGCAACTCTAGTTGTTCTGCTTGCCATACCGGTTGCTCGGTTTGCCATTCTGGTTGTTCTGTTTCACGTTCCGGTTGTTTTCGTTGCATTTCTAGTTGTTCAGTTGGCCATTCCGGTCGCGATACACGTTGTTCTGTTTGCCATTCGGGAAGCGGCTCTGGTTGTTCTGGTCTCTGTTCTGTTTCCCATTGCAGTTGTAGCTCTGCTTGTTTTGGTTGCAGTTCTTGTCGCTCTGTTTTCCATTCTGGTTGTTGGGTTGGCCATTCCGGTTGTTCTTCTGATCGTTCTGTTTTTCGTTCAGGAAGCGGATTTTGTTGTTCCGGTTGTAGCTCTACCTGTTCCGGTTGAATTTCTCGTTGTTCCGTTTGCCAATCTGGTTTTTCTGTTTGCCATTCTGATCCTTCTGTTTGCCATTCCGGTTGCTCCGGTTGAATTTCTGGTTGTTCTGTTGACCATTCCGGTTGCAATTCACGTTGTTCTGTCTGCGATTTCGGTCGCAACTCTGGTTGTTCCGGATGTAGCTCTGTTTGTTCCTGTTTTAGTTCCGGTTGCGCTGTTTGCCATTCTGGTTGCTCTGTTTCATGTTCTGTTTTACGTTTTGGTTGTTCCATTGGCCATTCCTGCACTTCTGATTTTTCTGTTTGCCATTCAGAAAGCGGCTTTGGTTGTTCCGGTCGAATTTCTCGTTGTTCTGTTTGCCATTCTGGTCCTTCTCTTTGCCATTCAGGTAGCGGCTCTAGTTGTTCCGGTCTAAGCTCTGCTTGTGCTGATCGTAGTTTTGGTTGTTCTGTTTGCCATTCCGGTTGCTCCGGTTGAATTTCTGGTTGTTCTGTTGACCATTCCAGTTGCACTTCTGTTTTTTCTGTTTGCCGTTCGGGCAGCCTTTTTGGCTGTTCCGGTCGTAACTCTACCTGTTCCGGTCGAATTTCTCGTTGTTTTATTTGCCAATCTGGTTGTTCTGTTTGCCATTCTGGTTCTTCTGTTTGCCATTCAGGTAGCAGCTCTAGTTGTTCCGGTCTACGCTCGGCTTGTGCTCGTTGAATTTCTGGTTGTTCTGTTGACCATTCCTGTTGCAATTCACGTTGTTCTGTCTGCGATTCCGGTCGCAACTCTGGTTGTTTCGGATGTTGATCTGTTTGTTCCTGTATTAGTTCTGGTTGTTCTGTTTGCCATTTCGGTTGCTCTGTTTGCCATTCTGGTTGTTCTGTTTCACGTTCCGGTTGTTCTGTTTTACGTTTTGGTTGCATTTCTAGTTGTTCTGTCGGCCATCCCTGTTGCACTTCTGATTTTTCTGTTTGCCATTCAGGAAGCGGATTTGGTTGTTCCGGTCGTAGCTCTGCTTGTGCTGATCGTAGTTTTGGTTGTTCTGTTTGCCATTCCGGTTGCTCCGGTTGAATTTCTGGTTGTTCTGTTGACCATTTCGGTCGCAATTCACGTTGTTCTGTCTGTGATTCCGATCGCAATTCACGTTGTTCTGCCTGTGATTCTGGTCGCAATTCACGTTGTTCTGTCTGTGATTCCGGTCGCAACTCTAGTTGTTTTGCTTGCCATTCCGGTTGCTCTGTTAGCCAGTCTGGTTGTTCTGTTTCACGTTCCGGTTGTTCTGTTTTACGTTTGGGTTGCATTTCTAGTTGTTCCGTCGGCCATCCCTGTTGCACTTCTGATTTTTCTGTTTGCCATTCAGGAAGCGGGTTTGGTCGTTCCGGTCGTATCTCTACGAGTTCCGGTTGAATTTCTCGTTGTTCTGTTTGCCATTCTGGTCCTTCTGTTTGCCATTCAGGTAGCGGTTCAAGTTGTTCCGGTCTAAGCTCTGCTTGAGCTTGTCCTAGTTTTGATTGTTTTGTTTGCCATTCCGGTTGCTCCGGCCGAACTTCTGGTTGTTCTGTTGACCATTCCGGTTGTAATTCACGTTGTTCTGTCTGCGATTTCGGTCGCAACTTTGGTTGTTCCGGATGTAGCTCTGTTTGTTCCTGGTTTAGTTCTGGTTGTTCTGTTTGCCATTCCGGTAGCTCCGGTTGAATTTCTGGTTGTTCTGTTGACCATTCCGGTCGCAATTCACGTTGTTCTGTCTGTGATTCCGATCGCAATTCACGTTGTTCTGCCTGTGATTCTGGTCGCAATTCACGTTGTTCTGTCTGTGATTCCGGTCGCAACTCTAGTTGTTCTGCTTGCCATGCCGGTTGCTCTGTTAGCCATTCTGGTTGTTCTGTTTCACGTTCTGGTTGTTCTGTTTTACGTTTCGGTTGCATTTCTAGTTGTTCCGTTGGCCATCCCTGTTGCTCTTCTGATATTTCTGTTTGCCATTTAGGAAGCGGCTTTGGTCGTTCCGGTCGTATCTCTACCAGTTCCGGTTGAATTTCTCGTTGTTCTGTTCGCCATTCTGGTTCTTCTGTTTGCCATTCTGGTTCTTCTGTTTGCCATTCAGGTAGCGGCTCTAGTTGTTCCGGTCTACGCTCGGCTTGTGCTCGTTGAATTTCTGGTTGTTTTGTTGACCATTCCGGTTGCAATTCACGTTGTTCTGTCTGCGATTCCGGTCGCAACTCTGGTTGTTCCGGATGTAGCTCTGTTTGTTCCTGTCTTAGTTCTGGTTGTTCTGTTTGCCATTCCGGTTGCTCTGTTTGCCATTTCAGTTGCTCTGTTTGCCATTTTGGTTGTTCTGTTTCACGTTCCGGTTGGTCTGTTTTACGTTTTGGTTGCATTTCTAGTTGTTCCGTCGGCCATCCCTGTTGCACTTCTGATTTTTCTGTTTGCCATTCAGGAAGCGGCTTTGATTGTTCCGGTCGTAGCTCTACCTGTTCCGGTCGAATTTCTCGTTGTTCTGTTTGCCATTCTGGTCCTTCTCTTTGCCATTCAGGTAGCGGCTCTATTTGTTCTGGTCTAAGCTCTGCTTGTGCTGGTCGTAGTTTTGGTTGTTCTGTTTGCCATTCCGGTTGCTCCGGTTGAATTTCTGGTTGTTCTGTTGGCCATTCCAGTTGCACTTCTGTTTTTTCTGTTTGCCGTTCGGGCAGCCTTTTTGGTTGTTCCGGTCGTAACTCTACCTGTTCCGGTCGAATTTCTCGTTGTTTTATTTGCCAATCTGGTTGTTCTGTTTGCCATTCTGGTTCTTCTGTTTGCCATTCAGGTAGCGGCTCTAGTTGTTCCGGTCTACGCTCGGCTTGTGCTCGTTGAATTTCTGGTTGTTCTGTTGACCATTCCGGTCGCAACTCTGGTTGTTTCGGATGTTGATCTGTTTGTTCCTGTCTTAGTTCTGGTTGTTCTGTTTGCCATTTCGGTTGCTCTGTTTGCCATTCTGGTTGTTCTGTTTCACGTTCCGGTTGTTCTGTTTTACGTTTTGGTTGCATTTCTAGTTGTTCTGTCGGCCATCCCTGTGGCACTTCTGATTTTTCTGTTTGCCATTCAGGAAGTGGCTTTGGTTGTTCCGGTCGTAGCTCTATCTGTTCCGGTTGAATTTCTTGTTGTTCTGTTTGCCATTCTGGTCCTTCTGTTTGCCATTCAGGTAGCGGCTCTAGTTGTTCCGGTCTAAGCTCGGCTTGTGCTGGCCGTAGTTTTGGTTGTTCTGTTTGCCATTCCGGTTGCTCCGGTTGAATTTCTGGTTGTTCTGTTGACCATTCCGGTCGCAATTCACGTTGTTCTGTCTGTGATTCCGATCGCAATTCACGTTGTTCTGTCTGTGATTCCGGTCGCAACTCTAGTTGTTCTGTTTGCCATTCCGGTTGCTCTGTTTGCCATTCTGGTTGTTCTGTTTCACGTTCCGGTTGTTCTGTTTTACGTTTGGGTTGCATTTCTAGTTGTTCTGTCGGCCATCCCTGTTGCACTTCTGATTTTTCTGTTTGCCATTCAGGAAGCGGGTTTGGTCGTTCCGGTCGTATCTCTACGAGTTCCGGTTGAATTTCTCGTTGTTCTGTTTGCCATTCTGGTCCTTCTGTTTGCCATTTAGGTAGCGGTTCAAGTTGAGCCGGCCTAAGCTCTGCTTGAGCTTGTCCTAGTTTTGGTTGTTTTGTTTGCCATTCCGGTTGCTCCGGCCGAACTTCTGGTTGTTCTGTTGACCATTCCGGTTGCAATTCACGTTGTTCTGTCTGCGATTCCGGTCGCAACTTTGGTTGTTCCGGATGTAGCTCTGTTTGTTCCTGGTTTAGTTCTGGTTGTTCTGTTTGCCATTCCGGTAGCTCCGGTTGAATTTCTGGTTGTTCTGTTGACCATTCCGGTCGCAATTCACGTTGTTCTGACTGTGTTTCCGGTCGCAATTTACGTTGTTCTGTCTGTGATTCCGGTCGCAACTCTAGTTGTTCTGCTTGCCATGCCGGTTGCTCTGTTCGCCATTCTGGTTGTTCTGTTTCACGTTCCGGTTGTTTTCGTTGTATTTCTAGTTGTTCAGTTGGCCATTCCGGTCGCGATACACGTAGTTCTGTTTGCCATTCCGGTAGCGACTCTGCTTGTTCCGGTCTCTGTTCTGTTTCCCATTCCAGTTGTAGCTCTGCTTGTTTTGGTTGCAGTTCTTGTCGCTCTGTTTTCCATTCTGATTGTTCGGTTGGCCATTCCGGTTGTTCTTCTGATCGTTCTGTTTTTCGTTCAGGAAGCGAATTTTGTTGTTCCGGTTGTAGCTCTACCTGTTCCGGTTGAATTTCTCGTTGTTCCGTTTGCCAATCTGGTTGTTCTGTTTGCCATTCTAGTCCTTCTGTTTGCCATTCAGGTAGCGGTTCTAGTTGTTTCGGTCCAAGCTCGGCTTGTGCTGGTTGAATTTCTGGTTGTTCTGTTGACCATTCCGGTTGCAATTCACGTTGTTCTGTCTGCGATTCCGGTCGCAACTCTGGTTGTTCCGGATGTAGCTCTGTTTGTTCCTGGTTTAGTTCTGGTTGTTCTGTTTGCCATTCCGGTTGCTCCGGTTGAATTTCTGGTTGTTCTGTTGACCATTCAGGTCGCAATTTACGTTGTTCTGTCTGTGATTCCGGTCGCAACTCTAGTTGTTCTGCTTGCCATGCCGGTTGCTCTGTTCGCCATTCTGGTTGTTCTGTTTCACGTTCCGTTTGTTCTGTTTTACGTTTCGGTTGCATTTCTAGTTGTTCCGTTGGCCATTCCTGTTGCTCTTCTGATATTTCTGTTTGCCATTTAGGAAGCGGCTTTGGTCGTTCCGGTCGTATCTCTACCCGTTCCGGTTGAATTTCTCGTTGTTTTGTTTGCCATTCTGGTTCTTCTGTTTGCCATTCTGGTTCTTCTGTTTGCCATTCAGGTAGCGGCTCTAGTTGTTCCGGTCTACGCTCGGCTTGTGCTCGTTGAATTTCTGGTTGTTCTGTTGACCATTCCTGTTGCAATTCACGTTGTTCTGTCTGCGATTCCGGTCGCAACTCTGGTTGTTTCGGATGTTGATCTGTTTGTTCCTGTCTTAGTTCTGGTTGTTCTGTTTGCCATTTCGGTTGCTCTGTTTGCCATTCTGGTTGTTCTGTTTCACGTTCCGGTTGTTCTGTTTTACGTTTTTGTTGCATTTCTAGTTGTTCAGTTGGCCATTCCGGTCGCGATACACGTTGTTCTGTTTGCCATTCGGGAAGCGGTTCTGGTGGTTCTGGTCGTAGTTCTGCTTGTTCCGTTTGCAATTCTGGTTGACCCGAATGAATTTCCGGTTGCTCTGTTTGTTCTGTTTCACTTTCCGGTTGTTCTGTTTTACGTTGCGGTTGCATTTCTAGTTGTTCCGTCGGCCATTCCTGTTGCTCTTCTGATATTTCTGTTTGCCATTTAGGAAGCGGCTTTGGTCGTTCCGGTCGTATCTCTACCAGTTCCGGTTGAATTTCTCGTTGTTCTGTTTGCCATTCTGGTCCTTCTGTTTGCCATTCAGGTAGCGGCTCAAGTTGTTCCGGTCTAAGCTCTACTTGTGCTGGTCGTAGTTCTGTTTGCCATTCCGGTTGCTCCGGTTGAATTTCTGGTTGTTCTGTTGACCTTTCCGGTCGCAATTCACGTTGTTCTGACTGTGATTCCGGTCGCAATTCACGTTGTTCTGTCCGTGATTCCGGTCGCAAATCTAGTTGTTCTGTTAGCCATTCTGGTTGTTCTGTTTCACGTTCCGATTGTTTTGGTTGCATTTCTAGTTGTTCAGTTGGCCATTCCGGTCGCGATACACGTTGTTCTGTTTGCCATTCGGGAAGCGGTTCTGGTTGTTCTGGTCGTAGTTCTGCTTGTTCCGGTTGCAATTCTGGTTGACCCGACCCGACAATTTCTGGTCGTTCAGGTGGCCAATCCGGTTGCTCTGTTTGCCATTCTGGTTGTTCCGTTTGCCATTTAGGTAGCGTTTTTGGTTGTTCCGTTTTAAGCTTTTGTTGTTCTGGTTTCAGTTCTGATTGTTCTGTTTGCCATTCTGTCCTCTCTGTTTGCCATACTAGTTGTTCTGGTTGGAACTCCATTATATTATCATCATCTTTAACAATTTGCTGTTCGGTTGCAATAACGTCAGTTGTTGGTTGAATGGATGTTAGTTGTTCTGTGGTTGGTGTCTCAGTGGTAGTTGTTGCAGCTTTTATAGTACCTCTTTGGGCTTCTGTGGTAGTTGTCTGAGCTTCAGTGGTAGTTGACTGAGCTTCTGTTGTAGTTTCTGCAGCTTCAGTGGTAAGTTTTACACCTTCAGTGGTGGTTGTTTGTGCTTCGGTGGTTGTTATTTTTCCCTCAGTGGTAGTTGTTTCAGCTTCAGTGGTAACTTCTTTAGCCTCAGTGCTAGTTGTTGCAGCTTCAGTGCTAGTTGTCTGAGTTTCAGTGGTAGCTGTTTGAGCTTCTGTTGTAGTTTCTGCAACTTCAGTGGTGATTGGTTGAGCGTCTGTGGCAGCTCTTTCTATTTCAGTGGTAGTTATTGTAATTTCAGTAGTTGCAGCTCCTGTGGAAATTTTCTGAGCGTCAGTAGTAGTTACCGCAGCTTTAGTGGTAGTCGTTTGAGCCTCAGAAGTAGTTGTTGCAGCTTGAGTGGTAGTCGTTGCAGCTTCAGTGGTAGTTGTTTCAGCTTCAGTGGTAGTTGTTGCAACTTCAGTGGTAGTTGTTAGAGCTTCAGTAGTAGCTGTTTGACCTTCTATGCTAGTTTCTTGGGCCTCGGAGGTAGTTGAATGAGCTTCTGTGGTAGTCGTTGAGTCTTCAGTGTTAATTGCCTGAGCCTTAGTGCTAGTTATTATAGCTTCAATGGTAGTTGTTTGAGGTTCAGTGGTAGTTGACAGAGCTTCAGTTGTAGTTGTTGCGGCCTCAGTAGTTCTTGTTGCAGATTCAGTGGTAGTGGTTACACCTTCAGTGGTACTTATTGTATCTTCAGAGGTAATTTCCTGAGCCACAGTAGTAGTTGCAGCCTCATTGGTAGTTGTCTGACCTACTGTGGTAGTTGTTGCAGTTTGAGTGGTGATTTCCTGAGCTTCAGTGGTAGTAGTTGTCGCTTCAATAGTACTTATTTCGACTTCTGTGGTAGTTGTCTGATCTTTTATGGTAGTTGATGTCCCTTCACTAGAACTTATTTCAGCTTCTGTGGTAGTGCTTTGAGCCTCATTGATAGTTGTTGCCGCTTCAGTGGTAGTTGTTGCAGCTTCAGTTGAACTTATTCCAACCTCAGTGGTAGATATCTGAGCTTCTGTGATAGGTGTCTGAGCTCCTGTGGTAGCTATCTGAGCTTCTGTAATAGTTGTCTGAGCTCCTGTGGTAGCTATCTGACCTTCTGTGATAGTTACCTGAGCTTCTGTGGTAGTTATTGCCGCTTCCGTAGGGCTTATTTCGGCTTCAGTGGTAGTTATTGGTGCCTCAGTGGTAGTTATTTGAGCTTTGGTGGTACTAGTTTGAGCTTCAATGCTAGTTTGAGTAGTCCTTTCTAATATCTGCTCAGTGGTCAAAGATGGGAATATTGTCACTGTGTCAGCAGCTATTGCAAGGGATGTTCCAGTCACATCTGTCAATACCATTGACTGATCAGTTACAAAAAATGTAGGTACAGGTTGTATCTCTGTAGTTATCTCTTTGAATATCTGATCAGTAGGCATTATTTGTTCAGTTGGAATAAGTTGTTTAGTATTATTATCCTGATCAACGGGTTTAATATCAAACGCAGGTGTTTTATCTTTTATTTGCTGTTCGATTTGGTGTGCCATATCAATTATTTCTTCTGCATTTTGCATGTGAGGGGTTTCTATTGTTGGGATTTGAATTCCAGGTAATTGCGATTCTTTTGGTGCAGGTTTTTTATATTGTACAGGTAGTGTTGATTGTTCAATGGTTATATCATCAATAATTGGTTGTTCAGTATTAATGATATCAGTCATTATTTGTTGCTCAGTGGTTGGTATTTTAAATGGTTGATCAAAGGCTGTCGTTTTCGTTATTGGTTGTGGTGTAATTTCCTGTTCAGTGATCGTTGGTTGTAGAGTGATTTCTTGTTCAGCAGTTGGTTGAGCATCAATGATACCCTGTTCTTCAATAACAGGTATAATCTCTTGATTTATCACTAGTTTTTCACTATTATCAGCCTGATTGGCGGTTTTTATATCAAACGTAGGTATTCTTTCCTTTATTTGCTGTTCGATTTCGTATGTTCTATCCACAATTTCTTTGGGACTCTGATCATGTGGGATCTTGGTTTTAGGTATATCTATTTCAAATGGTTGCGAAAATTCATTCATTATCTGTTCATCTGTGGATTCTGGTTGTAGAGGATGTGATGGTTGTTTAATGGTTATATCATCGAATGTTGGTTGTGCAAAAGCAATTGCCTCTGTGTTTATTTCGGGTATTTCTTGAGCTTTTGTATGTTCAGTGAATGATATATCAGTGTTCGTTAGTTTAATTTTCTGTTCAGTGGTTATTTCTTCAATTATTGATTGTGTAGTTGTTACTTGTTCAGTAGGCAATAAACTTGTTGGCAATTCAGGAGTTGTTTGTTGTTCAGTGGTTATCTGGTCTGTTTTTGTTGATTTTACAGTTGTAGGCAGTTCAGTTGCACTAGTTTTTGATTCCACACCGATTTCCTTTTCAATAGTTGTAGGTTGTTGTATGGTGGAAAGTAGTTCTGTTGTCAACGTTTGCGTAGTTGCTTCTGGTGTTGTAAACCGCTCCGCATTTGTTGGTTCTTCAGTAGTCTCTGATAATATAGTTGTTGGTAGTTCAGTTATTGATGATAGTTCGGTAGTTGTCTGTTTATTCGACGTTGGATGAACAGTGGTTGCTTCTTCAATAGTTGTTAGTTGTTCAGTGGTTGATGGTACAGCAATTACTTGTTCAGTAGTCGTTAGAAGTATAGTTGTTGTTGTTTGTGCAGTTGTAGTTCGTTGTTCACTTGGTTGTTCAGTTGTAAATGGTTGTTCAATTGTTGTTGGTTGTTCAGATGTTGCCTCCGCTGTAGTTGTTGGTTGAATAATAGTTGACAATTCAGAAGCGGTTGGTTGCACAGTTGTTGACACTTTAGTTGTTGATTCCATTCTAACTTCTTGGTCAGTGGTTGTCGGTTGTTGTTCTGATGTCCATGGTTGCGTAGTTGCTTCTGGTGTTGTAACCTGCTCCGTAGTTATTGGTTGTTGCGTTATTGGTTCCACCGTAATTAACTGTTCAATAGTAACTTGCGGTTGTTCTCTGGTCGTTTGTTCAGTGGATATAATTGTGAATGGTTGCTCAGTTCCCAACGGTTCTTCTTGGCTATCAATTACTGAAGAACTCTGACTATGCACTATATCTTCAATTGGAGAATAAGGTTTTTCAGGTGTAGTTTGAGGTGCTATAGCCAATGGTCGCCAAGTAGTCTCTGGTTGTTCATTAACTGATTCATCAGACTCACCACTATACTCTTCAAACTCTCGGCTGCTTTCATTAGTTTCATACGAACTTTCATTATCGGATTCGTTAGAAGATTGATAAGACTCTGAAGCATCAGATTCTTCAGTAGATATTGGTTCTATATCGTCAGTGGTTTCCGGTTCAGTAGTAACTGGTTTCTCAGTAGTTAATTCATCAATTTCTCGACTAAATTCTTCGCCTTCTTGACTACTCTCGTTACTTTCATTAGAAATTTCTTTCTCTGAAGATTCGTATGATTCAGAAATATCAGATTGCTCTTCTTCGGTTGATATCTCAGAAGATAAAGGTTGTTCATTTATTGTTAGTTTCTCTGGTTGTTCTGCAGCTGTTGATTCCGTTGTTATTCTAGTCAAAGTTTCTTCAGTCGCAGGTTGCTCGCTGGTTAAGTCAACTGTTGTTTCATTGGTTGTTGGTACTTCAGTTATAACTTGCGTAGTTGTCGGTAGGAGAGTGATTAGTAATTTCGTTGTAGGTTGATATGTAGTGAACGATTGCAGCGTAGACGTTGGTTGTTCCAGAGTTGCTACTGTGGTTAATTCCAAACCGGTTTCTACTTCGGTTGTTGTAGTAAATAGTTCTGTCCTTGTAGCTGTTGGTTCAGTAGTTATAGGTGGTATGGTAGACGATGGTTGTTCTGGAATTGCTATTGTGGTTATTTCCAAAGCTGTTTCTACCTCGGTCGTTGTAGTAAATGGTTCTTTTCTTGTAGTTGTTGGTTCAGTGGTTATACGCATGGTTGTTGACGGTTCTTCAGTCATATCTTCATCATCATCAACATTATCATCATCATCATCTTCGGAACTCTCATAACTGTCGTAGTCCGAATCGTCAGAGTCCGATTCTGTTGTTGTTGGGGCTTGTGTCGTTGTTGATGAAGTTGTTGTAGTTTTACTGATTTTAGCGCCGTTGTGTTTAATGTAGTCTATTGCTTTAAGTATATCTGAAAAAATATATAGTAATCTATATACAAGGTTTATAGTAAATAACGCAGACCTCAGACACGAGTCAATTATTAAAATATTGCATTGATAATTTGAAGCCTATTGTTACACTTTAGAGTCTTATTTCGAGTGTCACATTGAATGCGCTTGAAATGTATTCGCCTATTTCAACCCAAATATCTTTCACGTTTGCTGTATCTGAAGTTATGAATCGAGATGGTCCGACAAGGATCTAGTGGCCTGTGGATGGCATTAACAAGGGGTCGTTGGGGTGAAATTGGACTTACTATTTAGTAAAACTTTCCTACTTTTTTTTTTATTTGGATAATCAAACTGTAAAATTACATGTGGTTGACATGGTTGATATAAGTAAAATTAAAGGACATTGTTCTGTGCCCGTACAATATTTGCCCCAGAACCAACAGCAATGAAAAAATACTTGTAAAATTTCAAATCACCCATAAATTCTTGTAACGCATTTATTATTAAATGGACAAGCGGGAGGATCGCAATATTGCACAAAAAGTATTATATTTTGAGGTTATAATTTAGTAGCCATAAATACATATGAGGTCATATTGTGTAGTCAAAATATAATGAGTGGATTTAAAGATTAATTATGTTTTTATAGATACCTATCGACACACTAAGGAACTATCTATATAAGTAGTTAGTCTAACAAGACAAGCAATCTAGATAGCTAATAGGTACGCCTACTACTTTATACACAGTCAATTCGATATAAGTACTTACAATACATTGAAATATTCGTTTTAGATTTTGCAAATTGTCCGTTAGATACGGATACTAGCCATTAAAATTAAAACAGCTAAATAATGATGATATGGGTCAAATGTTAGTTGGTTCTGGGGCAATTGTCGACAATTTTCGTCAAAATGAATCCTGGCTTGTATACACGCAAAGAAACAATCTGTCAGTTTCTTACTAGGTACCCTGATAGACTAGTGCTGCCTAGCATAAGAACAGAGATATGCAGTAGAAACTGCTATGCTATGTCGGTTAGAATATACAACCACCTACCACAACACATTAAAGACCTCACAGTAAAAGAGTTTAAAATTAAACTATTCAAATTTCTGTTGGAAAAATGCTTTTATTCAGTAGAAGAGTGCATGAAATTTCGATCTGCACCTAATCTGACATAGTTTCGATTATAATATATTACTGATTTTAATTATAATTTTAATATCATTGAGTGACATAAATTTAATTTTAAGAACGTTACTACAATTTATTGACATGTTATCTTATTGTAATTATTGGTTGACATATATAATTAAGTATTGTTCAGTTGTTTTAACATTAATAATGAAATATTGTATGCCTAATTTACGGTAAATTGTGTTTGACCCGCGGAATTAGACCATAAGACCTGGAATTGTAATACCACAATTTATGCAATAAATACTTTGACTTTGACTTTGACTTTGAATGTCCTTTAACACCAACATCGTTTATCACAGCTTAATGTAGCCGTCCTGAATTGTTCAAACTATAAAACGTTATATGAACTTAGGTATAACAAAATAAAGAGCAGCGCAAAAGAAAGCAGTGACATAGAAAAAGGAACTAATAGCGAAAACAGTCTTCTTATTCTTCTTCTCGTTTCGACGGCAGATCTATATAAAGGCCCAGAACGCGGCCACCTCGACCGCATTGTTGGTGTAAAGGGAAATGACGGTGCAATGGCCAAGGTATATTGTTATGACCTCAATTCCGTTCTGGGTCGAATATGTTATAGACTTTGTGCTTACGCCGGGAGCAACAAACACTGCGTTAAAGAATCTCGGCGATAAGCGTGAGTCCAGGAATGTGTGGCCGGCCCTGCGTATCGTCTCTATGGGTTTTTTGGACACACAGAACGTCGCAGTGCGTCGTACGACATAGTCCAGAAAGTATTTCTGACTTGTCCTGTGAGAAACCCTCGATGTTGATAGATACTACACACAGGGCAGGTTTTAGGACTGAACTAGAGGTGTTTGCCATCGTGGTGAAAGTATTGGCCAATCGGCGTGTAGAACTCGCCGATTGTTATCAGGGTGCGCCGGACGTACGGAGGCTCATAAGATACGTCACGCGGGGAGGCTCCTTTCATGCAGCCAAGCAAAAACAGTGATCAAACTATAGTGCTAAGTTGATAGATTATGGAGTATTGACTTTTTAAATGTGCTTGGACGCATTGCTGCGAGATCAATGGAGTTAGTACTTCAAGGAGATATTTTAACAGGTGGGTCCCCACGGTTATCAATTAACACGTTCGCGGACACAAAATCATTCTAAATAATTTGTGATATGACACACAAACTTTCCATATAAAGTGGCATCAGGTCTGGGGACGAATTGCCCCATTACTGGGTTTTAAAAGTATGTGTTGCGGCAGTAACGGTCAGAGACGTAACCGCCTGTAGGCGGACATACTTACCAAGTGAATTCTAAACCGTGTGTTACAGCACTAACGGCACGCGGCGACTGTTCGGTCGAATGTGTATGTAAATCTTCCGGCCACAGATGAAGTGTTACAACACGTGTGCTTTGAATGTGTGCGTGACAGGGGTAACTTGTGTGCACGCGCAGAAGTGTTTGTGGCACTAGCGGTCTGTATTATAGCCTAAAACGGCACAGAGTCATATCCTTCCTATAAATGCTATGAGAAATAGTCGGCCGTGGACGAAGTTCTACCTTTGGTGTATTTTAAATCGACGCCTACAGCCGTAGTGCCGTATTATGAGGGTCATAATTTACGTCTCTCGACGCACTGTCCGTGAACGTGTTAAAAAAGAACTTGGGTAAATTTCATAGCAAACGGCATCTCTGCGACTGTCTTGTGACATTTCACTAGATGACAGCGTTAGTTCCAATTTGTCCGCGGGTCAAAAGAGCCTTGTCGGGGTGTACATTGTACACCTATCGCCGGCATACTTTTGTCACAACATCAACCCTGTCAAAACGGTCGTCTTGTACTAACTTATGTGTTTAAAGCCAGTATCTAAAAGAGCATTGTTCTGCGCTCATACATGATTTGCCCCAGAATCAACTTCAATAAAAAAATACTTATATGATTTCAAATCACCCATAAATTCTTTTAAGGCATTTATTATTATATAAACGGCCAAACGAGGAATCGCAATATTGCACAAAAAGTATAAGATTTTAAGGTTATAATTCAGTAGCCATAAATACGTATGAGGTTATATTGTGTGTTGACATTCAGTAAAGATGTCGGCGACTTCGATATAATTACTTAAAATACTTCGAAATATTCGTATTAGATTGCAAATTGTCCGTTAGATACGGGTATTTGCCATTATTTTAATAAAATAGATAAATAATGATGGCATGGGTCAAATGTTTGTTGGTTCTGGGGCAATTTCCTTTGAATAAATTATTATACCTGGTTGACCGGTAGCTCTGGGCAGGTCTTTCAAAGCATCCACGAAATCTGGAATGACAAAGAACGGACATATTTAACGGTTAAGTTAATTGGCAAAAACTCTTTTGGATATAATGTGTTATTGACTGCCTCGTTGGTCTAGTGGCAAAGCGCATCGCTTAGTGATCACTAGGTCCTAGGTTCAAATCATAGGTCGGACAAATGTAGTTTTTCTAACTACAACTTCCCAGTATGAGTCCGGAGTCTGGAATTGTGCCCGGTATATGGCAATAGGCTCGCACCCTATTACATGGGACGTAACATCGTGGGCGAAAAATGGGTGTACTCAGTACACCTCTGCCACCCCCGCTTAGAGAATATTCTTCATGTGTGTTTATTATTCATCACCATTTCAGCCTATATTTGTCCACTGCTGAACATAGGCCTCCCCAATCGCTTTCCAGCGCAGCCAGACCGAAGCTACTTGTATCCAACGACTCCCTGCGATTTTCACAAGATCGTTGGTCCATCTAGCAGGCGGCCGTCCCACGCTGCGCTTGCTGTGGTGGTAGTTAAAATAATTATCTATTTTATCCATCTATATCATCACGCTAGATCCCTTGCGGGTTAGGCAGAGAGTACAGAGTTCCAACAGGTTCTTTCCTTACATTACTCTCTGGCTTTCTCCACTCATACAGTTTGTCTCATACACACTCGCCGGTTACGGAGACTCTTGACTTGTCCTTCAGATAAGACACGATCTATTTGGTAATAGTAAGATAGTCTAGGTATTCTCCGGTACCTACATCCTGCCACTTTCGCATTGAATATCTGTTTTGTCATTCTTTCCACCGACATTCTTTCTATATGCCCGAAAAAACGGAGCACACCCTTTCTCATCTTTACACATTTACATACAGTCTTTACGTCTTTACAAAATAATTCTAATGAAAATGAATAATAACTTACCGTTTGCTCCTGTGTAATCTTCTGTTATTATAACAGCTTCTTCTAAATCTGTAATTAATTAATTCAAACAATGTTTATATAATACTAGTTTCTGCCCGCGACGTTATCCGCGTTGACTTTAGACAGAATCCTAACATTATTCTGGAATAAAAGTATCCTATGTGTTAAAAGGACTGAACACATTATAGATAGATTATAATAATAATAATATCAGCCTATACTGCCCACTGCTGGGCAAAGGCCTTCTCTCACAAATCGAGGTGAGAGAGATTAGGTCATACTCCACCACGCGGACCCAGTGCGGATTGGTGGAGGCAGGTTTGTGGCCACCTGCTGTTGGAACTTATCGAGCCGCCTTTAAGGCTTCCAACTCGGCTTAACAACTACCACATTAAGTGGTAACCGGGACCAACGGCTTAACGTGCCTTCCGAAGCACGGAATAGGGTCCGCCGCCTCAAGGGTAACCAGTTCCGCCAAGCTGGTCTAAGTTGGTAATCTCTAGTGTGTGTGTAGAGACGACTGTCCGATTCATCTCATAGATAGATTATTAGGTAATCTATCTCTAATATGTTCAGCCGTTTTTGAGTGATAGAGAGACAACTATCTAAACATACAAACTTTTACATTTATTAAATATAATAAGCATAAATAGGGGGCGAACGAGTGCGACACCAATTATTCGAACTATGATACTAATAAGTAGGACAAGTGACCCAACCCGACATTGCACGGGTATCATGGATAAATATCATCGTAGTTCGAATAATTGTTGTCGCACCCGTTCGCCCCCTGTTTATGCTGCTTATGATTTAATGAGCTACCGCGAAACTCAAACAGTTTAAGCCCTGCGGGGGCGCTTACAAATAGTCAATTAACATTTCTTTTTTATGTAATTTAACTACTAATCTACCACCGGATCGGAACGCGGCCTCTACGAAGAAGATCCGGCGAAAAAACTCAGCGGGCTTGACTGTTTTTATTTTCCTTCTCTTTTTACCTTTCTATTTTTTTTTCTAATCATATTGCGTGGATACAATGTTTAGGTTACAATAAAATAGTTAACGATCTAGCTCCAGTGTGACGCGAAAAAATGTGTTTTGTATTCCACGTTCTTCAAGAAGTATATGGATTAGAGACTTAATATTACAAAATATGAATTTTGACTGTATATTTTAGAATCTGATAAAAGGAATACTCGAATATCTCTATTGCTTTACATTTTCTCATTCCGACGCGAAATGGTTAAGAACTGTAATTGTATATCAAAATAAGTGACTTAATATATATATAGATATATATAGTCGATTGTTACAGTTTTAGTAAGTCTAAGTATCATAGTAGTAAGTATATGGTCTAAGAACTAATCAATATAATTTACTTAGAAACATAGCTAATAATTGCACCAAAGTTCTTGTAAAGCATTTTTTAAATTTATAGAGTAGTTTTTTAGCAAATGATAGTTTTTGCAGATATGTTACGTCATTTATATTCGAGCGCGCGCTCATTATGTCTGTCCTTTCTTATTTTTTTTCACCTTTTTGTAAAGTAATTGCATAACTGGCATTCTCCCGTTCGATGAATGGTCGAACGCGGTAGGCCCTTAAATGCGTCTTTCGTCCCTCTCTACGATGCTCGTTCGCCACACGGGAAGATTTGTATTTTTGTTTGTTTGTAACGAACAAACTCAAAAACTACTGGACCGATTTTAATGATTCTTTCACTATTAGAAAGCCAGATTATTCAGAAGTAACATAGGCTATAAAATATAGACCCGGTAGCTGTTGTCGGCCGGATACATATCGCGGGAAACTGCTAGTTTTAATATTTATGAAGTACCCGTTCGCCCATCGATCAATATAAGCATCATTTTTCAAAATAAATGTATATTTTAATCAGATATTTATTTCACTGGGGCTGGAACGGTGTAGCAGGATTTGGCAAAGGGAAGATCTTCCAGCCAGACGGATGTTGTGTCTGGCGGACACTCTCCCCGAGAGTTGTGTGTGATTGAGTGATATACGCTGTTGGCCGCAAGTCCTTTACAGCGTCACCGGACTTAAAGGGCGAGCGTGCAACCACTACGCTTCAGCCAGAGGGGTAACTAACTCGAGGCGCCTCAGGGAGGAGGACGGCCTCGGCTTGGGCTGTTGCTATGGGTGGGGTGTACGCACAAGCGCACCGGTCGGCGGGCTAGGGTTTCTACGACTTCGTCGTCGTCCGTATCCGGAGCGGAGAGAAGGGATGACAGAGTATCGGGGCCCCGAGAGTTGTGTTCGGAGGCTTGTATATATGTTACACGTCGTGTGCACTCTAATATCGCGTTCTAGACATGAATGGCGAATCGTCAGCACCATCTATTGGTAGGTAGTCGCAACTATGTAGCGATGTATAGGGGTCGCTACACACCGTGCCTACAATTTACTTTAAGTTGATGAAATTAACTTTTTTGCAAAACTGTATTTTGACATAGACTTTAAAGAGGGGCGAACGGAACCATTTTAACTTTCAAGGGGCTCATTTAGGTAATTAGGGGCGAAACATACGAAGCGAATGGGTGCGAGACCTAATAATTTGGATAAAATATAAATAAATTATATTCCTAAACCTTCCTCTTGAATCACTCCATCTATTGGTGAAATACGAATGAAAATGGGTACGTAAAGCGCAAGTTCTCAACATCGCAATTGCATTGGATCATACCACATTATTTGCCTACTACCAGTAAAACTTTGGCATACTGAAAAATCTGTCAAAATACTTCTGAAAGAATGCAAATCTGTAAGATTAATATTGAAACTTGATTGGAACCGACCATTAGTCGCAAAATGATTACTTTTTAAAACATAAGTAGGTACAGTCGCCAATAATAATAACTTGTTTAAAGGACATTGTTCTGCGCCTATACATGATTTGCCCCAGAACCAACAGCAAAGAAAAAGTACTTGTATGGTTTCAAATCACCCATAAATTCTCTTAAGGCTTTAATTATTAAACGGACAAGCGGGAAATCGCAATATTGCACAGAAAGTATTAGATTTTGAGGTTATACTTCAGTAGCCATTAATACGTATGAGGTTATATTGTGTGTTGACATTCAGTAAAGATGTCGGCGACTTCGATATAAGTACTTACAATACTTTGAAATATTCGTTTTAGATTGCAAATTGTCCGTTAGATACGGATATTTGCCATGGTTTTAATAATATAGGTAAATAATTATAGCATGGGTCAAATGTTTGTTGGTTCTGGGCAATTTTTGACAATGTCCTTTAATGTATATTTTTTGTAGTGACACTTAGACACTGCCCCACGTACCGATAACAATTCGTAAAATTAAATTTCATATTTAAATATAATTATTTATATACTTACAGAATGCTTTACTAATAGTGATGAACTTTTCGAAGAATGTCACCACATCTGGAAAAAGGCAACATTTTTTTAAATCTATTTTGGACAACACACAGTTACACTTTAAGACTACATTGTATACAAGGTGTAACATAATAAACGCAAGACCTGAAAGTAGTTTGTTCTAAATCGGTAACTGAATTGATTCCAACTATTTTTAATGTACGTTACATTTTTTTTTAAATTTGCAAAAAATGCTTTTACTCCTTCAGTGCGCTATAAAAACTAAATTTATTCTTGATTCATAGCAATAAGGAAATAACAAATGCATTCCTAACCCGTATTTCTCAAAATGCACACATACACATACAAGTTTCATTGTTAATTGGGGTATAAAAGTGCTTAAAAAAGGGGTAAAAACCTTTAAATTTGGAAGTTTGGTTTTCGTTTTGAATTTATGAAGCAATTCTCTAATCGGGGTGTCTGAGGTCTTGCGTTTATTATTTTACATCTTGTATATATTGTGTATATATTGCATATATAAATATGCATATATATTAATAATACCCATACTAAAGTCATTATACGAAGTCCATTTTGACTAATAAAATAGGCAAAGAAAAATCTATGTATCTATATCATCACGCCAGATCCCTTGCGCGGTAGGCAGAGAGTACAGAGTTCCAACAGGTTCTTTCCTTACAGACCTCTCTAGCTTCCTCCACTCTCATATTTCGTCTCATACACGCTCCGGTTACGGAGACTCTTGACTTGTTCTTCAGATAAGACTCGATTTATTTGGTCATGGTAGATAGTCTAGGTCTTCCCCGGTACCTTGCTCCACTTTCGCATTGTATATCTGTTTTGTTATTCTTTCTTCTGACATTCTTTCTATTTGCCCGAACCAACAGAGCATACCCTTTCTTATCTTTACACCAATACTATCTTTCATACCTA
Source organism: Phalera bucephala (assembly GCA_905147815.2). NCBI lineage: Eukaryota > Metazoa > Arthropoda > Insecta > Lepidoptera > Notodontidae > Phalera > Phalera bucephala. The sequence continues at coordinate 9,829,633 of LR990637.1, read as the reverse complement.
CTCGCTTTCTTACTACGCTGTTGCGAATACGGTCAGTCAGCTTGACTCCGCACATTTTAATAGAGCTCTCATTTCGACGGCATTTATCCTACTTTTATTCTCCTTCTTACATACCCAGCTCTCACTGCCATATAACAGCTTGGGGACAAACACTCCTTTATCTGACGAGATTCGCCATTTTGATAAGTACCGGGTCCCAAGTAGCTTATCCCTTCACTCACTCTTCTCTCTATGTCAGCGGTGTATTTTCCATTGTTACCGAAGGTAGGACATCTCGCATCCAAGACACAAACTCATTCATCGTTACAAACTAACCAACAAATGTTGTTTTTTACTATTCTTCTTCTTCTTATTTTAATTAATGGCCGCACACTTTAACAGTGTATTTCGTCAATGTCAAGTAGTAATAGAGTATAACAGTAAATATTAAATTTAGCTTCTTGTCGCCATTACGGCAAAAAACAAAAGCGTTTTTTACTATTAATTTGACTTACGCTCTATTAGAATTATACCAACGATATGACTTTTTGATATAGATAACAGCGACAATAAACTATATTTCTTTTTTAATCACACTGCTTCATAAAAAACTTACCTATTTTAGTGACCTCAGCTATAACTCGTATCACATCGAAAAAATCTGAAAAGGAAATACTTGTTCGTTTATAATTTATATATAAAAAGAACAGCAGCCCTAGGGGACTGTTGAGGGACAAAAATCTATATTGTATCTAACACACAGATCTGATTTGATACTATAATACTTTTGCATACACTGTCTCACTGCTGGGGAAATGCCTTCTTTCAAAAATCTCAGCGAGAGAGATCAGGTCATACTCCAGCACGCGGAGCCAGTGCGGGGCGGGGGAGGCAGGCTTGTGGACACCTGCTGGGGGAACTTAGCAAGCTGCATATAAGGCTGCCAACCTACAGGACTAGCATAGACGGGTAGACAATACATATATCACGGAGTTTGTCGCCCTAGGAAGGATATTACCGTTTTGTCTTGCGTACTAGCATGGCGTTTCGTTTGATATGAGAATTTTCGTTTCTAACACCGTCACGCCTATATTCCCTAAGCGTGGGTGGCAGACGTACCCACTTTTCAACGATGTTAGGTCCCATGTAATAGGGTGTGAGCCTACTGCCATATACCGGGCACAATTCCAGGCTCCGTACTCATACTGGGAACGTTTCTTTAGAAAAACTACATTTTTCCGGCCTAGGATTTGAACCCAGGACCTCGTGAACACAAAGCGATGCGCTTAGCCACTAGGCCAACGAGGCAGTCCATGTTGATCCATTGTGTCAGTAACAATTTCCTTATAATCTATGTTAGTAACATAAATTATTAAAAACAACACTATATGGCACTCGACCAGCATGAGTCCTGCATACTGAACCAATGCCTCACGATAACGCCGTCAAACCGGTCAGCAAAAATTAACAAAAATTTGTTGGAGCTTTCTCACACCCTTGTCATCATGGATGGATTTACGTAAAATCGCGTGAAAGTCATTCACATGCGCAGCCGCAAACATCACTGATGCGCTGCAGTATCGTGGCAGCCCCAACAGAATCCTTAATGCATTATTATTTTGGATTATTGCATTGACAAGATTCGTATAATGGGCCGACAAAATGTTGTCCTGCAAGAAAAGCCTTAGGACTGTTTGTAAAAAGTCCGATCTCTTACCGTCCATGTCAAAGATCTTGTTAAGAATAGACGCGGCCACCCGTATGTTGGTAGCATTAGTGACTCGAAGGACCGTTTCAATGAACACGAGAACTTCCACGTCTGTGTACTTGTAAACCTTGTCGAAGAACATGAAGATATCTGCGGATAAAAAAATAGTTGAAGCAAAATCAAGAAGGAAAAGGCTAGTGATAGAGTCTGTGTAATAAAAACTGAGAGTGATTGTTTTTACGTTTTTATAGCTGGCAATACTGGCACTAATATCGCCTATTGTTCTAGTGAACCACATACATAGACTAATTGGTGTTGATATATGTTAGATTTATTTATTATTGGATAATCATTTGATAAAATTCTACATGAATTAAATTTAACACCTTCGAATGTGGAATCTTATTAAATTCCATGGCATTGCATTTATAGATTGCACAGACTTTGAGTCTTTAGACAAAACTTATTTAAATCGAAAAATTACAAGACTTACAATAAATCGATATAATATCTGAAAGCCAATAGGTCTAGTAATAGATCTAGTTCTCAAAGCAAAAAAACCAAAGACATAAACCATTAAGACGAATGAATATAATATGTTCATATAGTATACTTTCTATGTTACTCCCTCCCTACTCCTTTTCTTTCTTTTTCCCCCACTCTCACTCACTCTCTACACGATTTTTTGGTTATGTTCCACTATTTTTATTGCCATAAAAGTAATCAAGTATCAAATCTATTTGTTCCCAGTTCATTAGGGGTTGCACGATCTAATTTATTTGAATTTGCCGCCGATTTCCACTACTAGCTTTCATTAGACAGACTTTACCCGGTTTAAATTATGCCTTGAGCGTCACTTCCCGTATTGCATTCAGCAATACCGCGGCAGCGTCGACTGTGCACATACTCCCTTCGTCCGTCAACCATCGCTCTGTGCTTCTCATTATTTTTGTGAAATCTCACATGATATGTTTTCCCCGAAATGTAATTATTGTTTTTTATAGAAGCGTTCCCATGCTTTCGCGTGTTTTTCTAATGGTCGAACCTCATATTTTGTTTTCTTTCAATTTTAATACTAAATATTTTTTTCTAAACCCACCTTGCCCCATAGTTGCATAAAGGTTTCGAAACTAGCAACACTAAAAGGGTGTGTTCTTTTAGTCCTCAGACTCCCGCTAAAACCTGCCTACGAAGGGGGCACCGGGCAGTGACAGTGTGGGAAATGAAGTAGAGCGTAAAAGGTATTTTTATACAACTAAGCTTCCTTTACTTAACGCGGGGGTGGACAGCGTGTAAGCCGAGTATAAGACTATTCTAACGGAATGTCATTCTTATGGTAAAAAAGGGCAAGAAACTCCTGAATGGTATGTAGTGGGGCTTATATAAATAAATAGGATTTATAAGTTTTTACCTCTTATCGAAGTCACACTGATCATAACTTGCCACGCATCCTCTATAGCTGAAAAAAGAAGATTAAGTTATTTACCTGTCCCATCAAAATGGAAATTAATAAAATAAATCTGCCTATACTATCCTACTACCAGGTAGAGACTATATAAAATATCACAAAACCGTCACGCCTATACTCCCCAAGTGGGGGTGGAATAATGCCTATTGTCGTTACACAGGGCACAATGCCAGACTGCAGTATGATACTGGGAATTTTCTATCTATCTATTTATATCATCATACCAGATCCCTTGCGGGGTAGGCAGAGAGTAACGAGTTCCGACAGGTTCTTTTCTTACTTACCTCTCTGGCTTCCTCCACTTTCATAGTTCGTCTTATGCACTGGGAATTTGGATACCGACAAATTACAGTTTCTCCAAATTCTAACGTCGTGATGCCCCAGGACACTGGACCAATGAGGCAAGCGACACGAGTCGCGGTAAATTTGTCCGCTTATGAACTCGTGTTTATGCTTGCATTTAGTTCCAGTTATAACGTGGCTTGATGCCTACATGTAGTTCCAGTTATGACGTGGCTTAATACTTACATTTAGTTCCAGTTATAACGTGGCTTAATAGTCATATTTAGTTCCAGTTATAACGTAGCTTAATACCTACATTTAGTTCTTGTTATAACGTGGCTTAATAGTTACATTTAGTTCCATTTATAACGCAGCTTAATACCTACATTTAGTTCCAGTTTTAACGTGGCTTAATACTTACATTTAGTTCCCGTTATGACGTGGCTTAATACTTACACTTTGTTCGAGTTATAACATGGCTTAATATTTATATTTAGATCGAGTTATAACGTCAATACCAACATTCAGTTCCAGTTATAACATGGCTTAATAGTTACATATAGTTCCAGTTATAACATGGCTTAGTAGTTACATTTAGGTCCAGTTATAACATGGCTTAATAGTTACATTTAGTTCCAGTTATGACGTGGCTTAATACTTACATTTAGTTCCAGTAATAGACAGTAGTTTTTTAAAGAACTCAATTATATCTTCATGTCCGGATTTAACTCGAATTAGCTCAAAAATGTCCAAAAGTGACACTGAAATAATACAACATAACATTACAAATGATATTTTATATTTAGGTGCCGCTTGTTATTTATAAATGCTCTGTGGTTTGTATGAATAAAAAAAAGCAGAAAAATGAAGAGTTGTCGGAACCTCTACATTCTTTAAAATAATAATACTAGCCTATACTACCCCACCGCTAGCCAAAGGCCTTATCTCACAAATGTGATGAGCGAGATTAGGTCATGCTCTAGCACACGGAGCCAGTGCGGGGCGAGAGAGGCATATTTAAAAAAAAAAAATTAGCCCTTTTAAGAAACTGTGAAACCATTAGGCACAGGTCTGCTCTCAAACTGAGAGATTTAAAAAAATATTTATATAATGTTTCTATTGAAAAAACACTGTGAAAAATTTTATCCGACCTTCGAGGTTGCGAACCGAAGACCTCGTGATTGCCAGTTATCAGTCATTGTTTGAAGCAGAGATGTTTTAGATATCCGTATTTGTAACCGCGGATATCCAATCCATAAGAATATAGATATATTTTCCATCCAAACACCTATATTCTTCTTTTCGTGTCAATGGTTCATATCTGTCCCGCTAAGTAAGTGGCCAACTCAATTGCCCCATTGTGGCTCAGATATCATAAGGGGCAGACAAGCAGGTGTGACAGTCTGGGAAGTCTCACCACAAGGCAGGCGTCTCGCAGGCTTTTAAATTTGGATATCGCAACCCCCATGTGTATAAGGACATTGTTCTGCGTCCATACATGATTTGCCCCAGAACCAGCAGCAATGAAAAAATGCGTGTATGGTTTCAAATCACCCATCAATTCTCATAAGGCAAGTTATCTGCAAATTATTTTCATGCCTTTATTATTAAATGGACAAGCGGGGGAATCGCATTATTGCAAAAAACGTATTAGATTTTGAGGTTATAATTTAGTAACCAACAATAGATTTGTAAAATCGGTATGTAAAAATTCACTAGCAATAAAAAGTCGGTCAACATTGAATGTAATCGATTGAATATAACTGATTGATAGGATTGACATCCCTAACCGTAATTCGATAACAACTCTGACATTCGTTTTTTTTTTGGCGGGAAGTCGAAGAGTGATGTTGTCAAGTTGTTTTAATTTCCAAAACTTGTGTTATTTCCGCTAATAATGTGTAATGTTGGTGGAATACTAACCATTATGTGTTCTTATATGTGCATGAGTAAAGGTAATTGTAACAAAGTGATAAAAAGTGCCTTTTCGACTTCCTTCAAAACAGCCATTGCAATTGGTATGTAAAGTATCCACCGCTTTACTATCCAGGGTGGGGTACTTCATTAATTTCATTATCATCGTTGTCATCAAATTCATCGGGGAGTCGAATTATTTTAAACAAACACGATTATATATCTCACTGGACACTGGCAAAATACCCTTATAATTAGTATTAAGCCATAACTTGAAGAAGAAGAAGATCTCTGACATTCGGGAAATATGTTAAGTACTTACAATACTTTGAAATATTCGTTTTGGATTGCAAATTGTCCGTTAGATACAAATGTTTGCAACTACTATGAGAAAACAGATAAATAATTATGGTACAGGTCACATGTTTGTTGGTTCTGGGGCCATTTTAGACGATGTCCTTTTGTCTGCATCTGCCTACATGAGCGCTAAGCCGATTTAAAGATTATGGTACCGGCTATGGTACTTGATGCCCTGGGGGTAGTTGCTCCTAACATGGGACAAAGTAACGTGGTGCGTGTTTCCTTTCTTTCCATTGTGTAAGTCTGGCCGTTGTTGAGAGATCCAAATACCAATAAACATATCGATATACCTAGATACCATATCCATATTAATTTGGAGAAAATTAAAATGTTTTAATTTTAAGTAAAATACTTACGCTGTTTAACTGTCAAGTTTTTAATAACTAAACTGGCTTCTCTTATATCTCTCGTTTGAGTGACATCTATGAGCGAAATCAAGAAATACATAGCATCTTGACTTTTGGTCGCCTGGTTGATGTTTTGAACGACGGTTAGAATATCTGGAAAAGAAATAATAATAACCTATACTGTCTATATGTTGGTTAAAGGCCTTCTCTCACGAATTGAGGTGAGAGATTAGGTTATACTATATATGTACTATATATGTAACTCCGATGTATTTTTTTTTGTGTTATTTAATTTTATCATTTTATTTTGTTTTTAGTAATTCCATGTTATATGTATATGTAATATTTTATTATCCTATAATATGTAATATTTTATTATCCTAGTAATTTTATAGTTATGCTGTAATTTTATATAATTTGAGTACCCGCATTAGAGAGTGTTGTACACGCCTAAAAAGATACTTCACACAGCATGAAAAATTGATAGTTGAAAAGTCGGCCTATAAGGCCAACTAAAACCAAAACGGGCTTTTGAAAATGGCGCTATTGTAGGGATGGATTATTATGAAACAAAAAATTAGAGCGGGGGTGGCGGAGGAGTACTGTGTACACCCACTTTTCGCGGATAATATTATGGCCCGATATAATAGAGAGCGAGGTTACTGCCATTATACCGGGCAAGTCCAACTCCGGTTTGCCCGCCGGCCGGTGCAGAGCACCACGGCGAGGCACCTAGTGTACGCCCTCCCCCATAGCGACTGCCCAAGCCGAGGCCGTTCCTCCTTGAGGCGCGCTTGAGCTGGTTGCCCCCTTGCCCTTCTGGCTCGAGCGTAGTGGTTGCACGCTCGCCGTCTCCGATGAAGCTGTACTCCTCCGCGGCCAACAGCGTAGATCATTCACATTCGGTCATTCACCAGAATCAGTCCAGAGTGTAGCACTGTGCTCGGTATAATAACAAATATAATATTAGTAGCCCTGTTAAGAAACTGTCCCACCGTTGGGCACGGGCCTCCTCTCAAACTAAGAGGGTTTAGGCCATAGTCCGCCACCCTGGCCCAGTGCGGGTTGGCGATAGCCTAGTGGTTAGACCGTAGGATTGCAAAATCAGAGGTCTCGGGTTCAAACCCAGGCACGCACCTCTATCTTTTCGAAAGCATGTTTGCTACGCCCACTACTAGACCAACGAGGTAAGAATATGGGCTAAAACAAATCGACGGTCCCATGGAACAAAGTTGCATATGCCAAACAAAATAAACTGCATTTGTAACTTTCGTGCCAGTCTATCTATCTATAACCTCACGCCAGATCCCTTGCGGGGTAGGCAGAGAGTACAGATAAGTCGTGCCAGTCGATAAGGTTATTTATGGCAAATATAAATAATAGGCACCAAGTTTGCTATTGGAATTTTTCTAAAACTAGTGGTCGCCCATAGGTCGATATTCGACCTACTCTTTCATCGCTTGCTGCTTATGTTTGACATTCAGTAAGACTATAGACAAATAATATTAAAGACAGACAATATTAGTCTATTCTCAATTTGACCACAGACTAACAATAAACAAAAGAGTATGTGTGTGTGTCAAATACATGGTCACTACACTGTGTAATGTTATTTTTATTGATTTAATGTATTTTAGATGTATAATTTAAAAAAAATATTAGCATTCTGCACTCCTTCTCTATATAAACTATAAATGTGGGAAATTTCACACTCCTCCGTCCGCGCAATTTTCGTAAAAATGGGTACAAAGTTTTTGCTTCACGTATTAATATAATGATTGACGTTCACTGACGTCATAATCGTCGGTTTTGGCAGTTTTGATATTCTATTAATGCAGTGGAGTCCCTATGGTTTTCCATAGGCGTACCACTGAAGTATATGTCGGTATTTGTTGGTAGACCATAAAGAATTAAGTAGATTACCGACTTTAGGCGTAATTGTAATTGAACGAATGTTATAGCATGTCATATTACAAATCACATAAAAATACTAAGTCTACACTTGGGCCTATAATCCAGGGCCCCAAGTCTACACTTGGACCCTGGATTATAGGGATTTGTTCATTGGACACGTCGAAATAAAGCATGCTATAACATATTACATTAAAAACTGAGGGTCAACTATACAAAGGGGGTACTTAATGCTCTGCGGATTCAATATAATAATGCGTTCAGGATTCTGTTGGGGCTGCCGCGATACTGCAGCGCGTCAGAGATGTTTGCGGCTGCGCATGTGGATGGCTTTCACGCGATTTTGCGTAAAAGACCAGCATCCATGATGACGGGGGTGCGTGACAGATCCAACAGATTTTTTTTTGTGGACCGGTTTGACGGCGTTATTATGAGGCATTGGATCAGTATGCATGGTTCATGCTGGTCGAGTGCCAAATAGTGGTGTGTTTAAATAATTAATTGTTACTAACATAGATTTTAAAGAAAATGTTACTAACAAACTATGGATTGAATCCGAAATAAATAAATATTATTATTATTACACTTATATAAAGATAAAGCATACAAAAATACTAACTGTCACTGCCGAAGACTTCTTCAAATATCTTTTGAACTTCCAACAAGTCTGCTGTGCCACCGATCTTGTATAAGTTTTGTATGATCACGTGTAAACCTTAAAAAAGAGAGACATTTACAATATATCTTACATTAATTTTAGAGAAAATAATAATTCTATAGCGCAGCATGGGACAGCCGCCTGCCAGATGGACCGTCGATCTTGTGAAGATCGCAGGAAGTCGTTGGATGCAGGTGGCATTGGACCGGCTGTGATGGAGAGAGATTGGGAGGCGTATGTTCAGCAGAGTACAAGTATAGGCTGAAATGATGATGATGAATAATTCTATACAATCAGTGGGCCGTAACACAGCGTCAAGTCCATTCCATTTAAGTAGCTATAACGAAGATGCTTCGATAATTTTGCGGGGTGGGGAGCTACAAGAAAGTAGACTCCGTTGGTATGGCCACGTAAAGAGAAGACCCGCGATTATGTGGGTAATGTCACGGCCAATCTGAACATCTTATGGCTCAGACCCCGAGAGCGGCCAAAAACAAGATGGGCAGATGTAGTCAAGAAGGACTACCTATCTACCACAGGTCCTGCAATGTTTATGAACACGACAGAGTAAAGTGGAGGAGAAAAATTAAGAAGGCATATCCCACTATCAGATGGGAATAATAATTGCCAAGGAGAGAGAGAGAACCTATTCAATCAGCATAGGAACATTTTTTATTCATGTAAACTTAATATACAGCCTATTATATACTACTATGTACCATTGCCCGTAAAGGCCTTTCATAAATCAAGCTGAGAGAGATTAGGTCATACGTCCAGCACGCGGAGCCAGTGATGTAAGGTGGAGGCGGGTTTGTGGACACGTGCTGGTGAAACTCATCCGCATAAGGCTTCCAACTAGGCTTAACGACTACCACATTAAGTGGTAACCGGGACCAACGGCTTAACGTCCTTCCGAAGCACGGAACGCCTAAAAATGGATACGCGCGCAAGAATCGCGGTTGGGACACAATTACAACAGTTTAAACATAACTTGTGAATTATCGCACCTATCTACCACACTCGTCTCTACACTACTCTACGGCAGACTGGCAGAAAATGCCCCAGGCCTTCACACCCCTATCAATAAACACGTGTAAGTAGTTACTTTTGCTAAAGTATTTACTTAGTACATCATTTTTATTCTATAGTTGAGAAACTGTCGAAGTAGGAAATGTCAAAAGTTAGTTTTCTTACGGCCAGTTCCTATGTCCAATTGGTGGATAGATTTGCCTACTACGTATAGAATTTTGACATATATTGTATGAAAAATCTGTCAAAATTCTACTGACAGTAAGAAAATGTATCTATAAGTTAGATATTGAAACCGGCCATTAGCCAATTATAAAATTTGAAACCCCGCAAAGGCCATAGACAAGAATTGTTTTGAATTCAATTTTAAACACATGACATTATTCGGCTAAGTAAATACTTAAGAAAAATCAAATAAAAATAAACACCGTCACGCCTATATTCACCAAGCAGGGGTGGAAGAGGTGTACTGAGTACACCTAATTTTCGCCGACGATGTTGGGTCCTATGTAATACGGAGCGAGCCTATTGCCACCCGGGACAATCCGGACTCAAACTGGAAAATTTTCGTTAGAAAAACAACATTAGTCTGATCTATGCTTTGAACCCAGGATGTGATCCGAAAGCGATGCAATTTGCTACTAGACCATCGAGGTAGTCTAAATTCTTAAGACTAAGTCATTAAAAGTACGGGTGTTATTATGTCTATATACATACTAAGTACATGAAGAATAAATAAATAATACATACACTCTGGGATTGCCAACACAAAAAAAATGAAAGAAAAAATACTTACTTCCTCTGTTTAACACCTGTGTGAGTTCTTCTAAGGCGTATTTTATCTCTGAAATTAAAATATAATAGTAACACTATAAGAAATAGTATAACTATATACACCTTAACGCCTATATTCCCCTTGCCGAGATGGCAAATGTGTACTGTTTATTCGCTGACAAAGTTTCAATGTAATACGGCATGAGTTTATTATTGAGTCCAGACTACCAGTAAAAAAAACAACTATTTGACATTGACATATCAATTATTACAGTCCGTCAAGGATGTTTTGGACCCTGGATGACATTGACAGGTGGCGTCGGTGTGAAATAAGTGTTACCATTTAGTAAAATAATCCTATTTCTAAAGAGATATTCCAGCAGGTTGGTCCGTACGGTTATTAATTAAAAAAAGACCTTGGGTAAAGGAGATCGTCGAAAATGGCCCCAGAACCATCAAACAGGTGACCTATACCATAATAATTCATCTAGTTTATTTTAGTCGTAGCAAATATTCGTACCTAACGGACTATTTGCAATCCAAAACGAATATTTCAAAGCATTGTAAGTACTTAAATCGAAGTCACCGATATTTTTACCGAATGTCAATCTTTTTGTCGAATTACGGAGATGTCAATCCTATTGGTTATATTCAATCGATTACATTAAACCATACTCGATTTAATTATCGTCAATATATTTTTACATAATGATTTCATAGATGTATTGTTGGCTACTAAATTATAACCTCAAAACTGAATACTTTATTTTGCAATAATGCAGTTTCCCCGCTTGTCTGTTTGATAAAAAATACATGAAGATAATTTTAGATGATTTTAAATCATACAAGCATTTTTTCATTGGTGTTGGTTTTGGGGCGAATCATGTATAGACGCAGAATAATGTCCTTATTTATTTATTCAGAAAACCAACAGCGTTATACAATTATTGCATACTAAGATTATGTATTCAAGTATAGCCAATAACAGGTTTTCCTTACTGTATATGCAAGTAATGGCATTGTTGGGTGAACAAAATAAATTTAAAAAGAAAAGATGACATTAAGATAATAAAGGAGTATTAGAAAACCTAATATTTAAGCCATCGTTGATTTAAAACATACTGTTTAGTGAAATATGTTTATTACTTTAGTTTTAATTTATATTACTAGCTGCGATAGTGCTAATGACGTGCTTTTTAAATTCAAGTTTTGAGCAAGCAAAGAGATCGATGCGGCTAAACAAAGTATTATAAGTGCGAGTAAGACGCGATAATATAGTGTTTTTAGCGTAGTTAGTACAAATTCAAATTCAAATCATTTATTTGTGGATAATAGGTTGGATAGGATGTTACATGTATATAGTCATAAGTGCTACTATATCCTGCCATGCATCAGGCGTACAAAAATGGACAATGGAAGGGTACGTCAAGTAAAGATGTGTGTCGTGTGCGATACAAAGGTACACGAAAAGCAATTTTGGATACGAGGTCGGAACAATCTATATTACTATGAACTATGCCAAACAATAAGCACATATCCAAGATATTGCGCCTCTGCTCCATAGGAAGTCCTTTAGCAAGCGGCAACTCTGCGACTGTTATGAAGTGACAGTTCACTTGATGACAGCGTTGGTTCCGATAAGATCTTTTTTTTAATTAGTCAAAGTGCGGACCCGCCTGGTAAAATATCTCTTTAGAAGTAGGATAATTTTATTGGCAGTGTATACAGAACAGCTTTTATTTTAAAGGAGTGGCCGTGGAGTTTCTTGACTTTCTTCGATCGAGTGTCTGTTTATTTTATTGACGAATACTGGTCATAAAGCACGTCTTTAATGTAAACAAAAATGTCAAAGTGTAGCGTGTCGTGCCAAACGAGCTCGAAGTATTGCTTCTTTTGTAGACTTTTTCTGACTGTACTCTGGGGTCTGGAATTGGTCCTGGTCACAAAAAAGACTATGCTTGCAGTGATATTTAGTCCGGGTCACTTCCTTCCCCCTAATTTGGTCGAGGGAGGTGATGGCTGCTCTAGTAGTCGTATTCGTGAACGGGTGCTGCTTGTGGAGACAGGTCCACCCAGAATCCTCTAGCTTTTCATTATAACATATATTTAAAAACAGTCTTATATCTCCGTCGTAAGGCATCACACTGGAGTTGGATCGCTTAAATGATTTTGTATAATATAAAAATGTATGTATCTATAAAAAAAATGACGAAAAAAAAATTTATTGAGAATTAAACAAAAAAGACAAGCTCGCTGAGTTTCTAGCCGGATTTTCTCAGTGGAGGCCGCGTTCCGATACGGTGGTAGATCAGTAAGTTAAAAAAATGTAAATATGATATCTTGTAATCATCCCCAAAGGGTTTATGCAAAATAAACGATTTTAGTTTACTAAATGTTAACTCTAATTTTACACCAACAATCCCTACTGTCAATGTCATCTTTGAGCCAAAAATCCTTGTCTAAAACTATATGCCATTTGGTAGATACTCGTAGTCATTGATATACATAACACGTTGTACAGTTTAGAAGCCATGCAAAATACATCATTGTTTATAGCTAGTCAAATATAAAGGCCGGCGTGACTTTATAAAAATATATTTATTTAACAATATAAAATTAATAATGAATACTCAAAATACTAATGCAGTCAATTAGTATTGCTTAACGTTAGTGCGAACGGTAAGAGAGCTAAGTCGATATTAAATGTACTTTGCTTGGCGATGGCTATTTATAAGCATCGTCAAGTAAACAACTCTTTCTAGAACACACCCACGTAGTGTGCGTCTTATTAATTAACATCTGCTTATTAAGCATAACAGTTTTGGACTGAGACTAAACAAGTAACCTGACATCTGTTTACATGATAAATATGCAGCTGGGGCAAGTTAAGCTGATTCAGCAAAACAGTACTTGGAATTATTTTGTATGCGCAATAGTCTGTTATTATTGCATCATCTTTTAAAGTACTTGCACTGAGCTGTGTACTGGTCTACTATACATAACTAGCTAGCTAACTTCTATGTGCCTAAGCATGCTTTACGTCGTAGTCCATTTTTTGCTCTTCCATTCGCAGCTACTAATTATCGCCAAAACAGTTTTCTGTACCGTGCTTGTTCGGCTATAACAGAATTTCTAACATAAGTGATCTTGATATTACTGGTATCAGTCTATCAATATTCAGGAGTAAGCTTATATCGATATTTTTTGACGAGAAGTATAACACCAAACTGAAGTAGTTTTAATAGGTGAGAAGTTAATATTTTGTTTTGTAACTATATACAAGGTGTAACATAATAAACGCAAGACCTCAGACACCCCAATCAGAGAATTGCTTCATAAATTCAAAACGAAACCCAAATTTCCAAATTTAGAGGTTGTTTCCCCTTTTTTAAGCACTTTTATACCCCAATTAACAATGAAACTTGTACGTGTATGTGTGCATTTGGAGAAATACGGGTTAGGAATGCATTTGTAATCTCCTTATTGCTATTAATCAAGAATAAATTTAGTTTTTTATAGCGCACTGAAGGAGTTAAAGCATATTTTGCAAATTTAAAAAAAAAGTAAGGTACATTAAAAATAGTTGGAATCGATTCAGTTACCGATTTAGAACAAACTACTTTCAGGTCTTGCGTTTATTATGTTACAGCTTGTATAGGTATATTTTTTTGTTCCACTATGGTATTTCTGTCGGATCGATTAATTTTACTCTATTTCTATTAGTGGAGACTTGTAAATGGCTGTCTACCTCTATTTTGTATCTTATTCATACCATAATAGCTGATAGTCTTTCAATAATTGTAAAATAAAAATAAAATAAAATAAATAAATAGCTGTCTTATTCGATGGAATATCAATTAGTACTTATATGTTTGTTTAGTAATAGGGGACGGGTCTATTACTACTATACCCGCCATAATTCCAGGCCCAGGTCTAAGACTGAGATATTTACAATAGAAAATCTACATTTTCTCGGACTTGATATTTGAAATCTCTCTAGTCGCTCTAGACCAATGAGACAGTCAATTCTATTGTATTTTTTTTTATAACAACGCAAATAAATCAGATTGCAGTACAATGTGAAAAGGATCTTTGGCACTCAGTAAATTAAATTAGAGTTACCATTTATTAAAATTTTCTTACTTCCAGGCAATATTAAAATAATGAAATAAAACTATTTTTTTCGGATTTTATCGCGGTTTATTTTGATTTTTAAATTCCCGACGTTTCGAGTGCTTTGCAGCACCCATGGTCACGGGAAGGACTGAGGTGTTAGACGTCAAAAAGGCATAGTTGTTCCGGGGTACCCTCAAACTTCTTTATTATTTTTGTCGGTCCGATCTACGCAGAATGAGCTCACGGTGTCTTGAGGTCTTGCAGTGTTATGCTTGGTATTGGATTTGATTATATTAATTACTGGATCCCAAGTCGATGGAAGCACCCAGCCATCTTCTCTATTGAAATTAGGATGTTTTTTAATTTCAATAGCCTCGCGAACCATCCTTGGTAGGAATCGGTGTTCTTTCACGAGGATTTGTGGTCTATCAAATCTGATGTTATGGCGGGTGCGGTCAAGAACATGTTCACGGACTGCGGACTTCTTTGAGCGACGGAAAAATCAAAATAAACCGCGATAAAATCCGAAAAAAAAAATAGTTTTATTGCATGTGTAATATTCGCGTAACTCTAAGAACTCAGAATATTAAAATAAATTAAATGCCAATTAAAAAAGAAAGAAAGCGGGTTTTTGGCGGGAAGTCGAAGAGTAATGTTGTCAAAAATATTTACTTACGTGTCTGTTTAGTAACTTTTCTAAATAATTCTATGCTTTCCGCCAAAGATTTGGTTCTTAACAATTTATTGCACACTGTTATTGCATCCCCGATATCTGTAACAAGATAATAATTTTTAAAAACAAAAGATCATGTAAAGACGGTAGAAATAGACCGTGTCTTATCTGAAGGACAAGTCAAGAGTATCCGTAACCGGCGAGCATGTATGAGACGAACTATGAGAGTGGAGGAAGCCAGAGAGGTATGTAAGGAAAGAACCTGTTGAAACTCTGTACTCTCTGCCTACCCTGCAAAGGATCTAGAGTGATGATATAGATAGATAGATAGAAAATGCGACAGACAAAGAATCATTGTAACAAAGTTAGAGAAGACGATGTTAGGTCCCATGTTATAAGGGGCGAGCTTATTGTCCTATACCGGATATAATTCCCAACTCCGGACTCGTGCTTGAAAGTTTTGTTAGAAAAACTACATTTGTCTGACCTAGGATTTGAACCCAGGACCTCGTGATCGCAAAGCGATGCGCTTTGCCACTAGACCAACGAGGCAGGCAGTATTTCTGTCAGCCTTTCCGGTTTAAATTTCGTGATCCATTTTTAAGTATCGGATATCCGATTGAGTCGAAATTTGGCATACTTATATAAGTTCGGTGACAATGCAATAATATGGTACCATGGAGCTGGTGTGACACGCAGTGATAGCCTAGTGGTTAGACACACGCACCTCTGTCTTCTCGAAAGCATGTGCGTATTAAAAATTAATGATCACTTGCTTTAACGAAGAATGAAAACATCGAGAGGAAACCTGCACGCCTAAGAGTTTCTCGAAAGTGTGTGAAGTAGAGATGAGTCGTATTTATTAGAACAGATCCAAAGAACAGGTATTTTACGAGAATAGGCGGCACCTAATCTAATTCTGACAATACCTAATCCACCTAATACTCACTCACACCTGTTCCCGCGTTCTCTCACTCACTCATATGCTTATCGCTTTGCTATCCCGCTTACGTGTAAGGGTGGAGGGAGCGAGACAGCACTATACAACGCGTATTGATATAAAACAAATGTAAATATAATGAATTGAAATCTTTTAAATACGCCATCTTGCGAACGCTAAACTTTTGCGGAATATTTAATATCGCAAGACTCAAAACTTCATACATTCGTAAGTTAACAGTCCTAAGCCTGTAAAAAGTATGAAGGGATTGATCCTACCAATTCATCACTAATATATCATTAAATGATAAAATAGAAAACAAGTAATAGTTTATTCAACCAATTTCGTGCAGAAATATCTAATCAAATCAAAACAAAAAAATTTGATTCCATTTTGAAACTTCCTTTTTCTTAAAAGTTTTATTATGACTGTACCCGTTCTTAACTGACAAAACAATCTAATATTAAATTAATTCAAATATCGATAATTCGATATCAGGATTTGATATAGAATAGGCGGATTGAGATCACTAAGGAACGGTATGTGTATGAGATCATTGAGATTAGGTGGATTAGGTGGAATAGGTATTTGGATTAAGTATTTATGCAGACTAGGAACAGGTGTACTTAGTACCTGATTTACCTAATACGACCCATCTCTAGTGTGAAGTTCGCCAACCCGCACTGGGCTAGCGTAGTGTACTATGGCCTTAACCTGCTCAGTTTGAGAGAAGGCCCTATTATTATTATTATATGGAGCTGGTCTGATCATGGAGTCGGAAGATGGCCATAAGTACAAATGAACTAAACAAAGCAACCCCCTTGTGTTTAGGGTTGTTAGATTGGTATTGACAAGCACTATACAACTAGATAGTATTCAGCGTCTGATGATAGAGCCGAAAGGTGGCCAATGAAACCACCAAACTTGTTTGAGCTCGTTGGAATTGTCTGGGCGAAGACTTTATACTCGGATGTTGTCCAGGGTCTGATAATGGAGCAGGTAGGGAGCCACAGGAACTCCTTAACTAAGCAAGATATCTCCGTTGTTTTTTGGCAATAAATATCTTATATTTATTTTAGAAAATACGTCATTACATACCTAATGTTCTTGTCCCCAAAATGAGTTGATTAAAGGCACCTTTTAAATCTGTAACAAATATAATATATTATCTTATACTGTTAAAAATTATCGGAGTAATATATATAATTGAAAGTTATACAAATTAAAATTTATAAAACCCGAATCCAAACAAACTGACTCAAATGAATCATAGCCGAGAGCATTCTTGATCGATAGAACTTTAAAAAAAAACCTTAATCACAATCGGTTCATCCGTTTAGGAGCTACGATGTCACAGACTGACACATAGATATACACGATAAAGTTGTAACACCCCCTTTTTGAGTCCGGGGTTAAAAATGAATTAAACATTTCAATCTATCGGGAGATAAATCAAAATCGCCACAGACAAGAGGAAAGAGCTTATTACTTATTTTCGGTCTGTCCCCATAGGGGATAAACAGGAATAAAAAGTTTGAGATCTCTCCCTGGTACCTTTGAGTTTGTCCCCTTCGAGTCCGACCCCCTATTCTATCTCCCTGAGGGGACAAATGAGAATAAACATTTCGATATATCTCCCGGTTACCTACAAGAGCACAACTTGAATATATTATTTATTTAGTCTGTCCTCCTGTCTCCCATTAAGCAGAAATAAAGAGCTCGTTCTTTCTCCCTTTTATATACAAAAGAACAGATTAAAATTATTATTTCTGTGCTATCCCCCGGTCTTCCCTGGGAGACAAACGCGAACAAAAACATCGATCTATTTCCCAGTTGCCGTCGAAAAGATTAGCTCTAATCAAGAATTTGGAGTCTGTCCCCCTAGGGGATAAAAATGCATAAAAAGTTCGATTTCCTCCATGTAACCTATAAGGAAAGAAATCAAAGTTTTTGGTCTGTACCCCTTCTTTGTCCCCCAGAGGGACAAACGAGAATAAAAAAAATATTTATCTCTAAATAGTTACCTAAAAGAAGACAATTAGAAGCGCCTGTCCGTGTGTCTTTTACTTATCCATAGCTCAAAAACTATTTAATGGGGATATATTACTTACCTATTTCGGGGATAAAGACTTTGAGGAGTTTAGGGAACTCAGCTGGACCGATTCCGCTTGTCAGCTTCAACACTTCTAGTCTGAGACCTTCCACTCCTGCACAGAAAAAAAAAATTTGTTAAATAAATATGTTTTTAATAATATAAGTATTTGTACGTATTTTCATGTGAGCAGAGAGTAACGGTGAGCCTCCTTTTTCGAAGACGCTTCTGCTTATTTGAAAGAAAGAAAATATATTTTCTTAGATAGGCTAACAGTTATATTTCAAAAATAAAATGTATTTATAATTATTTAGCCGCACTAATGGGGTAACAATCAGTGTAAAGCTGTTTTGCAGCGTAACCACAACACAGCGCTGATTTTTAGTGGTATCCCAAGTGACGCGCGCGCATAGTTCATAGTAGTTGTGAGGTACCTATAGAATTATACATATTCGTATTCTATCTAACTATATCATTACGCCAGACCCCTTGCGGGGTAGGCAGAGAGTACAGAGTTCCAGCATATTCGTATTGTTTCTCTTTAAGGAGGTCGCTGGGGTATCTTCAAAGTATAAGGTCCGATACCAATGAAATTAAAGTGAGACCCTCCTCCTTTCTGAAGTTAGTTAAAAAGAATTTTCATATAACATATACACTATGATTTATTTCTGTGTTATACGATGCAAATATGTGTACGGTACACCCACAGAACACCTAGACTGAATATCAGTGAGTGATAAAATTTGTCTCGTGCGGGGATGGAATCCGCGACTAATGGTTGCAGTGGGCGGAGCGGACTAACTCAAATCACTAAAGTTTAAGAAACTGTAACTAAAGAACTGTAAAAGAGGCGTCCATTTTGTTAGTGTTGCTAGTAAAACAATTTAATTTTTACCTACTTTTATTTGCCGAGGACGTTATTACTTCTAGTATTAAATCGTATTAATATAGTATGACAATTACAGACGAAAGATTTAATTCAATATTTAAATAATACAGCACCTGATTACGCTAGTTAGGTATGGAATGTGATCTCATCATATTTCTTTTTGAGCTCAAAATCATTTTTACAGGCAGGAACGACATAAGACGGCATAATTCAATTTAATTTGACACGCGCAGAGCACGTTATTTCGCACGACGGTCACAGGGCGACTACTTGCGTAAACGTGTGACTACTTGCTTTGCAAGTAGTAATTGTTGCTTCAATTTAATACACGCCCGCGGCTTCTGGATTATTTTATAACTTATTTTAAAAAACTGAAACTTTTGACATTACCCTGTATTTATATAATTGAAATAGTACTATTCGTATTACGCAACGAACTATTATTTGAGAAAAGGGGTGAAGGTAAACGTGACCCCACCAGAATAAAACTACTACCAAATAAAACTAACTTTATGAATCAGAGCTTTCTTTTAAGGGCTGGAAGAATATATAACAAAATACCGACAGAACTCAAAACAATCTCCCAGTTATCCTCATTAAAAAGTAGACTACAAGCTTTTCTGATAGATAAATGCTACTATACTATATATGAATTTCTCACCGATATAATTTAACATTTAGACACTAAATAAATTGATTCCACATTTGACATTTTTTTTATGATTGTTTTAAAATATGTAATTATATAATAATGTATGATGTATTTAATATTTGCACACCACTACGGTAACAATACAGTGTTACCTTATTTATCTATACCATCTTGTATCAAGCAAAACTATCTTGTATTAAGCAAATAAATGAATTTGAATTTAATTCTAAGTAAATGTAATTGTAATTCTTCTTTTTTGGCTTTTTTTGAGTAAGAATTACTTATGTTGTTACTTACCAGTGGTATGTGCCACGTGTTTGAAATAATCAGCAATTTCGTGTGGATCTGAAATCAAAAGCACTAGTAATAATGTTATTCCTTGATTATTGTCATTACTTTCTCTCTTCAGTGAACAGTAGGCATCGGACAGTGTTGAGCATTTTTCAATAGTAAAATCAATCAGTTGAAATTACATTAGCAATTAAATCAATCACCGTAAAGTTCTCCGGAATAACAATGGCCTTTAGCCATCAAACGCCTCAGTCCGTTCCGTGATCACGGGTGCTGTGGATCACTCGAAAGTCAGACTCTTTAAAACCACAAATAAAACGCGACTGAAATATTTGAATTGCAACTTAATTTATTGTCAATTAATTTTTGCTTAATTTTGGCATCGGATACATAAGGGCTTTTGCTCCAGGACTTAGCTACAGGACGACTAAAACGACAACGTACATTAAACAATGTTCTATCTCACCTTTTTCGCCAGATATCTTCTGAAGGCTTTCGTAAACGCCGTCAAAATCGTCATGGCCTATCATTGGTCTCAAAACTTCGAATGCTTTTAGCACGTCTGGAAATGAAAACGTTTTTAAATACTCGAATAAGTAAATCCATCAGCCTACCGATTGCTAGGTATCTATCTATCTATATCATCACGCCAGATCCCTTGCGGGATAGGCAGAGAGTACAGAGTTCCAATAGGTTATTACCTTACATACCTCTCTGGCTTTCTCCACTCTCATAGTTCGCCTCATTGAAAATCTTATAGAAAATAATATTTAGGTATCTTATAAACCGGTTGATAAAGACGGTGTGGAACTGCGCCGGTCGATGATGGCATGCTCCTCCGTTCAGCAGGACCAACGACGCTGCTGTACGTGACGCGGTTACATTACACCACCAAAGCCGATGATATTGTGAAGTATGCCCGTAAGAAGACCATGGTACATTCTGAATACGGCGTTTAATTCGTTTGTGGTGTGAGTTCTCGCTGTCAAGCTACCTTAGACACCTTAATGAGCGAGGAGTTTTGGCCGAAAGGTGCCGTCTTCAGGAGATTTCGTGGGAGACTGCGAGATGCCCCTGCCCAGTTATGACGACCCCTGGGAAACTGATATGGACCCCAAGGGACCAATATCGACCACTTTGAGAATCCCTGGTCTAAACAATGTGGTATTTAAATCATTTGTGACCCCGCTGCCAAGCAGGAGACCTTTCTGAGGGTTCTGGCTGGAGTGTGCCGTCTTCAGAAAGTTTCGTGGGAGACTGCGAGATGCCCCTGCACAGCGCAACATGTCGCCGAAATTACATGTTACTTAGGTTAAAAGTTTTATATATTATATGTATGTTAGTCTGCAAGGTATATATTGTATGGGCCTGTAAATTGTGCAATTCCTGATGGCTACAATAAATAACTTATTATTAGTAAAAAATAATATCAGCCTATACCGTCCAACTGCTGGGCGAAGGCCTACTTTCACAAATCTCAGTGAGAGAGATTTGGTCATACTCCAGCACGCGGAGCCAGTCGGGGCGGCAGGCTTGTGGACACCTGCTGGTGGAACTTAGCAAGCAAACTTTAAGGCTTCCAACTTGGCTTAACGACTACCACATTACGTGGTAACCGAGACCAACGGCTTAACGTGCCTTTCGAATCATAGAGACGTTCGAATATGAAAATCCCAGTCCATCTCAGGTCGACCGAGTCGAACGCTGCTTAACCTTGGTGACCGCTAAGAACACCGCGGTCGCACAGCGCTATGAGTGTCACTCGCAAAGGTATCGCGTTATTTTTTTATTTAATTCAGGCACTCGAAATTGACAATATTTTTATGCAACTTAGTGGCCCATAGAATATATACATTACAGACTAACATACATATAATATATTAAACTTTTAAACTAAGTAACATGTGATTTCGGCGACATGTTACGCTATGCAGGGGCGTCTTGCAGTCTCCCACGAAACTTTCTGAAGACGACACACTCCAGCCAGAATCCTCAGAAAGGTCTCCTGCTTGGCAGCGGGACCACAAATGATTTAAAGGCCACATTGTTTAGACCAGGGATTCTCAAAGTGGTCGATATTGGTACCTTGGGGTCGATATCGGTTTCCCAGGGGTCGACATAAACGAAAACTGATTTTGGTGGTCGACGACGTATAATAGATGTGGGTGTGAAAACCGCTATACTTAAGTGATATTGGGCCGACAGGTGAGCTAAATTAAGTATCATCTGGTAGGCCTAAAAAGCAGTGGCGCGATGATCTCGATGCATATCCTGAATCCATCATTGGTCAAGGATAGGACTCCTTGGAAGGAAGAGGAAATACCTTTGCTCAGTAGGGCACAATAGGTTATAATAATAATAATAGACCTGTTCAGAAACTGACCCACCATTGGACACGGGCCTCCTCTCAAACTGGGGTTTAGGCCATAGTTCACCACGCTGGCCTAGTGCGGGTTGGCGAACTTCACACACCTTCGAGAAACACTCAGGAACATGCTTTCGAAAAGACAGAGGTGCGTGCCTGGGTTTGAAACCGAGACTCTGCAGTCCAACAGTCTAACCACTAGGCTATCATTGCACTGGGTTAGTAATAGGGTAGTTAAAGAACGTTTTGCGAGTTCTCGACTCACAGAGTATATAGGTCTTCGTGCGGGTATACTGTGTGTGTGTGTGTGTGTGTGTGAGTGATGTACACTGTTGGCCGCGAGGCCTTTACAGCTTCACCGGACTTAAGGGCGAGCGTGCAACTACTACGCTCGAGCCAGAAGGGCAAGGGGTGACATACTCGAGGACACCTTCAAGAGGCGCCCTCGGTGGGGACAGTCGCTGTGGGGGGACGGGGTGCACTACTAAGTGCACCAGTCAACCGCCAGCAATGGCAGGGTATCTACGACTACGTCGTCGTCGCCCGCATTCTGAGCGGAAAGAATGCATGACAAAGCATCGGGGGGATCGGTGGGAACATGTCGCGGCCGGCGGTGGCGGCAGGGGTCGGGGCCGGGCATACTCCAAAGTGTCTTCGGCTGTAGTTGTGTAGTGTAGTCGGAACACGTACAGCAGTGTTATCTGTGACTGGTGCAGTTCCACAACGGGATCGTCGGGTCGGCTTCTTCTTCAAATCGGCTTAACGACTATCATGTGAAGTGATAACCGGAACCAACTTAACGTGCCTTCTAAAGCGCGGAGACACTTGATTATTGAAATGCCACAGTCACCCATCTCAGACTGAACGAGACGAACGCTGATTAATATAAATGTCGAACAATGTAAAATTATGACTTACCGCCTTCATTTGTCATCTGTTTTAGTATTTCCACAATAACGTTTATGTCTGAAAACAAATTATCACATATATAGATCGAAAACAATTAAAACAAAACCAGCTCAAATGAATCCTAGTTTAAAACATTCCCGATTAAATCACTTTTGAAACAAAAACTAAATATTAAAATCTGTTCATCCGTTTAGGAGCTAAGATGCCACAGATAGACACACGATACTTATAACACCCCTCTTTTTGTCGGGAGCTAAATCCATATTTGACAAGACAAGACTGACAACATATAGACTGCATCGTTGATTTAGTGGCTAAGCGTATCGCTTTGTCATCGCGAGGTCCTGGGTTTAAATCGTAGGTTGGACAGATGTAGTTTTTCTATCGATAAAATCCCGATATCAGTCCGAAGTCTGGAATTGAGTCCGGTATAGGGCAATAGGCTCGCCCCCTATTACATGGGACATAACATCGTCGGCGAAAAGTGGGTGTACACAGTACACATCTGCCTTCCTAGCTTGGGGAATATAGACGTGATTGTGATGGGTTTTTTATTAATAAAAAACACCAACTCAAATGAATCAAAGCTTAGAACATTACCGGTCAAGTCACCTACTTAAACAAGTTAAAACTTCAATATTATAATTGAGTAGGGAAACTTATTCGCATCTTGAAAACAAGAAAGTTTAAAATGAAACACAGCCATTTTAAATTAAACTATAGGCCTAGAAGTAAAAATTACAGTAAAACCAGCACTAATACAAGGATGGAGAGGTTCATTTAATTGAATATAAATATATCGATAAATAATACGTTGATCGAGATATATATTACTAGCTTCTGCCAGCGTCCTCGCCCGCGTTGACTTTAGACAGGAAGCTAACATTTTCCGGGATAAATAGTATCCTATGTGCGCCAAATTACATCCAAATCCGTTCAGCTGTTTTGCGTGACTTGACTATAACTTTGATCTTAAACCGTCGTCCTTGATTACTTACTTGCAGTATCATCCATGAGTTTAAGAAAGTCGACTACAAATGCCCAGGTTCTGGAGCCTCGTATCTTCCTCAGGAATTCATATACTTTGGGTTCCTCTGTATAAAAAATGAGAAAACCATGAATAAGTACATGCAGCGTTGACTATAGGGGTTAGTTCGACGACTGCCAGAGGGATAAACCTTAAAGGACCTACCGAATATATCGACCGGAAGTGTGATAGGGACACAATTACTTTATAAATTAATAATAACGGACGCATATATTAAGCGCGCGCTCGAATGGAACGACGTACGTGCAAAAACTAATTTATCTTTTTCTAAAAAAACTACACTATGAAATAAAAAACTGTTTTATAAGAACTTTGCTAAAATTATTCGCTATGATTTCCAGTAAATTCTAAAGACAATTTCTTAAGCGTTTCGCGTTAGAATTAGAAAATGAAAAGCAATAGAGATGACTATTGATTTATTTTCCAACGAGAAAATTTCGTTTGATCGTGCATTCCCTTTACCAGATTCTAAAATTTAGGATCAAAAATCATATTTCGAAATATTAAGTCTCTAATCGATATACTACTTGAAGTGCGTGGAAACCTTAAGGAGTTGGGCGTCGAAATCTCAAGGGGCTGCCGGCAGCGCGAGTTTCATGGGAGTAGTCATTAGGAGTGCTAACCTCAAAAGGAGGCGCATGCTGGGTTCGCTACCTTTTAAAAAATAAACCTCAATAGGACGACTGTTAGGTGAGCAAAATTCAAGTGGGTGACTACCAAGAACGTGAACCTTAAAAGAGTACCCGCCGAGGGGCTATAACTTCAAGAAGACCGCAGTAAGTAGCGAAAACTTAAGGAGACAGCTGACAGGGACGCTAAGCTCAAAGGAGCGGCAAACTTTAAGAGGGTGGTCGCTAGGGGCGCTCTCCTTAAAAAGGCGGAAGAGGGCAGCCACAAGGAACGTAAACCTTAAAGAGACGGTAGTTAATGGCTGAAACCTTCGGGCAACGGCAGACAGTGGCGAAAACTTTAAGGGGGTGGTCCGGGCTACTATTTAGAAAAAGCTGCCGCCAGGGACGCATCACTTAAGAGAGCGGAAACAGAAGCGCAAGCCTCAAGTAGGTGGCTGTCAGTAGGGCAAATATCACGCGGCTGCACTCAAGGGCGCAGATTTTAAGGTAGTTATTTTTTATTTTTTTTTGTTTTCAAAGGGGCAAATTCCAAGAGAGTTCCTGTCAAAGGCACTAATTTCAAGGGGGCTATTGTCAAGGGCGCCAATATGAAGGGGGTTGTGGGCATGGGCGTAAATTTGAAGGAAGTCATTGTCAAGGGTACAAGGTTCAAGTGGACTGTTGTCAAGGGCACCAATTTCAAGGGAGCTGTTATCAAGGGCGCCAATTTCAAGAGAGCTGTTGACAAGGGTCCCTATTTTAAGGGGGCTTTTATCAAGGGTGCCAATTTCAATGGAGCTGTTGTCAAGGGCGCCAATTTCAAGCGAGCTGTTGTCAAGGGCGCCAGTTTCAAGCGAGCTATGTCAAGGGTGCCAATTTCAAGGGCGCTATTGTTAAGGACGCAGGATACAGGGGGTGGCCGCCAAAAGCCTCCCTCATCGTTTTCCAGGCCAGTAATTAAAAAAGGTGTATAATTCCTCCCGCCATTACTGTGTGGACGTTGCTTCTCGGAGCCCATTAAGTTGTATTTTTGACCAACAATAAAAATAAACACAATAAAAGTTATTTCTTACCTTTCAATCCAGTTATCATCTCTATGTATTTCATTGCAGACGGCTCGTCTGAAAAATAAAACGATATTTTATTCAAAAAATCATTTTCACTTCCGAGATTTAAGTAGTAACATTAATATTAAGTACACACGAATTATAATTATTTTTCACTAATAAAAGCTTCTACCCGCAACCTTCACCAGGTCATCGGTCCATCTTGTAGGGGGCCTACCTACTCCACGTCTTCCGGTACGTGGTCGCCATTCGAGAACCTTTCTGCCCCAACGACCGTCAGTTCTACGAGCGATGTGCCCCGCCCACTGTCACTTAAGGTGAAGGTTGCGGGTAGAAGTTGGATGCGTACAGCACAAAGCCGGTCGTTGTGGCGGTCTTTAGGGGAGGCCTTTGTCCTGCAGTGGACGTCTTTCGGCTGAAGAAGAAGAAGAAGAATACACGCTTGTTGAATGTCCAGTGTGGGTTTCCGAGCGACGGATCTTGGTCAATCGGATCGGACCAGAATCTTTTTTTATTAATCTAAACATTAGAGTATTTTTGAATCGTCAAAAAAGTAACAAAGATTACTTCCGAACATCATTATTGTAGAGAAGAAGGGGAAAAAACTACACGGTTACTCTTTTAAACGAATATTTTCTTCTTCTTAAAGAAAGAACGGCAAAACAGGTATACAATGCGATAGTGGAAAGATGTAGGTACCTGGGAAGACCTAGACCATCGTACCATGACCAAATAGACCGTGTCTTATCTGTAGGACAAGTCAAGAGTCTCCGTAACCGGCGAGCGTTTATGAGACAAACTATGAGAGTGGAGGAAGCCAGAGTGGTCTGTAAGGAAAGATCTCTTTTCTGCCTACCCCGCAAGGGAACTAGCGTGATGATATAGATATAGATTTTCTTTCACTATCTACATTTTTATTCCTTTTCTATGCAGGCCTCTCAGCCCAATAGTCTGACTTGTAGGAGCCCTGTACTCTTTGCCTATCCCGTAAGAGATCTGGCGTAATGATATAGATAGGTTACGTGAACGGGAAAACCTTCATAGCCCATCTCTAAATCAATTCAAATCAAAACACCAACGGATTTTATTGTTGTAACACGTGCGTACAAAGTTTGCTATGCCTAAGAGTTTCTCGAAGGTGTGTGAAGTTCGCCAACCCGCACTGGGTCAGCCTTAACAAGGTTATTATTATTATAAGCACTTTGCTACAATTGTTTGCTATGTTTTAAGTAAATTTCATTGATTAGTTCTTAAGCATTTCGCATTATAATCAGGAAATGTAAAACAATAGAGATGACTATAGATTTCTTTTCTATCGAGAAAATTTTATTCAATCGTGTATTCCTTTTACCAGATTCTAAAACAAACAGTCAAAAATCATATTTCTAAATATTAAATCTCTAATCCATATAGTTCTTGAAGGGTATGGAGTACAAAAACACATTTTTATCGTGGTATCCTTTAAGGGATCTAGTTAAGACTATTTCGAAATAAAACCACGCCCATCATCATCATAATCATCTCAGCCTATACTTGTCCACTGCTGAACATAGGCCTCCCCAATCGCTTTCCAGCGTAACCGGTCCGATGCCACCTGCATCCAACGACTTCCTGCGATTTTCACAAGATCGTCGGTCCATCTGGCAGGCGGTCGTCCCACACTGCGTTTGCCAATACGTGGTCTCCACTCTAGAATCTTTCTGCCCCAACGCCCGTCCGATCTACACGCTATGTGGCCCGCCCATTGCCACTTCAGCTTGCTAATCTTAAGGGCTATGTCGGTGACCTTGGTTCTTCTACGAATCTCCTCATTCCTGATTTAATCGCGTAGAGAAACGCTGAGCATAGGTCTCTCCATAGCTCGCTGAGCAACTCTGAGCTTTTGTATGAGACCTATTGTAAGAGACCACGTCTCTGAACCATATATCATCACTGGTAACACACATTGACTAAAAACTTTAGTCTTAAGGCACCACACCCATAGTTACGCTTATTTTACAGGTTAGGTAGACAGGAACCTGACATTTTCCGGGATAAAAAGTATTCTAGCTGTTAATCCAGGTGGAAGGAAAGTGGAAGGATGTAGGTACCGGGGAAGACCTAGACTATCTTACCATGACCAAATAGACCGGGCCTTATCTAATGGACAACTCAGGAGTCTCCGTAACCGGCGAGCGTGTATGAGACGAACTATGAGAGTAGAGGAAGCCAGAGAGGTATGTAAGGAAAGATCCTGTTGGAACTCTGTACTCTCTGCCTACCCCGTAAGGGATCTGGCGTGATGATATAGATAGATAGATAGAATCCAGTTAATGGTAATGGTAATGGTCTACGTTGGCGTGACAAAAAATGGGGTTCACAATTCGTAAGCGGGGGTCCACGAAAATTTATTTGCTTTCGATAGTGAAGAACTAAAATGTTGGCTTGAGTTCACCTATCAATGTAGGCAGACAATATTTTAAGAAGCTCAGCGAATGTTACTTGTAAAAATTTGCATATTCCATATTCAGTACAATGTGTCGAGACTCGCAAAGCGCCACCGTCCGCAACGCTTGTAGTTAGATCTAATCAAAAATGTAGCTGCACCGGAACCAGCTAAATTTTGAAAGTGGTCTATGAGAAAACTAACTAGATTTTTGATGTATTTTTATATTCCTGTTTATTTTTTGGGTTCTTTATTTTTATTATTCTTAAATACAATTTGCGTGAAATTGAAAATGTACAAACGTCACCGTACCCACGTCTCGTGATAAGCACTATAAGTATAGCAGGAGGATAATATATTGATGCACAATACCTACTGATGAGTCAAATGTA
This sequence comes from Phalera bucephala, assembly GCA_905147815.2. Classification (NCBI taxonomy): domain Eukaryota; kingdom Metazoa; phylum Arthropoda; class Insecta; order Lepidoptera; family Notodontidae; genus Phalera; species Phalera bucephala. The sequence goes on along the minus strand of LR990637.1, from coordinate 9,800,733 downwards.
CACAAATCTAAATCCAACGAAAATATTATTTCGTTTCCAGTAATTCATTTGTACAATTGTTTACATAATTACAATACGTAGATGTGTCCTCGACTACAATTGTATAAACACATAAATTGCCGTCCGACATAACAAATTTGTTAATCGGAATATGGACTGTTTGTTTAAGTTTAAATCAATTAAATGATTGCGTAGATAAAGCACCTGTATTGTTTTAGGTTATTTGGTGTCCAATAAATTTGTTTGACGATCTAATTTTGTAGATTTCTTTTTAAATTTATATCATTTGTTTTTTGGAATGCCTGCACTTCTTACTAATTGTCAATGTTATAATTTTTTTCAAACTTATTAACTATCGGATCGGAACGCTGTGTCTACTGAGAAGATCCGGTGAGAAACTCAGCGGGCTTGTCTTTTTTATTTGCTTAATTCTCACTGTATTCTTTTTTATCGTATTTGATAGCTATAAACTCTGCGGGGACACTTATAATATGTCGATTTTTTCCCCCTAGACTAGGGGTTGACTTATTGTTCTACCACCGGATCGGAAAACGGTATCCACCGAGAAAATCCGGTGAGAAACTCGGTGTTCTCGTCTTTCATGTTTAAATTCCATCTCTAATTCATTGTATAGTATTGTGTATCAAATCAAATTATTCATTTTGTCTAAACCTCGCAGAAGTACTTTTCGAATTTGTATTTTTTTTCATCTAATGACTGCCTCGTTGGTCTAGTAGCAAAGTACATCGCTTTGTGATCACAAGGTCCTAAGTTCAAATCCTGGGTTGGAAATATGTAGTTTTTCTAACGAAAACTTTCCAGTATGAGTCTGGAGTCTGGAATTGTGCCCGATATATGGCAATAGCTCGCCCCCTATTACATGGGACCTAACATCGTTGGCGAAACGTAGGTGTACTCAGTACACCTCGGCCACCCCTGCTTGGGTATTATAGGCTTGACAATGTGGGTGTGTGTTTTTCATCTAATCCATTTACGAATCTTCCACCGGATCGGAACATGGTTCCCACTGAGAAGATGGTTCGAACTGAGAAAATGGTTCCAACTGAGAAGATGGTTCCCACTGAGAAGATCCGGCGGAAAACTCAGCGGGCTTGATTAAGTTTTTATTTAATTCTATCTCTATTGTTTGTTTGCCGTAATATGTATCAGATTTAACTCTTTATCTTGTATAAACCATATGGAAGAATGAACAATTTCACATTTGTCAAACTTACTCTGACAAATAAAGGGGAGGGTCGTGGGCAAGAACTGGTTGCTTACAGCTAAAGCCGGTAGTCACAGTGATCTTTTGAGGAAGGCCTTTGCCCTGCAGTGGACATCATTCACCTGATGATGAAACCTACTTTGCCTATTAATCATCATAAATTAAAGTCATAACTCTGTACTCTCTGCCTACCCCGCAAGAGATCTGGCATGACGGTATAGATGGAAAGATAAATAGTAAGTCTATTATCTGGTTTCTACGGCCGATATATTAGACTACTGATACATTTTTAATGAGTAAAGGTCTACAGGATTTTGAATGGGCTAGATGTACGACTTAATCTCTTTCACCTTGATTTGTCAGAGAAGGCTTTTGCCCAGCAGTGGGATTGTACAGACTCATTTATTATAGTAGTTAGGTATCCAATCGTCTTTGTAAGAGTCTTTATTTGGTCTTTGTCTTGAAGCCTAGGTCTTTATAGTTTAAGATTCAAGATTTAGTTCCTCGAGCGTCCGCTAGGGCTGCTGTAACTTTCATTCGTTATTTATTTTCGAAATCTTTGCGACATTCTGATTATGCAAATAATCATGTCTCAGGTAGCCTAAATGATCTGGTACAAAATGAATTAGAATTACATTAAACTTGAGTTAGAAATTTTCTGACAAAAAATATATGTCAATATGCGGCCGACTTAAAGCAGGGTTCTGAAACGTCCCCCGAGGTGGACGGCGGCGTGAGAACAGCGACGGTGCAGGGGAAAAACAAGCTACAAATTTTCGCTCCCGTAGCGGGCTCTTGCGCGGCACAAGTGGGCAACGGTGTGTTCCACTTGGAGATCCCGGAGCCCCTCTGACACGTGCCAGTGCCGGCCACCGTGGGGTTATAGTCGGTGAGAGTCCGACATTTCCCGCCAGCTTCCTCCGAGGCTGGCGGAAGTCCATGAGGATTACCCACATAAAAAAATAAGTTCAGAAACGTTAGCGATGACACTACACGTCAACGGTAAAGGTATCGCGGGAATTTTATCTATTACTTTGAGATAACGGATTTTTGTCAGTATTTAACGTTACTATAATGATACTTGCACGTTGCTAAAGTTATTGATCCCATGCATAGTCTATTACAAACAAACATTAGAACTTTGTGAACAAACCATCACCATTTTTCGATATTTTGGTTCTGATTGCAATCTATAAGAAGTGTAAGATGAAGGCGACAGTATTTCCGAAGACATCGAAATGAAAATTCTGTTAGCAAGAAATTGACGTTTATATGTTGAGTGAAAAACATTTTAAAAAATGCAAGTACTATATATTAACATATAACTGCTATCTCTAACTATCTACCTTACCCTCTACAAATATTGTTAAGTTAAATAATGTACCTAAAATAAAATTAGCTCTCTTTCTGGCATGGCTATATCTTATATCATAGTTTTTATTTGTTATTGGGAATGGCGCTGCATGCCGAAATACAGGCCACCTAGTTCGGCTGCAGAGGCACCCTTAGTGTCATCTTGCTTTAAAGATTAGCCCTAGATCTAAGAAAAATGTATTTGCTTTTTTCTGGTGATCCCTTGCGGAGTAGGGCGTATAGTTGCGCACACCATCGGACCACTGTCCGCCACTGCGGTAGTACGGGAAAAGTACATAGGTACACGGGACAAGTCAAAAAAAAGAGACAATTGACCGGAGTAAATAAGATACCCAACAATAACTTTAATCAGGTAATACCGTTATTCATTCAATACCATTAGGTATCGTTAATTCGACGTAAATAACGGAACATACTTATAACGTTATTTTAAATGTTACATTTTGAGTAACCATGTTTAAGTTGTTTGTTTTAAACCTAGCTTCAAGTTGTTTTATACCTTGTTTTTTTAGGCTTTAAGTTGTAAATATTCGTTTTAAAGATTTCATTTCTTTTTAGTTGTTTAAAAATCTTATCTCCTTGTTAATGTTTAAGTATCGTTATGTTTCGGAATAACGTTACTTCCTTTTTAAGCCGGTAACATTGCAGCCTTTTTACCGCTATTCAGAACCCTGTTTTAAAGACAAAAAAAACTAGCCCGCTGAGTTTCTCGCCGGATATTCTCAGTGGAGGTGACTTTCCGATCCGGTGATAGTTGTAAAAATGTAATAATTTTAGCGTTTGTAATTGCTTTTTTGGACTATACGAACAAATGATGTATTAATTTGTTCAAGGCTTGTAAAGTGTGTAGTCGGTTGCGGGTACGATTACTTCCGTCACTGGACGACTTCGTTGTTATTTGAAAGGAGGGAAGGGAAGTCAAAGCATCCAGTGTTTTTTTTTACAAACTACAAAATTTTTCTATAACGTACTAACTGGAATTTAATAAAACCTATTACTACTACTACTATATCATCACGCCAGATCCCTTGCGGGGCAGACAGAAGGCACAGAGTTCCAACAGGTTCATTCCTTACCAGCCCCTGATCTAGGGGGGCGGCAAACCGCGGCTCCCACCCCGGGCGGCAGTTTCAGGGGGCGCCTAAATCCCGGGTATATAATTTCATGTCACACAAATGAAAAAGTTATAAAGTAATAGATAATAAAGAATACAAATTTATTAAAAGGTTCTTAGTATCCACCATTGTATATTTGTGAATATTTTAAATAATTTATCCCAAACGCTGGAGAGAGGGGTGTCACTATCAAGTTTCTGCTCCGGTTCGAGAAAATCGTAGATCCAGGCTGTTCCTTACATACCTCTCTGGCTTCCTCCACTCTCATAGTTCATCTTATACACGCTCGCCGGTTCGGAGACTCGGAGGTTAAAACCTATTATGACTGGTTATACAAACTGTAACCAGAGTTGGTTCAAAATTAATTGCGAGAAAAAGAGATTGCTATTAAAATATTTCGTTATTATTATTATTTATGGTTTTTAGTTCCAGACGTTTCGAATGCTCTATATCATCACGACAGATCCCTTGCGGGGTAGGCAAAGAGTACAGAGCTCTAACAGGTTCTTTACTTACAGACCTCTCTGGCTTCCTCCACTCTCATAGTTCGTCTCATACACGCTCTCTTAATTGATCCTACTATTAAAAAATTGATATACCTACCAATTAGTATATATTCTTCACTTCAAGATTATTGATTATTCTGATTTACTGTCTGATGTGTATTAGTAAAAATATGGACAAAAAACAAAACTAGTGTGCCTTAAATGACGTCGAACAATTAAGTACTCCGTATCTTTCGTATTTCATAAACTCCGCTAGAATACAAATCAACCTGCAACTTGTATATTTGTGTGTTTGCTTACATTTCCATAATTTTGGTAAGAATACAAATCAACAACTTGTATAATATATTACCTTATAGTCAGTTCTTTAGCTCACAAATTTGGTAAGCAACCTTTGCAGAAATCATATTTAAAAATTGCGAATGCTGTCACATAGAAGAACCAAAATAATGTGATAAAATATTTATTTCAAAACATTTTTCATATTTATTTTATTTAAAGACAGTAATTATGTGATAAACGTCACTAAAAGTTGTTTACCAAATTGATCATCTAAGAAATAATGGACCATGCATAATGGAAAGCTGGTCCCAACGCTCTTATATGGAAGTGTGAGTTGGGTATGTAAGAAGGAGAATGAAAGCATGATAAATGCGGTTGAAATGCGAGCTCTGTGGAAGATGTGCGGAGTCAAGCTGACCGACCGTATTCGCAGTAGCGTAGTAAGAAAGCGTGTAGGTATGAAAGATACTATCAGTGTAAAGATGAGAAATGGTATGCTTCGTTGGTTCTGTCATATAGAATGTCAGAAGAAAGAATGACAATACAGATATACAAAGCTAAAGTGGAAGGATGTAGGTACCGGGGAAGACCTAGAATATCTTACCATGACCAAATAGACCGTGTCTTATCTGAAGGGCAAGTCAAGAGTCTCCGTAACCGGCAAGCGTGTATGAGACGAACTATGAGAGTGGAGGAAGCCAGAGAGGTCTGTAAGCAAAGAACCTGTTGGAACTCTGTACTCTCTGCCTACCCCGCAAGGGAACTGGCGTGATGATATAGATAGAGAATTTCGGTGAGAATACAAATGTACCTACAAATTATATAATAAGTTTACTTACCATGATGTCCGGTCAGTTCGTATAAGAGATCGCTGGCTTCCGAATGACCTGAAAATATACGAGAACAAGAGTCAGTATAATTCAGAAAATTCAAGGCTTTGTGATATATATGTATGATCTTCACCCAAATTTGAGGCGGCCGCTGAATCCCTCAAACGGCGCAAATATAGCAAACCTTGACAGAGGTTATATGTTTGATCCGTTTGGGGTAGAGACGGTTGGTCCGTGGGGTCACATATCACATTTTCGGCGGTATTTCTAAATTGCTGATCGATGTCACTGATGACCAGAGGGCTGATTCTTACCTCGCACAGAGGATAAGAATTGCCACACAACGTGACTATGCTGCCAGCCTTCTAGGCACACTGTCATGCGGCAGCGATTTAGCATAAATATATTTTTTTGTAAATATTAATTTTATTTGTCTATTTGAATATTTGCAAGTATTTTATGTATATAGTTTTTTAATTTATTTTAACGGTGTAAATATGTAATGTTCCTATTATATTAAGTTGCTCTTGTGAATAAAATATGTATAAAATTTAAAAATAACTAGAAATGCGAGCCAGGTTATGAACGGTGGGCCTGATGGTTACCAATCTAAAGATTTTTCAAGTCTATGCATATGCCAAATTTTATAATGCGAGTTTTATACAAATGTTGATATCATTTTGGTGAAGTGATTTGTTTATTTATTCTAAATTGTACACAAAATAAAACAATTAGTTGACATTTTTACACGAATGATAAACAAAGGCGAACTGAACTTAATTTGGGTTATCTATCAGTAAATTTTTAAATGTTGAAAGTAAAATTAATTTCTCTTGTTTTTAAAAAACGTTTTAACTACTGGCCTAATAAGAAGTCTCAATGTTACACTAAGATCAGTTGAGAGACCTATTCCCGGTCTAATCAGAGACGAGGAGACCCGCGAGAACCAAAGTCACTGACAGCGTAGTAAGCGGCTACGATAAGCGGATTCCTATGATTGGACACGTTCGCGAAATATCGGGCTGACGCCTTTTTAATAAAGGCGCAAATAGGTTCGATACCGAAATCGGAATGGAAATCGACGTTCCGTATGAACCACGTGACTCCGGCGGCTTTGCGGAGGAAATGGGATTGAACCGTTTAGAGTTTATCTACATGAGAGCAGGCGGAGTGTCCCAACACCTCACAAGCGTACTTCATCTACTATTCCACTCGAGAAAATTTGAACACCGAGTTTCTATTGCCTCGAGACCGCGGTAAAATCGCTAGATTATTCAAATCAATCGCCTATGAAGATCTCCTCACCGAATGGCAGGAAATATGGGATACAACAACAAAGGGCTGTCACCTCTATTTGTTCTTTCCATCCGTACGTGAGCGTTTGGCGAGAACATGGCTGGAGGTAGACCACGGAGTGGGTCAATTTCTCACCGGACATAGCAACTTTAGGAGTAAATTATTCTCTTTTAAACTGGTACCTTCACCGCTATGTCAATGTTCCACGTCTAACTACGAGTATGAACAATCAGCACACCACGTTCTTCGGGAGTGCAGTCTCTGGCACAACGAGCGTACCATTAAGTTAACCAGTCTGCGAAATACGTCTGGGGTAATCTACTACACGGATCTTGTAGAAACTCGGGATAATTTCCGTGCGTTTAAGCTTTTTTACCATACCTATTACTGGAATCAAACATGAAGCTCACAAATAGGCCCTGTTAATATGTTTTTGTATTCGTGGTGCTTTACAACTGGGCTTAACCTAGTTGTAGTCTCCTTCTCTATGGCTGATCTGCCATTGTTCATACACAAGGGTCATACACAAGTTTTGTAAAATGTCACCTTATTCCTAAGGGACATTTTACTCCGCTTGCAGATCATCGGGTAAAGACGACCGAGCACAAAGGGCCACCTGTTCTTAGCTATAGTTTAATCCGGTAGGTGGCGCTGTTGTCGCTGTTGCTACACTTATATGTATTGAGACAGGGTGTCTTTTGGGTCAGTCGGTATTATGTATAACAATAAATGAAAACTTACTTTTAATGCCGATAATTCCGCGTAGGTCTTCAGAAATGGTATGTTCATCATCTGGAAAGTTTAAAAAAAGAGAATACTTTAATAAATAATCAAAAAGAGGGCGAGCGTGCATCCACTATGCTCGAGCCAGAGGGGCAAGGAGGCATCTAGCTCAAGGAGGAACGGCCTCGGCTTGGGCAGTCGCTATTGTTGAGAGCGTATACTAGGTGTCTCGCCGTGGTGCTCTGCACCGGCCGGGGGCACGGGATTTTCGACCTCGCCGGCGAGGTGTCTGACCCTGTGTGCAGTATCTGTATCCGAAAGAAGGGATATAAGGGCATCGGGAGGGTCGGTGAGAACATGCCGCAGACGGCGGTAGCGGCTGATAGTAGGGGAGTTAGGTTCGAAGTCGGCGGCGGTTACGATTACCGGATTCCTATGATTGGACGCGTTCGCGAAATATCGTGTTCTCGCCTTTTTAATAAAGGAGAATAGGTTTGAGACCGAGATCAGAATGGAACCCACATCTATATAAATACAGACGTTAGATGCGTTGGTTTAGCCGTACCTTTAGCATCTTAGGGCTAGCTGATCAAATAAGAATCACACACATAGACGCGCGCTCTATGCGGGTCTCGGAAGTGTTCAGCTGGGTAGTGCGAGAGTGATCTATGCTGTTGGCCGTAGGGCCTTTATAGCTTCACCGGGCTAGAGGGCGAGCGTTCAACAACTGCGCTCCTGAGGGCGCCTCAAGGAGGAACAGCCCTGGCTTGGGCAGTCGCTATGGGGGGCGTATACTAGGTGTCTCGCCGTGGAAGGACCCTCTGAGACCTGTTGAAAAGTCGCGTCGAGCGTCAGTGTGTGATTCTTATTCGGACAACTAGTATTAAGATGCTCAAATGTTTCCGTATATTAAATGTGACCTAATTCAATAGTGAAACAACGTAACATACCTTCGTCCTTTTTCCCCCTATGGTGTTTCCGCTGCCCCCGCCAGTCTTCATCCTCCTCGCTCCCCTCATCTTGATGATGTTTATGGTGAGAATGTTCGTGTTGCTTCTCAGATCGCCTATGATGACGTTTTTCGCCATTTTCCGAGTCGTGCTTGGCTGTTAATGAAAATATTAAAATGAAATGAAAAAAGTATATATAAGAAGAAATAAAATAACCGGACTTGTGCGAGTCGCACACGCGCTTTGAGGGTTCCGCCTAATTGTGCTTAAAATAGCTCTTAATAAGCTCCTTATTTTATTTTTAATTGATTTAAATTTATTTTTCCGTAATAGTTATAAGTTTTCAATTTTAGGATTTTTACCTGTACTTGTACTGTAAAACCTTCTTGTCAAATATAATGATTTTAAGTTAGCGGGAAGTAAAAATACTAAAGTTTTTGATAAAAAGGAACCCTTTTAGGACATTTTTCGTGTATCTGTCTGTCTCTACCCATTCCTGAAAAAAAGGGTCGTAACCAGCGGAGAACACACAAACAGACGTACAACAAAATGATACCTTAAGGGTCCCATTTTACCGAATACGGGGTGGAGCCCTATAAATAATACATAAATATGTGAATATTAAAAAAACACTTACAGGATCCTTCGGCAGCTGTTAACGTCACTAGAACCTGAAAACCAAGAATTATACATATTCTAGTTATGTATAACTAGAAATATTCATATTTAAAACAAAACAGATATACTATGCGGAAGTGAAAGTATTTAGGTACTAGGAAAGACCAGGGATTTCCAAACTATTTTGGGCAAGAGAGCCCTTTTCCAAATAACCTGATACCTCAGACCCCCATAGCCAAACTTTTAAAATCCTATCTCTAGTTTTTTTCCATTGATACAATACTTGCCAATTTATAAACTTTGTTGTACTTTACTCACTTAACCAACCGGTTAAGTGAGCAAAGTACAACAATGATACTTCCTACTAAAATGTTAGTCATTTTTATAACAAGTTGGTACACATAACACAACTTATACATTATCTTGAAAGTTTCAAATAAGAACTTGTGTTAATCAATAGGGGTAGATATTTAAACCTCGTCCTCCCAAAATCAATTCTCGTTAATGACGACCCCTAGGAAACCGATATCGACCCCTTGGGGTCGATATCCACAGGCCATCGGACCACTTTGGGAATCCCTGACCTAGACTATATTACCATGACCATATACACCGTGTCTTATCTGAAGTGTAGAGTTTGTCTAATAAAAGCTGAGTGTTTTTTTAACGTTTACATAAACAGGCAATACTAACACTAATGGCACCAATTGTTCTAGTAATAAACAAACTGGTTTTAAGAAATCCATAATTTTGATACACACTAGATTTATTTAATGTAATGTTATTATTCTATAAAATTCTACATGGTTTAAATTTAACAACTCTAAATGTGAAATCTTATTAATTATAGTAGCCGTAGCATTGCATTGATGGATTGCATAGGAGTCTCCAGATAATCCGTATTTTAATTAAAAAATTCTAAGACTGGCTAGGTTCCCATAGCAGAAAACCAAGGACTTAAAAACCATTTACACGAAAGGATGTAATATGTAAGAATAAGATACTAATGCTTTATCTATGGTTAGAATGCTATAATTTACATGAAATTCCCTTCCTATTAATTCTCCTTTCTCGTTTCTTTATTCTCGTGTGTGTATAAATATTTTCCTTGAATTCATAAACTTATTTACACAATGTTTTGCTTACACTCCACTATTTTTAGTCATAAAAATATTCAAGTATCAAACCCATTTATTCCTAGTTCATCCGGGGTTTCACGACCTAATCTATATATTAATACGTGATGCAAAAACTTTGTACACATTTTTACGAAAATTGCGCGGACGGAGGAGTATGAAATTTCCCACACTTATAATTTATATAGAGAAGGAGTGCAGGATGCTAATTTTTTTTTAAATTATGCATAAAACATACATTAAATCAATGAAAAAAACATTACACACACTACCATGTATTTGACACAATACACGTCAAATTGATGTTTGTCTTTAATATTATTTGTCTATAGTCTTACCGAATGTCAAACATAACCAGCAAACGATGAAAGAGAAGGTCGAATATCGACCAACGGGCGACTACTAGTTTATTTAAATTTGCCAACAATTTTCACTCTCAGCTTTCATTAGACAGACTCTAACTCAAGAGTCTTGTTAACCTGCGAGCGTGTATGAGAGTCGGAGAAACGGAAGAAGTATACAAGGCAAGAACCTGTTGGAATTCTGTACTCTCTGCCTACCCCGCAAGGGAACTAATGTTATGATATACCTGAAATAGATAGGTATATTCATTGGTTTCAGAGATTGTTCTTCTATTTTTATCATCTTGCGACTTCGTTTGCATGTTTTCCATATAAACTTTCACCCCTATTTCACCTCCAGTTTTTTGTAATAAAACTTCATGGAATGCAACGGTTTGGGCATATAGAAAGAATGTCGGAAAAATAATGACAAAACGTATGTATATATAATGCAAAAGTGGAAGGATGTAGGAACCGGGGACCTAGACTATCTTACCAAGAGTAAATAGACTGTCTTATGTGAAGGCAAATCTAGAGTTTCTATAACCGACGAGCGTGTCTTCTTCTTCTTGCCAAATAAATATTTTGTGCTTGATTTCAGGCTTTTAACGGCTTGATTTATATGACATATGTCTGTGGCCGTACTCCCGGCGCCCGCTTCATCAATTGACGAATTAATATAAATTATTTTTAAAAGCTTCTAACTATGATAAGTCATGAAATAAAACTATTTTACGGATTTTATCGCGGTTTATTTTTTGATTTTTAGTTCCCGACGTTTCTAGTGCTTTGCAGCACCCATGGTCACGGGAGGGACTGAGGTGTTAGACGTCCAAAAGGCATAGTTGTTCCGGGGTACCCTCAAACTTCTTAATTATTTTTGTTGGTCCGATCTACGCAGAATGAGCTCACGGTGTCTTGAGGTCTTGCAGTGTTATGCTTGGTATAAAGACTTCTTTGAGCGACGGTTATAAAGACTTCTTTGAGCGACGGTGTTTGCGAGAAGTCTGCAGTCTGTGAACATGTCCTTGACCGCACCCGCCATAACATCAGATTTGATAGACCACAAATTCTCGTGAAAGAACACCGATACCTACCAAGGATGGTTCGCGAGGCTATTGAAATTAAAAAACATCCTAATTTCAATAGAGATGATGGCTGGGTGCTTCCGTCGACTTGGGATCCGGTAATTAACAAATCCAAAACCAAGCATAACACTGCAAGACCTCAAGACACCGTGAGCTCATTCTGCGTAGATCGGACCAACAAAAATAATTAAGAAGTTTGAGGGTACCCCGGAACAACTATGTCTTTTGGACGTCTAACACCTCAGTCCTTCCCGTGACCATGGGTGCTGCAAAGCACTCGAAACGTCGGGAACTTAAAATCAAAAAATAAACCGCGATAAAATCCGTAAAATAGTTTTATTTCATGTGTAATATTCGCGTAAATCTAAGAACTCAGTATATGATAAGTCATTTAAAGTATTATCATTCAATATGTAAGGGATAATCAGGACATTGTGCTGTTCGCAGATGATACATCTCTATTATTCAAAATTACGTCTAAGGTTGTTCATTGGTTCAACATTAATAATCTTCTCCTTAATGAGAAGTAAACAAAATGTATTAAATTCATAACGCCTAATGTAAGACACGTAGGAACCAATGTACAAATAAATGGCGTGGATTTAGACCATGTAGAGTCAACTGTTTTTCTAGGTATTACTATTGATGCCAGATTACAATGGGGCCCCCATATTGAACAATTGTCTGGTAGGTTAAGCTCAGCGGCATATGCCGTAAAGAAAATTAGATAAGTATAGACCCGGTCTTATCTGAAGGACAAGTCAGGAGTCTCCGTAACCGGCGAGCGTGTATGAGACGAACTATGAGAGTAGAGGAAGCCAGAGAGGTATGTAAGGAAACAACCTGTAGGAATTCTGTACTCTCTGCCTACCCCGTAAGGGATCTGGCGTGATGATATAGATAGATAGAAAATTAGATTATTAACTGATATTGAGAAGCTAGACTTGTTTATTTCGCTTATTTTTATAGTAGATGCTCTGCAGAATTAAACACCATCTTCGTTCTGCAGGAAAGAGCTGTTCAAGCAATTTACAATTTGGCCCCGAGAGCTTCCCTTAAGAAAAAATTTAGAGAAATCTTATATATGAAAATCTTCTATATGTTAAAAAGAATATCAGTAGCTTTGAAAAATATAGCGACATTCAACATGTTAATACACGGGACAAAGATGATCTTATGATACACTCTACTCGTATCCACAGAATTAGTAATTCTATCACGGGGCAATGTATACGCTTCTACAACAAATTACCCATAGATATCCGAAACATGCCTATCAATAAATTTAAAAAGGTAATCAAAACTAGACTGTGTAAGAAAGGCTTTTACAAAATTTCGGATTATCTTGACGATAAAACAGATTGGGTTTGAGCAGCTCCTCAATCAGCAAAATTAAACAATGCTGTATAATACAATTTTGTAAAAAAATGGTTATCAGAACGGCTTAGCAAATTAAGTTAAAAGACTAGGCCGCTGAGTTTCTCGCCGGATCTTTTCAGTGGAGGCCGCGTTCCGATCCGGTGGTAGATGTAAAAACTGTAATAATTTAGACGTTTGTCAGTGCTTATGTATTGGCCTAAACAAATAAATGATTTTTGACTTTTACTTTGACTTAAACTCAAACATAACATAATTTATATTTTATAAACCCTGCGGCACTTACATTGTCTAATTGCATTTTTTTTTAATTATTACAAATCTCCCACTGGATCGGAACGCGGCCTCTACTAAGAAGATCCGGCAAAAAAACTTAGAAGGCTGGTCTTTTCTATTAAATTTCCTATCTCTTTTTTACGTTATAATATTTTCAATCATATTTTGTGGATACAATGCTTGGGTTACAATTAAATAGTTAACGATATAGCTTCAGTGTGATGCCTTCTTTGCATTATAATATATTGTAAACGTTTGTTGGATATTCTATGTCTAATATATTAACTATGTTAGCATAGCGCATGGCTGAATGGACGAGAAAAACATAAAATAGGTATTAATAAAACACAAAATAGTGGTGAATAAAACACAACTTTTGTCGGATAAAGGCTGTACGGACACGGAAATATTTGTCGGCTACATTAGTACATTTACTCGCACGGAAAAGGTTTTTTAAGAGTTTGTCGGATACATTCGGCTGGGACCATAATCTGGTTCATAGTTTAACGCGCTCACGATACCAAACCCACTTTCTCGCACGGTAAAGGGTTTTTTTATCTATCTATCTATATCATCACGCCAGCTCCCTCGCGGGGTAGGCAGAGAGTACAGAGTTCCAACAGGTTCTTTCCTTACATACCTCTCTGGCTTCCTCCACTCTCATAGTTCGTCTCATACACACTCGCCGGTTACGGAGACTCTTGACTTGCCCTTCAGCTAAGACACGGTCTATTTGGTCATGGTAAGATAGTCTAGGTCTTCCCCGGCACCTACATCCTTCCACTTTCGCATTGTATATCTGTTTTGTCATTCTTTCTTCGGGCATCCTTTCTATATGCCCGAACCAACGGAGCATACCCTTTCTCATCTTTACACCGATACTATCTTTCATACCTACTCGCTTTCTTACTACGCTGTTGCGAATACGGTCGGTCAGCGTGACTCCGCACATCTTCCGCAGAGATCGCATTTCGACCGCGTTTATCCTGCTTTCGTTCTCCTTCTTACATACCCAACTCTCACTGCCATATAACAGCGTTGGGACAAGCACTCCGTTATGCATGGCCAGCTGCGCCTTTTTGCTTAAGTGCCGGTTCCCAAGTAGCCTTCCCATCGCACCATACACTCTATTACCTGCATTCACTCTTCTCTCTATAGGGTTTTTTTAAAAGTTGGATACATCGACTGGCAGTATAGTCCAATGCACTCACGATAGCAACTTTTTTGCGCGGAAAAGGATTTTATAAAAAGCTTATCGGATATATTCGACTTGGGCAATCTTATAGTGAATATATAGTAGATACTATAGTCAACATATATAATATAGTTAATAGATTAATGGACTCACGATATAAACTCATTTTTTACACGGAAAAGGGTATTTTAAAAAGTTTGTCGGATAAATTCGACGGGGGCGAGTGTGGCGAATAGTTTGAACGTACCCACGATACAAAATCCACCGCCTCGCGCGGGAGAGGGTTTTTTAAAAAGTTTGTCGGATATATTCGACTGGGGCAGGAGTCTTACAGTAAATGAATAGTAGATATAGTTATCAATAAACAATAGATTAACGAATCCAAGATATAGACACACTTTCTTACACGGGAAAAGGTTTTTTTAAAGTTTGTCGGATAAATACGACTGGTGCCTCAGTGGATGGTGGTGCATAGTGTGGTCAATAATTTATTGCACTTCCCCGCGCGGGAAAGATTTTGAAAAAAATAATACTATATACTCACAATTATTAGCGCCAAAATAATCCCAAGAATAGGTCGCATCGCTTATACTACTTAGTGGACAGATTAGTAATCTGTTATACCACTGCTAACGGAGTAATTAATTTACAAATTTATATTATAACACAAGGCAAATAGTCCACAACTGAGTACACAGAATGTTTGCTCACTGCTTCGTATGGAAATATGGTGGCGAAAAGATTTCGGCGCTGTGATTGGTTGGTGGGGTGATGACGTGTGTTTTTTTGGAAAATGGCGGGGCCCGTGGGACAGATGTTGCTGTTTGTAATATTAAAGATTGTTTAGATTTATCCGATTTCTATTTGGAAAGACATCCAGAACAAAGATTCTTCTCCAACCACCACGATGCTTGTGCTATACGTATCCTTGTTTTGTCCGCGAACCACAAAAAGTGATCGATCCATTTTATCTTCTGGCTTTGTGGCCCTCTTCATATCTTCTGATACGTGGTCGCAACTTCAGAAGCATTTTGCTCCAATGGCAGTCAATTCTAAGAGAGATATGCATCGCTACTTAAGTTTCAAATTTTAATTAAAATGATATGTCGGTGACCGCTAGTCCTCCTGCGGATCTCCTCGTCTAGATTTATTCAATTTTTAATTCATTATCAGTCGAAAGACCGCCTCTGCCAGCAGCTATATTTTCATATAATATAATAATTTTTTTTTTTTATCTTTATGAAAATACGTAGCCCCGCACTAGGATTTATTCCTGTGTCGTGGGTGCGTTTACAAACATGAAAATTCACATACAGACCAAAACAAATAATTGTGGGTCACACAAAGATTTGTTCCGTGCGGGAATCGAACCCGCGATTATTAGACACAGTGGGCGGAGCGGCTTAAGCTCTTAACCACTGTTCCGTGCGGGGCTACGTTTAAAAAAAACAAAGGACCGCCTCTGGCGGCAGTTATATTTTCATATATTATAATAAATCAACCTAAAATGTTCCTCTGCTGGGTAAAGTCCTTCTGCCACGAATCGAGGTGAGAGAGAATATAGGACTTATTCTATCACGCAAACTCATTGCGGTCGATTCGCGGCAGGTTTGAAGCCACTTGCTGATGGAACTTATTGGGCCGCCTATAAGGTTATGGCAGGAACGTTGTGGCAGGATTTGTCAAAGGAAAGATCGTCTAGCCAAACGGGTGTTGTGTCTGGCGGGGCCTGCCACTCTCCCCCAGAGTTGTTATGTGTGTGTGTGAGTGATGTACGCTGTTGGCCGCGAGGCCTTTACAGCTTCACCGGACTTAAGGGCGATCGTGCAACCACTACGCTTGGGCCAGAAGGGCAAGGGGCGACATACTCGAGGGCGCCTTGAAGAGGCGGCCTCGGTTGGGACAGTCGCTGTGGTGGGACGGGGTGCACTACTAAGTGCACCGGTCAACCGCCGGCTATGGGAGGGGATCTACGACTACGTCGTCGTCGCCCGTATTCTGAGCGGAAAGAATGGATGACAAAGCATCGGGCGGATCGGTGAGAACATGTCGCGGCCGGCGGTAGCGGCAGGGGTCGGGGGGGGGGCAGAGTTGTTGTCGGGGGCTTGTATATATGTTACACGTCGTGCGGACTCTAATATCGCGTTTTAGACATGTATGGGAATAGTCAGCACCATCTATTGGTAGGTAGTCGCAACTGTGTAGAGATGTATAGGGGTCGCTTCAAGGTATGCGATTCGGTTTAACGATTACCACATTAAGTGGTTGTCGTTAAACCGAGTTGAATACTACATCACTAAGAAGAAGCCTTCTCGAAGAAACCGGTGTGGAACTGCACCGGTTGACGAAGGCACACTACTGCTTGCAGCACTAGAAAGAAAGAAAAGTATATTTATTAGGACAGCTAACAGTTTAGTACATTACAGATTATAAATTATAACGATACCACAAATAAATACAAAAATTACATGTAGGTATATACTACGAAGCCGCACTAATGGGGTAACACTCAGCGTAAATCTGTGTTACAGAGTGAACCTACAACACAGCACTGATTTTCAGTGTTACCCCAAGACATGGCCGTGCATGAAGTCTAGTTTCTCGACAAACTAATTGCACAGCAATGAGTGCTAAAGTTAAAAAACAAGAACTTTGTCGCACGAGGCAGTCGACTTTTTAACTTACTAATCTACCACCGGATTGTAACGCGGCCTCCACTGAGAAGATCCGGCAAGAAACTCAGCGGGCAGAAAAAGACAATTTTTCATCATTTTTTGTATAGATACCAGTACATACATTTTTATATTATACAAAATCATTAATGCGATCCAGCTCCAGTGTGGTGCCTCACGACTGAGATATAAGATTACTTTTAAATATATGCTCTAATTTTTATTAGAGGATTCTGGATGGACCAGTCTCCACAAGCAGCACCCGTTCACGAGTAAGACTACTTGAGCAGCCATCATCTCCCTCGACCATATTAGAGGGAAGGAAGTGACCCGCACCAAATAGACACTGCAAGCATAGACTTTTTTAGTGAGCATGAGCAGTCCCAGATCCCAGATGCAGAATCAGAAAAAGTCTACAAAGGAGCAGTACTTCGAGCTCGTTTGGCACGACACGCTACGCTTTGACATGTTTGTTTACATTAAAGAAGTGCTTTATGACCAATAAGCGTCAATAAAATAAATAGACACTCGAGCGGAGAAGGGCAAGAAACTCCACAGCCACTCCTTTAAGACAAACGCTGTTCTGTATACACTGTCAATTGTGGGGTGTGGGAGACAAGGTACATTATACTAGGTAGGACTAAAAATGAGAATACATGAAACATTAAAATAGTTATACACGATTTCCCCACGAAAAAAAAAAATAGGGTAAGTTGCACAAAATTATTTTTTATAATATTTCAGTTGCCTTAATTAAATGACTTATTATTATTTTGTTGGTTGTTTTTCTCAGCTTGCGCGGTATATTCATGCCATTTACGGGCAAAGCCAAGTAAATGACATGTAGAATATTTATGTGTTTAAGTCAGTCTGTCCGTCAGTCTCGTTGGTGTCTCCCCCTATTTGTTAAAGCTTTCGCACAATGCGGCAGGTGTTTAGAATAGCAGCTTCCTGTAGTCAGATGTAGATGGTGGGTTTCAGATCAATCAGTTTTATACTGTGGTGAAGGTATTTTGGTATTACCCCTGTAGTCGATAATACAATTAGAACAATGTACACTTTATTCTGCTTCCAGATTCTTATTGTTATTATTATACAAAGTGGCAGCCCTGACTAATGGCTTAACGTGCCTTCCGAAGTACGGAGACGCCCGAAAATGGAATTACCACCAAAAGTTAACCGTAAAGACTTATCATGTCTGGCCAAAATCTATCCATCTGTCAACCCCAGAGTCCCAACTGTCCATAAGTTTCACCCCCAAACAACTCAAAAAAGCTCACGGCTATAAGTTTCACCCTCAACCAACTCAAAACAAACTCACGCCCATAATTTTCACTCGTAAACAGCTCATACTATCTTACAGGCATAAGTTTCAAATCAAAACAAGTTCACGACTATAAGTTTCACCCCCAAACAACTCAAAACAAGCGTACACTTCAATGGGAGTGCTAATTGTGTAGGTAGATAAGTAATACGAAAATGTATAGCAAATCCTTAAACGAATGATATAGTAGTATTTACAACGTAATTATTGAAATGACCAACAAACTAAATAAATACTTAATTTTGTCGCGTGTTAACTTATTAAAGATTACATACTTGTATCTATATCATCACGCCAGACCTCTTGCGGGGTAGGTACAAAGTATAGAGTTACGTACTTAACACGCTATATCTAATCTGGTGAAATGTAGTGTGGGTAGCGATCACGATGGTTTGAATCATGGGTCGGGCAAAGTGTATTTAAATTGATAAAATGTCAGTGAATGGTGCGATGGGAAAGCTACTTGGCTGCCGGCACTTAAGTCAAAAAGTACAGCTGGCCATACATAACGGAGTGCTTGTACCAACGCTGTTATATGGCAGCGAGATTTAGGTTTGTCAGAAGGAAAATGAAAGCAGGATAAATGCATTCGAAATGGGAGCTCTGCGGAAGATGTGCGGAGCCAAGCTGGCCGACCGTATTCGCAACAGCGTAGTAAGAAAGCGTGTAGGTATGAAAGATAGTATCGGTGTAAAGATGAGAAAGGGTATGCTCAAATATCAAGTTAATGACAAAACAGATATACAATGCGCAAGTGGAAGGATGTAGGTGCCAGGGAAAACCTAAACTATCTTAACATGACCAAATAGACTGTAACGTATCTGAAGGGCAAGTCAAGAGTCACAGAGAGAGTACTTACTCTCTCAGTGACTCTTGACTTGCCATAGTTCGTACTATGGCAAGTCAAGAGCTCATACACCGCCGGTTACTTAACCGACGAGCGTGTATGAGACGAACTATGAGAGCGGAGGAAGCCCGAGAGGTCTGTAAGGAAAGAACCTCTTGGAACTCTGTACTTTGCTTACCACGCAAGGAATCTGGCGTAATAATATAGATAGGTATATAGAAAAAAAAAGGTTATGTTATAGTCCCCAAACGGGGGCGGTTAGTATGTATATTCCCTTTTCGGCGATGATGTTAGGTCCCAATATAATAGGAGCTGAACCTATTATCCCTAGCATTATTCTATTTTCTTCCGGAGAATTACACAATGCCTGACCTATTTTAAGTGACGAGTGAATTATTTAGTAATATTTATATACCGATATTATATTATTTTGCTGAGTTGTACAGTAAGGTACCTACAGGATTAATATTATGTCTATAATAACGGAATCTAAACATTCGTGCTGTTCGCCGTTAAGGAGTTCCCTCTTGTATCTTAAAAGTCCAAGGTCCAATACCAATAACATTAAAATAGGACCACCTCAAAACTATACTGAACCCAATGCAAAAAGAATCATCAAAATCGGTTCATAAGCAAAGGAGGGAAAAAAAGAATCTCCACAGGAATGACATTCCGAAGTGGCGGTAGAGTCTTTGTTACTTTTCTGACGATTCATTAATACTGTAATGGTTTACATGAATAAAAAATATTCTGATTCTGATTCTGATTCTGGGGTTATAAAAAAAAAGGACTAATTATGAACCTCCTTTTTTGAAGTTGGCTAATATACTGCTTAGTTCTATAGTAAGGTACCTATAGGATTGACGTAATACCCATAATATCTCAATTTACATATGCCTATTGTTTGTCGTTAAGGAGTTCCCTGGTGTATCTTCTAAGTCCAAGGTCCAATGCCAATGAAATTAAAATGGGACCACCATGGAGCTAAACTGAACCCAATGCAAAAAAAACATCTAAATCGGTCCACAATTAACGGAAATATCGCTAAATACACATAAAAAAAGAGCATACACACAACCGAACATAGAACCTCCTCCTTTTTGAAGTCGGTTAAAAACGGGAAATTACTACCATCACCAAGCTAAAACTAAGGACCGCTTACAACATAATGCTCAAATATAAGCATGTCATCATCATTATCATATCAGCCTGTATATGTCCACTGCTGAACATAAGCTTCCCCAATCGCTCTCCAGCGCAGCCGGTCCGAAGCCACCTGCATCCAACGACTTCCTGCGATCCTCACAAGATCGTCGGTCCATCTGGTAGGTGGCCGTCCCACGCTGCGCTTGCCAATACGTGGTCTCCACTCTAGAATCTTTCTGCCCCAACGCCCGTCCGATCTTCGCGCTACGTGGCCCACCCATTGCCACTTCAGATTAGTAATTCTATGGGCTAAGTCAGTGACCTTGGTTCTTCTACGAATCTCCTCATTTGTGATTCGATCACGTAGAGAAACGCCGAGCATAGCTCTTCCCATAGCTCGCTGAGCAACTCTGACCTTTTTTATAAGACCTATTGCGACCTAAGACCATGCATCAGCATGTCATCATCATCATCATCTCAGCCTATACTTGTCCACTGCTGAATATAGGGCTCCCCAATCGCATGTATAAGCATGTAATTAACAATAATACGAGATTGCCTTATATTACGAGTGGACACTACAGACTAGACAAAAATGAAAGAAGATCTTTGTTAACTAAACTAATGCTGAGTACTATAAAAAGCTTTACGTTTTTGGTTGCTGATCTTCAGAGCTATGTCGGTGACTTAGGTCCTATGCCCAACAGTCTCATTTCTGACTCTATCATATATAGAAACACCAAGCATAGCTCTCTCCATAGCTTGCTGTGCGACTCTTATCTCACGGACCAGTCCCATCGTGAGTGTTCACGTTTCGGCTCCGTTGGTCATAATTGGTCAAGGTCTTTTGCAGGATGTCTCTGTCTCTCTCTTGCTCTTACACAGAATCGTTTACTTTTGTGCCAGACGTTCGGCGATATCAATTATAAACTGTCGTTACTGCGCATTAACCAGAACAATAGGATGGTATTATTATTTCACGACATTTGTTATCGATGACTAAAATTGCGTAGTGTATCGAGAATCTTTTGTTTTATTAAATACCTTTTTTTCTTTGGCTGAGGGAAATCCTGCATAGATTTTATATTTCACTAGATGTACCCGCAACTTCGTTAGCGTTATTTTCAGGCGTGATAGATATCGACGGACTCGTGGCGATTGTTGTGTCTCGGGATGTCGGCCCTCTGTCCCTTGAGGGAGTGCACAGACGGCGAGGGTATGTTGCCGCTCATGTCGGGGGCATCGTCGTCATTCTACTTCTCGCCCAACCAACACCTGGCCGAGTTTGAAGACTAATTGCTGCGGCTTGGTACTCTAATCGCCCGATCACGCCCTAGCACCGTACTCGTCCTGGGGGATTTCAATGCGAAGTCCCCGGCCTGGGGTTCCCCCGTGGCTAATTCGAGGGACTAGACCCTGGAAGAGTGGGTCACTGAACATGGACTGGCAGTGCTCAACACGCGCACAGCTTTCACCTATGTGAAGTGGAATAGCGTCTCCATTCTTTCTTTCGCAAGTCCCGACTTGGCGCACCGAGTACAGGGGTGGCGAGTTGTTGACTGGGCGGAGACCCTGAGTCTGATCAATCGTCTGATAGATATATTTTATTTACTGTCTCCGCCCAGTCTCACAATGTGAGACGGGATATTGGGGTTGAGGCTGGCCCTCGGTGGTCACTGGCCCACCTAGACGCGGAAGCCCTGCTCGAAGCTGCCGAAGTGCAGTCCTGGGCCCAGCACCGGTATCCCCTTTTGATGTGCTGCGGGGGACGTGTGGTTCCGGATGGCGGTGACGGCGATCTGCGACTCTGCCATACACCGTGTGCGGCAGAAGGCGGCTCACAGACGTCAGGTGTGTAGGTGGTCGCCGAATATCGCACAGTTTCGCCAGGCTTGCGTGGCGGCGCGCCGTCAGTACACCAGATATCGAAGATGGAGGAGACGCAATATAGCTGTTGGTTGGACCGTAAGGGAGAAGGAGCTGTATGTTGCATATAGGGCAGCTAATAGGATCTTGCAGGACACCATCCTGAGTGTCAATGTCCGGGCCCATAAAGGCATTTCACCTCGAAAAAAATGGATAGTATGGATTGCTGTCAATAATATTTGATCACAATCTTATTTTTTTTTTTAATTTACTCTT
This sequence comes from Phalera bucephala, assembly GCA_905147815.2. Classification (NCBI taxonomy): domain Eukaryota; kingdom Metazoa; phylum Arthropoda; class Insecta; order Lepidoptera; family Notodontidae; genus Phalera; species Phalera bucephala. The sequence goes on along the minus strand of LR990637.1, from coordinate 9,778,270 downwards.
ATAGATTGCAATCACAACTAAAACAGCAATAGTTATGGTACGTTTAAAAAAAAGTATTGATTAAAATAGATTATACGCTATCTGTATCTGTTGGCCAGGAGGCCTTTACAGCTTCACCGGGCATGAGGACGAGCAACAACAACACTTCAGGCGGGAGGGCAAGGGGGCAACTAGTCCAAGGGTGCCTCAAGGGGGAACGGCCTCGGCTTGTACTGTCGCTATTGTAGTCCGGTTAGGTAGGTCCAACTTTGAGAGAGAGGTCAATCGACGAATCCAACTCGGCTGGGCAGCGTTCGGGAAACTGCGCAACATCTTCTCATCCAAAATACCTCAGTGCCTTAAGACTAAAGTTTTTAGTCAGTGTGTGTTACCAGTGATGATATATGGATCAGAGACGTGGTCTCTTACTATAGGTCTCATAAAAAAGCTCAGAGTTGCTCAGCGAGCTATGGAGAGAGCTATGCTCGGCGTTTCTCTACGCGATCGAATCAGGAATGAGGAGATTCGTAGAAGAACCAAGGTCACCGACATAGCCGTTAAGATTAGCAAGCTGAAGTGGCAATGGGCGGGCCACATAGCGCGTAGATCGGACGGGCGTTGGGGCAGAAAGATTCTAGAGTGGAGACCACGTATTGGCAAGCGCAGTGTGGGACGACCGCCTGCCAGATGGACCGACGATCTTGTGAAAATCGCAGGAAGTCGTTGGATGCAGGTGGCATCGGACCGGTTACGCTGGAAAGCGATTGGGGAGGCCTATGTTCAGCAGTGGACAAGTATAGGCTGAGATGATGATGATGATGATTGGGGAGGGCGAATTCTAGATATCTTGCCTTGATCCTCTGCACTGGCCGGCGGGATACTTCGACCTCGACGAGGTCAGTGTCTAATCCTTTGTGCAGTATCCAAATTTTATCGGTCACAAACACATGTGACAGCACGTGATATGCAAAAGTTAAAGTCGGGAATCACGGAACGAATTTATAATTAAAAAATAGGTAATGGTAATAATTAAAATTGTGACATTTATTTGCATACAGACTTCTCCGGCAAGTTGATCCACCTGTGCAAACTTATGACGTCTTCTGAGAAATTAACAGCTAAATCTATTTTAAGACAAATAATCTGACGGTTGCCGGGTTAATACATTTAAAATATTATCTATCGAACTATGAGAGTGGAGAAAGCCAGAGACATCTCTAAGGAAAGAACCTGTTGAAATTCTTTACTCTCTGCCTACCCCGCAAGGGATTTGGCGTGATTATATGGTAGTAGTAGTAGCAGTAAATCATTTATTCTAATAATTTTATAAACCCTCGTTGGTCTAGTTGGTCACGAAGTCCTGGGTTCAAATCCTAGGTCGGCAAATGTAGATTTTCTAACAACAAATTCCCGGTATGAGTCTGTAGTCTGGCATTGTGCCCGGTATATGGCAATAGGCTCGCCCCCTATGCCATGGGACCTAACATCGTCAGCGTGTACTCAGTACAACTCTGCCAGCCCCGCTTGGGGAATATAGGCGTGACGGTGTTTATAAACCCGAAAGTTTGTAAGGAAGAATGTATGGAAATTTGTTACACTTTCGCGCAAAAACTACTCAAAGAGTTTTCCTAAAACAGCAATGTAGCTTTTAAACATTATACAAGGCGTAACCCATCAAACGCAAGACCTCAGACACCCCAATTAGATTACTGCTTTATGAATTCAATACAAAAATCAACTTCTAATTTTAAGGAGCTTTCTACCATTTTTAAAATCTTTTTGGTACCCAAATTAACCATAAAATTCAATAATTAATTAACTTATGTTTGCATATTAAGGTGTGTCTAATCGAAATACATTTAAAATAGCCGTAATTCTTTGATTAATTATTAATTTTTCTTTGATACAGCGAACTGAACGCGTAACCGCTTTTTTGAAAATTGAAAAAGAAAAATTGTATGTGTGACAAGTGAATAAGTGTGTATATCTTGGATGCGCTTTCAGTAAGGATGGGAAATACACCGCTGACATAGAGAGAAGAGTGAGTGCAGGGAACAGAGTAAATGGTGCGATGGGAAAGCTACTTGGGAGCCGGCACTTAAGTCAAAGTCACATCGATTCAGTTGCCGATTTAGAACAAACTACTTTCAGGTCTTGCGTTAATTATGTTCCACCTTGTATATCAAAATAACACATAAATATGCTATAAAGATATTACAAAACCCATGCGCAGCCGCGGGTAACGGCTAGTTTTGTACAAACACTGCGGTGGTACTTAAAATTTTCAATTTCTTTATATCGCACACCCAGAACAACACTGTATTCTGGCGAAAAATCTTAAAATCGACTTATTTAATCATTATATTAATACGTGAAGCAAAAACTTTGCACCCCTTTTTACGAAAATTGCGCGGACGGAGGAGTATGAAATTTCCCACACCCATAGTTTATATAGAGAAGGAGTGCAGAATCCTAATATTTTTTTTAAATTATGCATAAAACATACATTAAATCAATTAAAAAAACATTACACACACTACCATGTATTTGGCACACACACACGCATATATACTCTTTTGTGTAAAAGCTGTAGTCAAATTGGGAATAGATTAATATTGTTTGTCTTTAATATTATTTGTCTATAGTCTTACTGAATGTCAAACATTACCAACAATTGATGAAAGAGTAGGTCGAATATCGACCTATGGGCGACCACTAGAATATTTAAATAGTCAATTTGCTGCGGATACCAAGAAGACAGGCGTATTTATATTTACAAAAATGTGTAACATCTCCTTTACGTAACAGTGAATTATTTAATAATAATGCAGTGTTTATGAAAAAGCAGTGATAGCCTAGTGGTTAGACTGTTGGACTGCAAAGACAGAGGTCTCGGATTCAAACCCAGGCACGCACCTCTGTCATTTCGAAAGCATGTGTGTTTTAAAAATTAATTATCACTTGCTTTAACGGTAAAGGGAAACATCGTGAGGTAACCTGCATACCTGAGAGTTTCTCGAAGGTGTGTGAAGTTCGCCAACCCGCACTGGGCCAGCGTGGTGGACTATGGCCTAAACCCTCTCAGTTTGAGAGGAGGCCCGTGCCCAACTGTGGGACAGTTTCTTAACAGGGCTAATATTATATTATTATGTTGTCTGTAATAACTTAACGAGATAATTATAAATACTTACAACTGGTTAAAAATAATAACACTGAAATAATATGAAACGCGTCGATAAAATTAAAATTGCCAGTGTCAAAAATCACTCTAGCGGACCGTCGTAGCTATGGTATAATATACCGGGGCTGCCATCTTGACAAAAATCATCTTATCGGGACGGCGTCGGCGCACCTTGTATCCGATGAATCGCTGAAAATCACCCACCACCATTGTGTTAGCTAACAACTACTTGTCTAGTAATGCCTGCATTTTGTTTAATTTTCAAAGAAGATATAATTATCCTCTTTTTGTGATTTCTCGCCTCCAATATGAGTTCTGATGAAGGTACTGCTGTGCCTTTAAATATCATTTATAATGTTTATTTACTTAAAAGCGTTCGTAAGTCGTAAATCGTAATAGATGGTTCAATTTCGGTGCTTGCTGGAAACCTTCGGCTTTAGCCAAAACTTCGGCCCATTTTGACTAAAGCCGAAACTTTAGTCGGTCACTAAAAATCTTTTAACGGTTGACCAAGCTATAGTCTATCTATATATATAAAAATGAACCCTCTATTCCTCCTGGTCACGCTATAACTTGAAACGGCTTAACCGATTTCATTTATTTTTATAAAAATGTTTTCTAATACTTCGTAGAAGTTTACATTAAAAAAAATAAGAAAATTGCGTAGAAACTTAGAAAATTTAAGAAGACTTAACGACTACCTTTATTATAAACTTTTTTAATGTAACCTTAGCCCCAGCGTTATATACTCTTTGCTAAGCACGTTAGAAATAACTCAGTTGTTTGACAGTTGTCTGTCAGTTGTTCAGACAGATCGCACACTGCCAATATCGTTTACAGAGATCGCATAATTCTAGCGTAGGGTTATAATCTCTTTGCGTTAATTAGTTGTATTGGTCGGAATCAAGGACTTCATCATGGAAATCCATGGTCGGCAGTAAGAACGAATTATAACCCTTACCCAGCTCCCTGGTCGAAATAATATCTTTGACGAGGTAAAATTAAATCATTTTGCTTTGATTTTATATATGGTTTTCATTTCTTAGTGCACACTGCACAGTCGATTGAATCGGAATATGTATGGAGTTTTAAGTTTGTTCATTTATGAGTTTCAATTGAAATTTTGTTATTAAAAATGCCAAGAAGTAGACGTACAAACATAGGTCGCAGAACTCGCAATGCCGCAAGTCAAAGATGTTTAGGAGCAAGTTAAACTGATGAGCATCGCGAAGGGCGAAATAAAGTTGAACGGAATCGATATCAAGAACATAGAAATGTTTCATTTGATCCACATCGAGCTGCATTCAATTATAACGTGGCAGTCGATTACAGTTCACAGCAAATCGTTGCTATTGGGACCTAAGAACGTTGTATGTTCACATTGAAAGGCATTGAAGTTCAAAAATGAAGCCCCTGGATTGTGTTGCGCCAGCGGCAAGGTCAAATTGATGGCATTGGAAGCGCCACAGACCCACACCCTACATTCGTTGGTTTCTGGAAATGGGCCAGATTCGAAACATTCTCTGACTCATATCCAGCAATACAATAATTGCTTTCAAATGACCTCATTTGGTGCAACAAAAATTATTCTATTTATATATTAGTCTCCGTAACCGGCGAGCGTGTATGAGACGAACTATGAGAGTGGAGGTAGCCAGAGTGGTATGTATGGAAAGAACCTGTTGGAACTCAGTACTCTCTACCTACCCCGCAAGGGACCTGGCGCGATGATATAGATAGAGATATATAGATTTTATTTTGTTTTGGTCTCGAGGTGGGCGACAATAAACACAAAAATACATTTTAAAATAATTTAATATTCTTTAAGAATACAACTTTGGTACAATTCCTATAGATACATGCATGTTGAGTTTAGTGAATATAGATACGCTAACATCACATTAACTATTTTCAACTATTGTGATTTATCTCACCGTAGGTTTTAACTGAAGACTGCCTTTGTGTGTGTGTGTGTGTAAATGATCTACGCTGTTGGCCGCGGGGCCTTTACAGCTTCAAGAGGGCGAGCGTGCGACCACTACGCTCGAGCCAGAAGGGCAAAGGGGCAACTAGCTCAAGGGCGCCTCAAGGAGGAACGGCCTCGGCTTGGGCAGTTATGGGGGCGGGCGTATACTAGGTGTCACGCCGTGGTGCTCTGCACCGGCCAGCGGGCAAGGGATTCTTCGACCTCGCCGGCATGGTCGACTGCCATTAGACATAAATAATATGTACTAGGAACTAGAGAAGACACCGAAAGTATTTTTTTAGGAAAAGTTAGAGTGCATACACTCTAGTTCTCGTTTTACTAGGTGCACAATAATATTTGTCGGATAAATAAGACGATAGCGGTACGGATAAATAGGACGATAATTATTGTCGGGTATATCCGACAGGAGCGATACGGGCACAAAAATATATTTGTCGGATAAATATGCTATGAGCGGTGGGGACAAAAAAAAATCATTTGTCGGATATATACGTCGATGGCGATATGGGAACGAAAATATTTGTCCAATAAATACGACAATAGCAGGACACAAATATTTGAAGACTAAATTCGGCAGGGCGATACTGGCATGAAAATCTTTGTCGGATAAATACGCTAGTAGAGGTGTGGGGACGAAAATATTTGTCGGATATATCCGACAGGATTGCTACGGGTAAGAAATATATTTGTCAGATCAATACGACAATAGCGGTGTGGGAACAAAAATATTTGTCGGGTATATCCGACTGGGGTGGTCAGTAACTTGACAAATTCTTGACAGTCTTCAATTAACACCAATTATAAGAAAAAAGTATTTAATATTACAATTATAATACTAATCGAATAGGATATATCCAAACTTACATTATTTACTCTCCTGTGTATATTTTCTTCATGAATTCTAGGACTTTCGCTAAGAACAAACTCGTTATGATAACTTGTTACAATTATCGTGTAATTTATTTATTTATTAGATCACCAAAATTGGGTACATCCACTCTATTAATATTTTCTGGTACAGAAGACACATCTCGCTAAATGTTACAATAATTATAGGTGAAGACAGCATGCAATATACATAATTTCATTGAACAATTAAAAATAGTTTTTAGAGAAAATAGCAGTGATAGCCTAGTGGTTAGACAAAACCAGGCACGCACCTCTCTTTTCGTAAGCATGTGCGTATTAAAAATTAACTATCACTCGCTTTAACGGTGAAGGAAAACATCGCGAGGAGACCTGCATACCTGAGTTTCTCGAAGGTGTGTGAAGTTCGCCAACCCGCACTGGGCCGGCGTGGTGGACTATGGCCTAAACCCTCTCGGTCTGAAAGGAGGCCCGTGCCCAGCGGTGGGACAGTATTGAATAAATATATCAATTTAGCGTGTCAATTTAGCAAACAGTTTTTGCAGTCAGTGGTATTCACTACCACTGGGGTGCCATGAAATGATTCCCCTGATGAAGTGCCCTGAGCCCCAAGTCTTCTATTTCTACGTAATTATGACATTTTCAACATTTATTCAATAACAATTGATTCAGTGACGGACATTCATTCAATGGCGGACGATTTAGCGCAGTGGTTTAGAGCTTAAGCCGCTCCGCCCAGTGTCTTATAGACACGGGTTCGACTCCCGCACGGGACAGATCTTTGTGCGATCCACAATTATTTGTTTTGGTCTGAGTATTTGTGTATGTGAATTTTCATGTTTGTAAACGCACCCGCGACACAGAAATAAATCCTCGGGTGGGGCTAGTTATAAAAAAAAATAGCTTTTGGAATTTTCAATGATTACAAATACATTTTTAATCTTCAATCATGATTAAAGATTACATAATGTTATCGTAATCATTAATCTGTTTACATTTTGCCCATCTCTGCCTTAGGAGGATTTATTTCATTGCAATTGAATGATATCAAATCATTGATCCTACAATTACAAAAATGATTAAAAATCCCCAACACTGACAGTAAGGTTCCAAAAAATCCATTTTTTTATTTAAAAATAACCGTAGCCCCCTCTAGGATTTATTCTTATGTCGTGGTTTACAAACATGAAAATTCATATACACAAATACTCAGACCAAAACAAATAATTGTGGATCACACAAAGATTTGTCCCTTGCGGGAATCGAACCCACGACTATTAGACACAGTGGGCGGAGCGGCTTAAGCTCTCAACCACTGCGCTGAATCGTCCGTCAATTGTTGTTATATTTGGATTTTTTTCCTAATATTTACTCTTCGACCCCGAAAGAATTTGGAAAAGTTATTCTGTTATACTAGAGAACACAATTCAACTTATTATTCTGTAGCAAAGTTACGAGTTTCTGCAACGTGACACCTTTGACTGCTAAGTTTTATACTGAGTTCTTCGATTTACGCGAATATTACACATGAAATAAAACTATTTCTCGGATTTAATCCAAAACCAAGCATAACACTGCAAGGCCTCAAGACACCGTGAGCTCATTCTGCGTAGATCGGACCAACAAAAATAATTAAGAAGTTTAAGGGTACCCCGGAACAACTATGTTTTTTGGACGTCTAACACCTCAGTGCCACCCGTGATTATGGGTGCTGCAAAGCACTCGAAACGTCGGGAACTTAAAAATCAAAAATAAACCGCGATAAAATCCGAAAAATAGTTTTATTTTAGGCTAAGTTTTATTTCAAAAATATGCCTTCACGAGCATTGAGACACTGTTTGAACCCCAGAAATATAAGAATTTATTATCTATGAAAACATAACCTCAGCGGTCATCAAGTTCTGATCCATTTTTTGGTTTAAAGTAGCATTTCGAGTACGGAGCTTATCATGGGAAAAATTCACATTTTGATTGGCGATTATATACAATGATCTATGTATTCCTATTATTGACCTAAATATATAATCTATTACATTATATTTTATCTTAGACTTGTCTAGGCGGAGCATTCAGCGCCGGCCCTGGGGTAAAGCAAGAGGAGCAGTCCCGATGCCCTTACATCCCTTCTTCTGGATACAGATACCGCGCACAGGATCAGACACCTACCTCGCCGGCGAGGTCGAAGAATCCCTTGCCCGCCGGCCGGTGCAGAGCACCACGGCGAGACACCTAGTATACGCCCCCCCCCATAGCGACTGCCCAAGCCGAGACCGTTCCTCCTTGAGGCGCCCTTGAGCTAGTTGCCCCCTTGCCCTTCTGGCTCGAGCGTAGTGGTTGCACGCTCGCCCTCTTATCCGGTGAAGCTGCAAAGGCCCCGCGGCCTACAGCGTAGATCATTCCTACACAAACACACACTCACACAACTGTTAATGTGTGCGTGCGCTTGCGTACTACATATTATCATCATCATCATCATCATCATCTCAGCCTATACCTGTCCACTGCTGAACACAGGCCTCCCCAATCGCTTTCCAGCGCAGCCGGTCCGATGCCACCTGCATCCAACGACTTTTGCGGTCGGTCCATCTGGCAGGCGCCGTCCCACGCTACGCTTGCCAATATGTGGTCTCCACTCTAGAATCTTTCCGCCCCAACGCCCGTCCGATATTCGCGCTATGTGGCCCGCTCATTGCCACTTCAGCTTGCTAATCCTGAGGGCTATGTCGGTGACCTTGGTTCTTCTACGAATCTCCTCATTCGTGATTCGATCACGTAGAGAAACGCCGAGCATAGCATAGCTCTTTCCATAGCTCGCCGAGCAACTCTGAGCTTTTTTATGAGACCTATTGTATTATATTATCAACCCTCGATAATTTTCATGCCGTTTCCGCGCGCAACGCTCCGTTTACACAAATATTCATCTAAGGGCCTATGCATTCTTATTATTGACATAAATATATAACCTATAATCATACATTATACTTACAACGAACGAATTTCCAAAAGATATGATATAATAATTAACAATTGTTTTATTTACACATTTAATTTTGACTATGAGAAAAAATGTTAAAATAGAAGTGTTATACAAAAATGAAACACCTTTACAACTTTAAAGTTCCAAAATTTCTCAAAATTCCAACAACATTATTAAAATTTTTCAATGTTCCAAAATTCCAAGAAATAAAAGTGACAAAATATGAAAGTGGCTTTAGTTTACTTTAAAAATACAATAATCTTTGATATTCAAAACTTTAATAGAAAAGTTATATAAAAAAAAACATCTGTGACGTCCTTTGCTTTGTAAAAAAATTACATTCATTTTTAATAAGTGACAAAAGTGCAAGATGTTGAAGGAATAAAAAAATATCTTTGTGATTTTTTGCTCAGTAGAAGAGCCCAACACATTTCTAGCTAGTAACAAAAATGAACGATGTTATAGTTGACACAAAAATATAATAATCCTTGATTGTTGTTGAGAATAAGCAACTCTTTCATAGGGATATACGCTTCTGCAACAAATTACCCATAGCTATCCGAAATATGCCTATTTATAGGTTCAAAAAGGCTATTAAATTTGACTATGTAGTAAGGGACATCATAATATTTAGGAATATATCGACGATTAAACTGATTGGGTTTGAGCAGCTCCTCATTCGGGAACTCCTAAATATTGTAAAATACATAAAATACAATTTTGTAAAAAGAATGATAAACAGAAAGGTCAGTCCAATTAAGTTAAAAGACTGGCCCGCTGAGTTTTTCGCCGGATCTTCTCAGTGTGAGACCGCGTTCCGATCCGGTGGTAGTTGTAAAAAATGTCAAATTTTTGAACTTTTGTAAGCGCTCTTGTTGGCCTATACAAATAAACTATTTTGACTTTGACATCCAGTGGGACATCGAAATACTTACATACTAAAAAAATATTTAAAAAAATAAAACGTCACACACTTTGGTTTCCCATAAGGCCATAATTTATAAAATAAGAGAAAATCAGTCAATCAATTTAAAAAAATAGAGAGTACTACGAGTTTTTTTTTCTTAACTTAAGTAATCCACGCCGATTTGAGAATTGATTCACAAAGCGTAGCCCCACACTAGAAGTGATTCCTATGTCGTGGGTGCGTTTACAAATATGACATTCACATACACCAACACCGAGACTGAAACATTTGTGAGTCACATAAAGATTGGTCCCGTGCGGGAATCGAGCCCGCGTCTTTTCAATCCAGTGGGAGGGGCTTAAGCTCTTAAGGTTTAGTCAAATAGCCGACGGAGGCGTTCGGCTGACGCTCGGCATCGAGGCGTGCACATTGCAGGCGCGACGTCACGCCGGCCGCTCAACACTAGCGTCCTACTCACACGCGTATTGGCGTCTCGCTTCCGCCGTGCTTCGTTTGTAAGCGCGTCGGACGCGACGGCAGCGGGTTTGCTGTCCCGCCGAGCGAGGCTGCGCTGTGTGGCGTCTCCCGTACATTTCAGTACATTACAACTCCCCAGGTCACGCCACCGTCACGCCCTCGTCGCGCTGCGTCGGCTATATGGCGAAACCTTTAAGGGAACGTACCCACTACGTGATCAATTTTTTAACAATTTATTACCCGTAGTATATGCCATGATGTAATAACTCTTTTCTGCAATTTTATAAAGGTTTGGATTTGATTTTACAAAGCGTTAACTTCATAAATGTATAGAGAAGGAAATGTAAGGATTTTTAACTTCTTGAAATATGGTTGACAGTTAGTTTTAGTTCGGAAAGAAAGATTCTTCGGAAAATCTTGGGTCCCGTCCGAAAGACTGAATGGAAGTTGGCTCAGATGGAAGTTGGAGTGTCCGCAAGAACGCCGAAATAGAAGAACTCATGGCTGGCCCTAATATCATAGGAGAGACCAAAACGTATAGACTCCGATGGCTTGGCCACATTCAAAGAATGGGAGAAGACCGTAGTGTAAAGAAGGCCTATTTGGCCCGACCAATCGGCCGCCGACCGGTTGGTCGTCCCAGGTATCGCTGGAAGGACATGGTTGAGGCGGATCTGCGTGAGCTCCAAGCCGAAGAGTGGCAGGGAATCGCGCAGAACCGTGAGAAGTGGCGGAGTCCAAGACTCACTCACTCTGATGCATCTCTTTTGGGGCTTGAAGACTAGTTCTTTATGTACTGAGTTGCCCCAAAAAATTATTCCATATCTCAAAGTGGAGGCTCTACACCATAAAAGACGATTAGCATGGCTTCAACGTTTAAATATTTTGAAAAGTTTGTTAAGTGCAGAGGAAGATTTATAAATTTTCTTACATACAGTGCCTATATGAGTTTTGCACGTCAGTTTAGATTCAATATTAACGCCTAGGAATGTTGCAAACAGAAAGTTAAAAAAAATTGACTTAATTTGCCTCGAAATAGCGAGAGATTTCCCTAGAGGATATTGACTACGTAAAACCTAAGCCCCCCCCCTCGCCGTGTCCAAGCGTGGTAATTTGAAGATCTATCTCCCCCCCCCCTCAACGGCTCAAAGAGAATGGGTACGTTCCCTAACCTCAGGACTCAGCCGTCCTTCAATAAATGTATCATACTTTATTCAAAAAGAAACTTCTTAAAGAGTTCAATGATTTGAACTCTAAGATCCCCCCGCACGGGAAAAATATTTGTTGCGGCCTGGGTGTTTGTGTATGTGTAATTCGTGTTTGTAAACGTATAATTCCTTCCTATGGGGCTACGTTTTTTGAAAAAAAGATAATACAAAATAATTGCGTGTGCTCAATTACAGATTATAATATTTTGTCACTCTGCCTACCCCGCTAGGAATCTGGCGTGATGATATAAATAGATTATTTCACAGACTTTGACTATTCATAATTTAATACTAATATCCGAAAGACTACGATGCTATAATGTGACAGAGATTAAGAGAGATCTTTTTAGTGGAGGCCGCGTTTCGATCCCGTAGTAGATTAGTAAGTTAACAAAAAAGATCTTGACAATTTGTAAGTTTGACACGCAACCGTGTCTATTTCATCCTGATACTTACAGCGACCCGTGTCAAAATCGTCACGGACCCGTGTCAAAATCGCAACGGACCCGTATCAAAATCGTCACAAACCCGTGTCAAAAAGTCACCAACTCATGTCAAAATCGTCACCAACCCGTGTCTAAAAATCGTCCCCAACCCATGTCAAAATCGACACGAACCCGTGGCAGCTGTACCGCACCCCTGTTAAAACTGTCACGAATCCATGTCAAAATCGTCCGAGTTCCGTGTCAAAATCATCACCAACCCGTGTCAAAATCGTCCCGGAACCATGTCAAAAGCGTCACGCCTTCGTGTCGTGTCGGAGTCGTATCGTAGTCTTCCAATCTAAAATCTTAATTTAACTTGTCAATTAATTTATAATAATTAACAATACAATCGAGAGGAACCGACGTTCATTTCACCTAATATTTATTTTACAATATACCTACATCCACAGATGGTTGTTTTGTATTCCCTCGAAATTTATAGAATGCAGAATATATGTACTACTAGAGTACTTACTAATTCTACAGTACTTTGACTGCCTCCTTGGTCTGGTGGCAAAGCGCATAGCTTTGTGATCACGAGGTCCTGGGTTCAAATCCTAGGTCGGACAAATGTAGTTTTTCTAACGAAAAATTCCCAGTACGAGTCCGGAGTCTGGAATTGTGCCCGGTATATGGCAATAGGCTCGCCCCCTATTACATGGGACCTAACATCGTCGGCGAAACGTGGGTGTACTCAGTACACCTCTGCCACTCCCTCTGGGGAATATAGGCGTGACGGTGTTTATTTATGTTTATTTACTTAAAAGACATAAAATCTGAAGGACAAGTCGAGTCTTCGTAACCGGCGAGTGTGTATGAGACGAACTATGAGAGTGGAGGAAGCCAGAGAGGTATGTAAGGAAAGAACCTGTTGGAACTCTGTACTCTATCTCTCTCTCTCTCTACTACTACTACTACTAGAGAGACTACTTAAAACTGGCTGGTTGTTTTAGTCCGTACTAGCGACCCGTCCCTTCGCACGGGTGAATTATACACAAACCTTCCTCTTGAATCACTCCGTCCATTGGTTGAACCCGTATGAAAATCCGCTCGGTAGTTATTTAGTTTATCGCGTTCAGACAGACAAACAGACGCGGCGGGGGACTCCAAAATTACGGTCATTGGGTTATTAATCTCTAGCGACCTGCCCTGGCTTCGCACAGGTGAATTATACACATAAACCTGCCTCTTAAATCACTCCATTCTAATGGTTAAAAACCGTATTAAAATCCGTTCGGTAGTTATTGATTTTATCCTTTATTCCGTTTGTTCCGAAAGGCTCAGGAAAAAAGCACATTCGCAAAGCTGATGGCCAACCTCCAGTAATGAAGAAGTACTTGAAGAAATCACCAGTTCAGTTGCTTCTGCAAATTTTCCGAGCATATAAAACAACAGCCTGTGCAGTATCCCTAGTACTTCTACTATAAGATGTTGTATGTATTGAATGAAAGCTATTATAATAATATCAGCCTATACTGCTCACTGCTGGGCAAGTTCCTTGTCTCCCAAATCGAGGTGAGAAAGATTACGTCACCCCTCCTATCAGCCGCCACCGCCGTCCGCGGCCTGTTCCCACCGACCCTTCCGATGCCCTTACATCCCTTCTTGCAGATACAGATACCGCACACTGGATCAGACACCGACCTCGGCGGCGAGCTCGAATAATCCCTTGCCCGCCGGTCGGTGCAGAGCACCACGGCGAGACACCTAGTATACGCCCTCCCCCATAGCGACTGCCCAAGCCGAGGCCGTTCCTCCTTGAGGCGCCCGCCAGCTAGTTGCCCCCTTGCCCTTCTGGCTCGAGCGTAGTGGTTGCACGCTCGCCTTCTTGTCGAGTGAAGCTGTAAAGGCCCCGCGGCCAACAGCGTAGATCATTCACACACACACACACATGAGATTACCTTATACTCCAGCACGCGGACCCAGTGCGGGGCGGGGGAGGCAGGTTGTGGACACCTGCTGTTGGAACTTAGCAAGCCGCCTATAAGGCTTCCAACTAGGCCTTACGACTACCACATTAAGTGGTAGCCGGAACAAACGACTTAACGTGCCTTCCGAAGCACGGAGACCCTCGAATATGAAAATGCCACAAACGGCCACCCATCTCAGGCCGACCGAGTCGAACGCTGCTTAACTTTGCAGATTGATTAGAATACTACGAGCGCTACCAGCTCTTGATGAATTATTAAAATTAATAAATAAATGGCAAAGGTGAGCAAACGTCGTCACTTATGGACCCCTGAGACGGTCGCCGTGGTCAGCCGAGACGAAAATGGCGTGACAACTTGGACACTTATGCGGGAAAGACATGAATATAACAACCCCAGGATCGATTTGTATGGAGACGTAAAGGGGAGGCGTTTGCCCAACAGTGGGATACAGAATATACTATGAAAAAAATGAATGACATTCCAAAAGGAACCTGTTCGTACTACCACGCATCGGGATCTGGCGTGATGATATGATTCGAAAATACAAATACAGGTTATCCATCGGATATATACCACATGGGCGGTATGAACACGAAACTATTTTTCGGATATATCCGAATGAGACTGTCGAAGAATAATATCTCAATATTCAACTTATAAAGTCTTATATAATATGCCTATACCATAGGAGATGAATGTTAAAAAAAACTTTTCAGAAAAAAAAAAAATATAACACAGGTGTACAAAGCACACCCACATTTTGCGCAATTGATATATCCATTTCTTAAAATATAGATTAAAAATTTACGACCACAGATTAATCTATTCCACAAGTATTGTCTATTACCTAACGTCAGCTAAAGAGTTATTTACAGTTTTTCTATTATAATTCTTATTTCTAAAGCCAATATTTGTAATTACAAACTTGTGAATAAATGCTATTTATTTTTATTTCATTTAAAAAAAAAAAATTTAAACAAATTTTATAATCATTTCAAAATATTAGAATTATTGGAAAATTTTACAATAATTGTCAAATTTTACAAAGATTCGTAATCACTCTAAAGTATTAGAATCATTTCAAAATTCAATAATCATTGCAATAATTTACAATAATATCCGAATTTTACATTGATTGCCAAATTTTACAATGACTGTCAAACATTACAATTACTGCCAACCATTACAATGATTGCCGAATTTACAAGAAATGTATATATAACAGTAAAATTTTACCACGATTAAAAAATTTGTTTAAATTCATATATGATTACATAGTTTTTTTAACAAGAATGAGTTTCATTCAAACTGACCCGTTTATACAAGGTGTAACATAATAAACGCAAGACCTCAGACACCCCGATTAGAGAATTGCTTCATAAATTCAAAACGAAAACTAAATTTCCGAAATTAAAGGTTATTTATTACCCCTCTTTTAAGCACTTTTATACCCCAATTAACAATGAAATGTGTATGTGCGCATTTTGAGAAATACGGGTTAGGAATGCATTCGTAATCTCCTTATTGCTATGAATCAAGAAAATATTTAGTTTTTTATAGCGCAATGAATGAGTGAAAGAATTTTTTGCAAATTTAAAAAAAAATTTAAGGTACATTAAAAATCGTTGGAATCAATTCAGTTACCGATTTGGAACAAATTACTTTCAGGTCTTGCGTTTGTTATGTTACAAGTTGTATATAACGAATCACAAGGCAATGAACATAAAAGTCACTGCAACGGATATACAAGGTAACATCATAAACGCAAGACCTTAAAGGAGTTTGTTCTAAATCGGTAACAGAATTCATTCCAACTATTCTTAATTTTATCATCTCAGCCTATACTTGTCCACTGCTGAACATAGGCCTCCCCAATCGCTTTCCAGCGTAACCGGTCCGATGCCACCTGCATCCAACGACTTCCTGCGATTTTCACAAGATCGTCGGTCCATCTGGCAGGCGGTCGTCCCACGCTGCGCTTGCCAATACGTGGTCTACACTGTAGAAGCTTTCTGCCCCAACGCCTGTCCGATCTTCGCGCTATGTGGCCCGCCCATTGACACTTCAGCTTGCTAATCTTAAGGGCTATGTCGGTGACCTTGGTTCTTCTACGAATCTCCTCATTCCTGATTCGATCGCGTAGAGAAACGCCGAGCATAGCTCTCTCCATAGCTCGCTGAGCAACTCTGAGCTTTTTTTATGAGACCTATATTAAGAGACCACGTCTATTCTTAATTTACATTATATTTTATCCAAATGAGGCGCTTGTAGCGCTATGCGACCGCGGTGTTCTTACCGATCACCAAGGTGAAGCAGCGTTCGACTCGGTCGGCCTGAGATGGGTGACCTTTTGTGGCATTTTCATATTCGAGCGTCTTCGTGCTCTGGCAGGCACGTTAAGCCGTTGGTTACCACTTAATGTGGTAGTCGTTAAGCCGAGTTTGAAGCCTTAACGGCTTGATAAGTTCCAACAGCAGGTGGCCACAAACCTGCCTCCACCAATCCGCACTGGGTCCGCGTGCTGGAGTATGACCTAATCTCTCTCACCTCGATTTATAAGAGAGGGCTTTTTCGCAGCAGTGGGCAGTATAGGCTGATATTATTATTATCCAAAATTGCAATAAAATACTGTTACTCCTTCAGTGCGCTAACTATATTTATCAATGATTTAAAGCAATATGGAGATTTCAAATGCATTTCTAAAATGTATTTCTCAATACGCACACATACACGTACAAGTTTCATCGTTTATCGGTAAAAAACTTTAAGGGACATTGCCAAAAATTACCCCAGAACCAACAAAAATCTAATCATCATTATTTATCTATTTTAATAAAATAATGGCAAATATCCGTATCTAACGGACAATTTGCAATCTAAAACGAATATTTCAAAGTATTGTAAGTACTTATATCGAAGTCGCCGACATCTTTACTGAATGTCAACACACAATATAACCTCATACGTATTAATGGCTACTGAATTATAACCTAAAAATCTAATACTTTTTGTGCAATATTGCGATTCCCTGCTTGTATGTTTGATAATAAATGCCTTAAGAGAATTTGTGGGTGATTTGAAATCATACAAGTATTTTTTTATTGCTGTTCTTCTTCTTCTTTAAGTTATGGCTTCACACTAATTTTAAGTGTATTTTGCCAGTGTCCATTGAGATGTATAATCGTGTTTGTTTAAATTAATTCGACTCCCCGATGTATTTGATGACAACGATGATAATGAAATTAATGAAGTACCCCACCCTGGATAGTAAAGCGGTGGATACTTTACATACCAATTGCAACGACCGTTTTGAGGGAAGTCAAAAAGGCACGTTTTATCACTTTGTTACAATTACCTTCACTCATGCACATATATGAACACATAATGGTTAATATTCCACCAACATTACACATTATTAGTCGAAATAACACAAGTTTTGGAAATTAAGACAAATTGACAACATCACTCTTAGACTTCCCGCCAAAAAACCTTATTGCTGTTGGTTCTGGGGCAAATCATGTATGGCGCAGAACAATGTCCTTTGCAAATTTGGTTTTCGCATTGAATTTGCGAAGCCATTATCTAATTGAGGTGTCTGAGGTCTTGCGTTCTTTACGATACACCTTCGAGAGTACTTTTAAAAAGTGTATAAGGAATAAAAGTAGGGCAGTATATTCATATAATATTTAAACAGTCTTTTAATATAAAATTAAATTTTAAATAGAAATTAAAAATATTCACTGTCCACGCGACATAGCGACCTAACTAAAAAAATAAGCAGCAAGGGAAAAGAAGCTTTATAGCTTTTATATTAGAGTACAAATTCAGATGATCATATTTTTGAGTTACGTCACTTTATCATTTAGCCAGCGAGTGATATACAGGCTGTTAGGTGTATTCTCGAGGAATTTGCAGAATCAAGTTCAAGTTTTTTAGAAGCTTTTGATTTTTCTACTTCTTTTTGTGTGAAAACCAGTAATAACCTAGCATTTAGAACGTTGGACTGCAAAGTCAGAGGTCTCGGGTTCAAACCCAGTTACGCACCTCTGTCAAAATTTATTATCACTTGCTTTGACGGTGAAGGAAGAACATCGTCAAGAAACCTGCATGTCTGAGAGTTTCTCGAAGGTGTGTGAAGTTCGCCAACCCGCACTGGGCCAGCGTGGTGGACTATGGCCTAAACCCTCTCAGTCTGAGAGGAGGCCCGTGCCCAACGGTGGGACGATTCCTTAACAGGGCTAATATTATTATATTATTAATTTTAATGTCTTGTTTTTTCATTAATTTGTGTTCACAGTACCACTAGTACAGCTACTCCTGCATATTCCACGAGGATACAAATCAACATACCTGTATAATTTTATAAATATACAATAACTTTGGTTGGATGAGACTCGAGTGGGTTAATACAGTCTGTGTAGAATTTGAGACTTAGCACTAAAAAGTAACCTAAAATTTGAGACTTAAGACTTAGAAGACTTGAACATTTTCAGAAATGAAAAATTTGAATCGCCATAAATCGCAGAATCGCTACTATCACCATTAATCGCAACTATTGCCATATGGCGTAAATAGTCAATAGTTATCGCCACAAATTGCGACTAATAGCAGAATCGCAACTAACACCATAGATCACGACTAATCGTAAAATTACAACTATTGCCATAAATCGCGACTAACCGCGTAAATAGCCAGTAACTTCTCAATCGCATCTATCGCCATAAATCGCATACCTCGCGTTCTTCTCGCCGCACTGGCGCCATTGTCGTGCAGCGGCGGAATACCGTAAATCCGATCTTGTCTATGACAGTTACAATCTTTGGTAATTTCTTGTATATCTGTTAATTTGCAGATGTCTCCTTTCGACCAGTGAAGGACACTATGGAACGAATTCCTTTGACTGATGTCTGTGGACAAAAAAATAACAATAAAAATTCTTTTTGACATATTTCACGTAACAATCGAATTAGAACTCTAACTGCTTTGCAAAAGTTCGATGTTCAACTGAATATTTTTGCCCCTGTGGTATATATTATCTATATATTAATACGTGAAGCAAAAACTTTGTACACCTTTTTACGAAAATTGCGCGGACGGAGGAGTATGAAATTTCCCACACTTACAGTTTATATAGAGAAGGAGTGCAGAATGCTAATATTTTTTTAAATTATGCATAAAACATACATTAACTCAATGAAAAAAACATTACACACACTGCCATGTATTTGACACAATACACGTCAAATTAATGTTTGTCTTTAATATTATTTGTCTATAGTCTTACCGAATTTCAAACATAACCAGCAAGCGATGAAAGAGTAGGTCGAATATCGACCTATGGGCGACCACTAGTTATTATAATAAGCCTACTAGTCTCTGCCCCCGACTTCTTCCGCGTTAACTTTAGACAGGAACCTAACATTTTTCCGGGATAAAAGTATCCTGTGTTAATCCAGATCAGAAACTGTGTGCCAAATTTCATCCAATCCGTTCAGCTGTTTTTTCATGATTGAGCAACTAACATACAAATATTCGCATTTATAATATTAGGAGGATTAGGCCTGCATTTTATCCAGTATCTATCTATCTATGTGTGTGTCAGACTCCTTGCGGGGAAGGCCGAAAGTACAGAGTTCCAACAGGTTCTTTCCATACATATCTCTCTGGCTTCCTCCACTCTCATAGCTTTTTGGCAGGAACGGTGTGGCAGGATTTGTCAAAGGGAAGATCTTTCAGCCAGACGGGTGTTGTGTCTCGCGGGGCCTGCCACTCTCCCCGAGAGTTGTTGTGTGCGTGTGTGTGTGTTTGAGTGATATATCGTAGTCGGCGGCGGCTACGATTAACGGATTCGCATGGGTAGATGCGTTCGCGAAGTATCGAGTTGTCGCCTTTTTAATATAGGCGCGAATAGATTCGAGACCAAGATCGGAGTGGAGGCCCGAGAGTTGTGGTCGGGGGCATGTATGGCGAATCGTCAGCACCATCTATTGGTAGGTAGTCGCAATTATGGTCGCGATGTATAGGGGTCCCGCTCGTCTCATACACGTTCGCCGGTTACGGAGATCCTTGACTTGACCTTCAGATAAGACTTGGTCTATTTGGTCATGGTAAGATAGTCTAGTTCTTCCCCGGTACCTAAATCCTTCCACTTTCGCATTATATATCCGTTTTGTCATTTTCTCCACTAACTCACCTTTTTCTTAGATCCATTAAGAACATCCTTGTACATCTCAGATCTCAGGTATCTTGAGTAGCTATCAGACTTCATGAGATGATAAACATGGGCCTGTCAACAAACAAACAGAGATGAGAATCTCTTCTTAAGGAGGCCTAACCCTTACTCCAAAAAATAGGCTCTGTTTACAGAAGATTGTTGATGAATATATTGCGTATTTGTTATAAGAAATAAATATCATATTAGCCCTGTTTAGAAACTGTCCCACTGTTGGGCACGGGCCTCCTCTCAAACTGAGAGGGTTTAGGCCATAGTCCACCACGCTGGCCCAGTGCGGGTTGGCGAACTTCACACACCTTCGAGAAACTCTCAGGCATACAGGTTTCCTCACGATGTTTTCCTTCACCGTTAAAGCAAGTGATAAGTATTTTTTTTAATACGCACATGCTATCGAAAAGACAGAGGTGTGTGCCTCGGTTTGAACCCGAGACCTCTGACTTTGCAGTCACACAGTTTAACCGCTATGCTGTCACTGCTGTTTTCTGCTGCCCGGTTTATTTTTGAGTTCCCGACGTTTCGAATGCTTTGCAGCACCCATGGTGACGGGAAGGACTAAGGTGTTAGACGTCTTTTTGGACGTCTAAAACCGAAAAAGTTCGGAGTTTTATTTCATGTGTAATATTCGCGTAAATCTAAGAAATCAATATATAAAAATGAAGATGAAAAATTAAGGTTTCGAATTTAATGTATACAGTAAAATTTCTATCTATCTATCTATATCATCACGCCAGATGCCTCGCGGGGTAGGCAGAGAGTGCGGTGTTCCAACAGGTTATTTCCTTACAGACGTCTCTGACTTCCTTCACTCTCATAGTTCGTCTCATACACGCTCGCCGGTTACGAAGACTCTTGACGTGTCTTTTTTCTTTTTGAAAAACTTAGCTCCACACTAGGATTTATTCCTGAGTCGTGGGTGCATTTACAAACATGAAAATTCACATACACAAATACCCAGACCGAGACAAATAATTGTGAGTCACACAAAGACTTGTCCCGTGCGGGAATCGAACCCGCGACTATTAAACACAGTGGGCGGAGTGGCTTAAGCTCTTAACCACTGCGCTAATCGTCCGTCAATAATCCGTCCTTAAAATTAAGTAAAATTTAATTTTACATATTAAATTTGCCAATACTTTTGGAAAGCTCTATCTTGAATAAAAGATGTATCGCAAATAACGCATGACCTCAGACACCCCGGCTAGATATTTTTTTCATAAATTCAATTTGAAAACCAAATTTGTAGGCTTTTACCCTTTTTTAGGCACTTTTGTACCCCATTTAGCAAATAAGCTTGTATGTGTGCATATTGAGAAATACGTTTTAGAAATGCATTTGAAATCTCCGTATTGCTTTAAATCCAGAATAAATTTCGTTTGTTATAGCGCACTAAAGAAAAAAAAACACCGTCACGCCTATATTCCCCAAGCGGGGGTGGCAGAGGTGTACTGACCCACGTTTCGCCGACGATGTTAGGTCCCATGTAATAGGGGGCGAGCCTATTGCCATATACCGGGCACGATTCCAGATTCCGGACTCGTACTGGGAAGCTTTCGCTAGAGAAAACTGCACTTGTCCGACCTAGGATTTGAACCCAGGACCTCGTGATCGTGATGCGCTTTGCCATTAGATCAACGAGGCAGTTAGTAATTTCCTTAATATATTTTAACATCCGGTCAGAGTGGAAAAAATAATGGGAGAGTTCGGACGCCTCCCAGGGTTACATCACCATAGCCGACCCCTCGGGTGTAGTATAGGGCTTCAGCAACGGCTGGTGTGGTTTTTTTCCTGGGGAAAGTCCTGCATAGGACTTCCGCGAGCCTCAGGGGAAGCTCGCAGGGCGTGTCGGATTCCTATCGACTAAAACCCCAGGGTGGTCGACATCAGCACTTTGGAGGAGCTCCGAGATCTCCATATGGAACGCATCAGTGCCCCTCTTGTGCCGCGCTCTGGAGAGCCCGCCATCGAGGGGAGACTTGATGACCTCGTCCTTCTGGGACATTTTTTTATTTATTCTTTATTGTATACAGAACAGAGGTATTTGTCATTTTCAAAAGTCATATACAAAGACGAGCTTAACTTAGAATATGAGTTCTCTTCCAGCGAACCTTTGAGTGTTGAGAGATAAGACAGAAAAAGGGGGCAGTTATACAATCACACATTCCAGAGAAAAAGGAAAATATATAAAATTACTAAACATAATTATAAATAAATTACATACACTACACAAATACTACATACATATAATAAATATAATATACCTACATATACATACATAAATAGTACAAAAAGTTATATGTATGCAATCAGCAAACAGAAAGGAAATGTTCCCTGACTCTTCTCTTAAAAATATCCAGAGATGAGCGCGCACGTAGGGCGTGTGGAAGTGAGTTCCAAAGACGGATACCACGAACAGTAAAAGACTTATCGTATCGGCTGGAAGAATGAAGAGGAGTACGAAGAATGAGAGAAGTAGCAATACGACAGGGTTTATCTGTAGGGACAAGAAGGTCAAAACGCTCACGTAGTAGAGAAGAGAAAGAACATGTGTGTCTCGACGCCGCCGGATATCGTGACGTGATCATATTTACGCAAACCGAAAATGAAGCGGATGTACAGATTCTGCAAACGTTCGAGCTTGTTCAGTAGTTCTTCAGTTGCATCAAGGAAACATACATTTCCATAGTCAAGAAGAGGTAGGAGAAGAGACTGAGCAACATCAGTCTCGCAGAAGGAGGATACGGCCCCCACGCCGATTCCCCTGCCCCGCTACTACAGCCGGCAGGGAGAGGTCCGGTCCGATCCGGTCGACCAGGATCCGCCGCTCGGAGGCCCACGCTGGGCACTCTTCGAGCGTGTGTAAGGGGCTGGTGTAGTCCTTCATCAACCGAATCAGAACCGGAGTGGCAAGGTGCAATTATCATCTGCACAGTTGGGGAAAAACTGAGTCTCCTTATTGTGTCTGTGGAGACTTAGTGCAGACTAACCAGCTCAAACTCTTACAAATGGGGTACTTACAAATTGTCAAATTACATTTTCTTTTTACCTAATCCAGGGATTCTTAAACTATTTTGGGCAAGAGACCCCTTTTCCAAAATGAACTGATACCTCAGACCCCCATAGCCAAATTACTTTAAAAATCCTATCTCTAGTTTTTTTCGTATTGATACAAAATACTTACCAATTTAAAAACTTTGCGGTTGGTTAAGTGAGTTAATTTGACATAATTTTATCATAAAAATTAAACAAAATAAATAGGCATAAAATTAAGTAAATATCAAGTGTAATTAGTCATTATTAATACAAATTACATAAAAATACTTAAGTAGGTAATTATTTTTTGAAAAAACAAAACATTTTATTGCAAAATAAAGAAAAAATTAAAAAATTCAGTGTGATGGATAAACCTGGTGACTTTCTACCAATCTAACTAAATCCGGTTCAATATTTGTGAGTTGCAGCCTTAAATCTCCGCATTCGTTGATTTTCAAAAGGTTTCTTTGTTTTGACAAAATGTTTGTAACTACACCGAACCCTTTTTCGACTAGGGAATCGATAAGGTATCTTTCAGCAATATTCCACAATGCAGAATACTGTGTTAAATGTTGCGTTGCAACCAGAAATTCTGATAGCCTTGGTTGAACTTCTGCTTAAGCTCCTCGTGTGTGCTGGTGGTAATTAATTCTTCTTGCATTATTACATTGGCTTCTTCCATAGCTGTGATATTGTACGGATTGATTATCCATTGAGGAATTTGTAAATTTAAGAGATCCTCAAACCTAAAATAGGTTTATAGACATTTATTCTCATTAAGAATTACATTGGAATTCACTTAACACGAGAACGTAACATAAATAAAAATATTTTACAAATAAAACGTACATACAGACGGTAGTAAGAAAACAATTGCCTCAAAATGGTATAAGATTACCCTCAAAAATCGCACTTTTTGTACTGGCAGGCTCAGGCGTAGATGAAATGGAATGCGACCAAAGGCTATGCGAAATACTAGAAGTGGTTACGATCAATTTTAATGTGTATATATATATTTTGTTGTTTTTTTTTTGCTTGTTATCATGATTATTTGTCTGTTTATTAATGTTATTTTATGTTACATACATGATGTTTTAAAAGGTTTAAAATCCATTTATATAAACTTTAAAATCCTTGTGTAATGCGTCCAAGTGAGTGACATAATATGTAATTTTGACAAATGCGGAAACTGAAACTCTTTTCTGCTTTAATGTTGTTTATGAAGGATGAGTTTATCCACAAAGGCCGATATTATTGATTTTGTTTTAATCAAGTTGAGATCGTCACCCTGCTGCTGCGAATTAACTTTGTTCAACATACCAAAGATATTAATTAGTCAAGTAATAAATATCTGTTTTACAATTGTTGAGATTTTCTTTCAAATTCGGATCTTTTTCTTGTAAAATCTCCAACATAGATTCAAAAATAACTGAAAATCTTGCTAAGCAAGAGCCTCTTGATAGCCAGTGAACTTCAGTGTGCAGAAGCAACCGAGTAAAGACTTCACCGTTTTCCTCACATAGCTGAGCAAATAACCGAGAGTTCAAAGAATTGCTTCGAATCTTGTTGACAGCTTTTATAACATATTGTAAAGACTGATGCAATCTAGGACTCCGATTTTTTGCTGCTAAATGCTGTCTGTGAATCACGCAGTGAATGACCAGTACCTCAGGCAGTTCGCTTTGAGCTATAAAACCACGATGACGATCAACCATAGATGGTGCACCATCAGTCGCAATAGAAACAATGTTCTTCCATGGGATAGCTTTGTCGGTAAAAAAACGTTCCACGGCCTGAAAAACCGATTCTCCTCTGGTATCAGTCCCTAAATCTGTAGCAAAAAGCAGTTCTTGACACATATTTTCATCATTAATATATCGAACATATCCTAACAACAGAGATTCATTGTCGGGTAATGTAGACTCGTCCAACTGGAGAGAGAATATGTTAGTCTGTAAGAAATTGCATAAAATGTTTTCCACGTCACGACCAATCTCGTCTATGCGTTTCTAAACGGTGTTATTTCAAAAAAATTCTCCTTGTAATATCATGTGCGGGCTTGTGCAATACAATGTTGAGGACCTCCGCAATAGCTGGTAAAATAAGCTGCTCTCCAATTACGTTGGGTTTCCCTGAATTCGCTATTAGTAAAAATATATTATAGGACGCTCGTAAACCATCAACGTCTTGCATAGAGACAAGGGCTTACTTTTTTATAAGCATATACTCTTGATAAGTGGTCCTCCATTTTTGAAGGCTTCATGGCATCGTTACTGAATCCTTTTTCACATATGAGACGATCTGGTCCACGTTTAACTACGAGTATGAACAATCAGCACACCACGTTCTTTGGAAGTGCTGTCTCTGGCACAACGAACGTACCATTATGTTAATCAGTCTGCGAAGTACATCTGGGGTAATCTACTACACCGATCTTGTAGAAACTCGGGATAATTTCCGTGCGTTCAAGCGTTTTTGCCATACCTATTACTGGAATCACCTATATAGGCCCACCAAATAGGCCCTGTTAATATTTCTTCGTGATCGTGGTGCTTTACAACTGGGCTTATCCTAGTTGTAGTCTCCTTCTTTATGGCTATATATTTTTGTGTCTCCCGCTTTGCAAAGGAGGGAAGTGGAATTTTTATTTTACCTACTCCTCCTGTTTCTCTTTCTAATTAAATTTGTTACGGGTTCCAAGACAATTAAAGTGCTTTCCGGGACACCCCAAGGTTCAAACCTTGGCGTCATCTAAGGAGACTATTGTGGATCCTGGCTTACAGGAGTAACAATGGTGGCAATGAGTGGCCGGCTTAGTCCCATATGAGACGGTGTGGCTCAAGTGTTGATTTCAACCTCAGTGCAAGCTTGTTATATAGTAAAATATCAGGAGCATGTTTGGCCTTGAACCATGATTTCGTTCGTGTTAAATCGCGTATATCCGTCAAATACAGAACAAGTCAAAACGTGCCTGAAATACTTGTACGCTCGAACATATTAAGTTGCACGAACTTGTCCACGTTTATTGACTTGCCGAGTTTTTCATCTTGTACGAACTTGTGCACGCTAATCGACTTGTTGAGTGTTTAAAAAGTACAACAATGATACTTCCTACTAAAATATTAGTCATTCTTATAACAAGTTTTTCTTCTATCTTCTATCTTATTTTCCTGTCTTATCTCTCAACACTCTAAAGTTCGCTGGAAGAGAACTCATATTCTGAGTTAAGCTCGCCTTTGTATATGACTTTTGAAAATGAAAATTACCTCTGTTCTGTATACAATAAAGAATAAATAATAATAAGTTGGTAGGCGCTCGTAGCGCTGTACGACGGCGGTGTTCTTACCGATCACCAAGGTTAAGCAGCGTTCGACTCGGTCGGCCAGAGATGGGTGACCGTTTGTGACATTTTCATATTCGAGCGTCTCCGTGCTTCGGAAGGCACGCTAAGCCGTTGGTCCCGGTTACCACTTAATGTGGTAATCGTTAAGCCGAGTTGGAAGTCTTATAGGCGGCTTGATAAGTTCGAACAGCAGTTGGCCACAAACCTGCTTCCACCAATCCGCACTGGGTCCGCGTGGTGGAGTATGACCTTATCTATCTCACCTCGATTTGTGAGAGAAGGCTTTTGCCCAGCAGTGGGCAGTATAGGCTGATATTATATATTTATTATATACACGTAACTCAACTTATACAGTATCTTGAAAGTTTCAAATTATAACTTGTGTTTATTAATAGGGGTCGATTTTTATACCCCATCGACCACTTTGGGAATCTCTGATCTAACTACCAAAGTACCACCAGATCGGAACACTGCCTCCAATGAGAGGTTCCGGCGAAGAATCTGAGCGGGCTTGGGTTTTTTACTTTTTCTCTTTCTCTTTTTTCTTTTCTATTTTTATCAATTACATTGCGTAAATACAATGTTTAGGTTACAATTAAATAGTTTATGATCTAGCTCCAGTGTGATGCCTTACGATCTAAATAAAAATAAATAAAGATAAGTAGATGACAAATGTCGTCATATATTGTTTATCTCACCTGCGCTTGATCGAAGCAGTATCTGTCAGCAGTGCCAGACTCAACTTTCACTCTTGTTAGTTCCCTGCAGACAAAAAAAAACTATTGAATAATCATTTTACATAGACCTAGACTATCTTACCATCACCAAATAGACCGTGTCTTATCTGAAGGACAAGTCATGAGTCTCCGTAACCGGCGAGCGTGTATGAGACGAACTATGAGAGTGGAGGAAGCCAGAGAGGTATGTCAGGTAAGAACTTTTTAGAACTGTGTACTATCTGCCTACCTTGCAAGGGATCTGGTGGGATGATATAGATAGATTTTACATGGAAAAATAATACCGCTTCGAATGGAAATTAAATTACTAAATACAGAATCTTTCTAATCCGGCACTATTAAGAACTAGGGGGTACCGGTTTATTGGAATGCTCGGATTACTAGATTGCTAAAAAGGTTCATAATAACAAAATAATAAAGCATTTCGTAAAGAGAATATATATATATATATATATATATATATATATATATATATATATATATATATATATATATATATATATATATATATATATATATCTATAACCTCACGCCAGATCCCTTGCGGGGTAGGCAGAGAGTACAGAGTTCCAACAGGTTCTTTCCTTACATACCTCTCTGGCTTCCTCGACTCTCATAGTTCGTCTCATACACGCTCGCCGGTTACGGAGACTCTTGACTTTTCCATCAGATAAGACTCGGTTTATTTGGTCGTGGTAAGATAGTCTAGGTCTTCCCCGGTACCTGCATCCTTCCACTTTCACATTGTATATCTGTTTTGTCATTCTTTCCTCTGGCATTCTTTCTATATGCACGAACCAACGGAGCATGCCCTTTCTCATCTTTACACCGATACTATCTTTCATACCTACTCGCTGTCTTACTATGCTGTTGCTAATGCGGTCGGTATATATATATATATATATATATATATATATATATATATATATATATATATATATATATATATATATATATATATATATTTAGCGTCTTTGGCCGCACACTCGCGCACTCGTAAATCGTAATAGATCGAACAATTGCGGTGCTTGAGTTCGGTTCGGCTAAAATTTCGGTCCATTTTGGGCGAAACTGAATTGGCCGAAGATCGCCGAAGCTGAAGGTTCGGTTGGACACTACTACCGGATTATTGGACGTGCCGAATTAGTACGACTATTGTAATTTTGATTTAAAAGACCTTTTCTATGGCTTCATTTCGGCTCCATCATCAGACCCTGTACAGCATCCGGGTCTAAAGTACTCATCAAAACAAATCCAACGAGCTAAGTAAGTATTTGGGTGGTTCCATCAGCCACCTTCCGGCTTCATCATCAGACCCTGAACTCTATCTGGTTGTATAATACTGTGTTATTTAACCTAACCACGATGTGGTTACGTTGTATAATTTACATGTTTCCATGGCCACCTTCCGACTCCATCATCAGACCAGCTCCATTGCACCATATTATTGCATTTTTACCGAACTTACTTACGTATATCAAAATTCAGCTATATTGGATCGTCGTAAGTGCTTGAAAAAGGACAGACAGACATACGAGCATTCCAAGTTAAATAAAACCTTGTAAAAATACAAAATGTGGGAGAAAATTGCGTACCAAAGCAAATGTCATTTATTGTTAGTCTTGCATTTTAGCTTGTTCAACTTCTTGGAAGTGGTATTTTGAAGAAACAACATTTACCATTTATGAAAACACCAACATCCCCGCTAATCCCGCGGTCTATACGGGCGTCTCCCAATTACCGGGGGCATTCAATACTAAAAGGGGATCACTCGGACCTTGGGGGTCATAAATACTACACGGGGGTCTCCTAAATCCCGGACGTCTTCAACACTACACGTTTGTCCCCCAATTCCCGGATGTCTTTAATGCTACAAGGGATTCCCTCTTTTCAAAACTACACGGGGGTCCAACATACAGACCTGCTAGCGGCGTCTATATTTATAGGCGAGGGCGCGTCTGAGGCGAGGTACTCCTTCCAAATGTCTTTGGCGCGGGTTGCCACACGCCGGACTGGTAAAGCTTTTAATTCTTGCACGGCCAACCAGAATCTGTAAAAAATATAAATATATATCTACAAGGTGTATCGTAAATAACGCAAGACCTCAGACACCCCGATTAGGTAATTGCATCACAAATTCAATAAAAAAAAAAATAGTTTTCCAAATTAAACATTTTTTACCCCTTTTTTAAGCACTTTTACCCCAATTCACAATGAAACCTGTACGTGAATGTGTGCATATTGAGAGCTACGTTTTAGAAAGGCATTCAAAATCCCCGTATTGCTCTGAATCAAGAATAAATTTTGTTTATTATAGCGCGCTAAAGGAGTAGCAACAATTGCAAATCAAAATAAAAAATCACTAAATATTGTTCAATTCAATTCAATTACCGATTTAGAACAAACTACTTTCAGGTCTTGCGTTTATATGTTACAACTTATATCGTGTCTGCCTATCCCGCAATGGGGTAGGGCATAATATACAATACGTGTATATAGTAGAAGACATTTTAAACACTAGGATTTATTCCTGTTTCGTGGTTGCGTTTACAAACATGAATATTCACATACACAAACAGTCAGACCGATTTGTTTGTGGGTTGACGGACAATTTGGCGCAGTGGTTAAGAGCTTAAGCCGCTTCGCCCACTGTGTCTTATAGTCGCGGGTCCGATTCAATTATTCGAGACAAATATTTGTGTGATCTACAATTATTTTTTACGGTCTAGGTATTTGTGTATGTGAATGTTCATGTTTGTAAACACACCAACGACACAGGAATAAATACTAGTAAGGGGCTTCGTCAAAAAAATATTGTGTTGCTCTGTGCTGTTTCTGAGTTGGTGGAACAGTAGCTACACTTACTTGAGGTTCTCTCCGCTGAACTCCTTGGAGAGGAACTTGGCGAAGTGTTCCCTTCCAGCCGAGTCGTGTAGTAACTCTCGTAACCCGAACGACCAGCGACGCACGCGGCGAAGAGGCAACGGTTCCTTACTGGAAATGGATTTATTACTAGAAAACCGAATTATATGAATTTCTATTAGGAATACCGTACTAAAAGCCCTGATGATATGGTCCGGGTTGTCATATTATCGTGTTTCTATATGTTATACAATACCGACTATGAAATAACTCTTGAAATTATGACCTACTTGTCTGTATGTGTCATATTACTTCAGTGTCATAAGACACTGATGTCTTATGATCCCGTGGGTTAATTAAACCCTCATGTCTCATATGACCCTATGTGTTATATGACCCCGTGTGTTATATGACCCCATGTGTTTTACGACCCCATGTGTTATATGAACCCATGTGTTATATGACCCCATGTATTATATGACCCTGTGTATTACATGATAGTACTTAAAGCCAGAGAGGTATGTAAGGAAAGAACCTGCTGGAACTCTGTACTCTTTGCCTACCCCGCAAGGGAACTGGCGTGATAGAAGACCGTCCTTGTTTAAGGTACTGGCCGACAGGACTAATTGACAGGGAAAAGCTTCAATGACCCACGCCTTACAGACAATTAATAAAGTTGAAAATTGATTTGGTCTCTTGCTATTTGGGAGAATTCGAAAGTCACAGTATACCATATATTATATCAATATCATCACGCCAGATCCCTTGTAGGGTAAGCAGAGAGTACAGAGTTCCAACAGTTTCTTTCCTTACAGACCTCTCTGGCTTCCTCCACTCTCATAGTTCGCCTCATACACGCACGCCGGTTACGGAGACTCTTTAACTTGTCCTTTAGATAAGACTCGCTCTATTTGGTCATGGTAAGATTGTCTAGGTCTTTGCCGGTACCTACGACCTTCCACTTTCGCATTGTATATTTGTTTTGTTTTCTTTCTCCTGTCATTCTTTCTATATGCCCGAACCAACGGAGCATACCCTTTCTCATCTTAACACCGATACTATCTTTCAAATATTATACTGCATGAAATCTGATAACCACGTCATCGCATCGGATGTTTCTGTTATGATAGTGCTGATATTTGGAAATAAATAAATAAGATAATTATATTATTATCCCGCTGAGATTCACGGGCTTTACCCGATCCTATGATTTTACGACCGCGGTTTGATTTTGATTTTTAATTTACTATCGTTTCGAGTGCTTTGCAGGGCCAAATTAATATAATTAAATCCAAAACCAAGCATAACACTGCAAGATCTCAGACACCGTGAGCTCATTCTGCGAAAATCGGATAAAAATAAGATTAATAAGTTTGAGAGTGCCCCAGAACAACTATGTATTTCGGACGTCAAACACCTCAGTCCTTCCCGTGACCATGGGTGCTGCAAAGCCGCGATAAAATCCGAAAAATTTTCCTTATTATTAAATTCCTATTAAATTCCGTAATATTCGCGTAAATCAAAAAGCTCAATATTTATAGACATTGCGATCCCACTGTTGAACAAAGGCCTCTCTCCACCTTTTCCACTCAAACTTAAATCTTTTTTATCTATCTATCTAAAAAGGAAGCAAAGAAAGAAAAATATATTTATTTTCTGGTGAAACCAGGGCCACACACAACATTACAAAATGTTATTAATAATAAAAGCAATAATATTACCCAAGTCTCGCTAGCAAAAAGGGACCCTCATTTAGCAATATGCAGTGATAAGGCAATAATATTACTCTAACACAGCGCTGGTTTTTAATGAGGCCCCAAGTAATGTGCCGACATTGAGCCAGAATATAGTAAAAGAAAAAAAACAGTATCCTTGTCCACAGCTCACAGCACGCTGCGAGCGCGACATTCGGCTGCCATACCGGGCATGAGCCGCGCACGACGGGAGCCGCGAGGCGGACACTGAAAATTATCTTATACAGTCTACAAAACTTAATTCCCAAGTTTTATGAACCGTGCCATACTTATATTAAATTTTATTATGTATTCAAAAAGTGAGGAGAAACATTACATTTAAATGTGAGACGCACCATAATACCTTATAGCAAACTAATGAACAGATGAAAAATAAAATTACGCAATACAAATATCGAGATGCCAGGAGACTAAAACAATACCATCTCTCTATATATCATCATGCCATATCCCTTGCGGGGTAAGCAGAGAGTACAGAGTTCTAACAATTTACTTCCTTACATACCTTTCCTCAAAACATATAAATTGTATAAAGGCTGCGGAGCAGACAAATTCATATTTACATTTTTTATCTTACTAATCTACGACTGGATCGAAACGCGGCTTTCACTGAGAAGTCTGTCTGTCTGTCGAAGGGTATGAACCATCATAACGCAAAAACTACCAGGCGGATTTTGATGAAACTTTGCATGCGGATACCTTACAGTGTTGGCTAACATATTATATAGTATTTATCTCGGAAAATCAAAAGCTTTTTCCTGAAAAGACGAAAATAATCGGACATTGGATTTGTAAAAATACACTTTACTCCAAAGCAGTTTGATAGATTTTAATAAAATTTTGTGAAATTGTTGCCTGTACTAAAGATCACAAACAACTCTGTATACTTATATTTACGAGAGATTTTGATAAGTCATTCATTGTTCAAAACAACTTGGCTATTAAATTGTCGGGGGATAAACCATTTATAAATATAATAATATCAGCATTTACAGTCCCACTGCTGGGCAAAGGCCTTTCTCAAAAATCGGGGTGAATGAGATAAGGTATCACTCCACCTAGCGGAGCCATTTCAGAGGCAGATTTGTGCAAACCTGCTGTTGGAACTTATCAAGCCGCCTACGAGGCTTTCATCTCGGCTTAACTGAAGCGCGGAGAAGCTCGAATATTAAAATTGCACAAACGGTCACCCACCTTGTTGATCGACAAGAACACTGGGGTCACAAACCACTACCATTTATTATGTTATTATTAAGATAGCATACTCCTTCGCTCAGCAGTACCAACAAAACTTCTATACGTGTCTCGGCTACACTACACCACTAAAGCCGAGGACATTGCGGAGTACGCCCGTAAGAAGATTTTCTACACTATGAGGGTCGAGAAGCTGAACTCGCAAAACAATGTCATTGTTGTGCGAGTTCCCACCACCAAGCTGGAGACCTTCATAAGCGAGGAGTTCTGGCCGAAGGGTGTCGTTTTCAGAAGATTTTTTGGGAGACTGAGAAACACCCCTGCAGAGCGCAACATATCGCCGGCAACACATGTTACTTAGTTTATAACTTTTTACATATTATATGTCTGCTAGTCTGTAAGGTATATATTCTATGGGCCTGTAATTGAACAAAATTATTTTTGTAAAATTTCCGTTAGTTTAATGTGTAAAAAGGGCACTTACCTCTGTTTTTCCTGGTCCCACATTTCGGTTGTGTCACTCACCCACGGGTTGGGCCACTCGGGGGGCGTCAGAAACGCATCGTACTCAGCGTACTGCTCGCAGTACGCTATGAACCTGCGGTCAACCAGACAATAGCATTATCTTTGAATTTTCTATCTATCTATCTATCTATATCATCACGTCAGATCTCTTGCAGGTAGACAGAGAGTACAGAGTTCCAACAGGTTATTTCCTTACATACCTCTCTCGCTTGCTCCAATCTCATAGTTCGTCTCATACACGCTCGCCGGTTACGGAGACTCTTGACTTGCTCTTCAGATAAGACACGGTCTATTTGGTCATGGTAAGATAGTCTAGGTCTTCCCCGCTACCTACATCCTTCCACTTTCGAATTGTATATCTGTTTTGTCATTTTTTCTTCAGACATTCTTACTATATGCCCGAACCAACGGATTTTTGTTACTCAATCACGTACTAAAGCTAAACGGATTTGGATGAAATTTGGCACATAGTGTATTAACACATACGACACTTTTTAACCCGACAAACTGTTAGGAACACACATTTCATATAACCCTGGTGCCATTGGTCCCACAGTGTCGGATGACTCTAGCGACGGCATAAACCCGGTGATTATATTATACAGATATACAATGTGAAAGTGGAAGGATGCAGGTACCGGGGAAGGCCTAGACTATCTTACCACGACCAAATAAACCGAGTCTTATCTGATGGAAAAGTCAAGAGTCTCCGTAACCGGCGAGCGTGTATGAGACGAACTATGAGAGTCGAGGAAGCCAGAGAGGTATGTAAGGAAAGAACCTGTTGGAACTCTGTACTCTCTGCCTACCCCGCAAGGGATCTGGCGTGAGGTTATAGATAGATAGATAGATTATATTATAAAGTGTTTCAGAATGTCATATGACCCCAAAGTCACATGACCTCCGAAGTCGTCACCTACGTGTCTCTATGTATCATTTGAGCTCAATGTCATGTGTACCAGTTAATTTATATAATAGGAGACATATATTATATATAAGAGACACACAAACACTCATGACCCGGTTAAATAACTTCATATTTTATATGACCACCTCTGGCATATGAATACTATTCTTTTTATAAACGTAGCCTCTCCCTAGGATTTATTACTGTGTCGTAGTGTGCGTTTACATACATGAAAATTCACATACACAAATACCCACACCGGAACAAATAATTGTGGATCACACAAAGATTTGTCCCGTGCAGGAAACGAACTCGCGACTATTAGACTCAGTGAGCGGAGCGGCTTAAGCTCTTAACCTCTGCGCTAAATCACCCGTCATCCCTCATGTGATATGACTTGTTTTTATGTTGTTATGGGTCATAAGACCCATAATTGTTATTAACACTCGTTTCATATCACCCCAGTGTCATAAGACAGTTTCTTATGAACCCGTGGCTAATTAACCCTCATGCCTCATATAACCCTGTGTTATATGACAACATGTGTTATATGACCCCATGTGTTATATGCCCCCCTGTGTTATATGACCCCATGTGTTATATGACCCCATGTTTTATATGACCCCATGAGTCATATGACCCCATTTGTCATAAGACTCCATGTGTTATATGGCCCCATGTGTTACATGGCCCCATGTGTCATATGACCCTCTATATATCATATGACCTCCAACGTCATGCTCTATACTTACATATCAGCGACCTTGCTAACTCGTACGTTCCGTCGCTCCAGCCTAGCTCGCAGCATGCTAACATGTCGGCGAGCTTGTTCGATCTGTTGTTCTATACTTATTGTGCTTTTAGGCGGCTCCGGTGTACACGTCACGGTTATTTCAGGCTGGGATGTCTCACCTGAAAAGAAATAGAGGGTTTTCAGGAAGAACGAGAGGACAAGTTTTTAAAAATACCTGTAATAATAATAATGAGTCTGCCTCTACTGATACTATATAATAAGTAACGTACTATTATTCGCTTATATTAAGTGGGTGTACTCAGTACACCTCCGCCCCACTCGCTTGGGGAATATAGGCATGACGGAGTGTGTAGTTATATTAGCTGCAGGTTTTCCTAAAATAATGTATTTGACTGCCTCGTTGGTCTGGTGGCAAAGCACGTCGCTTTGTGATCACGAGGTTCTCGGTTCAAATCCTAGGTCGGACAAATGTAGTTTTTCTAACGAAAAATTCCCAGTATGAGTCCGGAGTCTGGAATTGTGCCCGGCATATGGCAATAGGCTCGCCCCCTATTACATGGGACCTAACATCGTCGGCAAAACGTGGGTGTACTCAGTACAACTCTGCCACCTCCGCTTGGAGAATATAGGCGTGACGGTGTTTTTAATATATTTAAAATAAAAAATTACTGCTCGGCAAAGGCATTCTCTCACCAACCGAGGTGAGATTAGGAGTATGAGCTCTAGCACGCGGAGCCAGGGCGGGGGAAGCAAGCCGTTTAGTCCGCCAGCTCGGCTTAACGACTACCTTAATAGGTTGTAAGGGGGGCTAACGGCTTAACGTGCCGTTGGAACATGCCACAAACGGTCATCCATCTCAGATTGACCGAATCGAATGCTACTTGATAATCGCTAGAACATCGTGTTACAAAAATAGGTATCTATTTATATCATTACGCCAGATCCTCTGGTGAAAAGGTGCTTTCCTTACAGACCTCTCTGGCTTCCTCCACTCTCATAGTTCGTCTCATACAAGCTGGCCGGTTACGGAGACTCTTTTCTTACCCTTCAGATAAGACGCGGTCTTTTTGGTGATGGTAAGATAGTCTAGGTCTTCCCCTATACCTACATCCTTCCACATTCTATGGCAGTGAGAGTTAGGTATGTAATAAGAATGTAAGCAGGATAAATGCGGCCGAAATTAGAGCTCTGCGGAAGATGTGCGGAGTGAAGATGATCGACTGTCTCCGCAACAGCGTAATAAGAAAGGGAGTAGGTATGAAAGATAGTATCGGTGTGAAGATGAGGAAGGGTATGCTCCGTTGGTTCGGGCATATAGAAAGAATGTTTGAAGAAAGAATGACAAAACAGATATAAAAGCAAAAGTGTGGTAATAAAATTTGGTATAGTGCGACAAGGATCTTTTGGCACTTGGATGAGATTGTCAGGTGTAAAATCAGGGTTACCATTTAGTAAAAAAAAAACACCGTCACGCCTATATTACTCAGAGGGGGTGGCAGAGGTGTACTGAGTACACCCACGTTTCGCCGACGATGTTAGGTCCCATGTAATAGGGGGCGCGCCTATTGCCATATACTGGGCACAATTCCAGACTCCGGACTCGTACTGGGAATTTTTCGTCAGAAAAAAATGTAGTTTTTCTCCGTCCGACCTAGGATTTGAACCCAGGACCTCGTGATCACAAAGCGATGCGCTTTGCCACCAGACCAACGAGGCAGTCGAAATTTTCATATTTCAAGCTGCACCATGTAGACGCAGTAATCTATTAAACCAAATTGAATTATAGAACGATATAAAAAAATATCTTAAAACATTCCTACTAATTAAAAAAAAGAATTTTCAGCAGACTTCATAGCCAACGGCCACTCTGCCACTGTCACGCAGTGGCATTTCTCTTGATGACAGCGTTAGTTTAGAGTTGGCCACGCGCCAAAAGACCCTTGTCGCAATTTAAGAGACGTTCTCACCATTCTCTTTGACAGCATTCTCTGCGTTCTTCTTCTGTATCTCTTCTTCACTCTCCTGCGGGTTCGTGATTGTTACTATTGGATTGTTCTGGAATTAAAACAAAAAATATTATTACATATGTATCAAGTCAAGAGTCTCCGTAACCGGCGAGCGTGTATGAGACGAACTATGAGAGTGGAGGAAGCCAGAGAGGTATGTAGGGAAAGAGCCTGTTGGAACTCTGTACTCTCTGCCTACCCCGCGAGGGAGCTGGCGGGATAATAATAATCTTAGATAGATAATAATTTAACACACGGTCACGCCTATATTCCCCAAGCGGGGATGGCAGAGGTGTACTGAGTACACCCACGTTTCGTCGACGATGTTAGGTCCCATGTAATAGGGGGCGAGCCTATTGCCATATACCGGGCACAATTCCAGACTCGGGACTTGTACTGGTAAGTTTTCGTTAGAAAAACTACACTTGTCCGACCTGGGATTTGAAGCCAGGTCCTCGTGATGACAAAGCGATGCGCTTTGCCACAAGACCAACGAGGCACTCAAATAAATTTTATCA
Organism: Phalera bucephala; assembly: GCA_905147815.2. NCBI lineage: Eukaryota > Metazoa > Arthropoda > Insecta > Lepidoptera > Notodontidae > Phalera > Phalera bucephala. The sequence goes on along the minus strand of LR990637.1, from coordinate 9,740,406 downwards.
TTTCCTAAAAAACTACAATATGAAATAAGAAGAAACTTATTTACAAGAAATTTACTATAATTATTTTTTGTTTTTAAGTAAATTCTATTAATTAGTTCTTAAGCAATAATAATATCAGCCTATACTGCCTACTGCTGGACAAAGGCCTTCTCTCACAAATCGAGGTGAGAGAGATTAGGTCATACCCCACCACGCGGACCCAGTGCGGTGCGGTGTAGGCAGGCCACCTGCTGTTGAAACCGGTTGACGTTACGATATTTGGGGGGAGGGCCTTTGTCCTGAAGTGGACGGCTTTCAATGATGATGATCGGACGATTTAGCGCATTGGTGAAGAGCTTACGCCGCATCACGAATCGAATCGTCGCGGGTTCGTGCCCGCACGGGACAAATCTTTGTGTGACCTCCAATTTTTCGTTTCGGTCTGGGTATTTGTGTGTGTGAGTTTTCATGTTTGTAAACGCACCCACGACACAGGAATACATCCCAGTGTGGGGTCACGCTTTTTTTTAAAGAAAAGAATGCGGAGTTGAGAGCTGGGTATGCAAGAAGGAGAATGAAAGTAGGATAAATACGGTAGAAATGCGAGCTCTGCGGAAGATGTGCGGAGTGAAGCTGACCAACCGTCTCCGCAACAGCGTAATAAGAAAGCGAGTAGGTATGAAAGAAAGTATCGGTGTAAAGATGAGAAAAGGTATGCTCCGTTAGAATGACAAAACAGATATACATTGCGAAAGTGGAAGGATGTAGGTACCGGGGAAGACCTAGACTATCTTACCATGACCAAACAGACAGAGTCCTATCTGAAGGCCAAGTCATGAGTCTCCGTAACCGGCGAGCGTGTATGATACGAACTATGAGAGTGGAGAAAGCCAGAGAGGTATATAAGGAAAGAAACTGATGGAACTCTGTACTCTCTGCCTACCCCGCAAGGGATCTGATACAGATAGATAGAAAAAAGAATGATTGATTGTAATAAACTTACCTTAAGGTTGTGTTGCAGAATCAGCTCTTGGCATTGACGCAGTCTTTTGGCCTTCAGAGCGTTGATCCGAGAGAGCTTCTTAGGGTCCATCTCCGTAGTATTCACACAGCCTGGCTGATAACAAAATAATACAGGATTATATGACTTATATGACTTACGGGGCCGAGACGTGGCCACTCACAGTAGGACTAGTCCACAAATTCAAAGTCGCACAGCGGGTTATGGAGCGAGCTATGCTCGGCGTCTCTTTGAAGGATAAAATTCGTAACGAGGTAATCCGACAAAGAACCAAAGTTACCGACATAGCTCGCAGACTCAGTAAGCTTAAGTGGCAATGGGCTGGTCACATCTGCAGAAGGACCGACGGCCGATGGAGCAAGCGTGTCCTAGAGTGGAGACCGCGACTTGGTAAGCGTAAGATAGGACGGCCCCCAGCTAGATGGACCGACGACCTCAAAAAGGTCGCTGGGACAGACTGGATGCGGAAGGCGGAGGACCGTGTGCAATGGCGCGTGTTAGGAGAGGCCTATGTCCAGCAGTGGACTGCGATAGGCTGATTGATTGATTGACAATAATAATAATAATAGTCCGGGTCTTATCTGAAGGGCAAGTAAAGAGTCTCCGTAACCGGCGAGTGTGTATGAGATGAACTATGAGAGTGAAGGAAGCCAGAGAGGTATGTAAGGAAAGAACCTGTTGGAACTCTGTACTCTCTGCCTACCCCGCGAGGGAGCTGGCGTGATGATATAGATAGATAGGTAGATAATAATAATAATCGTTCCTACGTCGATGTACTCCAGGGGTGGAAGTGTTAAAGGGCATAACGCCGCGAGTAACTCCGGAGAAAGCGCAGCACACCTCTCGATACCCCTAAGCCGCTCACATCGGTGTCGCCCTCAGTTGTCCGTCAACCGTTTGAGGGCCCATCTATGGCCCTCTTGACAATGTCATGGTCTTGGATCCTTGTAGCACTACAGATCACTAACAGATTCTTACCATAGGTCTGTGGACGTCCCAAAACGCTCGCTCCTGGCTATCCAGAACTTTCCGTTCGAGCTTATCTCGTTTTTTATCAACCTGAAGCAAAAAAAAAAAAAAGGAGCACTAGTATCTGCCCGCGACTTCGCCCGCGTTGAATTTAGACAGGAATCTAACATATTTCCGGGATAAAAGTATCCAAGTAATTAATTTCTTTTTCAAAACAAACGTAGTCCCACACTAGGATTTATTCCTGTGTCGTGGGTGCGTTTACAAACATGAAAATTCACATACACGAATACCCAGACCGGGACAAATAATTGTGGGTCACACAAAGATTTGTCCCGTGCGGGAATCGAACCCGCGACTTTTAGACCCAGTGTCCTGACCAGCTTAAGCTGTTAACCTCTGAGCTAAATCGTTGGCCGATGTGTGTGCAAAAGGACATTGTTCTGCGCCCATCCATGATTTGCCCCAGAACCAACAGCAATGAAAAAATACTTGTATGATTTCAAATCACCCATAAATTCTGTTAAGGCATTTATTATTAAACGGACAAGCGGGGGAATCGCAATATTACACAAAAGATATTAGATTTTGAGGTTATAATTCGGTAGCCATACGTATGAGGTTATATTGTGTGTTGACATTCGGTAAAAATGTCGGCGACTTCTATATAAGTACTCTCAATACTTTGAAATATTCGTTTTAGATTGCAAATTGTCTTTTAGATACGGATATTTGCCATTATTTTAATAAAATAGATTCGCGGGTTCGACACCCACGACTCAGGAATAAATCGTAGTAGGGGCTCCGTTTTAAAAAAATAAACTTAAATAATTTATTTTGTATAAGCCGTGCGGGGGCGCTCACAAATAGTCAATTTACATTTTTTTAATCTAATTAAACTACTAATCTACCACCGGATCAGAACACCGCCTTCACTTAGAAGATCCGGCGAAGAAACTCAGCTGGCTAGTCTTTTTCATTTACTTCTCTTACTTTCCTTTTTTTTAATCATATTGGGAGGATACAATGTTTAGGATACAATTAAATAGTTTATGACCTAGCTCCAGATGCCTTACGATCGAGATATGAATCTAATGTTATCTGTAAAGAGCGTCTAAAGGATTCCAGATGGACCAGTCCCCACAAGCAGCACGTTCACGAGTATGACTGCTGAATATTGCTGAATAGTAAAGGCTACTAAATTATAACCTCAAAATCTAATACTCTTTTTGCAATATTGCGATTCCCCCGCTTGTCCGTTTAATAATAAATGCATGAAGATAATTTGCAGGGAGAGTTTTGGCGGGAAGCCGAAGAGTGATGTTGTCAATTTGTTTTAATTTCCAAAACTTGTGTTATATCGACTAACAATGTGTAATGTTGGTGGAATATTAACCATTATGTGTTCTTATATGTGCATGAGTAAAAGTAATTGTAACAAAGTGATAAAACGTGCCTTTTCGACTTCCCTCAAAACGGCCGTTGCAATTGGTATGTAAAGTATCCACCGCTTTACTATCCAGGGTGGGGCACTTCATTAATTTCATTATCATCGTTGTCATCAAATTCATCGGGGAGTCGAATTAATTTAAACAAACACGATCATATATCTCACTGGACACTGGCAAAATACACTTATAATTAGTGTGAAGCCATAACTTGGAGAAGAAGAAGAAGATAATTTGCAGGTAACTTGAAATCATACAAGTATTTTTTCATTGCTGTTGGTTCTGGGGCAAATCATGTATGGGCGCAGAACAATATACTTTGAATCAAAAAAGCCAGTACAATATGTACATACCTTGCTCTGCGCCTCTGCCTGCATAAATATGAACTCCCATTTTCTACTAAACATTTTCTGGAGTCTAGCTAAAGATTCCGCCTCATAGTCCGCTAGTTCTAATCTCGCTTTGTTTTGCATCGTCCGCTTACAGAGATACACCGCTGTAAAGAAATTATAATATTAATAATCTGTGTGAAAATTCACATACACAAATAATATTAGCCCTGTTAAGAAACTGTCCCACTGTTGGGCACGGGCCTCCTCTCAAACTGAGAGGGTACAGGCCATAGTCCACCACGCTGGCCCAGTGCGGGTTGGCGTACTTCACAAATCTTTGAGAAACTCTTAGTCATGCAGGTTTCCTCACGATGTTTTCCTTCACCGTTAAAGCAAGTAATAGTTAATTTTTAATACGCACATGCTTTCGAAAAGACAGAGGTGCGTGCCTGGGTTTGAACCCGAGACCTTTGACTTTGCAGTCCAACGGTCTAACCACTAGGCTATCAGTGAGATATCGCATGTATTTATTTATTCGTTAAACGCGCGGTTTCTAAACCGAAAAGCGACGCGTGACGTTGACTCGCTTTAAATTTTTTTTTAAAAAGTCACTTCAATTTACTTCAGACTAAAACCTCACCGGGGGTACGGGGGAGTTAAAAAGTTGGTAAAAGCACCACGTGATTAATGGACGACGAATATGTCCGTCCTAGGATTTGGACCAATTAATGTTCACAAATAAATATATTATATTATCTACACTAACACACAGGGCTTCGACACTCGAAGCAATTTCTTTTCGGATGGTGTGAGAGCGACAGCAAGAGACTACTGAAATACAGTAGACTACAACTAAGGCAAATAACGGGAGCATTCACAGGCCACTATGGCACGAGAGAACATCTACACAAGATGAACCTATGCGGCGACGTGGTATGCAGGAGCTGTGGTACAGAAACTGAAACCATGAAGCACGTCCTCTGTCACTGCGACGCTCTGGCTGCGCGGCGAATGGAACTGCTGGGATTGGCCTATCCAAACCCAGAAGAATTACGGCTCTGTCCCCCTGCTGGAATCTACAACCTGATACAGGGAGTATTCGACACTTCAGGTACTTAAGAGCATCAGGGCAAGGACAGCACATAAGATCCCATCGGGTCGAAGTGCGCCAGAGGTCTCCTCGGTCCGGTAAGCCAACATTAAGATAAGATAAGATACACTAATATAGTAAAGAGGAAAGATTTGTATTTTTGTGTTTGTAACGAATAAAGTCTGAAACTACTGAACCGAATTTGATGATTCTTTCACCATTAGAAAGCTTATTTTTTTAGAAGTAATATAGCCTATATAACATAGACCCGGTAGGTGGCGCTGTTGTCGACCGAGTACGAACTCGCGGAAATTGCTCGTTATTAATATAAATAAAATACCATAATCAGTGTTCTCCGGCTCCCATTGATTCGAAGGCCAGAAGTATGGAGTTTGAAATCTGCAAAAAAAGGATGAGAATTCATAAATCTAACGTAATTATATAAATATTAAACACCGTCACGCCTATATTCCCCAAGCGGGGGTGGCAGATGTGTACCGAGTACACCCACTATTCGCCGACGGTGTTAGGTCCCACGTAAAAGGGGGCGAGCCTATTGCCATATACCGGGCGAAATTCCAGACTCCGGACGGATTATGGGAATTTTTCGATAGAGAAACTACATTTGTCCGACCTAGGATTAGAACTCACGACTTCGTGATCGCAAAGCGCATCATTCGCGACTCGACCAACGAGGCTGTCTTTACAATTATTATAACATAAACATAAATAAACATCGTCACGCCTATATTCCCCAGAGGGGTTGGCAGAGGTGTACTGAGTACACCCACGTTTCGCCGACAATGTTAGGTCCCATGTAATAGGGGGCGAGCCTATTGCCATATACCGGGCACAATTCCATACTCCGGATGCGCTTTGCCACCAGACCAAGTTATAGAAATAACAAAAATAAAATAGAAATAATTATTATTTCAATAAAATAGAAATAATTATTATTTATTTATTTCTATGTTATAGCACTAGTGCACTGTAATACCGTTATAAACAACTCGAGAAACACCCTATTATTTATTCCTGTGTCGTGGGTGCGTTACCAAACATGAAAATTCGCATACACAAATACCCAGACCGGAACTAATAATTGTGGATCACACAAAGATTTGTTCCGTGCGGGCACGAACCCGCGAATATTAGTCACAGTGGGAGCGGCTTAAGCTCTTAACCACTGCGCTAAATCGTCCGTCATACCACAAATATTTGATTTGGTCTGGCTGTTTGAGTATGTGAGTTTCGTATTCGTGAACGCACCCACGACACAGGAATAAATCCTAATGTGGGGCGAGCGTGCCCCGCTGTTATCAAGGCACCATTAAATTTTGTTCAGCATAGCACGACTTCGACATTGACTTTGGATTTCTCTATTTCAATTCACGATTTAAGATCGTTTAGCATTAAAACACCGACGCCGGGGAAGGCCTAGAAAGAGATGGCGCGACAACCTTGACGCCTACGAGAGGAGATGGTCTGATATGGCCAAGGATCGGGTTAGGTGGAGAATCATGGGAGAGACGTTTGCCCAGCAGTGGGACGAAAGAGGTTAAAAAAAGAAAGAAAGAAAGCATTAAAATTATTTTTAGTTGTTTGACTTCTTCTTCAGCCGAAAAACGTCCACTGCAGGACAAAGGCCTCATCTAAAGACCGCCACAACGACGGGCTTGGTGCTGTACGCATCCAACTTCTACCCGCGACCTTCACCAGGTCATCGGTCCATCTTGTAGGGGGCCTACCCACTCCACGTCTCCCGGTACGTGGTCGCCATTCGAGAACCTTTCTGCCCCAACGGCCGTCAGTTCTACGAGCGGTGTTTGACTTAGCATCATGAAATTCGGCAAGAAAAAATGTTTCATCTGTCTGGCTGTTACAAAATATGTTACAATTTCGGCCAATCCGTAACTAAACATTAGTTTCAGCTTCTGCAATAACCGTAACCGGAAATCGGTGTCTGTTTCGTCCAAAACCGAAGACACAATTCCGTTTCAATTTCGGCCAAAACCGAAAACAAAATTCAGTTTCAATTTCGGCCAAAACCGAAATTAAAGAAAGAAAGAAAGAAAAGTAATTTATTTTGTGCTCACACAACTAAACACAAAAGAATGAAATGCATAACAAATGTAATTAAAATGACTAAAGAGTAACAATAAAAATGGTAGAAATGCAAAGCAGTGATTGTGTGAGACCCAAAATTGGTCCCTGCCTCAGCTAATGCCGCAGCTGTATTATGCTGCAGCGCTGATCTTCCGGCAGCGCCATATTTCGGTAACATCACGGGCGGTCTCACATTAGATATATTTATTAAAGTCTAAAACTACTAAGGCATATATATATAAAAAACGCTCGAGCAACCGAGGGGTTAACAAACTAGAATGAAAATAAGAAAAATAAGAAAAATTGCCCTGTGTAAACCTAATCCTCCAAAGATCTTTTCAAAAAATATATATTTATAGTCTGTGGACAATTTGTAGTTTTTTATGTTTTTTTTTTATTTGGTAATTGGCAGCACTGTTTCGTGTTGCTGTCAATCAATGTCAATCCAAGGTGTGCCCAAGCAAAATGGCGCGTACGACGTGGGAAATCGATAAAACGATAAATCGAAAATTCGGTTACTGTTTAAGTTTCGGACGGAAACTTACCTGTAATATGTGTTGTCATTCTTCACGGTAAGGCAATGGTCATCAATAGGGAACAGGTAGCCATGCGCAGCCAAGAGGTGTGCCAGGTGCTGTGCCTCCCAAGACTCTTCGAGATGAAGGTGGCGCGTCAGCCAGGCCACCAGGTCGGAGCCGGTGAACACCTGGTGGAAGAAATAGAAGAAAAACATTAAGATGAAAGGGCGAATGAAGAGTCTAAGGCACCGCCTTAGGAATGTGGAACAGTTACAGTTTAGTGGTATAACGCTCTACGCTGGCTTTTAGACAAACTTCCAACTTTTACAGTTTTTTTTTTACTAGTACGAATAGTATGTCGATATTTCAAGGGCGAGTATAGTCTCCGTAACCAGCGAGCGTGTATGAGACGAATTATGGGAGTGGAGAAAGCCAGAGAGGTATGTAAGGAAAGAACTTGTCGGAATTCTGTACTCTCTGCCTAGCCCGCAAGGGTTCTGGCGTGATGATATAGATAGATACAAGTGTAATTTCCGCGACGAAACCAATCTAGAGCCTGTATAATATATTGTAAGACGAGAGTTTTAGGGCAACACTCGCAAGATGGCGTTATTCAAGCCCAACCAATCAGAGGCCGTTACGTCGCGAGTGGTAGTGAGTGGAGGGGGCACCACTGCTATCTATCAGCCTCGCCATTTCTCTCGACTCACTTTTGCTCGGGACTTCGCGGTGTACGGACGCATCACTTGTATTTTTAAGCTAAGTTTAATCATAAGCTATTTTCGTTATAAATCAACATTATTGTTCCAGTTTTCTTTTGCCGTTGGTCTGGTGGCAAAGCGCATCGCTTTGTGATCACGAGGTCCTGGGTTCAAATCCTAGGTCGGACAAATGTAATTTTCTAACGAAAAATTCCCAGTATGAGTCCGGAGTCTGGGATTGTGCCCGGTATATGGCAATAGGCCCCCTATTACATGGGACCTAACATCGTCGGCGAAACGTGGGTGTACTCAGTACACCTCTGCCACTCCCTCTGGGGAATATAGGCGTGACGGTGTTTTTTCTTTTAAATAAATTGTCTGCCCCGAATACATTGGTACTAAAAAATCTAATTTTGTTCTGATTCCTGAAAATATCTTATATACTTACTGAAGGTATCTTAGTCATGAAACTTTTGACTGTTCTCACTGGTACTCCAGTATTCTCATCCTGCATTTTATCAATGATGGCTTCCATCTGTAAATATATAAAATTTTAACCAGCTGTCACACCATTATCAGCCGAAGATGTCCACTGCTCAACAACGGCCTTCCTCAAAGCTCGCCTGAACGACCTGCTACATGCTTGCACCTTGTGGACTACTATTAAACGAACTAGTTCCAGTGCCGCATTTACCAGCAGCCTGAGTAGACTGGAGCCTAGGGCGGCAAAGGACATTGTTCTGCGCCCATACATGATTTGCCCCAGAACCAACAGCAATGAAAAAATACTTGTATGATTTCAAATCACCCATAAATTCTGTTAAGGCATTTATTATTAAATGGACAAGCGGGGGAATCGCACTATTGCACAAAAAGTATTAGATTGACATATGAGGTTATACTGTATGAATAAAGATATCGGCGACTTCGATATAAGTACTTACAATACTGTTACGTTTGCGGGGTAATTAAATGCCGAATAACGTGCGAAGTAGAAAACAGTACGTAGAATGCAAATACACACGCGAACTAATCACACACTAGTACTACTCTCGTTAGTACCCAAATACTGCATCCAAGTCGCTGAGTTACTCGTAGTATCCGTATATCGTTGCTGAAGTCCCTGGTGTATCCCACTTAGATCGCTTGTTCTCCGATTTGATCACTATCGCTTCCGAGAAGAGACTGTCCGTCCCCGCGCTCGGTGTTCCTTTTATATTCGTATGAAAGTTCCGGAACGGACGAACCCTCTAAGTACATCGATAGAAGTACATCAAACAATAGCCAGTGCGGCTCACAAAGCGGTATTATTATTACATAACTATTTGTATGTGAACAAATAGGTACTTGCACACCGCGCCCGTGCGCCAGCGATAATTAAAGGGGTGGAACCTTCCAGACGTTTCAGCACTTAAGCGCGGATTCTAGATCTTTCTATACAGATCGCTTGGGGACCTAAGTGTGTGTAATGCATTTTAAAATTAACATTTCCCGATAAGGGGTTTAGAGATATCGGGGTGTACTGAAGACGTAACAATACTTTGAAATATTCGTTTTAGATTGCAAATTGTCCGTTAGATACGTATATTTGCCATCGTTTTGATAAAATAGATAAATAATGATCATCATCATCATCATCATCTCAGCCTATACTTGTCCACTGCTGAACATAGGCCTCCCCAATCGCTTTCCAGCGTAACCGGTCCGATGCCACCTGCATCCAACGACTTCCTGCGATTTTCACAAGATCGTCGGTCCATCTGGCAGGCGGTCGTCCCACACTGCGCTTGCCAATACGTGGTCTCCACTCTAGAATCTTTCTGCCCCAACGCCCGTCCGATCTACGCGCTATGTGGTCCGCCCATTGCCACTTCAGCTTGCTAATCTTAACGGCTATGTCGGTGACCTTGGTTCTTCTACGAATCTCCTCATTCCTGATTCGATCGCGTAGAGAAACGCCGAGCATAGCTCTCTCCATAGCTCGCTGAGCAACTCTGAGCTTTTTTATGAGACCTATAGTAAGAGACCACGTCTCTGATCCATATATCATCACTGGTAACACACACTGACTAAAAACTTTAGTCTTAAGGCACTGAGGTATTTTGGATGAGAAGATGTTGCGCAGTTTCCCGAACGCTGCCCAGCCGAGTTGGATTCGTCGATTGACCTCTCTCTCAAAGTTGGACCTACCTAACCGGACTACCTGTCCCAGGTAAATGTATTCGTCGACAACTTCAAGAGTAGAGTTCCCAACGGTGAGTGCGGTGGGTACGACATGGACGTTACACATTATTTTCGTTTTGTCCATGTTCATTTTAAGACCCACTTGTTGAGATACTCTGTTTAGGTCACCGAGCATTCGTCCTAGATCTTCCAGCGACTCCGCCACGACCACAATGTCGTCGGCAAATCGAAGGTGAGTGATGTATTCGCCATTGATGTTGATGCCAAGTCCTTGCCATTCCAAGAGCTTGAAGGCGTCCTCTAAGGTGGCCGTAAACAGTTTCGGAGAAATGACGTCTCCCTGCCTTACTCCTCTTTTTATGGGGATCGCCTTCGTGCAATGCCCCTGTACTCGGACTGACATGGTGGCGTTATTATACAAGCACTTCAACACTTCAATGTACCGATAGTCAATGCGGCATCGCTGGAGAGATCTAAGAACCGCCCAAGTCTCGATCGAATCGAAGGCTTTCTCATAGTCCACAAACGCCAAGCATAGTGGCCGATTATACTCCTCGGTCTTCTGTATAATCTGCCGCAGCGTATGTATGTGGTCTATGGTACTAAAGCCTTTCCGGAAACCGGCTTGTTCGGGAGGCTGGAAGTCATCAAGCCTGCGTTCGAGACGATTCGTGATGACTCTCGAAAACAACTTATAAACATGGCTCAGCAGTGTGATGGGCCTATAATTCTTCAGTAAAGTGTTATCACCTTTCTTGAAAAACAGTACCACCACTCCCCTGTTCCATGCTTCCGGCGTTTTCTCTTCGAGCAAGACGGAATTAAACAGCCTCTGAAGGACTTTAAGTACCGGCGTTCCGCCCGCTTTCAGAAGCTCTGCGGTAATTCCGTCTTCGCCTGGTGCTTTGTTATTTTTGAGTTGTTTGAGAGCCATCGTAATCTCGTACAGGCTGATGTCCGGGATATCTTCAGTGTAGTGTCGGGTTAGCTTGGCTCTTGGGTCTTTTACCAAGTCAACAACAGGTTCAGCTACTGAGGTGTACAACTGCCCATAGAACCTCTCTATCTCCCTGAGCACCTCTGACCTATTCGACGTTACGTTTCCGTCCTCCGTCTTCAGCTTCGTCAACTGGCTTTGCCCAATAGACGCGTCTCTTGCGAACACTTTGGAGCCCTTGTTCTGTGCTATGGTCTCCTCAATACGCCTTGTATTGAAGGACCGTAAATCGTGACGCAAGGACTTCAGTATCTGTCCATTGAGCTGCCTATAGGACTTAGCATCATCGGAGGTTTGGAGCGTCATGGAACGTCGCTCAGCCATGAGATTTCGGGTGGAGTTAGATAGTTTTTGAGGTCTATTTTTACGGTGGGGCTTATAATACTTGGACCCGACCGTATGGACAGTCTCTACCAGCCTGTTGTTGATTTCGTCCACTGATGCGCTGCTGTCTAGCAATTCGAAGCGGTTTGCCAATTCGAGTTGAAAGTTCTCGGGGTTTTGGATGTGTGCATAAGAAGGTCGGAGCGTAGACTTCATCAGACGCGATCTTTCCATTTTGACATTAATATTTAATGTGCCTCTGACCATTCGGTGATCACTGCCGGTTTTTACCCTGTGAATCACGGAGACATCATTAAATATTTGTCGCCTGGTGCTCATGATGAAGTCTATCTCATTTTTTGTGGAACCATCAGGGCTCATCCAGGTCCATTTTCTATGAGGCGGCTTCCGGAAGAAAGAGTTCATCATAAAGAGTCCCTCCTTCTCCAGATATTCGGCCAGCCTCTGACCCCTGGGGTTGCGCTGCCCATATCCAAATTGCCCCACTCTCAACTCATCATCGCCCCGTTTGCCCAGCCGCGCATTGAAGTCACCCATAACCAGTGTAAAGTGTGCTTTGGAAGTATGTATGGCTCTACTAATGTCCTCATACATTACTTCGACGTCATCATCTGAGTATGCCGAGGTCGGTGCGTAGACCTGTATGACCTTCAGCGAATATCTTTTGGATATTCTGAGTATCAGGTACGCTACCCTGCTCGACACACTAGTGATGGACACAATGTTGTCTATGAGTGACTTGTGGACGATAAATCCGACACCACCTTGGGACTGCTGTTCACCCTCCCGGTAGTAAAACAAGTTGCCGGATTTTAAGGTTATCGTGTCCTCGCCCTTTCTTCGGACCTCCGATAAACCAACAATATTCCACCGCAACTTGTTTATCTCTTCTTCCAGCTCAACAAGCTTCTCATCTGTCCTTAACGTGCGTGCATTGTATGTCACCAGGGCCAATTTTCGATGTTGGTGGTAGCCGAATCTCTGCCGGAGATTCTTAGCACCCCTTGTCCTGTCGTTACCATAGCTGCTACCGTGGCCAGGACGAACAGGACCGCCGGGGACTAGGGGCCTGGTTTTATTCTTATCTTCCATTAATAAATTGGGGGTGTTTGCCATACTCGCCACGCTTGGCAGGCGGGTTGGCGAGCGCAGTTTTTGATGGTAGAAGTGTTAAGGGAACGCTGCTGCCCATTCCCTAGTTTTCCCTTAGTCGCCTTGTACGACACCCGATGGGATGAGATGGGTTGGTCCTATTCTAAGCCGGGAACCACGCGGCAAATAAATAATGATGGCATGAGTCAAATGTTTGTTGGTTCTGGGGCAATTTTCGACAATGTCCTTTATTATTTCCTAAATTACTACACTATCAATTAAAAAACTGCTTTACTTTCGTTTGGGACAGCGAGAGCTGAGTATGTAAGAAGGAGAATGAAAGTAGGATAAATGCCGTCGACGTGGAAGCTCTGCGGAAGATGTGCGGAGTGACGCTGACAGACCGTATTCGCAACAGCGTAGTAAGAAAACGAGTAGGTATGTAAGATATTATCGGTATAAAGACGAGAAAGGGTATGCTCCGTTGGTTCGGGTATATAGCAAGAATGTCAGAAGAATGAATAACAAAACAGATATACAATGCGAAAGTGGAAGGATATAGGTACCGGGGAAGACCTAGACTATCTTACCACGACCAAATAGACAGTCTTATCTGAAAGACAAGTCAAGAGTCTCCGTAACCGGCGAGCGTGTTCGAAATCGAACTATGCGAGTGGAGGAAGCCGGAGAGTTATGAAAGAACCTGTAGGAACTCTGTACTCTCTGCCTACCCCACAAGGGATCTGGCGTGATGATATAGATAAAATAAAATGAATGAAGGCCTATCTGCCCAGCTAAGCGCAGTGGTCGTTAATTACCTTCTTGTAGACGAGGTAGTTGGGTGACTCCTCCGGCGAGGGTATGGTGGACATTAAAGCCTGCACGCTGGGAGGGAGACTCGACACCATCGACTCCTTCTTGTCTTTCTCTTTCTCCTCTTTTATACATTTCGAGCTGTCTCTGGAACACAACGTAATAACAATTTACCATACGGAGTTCTTAGATTTATGTGAATATTTGAAATAATAACTAGTGGTCGCCCATAGGTCGATATTCGACCTACTCTTTCATCGCTTGCTGGTTATGTTTGACATTCAGTAAGACTATAGACAAATAATATTAAAGACAAACATCAATTTGACGTGTATTGTGTCAAATACGTGGTAGTGTGTGTAATGTTTTCTTCATTAATTTAATGTGTTTTATGCATAATTTTAAAAAAATATTAGCTTTCTGCACTCCTTCTTTATATAAACTATAAGTGTGGGAAATTTCATACTCCTCCGTCCGCGCAATTTTCGTAAAAATGTTTCCAAAGTTTTTGCTTCACGTATATATATATATATATATATATATATATATATATATATATATATATATTATATATTTAGTTTAGTAGGCAGATATCTAATATATATTAATATATAGATATCTGCCTACAGCTGGGCCAAGGCATTCTCTCATGAATAAGTGATTAGAGAGATTAGGTCATACTCCATCACGCGGAGTCAGTGCGAGGGACGCAGGTTTGTGGACAACTGCTGGTGGAACTTAGCAAGCTGAACATAAGGCTTTCAACTTGACTCTACAATTACCAGTATTGTAGCTAAGGTAGGTAAGTTAGCTGAAGGGCAAGTCAAGAGTCTTCGTAACCGGCGAGTGTTTATGAGACGAACTATGAGAGTGGAGGAAGCCAGAGAGGTATGTAAGGAAAGATCCTGTTGGAACTCTGTACTCTCTGCCTACCCCGCGAGGGAGCTGGCGTGATGATATAGATAGATAGATAGATAGATAGGTAGCTAAAGTCCGTCACGCCTATTCCCCAAGCTGGGGTGGCAGAGGTGTACTGAGTATACCCACATTTCGCCGACGATGTAATAGGGTGCGAGCCTTTTGCCATATATTGGGCACAATTCCAGACTCCAGACTCATACTGGGAAGGTTTCGTTAATATCTTCTCTAATTAAAAATCTTTAGTTATTATTCCCGTGTCGTGGGTGCGTTTACAAACATGAAATTTCACATACACAAACACCATAGAATAATAATAATCTAGAAAACGCGGGCGCGCATCGGGTTGAGGCGACAAATAGTACCTGCAAAGCAAGTAGTCACACGTTTACGCGATTAGTGACTCGGCGACCGTCGCGCGGAACAACGTGCTCTACGCGTGTCAAATTAAATTTAATTATGGCGTCTTATGGCCTTCCTACCTGCAACAATTCCGTCCAGCTCAAAAAGAAACAGGATGGGATTACATTTCATTTGTAACTAGTGCAATCGGACATCGTATTATTTAAATATAGAATTAAATGTTTCTATATTTAAATAATACGATGTCCGATTGGTTGTCACCGAATATTATGCGTCCATTTTGTCTGTGTTGCCAATACCGCAGTGTAATTTGGATCTTAGTTGTTATAGTACAGACAGTGTACTTTTATTAATTTGGTGAAATGGATCACACAAAGATTTGTCCCGTGCGGAAATCGAACCCGAGATTACAAGACAGCGGGTGGAGCGGCTTAAGCTCTTAACCACTGCCCTAATTCGTCAGTCATGAAAAAAAAAAACAACTTCAATTATGCTGAATTACTTGCACTGCCCCATTTCCAACATGGCTGAACTTGGTGGTAACCAGGACCAACAGCTTAACATACTATCTGAAGCACGGAGATGCTCGAATATAAAACTGCCACTAACGGTCACCCATCTCCTACCCGAGATGAAAGCTTGGTAACCTTGGTTATCCGTAAGAACACCACAATAGATAAGTTCCAACAGCAGGTGTCCACAAACCTGCCTCCACTGCAACACACTGGGTCTGCGTGGTGGAGTATGACCTAATCTCTCTCACTGAGATTTGTGAGAGAAATCCTTTGCCCAGCAGTGGAACAGACTGATATTATTGTTAATATTGCAATTATAGATAGAATTATATTATAGAAAGAATGTCAGAAGAAAGAATGACAAAACAGATATACAATGTGAAAGCTGAAGGATGTAGGTACCGGGGAAGACCTAGACTATCTTATCTCGACCAAATATGCCGAGTCTTCGTAACCGGCGAGCGTGTATGAGACAAACTACGAGAGTAGAGGAAGCCAGAGAGGTATGTAAGGAAAGAACCTGTTGGAACTCTGTACTCTCTGCCTGCCCGCAAGGGATCCGGCGTGATGATATAGATAGATAGAAACAATAGTCTCATCTCAATCAATTTGTTACCATAATAACTGAACATGCATGTCTTCGTATGCCTTAAAAGGTAAAACATGGAGAAACTATTGTTGTAATTTGACATGATGCCTGTCATCATCATCATCATCATCATCTCAGCCTATACTTGTCCACTGCTGAACATAGGCCTCCCCAATCGCTTTCCAGCGTAACCGGTCCGATGCCACCTGCATCCAACGACTTCCTGCGATTTTCACAAGATCGTCGGTCCATCTGGCAGGCGGTCGTCCCACACTGCGCTTGCCAATACGTGGTCTCCACTCTAGAATCTTTCTGCCCCAACGCCCGTCCGATCTACGCGCTATGTGGCCTGCCCATTGCCACTTCAGCTTGCTAATCTTAACGGCTATGTCGGTGACCTTGGTTCTTCTACGAATCTCCTCATTCCTGATTCGATCGCGTAGAGAAACGCCGAGCATAGCTCTCTCCATAGCTCGCTGAGCAACTCTGAGCTTTTTTATGAGACCTATAGTAAGAGACCACGTCTCTGATCCATATATCATCACTGGTAACACACACTGACTAAAAACTTTAGTCTTAAGGCACTGAGGTATTTTGGATGAGAAGATGTTGCGCAGTTTCCCGAACGCTGCCCAGCCGAGTTGGATTCGTCGATTGACCTCTCTCTCAAAGTTGGACCTACCTAACCGGACTACCTGTCCCAGGTAAATGTATTCGTCGACAACTTCAAGAGTAGAGTTCCCAACGGTGAGTGCGGTGGGTACGACATGGACGTTACACATTATTTTCGTTTTGTCCATGTTCATTTTAAGACCCACTTGTTGAGATACTCTGTTGAGGTCACCGAGCATTCGTCCTAGATCTTCCAGCGACTCCGCCACGACCACAATGTCGTCAGCAAATCGAAGGTGAGTGATGTATTCGCCATTGATGTTGATGCCAAGTCCTTGCCATTCCAAGAGCTTGAAGGCGTCCTCTAAGGTGGCCATAAACAGTTTCGGAGAAATGACGTCTCCCTGCCTTACTCCTCTTTTTATGGGGATCGCCTTCGTGCAATGCCCCTGTACTCGGACTGACATGGTGGCGTTATTATACAAGCACTTCAACACTTCAATGTACCGATAGTCAATGCGGCATCGCTGGAGAGATCTAAGAACCGCCCAAGTCTCGATCGAATCGAAGGCTTTCTCATAGTCCACAAACGCCAAGCATAGTGGCCGATTATACTCCTCGGTCTTCTGTATAATCTGCCGCAGCGTATGTATGTGGTCTATGGTACTAAAGCCTTTCCGGAAACCGGCTTGTTCGGGAGGCTGGAAGTCATCAAGCCTGCGTTCGAGACGATTCGTGATGACTCTCGAAAACAACTTATAAACATGGCTCAGCAGTGTGATGGGCCTATAATTCTTCAGTAAAGTGTTATCACCTTTCTTGAAAAACAGTACCACCACTCTCCTGTTCCATGCTTCCGGCGTTTTCTCTTCGAGCAAGACGGAATTAAACAGCCTCTGAAGGACTTTAAGTACTGGCGTTCCGCCCGCTTTCAGAAGCTCTGCGGTAATTCCGTCTTCGCCTGGTGCTTTGTTATTTTTGAGTTGTTTGAGAGCCATCGTAATCTCGTACAGGCTGATGTCCGGGATATCTTCAGTGTAGTGTCGGGTTAGCTTGGCTCTTGGGTCTTTTACCAAGTCAACAACAGGTTCAGCTACTGAGGTGTACAACTGCCCATAGAACCTCTCTATCTCCCTGAGCACCTCTGACCTATTCGACGTTACGTTTCCGTCCTCCGTCTTCAGCTTCGTCAACTGGCTTTGCCCAATAGACGCGTCTCTTGCGAACACTTTGGAGCCCTTGTTCTGTGCTATGGTCTCCTCAATACGCCTTGTATTGAAGGACCGTAAATCGTGACGCAAGGACTTCAGTATCTGTCCATTGAGCTGCCTATAGGACTTAGCATCATCGGAGGTTTGGAGCGTCATGGAACGTCGCTCAGCCATGAGATTTCGGGTGGAGTTAGATAGTTTTTGAGGTCTATTTTTACGGTGGGGCTTATAATACTTGGACCCGACCGTATGGACAGTCTCTACCAGCCTGTTGTTGATTTCGTCCACTGATGCGCTGCTGTCTAGCAATTCGAAGCGGTTTGCCAATTCGAGTTGAAAGTTCTCGGGGTTTTGGATGTGTGCATAAGAAGGTCGAAGCGTAGACTTCATCAGACGCGATCTTTCCATTTTGACATTAATATTTAATGATGCCTGTAATAACTGCCTATGTTTAAAAAGAACTCTACTGCCTCGTTGGTCTAATGACAAAGCACATCACTTTGTGATCACGAGGTCCTGGGTTCAAATCCTAGGTCGGACAAGTGTAGTTTTTCTAACGAAAACTTCCCAGTACGAGTTCGGAGTCTGGAATTGTGGCCGTTATATGACAATGGGCCCCCTATTACATGGGACCTAACATCGTCAACGAAACGTTGGTGTACTCAGTATACCTCTGAAACTCCCGCTTGGGGAATATAAGTGTGACGATATTTAAAAAGAAATAAAAGAATTTGAATACGCGAATATTTGAATATATTTAGAGCAGTGGTTAAGAGCTTGAGCCGCCCCGCCCACTGTGTCTAATAGTCGCGGGTTCGATTATGTGTTATATGTTTGTGTGATCCACAATTATTTGTTCCGGTCTGGATATTTGTGTATGTGAAATTTCATGTTTGTAAACGCACGATACAGGAATAAATAAATCCTAGTGTGGGGCTACGTTTTTAAAAAGATAAAGAAATAATTATCTTTGTGCCAAGTAACCGACTGCACCAACCAGCACCGACTTCAAATATTTATTTTTTGCTCTTTGAAGTTGGTTTACCTTTTTTTTTAAACGATTATTATTTTACAATTTTAAGTGACGAGTGAATTATTTAGTCATATTTATATATCAATATTATATTATGTTGCTGAGTTGTACAGTAAGGTACCTACAGGATTAATATAATGACTATAATAACGGAATCTATACATTCGTGCTGTTCGCCGTTAAGGAGTTCCCTCTTGTATCTTCAAATTCCAAGGTTCAGTACCAATAACATTAAAATAGGACCACCTCAAAACTATACTGAACCCAATGCAAAAAGAATCATCAAAATCGGTTCATAAGCAAAGGAGTTATAAAAAAGGACGAATTATGAACCTCCTTTTTTGAAGTTGGCTAATATACTGCTTAGTTCTATAGTAAGGTACCTATAGGATTGATGTAATACCCATAATATCTCAATTTACACATGCCTATTGTTTGTCGTTAAGGAGTTCCCTGGTGTATCTTCTAAGTCCAAGGTCCAATGCCAATGAAATTAAAATGGGACCACCTTGGAGCTATACTGAACCCAATGCAAAAAAAATCATCAAAATCGGTCCACAATTGACGGAAATATCGGTGAACATACATAAAAAAAGAAAGCATACATACAAACGAACATAGAACCTACTCCTTTTTGCAGTCGGTTAAAAAAAAGAAAAGGCTCACCGCTTAGAAGATCCTGTAATTTTAGCTCTAATTTGATGAAACATAACAGAGATAGAATGTAAATCCTCACAATTGTAAATTACTATTAATGGATGTTTTTAAATTATTTAATTCACAAATATGAACTGTTTCTTACAGAATTTGTAACAATACTAGAGTATTGTTTTGAATATGTGTATTTAATACACAATAGGTAGATATAATTCTTGTGAGTTCTTTATTAGAACAGGAAAAATAGATTTATCCTGTGTGTCATTTCAGTAAGTATATATTTATTTACTAGAGTGATAGCCTAGTGGTTAGACCGTTATACTGCAAAGTCAGAGGTCTAGGGTACAAACCCAAGCACGCACATCTGGCAACTCTGTCTTTTCGAAAGCATGTGCGTATTAAAAATTAATGATCACTTGCTTTAAGGCCTCGGACTCGAAGTCAGCGGGAGCGGGGCGGCGGCGGCGGCGCGGGGAGTGGCGCGTTTCAATGCATACATTTATATGGAACTGGCCTCGAAGGCAACGGCAAGCGGCCTACGAGCGGTGCGTACCAATCTAGCGGTGCCCGCGCGTCTGCATTGACGTAGTGTTGAGTTGTAGTATTCTTTTTTTGCTTTTTAACGACCGAAGTTTTAAAATGCCCGCCGACGTGTTGGAGCAAATTAATACAATGATTTTTATAGAATTTAGATTTGCTTCCTCGCCCACTTGTAGGAATTTACATCTTCTTTTGCCCACAATAAATCAAACTTTAGGAAGGAATTTGTATCAAAGAGATGTTATCGTCGCTGTTTAGACATTTCGTTCGCGAACAAAGATACTAATTTCTCGTAACACAAGACTACGCCGCTCTAGCGCCGAGCGGTCTGCCCGCTGGCTTCGAGACCGGGTACAGCGTTGCCGCGCCGCTCCCCGCGCCACCGCCGCCGCCACCCCGCTCCCGCAGACTTCGTGACCGAGGCCTAACGGTAAAGGAAAACTTCGTGAAGAAACCTGCATGCCTAAGAGTTTCTCGAAGGTGTGTGAAGTTCGCCAACCCGCACTGGGCCAGCGTGGTGGTCTATGGCCTTAACCCTCTCAGTTTGAGAGGAGGCCCGTGCCCAATGGTGGGACAGTTTCTTAACAGGGCTATATTATAAATAACATAAATAATAACACCGTCACCGTCACCGTCAGCGCAGTGGTTAAGAGCTTGAGCTGCTCCGCCCACTGTGTCGAATAGTCGCGGGTTCGATTCCCGCACGGGACAAATCTTTGTGTGATCCACAATTATTTGTTCCGGTCTGGGTATTTGTTTGTGAATTTTCATGTTTGTAAACGCACCCACGACACAGGAATAAATCTTAGTGTGGGGCTACGTTTAAAAAAAAAAAAAAACCCCAGTGGGGCTGGCAGAGGTGTACTGAGCACACCCACGTTTCGCCGACGATGTTAGGTCCCATCTAATAGGGGGCGAGCCTATTGCCATATACCGGGCACAATTCCAGACTCTGGACTCGTACTGGGAAGTTTTCGTTAGAAAAACTACACTTGTCCGACCTAGGACCTCATAATCACAAAGCTTTGCCACTAGACCAACCAGGCAGACTAGTATAACCGGCTATATTATATACAAGGTGTAACATAAATAACGCAACACCTCAGACACCCCAATTAGATTATTGCTTTATGAATTTAATATGAAAACCAAACTTCCAATTTTAAGGAGATTTCTACCATTTGGTACCCAAATTAACCATTAAATTTTATAATTAATTATTTTGTATAGGTATTGAGGTGTGTGTAATAGAAATAAATTGAAAATAGCCGTAAAGCTTTGAATTATTATAAAATTTTACTAATAATACAGCGTACAGAAGGAGTAACAGCATTTTATGAAAATTATAAGGAAAATCAACTAACTTTATAAATAGTTGGAGTCCATTCAGTTGCCGATTTAGAACAAACTACTTTCAGATCTTGCGTTTGATATGTTACACCTTGTGTATATATATATTTATTTATTGACTGCGTAGTTGGTCTAGTGGCTAATAAGCTTGGCAATCGCGAACAAATGTAGATTTTCTATCGAAAAATTGCCAGTATCAGTCCTGAGTCAGGAATTGTGCCCAGCTCACCCCCTATTACATGCGACCTAGCACCGTCAACGAAAAGTGGGTGTACACAGTCCACCTCTGCCACCTGCACCTCTTGGAAAAAGTAGGTGTGACGGGGTTTATTTTTTTACTATGGTATTTTATGCAGTCAGATTTTCTGTTTGTTTTGATAATTCAGTCTGTTGGCCAACAATCTTGTGAGGATCGCAGGAAATTATAGCATGCAGGTGGCATCGGACCAGCTGCGCTGGAGAATGGTTGGGGGTCCTGTATTCAGCAGTGGACAAGTATAGGTTGGGATGATGAATAATTCAGTCTTGCAAAATTTTTAAAAAAATAAAGTAACTTGACTGACGACTTGGTAAATAGTAATCTATAACAAAAGGATGTAACTTACAATTTATTGAACTTGGCTGTATGGTTTCATGCCTTTGACTATTTACTAGGATGGATAATACCTTTAAAGAAACATGTAATTTTGTAATTACCTGGATGGCCCCTGTTGACAGGCCTTTTGCGCCGCCTTCTCCGAAGAATTCATCGTAACCATTTTAATTTACTTCAATTAATCCAAAATTCAAAAGACAAAAATTTTAACAAATATTTTTTAATGGCATTAAAAATTAAAATACTATTTAAAAAAAATCTCTTTGGCAACGGTAGCTTCGCGGTTATTCCTCAAATGCTTAGCTCAAATAGTTCCCTGGAATTTATCTATGCTACAAATAACTTTAGCCATGAAATAGAAATACACACTCAGACCACTTTGCACTAATATTTACATTAGCATTTTATTTAGAGATCACTTTCAGAACAATATTGCACAGATTTATCAGTCATCGAATTTAATAAAAACAATTCACTATCAACAAAATGTTAATTATTTTTCATGGTTTTTCAATCAGTAGTAAGCAGGGAAATATTCTAAGGACTTCTAATTTGCTTAATATACATAGTAAATATTATTAGCCACAGTTATTTATACAATAATTAAGGTTTTTCGAAACGAAAGCTTGACCCACTTCCTCCGATGGTACCATATATATTTTTATAGTTAAAACACACCACACAACACACCAATAGTCACCAAGATTTTGTAAACATCGAAAACCATCTTGTTTTATTTATGAAATGTAAATAATAACAACCGATATAACACGATTTTAACATTTTGATATTAGCATGAAATGTCAAGAAGATTCGCCATTTATCATCTTCCAAAGTACGAAAGCTTTTTTTAGACGGAGTAAGGAAATACAATTAACTCGTGTAAGAAAGAAACGGAAAATGTAGAGAAATATAATGCTCATAAAATGCGGAGGTTCTCCGTTTTCAATTGAAATGGGACCACAAATGTTCAACTCGATTTGACCGTTTCACTCGATGAATAGATGGCGCATGTGTTTAGAAGTTTATTGAACGCCTTATTTGGTGCTATTTTTAGACCTAAAGGAAGAAAGGTAAACGATATTGTTGTTTGATAAATAAATGACTTTAATGAAATCATTTGATTTTGATTAATTAATATCAATGTAAATTATGTTTAATTTAAGTTTCTTTATTTTTCCTTGAATTAAATATACTGTTTTTAAATATACTCAATAGATGGCAGCACTTGTAGGAAGGCTAAAAACAGGTGAACACCTTTTACTTTCATTTATTTACATTTGTATTATTTACTTTCAATTGCAAAATAATAAATGTACACATTTATATTGTATCTTCAACTTTATTAATTATACCAATTTCTTTGTTTTTTTCGGTAATGCAATATAAAGAATTTCTTTTATAGTTTTAAAAAATAATTAAAGTGATATGTAAGTGAGAAGCATGTAACTACTTTCAACAGTATTATTAGAAGATTTTATTTAACTTGTGTTGTTCGTATCACAGTGTACATTATACACACGGATAATTCGTATGTCTGTCTGTCCATTTTCCAATCACTTAATGACATCCGATTGAGCTGAAAGTTGGCATTCGTATGTGACTTCGATGGTAAAAAAGCACAGAGCCACCCACGCTAGCTACGCTGCTGGCCATAGGGACTCTCTTACCAGAGATGGGCAAAATCTGATCAGATTGTGGCAGGAACGTCGTTGCAGGATTTGGCAAAGGGAAGATCTTTCAGCCAGACGGGTGCTGTGTCTGGCGAGGCCTGCCACTCTCCCCAAGAGTTGTTGTCGGGGGATTACACGTCGTCCGCACTCTTGGTAGTCGCAACTATGTAGCAATGTATAGGGGTCGCTGCAAGATTAATGATTAATCACCCCCGCTTGGGGAATATACGCGTAATGGTGTATTAATGATTATAATAATAATATTAGCCCGGCTAAGAAACTGTCCCACCGTTGGGCACGTGCCTCCTCTCAAACTGAGAGGGTTTAGGGCATAGTCCACCACGCTGGCCCAGTGCGGGTTGGCGAACTTCACACACCTTCGAGATACTCTTAGGCATGAAGGTTTCCTCACGATGTTTTCCTTCACCGTTAAAGCAAGTGATAGTTAATTTTTAATACGCACATGCTTCCGAAAAGACAGAGGTGCGTGCCTGGGTTTGAACCCGAGACTTCTGACTTTGCAACGGTCTAACCACTAGGCTATCACTGCTATTTTTTTATTTATTAATGATTAACGATTACAATTACATTTTGTAATCTTCAACGACGACAATTAGACTTTTAATCTTGAATATTACAAAATGCAACTTTAATCATTAATCGGATTATAATTTCCGATCTCTGTCCCTAACTGCTCAACACTGCACAACTGCTAACCCCGTCATCGGTAGACTCGATTTGTCTTATCAAGGACTAAAGTTCTAGGTGCTGTCCAGAGTGTGTTAGCGAAGTCCGAAGATGAAAATCAGAACTCATCAACTAAGAAAGATATCTCCATAGTTGTTTCACTATAAAGGTTTGTTTAAAAAGAACATCTGAGTTTTGGCGGGAAGCCGAAGAGTGATGTTGTCAATTTGTTTTAATTTCTAAAACTTGTGTTATTTCGACTTATAATGTGTAATGTTGGTGAAATATTAACCATTATGTATTCTTATATGTGCATGAGTGAAGGTTATTGTAACAAAGTGATAAAACTTGCCTTTTCGACTTCCCTCAAAACGGCCGTTGCAATTGGTATGTAAAGTATCCACCGCTTTACTATCCAGGGTGGGGTACTTCATTAATTTCATTATCATCGTTGTCATCAAATTCATCGGGGAGTCGAATTAATTTAAACAAACACGATTATATATCTCACTGGACACTGGCAAAATACACTTATATTTAGTGTGAAGCCATAACTTGAAGAAGAAGAAGAACATCTTATTTTTTTTTTAAACTAGGAAATATTTTCGTATCGTGGATGCGCGTACAAACATGAATTTCATATAGACAAACACCCAGACTCATGGCTTAGGGGTTTTCCCCCCAAATTTAGAGGGTAAACAAATGCGTTGGGATTTTATAGGGCTGTTATACTTATAGGGGTATTTTTAGGGATTATTTACTTCTAGCAGTGATAGCCTAGTGGTTAGACCGTTGGACTGCAAAGTCAAAGGTCTCGGGTTCAAACCCAGGCACGCACCTCTGTCTTTTCGAAAGCATGTGCGTATTAAAAATTAATTATCACTTGCTTTAACGGTGAAGGAAAACATCGTGAGGAAACCTGCATGCCTAAGAGTTTCTCGAAGGTGTGTGAAGTTCGCCAACCCGCACTGGGCCAGCGTGGTGGACTATGGCCTAAACCCTCTCAGTTGGAGAGAAGGCCCGTACCCAACAGTGGGACAGTTTCTTAACAGGGCTAATATTATTATTATTTACTTCTTATATTTTTTCCTATTTTTTATTTCTTATTCTTTTTTTAAGAACAATAATTGTATAAAAAGGCGCTCGTAGCGCTGTGCGACCGCGGTGTTCTTACAGATTACCAAGGTTCAGCAGCGTTCGACTCTGTTGGCCCGAGATGGGTGACCGTTTGTGGCATTTTCATATTCGAGCGTCTCCGTGTTTCGGAAGGCACGTTAAGCCGTTGGTCCTGCTACCTCTTAATGTGGTAGTCGTTAAGCCGTGTTGGAAGCCTTTTATCACTGTGTTACAATTACCTTCACTCATGCATATATAAGAACACATAATGGTTAATATTTCACTAACATTACACATTATTAGTCGAAATAACACAAGTTTTGGAAATTAAAACAAATCGACAACATCGCTCTTCGATTTCCCGCCAAAAAACCATACATATTTTTTTTAATAATATTTATTTTATTAGGGGGGGTTTTAGGGGTTGGTAATACTGCCCAGACCCATAAAAATATTTGTTGGTCACGCAAAGAGTTCCGTGCGGGCATCGAACCCGCGACTATTCGGTCCAGTGAGCGGAACGGCTTAAACTCCTAATCACTCACTGCACCGAGCTGCCCGTTAATTTTATTTAAAGTGGTCGTCCATTATACAATAATAACTCATTTATTATCACGCAATTAAAATTTCACAAAAAAAATTTTTTTAGTGAAGGGTTGTAGGTACCGAGAAAAACCTAGACTATCTTACCATGACCAAATAAACCGCGTCTTATCTGAAGGACAAGTCAAGAGTCTCCGTAACCGGCGAGCGTGTATGAGACGAACTATGAGAGTGGAAGAAGCCAGAGGTATGTAAGGAAAGAACCTGTTGGAACTCTGTACTCTCTGCCTGCCCCGCAAGGGATCTGGCGTGATGATATAGATAGATAGATTGATATTTTTTACAATTTACAGGCCCATAGAATATATACCTTACAGCTAAACATACATTAAAAAAAAAAATTAAAAAAGTAACATGTATCGCCGGCTACATGTTCCGCTCTGCAGGGGTGTCTCTGTCTCCCACAAATTCTTCTGAATATGAGACCCTTCGCCAGAACTCCTCGCTCATGAAGGTCACCAGCTTGGCGGTAGGAACTCGCACAACAAAGGAATTAAATAAGTAATAAATATTTAATCTTATCTATCTATCATCACGCCAGATTCCTTGCGGGGTAGGGTCAGAGTACAGAGTTTCAACAGGACCTTTGCTTACATACCTCTCTGGCTTCCTTCACTCTCATAGTTCGTCTCAAACACGCTCCCCGGTTACCGAGACTCTTGACATATCCTTCAGATAAGACTCGGTCTATTTGGTCATGGTAAGGTAGTCTAGGTCTTCCCCGGCACCTACATCCTTCCACTTTTGCATTGTATATCTATTTTGTCATTCTTTCTTCAGACATTTTTTTCTATATGCCCGAACCAACGGAGCATACCCTTTTAATAGTACTTCTTCTTCTTCTTTAAGTTATGGCTTCACACTAATTATAAGTGTATTTTGCCAGTGTCCAGTGAGATATATAATCGCGTTTGTTTAAATTAATTCGACTCCCCGATGAATTTGATGACAACGATGATAATTAAATTAATGAAATACCCCACCCTGGATAGTAAAGCAGTGGATACTTTACATACCAATTGCAACGGCCGTTTTGATGGAAGTCGAAAAGGCACGTTTTACCACTTTGTTACAATTACCTTCACTCATGCACATATAAGAACAGATAATGGTTAATATTCCACCAACATTACACATTATTAGTCGAAATAACACAAGTTTTGGAAATTAAAACAAATTGTCAACATCACTCTTCGACTTCCCGCCAAAAAACCTCTTTTAATAGTACTA
The DNA here is from genome assembly GCA_905147815.2 of Phalera bucephala. Classification (NCBI taxonomy): domain Eukaryota; kingdom Metazoa; phylum Arthropoda; class Insecta; order Lepidoptera; family Notodontidae; genus Phalera; species Phalera bucephala. The sequence goes on along the minus strand of LR990637.1, from coordinate 9,713,119 downwards.
GTGGTCGCCCATAGGTCGATATTCGACCTACTCTTTCATTGACATTCAGTAAGCCTATAGACAAATAATATTAAAGACAAACATCAATTTGACGTGTATTGTGTCAAATACATGGTAGTGTGTGTAATGTTTTTTTCATTGATTGAATGTATGCTTTATGCATAATTAAAAAAATATATATTAGCATTCTGCACTCCTTCTCTATATCAACTATAAGTGTGGGAAATTTCATACTCCTCCGTCCGCGCAATTTTCGTAAAAATGTGTACAAAGTTTTTGCTTCATGTATTATTATATAGATATTATGAATAACACCGTATAATCACGTTGATAACATTTCCAGAAACAAAATAACTGTTCCATAACCAATTGCATATACTTGCGTTCACTTTTAATATCAACCTTGGAATTCCAACGGTGATTGAATTCTTTATAAACAGCTTGTATGACTGACAGACAGATTCCGTAGAATTATCATGACATTTTATTCATACAAGGATTTTTTGGCCCGCAGCCAAAATCGGGACTAGCTCTGTCATCAATTAAAATGTCACTTTATGACAGTCACAGAGCCTAGTATTGTAAAAACGCTCGCGTCTTCTACGTGTGTGTGTGTGTGTGTGAATGATGTACGCTGTTGGCCGCGAGGCCTTTACAGCTTCACCGGACTTAAAGGCGAGTGTGCAACCACTACGCTCTAGCCAGCCAGAAGGGCAAGAGGCGACATACCCGAGGGCGCCTCGAAGAGGCGCCCTCGGTTGGGACAGTCGCTGTAGTGGACGGGTGCACTACTAAGTGCACCGGTCAACCGCCGGCTATGGGAGGGGATCTACTACTACGTCGTCGTCGTCGCCCGTATTCTGAGCGGAAAGAAGGGATGACAAAGCATCACAGCGTTACAATGCTCGTGAACGTCGACTCAGCGCTAAACGCTCGACTTCAGCGCTCATTTTTACAACACTACACAGAACTGCGGTTTGCTATGAAATTTACCCAGTTCTTTAATAATTAGTAACCGTGCGGATGCACCAAAAAAATACTTAATGATAACCCTAATGTCACACCAACACCAGGGGACAACACCTTATGTGACATTAACAGGGGTGTCAATGTCATCCGCGGGCCAAAAGATCCTTGTCGCATTACACAGTAGAAAAGGCATAGTTTTTTTAACCTATCGTGTCCCACTGCTGCAAAAGATCACTTCTTTTCCCCTTCCAAATAGTCCTATCCTTGTCCAATAATACCCATTAAGGCCGATGTGCATCGAGATCATCCTGCAACCGCTTTTTAGGAAATATACTAAAAAATATGCAATTTTTTCTTAGAATTCATATGTCAATTTTATGTACCTATCTCGCTGAGACTCGGGTTTTAAACGGACCTTTAAGGCTTGCGCAGAGACATGGGCCCAACATCTAGAAGCCTTTTCCGAAAGATAATGTTATGTATGTCACCTGCTGAGATCAATTGCTGAAAATGAAGAAACATAAACTGGGAAAACTGACAAAACATATATACAATGCGAAAGTAAAAGGATGTAGGCACCGGGGAAGACCTCGACTATCTTACCCTGACCAAATAGACCGAGTTATATCTGAAGGACAAGTCAAGAGACTCCGTAACCGGCGAGCGTGTATATAACGAACGAACCTGTTGGAACTCTATACTCTCTGCCTATCCCGCAATGGATCTGGCGTGATGATATAGATAGATAGATAAATTGCGGAAAGGATCAATCAATGATGGGAAGAGAACATAAACTATTTAAGTGAGATTTGATAGACAAAAACTGTCTAATTCAAAGGGGACGGAATCCGTCCAAATGTAACCAATCACCCATGGCTCACCCATTTAGGGCCCTGAAACGGTCGTCATAAGACAACTGAGGGCAACACCGATGTGAGCGGTTTAGGGGTGTCGAGAGGTGTGCTGCGCTTTCTCCGGAGTTACTCGCGGCGTTATGCCCTTTAACACTTCCACTGGAGTACATCGACGTAGGAAAGCATTATACACGATGTAATTTAAGTCGTCCCGAAAGCCACGGCAGTGTATTCAACGCCTACTGTTTACCAAAAAAAGGAACGAAAAAGAACACGACAATAAGTAACGTCTCCATAACAAAACTAATTTAGTTCAATAAAAAACATCTATACCAAGTGCACAATGACATTGAGGGTGGGCGCGGCACGTCAGCTGGCCGGTAGATACCTTCGGTGTTCCGGATTTTCACCCTAGCTATGATATTCGGATCGGTCAGTAGGTAGATTTGGCTTATTGAAGAGTTCTTTGTCAAGTATTTAGAAGGCTTTTGTGTGTGTGTGTGTGTGTGTGTGTGAATGGTCTACGCTGTTGGCCGCGGGGGCTTTATAGCTTCACCGGATAAGACATTTCGAAGGCATATGATACATCATCTAGGTTTTCAGTCCAGGACGAATAAAATTACACGGTGTATAAAATTATAAAGCACTATATTGTTATTAAATAATACTAGCCCTGTTAAGAAACTGTCTCACCGTTGGGCACGGGCCTCCTCCCAAACTGAGAGGGTTTAGGCCATAGTCCACGCTGGCCCAGTGCGGGTTGGAGAACTTTACACATCTTCGAGAAACTCTTAGGCATGCAGGTTTCCTCACGATGTTTTCCTTCACCGTTAAAGCAAATGATTATTGATTTTTGATACGCACATGCTTTTGAAAAGACAGAGGTGCGTGTATGGGTTTTAACCCGAGACCTCTGACTTTGCAGTCCAACGATCCAACAATATCCTAAATATATAACCTAAAAGAAGGTACCTGACCGGAAAGGTTCGCGAGGCTGTCGACCTCGTTGATCGAAAGTAAATGACCTCAGTTCGCGACGGAAACGCTAAGGAAGAATGCAAGTCGTGCCTCCTTTGTTATAAACATAATTCTGGAACTTTAGTGAAAGGTACAACACATGAGGCGCTCGTAACGCTGTGCGACCGCCGTGTTCTTATCGATCATGAAGGTTAAGCAGCGTTCGACTCGTTCAGCCTGAGATGGGTGACCGTTTGGGGCATTTTCATATTCGAACGAGGCATGCGAAGCCATTGGTCCTGGTTACCACTTAATGTGGTAGTCGTTTAGCCGATTTAGACGCCTTAGACGGCTTGATTAGTTCCACCAGCAGGTGTCCGCAAGCCTGCCTCCAACGCACTGGGTCCGCGTGGTGGAGTATGACGTAATCTCTCTCACCTCGATTTGTGTGAGAAGGCCTTTGCCCAGCAGTAGGCAGTATCGACAGACGATTTCCCGCAGTGGTTAAGAGCTTAAGCTGCCCCGCCCACTGTGTCTAATAATCGCGGGTTCGATTGCCGCTCGAAACAAATATTTGTGTGTTCCACAATTATTTGTTTTGGTCTGGGTATTTGTGTATGTGAATTTTCATGTTTGTAAACGCACCCACGACAAAAATAAATTCTAGGGTGGGGTTGGGTTTAATACAAAAAAGTATTATTATAATACAACTCATAAGGTATAGTTGTCACACCAGATACCTTGCAGCTTAGACAATGAGAGAGAGTTCCAACAAGGTCTTTCTCTGGCTTCCTCCACTCGCATAAATAGTCTCATACACGCTCGCCGGTTACGGAGACTCTTGACTTGCCCTTCAGAGTACCAAGACATAGGATTCAAACCTGGTACCTCGTGATCTCCAAGAATGAGAAAGAGCGAGTACGAGGCAGTCATTTAATGTTAAAGTTTAAAAAATAACCTCTTTTTGCTAGTTTTTCTTTCTACCTACCTGTAAATGTCTACCTTTCTGGTTCAAAATTTGTTATCCATTTTTGTATTCCTCCATTTATGCGAAAGTCGAACGATGTAGGTATCTGGGAAGACCTAGACTATGTTACCATGACCAAAGACCGAGTCTGAAGGGCAAGTTAAAAGTTTCCGTAGCCGGCGAGCGTATGAGACGAACTATGCGATTAGAAAAAGCCAGAGAGGTCTGTAAGGAAAGAACCTGTTGGAGCCTGTACTCTCTGCCTACCCTGCAAGGGATCTGGCGTGATGAAATAGATAGATGGATAGAGATATTCCTCGAAATTCCTTAGACATTTGATGGTCGTGTAAATACAAAGAAATTTTGTTTCATAGCTTGGTCCCAGTCAACATACTAGAGAACATACTAGAGGTAGTACAAACTATAGTATTTTTCATGTAAGAGAGAAATTAGACTTTATTCAATGGTAATAAGAGGAATGATCCGTTTCTATATATCTCACACTAGGTGCAACAACGTCATAAGTAACGAATGATGTTTTTTTCAGGAGATCGATTTAAAAGTTTACGTTTTATTAAAGTGAAATGTATTTATTATCCTATTATAAATCGATGATCAAAACATTGATTATATTCTATATTTTAAAATTAAGATTGTTTCAGAAATAAAAACGTTGAATAAGTGGCATATTTTTATTGTTTTTAATCAAGATACGTACATTTCTGATGTTGTTGCGCAGGAAGCTAAATTAAAAGTAGAACTTTGCTGTGCAATAACGTCATAAAGGCTGAACTAAACGAAAAAATCCAACTCTTAATTTATAAAATAGCTCTTCACTTACTTTTTTCAGTGGGTAACAATAATCAACATTATTATTAAAATAAATGGCATATAAAAATCTAACAGAATTATGAATATTTTCTTATATTTAAGTACCTGGAATCAGACTTTTATGAGAAACTAATACGCTAGATATAAAATTTGTAGAAAAAATTAACTGCACTAGTTTATAACAATTCTAGCATTCTTAATGTCTTTGTTGTTGTACGAGTACTTAGTACCTAATTATTTTTACATTTAATAGTCACAGTTCTCATAACAAAAAATCAGAATAAGCAAACTAAATCTGCTTATAAAAATATTCATGATAGCGCGGCACAAAACTTTTGTGAACCAATTCTAACAGATCTTGTTTTTTTCTATCACTTGTCGGTATATTAGACGTATAAGCAGGCATTAAAGATATTTCTTGTTCGGGTCGTATTTTCCCGCTATGTCCTGGTTTGTTGCAAGATGAGAGCGTGAGGAGAATGTATGAAGACAGAGTCCGGGACAAGCTTTTGACTACAGGTTGTTCGGACTCAAAAGTAGATGAATGCTGGAATAGCCTGAAAGATAGTTTAGTGGAATCCGCGAAATAAGTATGTGGTTGCTCAAAGAAGCATAGTACAGCATAAGGTGATGCATGGTGGGATGCGGAGTTGCAGAGCTCCGTAGAAAGTAAGAAGAAAGCGTGGCAGGATTATGTTTTTTCTTTGAACCTGAATGCCAGTATAACAGAGATGAAGAAAGAAATATACCGGCAATGCAAGAATGCCACCAAAACTTTACTGAAAGAAAAGCGTGAAAGAGCCAGTGCGATTGAGGAGGAGAGGCTGGCGATGAACTTCGAGAACAACACTAAACTCTTTTGGAGCAAGGTAAGAAAGGCTCGAGATGATTCGTTAGGCTCCAGACTGGCAAGGATAAAATCTAAAGATGGTAACATTCTTGCAGCTATACAAGCTATGCTAAGCCGGTGGGATGAATATTTTGGAGAAATGTATGGAGATTCCCCGGATACTGGTGCCACAGGCGAGCCCAAAGGTGAGTTTGCGGTACCACAATGAACAGAGGACATCACTACGGAAGAAGTTGAATGGGTGATAGGAAGTATAGAAAATAGTAAAGCTGCGGGAGTGGGCATGATATCTGCCGAGATTATCAAATATGTTAGAACTTGTGTCCGGGACGCCTTCCAGGTCCTTGCAAACCTTTGCTGGAGGACCGGTAGAGTCCCTACAGATTAGCGCCGCGCAGTCATAGTACGCCTGTATTAAGGCAAGGGTTCACAATACGACTGCGCCAATTACAGAGCCATCAGTTTGATCAGCTTGGCAGCCAAGGTGTACGGTAAAATTATTAAACGGAGAATACGCGAGAAGTCCGATGGAATGTTGTGCGAGACACAAGGAGGTTTTAGGTCCGGAAGAGGATGTTCGGATCAAGTTTTCTCCCTCCGCAACATCGTAGAGAAGCATCTGGCAGTGGGCCGGAAGGTTCTCTGCGGTTTTGTGGATCTGGAGAAGGCGTTAGACAGAGTTGTGCGAAAGAAACTTTGGGACATTTTGCCAGAGTATGGTATAGATGGCACTCTGATGCGAGCCGTCCAGTCCACTTATGTGGTAACAGGTCACCTTGGTTTGACGTTGAAATCAACGTCGAGCAGGGTTGTGTGTTGTCCACTAGACTGTTTATAATATATCTGAATAAAAGTCTTCAAAGACTGAAAGCGATGAATGAAGGTGTATAAATGGGTGACCTAGTGGTAAACCATCTATTATATGCAGATGACGAAGTTTTAATAACGCCAACAGCCGCTGATGTGCAAACACTAGTCACATTTATGAAAGACGACTGCATGAAGAATGGCTTAAATTGGAATGTAAAGAAAACCAAGATTATGGTTTTTTAACGGGAAGAAACCAGAACGAATGCAAGGATTGTGGTTGGTAACGATGTGCTGGAGCAAGTGAATGAGTTTGTATATCTTGGATGCGCCTTCAGTAAGGATGGGAAATACACCGCTGACCTACAGAGAAGAGTAAGTGCAGGGAACAGAGTAAATGGTACAATGGGAAAGCTACTTGGGAGCCGGCACTTAAGCCAAAAGGCGCAGCTGGCCATACATGACGGAGTTCTGGTCCCAACGCTGTTATATGGTAGCGAGAGCTGGGTATGTAAGAAGGAGAATGAAAGTAGGAAAAATGCGGTGGAAATGCGAGCTCTGCGGAAGATGTGCGGAGTGAAGCTGACCGAACGTATTGGCAATAGCGTAGTAAGAAAGCCAGTAGGTATAAAAGATAGTATCAGTGTAAAGATAAGAAAAGGTATTCCATTCCTCCTCTATTGGTTGAGCATATAGAAAGAATGTCAGAAGAAAGAGTGAAAAAAACACATATATAATGCGAAAGTGGATGGACGTAGGTAACTGGAAAGACCTAGACTATCTTACCATGACCGAATAGATCGTATCTTATCTGAAGGGCAAGTCAAGAGTCTCCCTAACCGGCGATCGTGTATGAGACGAAGTATGAGAGTGGAGGAAGCCAGAAAGGTATGTAAATAAGAATAAATCGTATAACATTTTTGAAGTACCGTATATACATCCATAATTTATAATTACAGTGAAATAAAATTAAATCTAGACTTCACTAAAAATAAATAATTACAACTGTTTATAGATTATCTTTAGTATATTTCTGGGACAATATTGACATATTTGTAATAAATGACAGTAACACTTGCTGCTTGTAATTGAAAATAGAACCACAAAGGCAGAACTGTCCAATTGTGTCATTATTGGTCCAAAATTGTATGAAATATTTGTCATAATTACCTTTATGACGTTGTTACTCCTACACACAAACACATCCTGCGGGAAGCCGCAAGCAACTGACCAATTAGAACGTTCTCGCACTAGCGTTGACAAGAATTCGCCAAAACCACAACTACATTTACGCCCTCAGTAGGTCATTTTAAGAGTTATATTTATGATATTGTGGCACCGGATGCAGACACCATTTGACATCATTTGTGATCAAAATATCATTTTGCCAATTTTAACAGTTATGACGTTATTGCACCCGGTGTGCGATATATATAATAATATCAGCCTATACTGCCCACTGCTGGGCAAAGGCCTTCTCTCACAAATCGAGGTGAGAGAGATTAGGTCATACTCCACCACGCGGAGCCAGTGCGGATTGGTGGAGGCAGGTTTGTGGCTACCTACTGTTGGAGCTTATCAAGCCGCCTTTAAGGCTTCCAACTCGGCTTAACGACTACCACATTAAGTGGTAACCGGGACCAACGGCTTAACGTGCCTTCCGAAGCACGGAGACGCTCGAATATGAAAATGCCACAAACGGTCGGCCATCTCAGGCCGACCGAGTCGAACGCTGCTTAACCTTGGTGATCGGTAAGAACACCGCGGTCGCACAGCGCTACGAGCGCCTCCGTTTCTATACTTATGGTATTTATGCCTTAACACTTTGAAAGGTCATTTGGCCATTAGAACTGTCAATACCCATCTTATATGAAAAACATTATAGATAAAATTACTTCAAACGTTAATGCCGGGTAACTTGATGACAGCGGGGTTAAACGCAAACTCAAATAATTTATTTTGTATAAACCCTGCGGGGGCGCTTACAAATAGTCAATTTATTATTTATACAATTTATTAGTTATTTTTAATCTAATTTAACTACTAATCTACCACCGGATCGGAACGCGGCCACTGAGAAGATCCGGCAAAGAAACTCAGCGGGCTTGTCTTTTTTTTATTTCTTTTTCTCTTTTTTATTGTCTATTTTTTAATCATATTGTGTGGATACAATGTTTAGGTTACAATTAAATAGTTTACGATCTAGGTCCAGTGTTATGCCTTACGACCGAGATATGAGACTAATGATGTTATTTATAAAAAGTGTTTAAAGGATTCCAGATAGACCAGACCCACAAGCAGCACGTTCGCGAGTATGACTACTGTAACAGCCTTCACTCCCCCCGACCATATTGAAGGGAAGAGAGTGACCCGACAGACATGGTTTTACTACCCATGGTTTTACTAAGGGACGTTCAACCACAGACGCGGGAGTAGGTCTGCTTCAGCAAATTTACGGTGCCTGGGAGGCATCGCAGAATGCAATTGGTGTATTCTGTGATCTCTCTAAGGCATTCGACTGTGTTGAGCATGCAACCCTTATTAAAAAGCTAAGGCATTACGGTATTAAAAACACTGCCCTTAATTTATTAGCTTCATACTTAGGTGAAAGATCTCAATGTGTTGAGATTAACGGGGTAAAGTCTCAGGAAGTTAATATTTCAATTGGTGTTCTACAGAGCTCCATCTTAGGACCCTTTCTTTTTTTAGGATATATTAATGACCTGCCGAACTTTGTCCGTGATGTCTGTGACATTGTACTATTCGCAGATGATACCTCCTTGATCTTCAAAGTTGACAGAGCTAAGCTTAATTTTGACGATGTGAATGGTGCTCTTTCACGGATATCAAATTGGTTCAAAATAAACAATCTATTGCTTAATTCACTCAAGACAAAGTGTATTAAATTTACTATGCCCAATGTAAAAGATAATGATACGAATATTCTTATTAATGGCACAAAGCTGGACCTCGTGAACTCCACTGTCTTTCTAGGCATTACCCTAGACTCCAAACTCCAATGGGGGGCCCATATCTCATCACTTGCGGGTAAACTTAGCTCCGCTGCTTATGCAGTGTGGAAAGTACGGCAACTTACGGATGTGGATACAGCACGTCTAGTTTATTTTAGTTACTTCCATAGCATTATGTCTTACGGTATCCTACTATGGGGTAACGCTGCTGACGTGGAAAATGTATTCATACTGCAAAAAAGAGCTATCCGTGCCATTTATAATCTTGGACCTAGGGCTTCCCTCAGAGAACTTTTTAAAGAGATCAACATTCTCACGGTCGCTTCACAGTATATACGACAACATAGTGTACATACGTAGGAATATCCATTTATTTAATAAAGTGAGCGACGTTCATAAATTAAACACTAGAAATAAACATAAACTGGTATTACCAATTGTTAGGCTTAAAAAAGTATTTACTTCCTTCGTAGGAGTCGGTATTCGCTGCTTCAGTAAGATACCAAAGCCCATGTTAGAGATGCCACTTGACAGATTTAAAAAGTATATTAAATCTTCACTAATGAGTAAAGGATATTATACACTAAATGATTTTTTAAATGATAAAAATGCCTTTACACAAATTAACTGAAATTTAGAAGAATATAATGTTAAGTGCAGCGTGTCCTGCCTAGCGAGCGTTCATTGATTTTTAACCGACTTCAAAAAGGAGGAGGTTCTATGTTCGGTTGTATGTATGCTTTTTTTTTTTTTTTTTTTTTTTTTTTTTATGTATGTTCAGCGATATTTCCGTCAATTGTGGACCGATTTTGATAATTTTTTTTGCATTGGGTTCAGTATATCTCCAAGGTGGTCCCATATTAATTTTATTGACATTGGACTTTGGACTTAGAAGATACACCAGGGAACTCCTTAACGACAAACAATAGGCATGTGTAAATTGCGATATTATGGGTATTACGTCAATCCTATAGGTACCCTACTATAGAATTCACTGGTCACTTAAAATTGTAAAATAAAAATCTTTTATAAAAAAAGGTAAACCGACTTCAAAAAGCAAAAAAATAAATATTTGAAGTCGGTGCCAAGTAACCGACTGCACCAACCAGCACCGACTTCAAATATTTATTTTTTTGCTTTTTGAAGTCGGTTTACCTTTTTTTATAAAAGATTTTTATTAATATTATTCTCGAACGATGTCGACAGGGTCGTGGATTGGTCATGCTCACTAAAATGTCTTTGCTAGTGGCGGCTCTGTGGAGCGGGTCATTCTTTTCCCTCTAAAATGGTTGAGGAGAGTGATGGCTGCTTCTCAGGTCATACTCGTGAACGGGTGCTGCTGGTGGGGACTGGTCCGTCCCCTGCCCTTTGTCTGACTGAACGTGTACCATAATGCTGTCGAATTTTGTCTCGTTCGGCATCACACTGGAGCTATGACCATTTGTTTTGTACGCACTCTTTACATATTTTAAAGTAACATTTTCTCTTACTATTATTATTATGCTTTTTATTATACACCTCTACAAAATCTCTATCTTGTAAATGAGAGGACTATGTAGACACTGACCAATATCATGAATCTAAGTACACTTATGATTAATCTATACTTAAGCACATCTATTTAGCTCGTTCTGCATTGTTCTCCCATACTCCATAAATGCAATGTATACAAAAAGAATTGTAAAACGAATTTTTAAAAAAGAGTAACCGTGGAGTTTCTTGCCCTTCTCCACAGGAATGACTTTCCGAACGGGTGGTAGAGTCTTAAGTAATAAATAATTTTCTCTTTTTGACTATTCATAAGTGCCTTTTGGTCGACATGAATAAAAAGCTTTTGATTTTGATTTTTTGATTTTTGACAGCCACCGCAAAGATATTATAGTGAGCATGACCAAACCAGAACCCTAAATACGGTGGTCAGATTGTGCAACTTTAGTGTCCGTCGATAAGGTTATTTCATCATCTCAGCCTATACTTGTCCACTGCTGAACATAGGCCTCCCCAATCGCTTTCCAGCGTAACCGGTCCGATGCCACCTGCATCCAACGACTTCCTGCGATTTTCACAAGATCGTCGGTCCATCTGGCAGGTGGTCGTCCCACGCTGCGCTTGCCAATACGTGGTCTCCACTCTAGAATCTTTCTGCCCCAACGCCCGTCCGATCTTCGCGCTATGTGGCCCGCCCATTGCCACTTCAGCTTGCTAATCTTAAGGGCTATGTCGGTGACCTTGGTTCTTCTACGAATCTCCTCATTCCTGATTCGATCACGTAGAGAAACGCCGAGCATAGCTCTCTCCATAGCTCGCTGAGCAACTCTGAACTTTTTTATGAGACCTATAGTAAGAGACCACGTCTCTGATCCATATATCATCACTGGTAACACACATTGACTAAAAACTTTAGGCTTTAGGCACTGAGGTATTTTGGATGAGAAGATGTTGCGCAGTTTCCCGAACGCTGCCCAGCCGAGTTGGATTCGTCGATTGACCTCTCTCTCAAAGTTGGACCTACCGAACCGGACTACCTGTCCCAGGTAAATGTATTCGTCGACAACTTCAAGAGTAGAGTTCCCAACGGTGAGTGCGGTGGGTACGACATGGACGTTACACATGGTTACACAAGGTTATTTATGGCGGATATAAATACTGGATTATAGTACTTTGTTCGTTGGACACCTCGATTTGTTCGGTCTCGGTGTTTGTTTTGTTTGTAAATATACCCACGACACAGGAATTATTCCCAGTGTACTCAAGGAGTATGACCTACGGGGCCGAGACGTGGCCACTCACAGTGGGACTAGTCCACAAATTTAAAGTCGCACAGCGGGCTGTGGAGCGAGCTATGCTCGGCGTCTCTTTGAAGGATAAAATTCGTAACGAGGTAATCCGACAAAGAACCAAAGTTACCGACATAGCTCGCAAACTCAGTAAGCTAAATTGGCAATGGGCTGGTCACATCTGCAGAAGGACCGACAGCCGATGGAGCAAACGTGTCCTAGAGTGGAGACCGCGATTTGGTAAGCGTATGGTAGGACGCCCCCAGCTAGATGGACCGACGACCTCAAAAAGGTCGCTGGGACAGACTGGATGCGAAAGGCGGAGGACCGTGTGCAATGGCGCGTGTTAGGAGAGGCCTATGTCCAGCAGTGGACTGCGATAGGCTGATTAATTGATTGATTGTACTCCTTGAGGCGCCCTTGAGCTAGTTGCCCCCTTGCCCTTCTGGCTCGAGCGTAGTGGTTGCACGCTCGCCCTCTTGTCCGGCGACGCTGTAAAGGCCCCGCGGCCAACAGCGTAGATCATTCACACACACAAATTCCCAGTGCGGAGCTACGCTTTTATATAAAAAAAAGAAATTATCATAAAATCAATTTGAGATATTGCGAAATATTATCGAGGTATTTGTAAATACTGTAATCACTTATCTTCTTGATAACAGACCACTTCAAAGAAATAATTATAACGTGTTAAAAGATAACTTGACTTGAAGATTTTCGTCCTCAATCCCAAGGTTTTCGTGTGGTTAACTGATTATCAGACCAATGTTAAAATTAAATCACTGAAATTTAAGAATCTACTAACTCAATTTTACAAGGATTAAATTCATTGAAATTAATCAGTTACATTACAATGAAGAATAGTATATGTACAGTTTATATTTACAAAGAAGAAAAAAAGACAGAACAAGTATTTACAATGGGCCCAAAGGCTTCGCACTACTACCAATTGGTAGGGTACCCAGGACGCTGGCAGCATTGCCTCGCTGTATCGCCAAACTGATGTGCTGGCCCAAGTAGCTGCCAGCGTTCTGGTCACCAGTACGCTCCACTAGACGTTTCGAAGTTTCCCTAACAATGAAATTTAATTAATTAATTAAATCAACAATATGATTCAATTTTATAGTCTATTTAAAAATGTGGCCCATTAAATTTGTAGGAATTATTTACAAACCCCGAAAAAAAAACACATTTGTAGGTAAAAAAACGAGCTTGTATGAGACGAACTATGAGAGTGGAGGAAGCCAGAGAGGTATGTAAGGAAAGAACCTGTTGGAACTCTATACTCTCTGCCTACCCCGCAAGGGATCTGGCGTGATGATATAGATAGATAGAAAAAAACAAATATAATTCTTTATTCCCTAAAAGGAGAACAAATAACCAAATATAAAAAAACGACATTCCGTATGAAACCGTTAATTTTTACAAGCTTTTATTTAATTTGTAACATTAGACAGGTCAAATCTTGTAAGCTTAGCTCCTCTTCTTATCGTACGGGGTTGAAATTTGACATATTTATGCAATGCATTTTTATGGCAAGTCTGACCTGATTGTAAATCCAGGATTGGCTCCAGCAATCACTACGGTCGAGCCAAAAGGGCAACGGGGCAACTAGCTCAAAAACGCCTCAAAGAGGGACGCCCTCGGTTTGGGCAGTCGCTATGGGGAGGAGTCTCGCCGTGGTGCTCTGCACTGGCCGGCGGGCAAGGGATTCTTTGAGATCACCGGCGAGGTCGGTGTCTGATACTGTTTGCGGAATCTGTATCCGAAAGAAGGCATGTAAGGGCATCGGAAGGGTCATACATACACCACTAGGAGTAAAAGGCGTAGTGAAAGCCTTCCTCTGCTGGACCAAGGTGCCTCGTCACAACGACCGACTTTGTGCTATAAAAAGTCGTGCTATAGTCGTGCTCAGCAGTATGTGTGTCGCATAAATAACATCAGCTACGCGGACGACATGGTGCTGCTGACCTCGACTGCTGGAGCAATCGGAGAGATTTTGAAGATTTGTGAGAAGTATGCAGCTGCACACGGACTTGTCTATAATATAACAAACCCTTCAGTTTCCCCAAAAAGGTTGCTGAAGCGTAACCAGGTCACGGAAGCGAGCTGGTCCACATCAGGTAAGAGTAAGAGCCCTGTAAGAGCCCGATAGAACCGTCCGTGTAGCTCCTTGCCCTTCCATATGGCTGTGCGGTCCAAAATACTTAATACCTGGGGCCTTCGCCAGTTCTCGTTTGCCAAGGAAAGCGGAGTTAGGCCTCTTTCGATTGCGGCAACATTTCGATAGATCACCACAGATACACTCAAAAAGTACTGTCTCAGATTGCACACCTCGCGGTTGTGTAGTGTCTTAGCGTTTAAAAATCCACGACCACCGCACTTCCGCGGGATGTACAACCTCATTACAGACGACCGCGGGTGATGCATATGATACGCTGTCAGCAATCGACGGACCTTTCTATGCAGGGCATCCAGTTCAGACTGAGTCCACCTTAATATGCCAAAAGAGTATGTAAGAACAGGCATGACCCAACCATTGAAAGCTCGGACCTTATTTCCACCTGATAGAAGGCTTTTTAACACTTTTATCAGGCGGGCAAATAACCGATCTTTTAATGATTGTTTCATATCCTGTTCAGCTATACTTAAGGCTTGTGACATACCAAGATACTTGTAGGAATCCATTTCAGAGAGAGACCTGAGGGATATATCTTCAGAGAGCTGAAGATTAAAAGAATCTTCAACTCTCCCTCTTTGTACATGGATGACCGCACACTTGTCTACTCGAAACTCCATTCCGATGTCATTGCTAAAATTGCCGGTTATTTTGAGCAACTCCATCAGGTCTGTTTTCTTCGAAGCGTACAACTTGAGGTCATCCATGTACAGTAGATGAGATATAGGCTCACTCTCTCTCCGCAAATGGTAACCTAGCTTTGAATACTTAAGTATAGCACTTAATGGATTCAAAGCTAAGCAGAACCACAACGGACTCAAACTGTCGCCCTGAAAGATACCCCTGCTTATCTTTATCAAGTCCGACGAACCAGAAAGGCCCCCACTTCCTGGGTGACGAAGAACTGTGGTCCACTGCCCTATACACGAACCGAGGAAAGAGCATAGCGCCGGGTGTACTCTGTACAGCTCTAGCACCCTCCCCAGCCATGTATGAGGCACCGAATCATAGGCCTTCTTATAGTCAATCCAGCACATGGAGACATTCTTTCTGGATCGTCGCACCTGTTGGCAAATGGCCATATCAATGAGGAGCAAAGCTTTTGTACCCCGGGACCCCCCTTACACCCATTCTGAGTAGGCGATAGAATATGCTGTGCCTTAAGGTGATTATTGATTTTTATTCTCCGAATGGATGTAAGGAGTTTATAGACCGTAGGTAGACATGTAATCGGTCTATAATTTTTAGGTTCCGAAGTACTGCCAGATTTGTGAATCAAGTGAGTGACACCCGATGTCAGAAAACTAGGGAGCGATCCCAATTCTAGAGCTTTTTGGAATTGAGTCACTAGACGAGAATGTGAGCCCTGGAGCCTCTTTAGCCAGAATGCGTGCAGTCCATCCGGCGCCGGACTTTTCCAGTTCGACGCCACACGAACCGCACAGGCCAGATCTTCACGGCTTATGACTACGGGCTCCATTTCCTGAATGGGCCCACAGGATCGTCCAACAACATCAAACCATTCGCCCTCGGAGTGACTGACGGGCGCTGACCAAATTTTACGCCAAAACTCGGCCATCACGGCCGCATTTGGCAAGTGCACGTCAGTCACTCTCTCTTGGGTGCGCTCCCAAGCCTGGTATACACTCCTTTGATTCGTCTGGAAGGTGCGATTCACGTGGTATCTGCCCGCTCTCGCCTTATACCTGCGAATCCTCTTCGCCCATGCATAAACTTTATGCTTCCAGTAGTCTATGCGTTCCGCGACCCCTGCCACATAGTCCACAGGAGCCACTTCTGTGCCTGCAAAGCAAAGGGCCACAAAACGCATAACTCTCGGGCGGTTGTTTCCAGCCTGGAAGCACAACAATTTCGCTATGATTCGCTATATTTATACGCCGCTCTATTCAGCACTGCCAGAATGGTTTAGCATCTGTAGGTTGGGTGGCTCGATGTAGATTAGGAAATCTTACATCTTACCCGACACACCGCCACCGCTTATTATTATTATTAATAGTCATAAGTTTTTGTATACTAACACAATGGGCTTTTGTTGCCCGCAAAAAATAAATAAATATACGCTGCCAGCTGTTACCCGTGACCTGCACCAGGTCATCGGTCCACCCTGTCCTCTTCCCCACACTAGGATTTATTCCTGTATCGTAGGTGCGTTTATACATGAAAATTTATATACACAAATACCCAGACCGGAACAAATAATTGTGGGCCACACAAAGATTTGTCCCGTACGGGAATCGAACCCGCGACTATTAGGCATGGTGGGCGGAGCGGCTTAAGCTCTTAACCACTGTACTAAATAGTCCGTCGAACATTACAACCATTCTGCATCAATAGCCGTCAGTTTCACGAGTAGTGAGATCTATCTATCTATATTATCACGCCAGGTCCCTCGCGGGGTAGGTAGAGAGTACAGAGTTCCAACAGGTTCTTTCCTTACAGACGTCTTTGACCTCAGTAGAGATCTGTTCATATGATTTCTTTTCTTCTGCGGTCATACTCAAGTCATTTATTTTATATACCCTGCGGGAGTATTTGCAAATTGTAATGTTCACATTCTTGTTTCTTCAACTTACTGAGAATATCTGGCGACAAACTCAGCGGGTCTGTTTTTTTTGTCTAATTCTTTATTCCTTTCTTCATCATTTTCTGTATAGATACAATTTTATATTGTTCAAAATTAAGTATGCGATCTCGCTCCAGTATGATGTCTTACGACTGAGATATAAAGGTTTCGCCACATAGCCCACGCAGCGCGACGGGGGCGCGACGGGGGCGCGACGGTGGTGCGACTTGGGCTTCGGCGCGACTGCAAACGTCACAACCGAACCCAGCCGAGCGATTTCGTCGCGCTCCATCGGTGATTTGACCAAATCTTAAGACCAATGATAATATTTTTAAAGAATGAGAAGATAATGAATACTGGGTGGGCCGCCTTCACAAGCAGCACCCGTTCACGAGTATAACTAATTAAGAAGCCATCAGAGTGAAGCTGTAAGGCCCCTCTGCCAACAGTATAGATAATTTACACATAAATAATTTATTTAAATGTGTTATCTTTGCAGCAATGCCGGCGTATCCTCTTCCTTTGATAAGTAACAGTTAATTAATTTTCTAATGACTTAAATTATAACTGTGCATTTTATTGAGTTAGTTGCATTGTTAAATTAAATTTTAGTTATCGTCTAACTTAATTTAACTGTGCAACTGACTTAATTAATTTAATTGGTACTTTCACCGTTGCTACATTGATTTTTTTTTTATTTTCACATATAACTAGCAACCCGGCTACGTATGGGCTAAAATTATTATAGTTCTGTCAATTTAGAAACAAAAATCTTATTTTATATACCTAAAGTATAAGACGAACTATGAGAGTGGAGGGAGCCAGCGAGGTCTGTAGGGAAAGGACTTGTTGAAACTCTGTAATCTCTACCTCGCAAGGGATAGATCCCTGATGATATAGAAGCGTGATGATATAGGTAGAGATATATGTTATCTTTTAATGAAATCCGAAAGAAAATCCACCTGGTAGGTATTTTCTCTGATATTAGCGCGTACACACATAGTATACCGCGTTAAGAGGCGACGAGCGACTTTCTATTTATAATAGACTAGTTTTGCTCGAGATTTCGTCCGCCTTGACTTTAGACGGGAACCTAAATTTTTTCCGTGATAAAAGTATCCTATGTTAATTCAGGTAAAATGAAATCCGTTCAGCCGTTCATTTATAATATTAGTAAGGCGTTGCAATTGTATCACACTGTTTAGATTCGATCATTTGTATCTGAATCAGTGCAAAGATTTGAATCCCTATATCGTCGGCGACGAATGAAAAACAAAAAAGTCAAAAACGAAATAAAAACCCCGACAGTCTTGTGGAGACTTCATGATTCACGACCATTGATATACATAACACTAGATTAGCAGTAACGGCGTAAATGTATGTCGGCTAAGAATAAGCCCGCAGCCAAGTTTCAAGCTTTTGTCATTCATTGGCCTGCCTGACATCTCTCGAGTAACACGTATTAATAAAAAATCACAAAATGGGTAAATGCGTGGTATAAGAACGCGATTTGAGGTCACAAAATCACTATACCGCACGAGGAATGATTTTCCATACATAAGTTTATTGTTTTTTCATATATTTACTAGTAAATAAAATAAAAAACCGATTTCAAGTTACAAAAATAAATTTGAGACGCAGTGTTGCCAATTAAAACACCATTTGATGTTCCCGTCTTTATGGGAAAATCTTGGATAATTATGTCACCTATAATTATGTACTATACGAATATCTATTTTATTAATTTTTTGGATCCCAAAGGGTGCAATTTCCGCCAGATCCCTTGCGGAGTAGACAGAAAGTATAGAGTTCCAAAAATTTCATTAGAATATTATGAAAATAAATAAGCTATTTACTCAAAGCAAATATTGTACACAATTCTTTGTTATATAATTGATGGATCCGGTAAAGAATAGCTCCACCCCATTTGTTTTCACGTGTGTCGTAGAAAGCAATTGGGGAATTAACCAAGACTTTTTCTACGCTTTTTTTTTTTAAAAAGCGCCACCTGGTAATTATTAAATGTTGTGGGTACTGTACGGGTTAGACTGTAATCGTACAGCGTTTTTTGAAGATGATAAATGATACACTTGACATTGTAATAATTAAAAGGTTTATTGATAGTCCAAATTATCACTATTCTATGATTTAATGATAAATAAGAATTAATGTATGATATGTATGTATGTGAGCACGCGCGCGATTTTCTTGCTAACCGATTGCGAACTGATGATCGTAATTAATATAATGTGCATGTGACGTAAAAATGCTGATGATGCAAACGGACGGGCTGGCCCGTACAGGTACGTTTACAAACATGGAAATTAGACAAATAAATAGCCAGACCTAAACAAAATGTGTGAGTCACACAAAGATTTGTACTATGTGGGAATCGAACCCGCCACTATTCAGTCTAGTAACTGGAGCGGCCTACCACTCTTAACGTCTGGATAAAGAAGTGGAAACAGGAAATAGGCAACAACGTTTTACTGAGTTTGTTGAAGAGATACGTATTTTGTAAATTTGTATTAATTTTATAATAAATAATATAAGCTTATATAGACTGCCCACTGCTGGGCAAAGGCCTTCTCTCACAAATAGTGGTGAGAGAGATTTATTTTACCCGCTCTAAATAGACTGCAACAATCAACCTGCGTATTTTGTAAATAATGCAATAGATAACATTAGGTGTGTTTTGTTTAGTACTCATTCAATAATATTTGCATGGTTTGACCACATACCCTAATGGACACTATTAACTAATATCCAAATAATCTGTGTAACAATTCTAATTTCATATAGAATAAAATGAATTAGGTACTATAATAATTTATTTTATTAATTCATGTATTGGATTCTATCTGAAATGTAACGAAGTTAATTAAAAAAATATATAATAAAAAATTATATTCATAACATCATTAAAAATTTGTATTCATTGTGCATTTAAATTGTGGGAAATAATCATATAGTAAGCAACACTGAGCCTCCTACTACTAGTAATATTGCTACCTCTATCGGATCGACGTAATATCGGTATGGTGGGGAACAAGAGTAAAAGAGATGGATATATGTTTACTCCAAATGACGTTTGCTTCTCTATGTATTTACCTCAATGTTCACGACAGTCATAGATGCATTGACATTTAATTTATGCTATATGAACTTATCTAACTATATAAAAATAATTCTATTTTGGTAAAAAAATCGATTTATGAGGTTTTCACTCGTCGCCAACGATTATACCTCATTTAGACCATTTAAAACAGCTAAATTCGGGCACGTTCGCCCCACCAAATGATATGCGTCGCGATGTCGTTTATTCTGTAAGACGGCAAGAGTAATTAACGTAAGTACGATATTCAGACTGAAATCAAGCATTCTTTTTTTCTTATTTCTTTACTTATTTTTAAAAACGTAGCCCAACACCAGGATTTATTCCTGTATCGTGGGTGCGTTTACAAACATGAAAATTCACATACACAAATACCCAGACCCGGACAAATAACTGTGGATCACACAAAGATTTGTCCCGTGCGGGAATCGAACCCGCGACTATTAGACACAGTAGGCGGAGTGGCTTAAGCTCTTAATCACTGCGCTAAATCGTCCGTCTGTTTCAATATTAGGTGTACTGACCGATTAACATAAGATTCAGATACAAATGAAGGATTTGTTTAAGTAAAACAATTTCGTATCTTGTAGTTCTCGTTCATGTTTGATGCCAGTGAATCGTTTTAGCAAAGATCGACACAGGCCTAATTTTTAATATAATGTAAATAGTTAAGATTTAAGTTTGTCCTCAAGTATTTCTGCAAATTTATTTTCTACCATAGGACCCCGAAGTGGCAACACTGACAGTAATAAAAAAAAATAATTAAATAGGCGCCATTTTTAAACTTGTTTTTTTATGCAAAATTGTGGAATATCCAACGACCTTGAACACGTGACATTGTAACATAGTTTCGTATATACATCGATAACGCGTTACTTAATCAGCAATTCTATTATCAAAATACATTTATTTTAACGATTAATTAGCCTTTGGTGAGGAAAATCCATGATTATTTTTTTTAATATATTACCTCGCCTGATCCTTCGCGAGGTACGCAGAGAACACAGAGAGAACCTTGTGCTTAAAAAGAATTCTTAGAGACCCCTAGGACATCGATAAAGACATCGGTAGCTTTACATTACACCGTCACGCCTATATTCTCCAAGCGGGGGTGCCAGTGGTATACTGAGTACACCCACTTTTCGCCGACAATGTTAGGTCCCATGTAATAGAGGGCGAGCCTATTTTACTATACCGGGCACAATTCCAGCCTCCGGACTCATTCTGGAAAGTTTTCGTTAGAAAAACTAAATTTGTACGACCTGGGACTTGTACACAGGACCGCGTGACCAACGAGGCAGTCGTCAGCTTTACATAAATTATATTTAATGGACAAAACGATAATTATGGGAGACTTTAATTTTATTCACATTAATGGAAGAAAAAGATTGCCTACAAAAAAAATAATAAAATAATTGTTTGGAAACAGTTTCCTGAAATTCATTACGTGTGTTTAATAATATTAGCCCTGTTAAGAAACTGTCCCACTGTTGGGCACGGGCCTCCTCTCAAACTGAGAGGGTTAAGGCCATAGTCCACCACGCTGGCCCAGTGCGGGTTGGCGAACTTCACACACTTTCGAGAAACTCTTAGGCATGCAGGTTTCCTCACGATGTTTTCTTTCACCGTTAAAGCAAGTGATAATTAATGCCAGAGGAAAGAATGACAAAACAGATATACAATGTGAAAGTGGAAGGATGCAGGTACCGGGGAAGACCTAGTCAAGAGTCAAGAGTCTCCGTAACCGGCGAGCGTGTATGAGACGAACTATGAGAGTCGAGGAAGCCAGAGAGGTATGTAAGGAAAGAACCGGTTGGAACTCTGTACTCTCTGCCTACCCCGCAAGGGATCTGGCGTGAGGTTATAGATAGATAGATAGATAGATAATTAATTTTTAAATACGCACATGCTTTCGAAAAGACAGAGGTGCGTGCCTGGGTTTGAACCCGAGACCTTTGAGTTTGCAGTCCAACGGTCTAAGCACTAGGCTATCACTGCTTGTTATGTGTGTTTATTTAATTATTATTTTTTCAATTTTAAAATTACTTCCTTATCAGTTCTTAGATACTTCTTCTGCTTCTTTAAGTTATGGTTTCACACTAATTTAGTAAAAGTGTATTTTGCCAGTGTCCAGTGAGATGCATAATCGTGTTTGTTTAAATTAATTTAACTCCCTGATGAACTTGATGACAAAGATGGTTATGAAATTGATGAAGTGCCCCACCCTGGATAGTAAATCGATGGATACTTTACATACCAATGCAATGGCCGTTTTGAGAGAAATTGAAAGGCACGTTTTATCACTTTGTTACAATTACCTTCACTCGTGCACATATAAGAATACAAAATGGTTAATATTCCACCAACATTACACATTATAATTCAAAATAACACAAGTTTTGGTAATTAAAACAAATTGACAACATTACTCTTCGATTTCCTGCCAAAAAGCCGTTCTTAGGATTTTTTTTTTAAATAGGAGCCACACGCTAAGAAATATTCCTGTGTCGTAAGTGTGTTTCTCATGGGTGTTTCCAAATATAGAATTTTTATGAATTTCATGTATGTATACCTCCGTAGACTGTACTTAAACACGCAGACTGAAACCTACTGAAACAAATATTTGTAGGTCACACAAATATTTGTCCCGAGCGGGGATCAAACCCGCGACTACTTGATCCAGTGGGCAGAACCATTTAAGCTCTTAACCACTGGACCGACCGAAATTAATTGTAAACAGCCACGCAAAAAAGCAAGTTATTAAATTTCGAAGATTTTTGACGATGTTGGGTTTCTCTCTCTCTCTCTCCTTGGCAATTATAATTTCCATCTGATGGTGGGGTCTGCCTTCCTAAATTCCTTCTTCCACTTTGCTCTGTCGGACGTGTCGTGTTCGGAGGCATTGCAGATACACAGGTCCTTCTTGACCACATCTGCCCATTTTGTTTATGATGTTGGGTTTATATAGAATAATAAACAACCTGGTTCCGTTCCAGGTTACAGCCGTCGTGACGCATTGGAAAGATCTTCTATGTAATATTTATATTTATAGAGACTGTCGATTGACCTTGACATTTGCGCCGCCATATTGTTCCAGTTGACATTTAGAAGCGCGCGAAAGCTTTATTTTTTTAAAGGACACAGGTTAAAGATGAGTTGAAACATTAAAGGTTATAAATTCTACGTGTACGGCCAAGACCATTGTAGTTACGGTATTTAATGATGTCCACTTCTACTTTCTGGGCTAGGTATCATAAAAGTCGATTATAGAAAATAATGTTTTGACATCTTTTAAAATAGAGTCACAACCGTAGATTGCAACAATAAACTCACCGTTTAATAAATTATGGAAAATATAGAATTTAGAAAATCTAAAAAAAAGAAATAACAGTCACATCTATATTAGTCGTGGTAAAGTCTTGGTTACTTTTCTGACGATTCATAAATCGCTTATATAACGGTTTACATGATAAAAATACTAAGAAAGTGCGTAAGTATGAAACATAGTATCGGTGTAAAGATGAAAAAGGGGATGCTCATTTGGTTGGGGCATATAGAAAGAAAGTTGGAAGAAAGAATAACAAATCAAATATACAATGCGGAATCGGAAAGATGTAGTACCGGTGAAGACCTAGACTATCTTACTATGACCAAATAGACCGTGTTTTATCCGAAGAGATAATCAAGAGTCTTCGTAATCGGTGAGTATGTATTAGACGAACTATGAGAGTGGAGGAAAGCCAGGGAGATCTGTAAGGAAAGAAGCTGTTGGAACTCTGTACTCTCTGCCTACTCCGCAAGTTATCCGGCGTGATGATATATGTAGACAGATAGATAGAAAAAAAAAATGTACTGTTTAGACTCGTACTGCTTACATCCATTAAAAAGAAATATCAAAAATGTCGATCCTTTGCGTAATTACTCCAAGTTTACACCATTTCGCTGATGATTTCGGGTCCCAATATTATAGCGGCGAGCCTGTTGATATTAAAACGGGCATAATTGCAAATTATGAATGGCTACTGAGATTTTTTTGATAACACTGCATAGTCCAAGGATTTTAAACCGAAAACCTACGACACGAAATAACTTTTTAAACGACTCTGGTCAAAATGGTGGTGGAACTCCGTAAAATCTTACCTATAGACAATTTTATATTTTTCCTTTGTGCAATTGGTATGTAAGCACAATATTTATGGTCGGACGTGATTAGAAAGACGATTCATGATTGTTATTCTCGATGGTACAGTGCGATGAACTCTGGACGCTAACCATACTCTCTATAAGATACTACAACACTACTGACCGGTTTCAATATTTAACTGACGGTTAGATTTACTGGTAACTGCCAGTAAGGAAATCTAACAGAACCTTCTGACAGTAGAATATTGACAGATTTTCCATACGAAATTCGTCAAAATTCTATCCGTACTAGGCAAATCTATCATTTAGCTACATATTGACACCAGCCGTACAACACGCCGGATTCCTATTATACGAGGCATGCCTTTTAAGTTTTGTTGTTTGAAGAAAAAAACACAACTAGATATATAGTACTTTTTATTGTTTTTCAAAGTATTCACCACGTAGCTTAATACACTTTTCTATTCGCTCAAACCAGTTATTATAACATTTATTCCACTCTAAAGGGTATTCAAAATGGCTGCCTTGAAAGCGTCGACTGCTTCTTCACCGGACTGGAACCTTTGACCACGAAGACTTTTCTTAATTTTAGGAAATGTTCTTTACATTTCCTATCGTTAGGGCTTAGGTCAGGACTGTATGGAGGATGGTCAAGAATTTCTACTTTTTCCTTCTTCAAATACTCAATCGTTTGACGAGCGCTGTGTGAGCTTGCGTTGTCGTGGTGCAGGATGATGCGTCGCTT
This sequence comes from Phalera bucephala, assembly GCA_905147815.2. Classification (NCBI taxonomy): domain Eukaryota; kingdom Metazoa; phylum Arthropoda; class Insecta; order Lepidoptera; family Notodontidae; genus Phalera; species Phalera bucephala. The sequence continues at coordinate 9,688,369 of LR990637.1, read as the reverse complement.
TGAGTTAGACTTTCGAAGTTCGGCGATGGCTTGTGGTAAACAAACTGTGGTATACCACTCTGCGTTAATCGTTCTACGATCTTCATGTGCAATAGTCGCAACATGGCCGGTTTTTCCAACGAACGTGGCCACCATCTTCTTTGAAGTGCTTCGAGAACGAACAACTTTAGTCGGCTTTGGCTCGTCTTGAAAGACCCAGATTGTAGATTGTTGTTTGGAATCAGGATCGTGGGCATAGATCCAAGATTCGTCACCACTGATGATGTCGTAGACGTGATTTGACTCTCCTCGGTTCAACCTTTGCAGAGTTTTCTTACACCATATGACGCGGGCCGCCTTGTGATCGTCGGAAAGCAGATGCGGTATCCAACGGCAAACTGGCTTTCTCACACTAAGCGCTTCATGCAAGATCTTCTGAATGGTTGTCCCTGAGATGCCTAATAGAGCCTCTACCTCTCGATACGTCACATCGAGGATTAGTTGTCTCACAGCAATGATGTTATCTTCAGTGAAGGCGGATTTTGGGCGTCCTTCGCGAGATTTGTTACTGACACTAGTATGTCCACGCTGGAATTCTAAATTTCGATTACGGTTACGGAGTTCTATAGCATCCCTGCTAAATAGCATGTCATACCCATCAAATTATTATGTATTCAAGTACATCTCAAGTATTTTTTGTAGCAAAAGTTAGAGTGCACTCAAGTTCCCCGTGTTCTAGGTGCTTCCCGCGACGTGGCACCTTCGAGTGATGTCTTATTCAAACAAAATGCCTTTATGTGCACTGAAAAACTGTTTAATCAATATCAGAAAAAAATGGTTTTACTATCTATAAAAACACAAATATAAGCATAAGCAATGATAGCCTAGTGGTTAGACCGTTGGACTGCAAAGTCAGAGGTCTCGGGTTCAAACCCAGGCACGCACCATGGGGCCATAGTCAACCACGCTGGCCCAGGCTGCGGGTTGGCGAACTTCACACACCTTCGAGAAACTCTTAGGCATGCAGGTTTCCTTACGATGTGTTCCTTCACCGTTAAAGCAAGTGATATTTTTTTTTATACGCACCTGTTTTCGAAAAGACTGAGGTGCGTGCTTGGGTTCGAACACAAGAGCTCTAACTTTGCAGTCCCACGGTCTAACCACTAGGCTATCACTGCTTCTCTGCTACTATCAACAACCGTATCTATAGATATTTATTTACTGAATCTTAAGGATTTACGTAGCCGAGTAATAACAAGTGTTTAAAATTCTATACAAAGCTAACTTTTGACATTTGTCACTTTTGAGAGTTCCTCAGTAGTAGTAATTTTCGTCCTTTACGGACAAGTGAAGGTATAAAGCCATACTGCCAAGTTTTATATCGTTTTTTTCATTTATTTACGTTTTTATTAGGCAATACTGCCAAGTCTTATATCGCTTTTTCCATTGATTCGTGTTTTAATTCAACTCCCCGATGAACTTGATGATAAAAATGATTATGAAATTGATGAAGTGCCCCCACCCTGGATAGTAAAACGATGGATACTTTAGGTACCAATTGCGACGGCCGTTTTGAGGGAAATCGAAAAGGCACGTTTTATCACTTTGTTACAATTACCTTCACTCGTGCACATATAAGAACACATAATGGTTAATATTCCACCAACATTACAAATTATTAGTCGAAATAACACAAGTTTTAGAAATTAAAACAAATTGACGACATCACTCTTCGATTTCCCGCTAAAACTCCCCTCACAGTTCCTCAACTATAAAATAAAAATGATGTGCTAAATAAATACTTGAATAAAAGTAACTACTTAGACACGTTTATAGATACGGGTTTAAAACTTGTCTAGACGGATCATTGCTAACAAAAATGGCGCCAAAAAGCGGTCTCAGGCACGCACTATATGTGCGTGATATCAGTGTTCGATTTGTTTAAAAGCTAAATTTTATGGCCTTTCCGCGCGTGCGATGATTCAACTAATTCATTTAAGTTTATAGTACACAAGTAATTCATTTAAGTTTACTACCTATAACATTGGGACCTGCCCTAAGCATCTGCCATATCTGCTCTTGAGTAACTTTTGAGTAATATAGGCGCGCCGGTGTTTTTGTTTATGAATACATAATACTTTACATTTCACTAACATTACCATTGTTATTTAAAATAATACAGGTTTGTTGGGTATTGTAACAACTCCATCCTCTTCCGAAACTTGTGTTATTTCGAATAATAATGTTGGTGGAATATTAACCATTATACATAATGGTTCTTATATGTGCATGAGTGCAGGTAATTGTAACAAAGTGATAAAACGTGCCTTTTCGATTTCTCTTAAAACGGCCGTCTCAATTGGTATGTAAAGTATCCATCGCCTTACTATCCAAGGTGGGGCACTTCATCAATTTCATATTCATCGTTGTCATGAAGTTCATCGGGGAGCTGAATTAATTTAGAAATGAATAGTTATATTCGTAAATAGCTGCTTCCCGCGGCTTCGCACGCGTTTATTTTGTAATTTGACAAAGATAGGTAGCACTTTTTGAAATAATAATTTTCCGAGACTTAAGAGACACCTCCATATTAAGTTTCTTTTCAATCCGTTCAGCCGTGTTAATATGGAGAAATAAAAACAACTATCCCCTGAAATCTTGCATTTCCCAAGGTAAAAAGTAGTCAACAGTCTCTGAGAAATCCTACATTTTCCAATGATAGTGTATTTAAAATCGGTTCCACCGTTCTGGATATTATCACGGACACACTTTTTTTATTGTGCCTATATGTGCATAAAATATCTTCTTTAAAAATTACAAATCACAAATCAATATTTCCGTGTACTGTGCGGGACTTGTACCTGCGACTATTTGACAAAGTAAGTAAGGCGATCTACGTTTTATCGCTTAAACCAAGTCGTCTTTGTTTTCCAAAAGTATTTATAAAGTCGACTTAAATATGAGTAAATTTTCGCTGTAGAACAATTTCAGCTGATCCCCAGGCTTCCAGTCGCCGATGAAGAGAAAGAGGGAAATCGACAGATTGCCAGGCTTTTCTTTCGACAAAATAAGATTAATATCGTCGGACCTTCATGCGGGCCGGCTAAATCCACCAAATGCATATAATGCAGGATAATATCGGCATGATCTAGTGTGTAAACAAAGTTACATATTTCATATTATTATTTCACGACTTTAGATACTTTAATATTATCTACCAATCTATATCACCACGTCAGATCCCTTGCGGAGTAGGCAGAGTGTACAGAGTTCCAATAGGTTCTTTCTTTACAGACATTTCTGGTTTTCTCCACTCTCATAGTTCATCTTATACACGCTCGCCGGTTACAGAGACTCTTGACTTGCTCTATGGATAAGACATGGTCTATTTAGTCATGGTAAGATATTCTGGGTCTTCCCCGATATGTGCGTCCTGTTCAAAGTACTCTACCAACTGACAGCGGCATAGAACTATTTTACCCTTTGTAAATATGTATATTTCTTTTTTTACTATGGTTTTTATTGATATCTGTTTGCTATATTTGTTTTATGTAATTGTACATATTGTATATAATTTGTGAAACTATACATGGTAAATAATATATATTCCACGAAAGTCGTGCTATTTTTCGAGATAAAAAGTGTTATGTTTTATTTTACGATGTTAAACACCTTCATATAACGTTTCAGTTAAATTCGTTTAGCCATTTTAATATGAATAAATACCAGCTATGTCGCAAGATCGCAGTTTCAACAAACATTTTTTTGGTGCCCATTAAACTTATATCTTATTTATTACAAAATTACAAATCAATATTCTTGTACTCGGAGCGGGGATCGTACCTGGGGTACTATTCGACAAAGTAAGTTAAGCAGTCTACGTTTTATCGGTTAAACCAAGTCATCTTTGTTTTGCAAAAGTATATAAAGTCAACTTAAAAATGAGTAAATTTTTGTTGTACAACAATTTCAACAGGTTCCCAGGCTTCTAGTCACCTGTGAAGAAGAAGAAGGAAATCGAAGGATTGACAGGGTTTTTTAGCCTAAATATGATTCATATCTTTGAGCCTTCATGCGGGCCGGTAAAAATCCACCAAATGCATATTGGGGTGACTTTATTACCACTTACGCGGATAGTATCGGCATGATATAGTGTGTGAACAAAGTTACCTATTTCATATTGCTATTTCACGACTTAACATACTTCAATACTATCTATCAATCTATATCATCACGTCAGATCCCTTGCAGGGTAGGCAAAGATTTCAGATTTCCAACAGGTCCTTTTTTTACAGACTTTTCTGGCTTTTTCCATTCTCATAGTCCGTCTTATACACGCTCGCCGGTTACGGAGACTCTTGACTTGCCCTTTTGATAATACACGTTCAATTTGGTTATGGTAAGATAGTCTAGGTCTTCCCCAATATCAACGTTCTTCCACTTGCTCATTTAATATATCTGGGTTTCTTTCATATTAAGTTTCTTTATAATCCGTTCAGCCATTTAGTATGAAGAAATGCCGCAGAAGTCATGCTATTTTATATTTTGCTTTGTTTTTTTTTATATTAAGAAGTGTTTTGTTTTATTTTACAGTGTAAGACACCTTCATATAAAGTGTCAATTAAATTCATTTATGTCGAAACAACCGTCATTCTTTCCGGGATAAAAAGTATCTCGAATATTATTTCGAGACCCAAAAAACCTAAGTGTTAGTAAGATCCATTCTGCCATATTAGTATGAAGAAATAACGGCTATCTCGCAAGAACCATGTGAGAATATATTGTATGTTTTGTCAACTTCCACCAGACTTATTTCAGAATCAACTATCTCTATCACCGGGTTCAGTCTTAGCTCCACTTAGCCCGCACAGGTGGTCTTTGTAAAATATAAACTAAACTAGCGCGATCTTATTCAACACACACCACTAACGCCGTCTCAAAAAGTGTTAGTCTTCTCGTAAGATATTAATCGTTGTTAAAGTTTTCGTATCCGGCCCATTCATAGTTAGAGTTTTCTCCGTAGGAAACAATCCTGAATGCCTCGTCGGCTTATGCACGAAGTCATGTTTGAGTGTTTAAATCAAACGTGTATGAACAATTTCTAGTGAGCGCTTTTAACTACTGCATAGTTTTTCGTGAGGAGACGAACCTGAGTCCAATATCAATTGATGGAAGAATTCATGTGTAGGCAAAATCACACAGTTTATGTCGTAACATTGCAGTTCGGGAAAAATAGTAATAAAGTTTGCGGAATATCCCGCGGCAATCTAGAAGCTTAAGTTGTTTTGGAACAATGAATGATTTATCAAAATCGACTTTTTTTCTTTCCTTACAAAACTGTTAAAAATTTCTCGAAAATATAACTGTCCCAAATTTCATTGAAATTTATCAAACAGGTATGGAGTAAAATGTCTTTTTAGAAATTCAATGTTTCGCTTATTTTTATATTTTCTGAAAAAAACCTTTTGATTTTTCGGTATAAATACTATTCAATATGTTATCCAAGATTTTAAATATCCGCGTGTAAAGTTTCATCAAAATCTGCCTGGTAGTTTTTGTGTTATGATGGTTTATACCCTTGGACAGATAGACAGATAGACAAACAGACACGAAAGCCAAAAATGTAGAATTGGCTTCTACATCAATAGAATGATATCCGTGGGTTGTTATTTCCAAAAAATATACACAAACATTACTTCCTTACAGTTTTGTTATATGTAGTATGTAGAGATATAGATGCTTTAATTTTCCCTACAACCTGTTAGATTTCCTGAAAACGTAAATATTTACTATATTTACTAAGTTTCACTGACATCTGAAAAGTAGTTTTGGAGCAATGAATTATAAATTAAAATCGACTTTTTTCTCCCTCCTCAAAAACTGTTTTTCGAAAATATAAGTACACAGAGTTGTGACTTTTTGTACAGGTTACAATTACACAAAATTTGATTGAAATCCATCAAACAGGTTTGGAGTAAAGTGTCTTTTTAGAAATCCAATGTTTTGCTTATTTTAGTCTTTTCTGGAGAAACCTTTTAATTTTCCAAAATAAATACTATACAACATGTTAGTCAACATTATAAAGTATCCGCATGCAAAGTTTCATCAAAATCCGCTTGGTAGTTTTTGCGTGATGCTGATTCATACCCTCCGACAGACAGACAGACAGACAAACAGACACGAAAGCCAAAAATTGCAGAATTACCTTCTAGATCGATAGTATGATACCCCTGGGTTGTTATTTCCTAAAAATATTCCATGTACAGACACGAATTCCTTACAGTTTTATTATATGTAATAATTATACGTAATAATGTATATATCATATATGTATATAAAATAAAATGTAATAGATACTTGACATTGGCAAAATACGCGTCGTCGTGATGCCATAAACAAAAAAAAACATCTTACTCTCTCTTACACGCCAAAACTGCATTTTTTTCAGTTCATTACGATACTCCAATGTCAAGTATTACGACAAAGTTTAGGGACTTAATAACCAAAGTATAAAATTATAACAATCTAGGCTGTTAAACATTACTGATCAGCGTACTAGGTAAAATATACATCACAGTATATACAAACGAAATCGAATTAAGAAAAAGAAGCAAAAAAAGAAAAATACAATTTATTTAAAATACTTTTAAATTATTTAGAGATATAGATAGAAATAAGACAGATATTTTTATTATCTGATGCCATTTTTATACAAATTACTTTTTGTTTTTTTTTCATTGCACAATATGTTACGGTTAACGGTGAAGGAAATCATCGTGAGGAAACCTGCATGTCTGAGAGTTTCTCGAAGGTGTGTGAAGTTCGCCAACCCGCACTGGGCCAGCGTGGTGGACTATGGCCTAAACCCTCTCAGTTTGAGAGGAGGCCCGTGCCCAACGCTGGGACAATTTCTTAACAGGGCTACTATTATTATTATAATATGTTACCGCATAAAGTTTACCCATCATTCGTACGGACGCTTTTTAACGGTTTAGTAAAGCGCTAACAGTAAAATGACTAACAATAGGTACAATTTTTGAAAAGCGCTTATAGTGCTTTAGTACAAAGCATTGAAAAAGCGCCCGTGCAAAAACTGGCTTATATTATTACTAAGCTAAAAATACTTACGGTATTTCGAAAAATAACGGAAGACTAAATAGCAGGTATTATAATGTATTAATACAGGAACCTGTGGTACGACATTCTAAAGTTAGGCGTCTGACCTTGACGCCTTTCACTTTTAGTATAAGACCGCCTCCGGCATTTATATCTTACCTAACATGTGTAAAACTATGTATCTATGTAGAGATCCAATCCAACATGTCCTTGAATTACTATAGATATATTCATCATCATTATCATCATCTCGGCCTTTATTCGTCCACTGCTAGACATAGGTAACCCCAATCGCTTTCCAGCGCAGCCAGTCCGATGCCGCCTGCATCCAACAACTTCCTGCTATCTTTACAAGATTGTCGGCCCATCTGGCAGACGGCCGTCCCAGGCTGCGCTTGCCAATACGTGGTCTCCACTCTTGAATCTTTCTGCCCCAATGGCAGCCCAATGTTCACGCTATGTGGGGGTATTCATTAATTACGTAAGCTGTTTTTCTTTTAATTTGGACCCCTCCTTCCCCTTGGTTGAGTTTAGTGAAATTTGGTGGGTTCTCCACCGTCCAGCTTACGTGAAATTTACACTCTAGTTATAAAAAGTCTAAATTCTCTAAGATATTTTTAGCGTACTAAATGGGATACTCTAAGAAAAGTTAAACCACAACGAAATATATTTTTTTATTATGCGTTTGAAATTTATGTTTTTTTAAAGTTGACGTTTACATATAAGATAGCTTTCCAATAGTGAAAGAATCATTAAAATCGGATCAGGAGTACCGGAGATTACCCCGAACATCCAAACTCGCAAACTTTCTTCTTCTTCTTCAGCCGAAAGACGTCCACTGCAGGACAAAGGCCTCCCCTAAAGACCGCCAACTCTACCTGTTTATAATATTAGTATAGATTTGTAAGGTGATCAGAGACGTGGTCTTTTACAATAGGGCTCATAAATAACCTTAGAGTTGCTCGGCGAGCTATGGAAAGAGCTATTCTCAGCGTTTCTCTACTTGATCGAATCAGGAATGAGGAATTTCGTAGAAGAACCAAGGTCACCGACATAGTTCTTAGGATTAGCAAGCTGAAGTGGCAATGGACGGGCCACATAGCGCGAAGATCAGACGGGCTTTGGGGCAGAAAGATTCTAGAGTGGAGACCACGTATTGGCAAGCGCAACGTAGGACGACCGCCTGCCAGATGGACCGATGATCTTGTGAAAATCGCAGGAAGTCGTTGGATGCAGATGGCGTCGGACCGGTTACGCTTGGGGAAAGCGATTGGGGAGGCCTATGTTCAGCAGTGGACAAATATAGGCTGAGATGATAAAGTGCCAGTAAAAAATCCTAAAAAAAACGAAAAATAACAGCTCAACTGCGGGTGTGGTCTTATCTCCAAATAAATTCCTTGCGGAGTAGGTAGACAGTAGAGAGCTCGCCTCCACCACTACGCTCGAGGCAGAAGGGCAAGAGGGCAACTAGCTCAAGGGTGCCTCAAGGAGGAACGGCCTCGGCTTGGACCGTCGCTATGGGAGAAGGCGTATACTAGGTGTCTCGCCGTGGTGCTCTGCACCGGCCGGCGGGCAAGGGATTCTTTGAGCTCGCCAGCAAGGTCGGTGTCTGATTCTGTATGCGGTATCTGTATCCGAAAGAAGGGATGTAAGGGCAGCAGGAGGGTCGGTGAAAACGTGCCACGGACGGCGGTAGGGACTGATAGGAGGGGAGTTAGGTTCGTAGTAAGCGGCGGCTACGATTAGCGAATTTCTATGATTGGACGAGTTCGCGAAATATCTAATTGTCGCCTTTTTAATAAAGGCGAGAATAGGTTCGAGACCGAGATCGGAATGGAGTCTATTAGCTTATGGTAAGATTATGTAGGTCTTCTCATGAATATATTACTTGTATAAGGTTAAAGGTCACAGTCCGAAAATGGCCCGGAAAAATATAACAGCCCAGCTATGGTACGATCTTATTTCAAATTAGTTCGATCCAACCCCTGTAGCTAGGCCATTAATTACATGAGCTCAAAATGGAGAGAAGGGCTCCAGCAAAATCTCATTTAATCTTATTTAAACTGAGGGGGGGGGGGGGGGGGGGTCAGTCATAATTGACAATCTAACGTCATCTAAAATACATAAATTTAAAAAGCAGAATAAAAAAAAACGTTGGAGTTTAGGCGGGAAGTAGAAGAGTGATGTTGTCAATTTGTTTTAATTTCCAAAACTTGTGTTATTTCGACTAATAATTGCACATTATGTTGGTGGAATATTAACCATTATGTGTTCTTATATGTGCATGAGTGAAGGTAATTGTAACAAAGTGATAAAACGTGCCTTTTCGACTTCCCTCAAAACGGCCGTCGCTATTGGAATGTAAAGTATCCACCGCTTTACTATCCAGGGTGGGGGGTACTTCATTAATTTCATTATCATCGTTGTCATCAAGTTCATCGGGGAGACGAATTAATTAACAAACACGATTTCATATCTCACTGGACACTGTTAAATACACTTAAAATTAGTGTGAAGCCATAACTTAAAGAAGAATAAGAAGAAAACATTGTAATTTAACTAAAATCTCATGGATATTTAATACATTTATTTTTGAAAATTTAGTCTTAATAATTAGAGCGTAAATTTTAGGTAAGTGGGACCCACCAATTTTCACTGAACCTTACCAAAGGGAGGAAGGGGGCTAAATTAAAAGAAAAACAGCTCACGTTATTAATGATTGCCCCCACAAGCCTGAACATTGGACAGCCATTGGGGCAGAAAGATTCTAGAGTGGAGACTACGTATTGGAAAGCGCAGCGTGGGATGGCTGCCAAATGGCGGTCCATTTGGCAGCCATCCCACGCTGCGCCATGCGACGAGTATGATGATGATGATCATAGTACAGCTGACCCTCCCTGCCCCCCCCCTTGGCGACGCCCTTTGTGCTCACGTTACCTATGATTCGTCATTATCATACTCGTTCATTGCTGAACATAGGCCTTCCCTATCGCTCTTCAGAGCAGCCGGTCCGTTGCCGTCTGCATCCAATTTCCTGCGATCTTCACAAGATCGTCGGTCCATTTTGCAGCCATTTCACGTTGTGCTTTAATAAGTGGACTTTGGTGCTTTGGCTATTTTTTTAATTTTTAGGGGGCGTGGGCAGCTGAAGGGAGATTAAAAAAAATCTCTGTCTATAATATAGAGACAGAGAGATCACGCTAGATCCCTTTCAGGGTAGGCAGAGAGTACAGAGTTCCTACAGGTTGTTTCCTTACATACCTCTCTGGCTTCCTCCACTCTCATAGTTCGTCTCATACACGCTCGCCGGTTACGGAGACTCTTGACTTTTCCTTCAGATAAGACTCGGTTTATTTGATCGTGGTAAGATAGTCTAGATCTTCCCCGGTACCTGCATCCTTCCACTTTCATATTGTATATCTGTTTTGTCATTCTTTCATCTGGCATTCTCTCTATATGTCATCTTTATACCGATACTATCTTTCATACCTTCTCGCTTTCTTACTACGCTGTTGCTAATGCGGTCGGTCAGTTTCACTCCGCACATCTTCCGCAGAGCTCGCATTTCTACCGCATTTATCCTACTTTCATTCTCCTTCTTACATACCCAGCTCTCGCTACCATATAACAGTGTTGGGACAAGAACTCCGTTATGTATGGCCAGTTGCGCCTTATGGCTTAAGTGCCGGCTCCCAAGTAGGTTTCCCATCGCACCATTCACCCTGTTCCCTGCACTCACTCTTCTCTTTATGTCAGCGGTGTATTTCCCCTCCTTACTGAAGGCGCATCCAAGATATACAAACTCATTCACTTGCTGCAGCACATCGTTACCAACCACAATCCTTACATTCGTTCTGATTTCTTCCCTTTCAAAAACCATAATCTTGGTTTTCTTTAAATTCTTAAAAAAAAAATTGCCAAAGCACCAAAATCCACTCATTCGACTTTGTTGGCGCTGCTATTCTAAAACGCTTCTAGTCTAAAACGTCATCTCGTGTCACCAGGAGTGAGGGGGGCTTAAAAAGTTTACTAAAAACATAACGTGTTTGGTCACGTCATGGACGACCCCTAACTGGCGAATGTGTATAACGAACTATGAGAATAGTGGAAGCGAGAGAGGTCTGTAAGCAACATAGATATCGCACTAGATTACATATCACGAACAAAATGACAGCCAAAAGTCGGTCACTTTTTTATAAAAACGTAGCCCGAAATTAGGATTTTTTCCTGTGTCGTGGGTGCGTTTAAAAACATGAACTTTCACATACACCAATACTCAGATCGGAACAAACAATTGTGGATCACACAGATTTGTCCCGTGCGGGAATCGAACCCACGACTATTAGACTCAGTGGGCGGAGCGGCTTAAGCTTTTAACCATTGCGCTAAATCGGCCAAATTCTCGCCGCCTTTAAGAATGTATGCATTTATAAAATCTAACAATTACCTATTCTTAATTACTTTCTAAAGATTGATACGTGATAAGAAACAATAAAATACAAACAAATTAAATTCGCAATGTTACCACTTCATAACATTGCAATTTTTTTGTAAGTTGCAACACCGGTGTTGTAATCCGTTATGCGGCGCGCGCGCAGTGTTAAGAAACTTGTCGAACAAGTTTTGTAACAAAATAGTTTAAATGCCAAATGTCTTGGATTGGTCCCAGACTTATGATAGTTCAAAAGGTTGTCTATTTCTATTGAATTTATTTACTATGCACCAAAGAAAATACCTGAACTACATATACAAGGTGTAATTGTAGGTGTCCTGCCCATCATGGCGTACGCTTGTGAGGTGGTCGGGCACGCCGCCCGCTCTCACATCGATAGACTCCTAACGGTTCAATCCCGTTTCCTCCGCAAAGCCGTCGGAGCCCCGTGGCTCATACGAAATGTCGATCTCCATTCCGATCTTACTATCGAACCTATTCGCGCCTTTATTAAAAAGGCGACAACCCGATATTTCGCGAACGACGACGAACCTAACTAACTAACTAACCCCTCCTATCAGCCGCTACCGCCGTCCGCAGCATATTCTCACCGATTCTCTCGATGCCCGTACATCCTCTATTTCGAAGACAGATTCCGCACCCAGGATCAGTCACGGACCTCGCCGGCGAGGTCAGTGTCTGCCCCCATAGCGACTGCCCAAGCCGAAGCCGTTCCTCCTTGAGGCACCCTGGAGCTAGTTTCCTCCTTGTCCTTATGGCTCGAGTATAGTGGTTGCACGCTTGCGTAGATTACTCCCCCACATACGCACACACACACACACACACACACACACACACACACACACACACACACACACACACACACACACACACACACACACACACACACACACACACACACACACACACACACACACACACACACACACACACACACACACACACACACACACACACACACACACACACACACACACACACACACACACACACACACACACACACACACACACACACACACACACACACACACACACACACACACACACACACACACACACACACACACACACACACACACACAAATAGTTAAAGGATTAAACACCGACCTTGCCGGTGAGGCCGAAGAATCCCTTGCCCGCCAGCCGGTGCAGAGCACCACGGCGAGACATCTAGTATATGCCCTCCCCTATAGCGACTGCCCAAGCCGAGACCGTTCCTCCTTGAGGCATCCTTGAGCTAGTTGCCCCTTGCCCTTCTGGCTCGAGCGTTGCGGTTGCACGCTCGCCCTCTTGTCCGGTGAAGCTGTAAAGGCCCCGCGGCCAACAGGCGTCCTCGCCACCAAGTCTGCTATTGCAATTTTAGTGAAATTGTCATATATTAATACGTGAAGCAAAAACTTTGTTCCCCTTTTTACGAAAATTGCGCGGACGCAGGAGTATGAAATTTCCCACACTTATAGTTTATATAGAGAAGAAGTGCAGAATGCTAATATTTTTTTTTAAATTATGCATAAAAAATACATTAAATCAATAAAAAAACGTTACACACACTACCATGTATTTGACACAATACACTTAAAATTGTCAATAGACTAATATTATTTGACTTTAATATTATTTGTCTATAGTCTTACTGAATGTCAAACATAACCAGCAAAGGATGAAAGAATTTTTACAAAAAAAAAAATCGTTTACGGAGAAGTTTTGTATCATTAATTAAATTATCGAAATATGTATGTAACGTTCAATGGACAGCATTTTCTTTATAGAATACTTTTTTGTTTCAATAAAAAAAGAAGGTATTCTTTATTTTAATCATTTTTGGGATTTTTTTATTTAAATTTCATATAATTAGTTTGAAAAACATTGGCAAATTAACAGTGTACCCTTGGCGAAATCTGTGATTATAGAAGTATAGTCTTTGACAATAGAACCTTAATAATGTTCAAACTTATCATTTAAATTAATTATGGTCGAATGTCGACCAATGGGCGACCACTATAATAATAAATAAGTAAAACAAAGAATATAAAATTTAAAAGAATATAAAAGAGTATTAGGTTAGTTAGCTAGGAGATAGTTAATAAGAACATAAAGAATTTAGTAGATTACCCACTTTGGCATAATTGTAATTGAAAGAATGTTATAGCATGTCATAATTCAAATTACGTACAAATTGCAGACTTGGAGCCCTGGAGCGAAGGCCAGGTGATCCAATGACTACTGTTTACTAGCAATAAAAATTAATAAAAACCACTTCAATAAGAACGATCTATCTACTCACTTATCCAAATAGCTAGGGTGAAAATTCGGAACACCGAAGGTATCTAGCGGCCAGCTGACGAGCTATACTGCCCCTCAATAAACAACCTGTAACATAATAAACGCAAGACCTGAAAGTAGTTTGTTCTAAATCGGTAACTGCATTGATACCAACGATTTTTAATTTATCTTACATTTTTTTTGTACCGTCACGCCTATATTCCTCAAGCGGGGGTGACAAAGGTGTACTGAGTACACCCAGTTATCGCCGACGATGTTAGGTCCCATGTAATAGAGGACAAGCCTGTCGCCATATACCGGGCACAATTCCAGTCTCCGGGCTCATACTGAGAAGTTTTTCGTTAGAGAAACTATATTTGTCAAATCCTATTTGAATCCAGGACCATGATCATAAAGCGATGCGTTTTGCCACTAGAACAAGGCAGTCATTTTTTTAATTTGAAAAAATTGCGGTTGCTCCTTTAGTGCGCTATAACCATTTTAAACTTATTCTTAATCATAATCATATCTTTATTTGCGAAATATGGGTATATATTACATAAGATCTTCAGTGTTTGAGGTGTTTCACCATATCCAGCTTCATGGCATGCAAATATTTAGTATCTTATTGGCTAAAATTGATAAGCATATAACATTTTTTAAATATCTATCTATCTATCTATATCATCACGCCAGCTCCCTCGCGGGGTAGGCAGAGAGTACAGAGCTCCAACAGGTTCTTTCCTTACATACCTCTCTGGCTTCCTCCACTCTCATAGTTCGTCTCATACACACTCGCCGGTTACGGAGACTCTTGACTTGCCCTTCAGATAAGACACGGTCTATTTGGTCATGATAAGATAGTCTAGGTCTTCCCCGGCACCTACATCCTTCCACTTTCGCATTGTATATCTGTTTTGTCATTCTTTCTTCTGGCATCCTTTCTATATGCCCGAACCAACGGAGCATACCCTTTCTCATCTTTACACCGATACTATCTTTCATACCTACTCGCTTTCTTACTACGCTGTTGCGAATGTTTTAAATATAATATTCACATATTATTTGTATTACATATTTATTAACATATTATTATTATTTTTAAACCGATATTTGTAATTACAGTTTTAATTATTGTCAACATACGAATTCTTGATTCAAAGCAATACGGAAATGTCAAATGCGTTTTTAAAACTTATTTCTAAACACGCACACATACACGTACACGGGACAAGTTCCATTGTTTAATAGAGTATAAAGTGCTTAAAAAAGAGATAAAAAGCTTTGTATCTCCACTCCGATGTAGGTCTCGAACCTATTCGCGCCTTTATTAAAAAGGCGTCAACACGTCACTTCGCGAACGCATCTACCCATGCGAATCCGTTAATCGTAGCCACCGCCGACTACGATCTCCCCCCCGACCCCTGCCGCCACCGCCGGCCGCGACATGTTCTCACCGACCCCCCCGATGCTTTGTCATCCCTTCTTTCCGCTCAGAATACGGGCGACGACGACGACGTAGTAGTAGATCCCCTCCCATAGCCGGCGGTTGACCGGTGCACTTAGTAGTGCACCCGTCCCCCTACAGCGACTGTCCCAACCGAGGGCACCTCTTCGAGGCGCCCTCGAGTATGTCGCCTCTTGCCCTTCTGGCTGGCTAGAGCGTTGTGGTTGCACGCTCGCCTTTAAGTCCGGTGAAGCTGTAAAGGCCTCGCGGCCAACAGCGTACATCATTCACACACACACGCTTTGTATCTAGAAATTAGGATTTCGTACTGGATTTGTAAAGCAATTATCTAATCGGGGTGTCTGAGGTCTTGCGCTATTTACGATACATCTTGTATATACTATATTATTATCAGGGTAGTTTTTCTGACGAAAAACTCCCAGTACGAGTTCGGAGCCTGGTATTGGCCGGTATATGGCAATAGGCTCGCCCCCTATTACATGGAACCTAACATCGTCGTCGCATATACGCTCCCCGGTTACGGAGACTCTTGACTTGCCCTTCAGATAAGACTCGGTCTATTTGGTCATGGTAAGATAGTCTAGGTCTTCCCCGGCACCTACATCCTTCCACTTTCTCATTGTATATCTGTTTTGTCATTCTTTCTTCTGGCATTCTAAACTAGATCATGTGAGCAATAAATATATTTGATTTGAATATAAACTCATTGGTCTAGTGGTAAAGCGCATTGCTTGGCGATCACGAGGTCCTGGGTTCAAGTCCTAGGTTGGACAAATGAAGTTCTAACAAAAACTTACCAGTACGAGTCCGGAGTCTGGTATTGCCCGGTATATGGCAATAGGCTCTGCCCTATTACATGGGACTTATCATCGTCGGCGAAACGTGGGTGTACTCAGTACTCCTCTGCCACCCCTGCTTGGGGAATATAGGCGTGTTACGGAGATGTTGAAAATATTCATTTAAGTACCATTTTTTTTTTTAAACGTAGCCCCACATTGGGATTTATTCCTGTGTCGTGGGTGCGTTTACAAACATGAAAGTTCACACACACAAATACCCAGACCGAAACAAATAATTGTGGATCACACAAAGATTTGTTCCGTGCGGGAATCGAACCTGCGACTATTAGACACAGTGGGCGGAGCGACTTAAGCTCTTAACCAAGCACTAACTAAATCGTCCGTCGCACCAGTGAACAGTAAGCATCAGCAATATACATCACCTGGTCTATCGCTCCAGGACGGCTAAAATTACACCGTGTATATTTTTATGTAGAGTCGCGTTAGAGTGCATACATTCTAGTTCACTTTATGCCAAAGGCCTGCGGCAAAGTGACACGTTCGAGTACTATTATTCCAAAAATATGCCTTCATGTGTACCCAGATACTGTTTAAACAACTCCAGAAACAAACCCGCCGCCGCCGCTCCGCCCACTGTGCCAAAGTCGCGGGTTCGATTGCTGCACGGGACAAATCTGTGTGATCTAAAACAAATCAGAGTGGTGCGAGTGATTGTTTCGGTCTGGGTATTTGTGTATGTGAATTTTCATGTTTGTAACACGAACAACACAGGAAAAATTCTCAGTGTGGGGCTAGGTTAGGTTAGGTTAGGTTAGGTTGGACGGACGATTTAGCGCAGTGGTTAAGGGCTTAGCCCGCCCCGCCCACTGTGTCTAATAGTCGCGGGTTCGATTCCCGCACGGGACAAATCTTTGTGTGATCCACAATTATTTGTTCCGGTCTGGGTATTTGTGTATGTGAATTTTCATGTTTGTAAACGCACCCACGACACAGGAATTAATCCTAGTGTGGGGCAACGTTTTAAAAAAAAAAAATAAAAAAAAAAGAGAAAATGAAAGAGGTTAAAAAAAATGTATGAAATCACAAACTTCCCTGCTCACATAGCAGTCATCAAGTTTGTTTGACACAACGTCTCTAGTATTTTAGTATATAATACAATCGTACAAGAATCTTTTGGCCGGCGGCTAAAATCGCAACTAACGGCGTCATCAAGTGACATGGCAAAGCCGTAGGAGCCCCCTGGTTCGTACGGAATGTCGATCTCCACTCCGATCTAGGTCTCGAACCTATTCGCGCCTTTATTAAAAAGGCGTCAACACGTCACTTCGCGAACGCATCTACCCATGCGAATCCGTTAATCGTAGCCGCCGCTGTCTATGATCCCCCCCCCCCCCCGACCCCTGCCGCCACCGCCGACCGCGACATGTTCTCTCCGATCCCCCCGATGCTTTGTTATCCATTCTTTCCGCTCAGAATACAGGCGACGACGAAGTAGTCGTCGATCCCCTCCCATAGACGGCGGTTGACCGGTGCACTTAGTAGTGCACCCCGTCCCCCCACAGCGACTGTCCCAACCGAGGGCGCCTTGAAGAGGCGCCCTCGAGTGTGTCGCCCCTTGCCCTTCTGGCTCGAGCGTAGTGGTTGCACGCTCGCCCTTAAGTCCGGTGAAACTGTAAAGGCCTCGCGGCCAACAGCGTACATCACTCACACACACACACTACTCGTATATGACAGTGGTAAAGTTGTTCGCCTTTAGTTTGCTATGAAGTTTACCCCAAGTTCTTTTTTTAATTAGTAACCGTGCAGACCCACCCGCTGAAACATCAGCTTGGAAGTACGAAAATTTAACTAAATGTTAACCCTTATTTCACACCAACCCCCTGGCAAAACCTGTAATCTCAGCTAAAAAGAAAACAAAATAAAACACACTTTTGTATAAAAATTACTTTAATAATTTTTACATAAAAAGGAACGTAATATTGTATAAAAAAATCTCATTTCTTTTATTATGACTAATGTATGACTAAATGTTAAGTACATAATATAATACATTTTTAAATCGTATATCATTCATATATATATTAGATTAAAACATAGTCCGTTTCTCCATAGCTGTCAAATTGTCAAATGTGTTAATTACTCGTGTTAAATTTCTTTAAAATAATCTAGTCTCCGTAACCGCCGACCGTGTATGAGGCGAAGGCGAGGCGCGTCTATGAGAGTGGAGGAAGCCCGAGAGGTGTGTAAGGAAAGAAACTGTTGGAACTCTGTTCTCTCTGCCTACTCCGCAAGGGCTCTGGCGTGATGATATAGAGAAAAAATAAACGTTTTACCAAGTGGTTTTTGTCCTTCAAACGATAACTAAATATTATTTTTATGTATGATTTCTGCAACAACTTATATAAAGATTTTTTTAACAAATTAGTATTTATTATTCTATCTATATCATCACGCCAGCTCCCTCGCGGGGTAGGCAGAGAGTACAGAGTTCCAACAGGTTCTTTCCTTACATACCTCTCTGGCTTCCTCCACTCTCGTAGTTCGACTCATACCCACTCGCCGGTTACGGAGACTCTTGACTTGCCCTTCAGATAAGACACGGTCTATTAGGTCATGGTAAGATAGTCTAGGTCATCCCCGGTACCTACATCATTCCACTTTCGCATTGTATAACTGCTTTGTCATTCTTTCTTCTGTTATTCTTTCTATATGCCCGAACCAACGGAGCATACCCTTTCTCATCTTTACACCGATACTATCTTTCACACCTACTCGCTTTCTTACTACGCTGTTGCGTATTACGCTGTTATTATTAATAGTTGATAACTAAGAAAAAATGGACTATAAATGCCTATACTTCATGGTGTATATTTAATAACTTACAAAGTAATTACAAAATCTTATGTAACGCTAAAAGCTAAGCAATTTATTATATTTCTATCATTAATACAGGAATGCAATATATTATGAAAATGTTCTTTTAAACGTTTGATTTTTTAGCTGTTGCCGTGCCCCTGGCGCCTGTTTAGTACAAATCGTTATTTTCAATACTTGTGTGTGTGTTTGAGTGATATACGCTGTTGGCCGTGAGGCCTTTACAGCTTCACCGGACTTAAGGGCGAGCGTGCAACCACTACGCTCGAGCCAGAAGGGCAAGGGGCGACATACTCGAGGGCGCCTCAAGGAGAACCGGCCTCGGTTTGGACAGTCGCTACGGGGGGAGGGGGTGTGATTAGTGCACCGGTCGGCGGGCTAGGGGATCTACGACTTCGTCGTCGTCGTCCGTATCCGGAGCGGAAAGAAGCGATGTCAAAGCATCGGGGGGATCGGTGAGAACATGTCGCGGCCGGCGGTAGCGGCAGGGGTCGGGTTCGTAGTCGGCGGCAGCTACGATTAACGGATTCGCATGGGAAGATGCGTTCGCGAAGTGTTGAGTTGTCGCCTTTTTAATATAGGCGCGAATAGATTCGAGACCGAGATCGGAGTGGAGGTCGCCATTTCGTAAGAACCACGGGGCTCCTACGGCTTTGCGGAGGAAGCGGGACTGAACCGCTTGAAGTCTATCGATAATTACTTGTAACTATGACAAGTCGTTATGTATTGGAAACGTTTGTTGAATATTCTATATTTATTATATCAAGTGTGTTAATACAAACGTAGAATTCAAATAAAATAAACAGTTCTGTCTGATATACATGACACAGGCGGTTTAGAGACGAAATAACGTATACTCTCTTCCAAGCATGTCAAACTCAAATTCACTGGTGGATCAAAAGCATGAAGACCGAAGACTAGCTAGGCCGCAAAACATACTCTTGAAGAAGACAAACTCCTGAAAATCTTAACCACAAAGTGCTATTATAGGACAAGTATATTTACTAAATTTCCAAATTGGTTTTTAACTCGCTCGCGGGCCGCATTATCTGGCAGTTTTCAAAATTGATTCGGGATGAGGAAAATGCTATGGGCCGCATGTTTGACATGCCTGGTTTATTTCAATGAAACTTTAAATCTTTGTAAACCATCCAACATCGTTTTTAGATGTTTAAGTTGTGATTGCAATGTATAACAAGTGTAATATGAAGGCGAAAGTATTTCCGAAGACATCGAAATGAAAATGATGTTTGTTAGCAAGAAGACGACGTGTTTATGTTGAATGAAAAAAGTTTGAAAATGTTTAGTTTGATTGGAATGACTTACGGGGCCGAGACGTGGCCACTCACAGTGGGACTAGTCCACAAATTCAAAGTCGCACAGCGGGCTATGGAGCGAGCTATGCTCGGCGTCTCTTTGAAGGATAAAATTCGTAACGAGGTAACCGACAAAGAATCAAAGTTACCGACATAGCTCGCAGACTCGGTAAGCTAAAGTGGCAATGGGCTGGTCACATCTGCAGAAGGGCAGACGGCCGATGGAGCAAGCGTGTCCTAGAGTGGAGACCGCGACTTGGTAAGCGTAAGGTAGGACGGGCCCCAGCTAGATGGACCGACGACCTCAAAAAAGTCACTGGGACAGACTGGATGCGGAAGACGGAGGACCGTGTGCAATGGCGCGTGTTAGGAAGAGGCCTATGTCCAGCAGTGGACTGCGATAGGTTGATTGATTGGAATATAGACTGTTGTGCGCGTTTACGAACATTACTGCTTATTATAAAAATGTCATTATAAAACGTCAAATTTGACAGCTGGATCTGAATAGAATAATAATATTACGAGGATACAGTACAAAGATTTAATGATGTAAAATTTGAAAATGAGTGGCATAAGGGATCGTCCATTAATCACGTAAGGGTCGAAAAGGGTTCAAAAAGAATCAAAATTTGAAAAGTTGCTAAAACATCACGTGATTATTGGACGATCCCTAAGGTGTATTAAATATCATTTTTTCTTTAGCTATTTCATCTGTCAAAGGGGACATTTTATACTGACTTTAGTGTAATATCCCTACAATAATTATATATATACCCTCCGCTCGCACAAGCGCTTTTTCGACGCGTTCTGCTAATGCGCTGTAAGCGCTTTTCATAACAATGTACTGTTAACAATCCCTTTCATTGCAGCGCATTAAAAAGCGCTAGTGTAAACGTAGGGTACGGCTGCAGTCCAAATCACGCTAATATCGATGTCAGCGTCATTCGGGCCCCAGCCTAAACTTGCTCAAGTTCATGGTTACTGGGTAGCCAACTAAATCTAAATGAGAATTTACAACAATGGCTGCCAATAGAATAAAAGCCTTATAATATTGTGATGATATGCATAGTAACCAACAGATACGAATTTTGGCAATAATTTTAAGACCCGACGCAAAGAGGTGTTATATGTTAAACGTGTCTGTGCATCTGCCTGTGACATCTTAGCTGCTAAATCGGTTTTGATTTTTTTTTTGTTTGAAAGGTGACTTGATCGAGTGTACTTAGGTATGTTTCATTTGAGTCGGAGGTTAATTAAATTTTTAATTTTAATCATCTTGTACACTACAATAATGAAAGGTCAGTTATTTTTTAAATTTATTTTTTCTCTGACACATTTCAGGGTATGAAAAAAATACCCTTTTTTAATTTTTGAATGATGGCATTCAACTAAAAATTGAGCCATTTAGCCAGTTTCAAGTAATAATAATATAATATTAGCCTTATTAAAAAACTGTCCCACCGGTGGGCACGGGCCTCCTCTCAAACTGAGGGTTAAGGCCATAGTCCACCACGCTGGCCCAGTGCGGGTTAGCGAACGTGACACACCTTCGAGAAATTGTTAAGCATGCAGGTTTCCTCACGATGTTTTTCTTCACCGTTAAAGCAAATGATAGTTAATTTTTACCGTAAAATTAGTTAACTTTTTGAATAAGTCAGAGGTATGTAAGGAAAGAACCTGTTGAATGATATAGTGGAAATTTCGTTATCACATTTACTCCATTTACCTAGGATTAAATCCCAGGACCTCATGATCGCTATACGCCGACGTGACGGTGTGTGTCATTTTTTAATCGTACTATCAACAACGTTGCACGTAAACCATACAGTATCATAGCCCGAATGAAATAGGACATAACTAAAAAGCTAGAACAGAAAAATCCAGCTTTAAATTGTGGATATTAGAGTACAAACTCAAATAACTATTTTTTTCAGTTATGCCGTTATTAAATGTTTGTAGCGATATGCATTTCGATAAAGCAGCTGTGATTACGCTTGCGTTTTATCAATAGAGTTTATTTGAAGGAAAATAAACAGTTATTTATCAATTAAAAGTGATAATATGAGCAGCGACAGTTGTAGCGGTTACACCGTATTTACAAGCTTTTATTCAACTTTATTTGTTTAGGTACAGTCTTGTAGTTAAATCACTTTCTCTTATTCTGCAACATGCATTTTTATGATAAGCATGATCTGATTCTACACTCAGGATTGGCTCCAGAGGGAACACCTCAACGGCCGCATATCGGTCGTAGAAGTGACGGCCATTGAGGCAGAAAGGTTCTTAAATTGCGACTAAGTATCGAAAAATGTGGAGTCAACCTCCTTCAAGATGGACCAATGACCTCAAGGCCAATTCTCGTGTAAATATGTCATGTAAATGACAAATGTACATTTGTTATTCTGCTCCACTACAATTCGATCCGATTTCAGTATCATCTTAGTCTAATTTCGATACAATGTCAAGTTCTTTAGTTCGACCTCCTGGCATAGGCCTCCTCCAGATCTTTCCATTGATCTCTATCCTCAGCTACTCTGGTCCAGTATGGCCCCAAGGTTAGGCGGATATCGCCTTTTCATCTTGTTTTCGGACGACCCTGTTTTCTAGTGTCCTCTCTTGGGTACCATAAGGTTACTTGTTTGCTTCATTTGTTTATTTTGCAACGTAGCATATGTCCTGTCCAACCCCACTGTACATGCTCTATACGAGTTATTATATCTACTACTTTAGTTTCTAATTCTAATCTCAGTTACCACAGTCTAAATAAGAAAAATCTAACTGAAACTTCAGTTTGACGATGTTTTGTATATCTGTTGTTCATGTCAGTTCAACATTTTATCGGAATACCGTTTACATTTTGTTCAACTTTCGATCCGATCTCGATTTGATGGATATCGATAGTTTACGAGAATACCATTTGTGAGATTTGATATTGAGATTAGATCGAGACTGCATTTTGAACACTTTTAATTACGAGAATTGACCTTCTGGTACAACACAAAACCGGTCGTCGTGACGGTCTTTGGGAGAGGCCTATGACCAGCAGTGGACGTTTAAATACTGAGTTAGTTTTAAAAATATGGCGGAAAGACATTTGTATATTGTACATACCATGAAAAAGTTTCAAAGACCTAAAAGTTGCAAATTAGGATCCGAAATCTGGATATAGGCTATCATTGCGTTTATATAATTTAGTAATCATTTTGCAATCATGTTTAACCTAGAGTCTTCCGTAATACTCAGTTACCAAACAGGGTCAACGCACAAAGAACGGGTTCCGATCAGATTCACTTTCACGACCTTGAGCAAACCAGATTTTAATATATCGGACGGCGGCGCCCGCCATGTTTTTTTATGGCGCCAAAATAAACTAAATATTGAAAATGATTGATGCTTTTTTCGTCGTAATGGCAACAACATGCCAATTTATATTGTATTATGTAATATAACAATAGTTTTTAAATATTACCGTTATACTCTATTATTACTTGACATTGGTGAACTGACTCATTTCTGAGAGAACTCCCTCTCACCTTAATTTTACAAAAAAGCTTTGTCGAGCAGTTTGCAGCACTTTGTAGATACTGTCATATCATTTATAGGATGCTCTCATATCATTTATAGAATAGGATCATTTATTTATATTTATAGGCTAAATACGCTGGTAAAATGTATTTAAATAAAATAA
Organism: Phalera bucephala; assembly: GCA_905147815.2. NCBI lineage: Eukaryota > Metazoa > Arthropoda > Insecta > Lepidoptera > Notodontidae > Phalera > Phalera bucephala. Next base: position 9,664,411 of record LR990637.1, on the reverse strand, counting down.
AATAACTGATTGAGTGATTGAATTATATACCGTAACTAATAGACACAGGAAAAAAGATACGGAAATAAGACATGTGACATTATTAAGGAAAATATTGGGGCCAGTTTTATTACCAACATTCCACAAAAAACGAGTTTATAATCGTCTTAAAAAAGGATGAGGTTCTATGTTCGTCTGGATGTACACATTTTTTTAATCATGACCGATCAATAGTGTTTAGCGATTTATTTATACTACTACAATACGAAAAAATCTTTTAACAAATAAGGTAAACCGACTCCAAAAAGCAAAAAATAAATATTTGAAGTCGGTGCTGGTTGGTGCAGTCGGTTACTTGGCACCGACTTCAAATATTTATTTTTTGCTTTTTGAAGTCGGTTTACCTTTTTTGTTAAAAGATTTTTATTTTACAATTTTAAGTGACGAGTGAATTATTTAGTAATATTTACATACCGATATTATATTATTTTGCTAAGTTGTAAAGTAAGGTACCTACAGGATTAATATAATGACTATAATAACGGAATCTAGAACTCTTTAACGGCGAACAGCACGAATGTCGTGCTGTTCGCCGTTAAAGAGTTCCCTCTTGTATCTTCAAAGTCCAAGGTCCAATACCAATAACAATAAAATAGGACCACCTCAAAACTATACTGAACCAAATGCAAAAAGAATCATCAAAATCGGTTCATAAGCAAAGGAGTTATAAAAAAAGGACGAATTATGAACCTCCTTTTTTGAAGTTGGCTAATATACTGCTTGGTTCTATAGTAGGGTACCTATAGGATTGACGTAATACCTATAATATCTCAATTTACACATGCCTATTGTTTGTCGTTAAGGAGTTCCCTGGTGTATCTTCTAAGTCCAAGGTCCAATGCCAATGAAATTAAAATGGGACCACCGCGGAGCTATACTGAACCCAATGCAAAAAAAATCATCAAAATCCGTCCACAATTGACGGAAATATGGCTGAACATACATAAAAAAAAAAAAAAAAAAAAAGCATACATACAACCGAACATAGAACCTCCTCCTTTTTGAAGTCGGTTAAAAATAGCTGAACGCCGTTGTAAGACAGCATTTCCTTTTACAAGGTTTTAATTAATTGCTATATTTGTTTGCAGCGTTGTACTTGGCGGTAAACGACAGCGCGGTAGGCCCGGAAAGAGGTGGAGAGATAAGCTGGACTCATATGATAAGGACTGGCATCTGCTCGCACTAAACCGAGATAAATGGAAGAAGGGAGGGGAGGCCTTTGACTTGCAGTGGGACATTATGGGCTTATAATAATAATAATTTTTGTTTCGGTCAATGTTGCAAGCACAATTAGAACCACATCCGTTTATCCCACGGAGTTGCAATTTTGATTCTACACAGGATTGGATTCAGACGAAGGAACTCCTCAACGGCCAACAGCATACGCCTAAAATTTTTGCGTATACATATTCAATTTTGGATCGCCATTGCTTTGCTAAAGTTTGTTTTTAAAAAAGTTTATTTTAATATTAACAAGACTATTATTCGCGTAATGCCATATCAAAAAAAAAGATTGTTATTTCAAACCAGCTAAAATGTATGATATTTCTTCCAGTTAATTTTAAGTCCGCTTTATTAAAGCTGGATGCGTACAGAAGTCACCATTGCGATCTGTGGTGAGGCCATTGTTCTCGAGTGAATGTTCCTTCTAATGATGTTGAATTATAATAACTGAATTTCTTTCTAACATATAAAATAGTAAATAATTATGAAATTATTTAATGATCTTACCGCTAATTAAGTAAATTAGCATTAATTATGATTATGAAAACCTGCTTACATAATACAAGTCTGAAACTTACTAATTTAGTATTGCCTAATCCATAACGACTTACGCCTTGCTAGAAAATTTAGCAAATAATAAAAAAATGGATGCTCTATATATATTATAATTACAATTTTAAAATATCAACACTTAAAAAATATTTACATTTTTTTTTCTTTTAATGACAACCAAAGAAAAATAACAATCAACAATTTTTTTAAAGCATCCATATTTGATTTAAATAATTTAATTTAAAATTCATGTTATAATATTTTTTTCTTGATTTCATCAGAAAAATAAATTTCGTTTAACAATTTAGATTTAAAATACCTAACTTTTTGAAATAAAATTATAATGCTTTGTTAGGCCCTAGTTATTCTTTTTTTTTAATATAATCCATTAAAATTAATTTTAACAGATTACATTACATTGTTTTTTTTTAACTATACAACATAGAGTAATTGAAAGGCTTATAAAGGGTTTGTACCAACACAATAGCAATATTGAGCAAGATAGCAGAGAGAACTGGGAGTATATAAATAGTATTATTAACTGTTTGACGCACACTCCTCTGCTGAAATTATTAATTATAATATTATAGTTCACTAGCATTTATTCGTGGTGCGAATAAATGTTAGTGAACTATAATATTATATTTTATTAATATTATATTTTGTGCCATCTTTAGTCTCAATCATTTTTTTTGACACAAAGGGTGGTATGTGGACCTTCCTAAAGATGCATTCTTTATCCTTGCCAAATTTTATCACAATCTGCTTCGCGGTTCAGCTGTGAAAACGTAACAAACATACAGAGTTACTTTTGAATTTATAATTAATTATCGATAATGCAATTTAGTTTTTCTGGCTAAGCAAACACTAATATTGACTGAAATGAATACTGTAAGTTTCCTTTTATGAGACAAAAATTTTTAATGTTTACCATTGACACCGTTAGTTGCTGATTCTTGGATACTCTTCAAATGGAATGGGCTGATGGTGAAGACTTCACCGCTTACTAATTCCTGCAGATTCTCCCCACCATATGATAGCAATGGAGAAATTTCAACGTCAATGTTGTCTTTAACAATACCGCCTGCTTCTCTAATATATTTTCTGTGCAGACGGAGCAAATCTTCTCGGGCAGTCGAAGGGCAATCTTTCTTCGCTGAATCAGCATTTTTCAAAGCAGAAAACTCAACATCTCTTGCCACTTCCAAACATATGAAGTTTTCGGCAAACTCGAACACATCAAATATGAATTTTTCCATCTTTATACCATTAGGTTCGGTTGGTTTTTGACGGACACCGTCTTGGTCCACATACGGGATCTTCTTCTTAGCAATATGCAACTTAAGTTTCGATTCAAAATCACAGATTTTCGATAGAAATTCGGATGAGAAGTAGTGATTGCAGATGTTACCGGCACAAAAAGTCAGTCTACCGTCCGGATTCCTCCTTTCTGCGGCTTCATCAGTCAGTTCTGAGTACTCTACCACTTTGTAATGTCCATTTACCCGGCAAACCACACCAACTGGTTCACTTGGTGTCGATTTCTGGACAACTTTAGCTGCACAATCAGCATCCTTAATCTTACAATAGCCAATAAATACTGGATCAGCTACTTTGATGAGGATATTATCAACGGAATGAGCATGTAGGTGTTCTATGCCTCTTGCGGCAATGTCATTTAGTATTCCTTGATTTTTCAAAGCACGGTACAGTCCACCATTACCATCAGGAGCGGACGAGACATGATATTTCTCATCCAGAAATATTTTACCTTCAAAATCGAAACAAGGTAATGTTCCTTGGACGAAGAAAACAATATCCTTCTCATTTAAACCAAAATAAGAATGGCTTTTAAAGAAATCTGCTGTTGGTGCTTTTGTGTGTTCAGAAGTCATAATATACCAAGTAATTTTTCCATATTTTCCGCATTTTTCTGCGGCCATTTGCTGGACTCTTAAAATTCGTTCTGCTTGAATTTGGAACAGTGTTTTTTTAGAAGGCAAACCGACATCAAACATACCCTTAGGATGTCCAAAACCCAATCTAGTCGCTTGCCCGCCGGCCAATAACAAAACACCAACTCTTCCCTCCGAAATTTCTTTAAAACCAACACTTTCATACTCCTCAATTTTCTCATCGCTCAAATTCGGGACAGCCTCATAATGAGTTTCCGGTATAGGCATTAAATCTTCCAATTTTTCACATATAACTTGACTTGTTTCGTTTGCTCGTTTAAAAAGTTCATTTACTTCCGGTAAATCTATTTTTTTTATGTCACTTATCAACTGTTCGCGCTCAACATCGTTAAGTTCCGGCCAATACTCGATAAGTTGATCTTGACCGTGAAATTTTAATGCGTCCAAGATTTTCTCATAAGACATTGTTAAACGTTATTTATGTCCGAACGGCGCGATTAGAAAGCGTGTACTGGTATCATGGTTGCTTAAAAGATAACATTCTCACTTATTCTCCCTCCACAAATTGTTTTACACGTCGCCGAAGCTAGATTTTGACGTAGATATTGCCTGACATTTGTGTATACAAATTTTGTATTTACATTTTGTCGCAGTATTATGTGTGAAAGTTCGAATTGTGGTTATCAAATATTTTATATACATTGCGGAGTTAGACTGAGAATTGAATTACACCACTAGGCTTGAATAGTCAATATACGTATTAATTAGAAATATCGTAATATATCTTTTCGAAGTGACAAGTAGTACATGTTATGTCAAATCGGTTTCGTCCAGAAATCTTCTGTTGGTGATTGAAGCACATAAATAAAAAATAAAAAAAATTATGGTTTTGTATATGTCTGGTTTTTGGCTGCTTTATAATGTATAGGTTCGACAACATTGACCCAACATTAACCGATAAATAAGAATGAGAAAGTTTAGTATCCTGATTCTTCTTCTTCTTCTTCTTTAAGTTATGGCTTCACACTAATTATAAGTGTATTTTGCCAGTGTCCAGTGAGATATATAATCGTGTTTGTTTAAATTAATTCGACTCCCCGATGAATTTGATGACAACGATGATAATGAAATACCCCACCCTGGATAGTAAAGCAGTGGATACTTTACATACCAATTGCAACGGCCGTTTTGATGGAAGTCGAAAAGGCACGTTTTACCACTTTGTTACAATTACCTTCACTCATGCACATATAAGAACAGATAATGGTTAATATTCCACCAACATTACACATTATTAGTCGAAATAACACAAGTTTTGGAAATTAAAACAAATTGTCAACATCACTCTTCGACTTCCCGCCAAAAAACCCTAGTATCCTGATTGGTATTATATATGTCTGTAGTATTATTTGATGCGTGATTATAACTTCATATAGACTATTTATTATGTTTTAAAAATCCTATATCTTTGAAACTACATACAGAAACGAATAATTCAATATCATCTGCATTCTTAATCTTAATATTTCTAAACCGAGTATAAAAAAAAACTAAATATTCACGGTTTAAAAAACCGCCACATTTGTCTATACACCATCACCATGTGCCCGTGCTGTCAAAAAAATGTCAAATGGCTTCACTCAGGACATCGTTTATTTACTCCTGATTTTAATAGAATTTCTTCTAAAAGTTGTATACAGTGTGATAAACAGTGTATTTGTTAACCTAAAGTTCTTATTATTATACTTTCTTAATGTAAATATGAAGGAATCATCGAAAAAAAGGAAGAGATCTAACGACCGACCTAACCAAACTTTATCAAACCGTGGCCTTATAGATGCAAATTGGCAAAAACTTCTATCTAGCAATTTAATGGATAAGAAAACGGAAAAACCAGCACAGGCCACCAACAAAGAACAATACACAGGCGCATTCAGAAGAGCACGGAAAAAAAAGGCTAAAGATCAAAATGTTGTGCAAAATGGGTTAAAAACTCTAAATTTAGCGTCGAACAGTAAAATCATAGCCGACAATGAGATAAAAAACAATAATAGTGAGGTGGAAGTTAGTAATAATCAGTTGAAAAATCGACTAACGAAATTTTTAGCGATGGATTGCGAAATGGTTGGAATCGGATATGATGGCAATGATCATATGTTAGCCAGAGTATCAATAGTTAATAAATTCGGAGACTGTATTTATGACAAATTTGTAAAACCTAGAGAGGAAGTTAAAGATTATAGGACAGATGTGAGCGGAGTGAGGAAAGAAGATTTACTTACCGGAGAGGATTTTGCCGTAGTCCAGAAAGAGGTATCAGAGTTGATGAGAGGACGGATATTGGTTGGTCATTCGTTAAAGAATGATCTGTCCGTTTTGTTCCTGTCACACCCGAAACGTAATATCCGTGATACATCTAGATATAAACCATTTAGGAAGGTGTGTATGAGTTCTTTTATGATTAATTCATTTAGATCAGTATCATCATGTACTGATTTAGTACAACAGTATACATTTTTATATAAAAAAAATGAAACCCTACCCTAGAATTTATTCCTGTGTTGTGGGTGCGTAAACGCACTCACATATGAATTGAACCCGCGCCAATGAGATGAGCAGTTTAAGCTCTTAACCACTGCACCAAATTGCCCAAAACAATGTGCTCAACTCTAATCAAAAGGGCAAGCATCAGGTTGCACTAGACCAGAAAGAGTGGAAAAGGGGAGGAGAGGCCTTTACTTTGTAGTGGAATACTATATTACATGCTACCAAAATAGCAGTCAAAGATGTTTACAAAACTTGCCTTGATACAAACAGGTCTGTGTTCATGGGTTTTCTAAACAGTATTCTATCTTGTCTATCATCAAATGAAGCCAAAAAGTTGATTAAGCTTGCAGAATTAGTATTAATTAAACACTAAGCCTTTATAATTAGGTAGAACATTTGATGGATTTATGAGACGATGTTGTCGCTTAGTGATAAGGTTCTTAATGGAAAAATAAAAAAAACGTCTACACCAATCTAGTCATCAATATTTTTTTAATATATACCTCAACACTAGGAAATATTCCTGCATTGTAGGTGGATTTACAAATATGAAATTACACAGGAATAAATATACGAATTCATGAATTGTCAATACAATAATTGTTTTCTTAATTGTTAGCTACTTTAAGTTCTTGGATTATTCCTAATAATATTTGCATGACTATAGGCAGAATGGGGCGTATGACCAATGTGATTTTAACATCCATTGTAATCCATTTTTGAAAATAAACTGAGTTTATTTGATTTTAATACCCGGACAGAACCAAACATTCGAGGATATGTGTGACTGCTCAATCCAGTTACTTGAGCTGTCTACACTAATAGCCAATAATCTAAGCAGTCTCAAAAAAAGGTCTTGCACCCGTTCACCCTGTTGTTTCACCCCTGAACCCGTTCGCCCGTTAAAAGTTAAAATGGTCCCATTCACCCCTCCTTTAGTCTTATGTCAAAATACCGTTTTGGAAAAACTCTTAAAGCTTAAATATATCAATATTAGAACACTGTTTTTGTTGATCCTGAAACTAAGACTACTATTAATGCTAAATAAATTTTTGCTTCAGTAAAATAAAATTCAGATAACAATATACATTATAAAATATTCAATATTGTTGTTATTGAACGAGGGGCGGACAAACTTCATAAATATTAAAAATTAGTTCACTCCTGTCAAGTGCAACAGGTACCTTAAAAAGGGGCGAATGCTGTTAAATAATAAGGGCCGAATCGGTGCAAGACCAAATAAATGATCAGACACTTACATGACAGCTCAGTAACTAAGTCTTACTCCCTAAGGTACAGTGGCAGAAAATGAAGAATAAATTCCAGTAGCTTAGAGCATAGATTGCTCCACTCACTGGATTAAGTAGTCACTGGTTTGATATCCACACGAGAAATACTTGTGAGCTACCAACTTTCGATTTGGGTGTTTGAGTATGTAAGTTTTACACTTAAACACATCCACGTCTCAGGATTTTTATTATTCTTCTGTTTATAAAACGTAGCCCCACACTAGGATTTATTCCTGTGTCGTGGGTGCGTTTACAAACATGAAAATTCACATACACAAATACCCAGACCGGAACTAATAATTGTGGGTTGCACAAAGATTTGTACCAAGAAAGGGAATCGAACACGAGACTATTCGACCATGGGGGCGGATCGGCTTAAGCTCTTAATCAAAGGCAGAAAATACAGAGTTCCAAAAGTTTCTTTCCTTATAGACCGCTCTGTACTCTGCCTGCCCTGCAAGGGTTCCGGCATGATATAAGTAGATAGACATTAATTATATTTTATCTGACTGCCTCATTAGTCTTATATGCACATGACGTGTGTGTGTGTGTGTGTGTGAATGATCTACGCTATTGGCTGCGCGTCCTTTACAACTCCACCGGACAAGAGGGCGAGCGTGCAACCAGTGGCCCACAGCCGGTAGGCCGACTGAGCATTAATTTAGTTGATTCAAATGTTCCAAATGAAGCATTTTGGGATTTGAGTCTTTGCACTGTTTCAGATACAAATGATCGAGTCGGAACAGTGAAGCACTTTTGCTATGTCTAGTGGTACAGTATAGGCTGATCTATCAATATCATCACGCTAGTTCCCTTGCGGGATAGGCAGAGGGTACAGAGTTCCAACAGGTTCTTTACAGACTTCTGGCTTCATCCACTCGAATGGTTGTCTCATACACGCTCGTATAGGCTGGTGTTATTATTTATTGTTACAGATTACAAAAGGTAGCACGCCATCCTTAAAACGACTAGCGAAAGAGATTCTAGGCATTGATATTCAGTCTGGTGAACACAGCTCAGTAGAAGATGCGCGGGCGGCCATGCAAGTGTACTGTACTGCAGCGAAGCAGTGGGAGGCGGGTCTCTGCGAAAAGCGACGCCACACTAAAGTTGTTGATAATGATTAAACTTAATTTTTTATATTTTATTTTGTTGTTTTTCTTTTACACCTGTATTATTATCTGATAGGTCTATAAACATTCCGCCTATAGCACTCAAAGGGACTCCATTGAAAATGGTGTGTTTGTAGCGACCCCCTATACATCGCTACATAGTTGCGACTACCTACCAATAGATGGCGCTGACGATCCGCCATACAAGTCTAGAACGCGATATTAGAGTGCGCACAACGTGTAACGTATATACAAGCTTCCGACGACAACTTAACGCCGGTGGTGCGTGATCGCCCGCTGGTTTCCCAGTAGAGCTGTATCACATTGCCGGGCGAAGAAAGAAGAGGGGCCTCGTGAAGTCGCCGTCTCCTCGCTGGTCGCCTAACTGGGCTTCCATAGGTTCGCCTATGGTCTCACCCGGTTGGACGGACCGCGGAGGCGGTGTGAACATTCTCTTGACGGCCCCCCACGCGGGATCAACGAGTCGCCGCAGAAGATCAGTGATCGGCGATATTGATACTTCGGCCAGGGCGCTAAAAGCCCCGATGCCGAGTCCCCACACCCCTAAAGCTGTGTGAGATGGCCTACGATGAACTCTAGGGGAGGTGGCAGGCCCTTTGTGTAATTCGGATCCCGGACTGAAAGACGATGACGATATTGAACGAGAACAAAGGGCGCTGTCAATAAGAGGTAAACAGCGCAGGTTCGCACGCTGCACACTTGAGGTTTAAATTACACTCTTCCGAGGGTACTGTACAAACTTTTACACTTGCAGCCTGTGGACTAGATTTACTTAAAATCATACAGCACCTTCAGAGTTCAATAATGCGTTCAGGGTAATAGTGGGATTGCCCCTCCTAACTACTAGACGAAAAATTACTTTTTTGTCCGACCGAGGGTTTGAAACCAGGCCCTAGTGATCGCTACGCGCATTATTTGCTACTAGACTAATAAGACAATTACATTTTAAAATGTGGTGATTTCCGACAGCCTTTGACCAACCTGTTTAGTGAATATTAGTAGAGATAATACACATAATAAAATAAGGCCATTCTGTCCCACAGCTGGGCAGAGGCCTCCCACAAATCGAGGTGAGAGAGATTAGGTCATATTCCAGCACGCGGATCCAGTGAGGGGCGGGGGAGGCAGGCTTGTGGCTAGGTGGCCACAAGCCTGCCTCCCCCGCCCTTCGTGGAACTTATCAAGTCTCTACCTACAATTGACTTAACGATTCCCACATTAAGTGGTAACCGGGACTAACGGCTTAACGTGCCTTCCGAAGCACGGAGACGCTCGAATATGAAATGCCACAGACGGTCACCCATCTCACACGACTGAGGCGAACGCTCCTTAACTTTAGTGATAGCTTAGAACACCACCGTGGCACAGCGCTACGGGCGCCGCAATATTTATCTATATTTAATAATTTATGAATGAATGTCAAAACAGTTAGACAGACGAATTAGCGCAGTAGTTAAGAGCTTAAGCCGCTCCGCCCATTGTGCCTAATAGCCGCGGGTTTGATTCCCGCACGGGACAAATCTTTGTGTGATCCACAATTATATGTTCCGGTCTGGGTATTATGTATCTGAATTTTCATGTTTGTAAACGCACCCATGACACAGGAATAAATCGCGGGGCTACGTTAAAAAAAAGAATAAAAAAAATTGCGATAGTGGAAGGGTACCGGGGAAGACCTAGACTATCTTACCACGACCAAATAGACCGATTCTTATCTGAAGGACAACTCAAGAGTCCCCGTAACCGGCGAGCGTGTATGAGGCGAACTATGAGAGTGGAGGAGCGAGAGAGGTATGTAAGAAAAAAACCTTGTTGGAACTCTGTACTCTCTGCCTACCCCGCAAGGGATCTGGCGTGATGATATCACATCGTTAACGGTAAATCTGGTTTCCCTTCAAAATGCATAAATCTTTAGCCTTTTTACTAATTCAGTTATAACTAATCACAATTAGAAAGTCATCCATACATGATATAGAGCATATCTTTACCTGTTTTCGTGTGTATTTCATAGATATCCAATTTACCATCGATTAGAATATTTGTAATATTTATTCAAGAATGCGTTTTTAGAAAAATTATTTTAAAAATTGGTACGTAAAATTAAATTTTACTCCATACATTAAATTCACGACCTTTTCATCCTCATATAGAAAGAATGCCAAAACAGATATACAATGTGAAAGTGGAAGGATGCAGGTACCGGGGAGGACCTAGACTATCTTACCATGACCAAATAAACCGAGTCTTATCTGAAGGAAAAGTCAAGAGTCTACGTAACCGGCGAGCGTGTATGAGACGAACTATGAGAGTGGAGCAAGCCAGAGAGGTAAGTAAGGAAAGAACCGGTTGGAACTCTGTACTCTCTGCCAACCCCGCAAGGGATCTACGTGATGATATAGATAGATTCATCCTCATTTTTATGTGTATTTCTTAAACAAATACGCAGTACATTCATCAACAATCTTCTGTAAATAGAGCCTATTTTTGGGAGTTAGGGTTGGGTTCCCCCTTACCAGAAGTAAATTAGGTAGGTGGCGCCGTTGTCGACCGGGTACAAAGCCGCTATCTATACTAATATTATAAAGAGGAAAGATTTGTATGTTTGTAACCAATAAACTCGAAAACTACTCGACCGATTTTAATGATTCTTTCACCATTAGAAAGCTACATTATCCAAAAGTAACATAGGCTATATAACATAGGCCTGGTAGTCACTGTTCTCAACCGGGTACGGGTAAATAAAACGATAAGAATCAAAACGAACTTCTCTTTATTATGTTCATTATGTTTATTATGCCACACTTATTATTGTATATGGATACGTAATAAAATTTTAAACACATCCAATTTTGTTAAATGAGTCGTGAAGAAGCAAAACCAGCAACATCCATACCGATCGATATGAATTTTGTTGGTTTTGCTACGGCGGGGCGATTTGCCCTTCCAGTTTATAGGTGTCGGTACGTTACCGCTTACCGCATGATTTTTAGATATGCAAGTCCCTTCGTCACGCCTGTATTCCCCAAGCGGGGATGACAAAGGTGCAACGGACAACGATGATAATGAACTTGATGAAGTACCCCACCCTGGATAGCAAAGCGATGGATACTTTACATACCAATTGCAACGGCCGTTTTGAGGGAAATCGAAAAGGCAAGTTTTGTCACTTTGTTACAATTACTTTCACTCGTGCACATATAAGAATACATAATGGTTAATATTCCACCAACATTACACATTATTATTCGAAATAACACGTTTTGAAAATTAAAACAAATTGAAGACGGCACTATTCGACTTCCCGCCAAAACTCGTGGTTTACGTCAGCCTGCCACTCTCAGCTTGATGGCATTTACAGAAGTGGGTGGGGTGTAACTTCCTTTTCGTCCCGCGTTACGCAGTGACACGCTTGGTTGTATAGAAAAATGTAATGATGCCATCTCCTATTTATATTTGCTTTGTGGCACAAACATTTCGGGAGTTTCGCGATTTTTTTTTTGTTTGAAGTAGCTACGCTAGTGATGTGATTCCGACCGATTTCGGCCATGGCGACTGCATCAACTCCGTTATTATTGACGATCGTGCGCTTTGCAATTAAAATATTTCGGATTTCGTTGCGACTTATTTGTGGTTTTAAAGAGCCCGACGTTTCGAGTGCTCTACAGCACCTATGATCACGAAAGGGTCTGAGGTGTTTGTCGTCCAAAAGTCATTATTATTCCGGAGAAGCTCAGGGGAATTAATTTAATTGCAAATGAAATTTTAAATGATTGATCTTACAATTGAAAAATGCCCAACACTACCTGTGGCTTATCCAATCTTCTTGGTAAAGATCCTCGCACATTGCGGGCATGTGAGCACACAGTTAGTATAGGGATAATTGATCGCCATGGGTGGTCGGGCTTTTAATTGATCACGCTTTGCCTAAGTCCTTGTCCGGAGCTTCAAAGCTCCGGACTTTGGATTTAACCAAAACCCTCCACTCCGATCGGTTAGTGGCTTGTTTTTCCCACTGAGAGGGCTCAATGCTGCACCTCGCTAGTAATTATGGCTTACCACAACGTTTTTAGTAAAACTATTATAACCTTATTATGCCGTAAGAAAGAGATGTGACTATATAGCAGTTTAAAGTTATTACTTTTAATCACGGCGAAGTGAGATTAAAATAATTATGCTACATACATTGTGGCACCCCCTGAATTGAAGGAAAGAAATTATTTATTTCACACAGGATTAAATTGGAGTTCTTTATTACTTATCCATATTCAATTAAATTCTTTACAAACTATCTACACAAATATGTATGTATATATCTCAATTATTTTTCGTTGCTTGAATTAAAATGAATAATTTGAGTAATAAATAACAGGTATTCACCAACTAGATGGAACGGATTATTTTTAAATTCAAAGTTTTGATTTTGTGTATAACTTTGTGAAAAAAGCTGGAAATGGTAGTTATTTTTTTATTTTAATGGCAATACTAATAGTCATAAACATAACGTTCAGCGGGATTAACCGAATGACAAGCATTTTATAGGTACAGTCCGACAAGGATTTTTTGCCCCGCGACCAAAATTGGAACTAGCGCTGTCATCAAGTGAAATGTCACTACATGACAGTCTCAGAGTTGCCGTTCGCTATGAAATTTACTGAAGTTCTTTTTTAAATAAGTAACCGTTCGGGCCACCTGTTCAAATATTTACTAAATGTAAACCCCCTAATACCTATACCCGGATACCTAACATAGAAATCCGAAGGAGACGAAAGTTGAAGATGTTGGTAAACGGATCACGAGGTTAAAGTGGAGATGTGCAGGACACTTAAAAAGGCGGGATGACAGCTGGTGGACCAAGGCCGTGACAGAATGGTGGCCCAAAAAAGGGCGCAGGCCTAGAGACACACCGTCAGCCAGATGGAGTGATGACATCGTGAAGGTGGCCGGAAAATTGTGGAATAGGCTAGCACAGGATCGGAACGAATGGCGTAATAGAGGAGAGGCCTACATTCAGCAATGGGCAGATACAGGCTGGTTGATGATGATGATGATGTAAACCCCCTGTCAATGTCATCAACGGGCCATAGTATCCTTGTCGCACTATTGGCCAATTTAAATATTCAACTCAAGGATGTATTTGCTTACTGTCAGTTGAGTTTTTACAGATTTTCCATGCAAAATATATCAAGTTCCTATTCGTAGTAGGCAAATATATCCTTGAGAATATTCTCTTGCCGCAATTGACAGTACCAAGCTACTGTTCTGTCCACTGTCTTGTACATTCTTTCATTTTCTTCATTATTCAACCATGCACCAATAGACCAGAGGCATTCTTTCAAATTGATCGAAATTGAAATTAGTTAAGATTGATTTATAATTACTTGTATAATGAATTAACTGCCAAAATTGTTGAATGAAATTGAACCTTTATGACCCAGTTTTATTTCTTCAGTTCATATTTTATTGCACGAATCGATTTGTCGCTTACGACAATTTCTAATTAGGTTTAATGTACATAGAACTTATTACAAAAACATTGACGTTAGCGAGTAGTGGCAAAAGTGTCTTACGTTCAGATACAATCATTTCTATATGAAACAGTGCAACGATTTGAATCCCAATACATCTCATTTGAAACATTTGAATCTGCTAAATTCATGTTCGTTCGGCCCACAGACCGACATCGCGTCGCGTATTCGTTAGTTCTGTGAGACGGCAAATTTAGTAAATGTAAGAACGAGATACAGTTTCAGATAGGAGTGAACTATGAAGTATTTTGTTTGTTATGAAAAATCAGCGCCTTTGTGTACTAACTGGTGAATATAAGATCGAGATTCAGATACAAATGAGCCATTTTTCTGTACAATTGTTTCGAATCTTGTAGTCCTCGCTCATGTTTCATATCACTGTAGCATATCATTAAAGATCGACACATGACTACTAGCGAGTAGACAATCGTGCTGTCCCGTTCATGTTTATTTAGTAACTTTGCAGTGTTACAAAGATGGCATATCAAGTAGCTAGCGTCACGATAACGTCAATCTTTTCGTGCTAAGCTTTCCATTTTACAAGCAACTTAATGACTAGTTTGACAATTAACTTAAAAAATGTTTCTTTAATAATGCTATTTAACAACAACATTAATATTGTATTGTGCGTTTATTAGAAGATTTATGTATTATAACATGATGAAAATCCAGTATCCATAACAGATGAGCATGTATAAGACAAATTATGAGAGTGGAGGGAGCGAAGCAAGGAGGAAGGTTTGAAAGACCAACGTCATAGTTTAAAATGAAATAACTCTAAAAGTTATTGGTTCCGTTCTAATCCATAAACTCATCTTAATTTGTCTTAAACGCCATCTGGTGAGAACTATACACTAACAGAACAGTGTTGCCATATAATACGTAAATCTTCTATTTAAGTGGAAAAAACAGTACGTAAAAATGTAATATATTTTAATATAATATTTATATTATTACTACTATTCGCACCATTTTAAACTTTGACATTTCTAGTTAAAATTGTTGGCAATACTGATGTTTTTATTAGATCGTATAATTTTATATTAGGTGATATTAAATGTGCCTAGTAGATAAGTGTTGTGTGTGTGTGTTGTGATGTACTGATGACCTGGTGAAGGTCGCGGTGTGTGTGTGAAGACCTACGCTGTTTGGCGGCGAGGCCTTTACATTTTCACCAGAGGGCGGGCGTGCAACCACTACGATCGAGCTAGAAGGGCAAGTGGGCAACTAGCTCAAGGGCGCCTCAAGGAGGAACGGCCGCGGATTGGGCAGTCGCTATGGGGGAGGGCGTATACTAGGGGTCTCGCCGTGGTGCTCTGTACCGGCCGGCGAGCAAGGGATTCTTCGACATCCCGGCAGGGTCGGCGCCTGATCATGTATGCGGTATCTGTATCCAAAAGAATATGCCGCGGGACGGTAGCGGCTGATAGAATGCGAGTCAGGTGAGTATTCGGCGGCTGCTAGGATTAGGGGGTACTGATAGTTACGCATTCGCGAAGGAGCGGGTTGTCGCCTTTTTAATATAGGCGTGAATTGGTTCGAGACCGAGATTGGAATGGTACAACCACATCCTTCTAACGGTACACCCGTGTACTAAGTTTATCGTTGTGGTGTGAAGGTCGCGGGTAACAGTACAAAGCGGGTCGTCTTGTCGATCTTTTAGAGGTTATTTTCTAGCAGTGGGACAATAAACTGCTTTATTATCATTATCATTTAATGTAGATACCGGGGAAGACCTAGACTATCTTACCATGACCAAATACACCATGTCTTATCTGAAGGGCAAGTCACGAATCTCCATAACTGGCGAGCGTGTATGAAACGAAATATGAGAGAGGAGGAAGCCAGAGAGGTCTGTAAGGAAAGAATCTGTTGGAGCTATGTACTCTCTGCCTGCCCCGCAAGGGATCTGGCGTGATGATGTAATTCTTTAAGTATATTCTTAATGAAGCAGTGTATACAACTAATAAAAACATCCGTATTGCTAACATAAAAAAAAAATAGAATAACAAGAAAAATTAGTTTAATAAGGTAAAAGACACATTTCTCGGCACAATTACACATTTAATAACTACATTAAAGCATCGGTTAATAACTCATTCGAATAAAATTAAATATACAGTGCCGACAAAAAAAATCTCTCACCTTATTTTATTTACGTATTTTAGGACTAAAAAAACAATATATTATATACATTTTGACGGTAAGTACATTTTTAATACGTAACTGTATAAAATTATCTTAAAACTAAGTAGAAATAAAATTATTAGAAAAAGAAATATACGGCGAAAATAAAACTAATACTTTAGTAGATTTTTAAATTTGTGGCAATACTGAGAGAAGTTTACGCAATCCTTTGATATAAGTCTACCTCACGGGCGGTAGTTTTTTCTTGTTTTGTGACTTAATATCTCGTAATGAATACAAGGCTTCAACTTAGGCAAGTTTATACTAAGTTTTACGTGTAGCCGACTTAAAATTGTATCATTACAACAGAATTGCAATCACAAAAACAGTAAAAGATAAGAAGAGATCAGATTAATTGCAGAATATATCTAAAATAAAGTCTTGTTTTGGGAAATAATGTCGTTCCCAATAAAGAAATACTTGTTGTGTTCTTTTCAGACTTGAATAATAATATACACGGAGAATTCTGTGTATTGAAATAATATTAACAATTGTCTATAGAATAGCAGTTCTAACATCACTACATGAGACGAACTATGAGAGTGGAGGAAGCCAGAGAGGTATGTAAGGAAAGAACCTGTTGGAACTCTGTACTCTCTACCTACCCCGCAAGGGATCTGGCGTGATGATATAGATGGATAGAACATCACTACATATAATAAAAATAAAGTCTCCCTGTCGCGTTTGTTTGTCTGAATGCGATAAACTCAATAACCACTGAACGGATTTTTATACGGTTTTCACCATAGGACGGAGTGATTCAAGAGGAAGGTTTATGTGAATAATTCAACCGTGCCAAGCCGAGGCGGGTCAATAGTCTACACTAATATAATAAAGAGGAAAAATTTGTATGTTTGTAACAAATAAACTCAAAAACTATTAGATCGATTTTAATGATTCTTTCACCATTAGCAAGCTTCATTGTCTAGAATTAAAATAGGCTATAAAGTATGGACCCGTTAGGTGGCGCTATTGTCGACCGGGTACGAAGTCACGGTAACCTGCTAGTGAGTTATAAAATTATTTTTCAATATGTGCACCTTTATTATCCGTATGAATAAATATACACCGTCTTTCATCACATATGCAAGGAATAAAATAACTTTTACAAGAACTTGTTGGAACCCCGCAAGGGATCTGGCGTGATTATATAGATAGATAGAAAATAACTGTTATGCTATTGGGCACAGTAAAACAGTCGATACTCTCTATTGCTGGGTAAAGGCCTTGTCTCACAAATCGAGGTGAGAGAGATTAGGTCAGACTCCAGCACGCGGATCCAGTGCGGTGCGTAATTTTTAGTAAGTGTGCCACAATATAATAATAATAATAGTAGCCCTGTTAAGAAACTGTCCCACCGTTGGGCACGGGCCTCCTCTCAAACTGAGAGGGTTTAGGCCATAGTCCACCACGCTGGCCCAGTGCGGGTTGGCGAACTTCACACACCTTCGGGAAACTCTTAGGCATGCAGGTTTCCTCACGATGTTTTCCTTCACCGTCAAAGCAAGTGATAGTTAATTTTTAATACGCACAGGCTTTCGAAAAGACAGAGGTGCCTGGGTTTGAACCCGAGACCTCTGACTTTGCAGTCCAACGGTCTAACCACTAGGCTATCACTGTTTTTGCTACATTATTCTCCGATTATTTTATTATAAAAATCTGAATATATTATATTAATAATACATAATAATACTCCCTGAATGTAATTACTTTTGTCATTTTAGCAATTTATTTAACATTAATACGGCATTTTATAAAGAAAATTACTTCGGGCTGATTTTTCAATTGTTAAAAGTAATCTATCAAGCAAATTATAATTAGACTATCTCACCAATACCAAATAGACCGTGTCTTATCTGAAGGGCAAGTCAAGCGTCTCCGTAACCGGCGAGCGTGTATGAGACGAACTATGAGAGTGGAGCAAGCCAGAGAGGTACGCAAGGAAAGAACCTGTTGGAACTCTGTACTCTCTGCCTACCCCGCAAGGGATCTACTGTAAAGATATAGATAGGTAAATTATAACCTAACTCAATTTAAAGTGAAACAGCTGAACTGTTTTTATTTACACAACTATGGTTTTTAATTTGTTTATGTTTTATTTTTTATTTATAAATAGCTTTACGTTGATTGAAAAATCAGTCCTAAGAATGTATAACATATTTTTGTGCTCATTTCGTAATACTTTTAGGGTTCCTTACTTCTAAAAGAAAAACGGAACCTTTAAAAATCATTCGTGTTTGTCTGTCACTGCCCTTCTTATAATAAAAATAGAACTTATAAAATAATGAATTTAGAAAAAACGTCGTTTAGGTGTTTTTTATTTCTATTGATATCAAACTTTTCTATACGTTCTGTTACCGAAAATGTACAATACATAAAAACGGGAACTCTTTATATTGTTGATAACAGCATTATTTATTACGAGGGCAGTGGGAAAGAGTTTTCATATGAAAATTACTGAAAATACAAGGCTTGTACGTCTTATCGTTACAGTGGACAACGGCTGTGACCGGCATGGAGTCAAACATCATAAAGACAGAAAACCAAAACAAATTGTTTTCGTACGGAACCTTAACTGCGCGATCACGACTCGCACTTTGTATCACCTGAGGGCTTAGCATGAAAACTTTGACGTTAACGAGTAATCGTGCTGCTTTTATAAATATGGCATATAAACTCACTAGCTGACCTTAACGTCAATCTTTGCGTGCTAAACTCTCTGTTGTCACTTTTGTATACATGTCTTTTATACCCTTTATACATTACGTAATTAAGCATAATAATTTCTCGGTTGTCGGCCGACTTTCGTCATATTCGCGCATAATTCCCGATCCCTGAGGAAAAAAAATATTTAAATTAATTTTGCATAGAAAATAATAAGGTAACTGGCGGACGACTGAGCGCACTGGTTAAAAGTTTAAGCCGCTTCGCCCAGTGGGTCGAATAGTCGCGAATTCGATTCCCGCAAGGGACAAATCTTTGTGTGACCCACAATTATTGGTTCCGGTCTGGGTATTTGTATATGTGAATTTTCATGTTTGTAAACGGACTCACGATACAAGAGTTAATCGTAGTGCGGGGTTCGTTACGCTACGTTCTTTTTTTAAAAGAAGAAAAAAGAGAAGGATCAGTCTTCGTTACAAATTTTTTCACGATACGATATTCAATCGATTCTATTACACACTCACCACATTTCTAGAAACGTCAAATTTTTAACGTCAGCGTACCCATGACTGGTGAAAAGGAGTAACTATAGCTGGGCTTCCGCTCCAAGATGACAAAACTACACCGTGTATAAAATATTTTATTTTATTGTGACGCCGAAATGGCATAAAAAAACTTCAGTTCAAGTCTTACCTTATGTCTCCCCATCCGCCATTCCCTTTGGTTAATTTCTTATTATGTTTAGCTCCGCCAGCCGAAATAGTGGCTGTCACTCGAGAAGGATATAAGTAAGGTTTAGCGTTTTGTAATAACTTTTGTACTTTGCTAATAACAGTCGAAGCGTTGCAGTTCGACTTTTTGTGATGGAAACCGCTGAAAGAGAGATACATATTAAGACAAAAGAAAAGACCGTGTCTTATCTGGATCAAATGCCTTCGTCAAAACAACATTTAATTATATTCAGATTTTTGTTATTTACAAGAACAACATTTATACACAATAAAAAATATTTTAAATATATACAATACAAATTAAAAGATAGGTATACCAAAGAAATGAATAAATAAAATATACCTAAATCCACACCTGTACATAGTATCTCTGTCTATCTATATCATCACGCCAGATCCCTTGCGGGGTAGGCAGAGAATGCCAACATCCCATGCGTCTTATCTGAAGGGCAAGTCAAGAGTTTCCGTAACCGGCGAGCGTGTATGAGACGAACTATGAGAGTAGAGGAAGATAGAAAGGTCTGTAAGGAAAGAACCTGTTGGCATTCTGTACTCTTTGCCTACCCCGCAAGGTATCTGGCGTGATGATATAGATAGAGAGGGATAAAATAAAAATACTTACCATTCCCCTATATGAAACACGCGCGGTCCTTTACAAAGTATAACTTTGAACTTATCCCTTCCGGGTCTATTTTGTGACAGATGAAGTAACGAATAATCCCAATTATAATCGTCGTAAGCGCAAAATTGATCTTGCAACTCCATTATATTATTCCACACTGTTTTATTAAATGCGAAACCCATATTATGCATACTTGAATGCCACGGCGTTATTTCCACCTGAAATTAATATTTTTAGTTGGTATCACTGGCACATGGTAGAATTTTTAATTAAGGTCTGGTATTCTTTTTTTTCTACTTGTGGTATGGTTACATTATTGTTGTCAAAATTTGGCGGGAAGTTTGACAGTTGATACTTTTTTTAAGATGGAAGTGTTTTTTTAAAACATAACAAAATAAAATTTAAATTAATATTTGTTTCAAGACGGAAGATATTTTTTATACATTAAAAGATACAAATTAGTTGTATATTCTAAATACTAGCCTATTGCTAAAGCATGCTGTAACAAGCATAGCATTATTAGATCTATTTACAATGCATTGGTGTATTTTTATGATTATAATAAAGTTTTTTTGATTTAATTAAAGTAGCATAAATTGATCTTGATGCGAATGCTAAGAAATGGGATATCAACATTTATTTAAAATATTATTTTTTATATATTAAATGTTAAAAGGAAATAAATATAATACGTATATACAATCATAAAAAATACACCTTAAAAGGAAAATAGCATTTTATAATATTATTTTAAAATAAAAGATTATACATGCAAAACAAACCATAACCAATAAACAGATTTTTTATGAAGATTAAAGTATTTTTACACAACTAAGCAAATGCAGCAAGCCAAAAATACAATTAGCTTTTTAATTTAACTATTTATAGGCGCAGCTTAAATCAGCTATTACACTTTGTACTAACAATGACTAGGACCGAAATTCAGGCACATAGCGAAACGTGTCTGCTCATTGTTTTTCGATAAATGACCAGTTGATCGACTAAATTGTGTAAAAAAGTGACAAAAACGCAAAAATAAAAAGTTGTAGAACAGGAGTTGCTTAGAGTGACGTATAAATGTTGCAACTTTCGGCAAGAAAGCCCAATTCGGAATCACGCTGTATAACGTGATGGTCCAAAAGAAAACTAGCCAATTGTTGAGAAGTTCGAAATAAAATAAATATTTTATAATATAATACTCTAAATCACAATTCAAGTTAATAAACATTTTAGTTAAAAATAAATGGCTTTAGAAATATATTATCGGAAACACTTATTTAATTACTATTTATGAAGTTAACGCAGATGGGCATATTTACACTGCCAAAATTGCAGATTGGTTAGTTTATTGTCGTGCCGACGACGTTTGCAGAGTGAAATAGCTGATCTATTTAATCTGAGCCACAGCCGATACCGATGAAAATCAAAATGTGATTCTCTGGCATCAATCAGACAAGAAAATTAAAAAATTATTTGCTAATATGCATGTAACGGCATTCAAAGCATAATATACAAATTAAAAAATAATATTAAAAAAAAACTATTTTCAACCCATTCACTGTCAATTTTTGGCGGCAAGTTTATTCTCTATTAAATTATAACAAAAAGTTTGTAGAAGTAATACTTTTTATAATCCTTTTAGAAAATTCACAAACTAAATATTCTAAAATGCATTAGCAGAAGATCGAAGCGATAAGGTGACAGAACCAATTGATAGCCATGTGTAAGTAATAATATATTTAAATATTTATATTTATACTTAATAAATTTACTTCATTATATATGAAGAAGATACCTATGCCTAAGAATTGATAGTATATTTTATGTTTATGTTCAGTAAGGAAGAAATATTATTACAAATATGCGATCGGAAATAAATTACACAAATTCACATTCACAACACACTTACACTCACGCACACACACACACACACACACACACACACACACACACACACATGCTTGTACGCACATATCCATGTACGAAAGACACACTTCTCTTGCTTATTTGATAAACATTCAAATTATAGAAAAATACCATACACATTACAATCAAACGAAGCACGAGAGAGGCACCGGTGCGTTTCATTTGGAAATCCTTTAGCCTTGCCAACAGATTCTTTCCTTACAGTCCTCTCTCGCTTCCTCCACTCTCACTGTTCGTCTTATAAACGCTCGCCGAATAGTGTGGTAAAAATCTGACATTCCTCAGTCTTTTTTTCTTTATCTACTAGTTTTTCCCACAATTCTTTTTTCATTCATTCATCCACTAAAAAAATTACAATTGCCCTCACTTTCACATAACTATTATCGCTACAACATTTGTGTAAATATGGAAACTTGAGTTTTTCATTTGTACAGTAAAGATTTAACAAATAAAAATACGGTCTAGCGTCCTTCCACTTTCACATTGGTACTCAAATATTAAGTATTTTATCTTTACCACTTTCTGCAAGACCCACCATAATTAGTCAAGCATGCAAGAAATTATTGTGTAATTTAAAGGAATATAGACTTTAAGATAGGTACAAATAGAGATTTATTTTAAGTACTATAATGTATCATAGGGATTGTAAAGACATTTTAACTTTCGATTTTGTGTGTCAAACAATGCCCCTTGTGAAGTGAATCACTCTTCCCTCCAATATTATCGAAGAAAGTGATGGCTGGTCGTCTCAGAGCTTGTTTGTAGACACTGATTTGTCTGTTATTCTTTGATAGATTACTTAAGTTGATAGTTTTCATAACTTACATTCTGAGAGATTAAAGAGCTCATTCGGCATGAGCATCGGACCGGAGCCTTAATAATTATATTCGTACTTAACATCTGAACAATCAATAAAAAAAATTGATGTTCTATTTCCTTTAAAAGTCCCGTCGTAATTGGCCTATAGCCACTGTTTAACTGTCTAATATGGCTTATTTTATTATCATCGTATTTACTGGACAAAGGAAAAATGAATCAATTTCATAACAGATTTCACTATTATAAAAGAAAAACAATTGAACAAAACGTAAGTTTAACGATATAAACACATGGCTATCAATTGGCCCAATGACCCTACTAAAAGCCTCAGGCCACTAATTGTAGGACTATCATACAATAGCACCTTTTGGGTAGCAGTGTATAGATTTGGATAAACTTGGAAGTTCCAAGTCTGGGACTCTTGTTGTCTCTTTCTTCTCTCCTCGTTTGCCGCCTTCACTTGTTGTATGTAGTTGAGGTTAAGTTTTTTCTTTCTCTGTTTTATATTTCAGCTGGTTAGCAAGGCCGATTTTGAGGCCACGTTTCGAAGATTGTAAATTTAAGGCCTTGAATTGTAACCTGATAAAGCTTTTTTATTGCAATATTTAATTATAGTTTTATTGCTTACATTTTTGGTGACAATTAGGCCTTAAATTAACTATTTATTTATAAGCAGTGGCCTTACTTATTATTTCGAGATAGAAATGTGAATTGATCATTATTACGTTTTAAATTACACATCTTGTAGAATTTATTTGTCACTTTTATCAAAGATAAATTTATTGTAAGGACACAACTTATAAACTATTAAGGCTTAGCATAAATGATTATACAATAAGAGGGCCCGAACATAACTTGATCTAGAACTTTAATTAAGCTATTGAAATTTCAACATTATTTGCCTGAAATTAAAACAGAATTTAGCCTGCTTGTATATAAACACTGCATATTATTATATTATACTATACGTGGACTGAAGTGGCAAGCGTCTGACGTCTACTTTGACTATTGAAATTTCAACATTATTTGCTTAAAATTGTAATTTCGGCCTAACTAAAAGGCACCTATTATGTATAGAATTTTTGGACTGAAGTAAGAAGCGAGACTTTTCTAGGCATGTCCTTTCATTTGAAGTTACATACTTATAGTTCTTTTAATCGATCCAAACGCAGTAGAATCGATTCTTGATAATATTAAATCGATTAAGAGTTTCAGATCGATCTAAAAAATATATTATAAAACCGACATGCCTATTTTCTGTACAGTTATTGTCTCAGGCCACGTTCTATAGCACAAAATTTTGGCCTTGCAAATAAATATGCGTTTTTATTTGCTCACATCGCCTTGGCATATAATACGTTCATACAATATAGATTTAAAAAAAGACGATTTAAAAAAAAAACAAACAAAAACACGCACGCCTGAGTGAGTGTGGTAGAGATGTACTGAGTACACCTACTTTTCGCTGTCAATTTTAAGTCCTATTGTAATAGGGGGCGGGCCTATTGCCAATATACCTGGAAAAAGACTTGACTCCGGAGTGATCCTGGTTTTTTTTTTATCGAAAGGTATTTTGAGCATCCTAGGATTCGAAGCCAGGACCTCATGATCGCTACGCACATTATTTGCCACCAGGCGAACGAGGCAGTCTTCCTCACAGTAACTTGGGAAAATACCGTCCGGATAAAGATAACACCGTTACGCCTATATTACCCAAGCGGGTGTGGCAGAGGTGTAATGAGTACACCCACTTTTCGCCGACGATGTTAGGTCCCATGTAAGAGGAAGCGAGTCTATTGCCATATACCGGGCACAATTCCAGACTCCGGACTAATACTGGGATGTTTTCGTTAGAAAAAATACATTGGTCCGACCTAGGAATTGAACCCAGGACCTCGCGATCACAAAGCGATACGCTTTGCCACTAGACCAACGAGGCAGTAAAGAAATCGAAGCAGGCGCCATTCAGACAGAACATAAATAAAATAATATGTACTTTTAAATCTATAATGTATAAAGCTTAAAAAATTTATATATTTATATACGTCGTTTAAAATAATACGAACTTCTCAAAAAAATCCATAAGAGAGATTGTGTGTCTCAATGACCATATTTATGGCGACGAAATATTGATTTGGAAAAAAATTGTTACCGCTCTCATTTGGTAACCTGAAGGCGGACACTTTTAAATGTTACTCGCCCTTGCGTAGTAACCTTGGTAACTTTAATATATGGGGTACTAGTTTTTGTCCGCGGCTTCATCCGCGTTAACTTTACACAGGAACCTTACATTTTTCCGGGATAAACAACATATTGATTTGGAAAAAAATTGTTACCGCTCTTATTTGGTAACCTGAAGGCGGACACTTTTAAATGTTACTCGCCCTTGCGTAGTAACCTTGGTAACATTAATATATAGGGTACTAGTTTCTGTCCGCGGCTTCGTCCGCATTAACTTTACACAGGAACCTTACATTTCTCCGGGATAAATGACATATTGATTTGGAAAAAAATTGTTACCGCTGTCATTTGGTAACCTGAAGGCGGACACTTTTAAATGTTACTCGCCCTTGCGTGGTAACCTTGGTAACTTTAATATATGGGGTACTAGTTTCTGTCCGCGGCTTCGTCTGCATTAACTTTACACAGGAACCTTACATTTTTCCGGGATAAACGACATATTTATTTGGAAAAAAATTGTTACCGCTCTCATTTGGTAACCTGAAGGCGGACACTTTTAAATGTTATTCGCCCTTGCGTAGTAACCTTGGTAACTTTAATATATGGGGTACTAGTTTTTTTCCGCGGCTTCGTCCGCATTAACTTTACACAGGAACCTTACATTTATCCGGGATAAACGACATATTGATTTGGAAAAAAATTGTTACCGCTCTCATTTGGTAACCTGAAGGCGGACACTTTTAAATGTTATTCGCCCTTGCGTAGTAACCTTGGTAACTTTAATATATGGGGTACTAGTTTTTTCCGCGGCTTCGTCCGCATTAACTTTACACAGGAACCTTACATTTCTCCGGGATAAAGGACATATTGATTTGGAAAAAAATTGTTACCGCTGTCATTTGGTAACCTGAAGGCGGACACTTTTAAATGTTACTCGCCCTTGCGTGGTAACCTTGGTAACTTTAATATATAGGGTACTAGTTTCTGTCCGCGGCTTCGTCCGCATTAACTTTCCCTTATATCTTGGTTGTGCCCTCAGTAAGGATGGGAAATACACCGCTGACATAGAGAGAAGAGTGAGTACAGGAAACAGAGTGAATGGTGCGATGGGAAAGCTACTTGGGAGCCGGCACTTAAGCCATAAGGCGCAGCTGGCCATACATAACGGAGTTCTTGTCCCAACGCTGTTATATGGTAGCGAGAGCTGGGTATGTAAGAAGGAGAATGAAAGTAGGATAAATGCGGTAGAAATGCGAGCTCTGCGGAAGATGTGCGGAGTGAAGCTGACCGACCGCATTAGCAACATCGTAGTAAGAAAGCGAGTAGGTATGAAAGATAGTATCGGTGTAAAGATGAGAAAGGGCATGCTCCGTTGGTTCGGACATATAGAAAGAATGCCAGAAGAAAGAATGACAAAACAGATATACCATGCGAAAGTGGCAGGATGTAGGTACCGGGGAAGACCTAGACTATCTTACCATCACCAAATAGACCGTGTCTTATCTGAAGGGCAAGTCAAGAGTCTCCGTAACCGGCGAGTGTGTATGAGACGAACTATGAGAGTGAAGGAAGCCAGAGAGGTATGTAAGGAAAGAACCTGTTGGAACTCTGTACTCTCTGCCTACCCCGTAAGGGATCTGGCGTGATGATATAGATAGAAGGTTTGCAACTTTGGGTGTTATCTATTTGGGCTAGGATTCTTACGCACTTTTTTTTCAGAACAAACAGCCGATTTGGACTATTTCCCCAATTTCTAAACGGGACTCTATAATATATCGATGGCTACTGGTCATTTCCTTTAAATAGAGGTTTGTCGACGGCCGTTTTCGCATACGTTTAATTGTTCCATGAACATAATTAATGTTACTTTTACACCTGTATCTATAAACATATCCAATTAGATACTTTTATACAAGTATTTACTTAATTCATCATTTTTATTCCATACTTTAAAAACTGTCAGAAGTGAGAGATGTCTAAAGTTAATTTTCTTAGCCAAGTATAGTATTTTAAACACATGACATTATTCGGCTAAGTAAATTCTTAAGACTCAGTAAATAATGACGGACGATTTAGCGCAGGTTAAGAACTTAAGCCGCTCCACCCACTGTGTCTAATAGTCGCGGGTTCGATTCCCGCACGGGACAAATCTTTGTGTGACCAAAAATTATTTGTTTCGGTGGGTATTTGTGTATGTGAATTTTCATGTTTGTAAATGCACCCACGACACAAGAGTAAATCGTAGTTTGGGGCTACGTTGTCTGGTGTTAGATTTTACCACTCAGAGTAACTATTTAAAAAAAAATACGTAACCCCAAGATTTATCCGGTGTCGTGTGTGCCTATTAAAAAAAATCACATACACAAATACCCAGACCGAAACACATAACTGTGGATCACACAAAGATTTGTCCCGTGCGGGAATCGAACCCGCGACTATTAGACACAGTGGGCGGAGCGGCTTACGCTCCTAACCACTGCGCTAAATCGTCAGTCAGTCATAGCCCTTAACAAGTAACTATTTACCAATAATTAGTACAACTGACCTTATCACTATTAGCGTGGTACTGATAAGTCTTTAGGTAAGTTCCGAGGGAGAGTATCTCGCATTGTGGACAGCTTTTATCAGCTGTGGCTTTTAGAAGACCGAGCATTGGGATAAAGTCTTCTGCTACATAATGGTCTTCTTCGAGAAATACTACCATACCTGAAAAGAATATGTCGCAATCAGAATACGAGTATTAGTATTTTTTCGATATAACATATATAATATAATAATAATATTAGCCCTGTTAAGAAGCTGTCCCACCCTTGGGCACGGGCCTCCTCTCAGACTGAGAGGGTTTACGCCATAGTCCACCACGCTACCCAGTGCGGGTTGGCGAACTTCACACACCTTCGAGAAACTCTTAGGCATGCAGGATGTTTTCCTCCACCGTTAAAGCAAGTGATAGTTAATTTTTAATACGCACATGCTTTTGAAAAGACAGAGGTCCAGTTGCAATCCAACGGTTTAACCACTAGGCTATCAGTGTTTTTTTACAAAATCATATAATTATAAGATTATACAATCCCACGGCTGGGCAAAGCCCTTCTCACACAAATCTCAGTGATCATACTCCAGCGCGCGGAGCCAGTGCGGGGCGGGGGAGGCAGGTGCGTGGACACCTGCTGGTGGAACTTAGACCTGTCCGTTTCATAATACCAACATAAATAAACTAAATAAACACCGTAACGCCCATATTATATAGGATATGTTGTGGCAGGATTTCATCATCATCATCATCATCTCAGCCTATACTTGTCCACTGCTGAACATAGGCCTCCCCAATCGCTTTCCAGCGTAACCGGTCCGATGCCACCTGCATCCAACGACTTCCTGCGATTTTCACAAGATCGTCGGTCCATCTGGCAGGCGGTCGTCCCACGCTGCGCTTGCCAATACGTGGTCTCCACTCTAGAATCTTTCTGCCCCAACGCCCGTCCGATCTTCGCGCTATGTGGCCCGCCCATTGCCACTTCAGCTTGCTAATCTTAAGGGCTATGTCGGTGACCTTGGTTCTTCTACGAATCTCCTCATTCCTGATTCGATCACGTAGAGAAACGCCGAGCATAGCTCTTTCCATAGCTCGCTGAGCAACTCTGAGCTTTTTTATGAGACCTATAGTAAGAGACCACGTCTCTGATCCATATATCATCACTGGTAACACACATTGACTAAAAACTTTAGTCTTTAGTCTTTTGGCAGGATTTGTCAAAGGGAAAATCTTCCAGCCAGACGGGTGGTGTGTCTGGCGGGGCCTGCCACTCTCCCCGAGAGTTGTTGTCGGGGACTTGTACATATGTTACGCGTCGTGCGCACTCTAATATCGCGTTCTAGACATGTATGGCGAATCGTCAGCACCATCTATTGGTAGGTAGTCGCAACTATGTAGCGATGTATAGGAGTCGCTACACCTATAAGCGGGGGTGGCAGAGGTGTACTGAGTACACCCACTTTTCGCCGACAATGTTAGGTCCCATGTAATAGGGCGCGAGCCTATTGCCATGGCACAAGTCCAGACTCCGGACTCAGTACTGGTAGATTTTTGTTAGAGAAAGTCTGTTCGGAAGGCACGTTACGGGTGTGTGTGTGTGTGTGTGTGTGTGTGAGTGATGTACGCTGTTGGCAGCGAGGCCTTTACAGCTTCACCGGACTTGCGAGCGTGCAACCACTACGCTCAAGCCAGAAGGGCAAGGGGCGACGTACGAGTACGTCGCCCCGTTACGTTAGGGGCGGCACGTTAGGGGATTGGTCTCGGTTACTACCAGAGATAGGAAAAATGTAATTGCATTTTGTAATATTCAACCGAGATTCAAGATTAAAAGTGTAATTGTAATCGTTAAAGATGACAAAATGTAAGTGTAATCGTTCTATCTATCTATCTATATCATCACGCCAGATCTCTTGCGGGGTAGGCAGAGAGTACAGAGTTCCAACAGGTTCTTTCCTTACATACCTCTCTGGCTTCCTCCACTCTCATAGTTCGTCTTATACACGCTCGCCGGTTACGGAGACTCTTGACTTTTCCTTCAGATAAGACTCTGTTTATTTGGTCGTGGTAAGATAGTCTAGGTCTTCCCCGTTACCTGCATCCTTCCACTTTCACGTATTGTATATCTGTTTTGTCATCCTTTCATCTGGCATTCTTTAAAAGCCTTGACGTCATCGTGGAGGACGTGGCTTACCTCAGTTTGTCCTCGCTACTCGCTCCGTTCACACGTCCGCTATATTAAAATGTCATCTACCGTTATATAAATGAACTTACAAATAACACTGACATGGACAAACCGTTTAGTTCTTACCAGTCACCGCCAGATGGCATATACAAATGTGGGTGGTCGTAGGGTTGCCACCTTTTTTTGAGCAAATAAAGTACATTGATTTTTAAAGGTAGGCAAAAAGGTACGTTGTATCAAAATAAACTATTATTTCTTTCACTTTACTATTTTGTTTAAATACATATTTTTATTAGATTTTCTTGCTTCACAGCATCTTTGAAATTAGTAGCAATTTGAAAGCGTTTACAGAATTTATTATTTTCTTTAAGTTAGTAAGGTTAGATATAACAATGAATTTTCTAAAACCTAACTTGGCTTTTAATTGCGAATAGTCCAGTCAAGTCACAAATAGTCCAGTTAAGTCAGCCGTTATACGTCAAATTGAGATCATTTTTTTCTTTTTAATGATTTATGTAAGCTGAATGTTCAAAAAAACAAACTATGTGAAATAAAGTATTTTCGCATACTTTATCGTTTTCTATCTATATCATCACGCCAGATTCCTTGCGGGGTAGGCACAGAGTACAGAGTTCCAACAGGTTATTTCCTTACATACCTCTCTGGCTTCCTCCACTTTCATAGTTCGTCTCATACACGCTCGCCGGTTACAGAGACTCTTGACTATCGTTTTCATAAGGTATAAAGAATACTTTCCCCTAAATAACGCAGTACACTTTATAATAAATTACGGGTGGCAACCCTAGTAGGGCACAACGTCCCTCTTGCCCTGTGACACCCCGCGCAATGACACATTTCATTCTATAGAAAAATCTGTTTAGGCCATCTCCCCTTCGTATTTGCTTGGTGGATGTATCTTACCAGTATGTCCAGAAGTACATTGGAGCTGGTTGAATATTCTGTTCGCTTTCCACCACCAGTGGT
This sequence comes from Phalera bucephala, assembly GCA_905147815.2. Taxonomy (NCBI): domain Eukaryota; kingdom Metazoa; phylum Arthropoda; class Insecta; order Lepidoptera; family Notodontidae; genus Phalera; species Phalera bucephala. Next base: position 9,633,354 of record LR990637.1, on the reverse strand, counting down.
GTTTCGTTTGTGTGTATTTAGCTTCGCGATAATGCCCGTGGAGGTCCGGGTGGTGGGCGTTGTTGCATTTTAGCTTCACTGCCCTGGGAATAGAGATTATATTGGGTCAACCCAATAAACAAAGCAAGGCAGTAGTGACCTCAGAGAGTATTACGAAGAAATTTTGGCACCTCAAAGATTTAGTCGGAAACTTTTGTAAGTTGATTACAAAAACGATTACACTATTGAATACTTCAGTAAATATTTGCTGGCGTCTAAATATTTACATTTTTCTTCGTAATAAATAATGGCTGTTGCGCTATAAAGAGTTTATTAACGATGGGTTTTGACGTAAACCAACCAAATTGACCTAATTTCTACGTTATAGGTTATACGAGTTATAAAGAGACTGAGTTTACACCTGTATTTAGGATTTTATTAACCGTAGCTCTGCACTATGATTTATTCCTGTGTCGTGGGTACGTTTACAAACATAAAAATTCATATACACAAATACCCAGACCGGAATAAATAATTGTGGATCAAATGGATTTATCCCGTGCAGGAATCGAACCCGAGACTATAGAGAGCGTCATAAGCTCTTAGCTGCGCTACATCGTCCGTCAATGTTTTGATTTTGATATAATTTTGGGGAAAGCGTTGTTGAAATTTAGATTCACTGTTTTGGGGACAGGGGTTATTTTAGTTTGAATAGACCTGACCAACGCTTAGAAATATGTTGGCTATGATTGAAATATCAATGTTAGGTAGGTGCTTTTGAATTTTAGATCCAAAGCCATAGGAATAGATATTAATTGGTTTAAACAATCTTTAGTGATATGGATAATTTGATTTATTCTAATACGTGATGGGTGTTGTTGAATTTCAGATTCACTGGCCTGAGGATAGAGATTTAATTGGCTTATAGATCGAAAACCGTTTGATGTAAGTTGGTTTAACTTAATATCGTTATCGTTGGTTTTATTTAGAATCACCTGCCACTCAAAATGAAACTCTAAAGTGTGGCAATAAATTACAAATTATAATTGCAATATTTTAATAACACATTATTGATTATGAAAAAAAAACACCGTTACGCCTATATTCCCCAGAGGGGGTGGCAGAGGTGTACTGAGTACACCCACGTTTCGGCAACGATGTTAGGTCCCATGTAATAGGTGGCGAGCCTATTGCCATATACCGGGCACAATTCCAGACTCCGGACTCAAACTGGAAATTTTTCGTTAGAAAAACTACATTTGTAGGATTTGAACCCAGGACCTCGTGATCACAAAGCGATGGGCTTTGCCACCAGACCAACGAGGCAGTCTTTGCTTATATCTATTCATATAGTACTTACTGTTCAAATTTAGCGTCTCTTGGGCAGTCATTCGGGTCCATTCCAGGGTATTCGTTTGGATGCGTCTGTATTGAAAACGGGTAGAAGATTTGCATAACCTGAAACATTGAAAATTAATTTATAGAGTATATAAGGAAATATGCAAGTGATAGCCTAGTGGTTAGACCGTTGGACTGCAAGGTCTCGGGTCTTGCTTTAACGGTGAAGGAAAACATAGCGAGGAAACCTGCATATATAATAATAATATATAATATCAGCCTGTACTGCCCACTGCTGGACAAAGGCCTTCTCTCACTAATCGAGGTGAGAGAGATTAGGTCTTACTCCACCACGCGGACCCAGTGCGGATTGATGGAGGCAGGTTTGTGGCCACCTGCTGTTGGAACTTATCAAGCCGCCTTTAAGGCTTCCAACTCGGCTTAACGACTACCACATTAAGTGGTCGCCGAGACCAACGGCTTAACGTGCCTTCCGAAGCACGGAGACGCGCGAATTTGGAAATGCCACTAACGGTCACCCATCTCGGGCCAACCGAGTCGAACGCTGCCTAACCTTGGTAATCGGTAAGAACACCGCGGTCGCACAGCGCTACGAGCGCCTCCACTCCTCGGTGGGACAGCTTCTTAACAGGGCTAATATTTTTTTTATATATATATAAGAAAATAACTGCACTCTCTGCCTACCCCGCAATGGATCTGACGTGATGATATAGACTAGACTAGATAAGAAAAAAATATTTTGTTTGTTGAACTTAGTGTATTCAGAATTTAGATCAACAAAAACCTCAATATACAAGGTGCATCGTAAATTTACCACCCCGATTAGATACTTGCTACACAAATTTAATGGAAAAACACAAATTCCCAAATTTAAAGGTTTTTTTACCCCTTTTTAAGTACTTTTATACTCCGAATTATCAATGTAACTGGCACGTGTATGTGTGCTTATTGAGTAATAACTTTTGGAAATGCATTTGTAATCACCATATGGAGCGGATTAAAAAATAAATTTTATTTATTATAACGCACTTAAGGAGTGACAGCATCTTTGGGAATTTAAAAAAATATTAAGGTATATTAAAAATCAATTCAGATACCGATTTAGAACAAACTACTTTTAAGTATTGACTGCCTCGTTGGTCTAGTGGCAAAGCGCATCGCTTTGTGATCACGAGGTCCTGGGTTCAAATCCTAGGTCGGACAAATGTAGTTTTTCTAACAAAAAATTCCCAGTATGAGTCCGGAGTCTGGAATTGTGCCCGGTATATGGCAATAGGCTCGCGCCCTATTACATGGGACCTAACATCGTTGGCGAAACGTGGGTGTACTCAGTACACCTCTGCCACCCCTGTTTAGGGAATATAGGCGTGAAATCTTTAGGTGTTGCGTTAATTATATAACACCTTGTATATGTAAGGAGAAGATACACACAAAATTGAGAAATGGTGACACTAGGATGAGTAGAGAAAGACTGACAGTGGGTAAAGTGGAGATAAGAGACAGAGAGATAAAGTGAAAGGAAGTGTACGGGAGTGAGCAGTGTAAGAGTTAGATCGAGCTTGAGTGAGACGGAGCGTGATGTAGTGAAACAGAGTGAAGTAGATAAAGACTGACAATGTATAAAGAGAGGATAAGAGGCAGAGAGAGAGACATAAATTGCAAGAGTGTGCGGGAGTGACGATTGTAAAGAAGTGAGATGCATAGTAAGAAGGTGAGACGGAGTGTAAGGGAGAGAAAGGGTGTATTATGATAGTGAGAAAGAATGCATGGGAACGAGCGAAAGTGTGAGTGACGAATGTAAGAGAATTTAAGACAGGCGGACAGTAGAGGGAGTCAGAGAATACAGGAGTGAGATGGAGTGTAAGACAGTGTTAGACTCACCTTGGTAAAGTCAATACTCCGCACCAAACTGTTGATCTCCTCATCGTAATAGTCGTGGGAGAATACGAGGAGTGTCCTGTCGATGTCCCTGGCCTGTCCAAGAGACACGATCAGGTGCCGAAGGTAAGTCAGCCGAGTGTGGACCTGCGGAACAAACATATCATTTTTATTATTATTTCCCTTACGAAAACGAAGACATGAAGTGGACAGACCCCCTACAACAGCCATGTCAAACTCAGTCACTGGTGGGCCAAAAGCATGAAGACCGTAGACTAGGTGGGCCGAAAGACCTTATTTTAACAATACAAACTACTAATATTAATTTTTGCGTTAAGATTTTTAGTGTGTGTGTGTGAATGATGTACGCTGTAGGCCTCGCGGCCAACAGCGTACATCATTCACACACACACACTAAAAATCTTAACGCGAAAAGTAATATTATAAGACAAGTATATTTATTAATTATTGCGAGATCGAATCAGAAATGAGGAGATCCGCAGGAGAACCAAAGTCACCGACATAGCTCTCAGAATTGCCAAACTTAAGTGGCAGTGGGCGGGGCACATCGCTCGTAGAACTGACGGCCGTTGGGGCAGAAAGGTTCTCGAGTGGCGACTTCGTACCAGAAGACGGGGAGTAGGCAGGCTCCCCACAAGGTGGAGCGATGACGTGGAGAAGGTAACAGGTAGAAGCTGGATGCGTACAGCACAAAGCCGGTCGTTGTCGCGATCTTTGGGGAAGCCATTCTTCTGCAGTGGACTTATTCGGGCTGATGGTGATATTTAATAAATTTCTAAAACGGTTTTTAACAAACTCGCGGGCCGCATTATCTGGCTGTTTTCAAAATTTATTCGGGCCTCAGAAAAATGCGCAGTGTGTGTGTGAATGATCTACGCTGTTGGCCGCGGGGCCTTTACAGCTTCACCAGACAAAGCGAGCGTGCAACCATTACGTTCGAGCCAGTAAGGCAAGGCGGCAACTAGCTCAAAGGCGCCTCAAGGAGGAACGGCCTCGGCTTGGGCAGTCGCTATGGGGGAGGGCGTATACTAGGGGTCTCGCCGTGGTGCTCTGCACCGGCCGGCGGGCAAAGATTCTTCGACCTCGCCGGCGAGGTCGGTGTCTGATCCTGCGGTATCTGTATCCGAAAGGGATGTAAGGGCATCAGGAGGGTCGGTGAAAACATGCCGGGGACGGCCGTAGCGGCTGATAGGAGGGGAAAATGCTCAGTGGGCCGCATGCGGTCCGCTGACCGGGCACGCCTGCCCTACAAGATGGATCGATGGCCTGTTGAAGTTCGCGGGTAAATGCTGGATGAATACACAAAGGGAGGCCTTTATTCCCCAATGGACGTCTTTCGTCTGATGATGTCTTTTGTTATCTGCCTATCACGTTTGAGATTAATAACTGTAGTGTACAAAATGAGACGCTTCTTTATCACCATAAATACACTGACTGCATAGACGTCCGCTCACAGCGGCAGCCAACAAGTGAATGTCGTAACTTCACCGCTCGCAATACGAGCTGTTCACCGAGTCAATATAGTTACTCTTTATCATAATAGAAATAATAACAAATCTACAAGGTGTATCGTTATTAATGCAAGACCTCAGACAACCCGATTAGATAATTGCTTCACAAATACAATTCAAAAACCAATTTTTAAATTTAAAGATTTTTACCCCTTTTTTCACACTTTTGTACCCCAATTAACAACGAAACTTGTACTTATATGTGTGCATATTGAGAAATACGTTTTTGAAATTCATTTAAAATCTCCATATTGGTTTGAATCAATAATAAATTTTGTTTGGTAGACGGCACTGAACAGCATTATATGCAAATTTTTAAAAAGTATAAAATGCTTTAAAATTTGTTGGAATGAATTCAGTTAGCGATTTTAGAACAAACTACCTTGAGTCTTGCGTTTAGTATGTTACACCTAGTATCTTCTTCTTCTTCTTCAGCCGAAAGAAGTCCACTGCGTGTGTGTGAATGGTCTACGCTGTTGGCCGCGGGGCCTTTACAGCTTCACCGGACAAGAAGGCGAGCACCCACTACGCTCGAGCCAGAAGGGCAACGGGGCAACTAGCTCAAGGGCGCCTCAAGGAGGAACGGCCTCGGCTTGGGCAGTCGCTATCGGGGAGGGCGTATACTAGGTGTCTCGCCGTGGTGCTCAGCACCGGCCGGCGGGCAAGGGATTCTTCGACCTCGCCGGCGAGGTCGGTGTCTGATCCTGTGTGCGGTGTCTGTATCCGAAAGAAGGGCTGTAAGGGCATCGGGAGGGTGATGTCCACTGCAGGACATAGGCCTCCCCTAAAGACCGCCACTACGACCGACTTGTGTTGTTCTCCAACTTCTACCTGAGACCTTCACCAGGTCATCCGTCCATCTTGTAGGGGGCGTGCCCACTTCACAAAAAAAAAAAAATATTACCTTTACTCATGCACACATAAGAATACATAATGGTTAATATTCCACCAACATTACACATTATTATTCGAAATAACACAAGTTTTAGAAATTTAAACAAATTGACGACAGCACTTCGTCTTCCCGCCAAAAACCTCCATCACTCGGTTTGTGTAATATGTTTTATAAAAATAATAATTTAAAAAAACACCTGTCAAATTTTGACATTACAATTTTGTGACAAATTATCAATCAATCAATCAGCCATTATTTATTTTTCAAAGTGGGTTTTGTATTTTAAGGTATTTATTTATTTTTATAAAATGAGCGATGATGAAGAAAGATTACCTAAGGTAGGTGACTATTAAGTTTTTTTTTTATGTATAAGTATTATACGAACTACCAGTGGAGGAAGCCAGAGAGTCTGTAAGGAAGGAACCTGTTGGAGCTCTGTACTCTCTGCCTACCCTGCGAGAGACCTGGCGTGAGGAGATAGTTAAATAGATAGTTATTATACACACAAAATTTAAAGGATGTAGGTATACAGGGGAAGACCTAGACTATCTTACTACAACGAAATATACAGCGTCTTATCTGAAGGGCAAGTTGAGTCTCTAACCGGTGAGCTCGCATGAAAGGAACTCTAAATGTGGAGAAAGCCAGAGAGGTCTGTAAGAAAGCTGTTAGAACTCTATAATCTCTGCCTACCCCGCGAAAGATCTAGCGTGAGGATATAGATTAAATATTTAAATTCCCTTGTCTAATTTTTTTATAATAATTTGCTTTGTTCATAATATGAATTAATTAAACACGTTACAGCATGGGAGAGGGCACTGACTTCTGTAACACAGGTTATTATTAACTAGCACAGATGTCAGGGACTTCACAGAATATAGTATTCAGTTTTATGACAAAAAATATTATTATTATTATTCGCTGAGATTCACGGGCTTTACCCGGACCTTTGAAAGGCTTGCATGGGGACATGGGTCCAACACGTAGAGGCCGTTTGCGAGAAGTTAATGTTATGTAAGCCACCTGTTGAGATCACTTGCTGAAAATGAAGAATCATAACCAGCGAACTGACCTCGGCAGGTGCAAGGACTATTGTAAATTATGGAAAGAAAACAAGGGCTATGTAAATGAGGTTTGATGGACAAAAACTGGACTATTTCAAAGGGGACGGACACCGGCCATAATTAGTGATACCTAATTACCAACCGCAGGATCCAATTGGGTTGGGCAGCATTTGGAAAACTACGTCACGTTTTCTCTTCGCCTATACCGCAATGCCTGAAGACTAAAGTGTACAACCAATGCGTCCTACCTGTTATGACCTACGGGGCCGAGACGTGGACACTCACAGTGGGACTGGTCCACAAATTTAAAGTCGCACAGCGGGCTATGGAGCGAGCTATGCTCGGCGTCTCTTTGAAGGATAAAATTCGTAACGAGGTAATCCGACAAAGTACCAAAGTTACCGACATAGCTCGCAAACTCAGTAAGCTAAAGTGGCAATGGGCTGGTCACATCTGCAGAAGGACCGACGACCGATGGAGCAAACGTGTCCTAGAGTGGAGACCGCGACTTGGTAAGCGTAAGGTAGGACGGCCCCCAGCTAGATGGACCGACGACCTCAAAAAGGTCGCTGGGACAGACTGGATGCGGAAGGCGGAGGACCGTGTGCAATGGCGCGTGTTAGGAGAGGCCTATGTCCAGCAGTGGACTGCGATAGGCTGATTGATTGATTGAATTACCAGTGGCCGGCGGTGACTCGCCGCTTACTAGATGGGCCCTCAAACGGTCGTCCTAGGACAACTGAAGGCAGCACCGGTGTGAGCGGCTCAGGGGTGTAGAGAGGTGTGCTGCGCTTTCTCCGAAGTTACTCGCGGCGTTATGTCCTTTAACACTTCCACCCCTGGAGTACATCTACGTAGGAATGCATTATCTTCCTACGTCGATATAGCTCTCACGGCTCCTCTCTGGACGGCCAATTAAGGCTAGCCAGAGCCGAGAGTCTTGCGAGCACCCTTCGGTTACCACTCGACCGACGAAGACACGCCGAGTTGGGGGCCCTGACCGACTCTCTGAAGCACTCGGGTCCGTGGTGCCGTTACTTACCAACAACTCGCCACAAGCTGCCCTGCGGGCTTATTATTATTATTATAGATAGATATGTAGTTATTATACAAACAAAAAGTGACGGAATTGCCCCCTTGCCCTTCTGGCTCGAGCGTAGTGGTTGCACTCTCGCCCTCTTGTCCTGAAGCTGTTAAGGCCCCGCGGCACAGCGTAGATCATTCACCAAACGCACACACAAAGGGCCTTATGAGATTCGAGATCCAAGCGGATGGGTTATTATTCCAAGGCTTCGGTAAGACAACACAAATTACACAAGAATTATGCGAAACACTGGTATAACCGAGACGGACGATTTAGCGCAGTGGTTAAGAGCTTAAGCCGCTCCGCCCACTGTGTCTAATAGTCGCGGGTTCGATCCCGCACGGGACAAATCTTTGTGTGACCCACAATTATTTGTTTCGGTCTGGGTATTTGTGTATGTCTAAAAAATAACAAAAAACTATATGTATAGATACATAAGATACATAAATGATAGATGTAAATAATTACTAGTAGAAATAAAGGCTTTTGATTTTATTTATTTGTGTAAGATTTTTTTGAAGAAACCAGAACGAATGTAAGGATTGTGGTTGGTAACGATGTGCTGGAGCAAGTGAATGAGTTTGTATATCTTGGATGCGCCTTCAGTAAGGATGGGAAATACACCGCTGACATAGAGAGAAGAGTGAGTGCAGGGAACAGAGTGAATGGTGCGATGGGAAAGCTACTCGGGAGCCGGCACTTAAGCCATAAGGCGCAGCTGGCCATACATAACGGAGTTCTTGTCCCAACGCTGTTATATGGTAGCGAGAGCTGGGTATGTAAGAAGGAGAATGAAAGTAGGATAAATGCGGTAGAAATGCGAGCTCTGCGGAAGATGTGCGGAGTGCAGTTGACCGACCGCATTAGCAACAGCATAGTAAGACAGCGAGTATGTATGAAAGATAGTATCGGTGTAAAGATGAGAAAGGGCATGCTCCGTTGGTTCGGGCATATAGAAAGAATGCCAGAGGAAAGAATGACAAAACAGATATTCAATGTGAAAGTGGAAGGATGCAGGTACCGGGGAAGACCTAGACTATCTTACCACGACCAAATAAACCGAGTCTTATCTGATGGAAAAGTCAAGAGTCTCCGTAACCGGCGAGCGTGTATGAGACGAACTATGAGAGTCGAGGAAGTCAGAGAGGTATGTAAGGAAAGAACCTGTTGAAACTCTGTACTCTCTGCCTACCCCGCAAGGGATCTGGCGTGAGGTTATAGAGAGATAGATAGATAGATTATTTGTGTATGTGAATTTTCATGTTTGTAAATGACACAGGAATAACTCCTAGTGAGGGGTTACGTTTTTATAAAAAAAAAAGTAAAGAAATACGGACTCGAAGAAATATTCTCCTTACACCCCTTACAGAAGATGAAATCAGAACCAATCCAACCCAGAAGGCGTGTCAAGAAGATAAAGATACCACGCCGAGCGCCATCTATCGTCATACCGGAGAAACAAATGGTATACATCACAGCAGATAAACTGACATGTGCTAAATGTGTTTGCTTTCCGAAAGATGTTCATGAGGTCCCTAAGTAAGTATACAAGAGGTCCCGAAATGGAGTGGAATGCCGTAAGTTGTCGTCTATTAATCACGTGAGGCTCGAAAGGAGGGAAGAAATCACGAAATATCACGTAATGATATTAGCCCTGTTAAGAAACTGTCCCACTATTGGGCACGGGCCTGCTCTCAAACTGAGAGGGTTTAGGCCATAGTCCACCACGCTGGCTCAGTGCGGGTTGGCGAACTTCACACACCTTCGAGAAACTCTCAGGCATGCAGGTTACCTCACGATGTTTCTCCTTCACCGTTAAAGCTAAGTTAATTTATAATACGCATAGTGGTTGCACGCTCGCCTTCTTGTCCGGTGAAGCTGTAAAGGCCCCGCGGCCAACGGCAAAAATTTCCCGTCAGGACCACTCTGTTATAGTTGTTGCCCAAAGCGCATCCGACATGCGACAGATATGTCCAGCCCAGTTTTTATTCACACACAAGATATCGCGTGTATTTATTTTCTCGATGTACGCGCGATTTCCAAAAAAGTTGCTTTTAAATGTCACGTAATTAATGGACGACCCCAAAGTTTCTGTGTATACCACAACTGTGGGTTGGAAAAAATATAGAATTTAAAAAAGGGAGAAAAAGAATAATAGCCCTGTTAAGAAACTGTCCCACCGTTGGGCACGGGCCTCCTCTCAAACTGCTTAGGCCATAGTCCACCACGCTGGCCCAGTGCGGGTTGGCGAACTTCACACACCTTCGAGAAACTCTCAGGCATGCAGGTTACCTCACGATGTTTTCCTTCACCGTTAAAGCAAGTAATAGTTAATTTATAATACGCACATGGTTTCGAAAAGACAGAGGTGCCAAACGGGCTTACCATTAGGCTATCACTGCTATCACAGTTACAAAATAATTGAGAGAGTATTTACATTAAAAAAATGCCTAATTTATAAAAATAAGAAAAGCTTTTTAAAAAAAATAAATTGCTATTAAACGTTTCTAGGAAGTCAAACCCATGTCAGAAGACACCTTTAACCCTCTACGAGTTGGCAGCAGAAGTTGTTGACAGCCTGCGTCTACCAATGGCATTCACTTGGGCGGTGGAAGAAGTCATGGAATGGATGTCTGATGTTGTTGGATTACCTCAATATAAGGTACGTTTAACTGTTTCTTTAATGAACAAGAACGTAGCTCCTCATGTGGAATTATTCCTGTAACTTTTTGTGTGTGTGTGTGAATGATCTACGCTGTTGGCCGCGGGGCCTTCACAGCTTCACTGGACAAGTGGGCGAGCGTGCAACCACTACGCTCGAGCCAGAAGGGCGAGGGGGTGACTAGCTTAAGGGCGCCTCGAGGTGGAACGGCCCCGGCTTGGGCAGTCGCTATGGGGGAGGGCGTTTACTAGGCGTCTCGCCGTGGTGCTCTGCACCGGCCGGCGGGCAAGGGATTCTTCGACCTCGCCGGCGAGGTCGGTGTCTGATCCTGTGTGCGGTATCGGTATCCGAAAGAAGGGAAGTAAGGGCATCGGGAGGGTCCGTGAGAACATGCCGCGGACGGCGGTAGCGGCTGATAGGAGGGGAATTATTCCTGTAACGTGGGAGCGTTTACAAACATGAAATTCACTAGTGTACGGCCCATCATGACGCCAAGAAGAAGTCTATCGATGTGAGAGCGGGTGGCGTGCCCGAACACCTCAGAAGCGTACGTCATGATTTGACGGACGATTTAGCGCAGTGGTTAAGAGCTTAAGCCGCTCCGCCCATTGTGTCTAATAGTCGCGGGTTCGATTCCCGCACGGGACAAATCTTTGTGTGATCCACAATTATTTGTTTCGGTCTGGGTATTTGTGTATGTGAACTTTCATGTTTGTAAACGCACCCACGACACAGGAATAAATCCTAGTGTGGGGCTACGTTTTTTAAAAGATAAAAAATAAAATAAGATGATGGCATAATTTTTACTAATATTGTAAAAAGGTAAAGTTTGTGAGTTAGGATGTAAGGGTATTCTCCGGTACTTCTAATCCGGTTTTAATGATACTTTCACCATTGGAAAGCTACCTTATCCAGAAGTAATATAGGGTATAAACATAGTCCTGGTAGGTGGCGCTGTTGTCGATCAGGTACGAAGTCGCGGGAAACTGCTAGTTAAATATAAAGAGGAGATGACATTATTAGATTTTCCTATACAATCAAGCGTGTCACTGCGCGGGGTGGCGCAGGGTGGCGCGGGGCGAAGAGAACGTTATACCCCGCCCACTTCTGTAATTCCCATCTAGCTGTGAATGACACTGACGCCATCGTAGACCACGCCCATCGCGATGACGTCAGGGCCTAGTTAAAAACCGCAGTGCACAGTTGCTTCGGCCGTCTCCTCTTTATAATTGCTTTGTGATCCTGCCCACTGATGGGCAAAGGCTTTCTCTCACAACTTATAAAGTATATTTTATTTACAGGAATGTATTTTAGACAATCACATCAATGGAATGCGTTTAATAATGTTTGAAGAACCGTCGCATTTGGTCGCAGTTAATATTCATAATTTTGAACATATTTTGGTAAGTATCTATCTATCTATATCATCACGCCAGCTCCCTCGCGGGGTAGGCAGAGAGTACAGAGTTCCAACAGGTTCTTTCCTTACATACCTCTCTGGCTTCCTCCACTCTCATAGTTCGTCGCATACACACTCGCCGGTTACGGAGACTCTTGACTTGCCCTTCAGATAAGACACTGTCTATTTGGTCATGGTAAGATAGTCTAGGTCTTCCCCGGTACCTACATCCTTCCACTTTCGCATTGTATATCTGTTTTGTCATTCTTTCTTCTGGCATTCTTTCTATATGCCCGAACCAACGGAGCATACCCTTTCTCATCTTTACACCGATACTATCTTTCATACCTACTCGCTTTCTTACTACGCTGTTGCGAATACGGTCGGTCAGCGTGACTCTGCACATCTTCCGCAGAGCGATCTCATTTCGACCGCATTTATTCTGCTTTCGTTCTCCTTCTTACATAAAGTAAGAAGTCAGTATTTATTTGGTAAGTATTTATATAATTATAATCGTGTTCACATTTTCAACGGACAAAATGACATTACAGTGATGTCAGAATTTGACACTTTTTAAATAGTCATGTACCATAATTTACTTTATTATCGATAATAGAAATAAAATAAAAAAGTAATCTTATATAACTAAAACTTATTTTTAATAAGTATATTTAACGTTAAGACAAATTTAAAAACGACATCGATAATTTTTTATTCACAATTACTATTACTGAAAAGATCTTAAGTAAAATCAGTATTTATGTTCATAATAAATGCATTTATTGTTCAAAAGCACATTGAGTAAAATTTAATTTTAAATTTAATGAATACAATATTTTTACATCTGTCGTAAATTTATGTCTATTGATTTAGTTATCACTACACTAGTCGTCATAAGTTGGTATACTACAATATTTTAAATAATCCTTTATGTTCTTAATATTTACATGCCGTGGTTGCCTATAAATATGTAGCGACCCCTATACATCGCTACATAGTTGCGACTACCTACCGATAGATGGTGCTGACGATTCGCCATACATGTCTAGAACGCGATATTAGAGTGCGCACGACGTGCAACATATACACAAGTCCCCGACAACAACTCTCGGGGAGTGTGGCAGGCCCCGCCAGACACACCAACCGTCTGGCTGGAAGATCTTCCCTTTGAAAAATCCTGCCACATGTCCTGTCATAAATATGGCAATAAAAAGTTTTCATTTAATTAAGTTTTCAAGTAATGTTATTATTGGATGTCATGTTAGTAATCCTAAATTATAATAATATTAGCCCTGTTAAGAAACTGTCCCACCGTTGGGCACGGGCCTCCTCTCAAACTGAGAGGGTTTAGGCCATAGTCCACCACGCTGGCCCAGTGCGGGTTGGCGATCTTCACACAACTTCGAGGAACCTTTAGGCATGCAGGTTTCCTCACGATGTTTTCCTTCACCGTTAAAGCAAGTGATAATTAATTTTCAATACGCACATGCTTTCGAAAAGACAGAGGTGCATGCCTGGGTTTGAACCCGAGACCTCTGACTTTGCAGTCCAATGGTCTAACCACTAGGCTATCACTGCTTACGGTGATCCTATATAACATACAACTATGAGAGTGGAGGAAGCCTCTTGTGAACTCTTTGCTTACCCCGCAAGGGATCTGGCGTGATGGTATTAATAGATTTATATATTGCTTTACAGGCGATTACGAAACATGTAAGGAAGCTTTACACTCTGGAATTCGTAAGATTTTGCCGCAGTATCGGTCTGCCGCCTCGGAAACCATTGACCCATTGTACGTGGTTCCAGTCCCGGTCGGGACCTAGTTGGGGCATAAGACAAAATTGGGTTAGGTAAGTAGAAAGATCCAGCCTAGTAGCCCGGGGCTTTATAATACGGGCTAACTGTGTCCCCCGCCGCAACACCTGGCGGGGGACCCCCCTGCACCAACATCCGCAGGGGGGCCCTTGGGGTCGTGGGAGGTTGGGACGGGGGTCCTATTCGTCCTTCACGCGCGACCCCGAGGAGGACGGCGGCGTGGGGTGGCCCATGCCGCCTGGAGCACCGCGACGGTGCAGGGGGGAGCGGGTCCAAAGCCTCCCCCCCGAAGGCGGGCTCTTCGGAGCACGACACAGAGGGGCACCGGTGCGTTCCTAACGGAGATCCCGGAGCCCTTCCCCGAAGTGTCGATGCCGGCCACCGTGGGGTTTTAGCCGGTAAGAGTCCGACATGCCCCGCCAGTTACCCCCGAGGCTGGCGGAAGTCCATGAGGATTTCCCCACGTAAAAAAAAGGAAACAAGAAAAAAAAGGTAAGTAGAAAGATATCCCCGGGAGACTCCGGGGTTCAAACCTTTGTGTCATCTAAGGAGACTATTGTGGATCCTGGCTTACAGGAGTTATAATAGTGGGAATGTGTGGCGGGTTAGTTCCAACAAAAAAGTATCTGCGTGCTTCGAAAGGCCCGTTTCCAGTTGGTTCCCGTTACTACTTAATGTGGTAGTCGTTAAGCCGAGTTGGAAGCCTTATAGGCGGCTTGATAAGTTCCAACAGCAGGGAGCGACATACCTACCTTCCTCCGCACCGGACTGGCTCATCTTGACGGGTCCTTTCATCTTGGTTTTGACGGACGATTTAGCGCAGTGGTTAAGAGCTTAATCCGCTCCACCCACTGTGTCCAATAGTCGCGGGTTGGATTCCCGTAAGGGACAAATCTTTGTGTGATCCACAATTATTTGTTCCGGTCTGGGTATTTGTGTAACTGTAAACGCACCTACCACACAGGAATAAATAAAAGTGTGGGGCTAGGTTTAAAAAAAAAATCTCTCTCGCCTCCATTTTTATTGAGAGAAGGCCTGTGTCGAGCAGTGTAACAGTAAAGATTAATTAAAAAAAAAACTTGAAGGTGTCACATAAGGGACCGTACCTCGAACACAAAATAGAGCGAAAGACTAACTTAAAATAAATAAAATAAACACCGCCATGCCTATATTCCCTAACCAGGGCTCGCAAAGGTGTACTGAGTACACGCACTTTTCGCCGACGATGTTAGGTCCCATGTAATAGGGAGCGAGCCTATTGCCATATACCGGGCACAATTCCAGACTCCGGACTCAAACTAGGAAGTCTCCGTTTTCATATGTCCAACTTAAGATTTGAACCCAGGATCTCGTGATCACCAAGCGATGCGCTTTTGCCGGCCATGCAAAGCACCACAACGAGTATACGCCCTCCCCCATAGTGATAGCCCAATCCGAGGCCGTTCCTCCTTGAGGCGCCCTTGAACTAGTTGCCTCTTTGCCCTTCTTTTTTTTTGTTTTAGCCCCACACTAGGGTTTATTTATCGTGGGTGCGTTCACAAACATGAAATTTCACATACACAAATACCCAGACCGGAACAAATAATTGTGGATCACACAAAGATTTGTCCCGTGCGGGAATCGAACCCGCGACTATTAGACACAGTGGACGGAGCGGCTCAAGCTCTTAACCACTGTGCTAAACCGTCCGTCTGGTCCGTCCGTTCTGGCTCGAGCGTAGTTGCTGCACGCTCACCCTTTTTCCCGGTGCAGCTGTAAATACCCCTTGGGTGCAGCTGTAAATACCCCTTGGCAAACAGCGGGACGTTCGTTAGATGTTCACACAAAAGTGCCTGTACTGCTGTATTTAATGACCACTTCCCCGCCCATTACCATGCGATGAGCTAAATGTAAACTAACGTAATATTTGACTGGTTTCTTAAAATTTCAGGAGCGATTTTCTTCGATGGATGAAGATTTTAATGCAAGCTCCAGTTTATCGCGACCACTGGGAGATGGTTTGGTAACTTTATAAATACTTGCGAGCCGCCCTGATTTGCTCGAGTAGTACGGACATCCTAATAAATTTATATTCTAATAAATTTGACGGACGATTTAGCGCAGTGGTTAAGCTAAAGCCGCTCCGCCCACTGTGTCTAGTAGTCGCGGGTTCGATTCCCGCACGGGACAAATCTTTGTGATCCAAAATTATTTGTTTCGGTCTGGGTATTTGTGTATGTGAATTTTCATGTTTGTAAACGCACCCACAACACAGGAAGAAATCCTTGTGAGAGGCTACGCTTTAAAAAAAAACGCTAAAATTTGTGAGGATGGATGTTTGTTACTTGCTTAAGCAAAATACTATATAGCTTATACATCAGGATAACACTTAGGCTATGATTTATACAGTTTCATACGCAGACGAAGTCGGGGGTGGCCGCTAGTATCATCATAGTTTATTAATCTGCACAAAATATGCATAAATCATATGCCTAAACCTTCCTCGTAAATCGGACTGTGTAATGGTGAAAGCTGAATGTAAATTTGTGAAGTAGTCGGCCGCCCCGGCCTGCCCTGACGCAAACTCAATCTCATAACAGCGAGCTGACTATATAAGCTAAATAATGACACTGGATTCATGTTACTAAGACTACAAGTTTTGTAATTATTATGATATAACCCTTTTCGTTACGGTTCGGTGTGATTTTTAAGACGATACATGCCAAAATCATAGAATAAAAATAATCTAGAAGCCGCGTCTAGTCGTAATTGCCGCGCGGTGAAGCCAAAAATTCAACAAACGCCCCGCACTCCCCGCACTTCCCATCCGCATAATGTTGGCAGCCCGGAAAGATTACCACTTTTTGAAGTAAATGTTGATGAAATTAGAGTAGATTATAATAAAATCATTGTTACGGTAACGTGTACTTTAATGCATATTAAATTCAATAAATAGATATACTTGAACAGATTTGTAGTAATCTAATGTAGGGAAAATATATTTTCATCATCTTAACTAAATATTAAAACCGTGATATCTTAGTTAACTATATTATTACCATTTAATACTAGAACGGGCAATGGGCTGGTCACATTTGCAGAAGGACCGACGGCCGATGGAGCAAACGTGTCCCCTAGAGTGGAGACCGCGATTTGGTAAGCGTAAGGTAGGACGGCCCCCAGCTAGATAGACCGACTTTAAAAAGGTCGCTGGGACAGACTGGATGCGGAAGGCGGACCGTGTGCAATGGCGCGTGTTAGGAGAGGCCTATGTCCAGCAGTGGACTGCGATAGGCTGATTGATTGATTGATTGACTAGAACTATAAAAGTCCTCATTAAATAAAGGTAGGGTAAAACAAAACTGTTATACTAGCAACACTAACAAAATGCACGTGTCTTATATTATAACAATTACAGACGAAAAAATTAATTTGATATTTAAATAATACGGCACCTGATTGCGATAGTTAGGTATGAAATATGATCCCATCATGTTTCTTTTTGATCTAAACATCATTTATACAGGCAGAAACGACACAAGACGGCATGATTCAATTTAATTTGACACGCAGAGCACGTTATTCCGCACGACGGTCATAGATCGACTGCTCGCATGAACGTGTGACTACCTGCTTCGCAGGCAGTAATTTTTGCTTCGATTCGATGTGCGCCCGCGGCTTCTAGATTAATTTTATTCTAAGGCCAAAATATCATGAAAATCGTCTAGCCATTTAGGGAGAAAAGAATTACGATCACCCGCACACCGAAATCACTACATATTATGAAGTACCACACAGCGTCTGTCTGTCTGAACGCGATAAACTCAATAACTACCGATCGGATTTTCATATGGTTTTTAACAATGGACAGAGTGATTCAAGACATAGTTTTAGGTATATAATTCACTCGTGCAAAGCCGGGGTCGGTTCCTAGTTTAATATATAACATAATAGACGCAGCCGCCGTAACCGGCGATCGTGTATGAGACGAACTATGAGACTGGAGGAAGCCAGAGAGGTCTGTAAGGAAAGAACCCGTTGGAACTCTACTCTCTGCCTATCCCGCAAGGGATCTGGAGTGATGATATAGATAGATAGATACATATTATAGATTACAAACATAAACATCTACATAAACATTCTGGGTTCAAATCCTAGGTCTGCGAAATGTAGTTTTCCTAACGAAAACTTCCCAGATTAAGTCCGGAGTCTGGAACTGCACCCGGTATATGTCAGTAGGCACGCCCCCTATTACATGTGACCTAACATCGTCGGCGAAAAGTGGATGTACTCAGTACACCTAGCCACCCCCGCTTGGAGAATTTAGGCCTGACGGTGTGTGTTCTTCCTAAATTCTTTTGCAAAACAGCGGAAAAGACCAACTCATATTTCAGGTACGAAAAACCAGATTTCCCCAAGGTCATGTTAGCAAGGGTCCCGAGGGCAGAGGTGGAGAGGATTCCTCATTATAGGCCAGTTGAAAAGGAAATCTGCAGAGAATACCTGGTAGGAACCTACTATATAGTAACTATTCTACCTCTCGGACTATGTTTTTAATAAAAATAAATGATGTAAGCAAGAAATCAACGTTTTTATGTTGAGTGAAAAAAGTTTAAAGAGTTTTAGAGTTTCATTGGAATAGCCTATACATGAAGCGATCATTTCAGGCGCCACATTATGTGATCAATGAGCTCAACCGAAATAAATATTTATGGGTACACAAAGATTAGTCCTGTCCGGGTTATAGCCTCGACTACTAATTTTTTAATCATTTATTAAAAGAATAAGGTGGTAACATTCAAATTATAAATAGGTTCGTCCGTGCACCGGTCTAGTCGTCTACATACATTCCCATCACGCCTTTATCCCACTGGGGTAGGCAGAGACAACAGTTTGGCACATACTACGATTTTGACACACCTTATTCGCTTCATCTACGTTCATACATCTCTTCATACATTTCCGTCGATTAAGAGTGCTACGCACTTGACCCTTTTCCAAGAGACTATTAATTTGGTCGTGATAGGTTTTCCTTGGGCGACGTCTTTCGACGCTTCCACTCACATTTGTTTGATATATTCCTTTCGTTAGCCGCCTGTCACACATCCTCTCCACATGCCCATACCAATACAACTTACCTCTTTCAATCCTAGTCATCATTTAATGTAGACAACTAGACACGGACAAATCTAAATCTGGTTTTTGATGCACCCTTTATGTAAATAATTTGAATGTTACCTTATATAGTAATAGCCTAGTGGTTAGACCGTTGGACTGCAAAGTCAGAGGTCCCGGGTTCAAACCCAGGCACGCACCTCTGTCTTGCCGAAAGCATGTGCGTATTAAAAATTAACTATCGCTTGCTTTAACGGTGAAGGAAAACATCGTGAGGAAACCTGCATGCCTGAGAGTTTCTCGAAGGTGTCTGAAGTTCGCCAACCCGCACTGGGCCAGCGTGGTGGACTATGGCCTAAACCCTCTCAGTTTGAGAGGAGGCCCGTGCCCAACGGTGGGACAGTTTCTTAACAGGGCTAACATGAGTAAGTGGGTATGCAAATAAAAGTTTACATTGAACAAGATGAGTGAACAACACCGCTCGATACGAGTTTCGAATTAATATCGAACAAATATCACGATCATAGACGATCACGGGGTGATTTTTTTGATCCAATGAGTGGAGCGGACAAGCTCTTACCACAAGATAAAGCCATAGTCTTATTATTGTTATTGAAAAATGTATTAAACTTGTCGTTTCTATTCAGACTCCAAGAAGATTCAAATTCCAAGCTGGAATACCTGACGAATCTCAATTAATCTGGATGGAACACCCCCCGGAGCCTTCCCCAGTCAAAGAGAAGAAGGAAGAAGATAAGAAAGTGAGAAGCATAACGAAAGACACCAGATTATACCCAAAGGGAGTGTGCTTGACCGACCTAACTGGGAAGGGGCTAGTGCTTGCACGAAGAAAAATGGCTAAACCAAAATTTTTGCCCTGATTTTTTTAAAATAGTTTTGTTTCATGTGTAATTTTTAATATACACTTTTAATAATTAAGACTAACACCGAACTTTTAATAATTAAGGTACAAAATCATAACTTCGACATATAATCGATGTTTCAAATTTTCGACTCGTCTCATCCTCTACATCTAGTATATTTTACAGTATCATTGGATTGATGAGCGAATAAATCATATATATAATCATATAATTTCGTTAGATGTACCACGAAAAAGTTAACACTAGCTACTGATAATTGATAATTATGTTTTTAAATGTTAATTCTATATTACTTCCGCTGGGTACTAGTTTAAAAAAATGGTAAGATTACACTTAGCCGTTCAACAGTCGCACGCACTTCTTTCTTTAACTTCAGACAAAAATTAATGCAATCTTTTATTAAATGAAGCAAAAAAACGTTTATTCATTTATCCGCAAGATGGCGCTAGTTGTACCGTAGTAAAGTTTGCACTACCAACCACTAGATGGCGTTGCATTAACCTGTATAGCCAAAATCAGATGACGCTAGTTATTCCTATCAAAGTTTGTCAACCGCTAGATGGAGTTACACTTACCTGAATCGCTATGATGATAGTGTCATTCTGTACTGGGCCGAATCGATCCTCGTTGTATATGTACTGTGCTTCATTACACCTCTGTATGGCTTTTTTGATCTCTGTCACGTTCTTCGGCCCTGGTTCTGTTGAGTTTGCTGTAATAAAATAAATAAATCAATATATACTGTCTCACTGGCTAGTATTGATCTATTACCCTGTATGTATGTATTATTGTATGAAAGTAAGACGCAACCTTTGGAAGAAACCTGTTGGAACTCTGTATTCTTTGCCTACCCCACAAGGGACCGTGATGATATAGATAGATAGACTCTGCCATCCCAACTGGTGAGTTGGGATGGCAGAGGTGTATTGTGTAAATCAATGTGTACCGACGATGTTAGTTCCCAGGGTGAAACTGTTGCCATTATATCGAGCCCAATTCCTAATTTCGGACTGATATAAAGGATTTTATCATCATCATCACCAATCAGCCTGTATCTCCCCACTGCTGAGTGTAGGCCTCTCTTCTATCACGCCATTCGTTCCGATCCTGTGCTAATCTATTCCACCATTTGCCAGCCACTCTCACAATGTCATCGCTTTATTTAGCCGATGCTCTGCCTATGGATCGCCGTCCTGTTCTGGGCCACCACTCTATTATGGCCTTGGTCCACCTGCCATCTTCACGCCTCATCAAGTGTCCTGCCCATTTCCACTTTAACCTTGTGATCCGTTTACCAACATCTTCAACTTTAGTCTGCCTTCGGAATGCTATGTTTGGTATTCGGTCGACAAGGGAGATTCCCAACATGGCTTGCTTCGTCGCTCTCTGTACCACTTTGATTTTATGAAGGCTACCTTTTGTAAGCGACCAGTTACGGCACCGTAAGTAAGGATAGGCAAGACACATTGAATGCATTGGTTTTCAGGCACTGTGGGATGTCGGATAAAGGATTTATCGATGGAAAAATTACATTTAGTTCCTCCTATGGATTCGCGGACCAGTCTTTACAAGCAGCACCCGTTCGCCTATAAGACTACTAGAGGAGTTCAGTTTGTACTGACCCCTATACATGCTTACAAAGCTGTGGGTTTACTACCTGCCCACAGATGGCGCCGAATAAAAAATCGACAACGATTCTTCATACATGTCTAGTACGCGATATGAGTTTTTACGACGCGTTGCATATATACAAGCCCCAGACAACTACTCTTGGAAGCCAGATGTCTGTAAGGAAGAAACCTGTTGGAACTCTGTATTCCTTGCCTACCCCACAAGGGACCGTGATGATATAGATAGATAGATTTTCACCAGTTGGGATGGCAGAGGTGTATTGTGTACATCAATGTGTACCGACGATGTTAGTTCCCAGGGTGAAACTGTTGCCATTATATCGGCCCCAATTCCTAACTTCGGACTGATATAAAGGATTTCATCATCATCATCACCAATCAGCCTGTATCTCCCCACTGCTGAGTCTAGGCCTCTCTTCTATCACGCCATTCGTTCCGATCCTGTGCTAATCTATTCCACCGTTTGCCAGCCACTCTCACAATGTCATCGCTTTATCTAGCCGACGCTGCCTATGGATCGGCGTCCTATTCTGAGCCACTGTTGCATATATACAAGCCCCAGACAACTACTCTTGGGAAAGTGGCAGGCACCGTCAGACACAACACCTTGTTGGAAGATCTTCCCTAGGCTGTATTTTGCAGTAAAGTATAGTCTTTATTGGCATACTGTCTAGACTGTAAAATGTCTTGGTGCGTAGAACGTCTTGATTGTACCAAGTCAAAATAACAGCCATCACTCCCCTCAACCATATTGGAGGGAAAGAAGTGCCTCGCACCAGATAGCCACAGCAACTCGAAAAACATTAGCCCCCTTCTGCACTCAGCTTTGATGCAGCCTAATAAAAAGTAATTTAAAACGGCCAACCAAACTTACGTGTCGAATCAGGTAAGCCTTCCATAAAATTGCATTGTAATCGAACCTGAATCAACATGCCCAATTTCAACACCGTAGGATTAGAGTCTTACTAGTCCTGTCTCCGCAAGTGGCGAACGTGTATGAGACGAACTATGAGAGTGGAGGAAGCCACAGAGGTATGTAAGGAAAGAAATTGTTGGAACTGTGTACTCTCTGCCTAGTCCGCAAGGGATCCGCAGATAGAATATGAGGAAGGTGGAAGGTGGTTCTAATCATCTTGCAAGATTTGACCTAAACAAACGGACGATTTAGCGCTGTGGTTAAGAGCTTAAGCTGCTCCGCCCACTGTGTCGAATAGTCGCGGGTTCGATTCCCGCACGGGACAAATCTTTGTGTGATCCACAATTATTTGTTCCGGTCTGGGTATTTGTTTGTGAATTTTCATGTTTGTAAACGCACCCACGACACAGGAATAAATCCTAGTGTGGGGCTACGTTTTTAAAAAAAAAAAAAAAAAAAAACATTCCAAATTAAATAAAAGCTTGTAAGAAGGACTCGCTCGAACGCTCGTAGCGTGTGACCGCGGTGTTCTTACCGATCGCCAAAATCTAAGCAGCGTTCGTCTCGGTTGGCATGAGATGGGTGACCGTTAGTTGCATTTTCACAGTCGATCGTTTCCGTATTTCATAAGGTACTATAAGGCGTTGGCCCTGGTTACCAAATAATGTGGTTATCGTTAAGCCAGGTTGGAAGATTTATAGGCGGCTTGATAAGTTTCACCAGCAAAGGTCCACAATACTGCCTCCCCCGCCCCGCACTGGGTCCGCGTGCTGGAGTATGAGCCTGCCTCCCCCGCCCAGCAGTGAGGCAGTATGGGCTGATGTTATTATTATTATTAAGGAGAAGAACTATTCTTACCGCTGATATTTCTGGGATGTGCAGTCAGATACTTGTGCAGTTCTGGAGGCACCAGCGCCAACACCTGCTCCGAAGTATCATTGGCGTTCATCAGTTCTTCTGGAAGATCCAACAGTTTAGTTAATTAAAATATTTATCATAATATATTTTACTAACTGGCCCGCAGTTTCACTCGCACCTAGCCGCTAAGCTAATACGGTCACAATGAGTCACCCGCTCGCGCTATTTCTTCGTTTTTGCTTAGCGTTCTCCTAGGGGTCGTAGCATGATCTTATACCCTATAGTCTTCCTCAAGAATTAGGCTATCAAATGCGAAAATAATTTTTCAAATCCGACTGCTACCAGTCGAGTTCCAGACATAAGCGCGTTCAAACAAAATACTCTTATATAAATAGATTATCTGATGGGAAAGTCAACGACGGACGATTTAGCGCAGTGGTTAAGAGCTTAAGCCGCTCCGCCCACTGTGTCTAATAGTCGCGGGTTCGATTCCCGCACGGGACAAATCTTTGTGTGATCCACAATTATTTGTTCCTGTTTGTGTATGTGAATTTTCATGTTTGTAAACGCACTCACGACACAGGAATCAATCCAAGTGTAGGGCTACGTTTTGAAAAAACAAACATAAAATTCAAGAGTCTCAACCGGCCGCTGTGCGAGTTGAGGAAGCCGAAAAGGAATGTAGGAAGAAACGAGTCGAAACTCTGTACTCTGTGCCTACCCCGCCAGGGCTATAATGATATACGTAAGCATTATAATAATTTTCATTTTATATCTTATGTCAAGTACGGGAAGTTAGTACGGGAAAAAGCAGTGATAGCCTAGTGGTTAGACCGTTGGACTGCAAAGTCAGAGGTCTCTGGTCCAAACCCAGGCACGCACCTCTGTCTTTTCAAAAGCATGTGCGTATTAAAAATTAATTATCACTTGCTTTAACGGTGAAGGAAAACATCGTGAGGAAACCTGCATGCCTGAGTTTCTCGAAAGTGTGTGAAGTTCGGCAACCCGCACTGGGCCAGCGTGGTGGACTATGGCCTAAACCCTCTCAGTTTGAGAGGAGGCCTGTGCCCAACGGTGGGACAGTTTCTTAACAGGGCTACTATTATTATTATTATACCTTATGTCCAAATAGACCGTATCTCATACAATAGTCAAGTAGAGTCTCCGTAACCGGCGAGCGTGTATGAAACGAACTATGAGAGTGGTGGAAGCCAGATAGGTCTCTTAGGAAAGGACCTGTTCGAACTCTGTACTCTTTACCTACCCCACCAGGGAGCTGGCGTGATGATAAAAATAGACAGTTTTAATCGTTTTTTTTTTAACGCATACATTATTCCTGTGTCGTGGGGTGCGTTTACAGACTGGAAAAATCACATACACAAAAACCCAGGCCTACCCAAATATTTTTATTTTTTTTTAAAAACGTTGCCCCACACTAGGATTAATTCCTGTGTCGTGGGTGCGTTTACAAACATGAAAATTCACATACACAAATACCCAGACCGGAACAAATAATTGTGGATCACACAAAGATTTGTCCCGTGCGGGAATCGAACCCGCGACTATTAGACACAGTGGGCGGGGCGGGCTAAGCCCTTAACCACTGCGCTAAATCGTCCGTCAGACGATTGAGGATTACACAAAGATTTGTCCCGTGCGGGAATCGAACCCGAGACTTTCAGACGCAGTGGGCGGAGCGGCTTAAGCTCTTAACCACTGCGCTAAATCGTCCGTCGCGTACAGCTATTGTATTGCCATTTCGTCAATCTCTTTATCACCTTGTAAATGTATTAGCTTTTTTCATACTATCTACCAGTTTATAGCTATTAGCAACAAGTTAATAGCAATCAGCCCCCCCCCCCCTCATGACACATGAAAATAAAACTGAATTTATCTTCTAAAATCTCTTTTACAAAGTTATTATTTCATACAAATATAACATACACATACAAAAAAAATACGAGTATAAGTATTTCACATTTATTATTCAAATTACAATGGTCCCTTTCATACAAAAATTAGTCACGATAGTGTGAAAATAAAAATACAGTGCCTTATACTTTAAATTAAATTAAAGCATGGCCAAATAGACCATGTCTTATCTGTAGGGCAAGTCAAGAGTCTCCGTAACCGGCGAGCGTGTATGAGATGAACTATAAGAGTGGAGCAAGCCGGAGCGGTCTGTAAGGAAAGAACCTGTTAGGACTCTGTACTGTCTGCCTAACCCCGGGAGGGAGCTGGCGTGATGATATAGATAGATAGAAATTAAAGCGTAAACGAAAACCGACGCTTATTTACATGACAATAGGGACCATACAAAAATTAGCCACGATAATATGAAAAAAAAACAATAATAACGTAATAACAAATAAGCAGAAGCATAAATGAAAATACAAATAACGCGTGAAATAAAAATATTTTTTTGAATTTATAACAATTTATTTTTTACGTTCCAGTCGTTCGAATGCTCCCTCCCTTGACCATGGGTGCCGTAAAACACTTGACACGTCGGGAACTTTAAAATAATCTATCTATCTATCTATATCATCACGCCAGCTCCCTCGCGGGGTAGGCAGAAAGTACAGAGTTCCAACAGGATCTTTCCTTACATACCTCTCTGGCTTCCTCCACTCTCATAGTTCGTCTCATACACACTCGCCGGTTACGGAGACTCTTGACTTGCCCTTCAGCTAAGACACGGTCTATTTGGTCATGGTAAGATAGTCTAGGTCTTCCCCGGCACCTACATCCTTCCACTTTCGCATTGTATATCTGTTTTGTCATTCTTTCTTCTGGCATTCTTTCTATATGCCCGAACCAACGGAGCATACCCTTTCTCATCTTTACACCGATACTATCTTTCATACCTACTCGCTTTCTTACTACGCTGTTGCGAATACGGTCAGTCAGCGTGACTCCGCAAATCTTCCGCAGAGATCGCATTTCGACCGCATTTATCCTGCTTTCGTTCTCCTTCTTACATACCCAACTCTCACTGCCATATAACAGCGTTGGGACAAGCACTCCGTTATGCATGGCCAGCTGCGCCTTTTGGCTTAAGTGCCGGCTCCCAAGTAGCCTTCCCATCGCGCCATTCACTCTATTACCTGCATTCACTCTTCTCTCTACATCAGCGGTGTATTTCCCATCCTTACTGAAGGCGCATCCAAGATATACAAACTCATTCACTTGCTCCAGCACATCGTTACCAACCACAATCCTTGCATTCGTTCTGGTTTCTTACCAAAATTATGGTTTTTGAACGGGACTTTAAAATAAACTGCGATAAAATCCGAAAAATATTTATATTTCTTCTTTTTTTTCTTTAAAACAACGTAGCCCCACACTACGAATTATTCCGATATTGTGGGTGCATTTAAAACCACGAAATTCACATACACAAACACCCCGACTGAAACAAACATTTGTGGGTCACACAAACATTTATCTCGTCGTATCGAGCCCGCGACTTTTCGATCCAGTTGGCTGAGGGCCTCTTTCACCACCCTTGAGTCAATAGACTAATCGACAATTAAAGTTGCAAGTAAGTCTATGTACGAATTTCACCATCTCTGAGTAGCCCTATCCTACGGTTAAAGGACATTGTTCTGCGCCCATACATCATTTGCCCCAGCACCAACAGCAATGAAAAAATACTTGTATGATTTCAAATCACCCATAAATTCTCTTAAGGCATTTAGTATTAAACGGACAAGCGGGGGAATCGCAATATTGTCCAAAAAGTATTAGATTTTGAGGTTATAATTCAGTAGCCATTAATACATATGAGGTTATATTGTGTGTTGACATTCAGTAAAGATGTCGGCGACTTCGATATAAGTACTAACAGTACTTTGAAATATTCGTTTTAGATTACAAATTGTCCTTTAGATACGGATATTTGCCATTCGTTTAATAAAATAGATAAATAATGATGGCATGGGTCAAATGTTTGTTGGTTCTGGGGCAATTTTCGACAATGTCCTTTCACCAATTTTATTTGCAGAGTAACGCTAATCGAAAATCAACTAACCAGCAGTGTACTTGAGGGTGGTGAAAGAGGTATTACAGTTCTTAAACAATGGACCACGCAGCCTGTCAATATAATAAATATTCTGTGTAAAATTTGCGTTAAAAAAGAAATCAATATAACAAATAAAGCTCCTTAACAAACGCCACAAGAATGTGAAAAATAAAATTGAAAATTAAAATAAAACCTGTAAATGCCAACACATTATCTGTTTGTGATTCCGTTGCCACTTCCGTGATAGTTACTTTATTAGTTTCTGGAAAGTGATAAATGTTAGTTTAAATTAATTATTATGCGAAAGTGGAAGGATCCAGGTATTAGAGCAAAGTTTACACCATAAAACACCGTCACCACTATATTCCCCAAAGTGGGTTATTTTTTTGGGACTAAGCCCGCCACACGCTCCCACCATTGTAACTCCTGTAAGTCAGGATCCACAATGGTCTCCTTAGATGACGCCAAGGTTTGAACCTTGGGGTGTCCCGGAAAGCGCTTTAATTGTCTTGGAACCCGCAACAAATTTAATTAGAAAGAACAACAGGAGAAGTAGGAAAAATAAAATTCCACTTCCCTCCTTTGCAAAGCGGGAGACACAAAAAAAACTGGCAGATCAGCTATAGAGAAGGTGACTACAGCTAGGATAAGTCCAGTTGTAAAGCACCACGAGAAAAAAAGTTTTAACAGGGCCTATTTGCGAGCCTCATGATTGATTCCAGTAATAGGTATGGCAAAAACGCTAGAACTCACTTTAGTTTGTGAGTCTGTTCTTTCTCTTTTTATGGTAACGGGTTTGTACATATTATGTGTTACTCTGTAAGATTTTGTTTTATGATTTTTCATGTACCCTATTTAATTTCATTTACTTTTTTGCTCCTCTTTTTTTGATAACGTCCATGACGTCACCAAACGGCTCAACGGAAGACCAGCGCTGTTCGCATAAGAAGCCAGCATTATGCTGAGTTGGGTCCGTTTTTGTAGCGAGGTCATTACCAACATTTGTATTATACCTACTGGTTGCGAAATAAATTGTATTTTCTTTCTTTCTTTCAATATTTTTCAACTTGTAATACAAAGCCGAAAGAAAGAAACGCAGTGATAGCCTAGTGGACCATTGGACTGCAAAGTCAGAGGTCTTGGGTTCAAACCCAGGCACGCACCTCTGTCTTTTCGAAAGCATGTGCGTATTTAAAATTAATTATCACTTGCTTTAACGGTGAAGGAAAACATCGTGAGGAAACCTGCATGCCTAAGAGTTTCTCGAAGGTGTGTGAAGTTCGCCAACCCGCACTGGGCCAGCGTGGTGGACTATGGCCTAAACCCTCTCAGTTGGAGAGGAGGCCCGTGCCCAGCAGTGGGACAGTTTATTAACAGGGCTAATATTATTATTATTATTTATTATAATACAAAGCCGCCGACTGCTTCGTTAGTCTAGTGGCAAAGCGCATCGCTTTGTAATCACGAGGTCCTGGGTTGGACAAGTGTAGTTTTTCTAACGAAAACTTCCCAGTACGAGTCCGGAGTCTGGAATTATGCCCGGTATATGGCAATAGGCTCGCCCCTAATTACATGGGACCTAACATCGTCGGCGAAACGTGGGTGTACTCAGTACACCTCTGCCACCCCCGCTTGGGGAATATAGGCGTGATGGTGTGTAATAC
Source organism: Phalera bucephala (assembly GCA_905147815.2). Lineage (NCBI taxonomy): Eukaryota > Metazoa > Arthropoda > Insecta > Lepidoptera > Notodontidae > Phalera > Phalera bucephala. Next base: position 9,604,616 of record LR990637.1, on the reverse strand, counting down.
AAAGCGACAGTAGTTTCGAAGAAAATTGCGCTATTTCACTTCTAGTGTTTTCTTATTATGGTTTCTGTAGTTCTATGATGACGTATGTGGAAATTGTTGTTAATTTTAACCAGAGATGGGCAAAATGTAATCAGGTTAATGATTAACCGCCCCCGCTTGGGGAATATAGGCGTGACGGTGTATTGTAATGTGTTTGAGTGATATACGCTGTTGGCCCCGAGGCCTTTACAGCTTGACCGGACTTAAGGGCGAGCGTGCAACCACTACGCTCGAGCCAGAAGGGCAAGGGGGCGACATACTCGAGGGCACCTCGAGTTTGGACAGTCGCTACGGGGGGCGGGGATCTACGACTTAGTCGTCGACGTCCGTATACGGAGCGGAAAGAAGCGATGTCAGAGCATCGGGGGATCGGTCAGAATATGTCGCGGCCGGCGGAAGCGGCGGCCGGGAATGGGTTCGTAGTCGGCAGCGGCTACGATTAGCGGATTCGAGTTTAGTGTAATAGTATCGACGTGTACACACTAACGCGTCCTGCGTCCTGCACGCGCGATCATATGGAGATACTGATCTTCACCGCAGACGCCATTGTGGTCGCGACTGGACGCGTTGGTTTGGCTGTGCCTTAATTCCGTAATAACACTGACTTTTGGACACCAAACGCCTCAGTCCCTTCTGACCATGGCTGCTGAAGAGCACTCGAAACGTCGGAATCTTAAAAACTAAAAATAAACCGCGATAAAATCCGATATAATTTTTCCACAATTAATTTTGACTAACTCTGGTCAGGGATGGGCAAAATGTAATCAAATTAATGATTAACCACCCCCGCTTGGGGAATATAGGCGTGATGATATATTAATGATAAAGGATTACAATTACATTTTGTAAAGCGAGTAGGTATGAAAGACAGTATCGGTGTAAAGATAAGAAAGGGTATGCTCCGTTGGTTCGGGCATATAGAAAGAATGTCTGAAGAAAGAATGACAAAACAGATATACAATACGAAAGTGGAAGGATGTAGGTACCGGGGAAGACCTAGACTATCTTACCATAACCAAATAGTCGAGTCGAGTCTTATCTGAAGGACAAGTCAAGAGTCTCCGTAACCGGCGAGTGTGTATGAGACGAACTATGAGAGTGGAGGAAGCCAGAGAGGTGTGTAAGGAAAGAACCTGTTGGAACTCTGTACTCTCTGCCTACCCCGCAAGGGAACTGGCGTGATGATATAGATAGATAGATTACAATTAAACTTAATCATGAATCATGATTGAATATTACAAAATCCAATTCTAATCATTCTGATTACATTTTGCCGTATATATTACATATAAGTACAGATCTCAGCTTAGACAGTTGGTGGAAATAATAAAGGTCCCGAAGAATTCGCACCAGCCAATGCTGTAACAGTTAGAAGGGTTCTAAATTTTAAGGTCATCTTAGAGAAGTGACCTTGACTAAGTTAATGTAGCGGAAATTATATTAGGTCGTTACAAGTGCGCTCCAAATGCGATGACATTCAAGGGTTTGTCAATTTGTCTTAAGCAAAGTCAGTCGTAGAATGTAAGATTGATCCAGCTAGGCTAGCCGGAAATACTTATCTAGCGGAGGACAAAATGTTGTAGGCCCGTAATTCGTGTCTTGTATGCAAGTCAAAATACTTGAAATGGGTGTCAGACTTGTGTAGTAAAATCGACCAGGATCTTTTGGCATACGGCCTACCCAAACTAACGCTGTCATCAAGTGAAATGTGCAAATGTGAGTTGCAGTTTGTTATAAAATTTGCGTAAGTTCTTTTTTAATCAGCAGGAATGTTTTCAATGACATAGTTACACCGTGAGTGGCGGACCAGCCTGTTGAAATATTTCCCTGCAAGTAAGAAAATTTTACTAAATTTCACACCAACGCCCCCTTGACAATGTGATCCAAGTGCCAAAAGATCCTTTTCACACTATAGCACGACATGCTATCGTGTAAGACAAGTCTGCACCTCACGCCTTGGGCGAAAACATGTCCAGTCGCGCTGCCTCTGTTCGCTCTGTAGTTATATAGCTTATGTTACTTCTGGATAAGGTAGCTTTCTAATTGTAAAATAATTTAAAAATCGGTCCAGTTGTTTTTGAGTTTGTTCGTTACAAACATACATAAATACAAATCTTTCCTCTTTATAATATTAGTATAGATATAGATAAAACCATCACCAAGAAGTTACGAGGCATGCCTTTTAAGTTTTGTCGTTTGAAGAAAAAAACACAACTAGAACCTTATAGTACTTTTTATTGTTTTTCAAAGTATTCACCACGTAGCTTAATACACTTTTCCATTCGCTCAAACCAGTTATTATAACATTTATTCCACTCTAAAGTGGGAGTGTTCAAAATGGCTGACTTGAAAGCGTCGACTGCTTCTTCACCGGACTGGAACCTTTGACCACGAAGACTTTTCTTAATTTTAGGAAATGTAAAGAAATCGTTAGGGCTTAGGTCAGGACTGTATGGAGGATGGTCAAGAATTACTACTTTTTCCTGCTTCGAATACTCAATCGTTTGACGAGCGCTGTGTGAACTTGCGGTGTCGTGGTGCAGGATGATGCGTCGCTTTGAGTTAGATTTTCGAAGTTCGGCGATGACTTGTGGTAAACAAACTGTGGTATACCACTCTGCGTTAACCGTTCTACGATCTTCAAGTGCAATAGTCGCAACATGGCCGGTTTTTCCAACGAACGTGGCCACCATCTTCTTTGAAGTGCTTCGAGAACGAACAACTTTAGTCGGCTTTGGCTCGTCTTGAAAGACCCAGATTGTAGATTGTTGTTTGGAATCAGGATCGTAGGCATAGATCCAAGATTCGTCACCACTGATGATGTGGTAGACGTGATTTGACTCTCCTCGGTTGAACCTTTGCAGAGTTTTCTTACACCATCTGACGCGGGCCGCCTTCTGAACGTCGGAAAGCAGATGCGGTATCCAACGGCAAACTAGCTTTCTCACACCAAGCGCTTCATCCAAGATCTTCTGAATGGTTGTCCCTGAGATGCCTAATAGAGCCTCTATCTCTCGATACGTCACTTGACGATCTTCGAGAATTAGTTGTCTCACAGCAATGATGTTATCTTCAGTGAAGGCGGATTTTGGGCGTCCTTCGCGAGATTTGTCACTAACACACTAGTATGTCCACGCTGGAATTTTAAATACCAGCGTTCGACAGTCCGCAGACATGGGGCTTCATCACTGAACACAGATGTTAGCTCTTCAAAACACTGAAGCCGTGTCAGGCCTCTTCTAAAGTTGTAGAAAATTATTGCACGAACATTTTCCTTAGAAAGATTCATTTCCGTACGTAACCTGACAGATTCCAATCGACGCTGTGACTAAACAATAGCATTAATCCTAATACTTTCAACTGTTTTGAGATTCAAAATTTAAACACATTCGAATATAGAACAGTTCCAAATTCAAAATTGTCGGGAAATATGGAAACGACAGAACTTAAAAGGCATGCCTCGTATTACAAAATGGGTAGGCGTACCCAGGAGTCCGCTTTAGATTTATGACGATGAAACAACAAACTAGAAGTAGCACTGAAATGTTTAATGAACTGGTTACTTAGTACTATATTATTCATATTTAGGGAATTAGGGTAGAGACGTAGTGACGATATAATATATGTACGCACATATGTGATACGCGTGTGCATGTGTGTGTGTGAATGATCGCGCGATACGCTGTTGGCCCCGGGGCCTTTACAGCTTCACCGGACAAGAGGGCGAGCGTGCAACCACTACGCTCGAGCCAGAAGGGCAAGGGAGCAACTAGCTCAAGGGCGCCTCAAGGAGGAACGGCCTCGGCCTGGGCAGTCGCTATGGGGGGGGGGGGACGTATACTAGGTGTCTCGCCGTGGTGCTCTGCACCGGCCGGCGGGCAAGGGATTCTTCGAGTTCGCCGGCGAGGTCGGTGTCTGATCCTGTGTGCGGTATCTGTATCCGAAAAAATGTAAGGGCATTGGGAGGGTCGGTGAGAACAAGCCGCGGACGGCGGTAGCGGTTGATAGGGGGGGAGGAGTTGGGAATATATGTGGGGTATGAGGACTTTTTGATGATTCTGAATGAAGACTTTTTTTACGAGACGGTGAGTTGGATACGGTAACGTTTGTTAAAATTCCATTTCACGCATTTTTATTGTGGAATATTAAAAAAAGGGAATCCAGAAAATAAACAAGAATATAAAGATTACCAAAAATCTATTTTAATTAGCAGTTCAAATATATGCTGTTTATAAATTTACGTAATTACTTAAAAAACTTTAAACTTTATATAACTCAATTTCTTAATTATGTAAATTGGAAGGGTTTGCGTTTTAGGGACTGACACAATGAAATCGCTGTAATCGATCAATTCCCTCCCTCCAATATGGTTGAGGGGAGTGATGGCTGTTCCAGCAGTCATACTCGCTAACGTGCTGCTTGTGGGGACTGGTCCATCAGGAATCCTTTAGACGCTCTTTACGGATAACATCATTAGATTCATATCTCGATCGTAAGGCATCTGGAGCTAGGTCATAAACTATTTAATTGTAACCTAAACATTGTATCCACACAATATGATTATAAAAAAGAAAAGAAAAAAGAGAAAGAGAAGTACATAAAAAAGACAAGCCCGCTGAGTTTCTTCGCCGGATCTTCTTAGTGGAGGCCGCGTTCCAATCCGGTGGTAGATTAGATTAAAAAAAATGTGAATTGACTATTTGTAAGCGCCCCCGCAGGGCTTATACAAAATAAATTATTTGAGTTTGAGTTTAAAATTGTCTAAAATCGATTCCTGATTTCTTATGAACCTACTGCATTAGCAACAGCATAGTAAGACAGCGAGTAGGTATGAAATATAGTATCGGTGTGAAGATGAGAAAGGGCATGCTCCGTTGGTTCGGGCATATAGAAAGAATGCCAGAGGAAAGAATGACAAAACAGATATACAATGTGAAAGTGGAAGGATGTAGGTACCGGGGAAGACCTAGACTATCTTACCACGACCAAACAAACCGAGTCTTATCTGAAGGAAAAGTCAAGAGTCTTCGTAACCGGCGAGCGTGTATGAGACGAACTATGAGAGTCGAGGAAGCCACAGAGGTATGTAAGGAAAGAACCTGTTGGAACTCTGTACTCTCTGCCTACCCCGCAAGGGATCTGGCGTGAGGTTATAGATAGATAGATAGATAGATAGATAGATATATGTATCTGATTAAAATATATGGTATGCTCAGTCAAGAAATTTATAAAAAATACGTGGATGCGCCATCTTGACACTTTGAAATAGACAGTTTCATAGATTTTTAAATAATAATTCGCGTGCACGACGATTAAATCCTATTTGACAAATGATTTTTCTGAGGAATCGCTTGATTCGTAAATAAATAATGTACTTTTGTATTATGTATTCTTTTTGTTCCTAAATTATTGTTATTAAAATATATTCGTTCACCAAAGATACAAATTATCACGACACAATTTTTTAATCGATTCTGTGCCATTTAATTTTATCATTACCACATTTCTAGAAACGTCAAATTCCAAACGTCGCCCTACCCATGTCTCGTGGAAAAGACTAAGTTCTATCTATATCATCACGCCAGATCCCTTGCGGGGTAGGCAGAGAGTACAGAGTTTCAACAGGTTCTTTCCTTACAGACCTCTCTGGCTCCCTCCACTCTCATAGTTCGTCTCATACACGCTCGCCGGTTACGGAGACTCTTGACTTGTCCTTCAGATAAGATTTGACGGACGATTTAGCGCAGTGGTTAAGAGCTTAAGTCGCTCCGCCCACTGTGTCTAATAGTCGCGGGTTCGATTCCCGCACGGAACAAATCTTTGTGTGATCCACAATTATTTGTTTCGGTCTGGGTATTTGTGTGTGTGAACTTTCATGTTTGTAAGCGCACCCACGACACAGGAATAAATGCTAGTGTGGGGCTACGTTTAAAAAAAAAAAAAAAAGACCCGGTTTATTTGGTCATGGTAAGATAGTCTAGGTCTTCCCCGGTACCTACATCCTTCCACCTTCGCATTGTATATCTGTTGATACTTATATTATAAATTCGAAAGCAACTCTGTGGCTTATTTACGTTACACGTTGTATACACATTAATAAACTTTAAATTTGGAAATTTGGTTTTCGTTTTGAATTTATGAAGCAATTCTCTAATCGGGGTGTCTCAGGTCATGCGTTATTTACGTTACACCTTGTATATTCGTGTCTAAACTGTTGGCCGTTCAGGATTTCCTTCGCCTGAAGATAATGTTACGTGTGTGCGTGCGATGACTGCCTCGTTGGTCTAGTAGCAAAGCGCATTGCTTCCTGGGTTCAAATCCTAGGTCGGACAAATGAAGTTTTTCTAACAAAAACTTCCCAGTATGAGTCCGGGGTCTGGAATTGTGCCCGGTATATGGCAATACTGCCTCGTTGGTCTAGTGGCAAAGCGCATCGCTTTGTGATGACGAGGTCCTGGGTTCAAATCCTAGGTCGGACAAATGAAGTTTTTCTAACGAAAACTTCCCAGTATGAGTCCGGGGTCTGGAATTGTGCCCGGTATATGGCAATAGGCTCGCCCCGTATTACACGGGACCTAAGATCGGTGAAAGTGGGTGTACTCAGTACACCTCTGCCACCCCCGCTTGGGGAATATAGGCGTGACGGTGTTGGAGATGATGTGAAGATGACAACATATCCTGTGATTGACCAAAAAATAAAACTCAGACAGACATATGCCAAACAATGGACGGCACTTGACAAAATATTATATTGCTTATTTATGACCGGTTTCAATATTCAACACAAGGATATACAAGCTGTAACATAATAAACGCAAGACCTGAAACTAGTTTGTTTTAAATCGGCAACTGAATTGATTCCAACTATTTTTAATGTATCTTAATTTTTTTATTAATTTGCAAAATTTGCTGTCACTCCTTCAGTTCGCTATAAAAAACTAATTTTATTCTTGATTCATAGCAATAAGGAGAATTGAAATGCATCCCTCAAACGTATTTCTCAAAACGCACACATACACTTACAAGTTTTATTGTTAATTGGGGTATAAAAGTGCTTAAAAACAGGGTAAAAACCTATAAATTTAAAAATTGGTTTTCGATTTGAATATATGAAGCAATTCTCTAATCGGGGTGCTGAGGTCTTGCGTTTATTATGTATTTGCTTACTTGTGTGTCAAAATTCTGTGCTAATGTGTCAAAATTCTATCCGTAGTAGGAAAATCTATCCTTGAGTTATATTGAAACCAGCCGTTACTCAGCATACCATATCTTATATTAAATTACAGATGGGTCATAAAAAAAATCAGCGAGCTTACAGTAGTCGCATATGATGTGTAACATCTGACATCCTACTATAAAAAAGATTCGCATCAAATCAAATAGCGGATGCTTATTGGTCAAATCAAATAGCGCGCGCTTCCCCGGTTTCCTGTTGGCACCATCTCACAGACATTTCTCCGCCACCGCGCGCGCTCATTGGTCAAATCAAATAGCGTGCACTCATTGGTCAAATCAAATAGCGCGCGCTTCCCCGGTTTCCTGTTGGCACCATCTCAGAGACATCTCTCTGACACCGCGCGCGCTCATTGGTCATCAAATACCGAGCGCTCATTGGTCAAATCAAATACCGGGCGTTTACCCGGTTTTCTGTTGGCACCATCTCACAGCCATCTCTCCGCCAAAGCGCGCGCTCATTGGTAAAATCAAATAGCGCTCGCTTCCCCAGTTTCCTGTAACACATTTCCGTCCCTTTTCGAAAATCACTCCCACAAAAACTATCCAGCAACCGAGAGGAAAGATGTTACATATCAAAAATCCCTTCACTATAATCTTTTTCATGTAAGGTGGGTACTGTGACAGTTGTAAGTGTCAAATAAAATTATACTTTATTCAATGGCAATAAGAGGCATGACATGACCCGTTTCTATACTTATGCTTTTATGCCTTAACACCATTGAATTAAATATTAATTTCGATTGGCACTTAGAACTGTGAGGCGCTCGTAGCGCAGTGCGACCGCGGTGATCTTACCGATTACCAAGATTAAGCAGCGTTCGACCATGTTGGCCCGAGATGGGTGACCGTTTGTGGCATTTTCAAATTCGAGCGTCTCCGTGCTTTGGAAAGCACGTTAAGCCGTTGATGCCGGCTACCACTTAATGTGCTAGTCGTTAAGCCGAGTTGGAAGCCTTAAAGGCGGCTTGATGGCGACAGCAGGAGGTCACAAACCTGCCTCCACCAATCCGCACTGGGTCCGCGTGGTGGAGTATGACCTAATCTCTCTTACCTCGATTAGTGAGAGAAGGCCTTTGTCCAACAGTGGGCAGTTTAGGCTAATATTACTAAGAACTGTCACTACCCATCCTATGTGAAAAATATTATAACATTTTCAAGAGAAATCGGCACGAAGCGAACCTGTACCACATTTACCACTAAACAGTGTGGCCACGATAAGTTAAACATTCCATCATAAAACGCCACGATAATGTGAAAACGACATTTTCCGTCACCGATCACAATAAAACAAGACAGACACAATTGACGACACTTGAGGACAACACGAAAGGAAAATAAAATAAAAAAACCTTCAAAGGCGACGATCACATCATAATCTGTGTTTCTTATTGTTAACGTTTCTGAAATAATTTCAAAGCTTTAAAAAAAAAAATTAACATTGCATATTTGTATACATATGCCGACCTCGCCGGCAAGGTCGAAGAATCCCTTGCCCGCCGGCCGGTGAAGAGCACCACGGCGAGACACCTAGTATACGCCCTCCCCCATAGCGACTGCCCAAGCCGAGGCCGTTCCTCCTTGAGGCGCCCTTGAGCTAGTTGCCCCCTTGCCTTTCTGGCTCGAGCGTAGTGGTTGCACCCTTGCCCTCTTGTTCCGTGAAGCTGTAAAGGCCCCGCGGCCAACAGCGTAGCTCATTCACACACACAAAAGTTATACATATTAAGCAAGATTCTTATTAGCACTCAGTAACATGAGGATCGATTTTTCAAAAACCAAAAATGAATGCCTATCGTTTGTAACATTGTTATTTCTATCTAATCATCTCAGGACTTTTCAAATTGGCTTAGTTTTTATTAAAAAATAGACATCAAAAAACTCTAGCAGACATTTACTACTTTGCTATTATCAGCTATTTCATCAACAGATACGTTATTCTGTACATGTAACTGCGATTTATACCTACTGTATGATGCTCTAGCTTAACTAAGAATAACGATACGTTATAAGTAAATATACATGTATACAAGCTGTAACATAATAAACGCAAGACCTGAAAGTAGTTTGATCTAGATCGGTAACTGAATTGATTCCAACTATTTTTAATGTACCTTAAATATTTTTTTAAATATGCAAAAAATGCTTTTACTCCTTCAGTGCGCTATAAAAAAACTAAATTTATTCTTGATTCATAGCAATAACGAGATTACAAATGCATGCCTAACCCGTATTTCTCAAAATGCACACATACACGTACAAGTTTCATTGTTAATTGGGGTATAAAAGTGCTTAAAAAAGGGGTAAAAACCTTTAAATTTGGAAATTTAGTTTTCGTTTTGAATTTATAAAGCAATTCTCTAATTGGGGTGTCTGAGGTCTTGCGTTTATTATGTTACACCTTGTATATGCGTATCGTTGTCTGCAAGAGACGGTTTAGCGCCGCGAGTGAAATGCTGTTTCAAGCTGTGATTTGGTCTTCAAGCTACGGCATCTGATCTAATTTAGTCAATAAAGCCCAGATGAAGGCAACAGTTTCACATATCATGGACCTTCGACTTCCGGCCAAAACTTCAAAACTATTCTTAAGACACTAAAATGCATCCATTTTCTGCACCCGCCACAACGATGTGATGTTAACGTATCAATCATCATTAATTTATTTTTTCCTTAATAGTTATCTATATCAATATAGTATATTTTTTAGGTTGGCAACTCTAGTACAGTAGTACCACACGCGAAGCTTTTGTATGCGGGTGTGAATAATCTACGCTGTTGCCCGCGAGGTCTTTACAGCTTCACAGGCCAAGAGGGCGAGCGTGCAACCACTACGCTCGAGCCACAAGGGCAAGGGGGCAACTAGCTTAAGGGCGCCTCAAGGAGGAACGGCCTCGGCTTCGGCAGTCGCTATGGGGGAGGGCGTATACTAGGTGTCTTGCCGTGGTGCTTTGCACGGGCCGGCGGGCAAGGGATTCTTCGACCTCACCAGCAAAGTCGGTGTCTGATCCTGTGTGCGGTATCTATATCCGAAAGAATCGGGTAATATAAGGGCATCGGGAGGGTCGGTGAGAATATGCCGCGATGAGCGGTAACAGCTGATAGGAGAGGACCTTAATAGTTATCTATACTTTGTAGCTAAGAATAAGTGAATACTTTAGAAATTAGTATAGTATTATTTAATTTGGCAACGCTAGTACAGTAACACTGCATTCGTATGAGCTTTTTAAAGCGCATTAATCAAGCGCTGGAATGAAACGAAACGCCTAACAGTACATTTTTTTGAGAAGCGCTTTAAGCGCTTCAGCACAACCCGTTGAAAAAAAGCCCGTGTGAACGAGGGGAAAGTGTTACTTACTACTTTGATAATCAGATATATTGTTTTCAGTTGCCACTTCTAATCACGCAAATGTAGAAGCAAAGCGTAAAGTCTTGTACACTTTAATTTTATTTTGATCCAAGTATTTATTAATTAATAACAATAAACGTACCTCCATCTCTATACATTCCTCCATTTGAAGCTGACAGCATAATCTGTAGCCACAGACAGAACAGGCCGAGTATGACAACGACCCGGGCTACCGACGCATACTTCAACCTCGGCATTGCGTATTCACTCGACAGATGGCGCTAGTTGCATCTTACTAACTCCGCTTAGCGGCCGGTAGATGGCGCTGTTTCATATTTTTTCTCGCTTTACGTCATTTTCGTGTAGTGGGGGGTTCTGGAATGAAAATTAAAATAGAATTAATAAATTGACGGTCGATTTAGCGCAGTGGTTAAGAGCTTAAGCCATTCCGCCCACTGCGTCTAATAGTCGCGGGTTCGTTTCCCGCACGGAACAAATATTTGTGTGATCCACAATTATTTGTTTCGGTCTGGGTATTTGTGTATGTAAATTTTCATGTTTGTAAACGCTGGGTGCGTTTACACACACAGAAATAAATCCTAGTATGGGGCTAGGTTTTTCAAAGAGAAAAACCTAATTCAATATAAGACGACATCTATACTTGCGCTTTAAATCTCCGGGCCGTTTTTCGGGCAGTCATCTTTAATATAATACATATAATATATTGATGGGTAGATAGACATCCTTATCAAAAAAAACGCCAAAACATTTATCAATTATCATCACTTAAAACTTCTCAAATATACAAATATCTAAGCTTTGTCAATAATAAAGATAAAATTCGAGGTTGTATGGATTTAAAAAATCAGTTTCGCCTATCGTTGTTAAAGGAATTTTAAACTTATAACCAGATATTAAGGTGCAATATGCAAGTTTAGGATATTAACTTAACTGTTTATAAATATTGCACCATCTATGATAAGGTATACACCGATGTGGAGATTTATATTTTACTAGTTCCTACCCGCGACTTCGTCCTCCGCGTGGACTTTAGGCCAGAATCTAACATTTTTCCGGGATAAAAAATATCCTATATGTTAATTCAGGCAATAAACTATATTGGCGCCGGCTCGCCGGAGCTCTCGGTGCAGTGATATCATCCATGGTTGGGAGCGAGAGCGCCTGGGCGGCAATGGCGGCCTTTTGTGAGGCCGTCATGTCCGCGAAGGAGGAGGCAAAGCGGGTGAGGGAGGAGACGTCCTCCAATCCCGCTCGCAGACGGCGAGTTGGGCGAAGGCGCAGGGACTACGCCCGAAACGACATTCGACCACCGTAATCTCGGCCCGCAGGCATCGGGGAGGGCACCCCGGCGCCCTACTTAGCAGGCCCGCGCCGGAAAAGCGCTGCGCCCGCGCAACCTCCAAAAGGCGGTAGGGGGAGACCAAACTCCCCTACACGTGTCGAGGTCTGCGCCAAACTGAGGACCGAGCCCGCCGGGCCACAGAGGTCATGCTGGTGACATTTCCTGTGGCCCGGCAAAAGGGCAGTGGGACTCCGAGGGGTTTTAGTGGGTGCAAGCCCCACATAACCACCCGGCCGTGCCCCCGGCCCGGGGCTACGCGTTAGGCATTTCCCCTCGTTAAAAAAATATATAATAAACTATATTTGTGCCAATTTCATCCACATTCGTCTCCCAGTTTTCGCGTGATTGAGTAACAAACATACAAACTTTCACATTTATAATATTATGAAATAAAACTATTTTTTCGGATTTTATCGCGGTTTATTTTTTGTTTTTTAAGTTCCCGACGTTTCGAGTGCTTTGCAGCACCCATGGTCACGGGAAGGACCGACGTGTTAGACGTCCAAAAGGCATAGTTGTTCCGGGGTACCCTCAAACTTCTTAATTATTTTTGTTGGTCCGATCTACGCAGAATGAGCTCACGGTGTCTTGAGGTCTTGCAGTGTTATGCTTGGTTTTGGATTTCATTATATTAATTACTGGATCCCAAATCGATGGAAGCACCCAGCCATCTTCACAGACTGCAGACTTCTTTGAGCAAAGTCTGCAGTCTGTGAACATGTCCTTGACCGCACCCGCCATAACATCAGATTTGATAGACCACAAATCCTCGTGAAAAAACACGGATTCCTACCAAGGATGGTTCGTGAGGCTATTGAAATTAAAAAACATCCTAATTTCAATAGAGAAGATGGCTGGCCGGGTTCATAATCAGAATATTCTTAATTCATGTTAACCATTACAGTATTTATGAGTCGTCAGAATAGTAACAAAGACTCTACCACCACTTCGGAATGTCATTCCTGTGCAGAAGAAGGGAAAGAAACTCCACGGTTACACTTTTAAAATAAAAATTTTACAAACTATTTCATCTACATTTTGTTGTGGGGTATGGGAGAACAATGTAGGTTGGACATCAGGGGAGTCTATCTATCTATCTATAACTTCACGCCAGATCCCTTGCGGGGTAGGCAGAGAGTACAGAGTTCCAAGAGGTTCTTTCCTTACATACCTCTCTGGCTTCCTCGGCTCTCATAGTTCGTTTCATACACGCTCGCTGGTTACGGAGACTCTTGACTTTTCCTTCAGATAAGACTCGGTTTATTTAGTCGTGGTAAGATAGTCTAGCTCTTCCCCGGTACCTGCATCCTTCCACTTTCACATTGTATATCTGTTTTGTCATTCTTTCCTCTGGCATTCTTTCTATATGCCCGAACCAACGGAGCATGCCCTTTCTCATCTTTACACCGATACTATCTTTCATACCTACTCGCTGTCTTACTATGCTGTTGCTAATGCGGTCGGTCGGTGAAGTGAAGCATCAGGGGAGTCTAAGTTAAAAAAGCAAATTATTCAAATGTAGTTTTTCTATAGAAATATTCCCGGTATCAGACCGGAGTATATGGCAATAGGCTCGCCCTTATTACATAGGACATTGTTGGCGAAAAGTAGGTGTACACAGTACACCTCTGCCACCCCCGCTTGAGGAATATAAGCGTGATGGTGTTTACCACTCGAAATACATACGTTAAGATTGCGTCGCGCATAGATCTCCGTATCTGTACAAACCTTAATATGTATTACGTCATCGACCACAGGTTGTTTGCTCGCGCAGTTAACCAAAACGAATTATTATTTACTTTCACTAAGACTCTTTCATATTTATATTATAACTATCATATTACAATTATAAATTAAAAAATCTTAATTAAAACTAGTTTTTATAGAATGATCTACGCTGTTGGCTGCGGGGCTTTTATAGCTTCACCTCACAAGAGGGCGAGCGTGCAACCACTACGCTCGAGCCAGAAGGGCAAGGGGGCAACTAGCTCAAGGGCGTCTCAAGGAGAAACGGCCTCGGCTTGGGCAGTCGTTATGGAAGGAGGGCGTATACTTGGTGTTCCGCCGTTGTGCTCTGCACCGGCCGGCGGGCAAGGGATTCTTCGAGCTCGCCGGCGAGGTCGGTGTCTGGCCCTGTGTGCGGTATATGTATCCGAAAGAAGGGATGCAAGGGCATCGGGAGGGTCGGTGATAACATGCCGCGGACAGCGGTAGCGGTGGATAGGATGGGAGCGCGTTCTGTATTCACTATAAAAATTCGTGTAGACCGAAAGAGTAGAATAGACCGAGTATTCCGACCTTCGACCGAGTGGAGTCTGAAGGACAAGTCAAGAGTCTCCGTAACCGGCGAGCGCGTATGAGACGGACTATGAGAGTGAAGGAAGCCAAAGAGGTGTGTATGGGAAGAATCTGTTGAAGCTCTGTACTCTCTGCCTACCCCGCAAGGGATCTGTCGTGATGATACAGATAGGGATAGATTCTTCTAAAATAATAGAGCGTGTCTTATCTGAAGGCCAATCAAGAGTCTCCGTAACCGGCGAGCGTGTATGAGACGAACTATGAGAGTGGAGGAAGCCAGAGAAGTATATAAGGAAAGAACCTGTTGGAACTCTGTTCTCTCTGCCTACCCTGCAAGGGATTTGGCGAGTCTGGAGCTGTGGCGCAACCGTGTCACAGTTCCACGGTTCCTATTATATAGGGCCTTAACTTTATTGGCGATATGCGGATGTACACGGAACATCTCTATCTCTGTCTTTAATGAAAGAGGCCGTAATTATAGCAATCTTGGTCCAATGGCTAAGAGTAGCCGCAGGTTCGATCCCCGTACGCGACAAATCTTCGGGTGACCTATAAATATTCGTTTCGGCCTGGATCAGCGCTATCGATACATAATACTGAAATACCCTATTTCGGATTGAATTACCTTTTAACTTTCTTCGACTACCTCGTTGGTCGAGTGGCAAAGCGCATCGCTTTGTGATCACAAGGCCCTGGGTTCAAATCTTAGGTCGGACAAATGTATTTTACTAACGAAAAATTCTCAACGTTGAATCCGGAGTCTGGGATTGTGCCTGGTATATGGCAATAGGCTCGCCCCTATTATATGTGACCTAACATCGTCGGCGAAAAGTGGGTGTACTCAGTATACCTCTGCCACCACAGCTTGGGGAATATAGGCGTGACGGTGCATAAAATGAATCATCTTAATATTTTTTACCTGAGACATAAATGGAGAGATGCCTCAGGCTACTTTTTAGGGGACGAGTTACGTCATCCCAGACCTTTTCGATAAAATGTCATCTAAATACCAAAATAACACCAACATATAGGATACTGAGTTCTTAGATTTACGAGAATATTACACATGAAATAAAACTATTTTTTATATTTTCGGATTTTATCTCGGTTTATTTTTGATTTTAATTTTCCCGACGTTTCGAGTGCTTTGCAGCACCCATGGTCACGGGAAGGACTTCGTCCTTATAAACGTAAATCCGATAATAAAAATACGATGAAATCCGAAAATAGTTATATTTCATACATATAGGATATTTACTTGGGTATAAGACATAGTGTAGATCTTTTAATTCGCCAAGACTTCCAACCTTTTTATTTAAAAAAAAAACGTAGCTCCACACTAGGATTGATTCCTGTGCCGTCGGTGCGTCTACAAACATAAAAATTCACATACACAAATACCCAGACCGAAACAAATAATTGTGTAAAATTATCTATATACTGACGGACGATTTAGTGCAGTGGTTAAGAGCTGAAGCCGCTCCGCCCACTGTGTCGAATAGTCACGAGTCCGATTTTCGCACAGGACAAATCTTTGTTACCCACAATTATTTGTTGCGGTCTGGGTATTTATGTGAGTGAATTTTCTATCTATCTATCTATATCATCACGCCAGATCCCTTACGGGGTAGGCAGAGAGTACAGAGTTCCAACAGGCTCTTTCCTTACATACCTCCCTGGCTTCCTATACTCTCATAGTTCGTCTCATACATGCTCGCCGGTTACGGAGACTCCTGACTTGTCCTTCAGATAAGACCCGGTCTATTTGGTCATGGTAAGATAGTCTAGGTCTTCCCCGGTACCTACGTCTTTCCACTTTCGCATTGTATATATGTTTTGTCATTCTTTCTTCTGACATTCTGTGAATGTATATAAAACGCGGAAATATCGTAATTAACGTCATCTGCAAAATACACGCCTGAAAATCACACTAACGCAGTCACGGGTACAAATATATTTTCTAGAGTCTATCTAATGAAAGTGGCCCAAGAAGGGATGCAGGCCTTGAGGCAGACCATCAGCCAGATGGAGGAATGACATCGTGAAGGTGGCCGAAAAATCATGGAATGGGCTAGCACAGGATCGGAACGAATGGCGTAATAGATGAGAGGCCTACGCTCAGCAGGTGGTAGATACAGGTTGAGTGATGATGATGATGATTTAATGAACACTGAGAGTGGAAAATGGTGGCAATTTTAAATAAATTAGGTCTTGCAACCCCGGATGAACTGGGAATAAATGAATTTGATACTAGAATACTTTTATGCCTGAAGAATATTAAAGCATAAGCAAAAAAATCATAAATACATTTAATGATTTTAACGAACACAATAAATTCACACAAAAGATTGGAAAAACGAGGGAGAAGGGGTATCGGGAGTTACGTAGAAATTATAGCATTCTAACGTATTACATTCGTTCGTGTCAGTGGTTTATAAATCGTTGGTTATGTGCTATGGGGATACTTATTGCTGTTCAGATATTAAATTAATATCTTGTAAGTCTTTAATTTTTTTTCATTAAAATACGGATTGTTTGAAGACTCAAAGTGTGTGTGTGTGTGTGAATGATCTACGCTGTTGGCCGCGAGGCCTTTACAGCTTCACCGGACAAGAGGGCGAGCGTGCAACCACTACGCTCGAGCCAGAAGGGCAAGGGGGCAACTAGCTCAAGGGCGCCTCAAGGAGGAACGGCCTCGGCTTAGGCAGTAGCTATGGGGGAAGGCGTATACTAGGTGTCTCGCCGTGGTGCTCTGCACCGGCCGGCGGGCGAAGACTCAAAGTATCACCTATCCAATCCATCAATATAATGACACGGAATTTCATATTGTGATACGTTAAATATAAATTATGTAGAATTTTATGTACAACTAACATTTCATAAACCAGTATCAAAAGCAGTTCATCTATATCTATGGTTCAATAGGTGACATTTTTTTTATTATTTTTTTTAAGGCCTTGAGTACTAGCTTAGACTCGGTATTGATTATTATAATCACTCCCAGCTTTCATTAGACGGACTCTCTCTTACTGTTTTCTAAAAACTTTAATCACTTATAGTATATAATACCTACAAGTGACCAATACCACCACCTGGGCCCATTTTTTTTCATCATCTTCATCAACGACCTTATTGAAGACCTTGTTTGCTATATGCGAACGATTTAAAGGTTTTCAACGCAATTACTAGTACACGAGATGCTATTGATCTCCAGCAGAATCTGGACATCATTCTTGAGTGGTGCAAGAGGAACCGTATATTTTTTAACGTTCGGAAATGCTCTATAATCACATTTACTAGAACAATAAACAAGATTACATTTGATTATTCCTTACATCACCATAGTCTTGAGCGTAATCTGTAAAAGATCTTGGTATTGTTTGATGAAAATTTATCTTTCCGGAACCACTACGATTATATTGTTAAAAGGGGCTCGCAGATTCTTGGTTTCATAACCCGTATAACAAGAAAGTTAAAAAATCCCTACAGTTTTGTCCATCTCTTTAATAAATTAGTTAGATCCGTCTTGGAGTATGCTGCAATTATCTAGTCTCCTTTTTATCACATACACACTAGCCGAATTGAGAGTGTTCAGAAGAACTGCTTCGAAATATCATGTTTTCGATATAACCTGCACCGGAAATTAAAAACATACGAGGACCGGTTAAAACATTTTCACGCCCTCTCGTTAGAATCCAGGCGGATCCTGAGTGACTTCGTATATCTTTATAAAATTATACATTCTTTAATGGACTCCCCTACATCGTTATCTCACTTTAATATTAATACCAACTACAAATGCCGCAAACCAAACGTTTTTACCCTCAACGTGAAATACGTACGGAATAATATATCTTAATTGCCGCGATGCCTGAAGACTAAAGTCTTTAACCAATGCGTTCTACCTGTTATGACTTACGGGGCCGAGACGTGGACACTCACAGTGGGACTAGTCCACAAATTCAAAGTCGCACAGCGGGCTATGGAGCGAGCTATGCTCGGCGTCTCTTTGAAGGATAAAATTCGTAACGAGGTAATCCGACAAAGAACCAAAGTTACCGACATAGCTCGCAGACTCAGTAAGCTAAAGTGGCAATGGGCTGGTCACATGTGCAGAAGGACCGACGGCCGATGGAGCAAGCGTGTCCTAGAGTGGAGACTGCGACTTGGTAAGCGTAGGACGGCCCTCAGCTAGATGGACCGACGACCTCAAAAAGGTCGCTGGGACAGACTGGATGCGGAAAGCGGAGGACCGTGTGCAATGGCGCTTGTTAGAAGAGGCCTATGTCCAGCAGTGGACTACGATAGGCTGATTGATTGATTGATATCTTAATTTAACCACTGTTCGTGTGTCGGCAATACAATTTACTTAAAAACTGATAATCCTTCCGTTGCTTTAGATTTATTTAGAACTAATAATTTTTATACTTACAACAGACAAATCCACAAAATTCTAACTTACATCCGATTCGTTTCTTATGTTTAATTTTGTTACTCCTTACTTGAATGTTTTAGATGATAGTTTTCATAACAATATTTTTGGCATGTAACTTTTCTCGTGTATATTCATAACGCTTTCCGTAACACAAGTTGTTGGATTACAATTATACTCAGCACTCGCATCATGTCCTGATTGTAATCTGTTTTGTGTTTAACTAAATAAACAATGTTCTGCTAATGTCTGCCTACTCCTTTGAGGAAAACAATCGTGAAGGGATTTCTGGTTTATTATTATCAAAGCCCTTATTCGTTATGACCTTAAAGACTTAGAGTGCGCCGCAATAACAATACTCGTCCAGTGAAGCTGTAAAGGCCCCGCGGCGAACAGCGTAGATCACTCACACGCAAAATTCATGAAATCATCGTTCAATGGTACTCTCTTAGCCATTCCGATCTCGGTCTCGAACCTATTCGCGCCTTTATTAAAAAGGCGACAACCCGATATTTTGCGAACGCGTCCAATCATAGTAATCCGCTAATCGTAGCCGCCGCCGACTACGAACCCATCTCCCCTCCTATCAACCGCTACCGCCGTCCGCAGCATGTTCTCACCGACCCTCCCGATGCCCTAACATCACTTCTTTCGGATACAGATACCGCACACAGGATCAGACACCGACCTCGCCGGCCGGTGCAGAGCACCACAGCGAGACACCTAGTATACGCCCTCCCCCATAGCGACTGCCCAAGCCGAGGCCGTTCCTCCTTGAGGCGCCCTTGAGCTAGTTGCCCCCTTGCCCTTCTGGCTCGAGCGTAGTGGTTGCACGCTCGCCCTCTTATCCAGTGAAGCTGTAAAGGCCCCGCAGCCAAACAAAACAAGCTACAACAAAATAGCATACAGAATATCATAACACGATCATTTCACAAAGATATCGTAACCCATCGCGTTTGCTCATAAAGAATAAAGCCCCAGGGTTATCATGTTATACCGTCGGAATTTATAATCATTTTTCCTGTAGGTATATACAAGGTGTAACATAATAAACGCAAGACCTCAGACACCCCGATTAGAGAATTGCTTCATAAAGTCAAAACGAAAACTAAATTTTCAAATTTAAAGGTTTTTAAATTTGAAAATTTAGTTTTCGTTTTGAGTAACGATGTGCTGGAGCAAGTGAATGAGTTTGTATATCTTGGATGCGCATTCAGTAAGGATGGAAAATACACCGCTGACATAGAGAGAAGAGTGAGTGCAGGGAACAGAGTGAATGGCGCGATGGGAAAGCTACTTGGGAGCCGGCACTTAAGCCGAAAGGCGCAGCTGGCCATACATAACGGAGTGCTTGCCCCAACGCTGTTACATGGCAGCGAGAGCTGGGTATGTAAGAAGGAGAATGAAAGTAGGATAAATGCGGTGGAAATGCGAGCTCTGCGGAAGATGTGCGGAGTGAAGCTGACCGACCGTATTCGCAACAGCGTAGTAAGAAAGCAAATAGGTATGAAAGAGAGTATCGGTGTAAAGATGAGAAAGGGTATGCTCCGTTGGTTCGGGCATATAGAAAGAATGTCCGAAGAAAGAATAACAAAACTGATATACAATGCGAAAGTGGAAGGATGTAGGTACCAGGGAAGACCTAGACTATCTTACCATGACCAAATAGATCTGGTCTTATCTGAAGGACAAGTCAGGAGTCTCCGTAACCGGCGAGCGTGTATGAGACGAACTATGAGAGTAGAGGAAGCCAGAGAGGTATGTAAGGAAAGAGCCTGTTGAAACTCTGTACTCTCTGCCTACCCCGTAAGGGATCTGGCGTGATGATATAGATAGATAGATAGATTTTCGTATTTTACTTTACTATAAAAAAATCTTTACATGTTTATGAATAAAACAATAGCAACACCGTTTCCCCTATATCCCTATGCGGTGGCGGCAGAGGTGCACTGTGTACACCCAAATTTTGCAGACGATATTAGAACCCATTATAATAGGGGGTGTACCTGTTGTCGTTATGCTGGGAACAATATCCAACTCCAACTCTGGAATACCACTTTTACGCTCTAACACCAGAACTTATGGAAAATAGAAATGAAAAACACTTCACATAATTTGCAGTGTCTTTCAATTCCATTTTTCATAAGGTGTAAGGCACCTTTTATAACAAAACACTACACATTATGTAAAGTGTTTAAGAATGTCTGACTGCCTCATTGGTCTGGTAGCAAAGCGTATCTATTGTGATCGAGGACGAGGTCCTGGGTTCAAATCCTAGTTGGAACAATTGTAGTTTTTCTAACGAAAACTTCGCAGTATGAGTCCGGAGTCTGGAATTGTGCCGTGGCGAGTGTGTTTTATAACGTGAAACGTGTGTGTGAATGATCTACGCTGTTAGCCGCGGGGCCTTTACAGCTTAAACGTGGAACTTTTGACACATGGAAGCTTGCGGGTAGAACCTGTATGCGCACAGCACAATCCGGTCGTGACGGCGATCTTTGAGTGAGGCTTTTGTCCAGCATTGGACGTTCTTCCGCTAATAATAATGATGATACATTATGTAGGTACGAATACCCAACATATCAGCCAACATGTCAGTTAATGAATGCCAAAATAAAACCCCTATTGTTATGATAATAAAAAAGTTACATTTGTCGGCGTCAGCTTTGTGTGCTACAGAGCTCAAAATACACTATCTTTATAATCAGAAGATGTCACAACCAAGTGATCAAATCGACGTGTCCAACGAAGTCCTATAATCCAGCATTAACGTTTGACATAAACGACCTTATCGACGGGCCCGAAAGTTGCAAATGCCATTCATTTCGTTTGGCATATGTAGCTTCTCTTACAATAGGTCTCATAAAACAGCTCAGAGTTGCTCAGCGAGCTATGGAAAGAGCTACGCTCGGCGTTTCTCTACGTGATCAAATCAGGAATGAGGAGATACGCAGAAGAACCAAGGTCACCGACATAGCCCACAGGATTAGCAAGCTGCATTAACAATGGCCGGGCCAAATAGCGCGAAGATCGGACGGGCGTTGGGGCAGAAAGATTCTAAAGTGGAGACCACGTATTGGCAAGCGCGGCGTAGGACGGCCGCCTGCCAGATGGACCGACGATCTTGCTAAAATCGAAGGAAGATGGATGCAGGTGGCATCGGACCGGTTACGCTGGAAAGCGATTGGGGAGACCTATGTTCAGCAGTGGACAAGTATAGGATGAGATGATGATGTTGATATGTAGCTTTGTTCTATGGGGCCGTCTTAATATTTCTCTTCATACCAGGAGTCCTTATCTGAAGGGCAAGTCAAGAGTTACCGTAACCGGCGAGTGTGTATGAGATGAACACTGACAAATTGACGGACGATTTAGCGCAGTGGGACGCACGAGACCAATCTGTGTGATCCACAATTATTTGTTCCGGTCTGCGTATTTGTGTATGTGAATTTTCATGTTTGTAAACGCACCCACAATACAGGAATAAATACAAGTATGGGGCTAGGTGTTACAAAAAAATAAATATGAGAGTGGAGGAATCGAGAAAGTTCTGTAAGAAAAGAAACTGTTGGAACTCTGTACTCTCTGCCTACACCGCAAGTGATTTGGCGTGATGAGATAGATAAATCAGTTTATACTGTTCAATCGCTGGACTTATGCCTTCTTTCACATATCGAGGTGAAAGAGATTAGGTCATAATCCACCACGCGGAGCCAGTGCGAGGCGATGCAGGGAGGTATGTTTGTGGTTACCTGCTTGTGGAACTTATCAAGCCACCCATAAGTCCCCCAACTCGGCTTAACGACTATCACTTCAAATAGTAACCAAGACCAATAGCTTAACCTGCCTTCCGAAGGAATTCACAGGAATGAGGTTGAAATTTGGACTCGTTGGATTTTTTTTGACAAGTATCACTGACTAGTTGGTGTCTACTCTGATAATGGAGCCGGAAGATGGCCATAGAAACCCCTCGATTAAGCAACATCATGGCTATCTTTGGGGAGACACAACTAGTCATGCGACTCGAGTAGGAATTTGTGACTCGAGTCACTAGGGTTATTTTTTACGTCACTCGAGTTATTCTCGAGTTTACTATTTACATTCCCGGTAGCTCGAGTGAAAGTTATCACTTGAGTTGAGAATATCGATTACTGTAAACCATTTTTAAATTGGTACCTTTATTATATAAATAATATGTGATAATGGTACCTTTTATGTTCACACACACCATTCATGCTAAGAAACAAAAAATAAATTTACAGTGTACAAATAATTATAGCACAACCACTTCTCAAATCAAAGTCTAGTCTAAGTTCATCTTTGTTTACTTTCCAATTTGCAAGTTTGAACTTGTTCATCACCTGGTGACGTCGCGCGCGATGGAGACTATAGTGAACTAGTAAAGTGACATCTATCTAGCGCTCACCGACTCTACTCGGTGCGCCGAGTTGACCCGGTAAATCGAGTGCAAGCGGTCTCACTCGTCTTACTCAAATTCACTCGAGTTACTCGAGTGAAAACATGGCGCGAGTCGCATCACTAGGCTTTGTGCGTGTGTGAATGATCTACGCTATTGGCCGCGGGGCCTTGACAGCTTCACCGGTCAAGGCGAGCGTACAACCACTACGCTCGAGCCAGAAGGGCAAGGGGGCAACTAGCTCAAGGGCGCCTCGAGAAGGAACGGCCTCGGCTAGGGCAGCCGCTATGGGAGAGGGCGTATACTAGGTGTCTCGCCGTGGTGCTCTGCACCGGCCGGCGGGCAAGGGGTTCTTCGACCTCCCCGGCGAGGTCGGTGTCTTATCCTATATGTTGCATCTGTATCCGAAAGAAAGGATGTAAGGGCATCAAAAGGGTCGGTGAGAACATGCCCCGGACGGCGGTAGCGGCGCATAGGAGGGGAGTTAGGTTCGTAGTCGGCGGGGGCTACGATTATCACTAGGCACAACATATGTTTAGGTTGGATTTGTCAAGCGGGTTTAATATAAGCACGAACAGATTCTAAACCTAAATCTAAATAAGATATCAATGCTCGTTCAACAATCATTGAATATAAAAGTCTTTCATGCAAGAAACGTAACTTTAATCAAGGATTTACACGCTCGACATAATTGATGGTTTTTTTTTATGAAAAACTGTAATAATAGTAATCTTGGTCGAATGGTTAAGAGTAGCAGGTTCGATCCCCATACGGGACAAATCTTTGGGTGACCTACAAATATTCGTTTCGGCTTGGATCAGCGCTATCGATGCATAATACTGGATTATTACCATTTAATTTTTTTTGACTTCCTCGTTGGTCTAGTGCCAAAGTGCATTGCTTTGTGATCACGAGGTCCTGGGTTCAAATCCTAGGTCGGACAAATGTAGTTTTTCTAACGAAAAATTCTCAGTGTTGAATCCGGAGTCTGGGATTGTGCCCGGTATATGGCAATAGGCTCGCCCCCTATTACATGGAACCTAACACCATCGGCGAAAAGTGGGTGTGCTCAGTATACCTCTGCCACCCCCGCTTGGGGAATATAGGCGTGACAAAGGCGTGCCATTTTTTTTTCTACCTCCAAGGAGATATTTCTACAGGTGGACGTGCGGACGCACGGGTACTAATTAAAGACAATTTGGGTAAATTTGAAAGCAAACGACAACTCTGCGAGTGTCATGTAGAGACATTTTATTGGATGACAACGTTAGTTCCGATTTTGACCTCGGGTCAAAAGATCGTTTTAACTATATATGACTCTTGACAATTAATTAATTTAAACAGAAGGAATAATGTCGAAAGAAAGAACGACAAAACAGATCTACAATGCGAAAGTGGAAGGATGTAAGTACCAAAATGAACTGATACCACAGACACCCACCGCCACTAGCCAAATTACTTCAAAAATCAACCCCTTGGGGTCGATATCGACTACTTTGGGAATCCTTGCTCTATTTATTTATTTATTTATTAATAAAAAACAGAATACAATCAAATATAATAAAAAATACACCGTCACACCTATATTCCCCAGAGGGGGTGGCAGAGGTGTACTGAGTACACCCACGTTTCGCCGACGATGTTAGGTCCCATGTAATAGGTGGCGAGCCTATTGCCATATACCGGGCACAATTCCAGACTCCGGACTCATACTGGGAATTTTTCGTTAGAAAAACTACATTTGTCCGACCTAGGATTTGAACCCAGGACCTCATGATCACAAAGCGATGCGCTTTGCCACCAGACCAACGAGGCATAAATACAGAACTTAAAATAAAACTAGATTCCATTCCTAACTATGTGTTCTAATTTAGAACTAATACATAATAAAGAGGAGCAAAATGAGAATGATATGTATATCCAATCTATATCCCTTGCGGCGTAGGCAAAGAGTACAGAGTTCCAACAGGTTCTTTCTTTACAAACCTCTCGCTTCCTTCAATCTCATAGTTCGTCTCATACACGCTCGCCGGTTACGGAGACGAAAGGGTATAATCTCTATAACAGTGTTGTTCAACTTGTGGGTCGCGAACCCTGGGGGGCCTCGAAGCGTCAGTAAAATATATTTATATTAGGAAATAAAACCAGTGATGGCTTAGTGGTTAGACCGTTGGACTGCAAAGTCAGAAGTCTCGAGTTCAAACCCAGGCACGCACGTCTGTTTTTTCTGAAAGCATGTGCATCAATTAATCAATCAGCCTATCGCAGTCCACTGCTGGACATAGGCCTCTCCTAACACGCGCCATTGCACACGGTCCTCCGCCTTCCGTATCCAGTCTGTCCCAGCGACCTTTTTGAGGTCGTCGTTCCATCTAGCTGGGGGCCGTCTTACCTTACGCTTACCAAGTCGCGGTCTCCACTCTAGGACACGTTTTTCCCATCGGCCGTCGGTCCTTCTGCAGATGTGACCAGCCCATTGCCACTTTAAATTACTGAGTTTGCGAGCTATGTCGGTAACTTTGGTTCTTTGTCGGATTACCTCGTTACGAATTTTATCCTTCAAAGAGACGCCGAACATAGCTCGCTCCATAGCCCGCTGTGCGACTTTAAAATTGTGGACTAGTTCCACTGTGAGTGGCCACGTCTCGGCCCTGTAAGTCAAAAGCATGTGCATTTTAAAAATTACCTATCACTTGTTTTAACGGTGAAGGAAAACATCGTGAGGAAACCTGCATGCCTAAAGTTTCTCAAAGGTGTGTGAGGTTCCACTTTGGGAATACCTGACCTAGACTATCTTACCATGACCAAGAGGGCAAGTCGAGAGTAGTAACCGAACGTGTATGCGACGAACTAGCTTCTCTTACAATAGGTCTCATAAAAAAGCTCAGAGTTGCTCAACGAGATATGGAGAGAGCTATGCTCGGCGTTTCTCTACGTGATCGAACCACGAATGATGAGATTCGTAGAAGAACCAAGGTCACCGACATAGCCCTCAGGATTAGCTAGCTGAAGTGGCAATGGGCGGGCCACATAGCGGGAAGATCGGACAGGCGTTGGGGCAGAAAGATTCTAGAGTGGAGACCACGTATTGGCAAGCGTAGCGTAGGACAGCCGCCTGCCAGATGGACCGACGATCTTGTGAAAATCGCAGAAAGTCGTTGGATGCAGGTGGCATGGCACCGGTTACGCTGGAACTGGACTAAGATGATGATGATATGAATCTTTGTTCTATGGGACCGTCTAAATATTTCCCTTAATACCAGGAGAATAAATCAGCGTAGTCTAGCCCAGTCCTTATCTGAAGGGCAAGTCAAGAGTCTTCCTAACCGGCGAGCATGTATGAGACGAACTATGAGAGTGGAGGAAGCCAGAGAGGTATTTAAGGACAGAACCTGTTGGAACTTTGTATTCTCTGCCTACAAGCAAGGGATCTGACGTGATAATATAGATAGATAGAATAGACCTTTTGGTATGTGATAATTATAGCAATTTGTTCATGAAACGGAAGAGTGTTATCATATTATTTATTCGGATGTGTTTACACCATAATTTGTAACATTATCACAATGGCCGACCAACTTGTAGGCCAAGAGATAGCGGTGATCTGTTAACAATTATATCAATAAAAACGACGGACGATTTGGCGCAGTTAAGAGCTTAAGTCGCTCCACCCACTGGGGCGAATAGTCGCGGATGCGTCAAACATACAGATACCTCGACCGGAACAAATAATTGTGGGTCACTCAAAGTTATGCATTACGTACTAAAGAAGCTAAGTCAAACGCGACTTTATTAAAAAAGCGACAACCCGATATTTCGCAAACGCGTTCATTCATAGGAATCCGCTTATCGTAGCCGCCGCCGACTACGAACCTAACTCCCCTATTAGCTCTACCGCCGTCCGCGGCATGTTCTCACCGACCCTCTGGATGCCCTTACATCCCTTCACAGAATCAGAATCGGAATATTTTTATTCATGTTAACCATTACCTGTTTCGTTTATTTAAATATACGTGTTGATATTTCTAATAATATGGTTTTTGTTTTAAAAGCATTACTTTTCAAAATATATATTGTAATTTGAATTCTATTTCACTGTGACTACAATTTATTTTGAGTTGATGACTTTAAAAGTTTTTCAACCATTTTCACATTTGGGACGAACGGGTTCATTTAGGCTATCAGGGGCGAAACATACGAGGCGAACCCGCTATTAATTCTACAAGAATACAAAATTAATTATTTAGCAGCCCATATAGAGTGAATAATTAAAATTAATTCGCTTATCAAAATATTTTGTTTCTTATCAATTTAACACTCACATAATTGAAGTATATGTGTGACTAATACATAAATGATTAACAAGTATTGTGTATCTTGTACATAAACCTAATTGGGAAAATTAAAATTTACGTTATATTATGTTATCTGAAATATGAAAAATAAATAATGTGTGTCTTATCTGAAGAGCGAGTTAAGAGTCTCCGTAACCGGCGAGCGTGTGGAGTGGAGTGGAGGATTTGGTGTGGGTATGTGAATGATCTACGCTGTTGGCCGCGGGGCCTTTATAGCTTCACCGGACAAGAGGGTGAGTGTGCAACCACTATACTCGAGCCAGAAGGGCAAGGGGGCAACTAGCTCAAGTGCGCTTCAAGGAGGAACGGGCTCGGCTTGGGCAGTCGCTATGGGGGAGGGCATATACTAGGTGTCTCGCCGTGATGCTCTGCACCGGCCGGCGGGCAAGGGATTCGTCGACCTGGCCGGCGAGGTCGGTATCTGATCCTGTGTGCGGTATCTGTATCCGAGAGAAGGGATGTAAGGGATTAAAGAATCGGTGAGAACATGCCGCGGACGGCGGTAGCGGCTGATAGGAGGGGAGTTAGGTTCGAAGTCGGCGGCGGCTACGATTAGCAGATATCT
Source organism: Phalera bucephala (assembly GCA_905147815.2). Lineage (NCBI taxonomy): Eukaryota > Metazoa > Arthropoda > Insecta > Lepidoptera > Notodontidae > Phalera > Phalera bucephala. Next base: position 9,576,571 of record LR990637.1, on the reverse strand, counting down.
ATGGTTGGACGCGTTCGCGAAATATTTGGTTGTCGCCTATTTAATAAACGCGCGAATAGGTTCGAGACCGAGATCGGAGTGGAGTGGAGAAAGCCAGGGAGGTCTGTAAGGAAAGAACCTGTTGGAACTCTGTAGTCTCTGCCTTTATTATTTATTATTATTATTTTATTTATTATTAGGCGTCTGGCATGATGATACAAAAATTGTTACTCAGATTAGCAAGTGAAATAGGAAACGAGCTCCTAAACTATAATGAGTAATATGTAACAATATACTAACTACCCAACAATTTAGCTTCCGTTGGCAAATTACCCACAGCTACATATTCAAGGCAATAGGTTCCTACCATTGAATTATATGCACTTTGTAAAGGCTGATTTTTTGCTGTTTAGTTTTTCAGCGCACCGTTTTTGACAGATCGCGCGTGATTCGTGTGTGTGTGTGTGTGTGTGTGTGCGTGTGCGGGTGCGTGTCTGTGTGTGTGTGTGTTGTGTGTGTGTGTTGGGTGTGTGTGTTGTGTGTGTGTTGTGTGTGTGTGTGTGTGTGTGTGTGTGTTGTGTGTGTGTGTGTGTGTGTTGTGTGTGTGTGTGTGTTGTGTGTGTGTGTTTGTGTGTGTGTGTGTGTGTGGTGTGAGTGTGTGTGAGTGTGTGTGTGTCAGTGTGTGTGTCAGTGTGAGTGTGAGTGTGAGTGTGAGTGCGTGAGTGAGTGCGTGCGTGCGTGCGTGCGTGCGTGCGTGTGTGCGTGTGTGTGTGTGATGTACGCTATTGGCCGCGAGGCCTTTACAGCTTCACCGGACTTAAGGGCGAGCGTGCAACCACTACGCTCGAGCCAGAAGGGCAAGGGGCGACATACTCGAGGGCGCCTCTTCAAGGCGCTTGAGACAGTCACTGTTGGGGGACGGGTGCACTACTAAGTGCACCGGTCAACCGCCGGCTATGGGAGGGGATCTACGACTACGTCGTCGTCGCCCGTATTCTGACCGGAAAGAATGGATGACAAAGCATCGGGGGGGTCGGTGAGAACATGTCGCGGCCGGCGGTGGCGGCAAGGGTCGGGGGGGTGATCGTAGTCGGCGGCTACGATTAACGGATTCATTAGCCCGTACTTTAAGATACCGATACCCGATATTAAAGATGAAGATGAGAACAACGTTACTGCCAATGGCGATCGCTATCGTGCAATGATGTCCAACTTTTTATTGCCCAAAATACACGAGCTAAATCTGGTCGACATGTGGTGACAACATGACGGTGCCACATGCCACACAGCACACGAAACGATGGACCTATTGAGCAATGAATTTGGTCAACGATTCATCTCTCGTTTTGGACCAGTGAATTGGCCGCCTAGATCGTGCGATTTGACGCCATTGGTCTATTTTTTGTGGTGGTACATCAAATGTCTTGTTTATGCCGATAAACCAGCATCGATTTAAGCACTATAAGACAACATCACACGCGTTGTCGATGAGATACCAGCCGATATGCTCGAAAAAGTAACTCGAAATTGGACTTCAAGTATGGATCACCTAAAACGTAGTCGTGGCCAACATTTACATAAAATAATCTTTAAAAAATAAACGAAATGGATTGATTTTTACCGCCAATAAAAAAATTACATTTTTTACAATTTTTTCCTGTTATTTTTTTTTTATTTAAACTATACGCTTAAAAAGTCACCTATTACTAAAGAAAACACTTCAACTATTTTTTTTGTAGCAAAAGTTAGAGTCCATACACTCTAGCTCACTCGGTGCCAGGTGCTTGCAACAAAAAAATTGCAGCAAGAAAATTGATTTGAAACTTAGCACTGGAACGTGTCACACGTTCACACACCCGAATGTGGACCGGATACCTGGTGCAGGTCACGGGTAGAAGCTCACTGCGTACAGCAGCAGAAGCAGGTCGTCGTGGCGAGCTGTTGGGGAGGACGTTTTCTAGCAGTGGACGGTTTTCAAGTCATGATGAGATTACATCGGAACTGCATTTTATCTATATCAAACTCAAATAATTTAGGAGGGCGCTTACAAATAGTCAATTTATATTTTTTTTTAATCTAATTTAACTACAAATCTACCATCGAATCGGAACGCGGCCTCCACTGAGAAGATCCGGCGAAGAAACTCAGCGGGCTTGTCTTTTTTTATTTAATTCTCTTTCTCTATTTCCTTTCAATTTTTTTTATCATATTGTGTAAATACAATGTTTAGGTTCCAATTAAATAGCTTACACTCTAGCTCCAGTGTGATGCCGTACGACCGAGATATGAGACTAATGAAGTTATTTATAAAGAGTGTCTGAAGGATTCCTGATGGACCAGTCCAAGCAGCACCTGGTTACGAGTATGACTACTTGAACAGCCATCACGCCAGTTCCCTGGCGGGGTAGATAGATCAGGTTCTTTCTTTACAGACCTCTCTGGCTTTCTTCACTCTTATAATTCATTTCATAGACGTTCGCCGGTTACTATATACCGTCACGCCTATATTCCCCAAGTGGGGGTGACAGACGTATACCATTAATTAGGTAAGCTCAAAATGGGGGTTGAGGGGTCTAATAAAATCTTTAAACTTACTTTTGAAAAACATAAATTATTACACGACTGCGTCGTCGGTCTAGTGGCAAAGCACATCGCTTTGAGATCACGAGTTCCTGGGTACAAATCCTAGGTCGGACAAATGTAGTTTTTCTATCTATATTCCCAAAGCGGGGTTTCGCCGACGATGTTAGGTCCCATGTAATAGGGGGCGAGCCTATTGCCATATACTGGGCACATTCCAGACTCCGGACTTGTACTGGGAAGTTTTCGTTAGAAAAACTACACTTGTCCGTCCTAGGATTTGAAACCACGACCTCGTGATCACAAAGCGATGCGCTTTGCCACTAGACCAACGAGGTAGCTAATAGCCACTGATACTGGGTATTTGTCTAAAGTACATTTGTTTGACCTTGGATTTGAACCATGTGATGGGCAAAGCATAATATTCGCCAATAGACCAACGATAGACTAGAACACTAAGAACTACAATCCTACAAGAATATTTTGGCCTGCAGCCAAAACGGGTGTGTGTGTGTGAGTGATGTACGCTGTTGGCCGCGAGGCCTTTACAGCTGCACCGGACTTAAGGACGAGCGTGCAACCACTACGCTCGAGCCAGAAGGGCAAGAGGCGACATACTCTTCAAGGCGCCCTCGGTTGGGACAGTCGCTGTGGTGGGACGGGGTGCACTACTAAGTGCACCGGTCAACCGCCGGCTATGGGAAGGGATCTACGACTATGTCGACGTCGCCCGTGTTCTGAGCGGAAAGAATGGATGACAAAGCATCGGGGGATCGGAGAGAACATGTCGCGGCCGGCGGTGGCAGCAGGGGCCGGGGAGAGGGGGGGGGTCCAAAATGGGGCCTAACGCTGTCATTAAGTGAAATATCACTACATGATACTCGCAGAGTTGCCGCTTGCTATGAAATGTACCCAAGTTCTATTTAAATATAATACTTTTAACATAAGATGGGTAATAACGGACGATTTAGCGCAGTGGTTAAGAGCTTAAGCCGCTCCACCCACTGTGTCTAATAGTCGCGGGTTCGATCCCGCACGGGACAAATCTTTGTGTGATCCACAATTATTTGTTCCGGTCTGGGTATTTGTGTATGTGAATTTTCATGTTTGTAAGCGCAACCACGATAGAGGAATCAATCCTAGTGCGGGGCTACGTTTTTTTAAGAAAAAACAAATAAAAAATTTATGACAGTTCTAAGTGCCAAACGAAATTAATATTTAATTCAATGGTATTAAGGCATAAAACCATAAATAAAGAAACGGGTCATGTCTCTTATTGCCATTGAATAGAGTACAATTTTCTTTGACACTTACAACTATTAAAGTACCCATCTTACATGAAATCTACTATAGTAACCGACCAACATGTTGAAACATCTCCTTGGAAGTAGGAACATTTTATTAAATGTTACTTCGAGAAAGAGGTCAATCGTCGAATCCAACTCGGCTGGGCAGCGTTCGGGAAGCTACGTAATATCTTCTCGTTCCAAATACCGCAGTGTCTCAAGACAAAAGTCTTTGACCAGTGTGTGTTACCAGTGATGACTTACGGCACCGAGACATGGTCACCCACGATGGGCCTCATAAGAAGGCTCAAGGTCACCCAAAAGGCGATGGAAAGAGCTGTGCTCAGAGTTTCTCTGCGAGATCGAATCAGAAATGAGGAGATCCGCAGGAGAACCAAAGTCACCAATATAGCTCTCAGAATTGCCTAACTTAAGTGGCAGAAGCGGGCCACATCGCTGGTAGAACTGACGGTCGTTGGGGCAGAAAAGTTCTCGAGTGGCGACCTCGTACCGGAAGACGTGGAGTGGACAGGCCCGCCACAAGGAGCGATGACCTGGTGAAGGTCGCAGGTAGAAGCTAGATGCGTACAGCACAAAGCCGGTCGTTGTGGCGGTCTTTGGGGGAGGCCTTTGTCCTGCAGTAGACGTCTTTTGGCTGATGATGATGATGATGATGATTGACGGACGATTTAGCGCAGTTGTTAAGAGGTTGAGCCGCTCCGCCCACTGTGTCTAAGAGTCGCGGGTTCAATGTCCGCACGGGACAAATCTTTGTGTGATCCACAGTTATTTGTTCCGGTCTGAGTATTTGTGTATGTGAAATTTCATGTTTGTAAACGCACCCACGATACAAAAATAAATCCTAGTGTGGGGCTACGTTATAAAAAAAAATGTTAATCCTAATTTCACACTAACGCTCCCCTGACAATGTCATCCATGAGCCAAAAAATACTTGTCGGTCTATATATTGCTTTGACAGCAATTTGTTTACCTCCAAGAAGAATGCGATTCGTGCTACACGCGTATAAAACATGCATGCGCTTGCGCTTAAAAAGCAAACACCGAGTTTTTGCAACGCTGACCCAGTTACATTAGGGATGGTAATGATTGCTATTTTTAATTAATTATCATTTGATGAAATTATAATTTAATTTGACAGTGATTTCACATGTGTAATTTCACAGGCATCATGAATGATGGCTGTAAATAGATTGATTACCAATGAAATGGGAATTATATAATATTATTTCATTTTATAAATTTCATATCATCATTAGCTAGGAAGGTCTGTAAGGAATGTAACTTTTGGAACTCTATTCTGTCTTTCTTTTACAATTTGCTACTAAATAGCATATAGATAGCATCCAAACAGACCGTGTCTTATCTGAGGGGCAAGTCAAGAGTCTCCGTAACTGGCGAGTATGAGACGAACTATGAGAGTGGAGGAAGCGAGGTCTGTAAGTAACGAACCTGATAGTTGTACTCTCTCCCTTCCCCGTAAGAACTCTGATGTCATGATATTCATCACCATCATCATCATCTGCAGGACAAAGGCCTCCCCCCACATCTCACCACAACGACCGGCTTCGTACTGTCCGCAGCCAGCTTTAACCCACGAACTTCACCAGGTCATCATTTCACAGGAAATTATGTTTAATGCGCTAAGAGCTAATCTTAAGAAGAGTTACACTTGATACTGTTTGCTACTAAAGAGAATAATGAATTATGACTGATCTACTAAACGATAACATTCGAACAATATGCGATTTCATATGAAATGCGATTTTAACGTTATGAAGGAGTACTTTTAACATGCTATGTGTAAAATGTGTCATGCCTACTATACCGTTTAACTATTCAGTACCTGTGTTAGGTAACATCCTACTGTATTTAGTTGGACTTAAGTACAAACATTGTTTACAACGTTTGCAAACGGGAAATTCACTTGCAAAAACAGTCACTCTGAAGGGTATAGCACTACAAAAACTATTTAAATACTTGGGACACTGGATCTCGGAGTCACTCCATGATAGAAGTAACATGTTGACTCTTAAGTTTGTACGGTGTAGCAACGAAGTTAAGATAACATTGTTCAGGGCTTACTGGCAGACGTTCTACACGTGGAGCCTGTGGGTCAGATACTCGCAGAAGAGTAGATGCTCTGTGAGTCCAATATAATAATGCCTTTAGGAGTGTAATGGGGCTGCCTCGATTCTGTAATGCATCGGGGATGTTCGTGGAGGCCAGAGTAGATGGTTTTCACGCCATCCTGCGTAAGAGGGCAGCATCCCCGATGTCGCGAATGCGGGGCAGCGCCAATACTCTCCTAAGCGTACTGGATAATCGGCTGGATGGCCCATTTATTCAGCACTGGATAGGTATCTATAATTCAAACACGTCCAGTGCCAAATAAACAAAATCTAGATATAAGTACTAACATACTCTATAAGAAGATTGTTACTAACAAATTATGGATTTTATTATCTGAAAATAAATTATTTATACTATAAAAACAACCAGCAAATGTGAATGCATCACGTAGCTTTATGAAACGACACAAGAAGGCATAATATAATTTGACACGCGCAGAGCACGATTCTAGAGTGGAGGCCACGTATTGGCAAGCGCAGCGTGGGGCGGGGAACTGACGCTGTCATCAAGTAAAATGTCAATGAAATTTACTCAAGTTCTTTTTTAGTAAGATTTTATTTTATTGGAGTACTTCAATCATGGAGTGATCAATGGCTTACACTTGAATGTGAAGAAAACCAAGATTATGGTTTTTGAAAGGGAAGAAACCAGAACGAATGTAAGGATTGTGGTTGGTAACGATGTGCTGGAGCAAGTGAATGAGTTTGTATATCTTGGATGCGCCTTCAGTAAGGATGGGAAATACACCGCTGACATAGAGAGAAGAGTGAGTGCAGGAAACACAGTGAATGGTGCGATGGGAAAGCTACTCGGGAGCCGGCACTTAAGCCATAAGGCGCAGCTGGCCATACATAACGGAGTTCTTGTCCCAACGCTGTTATATGGTAGCGAGAGCTGGGTATGTAAGAAGGAGAATGAAAGTAGGATAAATGCGGTACAAATGCGAGCTCTGCGGAAGATGTGCGGAGTGAAGCTGACCGACCGCATTAGCAACAGCATAGTAAGACAGCGAGTAGGTATGAAAGATAGTATCGGTGTAAAGATGAGAAAGGGCATGCTCCGTTGGTTCGGGCATATAGAAAGAATGCCAGAGGAAAGAATGACAAAACAGATATACAATGTGAAAGTAGAAGGATGCAGGTACCGGGGAAGACCTAGACTATCTTACCACGACCAAATAAACCGAGTCTTATCTGATGGAAAAGTCAAGAGCTTCCGTAACCGGCGAGCGTGTATGAGGCGAACTATGGGAGTCGAGGAAGCCAGAGAGGTATGTAAGGAAAGAACCTGTTGGAACTCTGTACTCTCTGCCTACCCCGCAAGGGATCTGGCGTGAGGTTATAGATAGATAGATAGTACTTAAAGTGTAAATTACCATAATATGTGTATTAGTACAACCAGCACAGTTATCCTCAAATTACTTAAAAAAAAAACAAATTACCTTATGATACAGTATGGCTAACTTATTGTGGGGGAAGGCCAACGTACATAACAATAAGTAAATATTATTAAGAGGCTCCGTAACTGGCGAAGGCGAGACTAATTATGAGAGTGGAAGAAGCCAGAGAGGTCTGTAAGGAGAGAACCTGTTGGAAATCTGTACTCTCTGCCTGCCCCGCAAGGGATCTGGCGTAATAATATAGATAGAACCCGCTTATTTATCAGGCAAATAGTTGAAAAATTAGGTTTTCCGAATGTGTGAGACTAGTAAGAATGTCTTAAATTTAATAATATTAGCCCTGTTAAGAAACAGTCCTACCGTTGGGCACGGGCCTCCTCTCAAACTGAGAGGGTTTAGGCCATAGTCTACCACGCTGGCCCAGTGCGGGTTGGCGAACTTCACACACCTTCGAGAAACTCTCAGGCATGCAGGTTTCCTCACGATGTTTTCCTTCACCGTTTAATCAAGTGATAGTTAATTTTTTATACGCACATGTTTTCGAATAGACGGAGGTGCGTGCCTGGGTTTAAACCAGAGACCTCTGACTTTGCAGTCCAACGATCTAACCACTAGGGTATCATTGCTTGTAATTTAATGTTTTAAGTTATTTTTTATAATACACACTGCCACGCCTATAATTCCCCAAGCGGGAGTGGCAGAGGTATACTGAGTACACCTACGTTTCGCCGACTATGTTAGGTCCCATGTAATAGGGGGCGAGCCTACTGCCATACACCGGGCACAATTCCAGACTCCAGACTCGTACTGGGAAGTCTTCGTTAGAAAAACTACACTTCACACACACACACCAGGACCTCGTGATCACAAAGCAATGCGCTTTGCCACTGGACCAACGAGGCAACGAGGAAGTTATTTTTTTTTATTTTGATCTATAATACAATTTTGTTTAGTGCTTTCACACTGACTTAATTGGTTGAGCGAGTGCGCAAACTCTCTCGAGTTAATTTCACCGTTCGGACCCACCTGTTGAAATATTTCTCTAGTTGTTATTTTATTAAATGGTTACCCCATGGGGTTACCCTCCTTTCACATCAACGCTCCCCTGACAATGTAATTAATGAAAAAGATCCTCGTCGCATTATAACTCTAACACAGGATATTTGAATTTTGACAAGGGTAAACAATAAATTTCACGCAAGATTGACTAACCTTGCTACTACAATACACAGAGGACACAACATAAAATCTAGCAAAAAAAAATACTAGATTTGCACGAATCTCGGTCAAGGTAAAGAATTTATGAATGCTGTCTTTCCTGTAAACAAGTGTATATATCTATATATACTAGGCATGCCTTTTAAGTTCTGTCGTTTCCATATTTCCCGGCAATTTTGAATTTGGAACTGTTCTATATTCGAATGTTTCAATTTTGAATCTCAAAACAGTTGAAAGTATTAGGATTAATGCTATTGTTTAGTCACAGCGTCGATTGGAATCTGTCAGGTTACGTACGAAAATGAATCTTTCTAAGGAAAATGTTCGTGCAATAATTTACTACAACTTTAGAAGAGGCCTGACACGGCTTCAGTGTTTTGAAGAGCTAACATCTGTGTTCAGTGATGAAGCCCCATGTCTGTGGACTGTCGAACGCTGGTATTTAGAATTCCAGCGTGGACATACTAGTGTTAGTGACAAATCTCGCGAAGGACGAAAATCCGCCTTCACTGAAGATAACATCATTGCTGTGAGATAACTAATTCTCGAAGATCGTCAAGTGACGTATCGAGAGATAGAGGCTCTATTAGGCATCTCAGGGACAACCATTCAGAAGATCTTGGATGAAGCGCTTGGTGTGAGAAAGCTAGTTTGCCGTTGGATACCGCATCTGCTTTCCGACGATCACAAGGCGGCCCGCGTCAGATGGTGTAAGAAAACTCTGCAAAGGTTCAACCGAGGAGAGTCAAATCACGTCTACCACATCATCAGTGGTGACGAATCTTGGATCTATGCCTACGATCCTGATTCCAAACAACAATCTACAATCTGGGTCTTTCAAGACGAGCCAAAGCCGACTAAAGTTGTTCGTTCTCGAAGCACTTCAAAGAAGATGGTGGCCACGTTCTTTGGAAAAACCGCCCATGTTGCGACTATTGCACTTGAAGATCGTAGAACGGTTAACGCAGAGTGGTATACCACAGTTTGTTTACCACAAGTCATCGCCGAACTTCGAAAATCTAACTCAAAGCGACGCATCATCCTGCACCACGACACCGCAAGTTCACACAGCGCTCGTCCAACGATTGAGTATTCGAAGCAGGAAAAAGTAGTAATTCTTGACCATCCTCCATACAGTCCTGACCTAAGCCCTAACGATTTCTTTACATTTCCTAAAATTAAGAAGTCTTCGTGGTCAAAGGTTCCAGTCCGGTGAAGAAGCAGTCGACGCTTTCAAGTCAGCCATTTTGAACACCCTCACTTTAGAGTGGAATAAATGTTATAATAACTGGTTTGAGCGAATGGAAAAGTGTATTAAGCTACGTGGTGAATATTTTAAAAACAATAAAAAGTACTTTAAGGTTCTAGTTTTTTTTTTCTTCAAACGACAAAACTTAAAAGGCATGCCTCGTATCATCACGCCAGATCCCTTGCGAGGTAGGCAAAGAATACAACCAACAGGTTCGTAACTTACAGACCTCGCTTCCTACACTCTCATTAGTTCATCTCACACACGCGGGGAGCGTGTGTGAGATGAACTAATGACAAGACTCTCCGTAACAGACTGCGTGTGTTACGGAGAGTCTTGACTGAATTAAAGGGTATATTTTCTATATCATAACGCCAGAACCCTTGCAGTGTAGGCAGAGAGTACAGAATTCCAACAGGTTCACTCCTTACATACCTCTCTGGCTTCCTTCACTCTCATAGTTCGTCTCATATACACTCGCCGGTTACGGCTTGACTTGTTCTTCAGATAAAACTCGGTATATTTGGTCATGGTAACATAGTCTAGGTCTTTCCCGGTACCTACATCTTCTCTCTTTCGCATTGTGTCTGTTTTGTCATTCTTTCTTCTGGCATTCTTTCCATATGCCCGAACCAACGGAGCATACCTTTTCTCATCTTAACACCGATACTATCTTTCATACCTACTCGCTTTCTTACTAAGCTGTTGTGATTACGGTCGGTCAGCTTCACTCCGCACATCTTCCGCAAAGCTCGCATTGCGACCGCATTTATTATACTTTCATTCTCTGGCTTCCTCCACTCTCATAGTTCGTCGCTTACACGCTCGCCAGTTACGGGAGTCTTGACTTGGCTAAAGGGTATATTCTCTCTATTATACTGTCAGGCCCCTTAAGGAAGAGAGGGCCCCAGAGAGTACAACCAATACGTTATTTCCTTACAGACCTCTATAGCTTCCTCCACTTTCATAGTTCGACGTACTATCAGACGTCTCATACGCACTTGCCGGCTATGGAGACTCCTGATTATTTATTTAACTATATCATTAAACCAGATCCATTGACTTGACTAATGAGTATAATTGTCTATATATATTTAAAAAATAAACACCAACACCCCTTTAATACCTAAATAGAGGGACAAAGGCGTACTAAGTACACTCACATTTTAGAGACAAATATTTACACCTCCTTGGCTTAGTCTGTTGGTATAAACCCAATAAGTATCAGTAGTAGTTCCCAAGGTTAGTGCGAACAAATAAATACATTTAAACAACACGGGCGGGCGACTTAAATTTAAAGAAAGCTTAGATAAGATAGATATAGATAGTAAATATTTGAAAAAACCGGACAAGTCCGAGTATACTTCAATCTCTAAAGGTTCCGTACATGTGTCACTATGTGGTGCTATTTTAATTTTTCATTAAATCCCAGGAAAAAGAAATCATAATTACATTTTAACAATTTTCGGATTTTTATCCTTTGCTTGTACTATTGAAGCTTGTTTCTGGCTATTTCATGATACTAGGTCAACGGAAATTAAGAGACTGTCTAATGAAAGCTAAGAGTAATTTTTTAACGTCTTCATAAGCTGGCAAAACTAAAACTAATGTCACTTACTGGTTTAGTGCACTATAGACATAGACGAACTGGTTTTGATACTTACTAGATTTATTTATATAGCAATGATAGCCTAGTGGTTAGACCGTTGGACTTCAAAGTCCGAGGTCTCGGGTACAAACTCAACTCTGTCTTTTCAAAAATCATGAGAGTATTAAAAATTAACTATCACTTGCTTTAGCGGTAAAGGAAAACATCGTGAGGAAAAAGTGTAAAGTTCGCCAACCCGCACTGGTCCAGCGTGGTGGACTATGGCCTAAACCCTCTCAGTTTGAGAGGAGGCCCGTGCCCAACGTTTGCTAACGGGGCTATTATTATTATTTAGATTTATTTAATGTTGTGTTATCTTTCCATAACGTGAAATTCTATTTAAGTCCGTGGCATTGCATTTGTGGAAACCCTAGATGATGCACTGTCGACTGTCTTGTGTAAAAATGTGGTTCTTAAAATCATAAACTTATTTACACGATTTTCTGCTTATGCTTTACTATATTTTTAATCATAATAGTATTTAAGTATCAAATCAATTCATTCCCAGTTCATCCGGGGTTGCACGACCTAATTTATTTAAATTTGACGCGATTTTCCACTCTCAGCTTGCATTAGACGGACTCCACCTTATAGGTTTTGACGAACGATTTTAAATAGCATATCGTTGATTGCACGTTCTTAGATCATCATTTTTTTACAACGACAAGGGACCGTAGACTAGTAGACCGAGACTAGTAGACCGTAGTATTTGACAAAAATTTCAACTTGATACCTCTACCCGTACCTGAGAAAAATACTCTTAACCGTCGAATAGACGAACAGACGGCAACAAAGTATTTCTATAACGGTTACGTTTTTACCGATTCAGCTACGGAACCCTAAAAACCAACGGTCAGCAGTATTTTTATCCATCGATGGAAACTATAAAATAGATACTGATTTTTTTATCGATTTATCGAGATGTACATACACTTTATTACAGAAACAAAACGTCAGATTTAATCAGTTTAATGGGCTAGGTATCATAAAACACTAAAATCCGCCGCCCAGTGTAGAGCAACACGGCGAGACACCTAGTATATGCCCTCCCCCAAAGCGACTGCCCAAGCCGAGGCCATTCCTCCTTGAGGCGCCCTTGAGCTAGTTGCCCCCTTGCCCTTCTAGCTCGAGCGTAGTGGTTGCACGCTAGCCCTCTTGTCCGGAGAAGCTATAAAGGCCCCGCGGCCAACAGCGTAGATCATTCACACACCAAAAAATACTAAAACATACGTAGGTATAGAGTATCCATATAAGGTTGAATTTCCCGTAACACAGACCACTGAATCTGAACAGTTCAATATATTATGCAATACTAAACTCTGCCCGCGACTTCGCCTGCTTTGACTTTAGGCAGGAACCTTACATTTTTCATATGAATTATAATCTGTGTGCCAAATTTCATCCAAATCCGTTCAGCCGTGTTGCGTTTCTAGTAATCTACCACCGAGAGGAGAGAGAAGATCCTCCACTAAGAAGATCCGGCGAAGAAACTCAGCGGGCTCGTCTTTTTTATTTAATTCTCTTCTCTTTTTCCCTTCAATCATATTTTGTGGATACAATGTTTACGATTAAATAGTTTACGATCTAGCTCCAGTGTAACGCCTTATGATCGAGATGTGAGATTAATGATGTTATTTATAAAGAGTGTTCTGAAGGATTCCAGATGGCCCAGTCCCCACAAGCAGCAGCCGTTCACGAGTATGACTACTGGAACAGTAATCACTTCCCTCGACCATATTGGAGGGAAGGGAGAGAGTCGCACCAGACAACCACCGCAAGCTACCACCATATAAGCACCGCTATATCGGTGACTTATTAACGGTGGTTCTTATGCGGATCTCCTCGTTTCTTATTCGATCTTCGAGGAAGACTCCGAGCTAGCTCTCTCCATTGCTCTTTGACTGACCTTGATACTTTCAATAAATATACATCATCATAGCATGGCGATGAACTTACAGTAATGCGATTTACAAACTAAATTTTATGTCAGAGTGGGGGATCCATTGTTTAGTCTTCAGTGTCAGCTGAATCAGAATCAGAATATTTTTTAATATATTTTTAATTTTATTTTTACAATTTTTGGAAGACTATCAGCTATTATGGTATGAATAAGATATAAAATAGAGATAGACAGCCATTTACAAGATTTATTCATGGAAACCATTACAGTATTTATGAATCGTCAGAAAAGTAACAAAGACTCTACCACGAATTCGGCATGTCATTCCCGTGGAGAAGAAGGCAAGAAACTCCACGGTTACTCTTTTAAAATAGTATCTTTACATTTTCTTTTTCCATCTACATTTTGCTGTGGGATATGCGAGAACAATGTAGGCTGGTCTATCAGGTGGGTCTAAGTTAAATTAAACAAATAATACTATTCATGTGAATGGCTACATGGTTCCCTCGTTTACAGAGAAAGAAATGAGAATAAAAAAAAGATAGGTGTTGCCCCTCAATTCCGGCATTGAATTTCCTAGTGGGGCATTCCTCCACGATGTGCTGGATACTCTGCACTGTCTCCATAGTCACAACAAGAAGAATCAGTCATGCCCCACTTGTGCAGATGATAATTGCACTTTGCGACTGCAGTTTTAATTCAGTTGATGAAGGACCACACCAGCCGTCGAATAAATATCCTACTAATACCATAAATGTAAAAGTTTGTACGTTTAGATCTTTGTTACTCTATCTATCTATATCCTCACGCCAGATCCCTTGCGGGGTAGGCAGAAAGTAGAGTTCCAACAGGTTATTTCCTTACATACCTCTCTGGATTCCTCCACTCTCATAGTTCGTCATACACGCTCGCCGGTTACGGAGACTCTAGACTTTTCCTTCAGATAAGACTCGGTCTGTTTTGTCGTGGTAAGATAGTCTAGGTCTTCCCTGGTGCCTTCATCCTTCCACTTTCACATTGTATATCTGTTTTGTCATTCTTTCTTCTGACATTGTTACTCAATCACGCAAAAACGGCCAAACACATTTTATCTCGGAAAAGTGTCTGGGGTCTGTCTAAAGTCAACGCGGGATATGTCGCGGGCATAAACTAGTACATCATATAATCAGAAATATAACCGTGATAGTATGTGACTTAAACACGGACATATATCAAATACGTGATTAAATTCCAAATACTGATTATTGGTACTTGGACACAAATATAAAGACAATGCTGATATGACATTTTATACTTCATATAGGTTGCTAACTATAGTTTGTGTGGCGATGGAGAAAGAAAAAAGTTTCATTATAAAAGTTGAACTATAATAAATAATATCAGCCTATACTGCCCACTGCTGGTCAAAGGCCTTCTCTCACAAATCGATGTGAGAGAGATTAGGTCATACTCCACCACGCGGACCCAGTGCGGATTGGTGGAGGCAGGTTTGTGGCCACCTGCTGTTGGAAATCGTCAAGCCGCCTATGAGGTTTCCAACTCGGCTTAACGACTACCACATTAAGTGGTAACCGGGACAAACGGCTTAACGTGCCTTCCGAAGCACGGAGACGCTCGAATATGAAAACACCACAAACGGTCACCCATCTCAGGCCGACCATGTCGAACGCTGCTTAAGCTGGTGATTAGTTAGAACACCGCGATCGCACAGCGCTACGAGCGAGTTGAACTATAAAAAACTTTAATAAAGAAAAGGGGAAAACGACTATAAAAAGCAAAAAATTAATATTTGAAATCGGTGCCCGGCGGTCAGTGCAGTCGGTTTCTTTTATTTTTCATATTTTTTTTCAAATTTAGTTTAACGAGTGAATTAACCATTAATATGTTACCTTTAGTATGTTACTAACCAGAACGAATGAGTTTATGGTTGGTAACGATGTGCTGGAGCAAGTGAATGAGTTTGTATATCTTGGATGCGCCTTCGGTAAGGATGGACAATAGACCGCTGATATAGAGAGAAGAGTGAATGCAGGGAATAGAGTGAATGGTGCGATGGGAAAGGTACTTGGGAGCCGGCACTTAAGCCAAAAGGCGCGGCTGGCCATGCATAAGGGAGTGCTTGTCCCAACATTGTTATATGGGTGAATATACGGTATTTGTATTTTTGGTGTCCCCAAAGAAAAAGTTATTTGTTTAATTTAGTATTCATTATATTGCTAGTTGATAAATATATTATCTTCTTGCCCTAATTATAACATAAATAAATATATTTATGTTATAATTAGGGCAAGAAGATAATATATTTTTTTTAAGTTTTATAGGTTCCAGGGGAAAATGTGTTGTCAGGGGAGTGACACTAGTGACAGAGTGACAAATTAAGACAGGAATGGGAGAGACTATTAATTATTAGTTAAAAAAGGTAAATTTATATTAAAATAAAACAATGTTCGTTTTAATAACACATTTTAACTGTTTCGGTACTGTGTAACGAAAACATCGCTTAAAAATTTAAGGAATCTACTGAATGCTGATTAGATGAGCCCAGATCGCACGAACGTAATGTTTTAGGTTTACTGACATTGTAGCCAAACATTTTGTATTTTCCTTTATATATAAAACCACAATATATAAACTTATTTGGGTATGTGACCCACCAAAATGAATGTCTTCAGAAAATTTTGAATTTTGTGGTTGTTGGAGGAGTCCATGTTGACAGCTTTTTATCTGTTAAATTATCTTTTGATGGTTTGATACTGGTGCACTGAATTTGCTTCATGATTTAGATAAGTATTCATATCTTAGGTGATGAATATCACAGTATCTTTCGGAGTACAGTTTGCTGTTCTTCATGTACATTTATGAACGCTAAGGTCTTTTATTGTTTTAATGTCGAAAAGGTTCTCTATAATAAATTGCCAGAAAGAATATTCTTTAAAAGATCGACAAATTTTGAGATCGGAGCCATTCTTTGTTTTTGTATGCATCTTAGCATTTTTTTAATACTTATGTACCTTTTTGCGTTTTATTTCATTTTTTCTGTTTATTAATTGCTTTATTACGTAGTTTCTGATCGTCTTCGATCTTCGATAGTCTGTTGTTTTGTGAAACTAGAGGTTGGTTTTCATTACCAGACATAGGCCGGATAATTTCTAGTAGATTGTTGCTTCAGACGATCTCTATGCGGTCTAGTTTTTTCTCCCCATATTTTACTAATAATAGCCCTTTGCTCCCTTTTAATCATGTCTTTACTACTCATAATTTATGTTTTTCTTTTTTTAAATATATTTATGCTTTTCATTTTTAACTCTTTGGTAACGTAATCTTTTAGTTTCATGTTTTTTTAAAACTCTTTTCCCTTGTTGCTTTTTTTATGTATTCGCTATGATACTGCAGTATATTTAGTAGTAGTGAATACCTAGAATAAATAAAAATAACCGTTATAATCATCATCATCATCAGCCCGTATCAGTCCACTGCTGGATATAGGCCTCTCCCAAGGCATGCCATTGAGCCCGATCTTCGGCACTTCTCCTCCAACCGCTGCCCGCCACCCTCCGTATATCATCGCTCCATCTAGCTGCAGGGCGTCCCACACTACGTTTTCCAAGCCGCGTTCTCCACTCGAGAACACGTCTACCCCAGCGGTTATCGGTCCTTCGGCAAATATGGCCAGCCCACTGCCACTTCAGCGTGCTGATCCTGTGAGCTATGTCGATGACCTTGGTTCTCTGTCGGATCACCTCATTCCGGATTCGATCCTTCAGAGAAACTCCGAGCATAGCTCTCTCCATAGCCCGCTGAGCAACTTTCATTTGGTGGGCTAGTCTCACCGTAAGTGTCCATGTCTTGGCTCCGTATGTCATGACAGGTAGGACGCACTGATCAAAGACTTTTGTCTTCAAACTTTGAGGTATAGGCGACGAGAAGACTTGACGAAGTTTCCCAAATGCTGCCAGCTGTATCCTCCTGCGGACCTCTCTCTCAAAGTTGTTTCTACCTAATTGTAGTATTTGTCCGAGGTAGATGTATTCTCGAACAGCTTCGAGAGTAGTTCCATTTACATTTACTGGCTCCGGAATGACATGCTCATTGAACATAATCTTGGTTTTATTCATGTTCATCCGGAGGCCAATGCGTTGGGAAGAATCAGCTAGGCCGCACAGCATCTGTTGTAATTCCGGCAATGTCTCTGCCATAATGACGATATCATCCGCGAATCTTAGGTGCGAGATGTACTCACCGTTAATGTTAATGCCGCGTCCTTTCCAGTCCAGCGTCTTAAAGATATCCTCCAGTGCAGTCGTAAACAATTTAGGTGAGATAACATCGCCTTGTCTCACTCCTCGATGCAAGGGGATATGCTTAGTCCGCCGATTTTGTACTTGGACGGTCATTTTTGCAGCGTCATACAGGCATCTCAGCACTTGGATGTATCGCCAATCGACCTGGCAACGTTGCAGGGATTCGAGAACAGACCAGGTTTCGATGGAGTCGAAGGCTTTCTCGTAGTCCACGAATGCCATGCACAGGGGCTGATTATACTCCTGGGTCTTTTGCATAATCTGCCGCACTGTGTGAATGTGGTCTATAGTGCCATATCCTGTTCTGAAACCAGCCTGTTCCGTTGGTTGAAACTCGTCAAGTCTTCCCGAAAGGCGATTTGTGATGACTCTAGAAAACAACTTTAGACGGACGATTTAGCGCAGTGGTTAAGGGCTTAGCCCGCCCCGCCCATTGTGTCTTATAGTCGCGGGTTCGATTCCCGCACGGGACAAATCTTTGTGTGATCCACAATTATTTGTTCTGGTCTGGGTATTTGTGTATGTGAATTTTCATGTTTGTAAACGCACCCACGACACAGGAATTAATCCTAGTGTGGGGCAAAAAAAAAAGGAGGGAAATCGGTCGATACTTTTTGAGAAGGGTCTTGTCTCCCTTCTTGAAAAACAAAAGAGAAGATAACGGAATTAAATATACGCTGAAGTTGTTTGAGCATAGGAGTACCTCCTGCCTTTAGGAGCTCCGTAGTAATTCCGTCATCACCCGGGGCTTTTCCATTTTTAAGTTGTCTTAGAGCCATCTCGATTTCGTCAAGGCTGACTTCTGGCAGCTCGTCTGTGTAGTGGCGTGTTAGGGTGGCTCTTAAATCGTGTCGGGTTCCGGTTGGTTAACTTGCGTGGCGTAAAGTTGGGAATAGAAATTTTCGACTTCCGCGAGAATCTCTGGCACCGAGACGACGACTCTTCCGCTTAGAGTGGTCAGCTTCGTCAGATGGCTTCGGCCAAGCTGTTGTGCGAAGACTTTTGACCCCCGATTCCGCTCAATCGCTCTTTCTATTTGGCATGTGTTAGAGCGTCGGACGTCTCGTCTTACCAGCTTCGTGATCTTTTTATTCAATGCCCGTTGTTCTGACGAAGTGACTGCGGGGTCTTTGCGTCTTTTCTCCATGAGTTGCAGACATTCCGTTGAAAGTCTCGATTTCTTTCCGTTGCGCCGCATCTTGCAGAACCTTGTTCCCTTTTCCCTTAGGATGTCAACCACCTGGTCGAGTTCCTCATCGATATCGTCATCAATTGTGTTTTCCAGAGCAGCGAATCGGTTCTTTAGTTTCAACTGAAACGATTCGGACCCAACTACGTGTTGGAGCAGGTTAGGTCGGAGTGTGGACTTCATCAAACGGATACGTTCCAGCTTATAATCGATATCCAGAGTGCCTCGCACAAGCCGGTGGTCGCTACCGGTTTTAAACCTTGTAACCACTGAGACATCTCTAAATAAGCGCTTCTTGTCCGCTATGATGAAGTCGATCTCGTTTTTAGTGTTACCGTCGGGACATTGCCACGTCCACTTCCGTTGGGGCCGTTTCTGAAAGTTAAAACCGTTATAATAGTAAATAATAATTAAACAAAATGTTTGTAACTCCCCTGAGTCCTATGTACTACCCCTGGCATAAAAACCGCCAGAGAAGTGACGCCAGAAAAGTGACAAAATCACACATAAGGTACAATAATAACATCACGCGTATTTCTTATCAAAAATAAACGAAAACAACTACCCACAATAATCATTGTATTATACAGATATACAATTACATAATTATAAAATATAAAAACATACACTTACCAGGGGAAATACTGAAGCTACTGGCACAAACACGCACTCTGACAACTGACAGATCACTGAGGCGAAATTATTTGAATTATTCTCAACGCCGTTAGCTTGCTGTTAAGTTTACATAGTTCAACGCGTGTTGCTCAAGGTTCAAGACAACCGTTTAAATTTTTTATGTAAAATTTTCGTTATTAAATTCCGCCAGGTGAGGGTTTTGTCGGGTGCCATGAAATTGATAAGATTTTTTTTATGTTAATAAATATAATTACAATGTATGGTGAGAAAATATGTTTTGATGAATATTCAAACATATGTCTGCATTTGAAAAAACATTATACCGATTAAGGAAAAAAAGTAAGTTAAAAATTACAGTAAAATCTGGTAACGGGGCCCGCCAGGGAAGTATACATTTATCACTATTTTAACTCATTAATGTCTCGATAGAAACAGTTATCGGGATATGACCATGTCGACCAAATAAAAGACGATATTCTTTATTACTTTACCGTGAAGTAACCATAAAAAATAAGTTTCAGATAAAATTAACCAAAGGACCGTTAAAATCCAAATACCGTATATTCACCCATATGGCAATGGGAGTTGGGTATGTAAGAAGGAGAATGAAAGGAGGATAAATGCTGTCGAAATGCGAGCTCTGTGAAAGATGTGCCGAGTTAAGCTGACCGACCGCAACAGCGTAGTAAGAAAACGTGTAGGTATGAAAGATAGTATCGGTGTTAACATGAGAAAGGGTATACTCCGTTGGTTCGGGCATATAGAAAAAATGTCGGAGAAAAGAATGACAAAACAGATATACAATGCGAAAGTGGAAGGATATAGGTACTGGGGAAGACATAGACTATCTTACCATGACCAAGTAGACTGTGTATAATCTGAAGGGCAAGTCAAGAGTCTCCGTAACCGGCGAGTGTGTATGAGACGAACTATGAGAGTGGAGCCAGAGATGTCTGTAAGGAAGAACCTGTTGGAACTCTGTACTCTCTGCCTACCCCGCAACGGAACTGGAGTGGTGACATAAATAGATAGTACGTTATTCTGCTTATTCTATAGTAAGGTATCTACAGGATTGACGTCACACCAATAATAACTCAATTTACATATTCGTGTTTATTTATCGTTAAGGAGTGCCGTAGTGTATTTTCAAAGTCCAGGGTCGATTATCCGATTCCGATATTTTTTATCGTGATATATATATAATCAGGTTAATGAGCAAGGTATCATAAAATACTAAAATCCGCCGGCCGGTGCAGAGCACCACGGCGAGACACCTAGTATACGCCCTCTCCCGTAGCGACTGCCCAAGCCGCGGCCGTTCTTCCTTGAGGCGCCCTCGAGCTAGTTGCCCCCTTGCCCTTCTGGCTCATGCGTAGTGGTTGCTCGCTCGCCCTCTTGTCCGATGAAACTGTAAAGGCCCCGCAGCCAACAGCGTAGATCACTCACACCCGCACACACGTCAAATTTCATCCATATACGTTCACCCGTTTTTGCGTGATTGAGTAAGAAACATCCAGTCATCCAAACATACAAACATTTATAATATTAGTAGGATAGTAGTTAGAATAAAAATGCGGTTGGTCAGATCGCATACGCATCGAACTTCGTGTACTTCACACCAACTAGATGATCGAACTTCGAAATTCGAGGAGATTGGCGCTGATAGCAGAAACTTATAGCAGGCCTTGTCTAGTTCGGTTGAAGAGGCTTACCTCATTTATGCGATGTAAATTATTTAGTTTCATTTTATTTATTTTTAAAAACGTAGCCCCACAGTAGGATTTATTCCTGTGTCGTGGGTGTCACATACACAAATACCCAGACCGGAACAAATAATTGTGGATCACACAAAGATTTGTCCCGTGCGGGACTCGAACCCGCGACTATTAGACACAGTGGGCAGAGCGGCTTAAGCTCTTAACCACTGCGCTAAATCGTCCGTCAATATAGCCAAATATAGCCAATTTACTTGTAAAAAATATTCTGTACATCAAATTATGTCAATAAATCTTTATAATTATTTAAAAAAACTTGGCACCGCCGCACTAAAATCGCTGTGCGGTGCGATCTTCGCAATAGACGAGCGCGCTATACAGAGGGCCTAGACAAGTGTCAAGAGTTTTCTTTCTATTGTCTTCTCGCAATCGATAGCGCATTGTTTTGACCACGTGACTTTTCGTTGCAAAATGTCATTCCCATACATTTTTCCGCTTTCTATTAGCGTTAACGACTGTAGATTGTCAACTTGGCTATAGGCGCAGGGCAGGAGTGCCTCACTGTTCAGATTCGATCATTTGTATCTGAAACAGTGCAAAGATTCGAATCCCAATATGCCTTATTTGGAACATTTGAATCAGGTAAATTCAAGTACAGCCGGTCCACCGATCGCAATCGCTCCGCTTTCCTGTTCGTTCTCTGAGATGGTCAATTTAGTGAATGTAAGATTGAGATTCAAATTGGAATGAAGAATGAAGTTGTTTCATGTCGTTATGTCAAACTGTCTGTTTCATATTTAGTATAGTTATATGTGTATATGTATGTATTATACCTGTATGTATTATGTGTTATTTATATACAACTGCTTTTGTTGTATGTATGTAATTAGTTTTGTGTTTTTAATTGTAATTGTGTCTTTAGTTACTTAGTAATTGTGTCTTTACGCACTGCGATCGCCAACCCGCCTGCCCAGCGTGGCGATTATGGGCAAACCCTCCAAATGGCAAGCCAAAACAAACCACGGCCCCCAGTTCCCGGCCGCCCTGCTATTCCGGATCACGGCGGCGGTCACGGTAACGGCAGGGTAGGGGGTGCGAAGAATCCCCGGGCTACGAGAGGCCGCCAAAATCAACTGACCTTGGCGACGTTTAATGGACGCACGTTACGGCTTGACGAGCACATGGCGCAATTAGAATCCGAACTCGAAGGGATAAGGTGGCACGTTCTGGGACTGTGTGAAGTCCGAAGAAAGGGAGAGGACACCGTTACCCTAGAATCAGGCCACCTTCTGTACTTCCGAGAGGGCGATCAGCTATCCCAGGGCGGCATAGGGTTCTTGGTCAATAAAACCCTCTCTGACAACGTTGTAGAAATGTCTAGTGTGTCGAACAGGGTAGCGTATCTTATTATTAAGTTAACCGATAGGTATAACCTAAAGGTTGTGCAGGTTTACGCACCGACTTCGGCACACTCTGACAATGAAGTTGAAGATATGTACGAGGACATATCGAAGGCCTTACACTCCACCACTAAGGCCTACTACAACGTTGTCATGGGGGACTTCAACGCTAAAGTGGGAGTACAAATTTGCAGCGAATCGGTAGTAGGATCTCACGGTTACGGTGGCAGGAATCATAGGGGGCAAATGCTTGTCAACTTTCTTGAGAAAGAGGGGCTTTTCTTGATGAACTCTTTCTTTAAGAAACGGCCCCAAAGAAAGTGGACATGGCAAAGCCCCGACACTAGGACTAAAAATGAGATTGACTTCATCATAACGGACAAGAAGCACATATTCAGAGATGTCTCAGTGATCAACAGGTTTTTTTTTTTTTTTTTTTTAATTTATTTAATTTCGATAAATAGTTACAAATAGAATGATATACAAATTCGCCAAACTGCACGACACAGTTTGTTGGCGAAGGAGGCGCTCTGTTTGTCTACAAAACACTTACACTACAGTACACTTTTAATTATTATCGAAACAATAACAACTGTCACTTTTTAAGTAGTAGAAGCATATTTTTTTTAAGTTTTTTCTTTAATGTTGCAATTGATGTATCTTTTCTTAAGCATCTCAACAAACTTATGTTATTATATATTACAGGTGTTAAGTAACGCCGTGTTCTCTGTCCATAATAATTTTTAACTGATGGTATTATGAATTTTCCTCGTTTAACCTGCCTGGTATAGTACTTCTGCGTTATTAATTCTCTATAATCTGTTTTATAATATTGTTCAATAGCAATGAGATATTCTACTTTAAGATGTACTGGAAGTATTTTACAAATACAAAACAGGTTTTCATAATCAGGTTTGCATTGTTGTTTAACCTTTTTATTAACTAAGTATTTTAAGAGTCTAATTTGTAATTGTTTTATATAATCCAACTGTGTCTTAAACGTGAGCCCGTAGCTGCTTAAACCATAGCTTATCAATGAGTCAGCAAGCGCATAATAGAGAACATACAGTATGTTTTTTCTTACAAAAGAGCTAAGGTGAAAGAATTTACCCAGGATCGATCTTAGTTTACCACAAACGTCATTTACGTGTAACTTCCAGTTTAGGTTACGATCCACTAACAAACCTAGGTACCTATACCGATCCACCTCCTCTATACTTGAGCATAGACAGCCAACTTTATCATTGTGCAGGCACTCATACGTATGACCTATAATGTTTATACTGTTTAACCCAGCTTTACTGTACTTACTGTACGGGGAACTAATATGCATGGCTTTAGTTTTGGTAAAATTTATAATTATACCATTATCATGGGCCCATTTAGTTATATTCTCAAAATCTGATTGTAAACAATCTTGCGCATCTATAATATTGTCGGAACCATATAATAGGCACATATCGTCGGCGTACATAAAAGCTGTGCTATGTTGTATTACGCTAATGACACTGTTCACGAGCATTATATACCCAACCGGACCATACACGGATCCAGTAGGCACGCCTAGTCTCACTTTCACTTCATCTCCGGTGGTTCCGTCTATCGTCGTACGAAGGGTTCTGTTCTGTAAATAGTTTTTAAACCACCGGTTGACTGGCCCCCTAATACCACATTCATCCATTGCCTGCAGTAATACATCGTGTTCCAAGGTGTCGAATGCTTTTTTGAAGTCCATAAAAATAGCTATTACAAACTTACCCTCATTCAGATGATTATTGACATAATCGGTAAACTGCGCAAGCGCCGTGGCAGTGCTTCGCCCCTTTCGGAATCCATGTTGTGAATCCGATATTATGCCGTGCCGCTCCAGAAAGCTACTCACTTGATTAACTATAACTTTTTCCACTAATTTATTTATCACTGATAAAATCGCGATCGGTCTATAGTTACTATAATCTAAGTGGTTGCCCTGCTTGAAAATGGGTCGTATTATCGATTTTTTTAAGAGATCCGGGTAAACTCTCTCACATATACACATGTTAATAAATTTTGCTATTATGGGACTTATTTCCTTTTTCACCATCTTTATATCTTGCACTCTAATTCTATCTAATCCAGGCGCTTTGTTAAAATCCAAATTATTAATAAATTTTTCGACGGTACATGCTGCTACTTTTTTAAAATAAAAAGTGACATCACTTGGTCTTATATACGAGTTTCTGTCTAAGAAAGTTCTATTACAATTATGTTTTATCTTTATTATTTCTTCCGTAAAAGTTTTCGAAAAAGTATTACAAATGTTATATGTAGAACTAGTCTTGCCTAGATATTTTAGAATTACACTGTCTAAACTGGTTTTTGGATTACCCAACCATTTATTTATGTTTAACCATATTTTTCTAAAATCGTTATTACATCTTTCTATTTCTTCTTGTCTGTATCTGTTTCTCGCCACATCTATGAGTTTATTGACGTTATTCCTGTATTTTGTGTATTGTAACCTTTTGTTCATGTTCTTAGGGGTCGATTTCCATGCTCTAAATAATATGTCTCTGCGTTCTAGCTTTTTCTTAAGCTCGTTATTTACCCATGGTTGCGTAATTCTGCTTTTTCCTAATATCCTATGCGCCCTGCTTTTCTCATAGGCGTTAATAAACACTTTCTGTAATTCTTCAAATAATAATATAGGGCAATTTATATGCAACAGCTCAGTCCAGTTAATTGTAGATAATTCTTTTTTTATAATCGTTTCATTTAAAATCGTTTGCACTCGGCTATTCGTGCATACTTTATCCGTTATGGTACTTATTCCCACTAGGTAATGGTCCGACAGGGTGCAGTTGAGCAGATGTGCGCGCGCGGCGAGTGGCCGGCCGCGGGCGGCGCGCGCCCACACGTGGTCGATATTAGACGCCGTCGGTCGTCCATCGACAACTGTTTCGCGCGTTATCTCTGTCGCAGGAATAGTACATTGCAGGCCGTTATCACACAGCATGTTTTTATATTTAATTACTACGGAGTTTGTTTCCTGTGAAATATCGATATTGGTATCTCCTATCAGTATAATTTCTTCTGAGTTTGGTATATTTGTTAGGATAATGTTCAATTCCGTGATATATGACAATTTATTCGTATTGGGCGGTCGGTATATAGCAACAAGATATATAGTTCTCGTACCAATATTTAGTTTTCCATATGTTAACTCTGTTGCTTTTAGTTGTATCGGTGGTATTTCCATGTTAAACTGTATAGATTCTTTCACATATATCACTATTCCACCTCCTCTTCTTGATTCCCTAGTATTAGGATACGCTATATATCCAGGTATATTATAAAGTGTCAGCTCCTCATTCTTTATATTCACCTCGGTGAGAACAATAGCACTTATTTTTTGTTCGACTATGCAGTCGTTAAGTAAAACAAGCAACTGGTTAAACTGTTTCCGGAGAGATCTTATATTTAAATGAATAATGTTTAAGTGATTCTTTATGAAATGTTGCGTCCAGGTGTGTAAATCCTTATATTTATTATATTCAATTTCACATGAGTTCAAATAAAGTGTTTCGTTGAATTTTGTTGTTAGCAAAATCACGTAGTGTGGATACGCAGCATCATGGGTCGCTGTTTACTTGTTTATAGTATCATCGCATAGCGATTTGATGTCATTTTCTGACTTTATACGGATAATTTTATCGTTTTCGTTTTTTCTTACTAAAATACTGGAGTTTTGGATCCAGATAAATTTATATGTCGATTTCAAACGGTTTCTAGTTTCCCAGAACAGTAGCCTTGAAGCCTTAGTTAAATCTTCATTTAAATATATATTCATTTTGTTATCATTGCCGTAGATATCATTATTCGTCAAACGGGCTTTTCGTTTTTGCAGCCATTGATCCCGGACGTATTTAGACCGCAGCTTGACAATAACAGGGCGCGGTCTATCTGCTCCTGGTTTCTGTGGGCCTACCCTCACTGCACTCTCAATATCTTCTGGGTTTAGGTTAAGCTTAGTAGCAATGTTGGAAACGACTTCCAGTACATTTTCGTTTTCCTGGTTCTTAACCAAACATGCAATCTCAATATTACTTTCTTTCTCCTTCTTCTCTAAACTAATTACTCTTTCTTCTAAGGCAATATTGCATTTTTCAAGGTATACACATCTCTGTTCCACAGCCTTTATTTTATTTTCAGCATTTTTCTTAAAATCAAGCATTTGTTGATATTTTTCGGCATAGAAATCTACTGTATCAGCAAGTTCATCTAGTTTTTTTTCCACCTTAAAGATAACTTCCAGTTTTTTGTTCATTTCCATTAGAAGAGTTTCTACAGTTATATTTTTGGGATCAATATTAATGATTGAAGATTGTGGTACCTTGAAAGAGCATGATTTTTGGCATTCATCGCATAACTCTGTTTGCGTAAATTGTTGATTGTTTCGTACGCATTTCTTGTGGAATACACTTTCACAGGCTCCTTTACATTTAATCACATCGTCTTTTGTTATAGATAAAAATAATTTACATTTTTTACACTGCACCATTTTTTTTTTATTTGTGACACGGGTAGTTGTATACTATAACACGAAAAACAATTAGCAAACACGTCCGCACGCTGAGCGCAAGCGAGCGGAAGCGATCACCGACTTGTCAGAGGCTCACTGAATATCAACTTTAAGCTCGAGCGAGTCCGTTTGATGAAGGCCAGGCTCCGGCCCAACCTCCTCCAAACCGTAGTAGGATCTGAAGCGTTCCAGTCAAATCTGGAGAGCCGATTCGTTACCATGGAAACCACAAATGACGTAGACCAGGCCCTCCCAAATGTAGTTAAAATCCTCAGGGAGGAAGGTACGAGATTTTGTGAAACGCGACGTATAAGTAGGAAAACGAAGCTTTCGGAGGAGACACTGCAGCTTATGAAGGAACGACGTGTAAACCCACCCAACACTTCGTTAGAGCAACGGGCACTCAACAAACGAATTAACAAACTGGTACGACATGACTTCCGATGCGCTAATACACGCGCTATTGAAAAAGCAATCGAGCAAAATCGGGGGTCGAAAGTTTTCGTTCAGTCTTTGGGGAGAAGCCATCTGACGAAGTTGTCCAAAGCCAGTGGGGACGTCATCACTTCTAAGCCGGAGATTCTTTTGGAAGTAGAAGACTTCTACAGCCGACTATACGCCTCGCATACATCTCGTCCTGATCCCGGAAATGAGGATCCTAGAGCTACATTAAGCCGCCACTTTACGGAAGACCTGCCCGAAATCAGCCTAGACGAAATCGTGATGGCTCTTGAGCAGCTAAGGAATGGAAAAGCCCCTGGAGAGGACGGAGTTACAACTGAACTATTAAAAGCAGGAGGTAAACCCGTGCTAAAGGAGCTCCAAAATATCTTTAACTCTGTCCTCTTTAATGGGAGAACTCCAGAGGCTTGGGGTAGGAGCGTGGTCGTGACCCAGAGGGAGCCCGCTCCCCCTCCCCCGCCGCCGGCTCCAGAAAGTTCCGCGGAAGAACCGTGGACTGCGGTGGGCAGGAGGGGAAAGAAGAAGAGGCCCGCCCAGGCCGCCCAACCGGCGCCGCCCGCCTCATCGGCGCAGGCCGCCCAACCGGCGCGGCCCGTTGAGCCGGCTGCGCAAGCGGCAAATGCGCCCAAAAAGCGCAAGACGAAGCCCAGGCTGCGGCTGCCGCGTTGTGCGGCAGTAGCCGTTAAGTTGCCGACGGATGCCGCGAGTCGCGGCTTGACCTTCGCTGCCGTTATAGCCCGGGCGCGGCAGGCCATAAATCCGAGGGACCTTGGGATAGAGTCCCTTGTCTGCAAGGTGGGGAAGACGGGGGCGCGCCTCATCGAGGTCCCAGGGGCCGACAGCGGTCCAAAGGCGGACGCTCTAGCGGCGGCCATGAGCGCGGCGCTGGCCGCGGAAGGCGTGGTGGTATACAGGCCCATCAAGCGTGCTTCCTTGCGCCTGGTGGGCCTGGACGACTCCGTGACGAAGGAGGACGTCGCGGAGGCGGTGGCTCTTGCCGGGGGGTGCCCGGCCAATGACATAAAAACGGGCGAAATACGACGTGACCGGACACCCCTGGGCACGGTCGTAATAAGCTGCCCCATGAAGGCAGCCAAAAAGGTGGCGGCGGCGGGCAGAATTCTCGTCGGCTTCACCTCTGCGCAGGTAAAACTGCTGGAGGTGAGGCCGATGAGGTGTTACCGCTGCCTCGAGGCCGGGCACGTGCGCGAGCAGTGCCGGGCCGAAGTAGATAGGGGCGCGATTTGCTACAGGTGCGGGCAGCCTGGCCATAAGGCCTCTGGGTGTACGGCTGTCCCCTGTTGCGCGCTATGCGCTGCGGCCGGTCAACCAACCGGCCACATGCTGGGCAGCAGGGCCTGTCCTGCCCGAAAGCCCGGCCGCCGTCGGGGAGGCGGATCTGCCGCTCCGGCCGCATCGTGTGCGGCTCAGCCGCAGCCGGCCGCCTCTGGCGCCACTGCGGCGCAAAATGTGGCGGTGCCTATGGAATAAACCCTGGGCGCCGCCAACGATACCACCTGGGTGGCAGACTCGGGGGAGTCTGCTGCCCAGCTCGCGGGGGAGACGCCGTGCTGAGTGACACCAGCACGGCGTCTAGTAAGGGGAAAAGGGAGCGCTCTTTACACGCTCCCAGGGTGGGCCCTAACAGGGCAGGTCGCGTCGGGGTCGCGGTGCGTACCTAACGGCGATCCCGTGACCCCGTCACTACGCGGCAAAGACGGTGTCACCGCAGGGTTTTTAGTCGGTACACTTGGTCCATCAACAGCCGGGGCTATGGCCCCGAGTGTTGATGGATCAAGGACTCCGACATAACCCCTCCGCGTCCCCCGAACGCGGACGGGTACCCATAAAGGGTTTTCCCTGCGATAAAAAAAAAAAAAAAAAAAAAAAAAAAAAAAAAAAAAAAAAAAGGAGCGTGGTCGTATTGTTTTTCAAAAAGGGTGATAAGACCCAACTGAAGAACTACCGCCCTATTTCGCTCCTGAGCCACATTTATAAGCTGTTTTCAAGAGTTATCACGAATCGTCTTGCGCGAAGGCTCGACGAATTTCAACCCCCGGAACAGGCCGGGTTTCGAAGAGGGTATGGAACCATAGACCACATCCACACTATACGGCAGATTATACAGAAGACCGAAGAGTATAATCGGCCCCTGTGCTTAGCATTGGCGATACATCCAAGTGTTAAGAAGTCTCTATAACGCCGCGACCATGACCATCCAGTTACAAAACCAGCAGACCAACCCTATCTCAATGCATCGAGGAGTGAGACAAGGGGACGTTATCTCCCCCAAATTGTTCACAAATGCATTGGAGGATATGTTTAAGACGCTGGACTGGGACGGTCATGGCATAAACATAAATGGCAGTCATATCTCACACTTGAGATTTGCAGACGACATCGTCATTATGGCCGAAACGTTGCAGGATTTACAACAGATGCTGACTAGCCTAGCCGATTCTTCCAAACAAATAGGTCTCCGCATGAACTTAGACAAGACCAAAGTAATGTTTAACCGACATGTAGTACCGGAACCTGTTGCAATACATGGCGCTATTCTCGAGGTTGTTCAAGAATATGTTTACCTAGGGCAAACTCTGCAGTTGGGGAAAAACAACTTCGAGAAAGAGGTCAACAGAAGAATACGGCTGGGCTGGGCGGCATTTGGGAAATTACGTCGAGTATTTACATCGCCCATTCCACAAAGCCTAAAGACAAAAGTCTTTAATCAGTGCGTCCTGCCCGTTATGACATATGGAGCCGAGACGTGGACACTCACGGTTGGAATGGTTCATAAATTTAAAGTCACTCAGCGAGCTATGGAAAGGGCTATGCTCGGAGTTTCTCTGAAGGATAGAATCCGGAACGAAGTCATTCGACAGAGAACCAAAGTTATCGACATAGCCCACCGGATTAGTAAGCTGAAGTGGCAATGGGCCGGTCACATTAGCCGAACAACCGATAACCGCTGGGACAAACGAGTTCTTGAGTGGAGACCGCGGACTGGCAAACGTAATGCAGGACGCCCTCAGGCTAGGTGGAGCGATGACCTTCGTAGGGCGGCTGGCAGAAACTGGATGCGAGTAGCCGAGGATCGTACCCAGTGGCGTGCACTTGGAGAGGCCTATGTCCAGCAGTGGACTGTTATAGGCTGATGATGTGTCTTTAGTAATTTTTTTTCTCTCCTTTTTTATAACTCATAATTTTTCGCACCTACCACAGCTGTTTCCACATCACCTCTAGGTAGACTGGCAGAAAATGCCTCTGGCATTAAGTCCGCCTATGTTCGTAAGTGCATAAAGAATAAATAAAAATGAATATTTTTGTTTGTTCTGTTTTTTTTCCACGCTTGGGATTATTCCTGTGTCTTGGGTACGTTTACAAACATGAAAATTCACATAAACAATAACCAGACCGAAAAAATAATTGTGGATCATTTAAAGATTTGTCCCGTGCGGGAATCGAACCCACGTCTATTAGACACAGTGGGCAGAGTAGCTTAAGCTCTTAACCTCTGCGCTAAATCGTCCGTCAGTAAAAAATTAGCGACTTTGTAGTAAATTTAAGATCGAGATCCAGATACAACTATTTCGAATCTTGTAGTTCTCGTTCATGTTTCATACTCGTATCGTAGCAGTAAAAATCGACACATGTCTGTAGCGCGTCCGGACTGAACCGTCCAATTCTATAGATCGATTCGAATCACTGGCATAAGAATCAATTCCCGGTTCAATTGAGAATCTAACGATCGATTCTAAATTAAAATTAAAATCGATAATTTTAATATTTTTTGAATTCCCTTCATTTGCACAATTTTGGATGAGGTAGTATAAAAACGTCACATCAGCATTAATTTTAAAGTTTTTCAAAGCTCACGCCTGGTTCCTATATTCAACGACCCGCCATTGGATAGAAGCTACGTCTCATAGAGCTACCGATAACGAGACCTCACTTAACGTTCCACAACTTTTTTAAGCATTCTACCAGCGATAAGTGTTCGTATATTGGCCAGCCAGTAATGAATACCGAAAACAGTGTTATATACCGCCAACCTCAAGGACAATGGAGACATTGAAAGGGAACGAAGGGCGCTGTCGGTTAGAGCTAATATGATAGCTCACAGGTTCGCACGGTGTTCTATGGAAGTTAAAATAACGTTATTCCGTGCGTACTGCACTTCATCTTACACGTGCAGCCTGTGGGCAACTTATACTCAAAAGTCGTACAGCGCTCTTCGAGTCCAATTCAACAATGCGTTCCGGGTTCTGATGGGGCTGCCCCGTTTCTGCAGTCCATCGGGGATGTTTGCTGATGCCCGTGTCGATTGGTTCTTCGCAACGATGCGTAAGAAATGCGCTTCCCTGGTGCGCCGTGTGCGGGCCAGCCCCAAGAGCATCCTAAGCTGTATAGCGAGCAGACTAGACTGCTTGTATGTGAACCGCAGCTGGCTTTCAACATCTAGGATGAGGGGTGGTTCACATACCATACATGTACATAGATAATAAGAATACTAACATAGTTTATAAGTGAAATATTACTAACAAATATGAGTCCATGAACTTGAAATATAAATAATTATTATTATTATTATATTAAGCGAGGTTGTACTCTGGTGCCACAGCCCAGTCCAAACAACCCCTCCTTCGATGTGGTGCATTATCATAACATGATTGTTACAATCACAACTCATACATATAATAATAATAATAAATAAAATTAAATATGCTCTTAAATATGGCCTTGTGGACTCTGAAGTACCGTACTACCAGTACCAGCCTCTTCCAGTTCCCGAAAGTGGTCATATCACGCTCTACTGGGATCGATCTATTATCACGGACAGGACTATTGTAGCCAATAAACCTGATATCGTGATAATAGATCGATCGATGCGTCGTGTAATGCTAGTTGATGTCACCATTCCGCATGATGAGAACCTTGTAAAGGCCGAAAAAGAAAAATTATCTAAATATTTGGACCTGGCCCATGAGGTTACCGCCATGTGGAATGTTGATTCAACTATCATTATTCCAATGGTCGTTTCAGTCAACGGCCTTATAGCGAAGAGCTTCGATAAACACCTTGAGAAGCTCTCGCTAGGCAGTTGGGTGAAGGGCCTGATACAGAAGGCAGTAATGTTGGACACGGCGCGCATTGTGAGGAGGTTCCTCTCTTTGGAGCCCTGACCACCGGTAGCTTGGGTCGTAGACCTTGCTGTCGGTGGAGCACATTTTTTTTTTATACAATATATATAAGAATATTTGTATTTTATATTTTTATATATATTTTATAAGAAATTATACTTAATAAATATATACATAATAATAATAATACACTTTATTGCACATAAAATATTATGACAAGAAACAAGATGTAACATAGTTATGTTGGTACAGTAAGGCGGCCTTATCGCTTAAAGCGATTTCTTCCAGGCAACCTTTAGGTAGAGGACAGAGATGTTAAAAATAAAATGGAAATGGGTAAGGTGCAACAATGAATAAAATAACATAAAAATGAAAAAATGAAAAGAAATAATATGAAACAAAAAGAACCTATTATACATTACGCATATGAATGACGAAATAAATAAAGGAAAGGAGAAACGAAAGAGATACGAGCAAAGGTAAAAAATTAAAAGGGAACTTGCTAAAGGTGTTGGGTCTTGTTAGGTCTTGTTAGTGCTTTAAGATCCCGTTTAAATATTTCCCGGGACTTAGCACGCCCTATAGAATCAGGTAAGGAGTTCCAAAGACGAATACATATTATACAACAAAGTCCCCCGTGGCGTCTTTCGAACGCAATAAACTCAATAACTACCGAATGGATTTTTTTAAACAGTTTTCACCAATGGACGGAGTGATTGAAGAGAAAGGTTTATGTGTATAATTCACCCGTGCGAAGCTGGGGCGGGTCGCTAGTACAATATAAAAGATAAGATTACTTTACCAACGCTGCAATATCATTGTAGATAAAAATATAACATCATAATTTCTGTTTATCAAGACTTTTTGGATTTTCTGTTTATCAGTTTGTGAATCAGGATATAAATAAAATAATATATATTACATATCCTTTAACTACAGTCTGGAGTCATAAACTTTTTTAGAAAAAATAAAATAACTCCATCATTCCCGCCTATTAAAAAAAAGTGACAAAGCCATGGGCGGCGCTCGTAGCGCTGTGCGACCGCGGTGTTCTTACCGATCACCAAGGTTAAGCAGCGTTCGACTCGGTCGGCCTGAGATGGGTGACCGTTTGTGGCATTTTCATATTCGAGCGTCTCCGTGCTTCGGAAGGCACGTTAAGCCGTTGGTCCCGGTTACCAGTAAATGTGGCAGTCGTTAAGCCGAGTTGGAAGCCTTAAAGGCGGCTTGATAAATTCCAACAGCAGGTGGCCGCAAACCTGCCTCCACCAATCCGCACTGGGTCCGCATGGTGGAGTATGACCCAATCCGCACTGGGTCCGCGTGGTAGAGTATGACCCAATCCATACTGGGTCCGCGTGGTGGAGTATGACCCAATCCACACTGGGTCCGCGTGGTGGAGTATGACCCAATCCACACTGGGTCCGCATGGTGGAGTATGACCCAATCCACACTGGGTCCGCGTGGTGGAGTATGACCCAATCCACACTGGGTCCGCGTGGTGGAGTATGACCCAATCCGCACTGGGTCCGCGTGGTGGAGTATGACCCAATCTCTCTCACCTCGATTTGCGAGAGAAGGCGTTTTCCCAGCAGTGGGCAGTATAGGCTGATATTATTTTAAGCCATGGGTACTGCACTCGAAATGTCGGGAACTTATAAACCTCAATTAATTTTTGTCCAATGCTAATAGATATCCTACTAATATCATAAATTTGAAAGGTTTGTATGTCTATTACTCAATCATGCAAAAACGCCTAAGCAACATTTTTTATCCCAGAATAATGTTAGGTTCCCGTCTTAAGTCAACATTATTTGATTTGACAAAGATTTTTTAGAAGATAAAAATGCTTGGATAGATGCTATTCCAGCGCCACTTGAGTCATGACAACCCATTCAACTGTTGGTAGTTAACATTCCCTCTCTTCCTTCTATTAATTTAACACAATGTGTACTTTTTATTGTAAATGAGGGAACCATGTAGCCATTCTCATAAATAGTATTATTCGCTCTTTTAACTTAGACTCACCTGATGACCAACCTACATTGTTCTCCCATACCCCACAACAGAATGTAGATGAAAAAGTTTGTAATTTCTTATTTTAAAAGAGTAACCGTGGAGTTTCTTGCCCTTCTTCTCCACAGGAATGACATTCCGAAGTGGCGGTAGAGTCTTTGTTACTTTTCTGACGATTCATAAATACTGTAATGGTTTACATGAATAAAAAATATTCTGATTCTGATTCATGACCGAATTTGCAAGCTGAAACTAGTGTACAAATAATTTGATTCTCTTTCACTTGAAATTGTGAGAGAAGAACTTTAAGTACATTTTCCTCCTGTCAACTCCGCTTGTGAGAGAAGGCCAGCAGTGGGACCGTATAGGCAGATTAATTAAAAACTAGCTTCCCACCCCTGCGTAGCCCACTTTGTACTAATGAAGAAAGTACCATTCTGTTAATATATTTGAAGATCTCCCTACTATCTTCTCACTCACCAACTCGCTTTTTATATTGAGATTTTTTAAACCACATATTTCACTTTTCCATACAGTTTTTCAAACATTTTCTTTCATACAAACCTTGTCCTGACAATTACAAACACAACAAAAAAGGTATTAGCCAAATAGAAGTAACCGTTCTGCAGTGATGCACTAATATACATTCAGCAATTGATTTTTATTTATATAGATACTAGTACACTTCATTTTCAAAGTGGTTAACAGCTTTGAAAATGAAGTTATTACAAAATAGAGCCTATCTCTTTTTTTAGGATGCAAGCAATCTCCTTGCTAAATTTTATTACAATTTGTTTGGCTGATTCGACATGAAAATATAATAGACAAGTGTTAATTTCAAAATGTAATATGTACCTATTAGCTTTTTATTTTTTCCATTTGTAATTTAATGAATAATGATCATGGTATACCAAGGATCCACAGCTTATTGCGTATTCGCATAAATTAACGCCATGTTATAAGTAGTTGATTTAATTCATGGTGAAGATTACAAAATAAGCAGGTACCTTATTATAATTAATGAATTCCAAATATGTCCCAGTTAATATTTCGTAATACTAATACTAATAACTAATATTAGCCCTGTTAAGAAACTGTCCCACTGTTGGGCACGGGCCTCCTCTCAAACTGAGAGGGTTTAGGCCATAGTCCACCACGCTGGCCTAGTGCGGGTTGGCGAACTTCACACACCTTCAAGAAACTTTTAGGCATGCAGGTTTCCTCACGATGTTTTCCTTCACCGTTAAAGCAAGTGATAATTAATTTTTAATACGCACATG
Organism: Phalera bucephala; assembly: GCA_905147815.2. NCBI lineage: Eukaryota > Metazoa > Arthropoda > Insecta > Lepidoptera > Notodontidae > Phalera > Phalera bucephala. Next base: position 9,540,460 of record LR990637.1, on the reverse strand, counting down.
CTTTCGAAAAGACAGAGGTGCGTGCCTGGGTTTGAACCCGAGACCTTTGACTTTGCAGTCCAACGGTCTAACCACTAGGCTATCACTGCTCATTAATATCGTAATATAATTATCGTAATATAATTATAAAACTTGTTTACTTACCAGAAAAACAAGCTTTACATCGCTCACCTCAGGCACACGCACAAATATAATATAGGATTACGTAAAATTAATATTTTAACAAAACAATTCTTTTATCATTAAAAATATCAGTTTAAAAATTCATTCACAACTATATTTACGAACTGTTAACCACAAAAAACAGTCAGACAACACTCTAATTCGATGTTTACAACCAACACACGCGAAAACTTGCTTATAATATCGATTTTAAATTGTGTGAAAAATTATGAATTTATAATACTGTATTCTCCGCGCTACGGTGGTTTCGTTGGCCGTTTTAAATTTGTAGAAAGTTTATTTTAGGCCGTGCATTCAGTCACATGATGTTAATTGTGTAGTTAAACAACCATAAATTGAATAAAAGTAGATTGCGGCGCACCACAAGGTGGCGAAATAATGTTTTATACGACCTACTTTCAATGGTAGTGACTTTGACAGTTAGTTTACGGTGATGTCAGCGGATGAAATAAAAGCTACTATTTAGTACACAGCTGTGAATCAGCTGTTTCAGTTTTCGCTGACTTGAAATAAAATTTCACGTATTTTTATGATTACCATCTTTGAATTGTACGAATTGGATAATAATGGGCACATATGTATGAATGATCACGAGTCTACACATTAAGCATGTTTTTACACATGCTCCTCATTGGTATCGTGCACTACATACACATGAGGTAGGTACGTACAGGGCCGCCAATGCCAATCCCCCGAATTCCCAAAAATCTAAGTCAAATCCCTAAATTTGAGGAGAACAACATTCCGAGAACATGATTGCCGTCAAATTCCCCACAAAATTAGTTTGTTTCAGGGTATTTTTTCAGGTGTCTTTTTTTATAAGTTAAGCGGTAATTTTAATTATATCGAATTAAATTTTTAAATCAACGTATAACGGTAATATTAAATAAATTTCATTTAAACAAACGAATAACTAAATTTCATTTTAACTTATCTGAAGGGCAAGTCAAGAGTCACCGTAACCGGCAAGCGTGTATGAGACGAACCAGAAGAAGCCAGAGAGGTATGTAAGGAAAGAACCTGTAGAAACTCTGTACTCTCTGTGTACCCCGCAAGGTATCTGGCGTGATGATATAAATAGATATAATAGATAATGGTCAAAACAGGAAATTAGAAAATAAATGGAAAAGGTTATCAGTCAAATTTATGGAAGAAATATAAACACAACCCGAGTTCTTCTTGTCACATGTCACCTAATATGCGAGAAAAGCTTTAAAAGAGCCATGTGTTAATTACTCTGTATAGGTCCTTGTTTGAGTAAAATAAAAATAAGTAGAAACATTTTACGAAATCTCTTAGCCATATAGCATAAAACAAGATTCAATTGAATCTCTTCCATTTGTTTAGACTGATCCCGCGTGCCAAATCCTCATCTTGAATTTAGGAGGTGGCATCCAGATCGCACCTAGTAAGTTCCCAGGACATAATATAGTTAGAGAAAAGAAACAAGTTATGAAAATTGAATTTTTTTTTAATTTATTCCTAATATGTAAAAATCTCCGCATTTCCCCACATAATGCCAATCCTCACTAAATCCCCAATTGACTTGGAATTCCCCCACAAATTGGCAATGTTGGATACGTATACCTATTACCCGAACCCGTAGGTTTCAGAAACACGTGAAACAGGTCAAAAACCGTGCACAGATCATAATAATACAAATCCATAATGACCGAAACCTTTTAGGAATACTCCTACTTTTTAGGTTGCTGCTGAACATACCACTGTATTCACACTAGCAAACCATGAGAGTATAGATAGCAAGCAAAAATATTTGAAATAAACCGAATTTCTTAGTTCTCTTAGTTTTAACCCTTAGACTCGGAGTTGGCTCACCAGATATTTTTGGCGTGCGATTTTTTTTTGCAAAAAAATGATAGTTAAAAAACTGTAGCGAGTTTTCACTTGAAATAAAAAGTAAACGACTCTATGATATTGACGTGTTTTATTGACGTACAATTTTAAAAAGTTTGTACCCTAGCACTATTTACATTATTAGCTCAAACATAAACACCCGGATGATCTCAAAAAAATACCCTGTTTTCACGTAAACAAATATTTTTAGGAAAATTTTCATAACACTTAGACAAATGGTTTATTGCACTTTCTAGTCGTAAATAACTAATAAATAAGCATGTATATCTATTTTTAGGTCATCTAAACAAATAAACATCTAAAAATACCTCGTAAGCTACCAAAAAACTTGCCTGGATTTCTTGTTTTGATGGGCCGAAATCTAGGCAAAAGTTTTTACAATAATATAAGAATCAGAATCAGAATATTTTTTATTCATGTAAACCATTACAGTATTTATGAATCGTCAGAAAAGTAACAAAGACTCTACCGCCACTTCGGAATTCATTCCTGCGGAGAAGAAGGGCAAGAAACTCCACGGTTACTCTTTTAAAATAAGAAATTACAAACTTTTTCATCTACATTCTGTTGTGGGGTATGGGAGGACAATGTAGGTTGGTCATCGGGCGAGTCTAAGTTAAAAAAGCGAATAATACTATTTATGAGAATGGCTACATGGTTCCCTCATTTACAAAAAAAAGTACATATTGAGTTAAATTAATAGAAGGAAGAGAGAAAATGTTAACTAACAACAGTTGAATAGGTTGTCATGACTCAAGTGGAGCTGGAATAGCATCTATTCAAGCATTTTTATCTTTTAAATAATCTTCTATTGAATAATAAGCTTGCTTACAAAGTGTTCGTTTTACACAAGCTTTGAACTTATTTTCACTAAGTTTAGTGACGTCAATGGGAATTTTGTTATAAAATCTAACACAGTGCCCCATGAAAGACGTGTGAATTTTTGACAGACGAAACTGCTGTTGGTCTAATTTATTTCTATGTCGTGTGTTATAGCAATGCCTGTCACCTAGCTGATTAAAAAGATCTAAATTTTTTCTAGTATACATAATGTTTTCATAAATATATTGACATGGGACCGTCATGATATTAGCTACTTTGAACAGTTCTCTTAAAGAGTCGCGACTACTCAAGTTATAGATGGCCCTAATAGCTCTTTTTTGCAAGATAAAAACAGACGCAATGTCCGCTGCCCTACCCCACAATAATATACCGTAAGACATGACACTATGAAAGTAGCTAAAATAGACTATCCTCGCGGTGTCCACATCAGTTAGTTGTCTGATCTTCCTTACGGCATAGGCAGCGGAGCTAAGCCTTTTACCTAAATTCTCAATATGAGGACCCCATTGTAACTTGGAGTCAAGCGTAATCCCTAAAAAAGATGTATCATTGATGAAATCAAGTTTCTCATTGTTCAGTCAAAGAAAACCTTATACATTTAGTTTTCTTGTTATTGAGCACTAAATTGCTGGATGTAAACCAGTTATGTAGTTGAAGAATAGCGCAATTTACTTCGTCAAAGTTATTAACATGTCTACCTACTTTAAAAATCAAAGAGGTATCGTCAGCAAATAACACTATCTTCGCTCGATTTTTAATTACTTCAGGTAGATCATTTATGTAAACTAAGAATAGGAACGGACCCAGTATCGATCCCTGTGGAACGCCCATTTTAACTAAAGAGCCTAGAGATTTAGTTTGATTTATTTGAACACACTGTTGTATGTCCTCTAGGTAAGATTTTAAAAGACCATGGATTCCATAGTGCTCCAATTTAAGCAGCAGTGTTTCATGTTTCACACAATCAAATGCTTTGGAAAGGTCACAAAAAATACCAATGGCGTCCTTTGAGTTCTCCCAGGCATCGAAGATATGCTTTATTAGAGTTCAGTTCACTGGCATCAGTAGTACAACGCCCTTTTGTAAAGCCAAATTGCTGATCGTGCAGGATGTTGTTTGCGTTAAAATTATCTAGCATTTGCATGAGCATTATCTTTTCGAACACTTTACTGAGCACTGGCAAGACAGACATTGGCCTTTAGTTGTTGGCATCTTTACTATCGCCGGATTTGAACAGTGGTATTACCTTACTAAATTTCATTAAATTCGGGAAGACTCCTTGATCTACGCACATATTAAAAATAACAGCTAAGTGTGGCGCGATTGTATGTATAATGGATTTACACACTTTTACCGACATTCCCCATAAGTCTTCAGTTACTTTTAATTTTAAATCATTAAAGACTTTGATAACAAACCGGGGATTAGTGTACTCAAACCCGAACTCCACCGGACAAACAGTAATGTTGCTTTTAACAAAAGAAATTGCAAGGGAAGAAGAGCAATTTAAGGATTTTGTTGTCTCTACTAGAATATTAGTGAAAAAAAATTCGAATTCTTGAGCTACGTCACTATCCTGAATGAGCCCACACGCATTCTCTAGAGTAAAGTCCACACTGCGGTGCTTAGACCTCCCAGTTTCACTATTAACAATTTTCCAGGTGGCCTTAATTTTGTCATCTGCAGATTTAATTCTTTTACTTATATGTAGCGCTTTTGCTGCCTTACATACTCTTTTAAACGTTTTAGAATAATTTGCAACATACCTTGCAAAACTTTCACTATTCGTTTGGGATTTTAGGTCATATAATTCATATAGCTTTTCCCTACTTCTATGAATTCCAGCGGTGGCCCAATCACAGAAGGTGAACTTGGGTTTGATATTTTTCATTTTAATGGGAAAGCTACTAGTAAATTGTACCTGTATAATTGAAAAACGATCAGCATACAGTTTATGAGGTTCGTTTGCGTTACTCATGTAAATATCTAATTTATTACTCAAAGCTGTATTAAATGTATGCAATGTTGCAGGTGTTATATTTCTAGCTTTAACTTTAATACTTCTCAATGGCGTAATATTAGTGAAAGTGACTGTTTGCCCAGTGTGATCAGATTGTAGATAACTAACTACTGCTTGATCTATATAATCGCAATTACAAAAAATAAAGGTTTCCGACTTAATTTTTAGCAAAAATAGAAAGAATACATCCTATTCTACTATTATAGACATAAATAGACACAAATAAATGTTTATTTTACGTAATCAAACCTAAACTGAGACAAGGGTGACTTACCGAAGATAAGGTTACTCTTTTCGTTAAGAATCTCAAACAAACACTTTTTATCACTTAAACTTTTCACGAGCTTGTACCATTTTATACACAAAACTATTACTAGCAAGTTCCTTTAAGAATTCTAACAAGATTCTAAATTCAATTGGAATCACGAATTTGTTTATTTATACGCGCGACACTTGAGACGCTCATAGCGGGAACGCGCGTCTGATGTTTACGTTATCCCATCACGTAATCACAAACACAGACTACCGACTGTTATACATCAACAGAACGTAAATTTTATCCTCTACATTTCGTAAGAACATTGTATATGGCTATAATTTAGTGTTGGCCCACAATAAATCGAAAACACCATCGACTACCTCAATGTATGAAATCATACGTTCCCGAGTCTAAGGGTTAAGCCAAATAATATGAACAAATAGGTTGTTTAGTGTTTTATATAAGAAAAAACTCCTAAGAATACAATATTTTCTACATTTGCAACATCAAGCATAAATGTCAATATTTTTCCGTATCACGCAGATAGACACTAGGGAAAACACTCAAGGATTTTTTTTATACACGTCTAACATTAATTTTTTAGGCCAAATAATTAAACGCACACTTTTTTAGGGATTTCATTTAGTTTATACTTAAATATTTAATTTAATTTAGTCTTCTACGGCAAAAAATATTATTGTTTGCTATGTAAACAATTATGCTCTTTTGACTTATGTACTTGGACCTCGTACTGAACCGTCTTGCTTGACATATCAAAAAAAAAACATCTTTATCCTGCTGATTGCATGATTCATTCTTGTCTATTTTCCTAATTAACGACTAGAACATCACCAATTAGTATCTATTTATCAAATGAAATAACATTTCAATCTAAAATGGCGACGCCGGATGATGTGCGAGCGTTATTCGAGGCGAAACTGAAGGAATCTCCGACGCCTCCGGATTTTCACCCTATGGATTTAGAACGGACAAAAGACGAAAAATACCTGAAGAGAGTGCTTTTACACAGCGAGAAAGATGCGAAGCAAGCTGCGGACATGCTTTGGGACATACTAACGTGGCGAAAATCTGTTAGAGCAAGTGATATCAACGAAACAAACATCAGATTAGACTACATCAAGGACGGTGTGTTTTTCCCTCGCGGTAGAGACATTGACGGCTGTCTCCTCCTAATTTTCAAAGCAAAAATGCACATAAAAGGTCAAAGAGACTATGAAGAGCTGAAGAAGATAATGATATACTGGTTTGATAGAATAGAAAGAGAGGAAAACGGTAAGAAAATAACAATGTTTTTTGATATGGATGGCAGTGGATTGGGAAATATGGATATGGAGTTAATTAAGTACTTGATAACGCTATTCAAAGTGTATTATCCGTATTTCTTGAACTATATTATTATATATCAAATGCCCTGGGTCCTGTCAGCAGCTTTTAAAGTCGTCAAAACATTATTACCAGCGAGAGCAGTTGAAAAGATGAAGTTTGTTAGTAAGGATACGTTGAAGGATGTCGTTACACCAGAACAGGCATTAACAGCTTGGGGTGGTAACGATAATTACGTATTTGAGTTTGTTCCGGAAAACAAATTGAATTCGGAACATACTCCTAAGAAAGTAACGTTTGCGGAACAAGGAGACAGTCAACACTCACCTGGAGAGATGCTGCATCTCGTTCCAAACGATATAATCCTGTTTAAAACAGAAAACGATGAAATATCGGGACAATTCACGATAACTAACATGGACGAAGGTCCTATATCGTTTAAAATTCGTACAACAGCCCCGGAAAAGTTTAGAGTGAGACCGAGCTCTGGTACTCTATCTAGTGGAGTCTCCCAAACAGTTTTAATAGTCGTACAACCAGGAATACAATTACGTACTGTTACAAAAGACAGATTTCTAGTAATGTCAATACAGATACCGAAAACGGATTTAACACAGAAAGAACTAACCGAAATCTGGCAGAATTCTACTGGAAGCAAAACAGATGAGTACCGTCTCAAATGCCAGTTCCCCGACAAAGATATACCCAAAAATGGCAATATTATTGACACCAAAACACCCGAAAAAACAGATTCCGTTGTAAATTCTTTGAGCAACTTGGAAATGAATTATGAATATTTACGTAAAGATCTACAGAAGCTGAAAATGATGCAGTTCTTAACTTTGGCGATGACCATTCTAGTTTCGGTGTTATGTTATTTAATTTACACCGGTATGGATGAGAATGGAAAGTATTGTGAGAGAATGTAGCCTCTAGATTTAGTGGTCATAAGCGCCACAGTTCACGCCGATACCGTTATGATTGGTTCTCTAGTTATGATGTTTTTTGTCAATGTATTTATGTATATTTTGTATAGCAAGATAGTTTTAAAATTCAATATTATGTTTATTAAATAAGGGGCATAACTGCCCACTACCTACTAATATAAAAGTGAAAGTTTGTATGCTTGGACTAGTTTCTGCCTACGACTTCGCCCGCGTTAACTTTAGACAGAAACCTAACGTTTTCGGGATAAAAAGTATACTATATACTAATCCAGGTAATAAATACTGTGTGCCAAATTTTATCCAAATCTATTCAGCTGGTTTTGTGTAATTGGACGGATGATTTAGCACAGTGGTAAAGAGCTTAAACCGCTCCGCTCACTGTGTGTGTGTGAGTGATGTACGCTGTTGGCCGGAGGCCTTTAGCTTCACCGGACTTAAGTCCGCTCACTGTGTCTAGTAGTCGCGGGTTCGATTCCCGCACAGGACAAATCTTTGTGTGATCCACAATTATTTGTTCCGGTCTGGGTATTTGTGTATGTGAATTTTCATGTTTGTAAACGCACCCATGACACAGGAATAAATCCTAGAGTGGGACCAAGTTTATTTAAAAATAAAGATAAAATTTAGTAACAAACTTAACATACAAACTTTCATATTTATAAGACACATACACAGCTTATATAGCTATCTCTTTCTCACGGCAAAGTAAGGTTATATTAAGTGATTATATTAAGTGTATTTAGCTGCACAAATGCGTAGTTTTATAATGTTACAAAATGAACTATATATCTTAAAAACCTCATACATGTCTTCTTCGAAGGGGTGAGTAGAGGTGCGTATAGGATGCTCATACTTCGCCAGGGCACTTTTGGTCCTAGTCAGACCGGGGCGCAACTTTCTCAATTCTGTCGGCACTAGTCTTTAAAAAATTGTTTAAAATTACATATTGTATATTTAAAATTATATCGACCTGCCGCCATGTTCTTAGGATTAATTATGAATGGAGATTTTTTCAGTATTTTTCGTTATATCACATTCCAAATTGCATTTATGATACATATTAGTTTAAAAGCAGGTCATATTTAAAAGTATATAAAAGTGATTCTAAATAGAAAGTTCAAAACTTATTATTAAGAAGCAAATGCGAAGAGGAGAGAGGCTTAAGCTAATAAGTCTTTTGAATTCCACCAAAACTCCCCTCCTATCAGCCGCTACCGCCGTCTGCGGCATGTTCTCACCGACCCTCCCGATGCCCTTACATTTCTTCTTTCGGATACAGATACCGCACACAGGATCAGACACCGACCTCGCCGGCGAGGTCGAAGAATCCCTTGCCCGCCAGCCGGTGCAGAGCACCACGGCGAGACACCTAGTATACGCCCTCCCCCATAGCGACTTCCCAAGCCGAGGCCGTTCCTCCTTGAGGCGCCCTTGAGCTAGAGGGCAACCCTTTGCCCTTCTAGCTAGAGCGTAGTGGTTGCACGGTCGCCCGGTGAAGCTGTAAAGGCCCCGCGGCCAACAGCATAGATCATTCACACACACACACACACACACACACACACACACACACAAAATCTTCCGTTAATTATGTTAATTTAAAAGTCATTTTTCATTATCGGTGTCTTGTTAGATTGGATAATTATAGTTACCTATAGAAATTATAATCTTATCTGGATACATGGCCTAAATTATAATAGAGATAAAGTATTAATTATGTAAATATTTCATAATTGGACATAGATAAGCAAGAATGTGTCAACCATTAAAATTATTTTATTGAAAATTGTATTTTATTCATATCGGTGTAAGGTTCCAATTCGAATGTGAGTTTGTATGTGGTTGTAATATTCTTGCTTATTTAAGACCTATTTGCTTATATTTATTTGAAGGTGTAAAAGAGAAATGCAGAAATTGAAATAGGGAGCTGGTACTCTTCAACCATTTAGAGTAAAAAATGCGACAAGGATCTTTTGACACTTGGATGACATTCAGTCAGCCAGATGACAGTCAGGGCGGTTGGTGTGAAATTATGTTTAATATTTACTTAAGCACATCTCCCATACCTCATGGATGCAATCAATACAAAAAGAATGTTAAAACTCTCATTTCCAGAAAGATTAACCGTGGAGTTTTTGCCCTTTTTCTCCACAGGAATGACTTTCCGAACGGGTAGTAGAGTCTTTAAGTAATAAATAATTCGACGAGGGACGAATTAACGCAGTGGTTAAAAGCTTAAGCCGCTCCCCGCACTGTGTCTTGTAGTCGCGGGACGATTCTCGCACGGGACAAATCTTTGTGTGATCCACAATTATTTGTTCCGTTCTGGGTATTCGTGTATGTGGAGTTTCATGTTTGTAAACGCACCCATGATATAGGAATAAATCCTGTGAGTTTTTAAAAAGAAAATGAAAAAAACGATTTTTTTCTTTTTGACTATCCATAAGTGCCTTTTGGTCTACATGAATAAAAAACTTTTGATTTTGATTAGATTACCATAAAATTTTCCGATTTCCAGAGAAATATATCAACAGGTGGGTCTGCAAGGTGTAACTAACTCGAAAGAGTTGGCGCACTTACTCAACCAACTTAATCAAGCTGCACTATGCCACTACCACTCAGGAACAAAATAAAAAAAAATGCATTTAAAACATTTCTTCTAAGTAATCAAAAAAAAAAAAATTGGGTAAATTCTATAGCAAACGGCAACTCTTCGATTGTGATTTTGGCCACGTGCCAAAAGATCCTTGTCGCTCCATACTATCCTGTACTGTAATATGTACAATAGTCTTAGTACTGCAATCTGGTCAGTTATTTATGGAGAATATTTTATTAGAGATTGTTTAGTTCAGTGATCACTTGTTTTGTAAATTTGAACGTGTTCATTTACTTTTGGTCATCATACACATGTCATAACTCATGGAAGAAATAATCATCTAAGGCCCAGTGGCCGAGACGTTTTTTAATTCTAAAGAATCTGAAGCAGAATATCTTTTATTCATGTCAACCAGGGATTCCCAAACTATTTTGGGCAAGAGACCCCTTTTCCAAAATGAACTGATACCTCAGATCCCCAAAGCCAAATTACTTTAAAAATCCTATCTCTAATTTTTTTCCTATTAATACAAAATACTTACCAATTTAAAAACTTTGCGGTTGGTTAAGTAAGTAAAGTACAACAATGATACTTCCTACTAAAATATTAGTCATTCTTATAACAAGTCGGTACATGTAACACAACTTTTACAGTATCATGAAAGTTTCATATAAGAACTTGTGTTAATTAACAGAGGTCGATTTTTAAACCCTGTCGACCCCCAAAATCAGTTTTCGTTTATGTCGACTTCTGGGAAACTGTCTATGGACCCCAAGGGAATTACTTTGGGAATCTCTGATGTAAACCATTACAGTATTTATGAATCGTCAGAAAAGATCCTACCTCCACTTCGGAATGTCATTCTTGTGGAGAAGAAGGGCAAGAAACTCCACGGTTACTCTATTGAAATAGTATTTTTACAATTTTTCCATCTACATTTTGTTGTGGGGTATGGGAAAACAAGATGATAAATGATACATGACATATTATTCGCTAATCTACCACTAAATACAATAATTATAAATTTTGAATTAAAATTATGAATTCATCAGTGATAATGTCGCTTTTTCACCATGACCAAATAATGAAAAAATAGACCGTGTCTTATCTGAAGGGCAAGTCAAGAGTCTCCGTAACCGGCGAGCGTGTATGAGACGAACTATGAGGGTGGTCGAAGTCAGAAGAGAACCTGTTGGAACTGTGTACTCTGCTGACCCCGCAAGGGATCTGGTGTATTGATATAGAATTAATGTAATATAGTAATTAAGTGGTGTATCTAATGAAGTATATTGGTAATTATTCGGTGGAGATTAAATTGCAACCTACATATCGAGGGTGAAAGGTTTTATTTAAAAGTAGCTGTTACCCCCGACTTCGCCTGCGTGGAATTTACTATTAAACTTTTTCTAAAATAAAAAGTAACCTACGTTACTTCTGCCAGTGAAAGTCTCGTCAAAATCGGTCCAGTCGTTTCGGAGATCATCCGGTACAAACAAACAGAAAGACAAAAAATTAAACAAAAATTGTTTTGTTGCTCTTAGTACCATATGTACTTTTATATGTATTTAGTAAAAAGCTGTTATTTTGACATTACAGACACTTATTTTATGTGTTAGTATAGATGAACTTTTATTTTAGAAAAAGCGTTTTTTGAATTTTTTTTTAAACCGTTGCCCCACACTAGGATTTATTCCTGTGTGTGGGTGCGTTTACAAACATAAAAATTCACATACACAAATACCCAGACCGGAACAAATAAGTGTGGATCACACAAAGATTTGTCCCGTGCGGCAATCGAGCCCGCGACTATTAGACACAGTAAGCGGAGTGGCTTAAGCTCTTAACCACTGCGCTAAATCGTCCGTCAAATAAAACTATTTTACGGATTTTATCGCGGTTTATTTTTGATCCCTTCCGTGACCATGGTGCTGCAAAGCACTCGAAACGTCGGGAACTAAAAATCAAAAACAAACCGCGAATAAATCCGTAAAATAGTTTTATTTCATGTGTAATATTCGCGTAAATCTAAGAACTCGGAAAGAGTTTTTTGTTAAATATCACGCGGGCGAGATGGCGGGCCACAGGTAGTAGATAATAATCTTTGGTTCTAGGGTTGTTTAAATAGTATCAGTGCACATGTAAGCATATTTTTGAAATAAAACTCCGCGTGAAACGTATAAACGTGTCCCGTTGCAGTAAACGTCTGGCACGAAGTGAACTAGAGTGTATGCACCATAGCTTTAGCTCCAAAAAAAAATGTTGAGGTGTCTGTCTTTCTTAATACCTAAATAACTTAGGCCTGGGACACGAAGTCAGCGGGAGCGGGGCGGTGGCGGCGGCGGCGCGGGGAGCGGCGCGTTTCAATGCATACATTATATGCATATGGCACTGGCCTCGAAGGCAGAGGCGCGGGGAGCGGGCGCCGAGCGGAGTACGAGCGGTGCGTGCCAATCTAGCGGTGCCCGCGCGTCTGCATTGACGTTGTGTTGAGTTGTAGTATTCTTTTTCGCTTTATAACGACCGAAGTTTCAAAATGCCCGCCGACGGGTTAGAGAGATGATAGAACACCAATATGGAACAGCAAAGACGGTCTAATTTCGGTACTAATTTCTCGTAACACAACACTACGCCGCTCTGGCGTCGTGCGGTCTGCCCGCTGGCTTCGAGACCGGGTACAGCGTTGCTGCGCCGCTCCCCGTACCACCGCCGCCGCCGCCCCGCTCCCGCTGACTTCGTGACCGAGGCCTTAAGGATTTAATTGTCAATTAGCCGTGGACTAAAAACGGTAAACGATAAATCGTGTCGTGTCGTACAATGAAAAAATGCCCTAACTCTATTGCGTTATTATGTAATATAGTATTTTTCATGAAGAATGGGCACAGTGACAGCTGTAAGTGTCAAAAATAATTATACTTTATTCATTGGCAATAAGAGGCATGAACCCGTTTCTATACTCATGGATTTATGCCTAAATACTATTAAATTAAATATTAATTTCGTTTAGCACTTAGTACTGTTACTACCAATCTTATGTGAAAAATACTACAGAGAAGCTATGTCAAACAAAAGATGGCGGTCAACTTGATGACCGCGCGATTAGCGGGGATGTTTGTGTTGTCATAGATAATAAAATCTAATATTTCTGGAGTTTTAACAGCATCTCAAGGCACATGAAGGCATATTTTTGAAATAAAATTTAGCACTCGAACGTGACATGTTGCAAACACCTCGAAAAGAGAACTAGAGTGTATGCACTCTAATTTATACAAAAAAAAATAGTTGAGATGTCTTGTACGTAGTTCTTAATAACTCGAGGAATTTTATATGTATCAATGTTTCTATACATTAATTGTCAATTTCTGTGGTGACCTGGACGATAAGCCGTGTCGTGTCGTTCAATGAAAAACGCACCTTGGTTATTTTTAATTGTATTGTAGAATTTATTGTTTAAACGGTGTTATTTATATGTTGTATTTAAACATTTTGTTTTCAAACGCTTTAAATATTATATCAAATAATAGAAAGGTTTGTTATTGTAAAAAATAAATGTACATTGAAAATGTTACTGTTTTCTCTTAATATCGTCACGTGAACAGAGAAAGGGTGGCGCATACATCTCTCACCTGCGATTTGCAGACGACATCGTCATCATGGCTGAAACGTTGCAAGACCTACAACAGATGCTGGACAGCCTTGCTAATTCGCCTCAGCGAATCGGTCTCCGGATGAACTTAGATAAAACTAAAGTTATGATCAACAAGCATGTTGACCTGGGACCGATCGCCGTAAACAGAGCCTCCCTCGAAGTTGTTTCTGAGTGTGTATACCTAGGGCAGTTGCTCCAATTAGGTTAAAACAACTTCGACAAGGAAGTTAAGAGACGGATACAGCTGGGCTGGGCAGCATTTGGAAAACTCCGTCGAGTCTTCTTATCGCCCATACCCCAATGCCTAAAAACGAAAGTTTTTAATCAGTGCGTCCTACCTGTAATGAATACGGAGCCGAAACGTGGCCACTCACTGTGCGGCTTGTCCATCAGTTCAAGGTCGCTCAGCGAGCTATGGAAAGAGCTATGTTCGGAGTTTCTCTTAGGGATCGAATCCGGAACGAAGTTATTCGTCAGAGAACCAAGGTTACCGACATAGCTCAGCGAATTAGCAAGCTGAAGTGGCAGTGGGCAGCTCACATATGCCGCAGAACCGATGGCCGTTGGAGCAGACTGGTTTTTGAGTGGAGACCGCGTGTCGGCAAACGTAGTGTAGGGCGCCCTGTAGCTAGGCGGGGCGACAATATTCGTAAGGCAGCGGGCAGGGATTGGAGAAGGAGAGCTGAAGATCGAGCTCAGTGGCGTGCCATGGGAGAGGCCTACGTCCAGCAGTGGACTGACACGGGCTGATGATGAACAGAGAAAGGGTGGATAGTGGATTGTAACTGTTTAGGCCGTTTTTGCACGCTAGAACTTGCAAACGCGTCATCTATGGCATCATGTGCGAACCGTGATATTGTATTGGCTCCACGGGATGGCGCTAGCTCGCCTAGTGACCCGATCGCTGAATCAATTTCGAGAACGAAACGAAATCAGTCGCAAAAGGGCTGTTGCAAGATCTACTGCCGACCGAGTGCATAGCTTCGGTTACAACGGTCACCGCATTTTGAATTTATCCACGTCTCGTGAGACCTTCTTATCCCGCTTAAACGCTTATGCTGTGAGCGAGTGCTTCGTTTTTCGTGCTGTCTGCAAAGCCACCGCCCACTTGGATTGCGTGGAGCCGGGGACTTGACTGACCGGTAACTGCATATGCTTTGATTGCCGTTTGTTGGTTTATGTGTGTGTACGACCTTCCTCTCTGGCATCTTCCATTGTAAGAACCTTTTTATTTCCTTTCGCATCGCATACTCTTCAGCTATTTCTACGCTACTCGCATCCCCGCACGCCGCATCCCATTACAGTTCATCCGCATCGCTCATATTTCCACACGCAGTCGTCATAGTCTGGTCTCATTCGAGCCGGACTTACTAGCGATTTTCACCCTTCCACACCAAGTTTAGGTCCTTCATTCCCCATCACCAGTAACATTGTTTATTTTGTTCAATGTTTTTGGTCGGTTGTTAGCGCCACTTGTCGGTAAGTAGTCGCAACTTTTATAGTGATTTAAGTTGGAAGCCTTAAAGGTACGGCAAAACCAACACCTTCGGCCGCAGCCTTGGTAGCGTCCCCGGCGGCAATCAGTATCTACGATTGCGCGTGCAGACGCGGTCCAAATAGAGCGCGCAGAACATAGGACGCGTTGGTGTGAATTTCCATACAAATATTACTGCAGGAGCTGATCGCCACGGGGCACGCCACCGCAGTCGTGGCTGAACGCGTTGGTTTAGCTGTATTTTAACGGCTTGCAGAGTTCCACCAGGTTTTCACAAACCTCCCCCTGCAACAACATCTGCAGGGGGGGAATTCGGGGTCGCGGACGCAAGGGGCGGGGGCCCTGACCGTCCTTCACAAGCAACCCCGAGGAGGACGGCGGCGTGGTGTGGCCCACGTCGCTCCGATGGCGGGCTCGTCAAAGCGTGACACAAGAAGGGCACCAGTGCGTTCCATACGGAGATCCCGGAGCCCCTCCAAAGTGCTGATGTCGGCCACCCTGGAACCCTGGGGTTTTTAGTCGGTAGGAATCCGACACGTCCCGCGAGCTTCCCCCGAGGCTCGTGGAAGTCCTACGCAGGACAAACCTGCTTCACCGCACCGCACTGGCTTCGCGTGGAGTATGGCCTTAGAAATAATAAAACAAGTAAGACTAAAAAGTCTATGCTTGCAGTGGCTATTTGGTGCGGGTCTTTTCCTTCTCTCTAATATGGTCGAGGGAGGTGATGGCTGCTCCAGTAGACGTACTCGTAAACTTGCTACTTGTGGAGACTGCTCTACCCAGAATCCTCTAGCTTTTTATGTATGGAATGTTGTGCGAGGCACAAGGGGGTTTCAGGTCTGGAAGAGGATGTTCGGATCAAGTCTTCTCACTCCGCAACATCGTAGAGAAGCATCTGGCAGTGGGGCGGAAGGTTTTCTGCGGTTTTGTAGATCTGAAGAAGGCATTTGACAGAGTTGTGCGAAAGAGACTTTGGGACATTTTGCCAGATTATGGTATAGATGGCACTCTGATGCGAGCCGTCCAGTCCACTTATGTGGACTGCAAGGCATGCGTACGGGTGGGTGGTAACAGGTCACCCTGGTTTGACGTTAAAATCGGCGTCAAGCAGGGTTGCGTGTTGTCCGCTAGACTGTTTATAATATATCTGGACAAAAGTCTTCAAAGACTGAAAGCGATGAATGAAGGTGTACAAATGGGTGACTTAGTGGTAAACCATCTACTTTATGCAGATGACGCGGTTTTAATAGCGCCAACAGCCACTGATCTGCAAACACTAGTCACAATTATGAAAGACGACTGCATGATCAATGGCTTACACTTGAATGTGAAGAAAACCAAGATTATGGTTTTTGAAAGGGAAGAAACCAGAACGAATGTAAGGATTGTGGTTGGTAACGATGTGCTGGAGCAAGTGAATGAGTTTGTATATCTTGGATGCGCCTTCAGTAAGGATGGGAAATACACCGCTGACATAGAGAGAAGAGTGAGTGCAGGGAACAGAGTGAATGGTGCGATGGGAAAGCTACTCGGGAGCCGGCACTTAAGCCATAAGGCGCAGCTGGCCATACATAACGGAGTTCTTGTCCCAACGCTGTTATATGGTAGCGAGAGCTGGGTATGTAAGAAGGAGAATGAAAGTAGGATAAATGCGGTAGAAATGCGAGCTCTGCGGAAGATGTGCAGAGTGAAGCTGACCGACCGCATTAGCAACAGCATAGTAAGACAGCGAGTAGGTATGAAAGATAGTATCGGTGTAAAGATGAGAAAGGGCATGCTCCGTTGGTTCGGGCATATAGAAAGAATGCCAGAGGAAAGAATGACAAAACAGATATACAATGTGAAAGTGGAAGGATGCAGGTACCGGGGAAGACCTAGACTATCTTACCACGACCGAATAAACCGAGTCTTATCTGATGGAAAAGTCAAGAGTCTCCGTAACCGGCGAGCGTGTATGAGACGAACTATGAGAGTCGAGGAAGCCAGAGAGGTATGTAAGGAAAGAACCTGTTGGAACTCTGTACTCTCTGCATACCTCGCAAGGGATCTGGCGTGAGGTTATAGATAGATAGATAGAGGTGATGGCTGCTCCAGTAGACGTACTCGTAAACTTGCTGCTTGTGGAGACTGCTCTACCCAGAATCCTCTAGCTTTTTATTATAAAATATATTTAAAAATAGTCAGTCGTAAGGCCTAACACTGGAGCTGCACCGCATTCATGATTTTGTATAATATAAAAATGTATGTATCTATACAAAAAAATGAATAGAAAATTAGACAAAAATCTCCCCGGATCTTCTCATTGGAGCCGGCGTTTCGATACGGTACTAGATTATTAAGTAAAAAAAATATGTAAATATGACACTTGTAAACACCCCCGCAGGGTTTTGAGTTATGAAAAAGCGTACTATTTTGTTCAAAACCTCGGTGGCGGCTTTGCTATACATGCACAGTTTGAAATAAATAGACACAGACTCTCATACACTCACATTATAGCTGTAAAAATTATTTTCCGGTGAATTGTATTAACATATTAGTATATTTACAAGATTTGAAACTTTCATACCAAGTTTAGTCACTACATTAGTCCACGCAATCCTAAAACTTTTGCCCCGATCTCGGTCTAGAACTTATTCGCGCTCCTAAAAAGTCGAGAACCCGATATTTCGCGAACGCGTCCAATCATTCGAACCCTAATCGTAGCTGCTACCGACTACGAACCTAACTATCCTCCTATCAGCCGCTACCGCCGTCCGCGGTATGTTTTATCTACTCTCCCGATGCTCTTACTTCCCTTCTTTCGGATACAGATACCGCACACAGAATCAGACATCGACCTCGCCGGCGAGGTCTATGATCAAAAATCCCTTGCCCGCCTGCCGGTGCAGAATACCATGGCGAGACACCTAGTATACGCCCTCCCCCATAGTGACTGCCAAAGCTCGTTGATGTACCCTTGAGCGAGTTGCCACTTGCCCTTCTAACTCGAGCGTAGTGGCTGCACGCTCGCCCTTTTGTCCTGTGAAGTTATAAAGGCCTCGCGGTCAACAGTATAGATCCTTCACACTCCACATAACGTAAAAGTTTTGTGATAATTATTTCCCACATGTGTGGCGACAAGACCAAGAGGATATATGACAAACATTTTCTGAATATTTTTTTTGGGGTCTGGGCTTGGTCATGCTTGCTAAAAAGTCTGTGCTTGCGGTGGCTATATTATGAAGAGATCCTTCTTCTAATATGGTAGGAGGCGACATTATACACAAGATCTTATTAAAAAAAATACTCATCAGACCCTGATTTCCTTGTATTTATAACCTTTTCATATCTTAATATCATTGAAGTCATAGGATACTAAATTTCGAATCAATCAGATCAGTAGAAGTTGCTCGCCTTCTTCAACGACTAGAAGAGCTGATGATCTCCAAAAGGCTGAACAGATTTTTTTGAATCATAGCAAAGAACACTCTAATCTAATCGAACTCACACATCTAATTATCTTGCAAACAAAAAAAAACTAACTTTAATAGGTTAATCCGTTAAGGAGCTTCGATGCCACAGACAGGCACACTGATACACGCGTTAAGCGTCGGGGGTTTAAAACCCAATTTACAGATTGCCCACTTCCGCGTGAAGTGAAGGAAGGTTAGTCGTATAAACGCTCCACTTACGCTTTCCTTCCCTTCCCACTCTATCACTGCCCGGCGCTCCCTTCGTTGGCGGTTTTTTGAGCGAGAGTTAAAAGATTGACCAGCCACGTCCACTCAGTGAAAGAAATCAGGCTTAGAAAGCTTTTTGGAATCTATCTATCTATATCATCACGCCAGATCCCTTGCGGGGTAGGCAGAGAGTACAGAGTTCCAACAGGTTCTTTCCTTACATACCTCTCTGGCTTCCTCCACTCTCATAGTTCGTCTCATACACGCTCGCCGGTTACGGAGACTCTTGACTTGTCCCTCAGATACAACTCGGTCTATTTAGTCATGGTAAGATAGTCTAGGTCTTCCCTTTCCTTCCACTTTCGTATTGTATATCTGTTTTGACATTCTTCAGACATTCTTTCTATATCTTTTTGGAATAATAGGGAAAACAATAATTTTGGAGATAAAAATAAAAATGTGCATGCATCAGAAAAACCTTGGAAAAGCTATTTAAAAAAAAAAAATATGCGTCTCGGGATGCCTGACAGAAGTGATAACTTAAACTCAAAATCAAAATCAAAAGTTTTTTATTCATGTAGACCAAAAGGCACTTATGAATAGTCAAAAACAGAAAATTATTATTACTTAAGACTCTACCACCCGTTCGGAAAGTCATTCCTGTGGAGAAGAAGGGCAAGAAACTCCACGGTTACTCTTTTTTAAAAATGAGGTTTACAATTCTTTTTGTATACATTGCATTTATGGAGTATGGGAGAACAATGCAGAACGAGCTAAATAGATGTGCTTAAGTATAGATTAATCATAAGTGTACTTAGATTCATGATATTGGTCAGTGTCTACATAGTCCTCTCATTTACAAAATAGAGATTAGAGATAGACTAGCGCTATGGGTTAGAGTGAGAGAGGAAGAGCATGCCTACCGCTGCCGTATGCGTGAGAGAAAGGGAAGAGCGCTGTGGGTTAGAGTGAGAGAGGAAGAGCATGCCTACCGCTGCCGTATGCGTGAGAGAAAGGGAAGAGCGCTGTGGGTTAGAGTGAGAGAGGAAGAGCATGCCTACCGCTGCCGTATGCGTGAGAGAAAGAGAAGAGCGCTGTGGGTTAGAGTGAGAGAGGAAGAGCATGCCTACCGCTGCCGTATGCGTGAGAGAAAGGGAAGAGCGCTGTGGGTTAGAGTGAGAGAGGAAGAGCATGCCTACCGCTGCCGTATGCGTGAGAGAAAGGGAAGAGCGCAATTGGTTAGAGTGAGAGAGGAACAGCATGCCTACTGCTGCCGTATGCGTGAGAGAAAGGGAAGAGCGCTGTGGGTTAGAATGAGAGAGGAAGAGCATGCCTACCGCTGCCGTATGCGTGAGAGAAAGGGAAGAGCGCTATTGGTTAGAGTGAGAGAGGAACAGCATGCCTACTGCTGCCGTATGCGTGAGAGAAAGGGAAGAGCGCTGTGGGTTAGAGTGAGAGAGGAAGAGCATGCCTACCGCTGCCGTATGCGTGAGAGAAAGGGAAGAGCGCTGTGGGTTAGAGTGAGAGAGGAAGAGCATGCCTACCGCTGCCGTATGCGTGAGAGAAAGGGAAGAGTGCTGTGGGTTAGAGTGAGAGAGGAAGAGCCTGCCTGCCGCTGCCGAATGCGTGAGAGAAAGGGAAGAGTGCTGTGGGTTAGAGTGAGAGAGGAAGAGCATGCCTACCGCTGCCGTATGCGTGAGAGAAAGGGAAGAGCGCTGTGGGTTAGAGTGAGAGAGGAAGAGCATGCCTACCGCTGCCGTATGCGTGAGAGAAAGGGAAGAGTGCTGTGGGCTAGAGTGAGAGAGGAAGAGCATGCCTACCGCTGCCGTATGCGTGAGAGAAAGGGAAGAGTGCTGTGGGCTAGAGTGAGAGAGGAAGAGCCTGCCTGCCGCTGCCGAATGCGTGAGAGAAAGGGAAGAGTGCTGTGGGTTAGAGTGAGAGAGGAAGAGCATGCCTGCCGCTGCCGAATGCGTGAGAGAAAGGGAAGAGTGCTGTGGGTTAGAGTGAGAGAGGAAGAGCCTGCCTGCCGCTGCCGAATGCGTGAGAGAAAGGGAAGAGTGCTGTGGGTTAGAGTGAGAGAGGAAGAGCATGCCTACCGCTGCCGTATGCGTGAGAGAAAGGGAAGAGTGCTGTGGGCTAGAGTGAGAGAGGAAGAGCATGCCTACCGCTGCCGTATGCGTGAGAGAAAGGGAAGAGTGCTGTGGGCTAGAGTGAGAGAGGAAGAGCCTGCCTGCCGCTGCCGAATGCGTGAGAGAAAGGGAAGAGTGCTGTGGGTTAGAGTGAGAGAGGAAGAGCATGCCTGCCGCTGCCGAATGCGTGAGAGAAAGGGAAGAGTGCTGTGGGTTAGAGTGAGAGAGGAAGAGCCTGCCTGCCGCTGCCGAATGCGTGAGAGAAAGGGAAGAGTGCTGTGGGTTAGAGTGAGAGAGGAAGAGCATGCCTACCGCTGCCGTATGCGTGAGAGAAAGGGAAGAGCGCTGTGGGTTAGAGTGAGAGAGGAAGAGCATGCCTACCGCTGCCGTATGCGTGAGAGAAAGGGAAGAGTGCTGTGGGCTAGAGTGAGAGAGGAAGAGCCTGCCTACCGCTGCCGTATGCGTAAGAGAAAGGGAAGAGCGCTGTGGGTTAGAGTGAGAGGAAGAGCATGCCTACCGCTGCCTTATGCGTGGGAGAAAGAGAAGCCAGACAGACTGGCGCCGTTACGCGTTACGTTACGAAGCGGTTTACCCTCCCATAAGAAGTTATCACTTCAAAAACCCTTAGGCATATTTTTATGTAAACAATGTAATGTCGGGGAAAAGAAAATCTAATGTAGGTGTGTGAATGATCTACGCTGTTGGCCGCGGGGCCTTTACAGCTACACCGGGTAAGATCTAATGTAGGGAGTTTTTAAAAACATAAGAGAAACACAGAGCGTTGCTTGAAGTACGAAGAGAGTGTGTGAATAGTCGACGCTGCCGCATTCATTGCTTTAGGCAGAAAATAGTGACAATAGCAATGTATAAACAGGATATAACAAGGTAGGTACCTTGACTGCCTCGTTGGTCTAGTGGCAAAGCGTATTGCTTGGTTATCCCGAGGTCCGGGGTTCAAATCCTATGTTGGACAAATGAAGATTTTCTAACGAAAACTTCCCAGTATGAGTCCGGAGTCGGGAACTGTGCCCGGTTTATGGCAACAGGCTCGCCCCGTATTACATGGGACCTAACATCGTCGGCGAAAAGTGTACTTAGTACGTCTCTGCCACCCCCGCTTGGGGAATATAGGCGTGGCGGTGTTTAGGTATATGAAATTAAAATGTCAAAATGCATAAAAATAATAAATGTATTTATTTTTTAACAAAAACCACAGATGACACAACACTGCCAACTTTCCCGCCAAATCTGAACTGTGGTGTTGGTATCACGTGTTTCAATTTCATTTTCTCCGAAAAATGCTTTATTAATTCCTCTTCGGTCCAATTGCATGATGTTATTATGAATAATCCTGAAAAAAGATAAGTGGAGTATGATCTAATCTATCTATCTATATCATCACGCCAGCTCCCTCGTGGGGTAGGCAGAGAGTACAGAGTTCCAACAGGTTCTTTCCTTACATACCTCTCTGGCTTCGTCCACTCTCATCTTATCTATTTCACCTCGATTTGTCAGCGGACGAATCCAGAACGAATGCAAGGATTGTGGTTGGTAACGATGTGCTGGAGCAAGTGAATGAGTTTGTATAGCTTGGATGCGCATTCAGTTAGGATGGGAAGTATTTCCCATAGCTGTATTTCCCCGCTGACATAGAGAGAAGAGTGAGTGCAGGGAACAGAGTGAATGGTGCGATGGGAAAGCTACTTGGGAGCCGGCACTTAAGCTAAAAGGCGCAGCTGGCGATACATAACGGAGTGCTTGTCCCAACGCTGTTATATGGCAGCGAGAGATGGGTATGTAAAGAGAATGGAAGTACGATAAATGCGATAGAAATGCGAGCTCTGCGGAAGATGTGCGGAGTGAAGCTGACCGACCGTATTCGCAACAGCGTAGTAAGAAAGCGAGTAGGTATGACAGATAGTATCGGTGTAAAGATAAGAAAGGGTATTCTTTGTTGGTTCGGGCATATAGAAAGAATGTCAGAAGTAAAAATGACAAAACAGATATACAATGCGAAAGTGGAAGGATGTAGGTACGGGGCAAAACCTAGACTATCTTACCATGACCAAATAGACCGGGTCTTATCTGAAGGACAAGTCAAGAGTCTCCGTAACCGGCGAGCGTGTATGAGACGAACTATGAGAGTGGAGGAAGCCAGAGAGGTATGTAAGGAAAGAGCCTGTTGGAACTCTGTACTCTGTGCCTACCCCGTAAGGGATCTGGCGTGACGATATAGATTTGTCAGTGAAGGCCTTTGCCCAGTAGTGGGCCAGTGCAGTCATACAAGGAAATTTTGGCCCGCGGCCAAAAACGTAACTAACGCTGTCATCAAGTGAAATGTCACTCCATGACAGTCGCAGAGTTTCCGTTAGCTATGACATTTACCCAAGTTCGTTTTTTATTCAGTAACCGTGTAAACCCACCCGTTGAAATATTTCACACACACACACCGTCACGCCTATATTTCCCAGTGGGGGTGGCAGAGGTGTACTGAGTACACCCATGTTTCGCCGACGATGTTAGGTCCCATGTAATAGGGGGCGAGCCTATTGCCATATACCGGGCACAATTCCAGACTCCGGAATCATACTGGGAAGTTTTCGTTAGAAAAACTACATTTGTCCGACCTAGGATTTGAACCCAGGACCTCGTGATCACAAAGCCATGCGCTTTGCCACCCCCTCCTATCAGCCGCTACCGCCGTCCGCGGCATGTTCTCACCGACCCTCCCGATGCCCTTACATCCCTTCTTGCGGATACCGCACACAGGATCAGACACCGACCTCGCCGGCGAGCTCGAAGAATCCCTTGCCCGCCGGCCGGTGCAGAGCACCACGGCGAGACACCTAGTATACGCCCTCCCCCATAGCGACTGCCCAAGCCGAGGCCGTTCCTCCTTGAGGCGCCCTTGAGCTAGTTGCCCCCCTGCCCTTCTGGCTTGAGCGCCACGCTCTTGTCCATAGCAGCTGTAGAGACCCCGCGGCCAACAGCGTAGATCATTCACACACACACACAGTAAATTATTATATTTATATTATATACATACCATTTTCATCCAGCATTTTAGCAACCTGCTCTATATATTTCTCTCTATGTTCCTTTGGATTCTCCGGGTTTAGACCTATCGCATCATAAGTCCCTTTGTCGTGTATAACACCAAACTTGCCTAGTTCTGACGCACTGTCCCTAGTTATATCAAATATCTGTAAAAAAGTGTTCATATATATCTATATACACTTTATATAACAAATTGGGGAGGGGTCCCCATGTCTGTCTGAATTAGAGATGGGTCGTATTAGGTAAATTAGGTACTAAGTACACCTGTTCCTAGTCTGCATAAATACCTAATCCAAATACCTATTCCACCTAATCTCAATGATCTCATACACATACCGTTCCTTAGTGATCTCAATCCGCCTATTCTATATCAAATCCTGATATCGAATTATTGATATTTGAATTAATTGAATGTTAAATTGTTTTGTTAGTTAAGAACGGGTATAGTCATAATAACTCTTTTAAGAAAATGGAAGTTTCAAAATGGAATCAAATTTTTTTTTTGTTTAGATTAGATAGTTCTGCACGAAATTGGTTGAATAAATAAACTAATACTTGTTTCCTATTTTATCATTTAATGATATATTAGTGATGAATTGGTACCTTCCCTTCATACTTTTTACAGGCTTAGGACTGTTAACTTACGAATGTATAAAGTTTTGAGTCTTGCGATATTAAATATTCCGCAAAAGTGTAGCGTTCGCAAGATGGCGTATTTAAAAGATTTCAATTCATTATATTTACATTTGTTTTATATCAATACGCGTTGTATAGCGCTGTCTCGCTCCCTCCACCCTTACACGTAAGCGGGATAGCAAAGCGATAAGCATATGAGTGAGTGAGATAGCGCGGGAACAGGTGTGAGTGAGCGCGCTAAACGGCTAAACATTAGTTTTGATTGAATATGAATATTAGGTGGATTAGGTATTGTCAGAATTGGATTAGGTGGCGCCTATTCTCGTAAAATACCTGTTCTTTGGATCTGTTCTAATAAATAGGACTCACCTCTAGTCTGAATGCGATAAACTCAATAACTACCGAAAGGATTTTCATACGGTTTTCACCATATGACAAGAGGAAGTGTATGTGTTTTATTCACCGGTGCCAAGCCGGGGCGGGTCGGTAGTACAGTAAATTCAAATAAATAAATCGGCCCCAACACTTGATTTTTTAGCAAGACTTACCTGATATTTTATATGTGGAAACTCCGCTTGGGAGACCTTCTCGGCCAATGTGATCGCTTCCTCACAGTAATCAATGCCAAGGAGATTAGTGAAGCCCTCTCTAGCCAACTCTGTGAGAGTGTAACCGTTACCACAACCTGAAATAAATTCATTCATAATTGTAGAAATTTATTAACAAAACAACCTGTTGGTTGTATTCTCTGCCAACCCCGCAAGGGATCTGGAGTTATATACAAGGTGTAACGTAATAAACGCAAGACCTGAAAGTAATTTGTCCTAAATCAATAAAAGAATTGATTCCAACTATTTTTAATTATTATTATTTTATTATTAAAGATTTCAAATGCATATCCAAAACGTATTATTCAATTCGCACACATATATACATATTTCATTGTTAAAAATTTTAAAATGTTGTATTGCACGTTTTCGTATGGAATTTATGAAGCAATTATGTAATTGGTGGGTGTGTGTGAGTGATGTTGGTCGCGAGGCCTTTACAGCTTCACCGGACTTAAGGGCGAGCGTGCAACCACTACGCTCGAGCCAGATGGGCAAGGGGCGACATACTCGAGGGCGCATTGAAGAGGCGCCCTCGGTTGGGGCAGTCGCTGTGGGGGGAATTCTAAGTGCACCGGTCAACCGCCGGCTATGGGACGGGGATCTACGACTACGTCGTCGTCGCCCGTATTCTGAGCGGAAAGAATGGATGACAAAGCATCGGGGGGATCGGAGAGAACATGTCGCGGCCGGCGGTGGCGGCAGGGGTGGGGGGGGGGGGGGGATCGTAATCGGCGGCGGCTACGATTAACGGATTCGTCTGAGGGCCTTATAGATAGGTAAATCTAAAACGCAAATCAAGAGTCTCCCATCCAGCGAGTGTATATGAGATAAACTATGATAGTGGAGGAAGCCAGAGTCATTAAGTATAGAAACTGTTAGAACTCTGTCTCTGCTAGCACACAAGGGAGCTGGGCTAATGATATACAGATAGTAAAATTACACTATCTCAAGACTATCTAAGAACTTTTAAACTTAATGGTTAATTATGAGAAGCATGACAGTGGAGGAAGT
Source organism: Phalera bucephala (assembly GCA_905147815.2). Lineage (NCBI taxonomy): Eukaryota > Metazoa > Arthropoda > Insecta > Lepidoptera > Notodontidae > Phalera > Phalera bucephala. The sequence goes on along the minus strand of LR990637.1, from coordinate 9,514,152 downwards.
GTGAGAGGACTGTGAGGTAAGAACCTGTTGGACTGTTGGGATATTATCTGCCTACCTCTCAGGGTATCTGGCATAATGATATAGATCAGGGATTCCTAAAGTGGACCCCAAGGGGTTAATATCGGGCGTTGATGAGGTCTTAAAATTGACCCCTATTAATTACCATTGATTTGTTTTAATAATTATTAATTACACTGAAATTGATGTCTATTTACACTGAAATTGATGTCTATTTATACGTACAATATTCAAGCTGAATTAACATTACACAGTTTAAGCGAACTTATAACCATAAAACTAAAGGAAAATAACATGTGTATAATAACGGAAATCCAAACAACAATTCAAACAGAAATAAATAAAGCTATCTTAAAATTAAGGAAAGACATAGAGAAAGATACCAAGGCCCTTTTTCAAGAAAACGACAGAAGAAAGATTGATATAGAAAAACTTAATACCCAGATAGAACAACTAAAAGACGAAACCGAAGCACTGAAACGAGAAATAACAGCAATAAAAGATATAACACCCTCTGGAGCCCAATATATAGTTGAGAATAAATCAAAGATCGTAGTCCTTTATGGACTTACAGAAATCTACAGAGAAACCGAGCCAGATCTACATGGTAGAATTAGGTCAATATTTAATGACATCTTACATGTGGACCTACTGGGCTATATAGAAGACACCCATAGGATCGGAAAATATAACAAACACAATACCCGACCATTAGTTATCGAATTATTAAGCAAAAAAATGACAAAATACATAATCCAAAATAGCAACTATTTTCGTGGTACAAGACTACATATCTCAGAATTTTTAAATAAAGAGGCACAAAGAGAAAGAAAAGTTATGCACGACAAAATGATTCAAGCTCGAAAAAATGGACACCATGCTATAATCCGAAATAACGTATTACTTATAGAAGGTAAACCCGTAAACAATAAAGACGATATAAAAAGTAACAGTCAAAACGAACTAGTTAATGAAAAAAATAATAGCGACGGCAGAAGAGAAACCTATAACACATATATAACAAAAGACAAGCAAGAGGACCATACATTTCGAAACAGACCAACACTTTAGCATACTTTTCCAAAACATACAAAGTCTATATAACAAACAATACTTAATGGAAGCATTCGTAAACCAATACCAGAAACACCAAGCAATCTGTATCACCGAAACCTGGCTATCACGTGAAAAATTAAATATGATCCATTTTAGCAACTACAAAGTTGCAGCATCTTATTGTCGTAAAAACCGTGGAGGCGGCGGCGTGTGTATCTTACTGGAACAACACGTTGACTATGTGGAATGTTATGATGTTACGAAATTGTCAATCGAATACGTCTTAGAACTTTGTGCTATTGACTTGTATAAAGATAACATACTAGTAGTAACAATGTACTGGAATAGAAGAGAGGAAGAAGTATTCTATAGTCAACTTAATAAAATATTAACCTACATAAATAAAAAATACTCCAAACGATACATAATAATCGGTGGTGATTTTAATATTGATATTTTGCATAATAACGTGAAAAGTAGCAATTTCCTAAATCTTATGCATGAACATAAATTCACACAACATATTAAACGCCCAACACACATTACACAAACTGCGTCAACATGTTTAGATCTCATTTTTACAAACTTTAAAAATAAAGATTTGCATACATATGTAGAAGAGCTAGGTTTCTCAGATCATTGTGGTACTATTCTAGAACTGAAAGATCTACAACAACAAAAACAAAAGACTTGGTATACAAACAAACGCTTATATAGTAAAAATAATATAGACCATTGTATATTTGCATTAAAATTGGTTAATTGGGAAGACATTTTAATATATAATAACATAAACCAGAATTATAAAGCATTTAGCGACACTTTGACTGAGATACTTGACAGAACCATACCAAAACGTAGAATTAAACTAAAGATAGACTATAAAAAATATTGGTTGACAACAGGTATAAAGACCTCATGCAAAAATAAAAGACTACTAAAAATCCTAACCCTAAAATCGAACAGTCCTATTCTTAAAAAATATTATAGGAGATATGAAAAAATATTAAAACATTCAGTCATTACCGCTAAAAAATTACAATATATATATAAAATAAAAACATCACAAAATAAAATTAAAACAATGTGGCACATAATAAATGAACGCACAAACAAAATTACAAGAACAGAGAAATCAAACATTCATCTATGTATAGACCAAAATTTAATTACACACCCAAAAAACGTAGTAAACGAATTCAACTCATTTTTTGCATCAATAGGTCAAGGAAACCTAACGTCAGGTGGAGGGGAGCCGCGCGGACTGCCCGTGTGCCATCCTACAGAAAATACATTTTTTCTTACACCAGTAAACTATTCTGAAATACGCAACATAATGAAAAGTCTGAAAAACAAAAATAGCTATGGAATAGATGAAATACCACCCTCCCTAATCAGACAATCCGCGGATGAGCTATCTAAACCTATCTGCATATTAATAAACCAATCCTTCGAAGAAGGTTGCTTTCCCGATTTATTAAAAAAAGCGATCATTAAACCTCTTTATAAAAAAGGCCCGAAAACGGACCCTAACAACTATCGCCCTATCGCACTTTTGCCTACAGTCTCAAAATTATTCGAAAAAGCTATGTGTAATAGGGTTTATAATTTTTGTGACAAATACAATATATTCGACGAAAATCAACACGGTTTTCGTAAAGATCGGTCAACGACTTTGGCAGTGTACAAGTATATGCAAGAAGTTATCAACCTAATAAATAATAGAAAATATGCTATAGGAATACTATTAGATATGACGAAAGCTTACGATAGAGTTAAATTTAACATCTTATTGAACAAACTTTATGGGATAGGCATACGCGGTGTGGCACACAAATGGTTTGCATCATACTTACAGAATAGGGAGCAATATGTAGACATAGATTATTACAATCACGATCGAAACGAAATCCAAAATGTAAGATCTAATAGAAAAATTATAAACACATCAATACCACAGGGAAGCGTAATTGGATGTCTATTGTTTCTAATATATATTAATGATCTTCCAAAAATCATGCAAGAACCATGTGTGCTCTTTGCTGATGACATATCCCTGCTAACCTCATGCGAAAACCCTTCAAACATAAATAATCAGCTCCACCGCATCTTAAATAAAATAAATAACTGGATGTATGCACATAATTTAGAAATAAATTATAAAAAAACCAAGCTTATGACTTTCTATCCCTATCAAAAATCACCATTACTGGTGAAATTTTCATTTAATAATACAAATATAGAAACAGTGGATGCATTCACTCTATTAGGACTTACCATCGACACACATATAAACTGGAAAGCACACGTACAAAATATAACAACAAAAATTTCAAAATTCATTTATGCGTTACGCGAAATCAAAACAACGACAGACTTACAAACCGCATTATCAACCTATTACGCCTATGCATATGCTTGGCTCAGCTATGGAATTATAATGTGGGGAAACAGTACAAATGCAACTACACTTTTTATTCTACAAAAGAAGCTAATACGCATCCTTGGTAATATCAAACAAACCGATAGTTGCAAACCTCTGTTCCAAAAACATAAAATATTAACATTACCGTGTATTTACATATTTGAAATATGCAAATTTGTCAGGAAGCATAGCACTTTTTTCACAACACGAGCAGACACATACAAAAACCGATCCTTGAGACATGGAAACAGACTGGTTCAACCCGCTTCTCGGATAACACTGCACTCAAATAGCCCATACGTGATGTCTATAAAGATATACAATAAACTACCCGACCCAATAAAAATTGAACCTAACTTTAGTAAATTTATGAATAAAACAAAAGAATTACTAATCACAAAAGCATTTTACACAGTTGACGAATATATGAATGACAATGAAATGCTCATCGCAAATAAATTCACTACCTATAACACCAGAATATTTTAAATTGCGTGTGACGTAGACTAAACTATATTAACAATATTAATATAATAATAAATATAATTTACGCTGGCAAAAAAGATAATATATTAGACATTTTATAATAATAATAATAGACATTTATAATAATAACAATAGATATTTATAACAATAATAATATACATAATAAAAATAGATATTTATAATAATAATAATAATAGACAACAATAATAATAATAATAGGCATTTATAATAATAATAATAGATATTTATAATAATAGTAATAGACATTAATAATAATAATAATAGATATTTATAATCATAATAATAATATACATTTATAATAATAATAATATATCTATAAAAAAACTAATATAAATGACATAATATATCTATTAAAAAATCTATCACTACTGACTTCCTACCAACAATAACAGTTCGTAGCTAAGTATTTCAATAAAAAAATTTAATAATATTTATTACTTTCAAACTAAAATTCCTACTAGTCTTCCTCTCTCCTAAACACTTTGCTGTGCCCGACAGGGTCCATGATTGTTACCTAGCTTTTAAGCTGATCAATGTTACCATCCAATCAAAATTGTGGAACGCAAAATAAAATATGAATATGAAAATATCATCATCATCATCATCTCAGCCCATACTTGTCCACTGTTGAACATAGGCCTCCCCAATCGCTTTCCAGCGTAACCGGTCCGATGCCACCTGCATCCAACGACTTCCTGCGATTTTCACAAGATCGTCGGTCCATCTGGCAGGCGGTCGTCCCACGCTGCGCTTGCCAATACGTGGTCTCCACTCTAGAATCTTTCTGCCCCAACGCCCGTCCGATCTACGCGCTATGTGGCCCGCCCATTGCCACTTCAGCTTGCTAATCTTAACGGCTATGTCGGTGACCTTGGTTCTTCTACGAATCTCCTCATTCCTGATTCGATCGCGTAGAGAAACGCCGAGCATAGCTCTCTCCATAGCTCGCTGAGCAACTCTGAGCTTTTTTATGAGACCTATAGTAAGAGACCACGTCTCTGATCCATATATCATCACTGGTAACACACATTGACTGAAAACTTTAGTCTTAAGGCACTGAGGTATTTTGGATGAGAAGATGTTGCGCAGTTTCCCGAACGCTGCCCAGCCGAGTTGGATTCGTCGATTGACCTCTCTCTCAAAGTTGGACCTACCTAACCGGACTACCTGTCCCAGGTAAATGTATTCGTCGACAACTTCAAGAGTAGAGTTCCCAACGGTGAGTGCGGTGGGTACGACATGGACGTTAGACATTATTTTGGTTTTGTCCATGTTCATTTTAAGACCCACTTGTTGAGATACTCTGTTGAGGTCACCGAGCATTCGTCCTAGATCTTCCAGCGACTCCGCCACGACCACAATGTCGTCGGCAAATCGAAGGTGAGTGATGTATTCGCCATTGATGTTGATGCCAAGTCCTTGCCATTCCAAGAGCTTGAAGGCGTCCTCTAAGGTGGCCGTAAACAGTTTCGGAGAAATGACGTCTCCCTGTCTTACTCCTCTTTTTATGGGGATTGCCTTCGTGCACTGCCCCTGTACTCGGACTGACATGGTGGCGTTATTATACAAGCACTTCAACACTTCGATGTACCGATAGTCAATGCGGCATCGCTGGAGAGATCTAAGAACCGCCCAAGTCTCGATCGAATCGAAGGCTTTCTCATAGTCCACAAACGCCAAGCATAGTGGCCGATTATACTCCTCGGTCTTCTGTATAATCTGCCGCAGCGTATGTATGTGGTCTATGGTACTAAAGCCTTTCCGGAAACCGGCTTGTTCGGGAGGCTGGAAGTCATCAAACCTGCGTTCGAGACGATTCGTAATGACTCTCGAAAACAACTTATAAACATGGTTCAGCAGTGTGATGGGCCTATAATTCTTCAGTAAAGTGTTATCACCTTTCTTGAAAAACAGTACCACCACACCCCTGTTCCATGCTTCTGGCGTTTTCTCTTCGAGCAAGACGGAATTAAACAGCCTCTGAAGGACTTTAAGTACTGGCGTTCCGCCCGCTTTCAGAAGCTCTACGGTAATTCCGTCTTCGCCCGGCGCTTTGTTATTTTTGAGTTGTTTGAGAGCCATCCTAATCTCGTACAGGCTGATGTCCGGGATATCTTCAGTGTAGTGTCGGGTTAGCTTGGCTCTTGGGTCTTTTACCAAGTCAACAACAGGTTCAGCTACTGAGGTATACAACTGCCCATAGAACCTCTCTATCTCCCTGAGCACCTCCGACCTATTCGACGTTACGTTTCCGTCCTCCATCTTCAGCTTTGTCAACTGGCTTTGCCCAATAGACGCGTCTCTTGCGAACACTTTAGAGCCCTTGTTCTGTGCTATGGTCTCCTCAATACGCCTTGTATTGAAGGACCGTAAGTCTTGTCGCAAGGACTTCAATATCTGTCCATTGAGCTGCCTATAGGACTTAGCATCATCGGAGGTTTGGAGCGTCATGGAACGTCGCTCAGCCATGAGGTTTCGGGTGTAGTTGGATAGTTTTTGAGGTCTATTTTTACGGTGGGGCTTAAAATACTTGGACCCGACCGTATGGACAGTCTCTACCAGCCTGTTGTTGATTTCGTCCACTGATGCGCTGCTGTCTAGCAATTCGAAGCGGTTTGCCAATTCGAGTTGAAAGTTCTCGGGGTTTTGGATATGTGCATTACAAGGTCGGAGCGTAGACTTCATCAGACGCGATCTTTCCATTTTGACATTAATATTTAATGTGCCTCTGACCATTCGGTGATCACTGCCGGTTTTTACCCTGTGGATCACGGAGACATCATTAAATATTTGTCGCTTGGTGCTCATTATGAAGTCTATTTCGTTTTTGGTGGAACCATCAGGGCTCATCCAGGTCCATTTCCTATGAGGCGGCTTCTGGAAGAAAGAGTTCATCATAAAGAGTCCCTCCTTCTCCAGGAATTCGGCCAGCCTCTGACCCCTGGGGTTGCGCTGCCCATATCCAAATTGCCCCACTCTCAACTCATCATCGCCCCGTTTACCCAGCCGCGCATTGAAGTCACCCATAACCACTGTAAAGTGTGTTTTGGAAGTATGTATGGCTCTACTAATGTCCTCATACATAACTTCGACATCATCATCTGAGTATGTCGAGGTCGGTGCGTAGACCTGTATGACCTTCAGCGAATATCTTTTGGATATTCTGAGTATCAGGTACGCTACCCTGCTCGACACACTAGTGATGGACACAACGTTGTCTATGAGTGACTTGTGGACGATAAATCCGACACCACCTTGGGACTGCTGTTCGCCCTCCCGGTAGTAAAACAAGTTGCCGGATTTTAAGGTTATCGTGTCCTCGCCCTCTCTTCGGACCTCCGATAAACCAACAATATTCCACCGCAACTTGTTTATCTCTTCTTCCAGCTCAACAAGCTTCTCATCTGTCCTCAAAGTGCGTGCGTTGTATGTCACCAGGGCCAATTTTCGTTTTTGGTGGTAGCCGAATCTCTATGAATGAATATGAAAATATGAATATGAATATTTATTTTGTTTAATTTTGCTGAGAAAGTTTACTCACTTAACCAACTGCAAAATTTTTAATTGGTAAGTATTTTGTATCAATAGGAATAAAACTACAGAGAGGATTTTTAAAATAATCTGGCCATGGGGGTCTGAGGTATCAGTTCATTTTGGAAAAGGGGTCTCTTGCCCAAAATAGTTTGGCAATCCCTGATATAGATAGACAAATAAGTCTTACCAATATCTATAACTGGAGTAGTCTTATCTACAACGCAGTCACATATCCAGTTGATAACTCTGCATGCACTGTCTTCACCAAACCAAACATCTCCTGGGTCACCATGCTCATCGAAATTCTCTATTTCTTTCGTGTAAGCTTTCTGCCAGTATAATTGCGTGCCAAGCTCGGACGGATCAAGTTCTGTATCATCCATTTTACTGGAAAAACGAAGATTAATAAACAGAGTCCCTTCGCCATGCGCCTCAGTAATTGAAAGACCCGTAGACAAACACACACACCCACACACTTGCGTTGTTCTAGAATAATAGCTGCATAACAAACATGTGAAGGATCTGGTGACCTGAAATACAGGTTGTACCTAGCTTGGGCTCCAGTCTCCTGCAATAATCTGTGTTATGTTTCTAGGCAATGTAATTAATACAATATTGTGGTGAGAAAATAAAGAATATTATTATTATTATTATAATGTCAGTGTATAACACACACATCTATATGGAAAGCACTTAAAAACAATAATTTGAATGAAAAATATATAAACATCATAAGAAATATATATTGTAAAACTAAGAGCAGAATACAATTAGAAAAGAATGGCGAAGAGTTTCCAATAGGTAAAGGGCAAGGATACCTACTATCACCAAAGCTATTCATAGCAGTTCTTGATGACATCTTCTAAAATATCCATTGGGCAAATAAAGGGCTGTGGATATCCAATAAACGTCTAACTCATTTAAGATTCGCTGATGATATAGTCCTTTTCAGCGTTAATGCCTCAGAACTGGAAGACATGCTTCGAACCCTAGACAGAGAAAGCCAAAGTGTAGGACTAAAAATGAATGCGAACAACACCAAAGTAATGTCTAACGGTCCACATTTCCCGATCAAAATAGAAGGGAAAGTAATTGAAATACATATACCTCGGAAAACTAGTATCTTTTAACACCAACAGGAACGAAAAGGAAGTAGACAGACGAATAAATATATCATGGAAAAAGTATTGGGCGCAAAAAGAGATTCTTAAAGTAAGCTATAGTTTGAAGCTTAAAAAAATAATAATGGATTCTTGCATCTTACTGTGCTCAACCTATGCAAGCCAGACATGGGCCTTCAACAATAAAATAAAAAGCAAGCTTCAGATGTCAGCATGCAATGGAAAGAAGCATCTTGAAACTTAGAAATATACAAAAAATAAAGAATATCAACATATGGAGAAAACCAAAACCTACAGATGCACTACAACATGCGCTGGGACTCAAGTAACTGGACTGGATGGACAATCTAAACCACAAAGTGGCTTGGCCCACTTGGAAAGAGACGCAAAGGATGGCCAAAGAAAAGATGGCCGACAACCTTATTAAAATAGCCGGAAGGGACTGGATAAGCGTCGCCCAGGATAGGAGAAAGTGGAATGGGATGGAGGAGGCTTATACCCTTGCAGGGACCATTCAGTACAAAGACTGAATGGGTGAAAAAAGGTACAATAATAATGTCGGTGTATACAATCCCGCTGAGCAAAGGCCTTCTCTCACAAATTGAGGTAAGAGAGATTAGATCATAGGGTTTGTGACTGCTGTTGGAACTTATCAGCCACCTATAAGAGTTCTAGAACTACCATATTAAGTGGTAATCTGGACTATGGCGTTAGCGTGCCTTCTGAGGCACGGAGACGCACGAATATGAAAATGCAACAAACGGTCACCCATCTCAGACCGACCGAACCGAATGTTGTTTAACCTTAGTGATCACTAAGAACACCACGGTTGCACAGCGCTACGATCGCATTAAATAACCGGAGTTTTACATATCAAGAAAACAATTTACCTGACCTGATAACAAAACCGTGGGCCAGTCTGAATAAAACAAAATTAATTGACAAACTATTACTCTGATAGGTTATAACAAATAACTATGTTTTTATGATAAAACGAACGCAAATATTAAATAGAAGTGGATTATAATACACGAAAGTACTTTATTACATACCAACTCTTTAGAATATCCTTAAAATTACTATTAAAGTGAACTAAGTTCTTAAAATATTTTATTTTCTTAACACAGACTGCGACAAGCTTAGAAATGTCAAACGTTTGTCAGACTTTATATAGCGCTGCTCCTAAAATCGAACGAATTAGTCGATTTATCGTACTTACAATAATTTATTTCCTAAAATAATATTGTATTTACGAGGTAGGTTCAGTAAGAAAAAATTAATCCCGTTTCAGAGCCTATTTTGTTGAGTCACTGACAAGTATTATTATAATTTTTGGTAGCTGTACCTATAAGCAAAGTTTAGACGTTCCTCTGAGTGCTGAGCCAACGGAGTAAGTAATTAAATCCGACCTATTTAGTATATAATTAACAATGTCTTGTTAGGTTTTCATCTAAAAATCCACAATAATTAACATTTCCCATTTTTTTTAATGACAGCTTCAATATTTATCAGTTGACAATCTTTCATTTATAAAAAATAGTTGATTATAGTGTACGTGCATCCCTAGACATATTATTACAAGACGTATTCGATTTATATTCATACTGCTAATCTCACCAATAATTTCAATCAGATATATAAAGTAAATATATTTAATCCAAACTCTTTGATTTTGATATGCTGTCTTTTTAAAAGCATATTAGAGACTACAGGCCAGCTGGGCTAGCATAGACGCCCGTGATTCCAAGTCGCAAGTCAAAATACTCTTGACCATACGTCAATACTTGAACTCGTGTAACCTTATGTTGTGGATCGCCATGCTAGAACATAAGGCAAATTCTTAGGGTAAACCGGTTAATTAACACGTAGGCCGACAAAATTCGTGATATATGTATTGTCGCGTCGCTTGTGCAATAATCATAATCGCTGCGTTTTGTGTTAGCTCTGCATCTATGTTATGTTTCCGAAGGCGCCACAATAGACGGTGCTAAAATCGAGTGTGATTTGACCGAAAGCTGAATTTAAGGAATCATATTGTTTTTTAATAAAAATATAAGATCTCAACAAAATGATACCAATTTATTACATTTATTTGTACATAATAAATAAGATACAAACGTAATTTTTTTAGAATTAAGGTTTACCTACTAATCATAATTATTAGCTGTCTTTTTGTCATAGTTATTTAATCGTTTCGAAAACGACAGTTGAATTCAACGTCTTCGTGTCATGAACCTAATTCGCTGTCTAATCGCAGTACGTTACGATTACTTCCTGAAATGATAGTGTAATGGTATACATTTATACCATTACGCGATAATTTCATTAAGTTAAGCGAATAAGGGCTCTGTAGATCACTGACAATTGCCGTAGATAGAAGAGACGAGTATATACAGTTTATTAGGTACTATAACTATCCAGTTTATAATTCTGTCTCTTTCTCATGGCCAAATTAGACAGCATATTTACGTCTATTTGTAGTATACTTGTATGTTTTTAATAAATACTTTGAACTTCATATACCCGTAACACTAATTTAGAAATCATAATAATGAATAAATAGAAAAAAAACTCGATGATCCGGTGAACTTCGTACCACCTAAACTTGATTTGATTGTAACTACCTCTCTCTCTTGTAAAAATCACCAATTTAGATTTTCCGATTTTTCGGCTGTTGCCTTGGGTTCTTCTAGTATTTTATCCCAAAATTGAGGCAAATAACACAAAAAAAAATTCAAATCGGTTGAGCCATTTACTAGTTACTGCGAGACTAATGCACGGAAATTGATTTCTAAATTATATAGATTAAATATAGGAAGTCTTGCCCTAATACTTTTCCTAATAGCTTACTACGCAAATACCAAATCACAAACACTTCAGTATTTTCGTCGTATCAAACACAAAACAAGGACCTAAAATACCAAACAGTTCAAAAGACCGAAAATCTTGCAACCCTGGTGTGTATGAGTGATCTACGCTGTTGGCCGCGGGGCCTTTACAGCTTCAACGGATAAGAGGGCGAGCGTACAACCACTACGCTCGAGCCAGAAGGGCAAGGGGCAACTAGATCGAGGGTGCCTCAAGGAGAAACGGCCTCGGCTTAGGAAGTTGCTATGGGCAACCCTGGTTGTGACTTCACTTTGCTAGCTATTTCTTCTCTAGACCATAGAAATCGTAATAATAAGTCACTAGAAGTTGTATAGCCGCGTGAACTTGGCGCCGCACATGAGAGAATTATCACAAAATGCTTCAGGACTCCGAAAGGCAATACATATGATATGATACTGTGGCTCAAGATGGAATGAAGGTCTTCCAAAACTTATAATGGTACTTATAAGGTTACACAATTTATCGGAAAATATTTTTTACAGTAATAATGTAAGTGTATGTGAGTCTGCGGCTAATTTTCCAAGTGCATGGGATGGCGAACCGGCGACAGTGGTTTCGATAGAAATCGTACGTGATTTTACTTCTAATGTTTTATTAAAAGCATTTCTGTGGTAGCGACCCTATACATCACTACAAAGTTACGACTACCCACAGATGGCGCCGAACATAGATAACGATTCTCCATACATGAGACTTTGCACGACGCGCGACATATATATAAGCCCCCGACAACAACTATTGGGGAGTGGCCGCCAGACACAACACCTGTTGGGCTGAAAGATCTTCGGTTTACCAAATCCTGCCCCAACGTTCCTGGCACACTTCCATTAATGTTTATATAAATTGACTAATACATAGTTATTAAACATGATAAGCTGTATAAGCAGCAGTGTAAAGTAACTGCATGTTTCATAACGCAGCTAACATCATAGTCTTGATGCAACATATTCAGGCTGAAAATAAATAATTTTAATTAAAAAAGAACTTTTTAAAAATAAGCTTATATAGCAAAATCACAACGAAGACATCTTGCTTAGTTGAGGAGGTTCTATGGCTTTCTTCCGGCTACATCATCAGACCTTGGACACCATCCGGGTCTAAAGTACTCGTCGAGACAAATCCAACGAGCCCAAACACGGTTATATTGAGAAATTGGGTGGTTCCATCGGCCACCTTTCCGGTTCATCATCAGACCTTGAACACTATCTGGTCGTATCGTATTCGTCAATACCAATCTAACAAGCCTAAACACGAGGGGGTTACGTTGTATAGTTCACATGTTCCTATGGTCACCTTCCGACTCCACCATCAAATCAGCACCATGGTACAATATTATTGCATTGTGACCAAACTTACATATACCAAATTTCAGCTCAATCGGATACCCGCAAGTGCTTGGAAAATGAATCACAAGATTTGAACCAAGAAGACAGACAGGCAGACATACGAACATTGCAAGTTAAATAAAAGTTTGTAAAATGTATGGTAAAACGCAACAACGGTATAAGAGAGAACAGCATGTTATCATTATCAACAGAAAGCCGTCCACCGCAGCAGAAAAGCCTCTCTCAAATATTTCCACGACGGCTGGCTTTGTGCTGCCCGCAGCCAGCTTTCACCAGCGACCTTCAACAGGTCATTGGTCCCCCTTTTTAGAGACTTGCCTACCACGCGCCTTCTGGTACGAAGTCGCTACTTAAGAACTTTTCTGCCCCAACGGCCGTCAGCATATAATTAAGCTTGGATCATATTATAATTTGTCGTGGACGTGTTAGTTCTATCTATGTAATTACGCCACATCCCTTGCATGGTAGGCAGAGAGTATAGAGTTCCAACAGGTTCTTTCCTTACAGACCTTTTTGGCTGGCTCCACTCTCATAGTTTGTTTTATATAGGTTCGCCGGTTACGGGGATCCTTGACTTGCCCTTCAGATAAGACAAGGTCTATTTGGTGTATGTTAGTTACTTATTTTAGGAACATAGCCACGCTCCACATTAGTAACTATTGTCATGTCATGGGTGCGTTTCCAAAATGGAATTCGTATACTCAAATACCCAGACCGAAAGAAACATTTGTGGGTTTTAATACCGCGGTTGGTGGTGAAAGCTAAGATTAAGTATACATACCGAGACAAACCAGTAAGAATCTTTCTTAAACATCAGTCTGCTTATGAAAGTCATTTGAGACTCTGGAGCGATGCCGTGCAAATGAAGATGTCTCACACTGCGGAACGGTGGCCAGTGGTAACCAAATCGAGCATCATCGAGAGAATAACCATTCTTAACCAATTGATCTTTTGCTACAGATATCATTTTTGAAACTGAAAATGAGCGTAAATTTAGATGTAATAACTGCGTCAGGCGTGTATAATACACCCATTTTCCACTAAGACGTTTGTAGTGTGTTACAGAATCAGCTGGGATTCTTATTTTTAATAGAAAAACTAGTTATTTTGTAAAACTATTTCACATGTATACATACTAGAGACATCTCAACTATTTTTTTTGTAGCAAATATTAGATTGTGTGTGTGTGAATGATCTACGCTGTTGGCCGCGGGGACTTTACAGCTTCACCGGACAAGAGAGCGAGCGTGCAAACACTACGCTCCAGGCAGAAGGGCAAGGGGGCAACTAGCACAAGGGCGCCTCAAGGAGGAACGGCCTCGGCTTGGGCAGTTGCTATGGAGGAGGGCGTATACTAGGTGACTCGCTGTGTGCACTGCACCGGCCGGCGAGCAAGGTATTCTTCGACCTCGCCGGCGAGGTCAGAGTCTGATCCTGTGTGCGGTATCGGTATCCGAAAGAAAAGATGTAAGGGCATCGGGAGGGTCGGTGAGAACATGCAGTTAGGTTCATAGTCGGCGGCGGCAACGATTAGCGGATTTCTATGATTGGACGCGTTCGCAAAATATCGGGTTGTCGCCTTTTTAATAAAGGCGCGAATAGGTTAGAAACCAAGATCGGAATGAAAATCTACATTCCGTATGAACCACGGAGCTTCGACGGTCTTTGCGGAGGAAACGGGATTGAACCGTTTGAAGTCTATCGACGTGAGAGCGAGCGACGTGCCCGAACACCTCACAAACGTACGTCATGATGGGCTGTATACAAGTTCTGTAAAGTGTCACCCTATTCCTAAGGGACAGTTTACTCCGCTTGCAGATCATCGGGTAAAGACGACCGAGCACAAAAGCTGCTCAGTTACGGACTCGTTTGATGTGCGGTCCGAAGGTCATGGTATAGTTTAGGGTGACCCCTAGATATTTGACCTGTTTGACCCAGGGAATATGTAGGTCGGTCACTTGACCAAGATTACTTTTTACCTCTGGGGAAGAACACTGCTGCGCTCTTGTCCGGGTTCACCTCAATACGCTATATTTCCTGAACCAATCCCCTAGGGTGTGGGCGGCTGCCTGAAGGTTTCTGGTAATGAAACCCTTATTGCTATGCGATACATAGAGAGCGGTATCATCCGCGAATAGGGCTAGATTCACCTTACTCAAACTAGGAATATCGTTCGTGTAAAGGCCGAATAGGAGGGGGGAGCAAAAATTTGAGTGAATACACTCTAGCTCACCTTGTGCCAGGTGCCGCAACGTACCACGTTTAAGTGCTAAGGTTTATTCCAAAAATATGGCTCCCTCTGCATTGAGATACTGTTTAAGTTACTCGAGGTACATAAGATTTTGTTATGTATGAAAATACAAACATCTCCGCTAACTCCAAGATTTAGGCCCGTATTTCAGAACGAAAATCAGTCGTGAATCTAGTTTTAAAACTTTTTAGTACGAAAATTATTTTTTAAAACTACATTACGAATGATTTACGTTCTGTAATACGCCTTTAGTACGTAGTACACAATAATTCAATGTGAAATTTACACACAAACACAAACCGAATATTTGTGGGTCACATAAATATTTTTTCCGTGTGGGAGTGAATCTGCGACTAGCCGTCTAGTAAGCCGTAGCTCAATCATTATACATTTGAAAACAATAGAAGTGGCCTCTACCTATTGTTCCGCTATATGGCAAAGACATTTTTTCACAAATAGACGTCATACTCTTATCACGTGGACCCCGTACTAAAGTATGATTACTTTAAATATTGAAAATAATCGGGAGGAATAAATTTTCATTGCTTAAAATTTGTATAATATAGAAAAAAAAATATACAATGTGAAAGTGGAAGAATGCAGGTACCGGGGAAGACCTAGACTATCTTACCACAACCAAATAAACCGAGTCTTATCTGATGGAAAAGTCAAGAGTCTCCGTAACCAGCGAGCGTGTATGAGATGAACTATAAGAGTCGAGGAAGCCAGAGAGTTATGTAAGGAAAGAACCTGTTGGAACTCTGTACTCTCTGCCTACCCCGCAAGGGATCTGGCGTGAGGTTATAGATAGATAGATAGATAGAAAAAAAATAAGACATGTAATACAGATTTAAAAAAAAATTGCATAAAATAAACGACAGAAGCTCATTGGTATTATGAATATTTCGCCACAATTGCCACATAACGCTAAGCACTGTCTATGTCAGTTTTTTTTGTGGACCTCACCTATAATGTTGTCAGATTATCTTGAATATATAATTTCTTAATAAAAGTTTATGGGAGTTGGTAAATCAATATTATTTCACAAGACCAAAAGGTCGTCAATTTTTATATTTCATAAAAATATGTATTTTATAATGATGAAAGTTTTTATAAGTAACTGTTTTAATTTATTTCATTTATTTATTTTATTTTATATGTGTCATAGATATACTGACATATTAATTTTAATAAGTGAAATGGTTTGTATTATTACTTCTTGTTTTATAAGCTACCTAAGATTTATTTTTGGAAGACTCTTGTCAATGAAAATAATACGAAATTATTGAGATATAAAAAGAGGAAAATTAAATTTACACCTGGTATCCCTATCCGCTATCATTGAATTGATAACAATTTAATCAATCTTATTCGATTACTTATCAACATCTAGCGATTAAAACAACTTACCTAGCTCTTTATCACCGTTATTCAAGCATTTCACATCCTCAATATGTCTCTTAGATACAACTAAAATATGATATTTGCTTGCAGGTTTGATATCTGGAAATACAACTACTTCATCGTCCTCGTAAAGTATTTGCGTGTTTTCAATCTTGTTTACGATATTACAAAATATGCAAGACGATCTCTCGGGTGAAACAGCACTCATTTTAGTATAATTACGAAATAAATTGCTTTGAAAAATAATGTTTATTTCATTGAACAAAGTTCACCTTATAACAGTTCTGAACTGTCAAGTGTCAAAGTCAAATATTAATGTCAATTGTTATCAGATGAAGTAGCGTTTTGTTATTGTATTTTTATTTACATTCGATAACTTACCTCAAAGTTCCCTTACGGTCGCATGAGAACTTTTTCAACGCCCGTTAGTAAATCGCTTGACAAGAAACGGGTAACATTACATTTTTTTGAAAAGCGCATATTATTCTTCAGCGTAACGTGTTCAAAAAGCGTCCGTACGAATAAAAGCTAATTGAGAGGCTTTTGTTTTTTTTTAAATGACGACAACAAGGGCATAACACAGAGCAAAGACTTTGCTTTGACTTGCTTCTTTACTGAGTCCATTTGGTGAATTATTACTTCAATCAATCAATCAATCAGCCTATCGTAGTCCACTGCTGGACATAGGGCTCTCCTAACACGCGCCATTGCACACGGTCCTCCGCCTTCCGCATCCAGTCTGTCCCAGCGACCTTTTTGAGGTCGTCGGTCCAACTAGCTGGGGGCCGTCCTACCTCACGCTTACCAAGTCGCGGTCTCCACTCTAGGACACGCTTGCTCCATCGGCCGTCGGTCCTTCTGCAGATGTGACCAGCCCATTGCCACTTTAGCTTACTGAGTTTGCGAGCTATGTCGGTAACTTTGGTTCTTTGTCGGATTACCTCGTTACGAATTTTATCCTTCAAAGAGACGCCGAGCATAGCTCGCTCCATAGCCCGCTGTGTGACTTTGAATTTGTGGACTAGTATAATTATTACTTATCTGGTAGTTATTACACGCTCGCTTTCTTACCTGATAAAGCTGTAAATGCCTCTCGGCCAACAGCGTAGATCATTTACAAACACATACTAAATCTTCTGGATTTGTGAAAGAAGGCCTTTGCTTTGCAGTGCTGTAGGTATATGCTAAGCTATATGGCAATATATTATATCTCTATCTATCTATATCATTACGCCGGATCCCGTGCGGGGTAGACAGAGAGTACAGCGTTCAAACAGGTTCGTTTATTACAAATCTGGCGCCGTATTATTATTACATACTCTTAAGTTGCCACCGAAGGTGAAACACTACTCTCAGTACAATGTTGACATATTTTCCATACATAAGATATTAAAATTCTATCCGTCGTAGGCAAATTTTTATTTTAGCTCAATCAGTCGTCAGAAAACTTGAAAACATGGATTACTACATTTTTTAACTGGAAAAACATACAGACAAACATACGAGCCCAACAAATTAAATAAAAGAAAAAAGAAAAATGTTAAAAAAATGATTTGGGGTCTTAATCGTTTTCGATTGCAGACAGTAATCATAGTTCACCCCGCCCATTAAATTTTTGTCTAAATGACATGAAAACTATTTGATACCTATTTTTATTAACTTGCAATGTTCGTATGTCTCTGTCTGTCTGTCATTTCAGTTCAAATCTTGTGATCCATTTTCAAGCACTTGGTAGTACCCGACTGAGCTGAAATTTGGCATACGTATGTAAATTCACATATTGGGGTTATCCGAAGTCCGATGACAGGGCGAGGACACGATAACCCTTGAGTCAGGCCACCTGTTCTACTTTCGGGAAGGTGATCGGCCCTCTCAGGGCGGTGTCGGTTTCCTGGTCAACAAAACTCTCACTAACAACGTTGTGGAAGTCAGCAGTGTGTCGACACGGGTAGCGTACCTCATAATTAAAATCACAAACAGGTATACCCTGAAGGTGGTACAGGTATATGCGCCGGCCTCGACATACTGCGACGACATAGCCGAAGCCATGTATGAAGACATAGCCAAGGCACTACATGGCACCATCAAGGCTCACTACAACGTTGTTATGGGGGACTTCAATGCCAAAGTGGGATTAAAAGAACGCTGCGAAACGATAATCGGACCCCAAGGCGTGGGGCGCCGAAACCACAGGGGGCAGATGCTGGTCAACTTTCTGGAGTCGCAGGGGCTCTTCTTGATGAATTCGTTCTTTAAGAAGAAGCCTCATAGAAAGTGGACATGGTGAAGCCCCGACACTGTGACGAGGAATGAGATAGACTTCATCATGACTGACAGGAAGTCTATATTTAGAGACGCCTCCGTGATCAACAGGTTTAATACCGGCAGCGATCACCGACTTGTCCGAGGCGCTCTAAATATAAACTTCAAGGCCGAAAGACGTCGCATGATGAGGTCTACTCTCAGACCTACTGCGCCTCAAATAGCTTTAGGGTCCGAAAAGTTCCAACTGGAGCTTTAAAATCGTTTCGACCTGCTGGAAACCGAAGGCAATGTTGACGAGGAAACCGACACAGTGGTCAAAACACTACAGGATGTGTCTCAAAGGGTGTTTCCCGGAAAAAGCGGTAACAGAGAGTCTAAACTCTCGCTCGAGACTCTCGAACTTATGAGGCAGAGACGGGAAATATCATCCACGCAGGCGTCTTCGCCGGATGGGAGGAACCTCAACCGGAAGATCCGGAAGCTGGTGCGACGTGACCTCCGATGTTCCAACACCCGCACCATCGCGGCTGCGATTGAACAGAACAGAGGCACCAAAGTCTTCGCTCGCCAGCTAGGTAGATCCCATCTGACGAAACTTAAACAGCGGATGCCAAAACCGTGACCTCCAAGTTCGAGATACTCGAGGAAATTGAGAGTTTCTACAAAGACCTGTACGCATCACGGATGGCTAAACTCTCGAGACCCAGCGCTGACGACCACAGAGCCCCACTCGCACGCCACGACACGGAAGACATCCCTGATGTCAACCAGGACGAGGTCAGAGTGGCTCTCGAGCAGCTCAAAAATAACAAGTCGCCAGGCGATGACGGAATCACCACTGAGCTCCTAAAAGCAGGCGGAAATCCAATCCTGAAAAAGCTAGCGAGTCTCTTTAATTCCGTCATCCACCAGGGCTTAACACCTCAAGCGTGGAGCGGGAGTGCGGTGGTTCTGTTCTTCAAAAAAGGTGACAAAACCTTTCTGAAGAACTACAGACCCATCTCACTCCTGAGCCACGTCTACAAGTTGTTCTCGAGAGTACTCACAAACCGCCTCGCCAGAAGACTTGACGAGTTCCAGCCACCGGAACAAGCCGGGTTTCGAAAAGGCTACAGCATCGTAGACCACATCCATACCGTTCGGCAGATTGTACAGAAGACCGAAGAGTACAATCAGCCGCTGTGTATGGCTTTCGTGGACTACGAGAAAGCCTTCGACTCCATCGAAACCTGGGCGGTTTTGGATGCTCTGCAGCGATGTGGCATCGATTGGCGCTATATCGAGGTGTTGAGATGTCTGTATGATACCGCCACAATGACCGTCCAGCTCCAGGACCAAAAGACCAACCCGATCGAGCTGCATCGAGGGGTAAGACAGGGGATTGTAATATCCCCCAAGCTCTTCACCAATGCACTCGAAGACGTTTTCAAGACGCTGGACTGGACTGGGCGGGGCATTAACATCAACGGCGAATACATCTCACACCTTCGGTTTGCCGATGATATCGTCATAGTGGCAAAGTCACTGGAACAGTTAAGCGAAATGAAGCCTCTCAAGGTGTCGGTCTCGGAATGAACTTGGATAAAACCAGGATCATGTTTAATGAGCATGTCACGCCGGGACCGATCTACGTCGATGGTTCGATGCTCGAAGTTGTTCGGGAGTAGGTCTACCTTGGACAAGTTGTCCAATTTGGTAGAAACAACTTCGAGAAAGAAATCAACCGCAGGATCCAATTGGGTTGGACAGCATTTGGCAAACTACGTCACGTTTTCGCTACGCCTATACCGCAATGCCTGAAGACTAAAGTCTTTAACCAATGCGTCCTACCTGTTATGACTTACGGGGCCGAGACGTGGACACTCACAGTGGGACTAGTCCACAAATTCAAAGTCGCACAGCGGGCTGTGGAGCGAGCTATGCTCGGCGTCTCTGTGAAGGATAAAATTCGTAACGAGGTAATCCGACAAAGAACCAAAGTTACCGACATAGCTCGCAGACTCAGTAAGCTAAAGTGACAATGGGCTGGTCACATCTGCAGAAGGACCGTAGGCCGATGGAGCAAGCGTGTCCTAGAGTGGAGACCGCGACTTTGTAAGCGTAAGGTAGGACGGCCCCCAGCTAGATGGACCGACGACCTCAAAAAGGTCGCTGGGACAGACTGGATGCGGAAGGCGGAGGACCGTGTGCAATGGCGCGTGCTAGGAGAGGCCTATATCCAGCAGTGGAATACGATAGGCTGATTGATTGATCGAATGATGTAAGTTCAGGGACAATGCAATAATATGGTACCATGGAGCTGGTCTGATGATGGAGTCGGGAGGTGGTCATAAGAACATGTGAACTACACAACGTAACCCTTTCGTATTTAGGCTTGTTAGATTGGTATTGGCAAGTACTATACAACCAGATAGTGTTCAGGGTGTGTTGGTGGCCAACGGAACCACCCAACTACTCAATATAACCCCGCCGAGTTTGGGCTCGTCAGATTTGTCTTGACAACTACTTTACCGCCCGGATGGTGTTCAAGGTCTGATGATGGAGACGGAAGGAAGCTATAGGAACTCTTCAACTAGGGCCGTGGTCGGGGACTACTTGCGTGACAGGTACATCCAGTACATCGGATAGGATGGTGAGCTGCACCGGTTTCGCAGGGGTCCGTGTTGGGCCCCCTCTTATGAAGCCTCGCCTACGATGCAGTCCTGCGTGTCGATCTCCCCCCCGGCGTCAGTGTCGTCTGTTACGCTTACGACACTAATTATAGCCGAGGGGGACACCTTCGAGGGGACCGTTGAGTTCGCCGAACTTAGGGCAGAGGTCGTTGTCGCCAAGATCCGCGAGTTGTGCCTGCAGATAGCGCCTCATAAGATCGAGGCGCTATGGTTCCTTAAACTGCCTAGGAGCAGGGAACCACCCGACTCGTGGGTTCGCGTTGGAGATTTGCCAGTCTGGGTGGGGCGGAACCTAAAGTACTTGGGCCTCACCCTGGATAGTCGCTGGGGCTACGAAGATCATTTCGAGCGCCTTGTTCCCCGATTTGAGAGGGTAGTGGGTGTCATGCATAGACTACTACCCAATCTCGGGGGACCGTCGGAGGAGGTACGCCACCTCTACGGGGGGGTCGTGTGATCGTGACCCTGTATGGAGCGCCCGTATGGTCGCACCAACTGTCGGGCGTCCGACGCTGCAGGATCAAGGTCTATGGCCTGCATTGCATCGCACGTGGATACCGGACTGTATCCTTCGAGGCGGCAACCCTCTTGGCACGCTTTCCACCGCTCGAAATCCTGGCGGAAAAGGACGCGAGGGTCTACGATCGGACTTGCATCGTCCGCCAAAGCGGACGGCAGGAACGACGACGCGCCCTGAAGGAGTGGTGCGCGAGGCTCAGCCAGGAGCACATCGCGCGCAAGCGCGTCGTCCAAGCCATCCTGGCATCATTTAAAGCCTGGCAACAGCGGAGAAGTGGGCGAATCTCCTAGAGGCTTGCTCAGATAATCACCGGTAACGGCTGTTTCGGTGATTATCTGAGCTTGATCGGACGCAAGGCGACGGCGACCTGTTACCACTGTGGTGGGGACCGGGATTCTGCAGAGCAAACGCTCGTCGAGTGCCCAGCGTGGGCCTCCGAGCGGCGGATTCTGGTCGACCGGATCAGACCGGACCTTTCCTTGCGGTTATGCTGGCAGGGGATTCGGCGTGGGGGGCCGTATCCTCCTTCTGCGAGACTGTGATGTCTCAGAAGAAGGAGGCCAAGTGGGATCGGGAGAGGGCCGATCCCGTTCGCCGAAGGCGACGGCGCCGGGGCGGAGGCACAGCCCGCCCAGGCCCCCCAGCCCAAAAGCCCGGGGCTTTATTATACGGGCTAACTTGTGTCCCCTGCCGCAACATCTGGCGGGGGATCCCCCCTGCACCATCACCCGCAGGGGGGCCTTTAGGGTCACTGGGGTGGGGACCCTAAGTGTCCTTCACGCGCGACCCCGAGGAGGATGGCGGCGTGGTGTGGACCACGCCACCGTGAGCACCGCGACGGTGCAGGGGGGGGGGGGGGAGCAAGCTACAAGTTTCCCGAGTTTCCTCCCGAGGCGGGCTCTTCGGAGCGCGGCACAAGGGGGGCACCGGCGCGTTCGACTCGGAGATCCCGGATCCCTGGTGGAAGTCCATGAGGATTTCCATACGTAAAAAAAAAGCTTTCCCCGGTACCTACATACTTCCACTTTCGCATTGTATATCTGTTTTGTCATTCTTTCTTTTGACATTCTTTCTATATCTCTCGAACCAACGGAGCATATCCTCTCTCATCTTTACACCGATACTTTCATTCGTACCTACTCGCTTTCTTACTACGCTGTTGCGAATACGGTCGGTCAGCTTCACTCCGCACATCTTCCGCAGAGCTCGCATTTCCACCGCATTTATCCTACTTTCATTCTCCTTCTTAAATACCCAGCTCTCGCTGTCATATAACATGCCATATAATAAAGTTGAACTTATGTCAATTGTTCCAAAGTTGTAAACATGTGTGTTGTAAACTGCGCTACGCCGCGCAGTTGCGCCAACTCAGTTCACTGCGCCGGATGTGCTAACTCACTTCTTCAAAACGAGTTGAGTTGCCCGCAGAATGCATTAAAATGTATTGAACACTTGTCGTATGTTCACTTCGCTGCTCAGTCGGCGCGTGCCATGGCGCAGTTTTGAGTTAAGGCAATGAGCCGGCGTAATATACTGCGCCTGAGTTACTGAGTTAACGCAAGGAATTTCCCTGAGTTACCCATGCCTAAAATGTTGCATCTGGCGCATTGTCAACGAATTTTTTACCGCAGGTAGTCGCTGGTCACTGCACACGAAATGCTGCCTTATGGTGGTTATCATGGTGGTTACGGAGAGAATTTTGACATAATTTATATGGAAAATCTGTCGAAATTCTACAGGCAGTAAGTACTTTATTTTTGAGAAGGATTGCCAGTTTATCTATTTATTATAAAATTATTGGTAAAATGGTTGATTTAAATTTATTCTACCTACTCTGGTAAAATGTAATATAGCGTAATAATATTAAAAAAAGGTACATTGCGAGCTAAGTTTGTAACAAAGTTTTGTGAGTACAATTCGTGTCAGTTTTATGGCAAGAATATAAAGTTAATTTTCATGATCAAAATCATGGTTAGATATCTTAAATAAATGAATATACAACGTTTGTGCATGGTATTTATCGTTAAAGAGTTCTCTCATTCACGAAATCATGTTTGAGTGTTTAAATCAAACGTGTATGCACAATTTCAGATGAGCGCTTTTAACCACCGAAGGGTTTCTCGTGAGGGAACAAACCTGAATCTAATATCAGTTCGTGGAGGAATTCATGTGTAGGCAAAATTAAACATTTTAACTTAACATTGCAGCTCGAGACTAACAATAATAAAAATAATAGTTTTATGGTTTATCCCGCGATTATACTGGATTAGTTTTTGTTTACGGGTTAAAAAGTATCTATTATTGTAAGTTAGGGTATAAGTTTTTACCATACCAAATCTTATTAAAATGCGTTCAGTAGTTTTTGCGTGATTGAAACACAAAGAGATAGACAGACAGAAATAAATAAAAAATCTGGCCTCTATATCGATGAGCAAATGTACCCCAATTAAAATTTTCAAAAAATATTCAATGTACAGATTTGGCTCGGTTATAGTTTTATCTTGGAATAAATATTATTCAAAGAGTTTTATTAGATTGCCTCGGTGGTCTAGTGGCAAAGCGCATCGCTTAGTGATCACGAGGTTCTGGGTTCAAATCCTAGGTCGGACAAGTGTATTTTTTCTAACGAAAACTTCCTAGTACGAGTCCGGAGTCTGGAATTGTGCCCGGTATATGGCAATAGGCTCGCCCCCTATTACATGGGACCTAACATCGTCGGCGAAACGTGGGTGTACTCAGTACACCTCTGCCACCCCCGCTTGAAGAATAAAGGCGTGACGGTAAGTTTTATTATATGTGTAGATGAAAACACAAACATCCCCGCTCACTCAGCGCTCATCAGTATACGCGCCATTTTTTGATTGACTTATCTTTTCTATTAAATAACAACTCAATGGCATGACACGATATTATGCCACAGTATTTATATAACCAACCACAAAATGGCTTCTACATACCTATCCATACATAATCGAGCACGTCTATAGAAATTCGAAGAAACAATAACATTGGCAAATATGTAGACGGCAGCCATATTTGTTTAATAATTACGTCATTTAATACTACGTTAATTAAAATTCGTCACCGTAAAACCATATTTTTGAACAACATTATAAATGTATTTACATAATAATTTGTCGAGGACTTATTACTGGTATGTTTTGAATATGATTAGATATTATCATCATCATTATCTCGGCCTATATTTGTCCACTGCTGAACATCGGCCTCCCCAATCGCTCTCCAGCGCAGCCGGTCCGATGCCACCTGCATCCAACGACTTCCTGCGATCCTCTCAAGATCGTCGGTCCATCTGGCAGGCGGTCGTCCCACGCTGCGCTTGCCAATACGTGGTCTTCACTATAGAATCTTTCTGCCCCAACGCCCGTCCGATCTTCGCGCTATGTGACCCGCCCATTGCGGCTTCAGCCTACTAATCCTATTGGCTATTTCGGTGATCTTGGTTCTTCTACGAATCTCTTCATTCCTGATTCGATCACGAGAAACGCCGAGCATATCTATTTCTTAGCTCGCTAAGCAACTCTGAGCTTTTTAATGAGAACTCTTGATTGTTATTCATTAGATTCTTTTGATATTATATTATAGAGTGATAGGATATTATATTATGTGCGGAGTGAAGCTGACCGACCGTATTCGCAACAGCGTAGTAAGAAAGCGAGTAGGTATGAAAGATAGTATCGGTGTAAAGATGAGAAAGGGTATGCTCCGTTGGTTCGGGCATATAGAAAGAATGTCAGAAGAAAGAATGACAAAACAGATATACAATGCGAAAGTGGAAGGATGTAGGTACCGGGGAAGGCCTAGACTATCTTACTATGACCAAATAGACCGTGTCTTCTCTGAAGAGCAAGTCAAGCGTCTCGGTAACCGGCAAGCGTTTATGAGACGAACTATGAGAATGGAGGAAGCCAAAGAAGTATGTAAGGAAAAATAACCTGTTGGAATATTTACAGAAAATATTGAAAAATATTAGAATAGAGAATAAGACAAAAAAGACAAGCCCGCTGGGTCTCTGTGGAGGCCGCTTTCCGATCCGTTGGTAGATTAGTAAGTTAGATACTTATGACTATTTGTAAGAGCCCCCGCATGGTTTATACAAAATAAATGATTTGGGTTTCAATTAAAGCGCTCCCCGAGACACCCCGAGGTTCAAACATGATCATGGCTTACATAAGTTATTATTGGTAGGAATGTGGGGCGGGTTTAGTCCCATACCATCCTTTACATGAGTTTACGGGAGTCAGTACAAAAAATTTGGCAGATAAGCTATAGAAAAGGAGACTGTAACTAGGATAAACCCACTTCTAAACTGTAAAGGAGCTGGAATTAAATTTTTCCTCACTTCTTCTGTTTTATTTTCTTTCTATTTAGATTTGTTGCGGGTTCCAAGACAATTAAAGCGCTCCCCGGGGCGCGCCGACGTTCAAACTTTGGTTCATCTAAGGTGACCGTTGTGGATCCTGACTTACAGGAGTTACAATGGTGGGAATTTGTGGCGGGGTTAGTCCTATTCCCTCATTTACAATGCTTCGACACCGTAAAAGCGTATTTTTAAACAACATTATATAATTAATAATATTAGTCAGTTAAGTAGTTAAGAAACTGCCCCACCGTTGGGCACGGGCCTCCTCTCAGACTGACAGGGTTTAGGCCATAGTCCACCACGCTGGCTCAGTGCGGGTTGGCGCACTTCACATACCTTCAAGAAACTCTTAGGTATGCAGGTTTCCGATGTTTTCGATGTTTGCTTACGATGTTTTCCTTCACCGTTGAGGCAAGTGGTAGTTTATTTTCAATACGCACATGCTATCGAATAGAAAGAGGTGCGTGCCTGGGTTTAAACACGAGACCTCTGCCTTTGCAGTCCAACGGTCTAACCTGCTATCACTGCTTTTTAAATCTTATTTACATAAGAATCTGTTGAGGACTTATTATTGTTATGTTTTGAATATTATAATATATCATTAAGTCGAAAGTTAAAACACAAAAATTGGCAGTTAAATCTATAGAAAAGAAGACTACAACTAGGATGAGACCCAGTCATAAAGCACCACAGATACGATAAAATCTCAACGAAAATATCAAAGGCAAAAGAGGGAAGTGTAGTGAATAGAAATTATTCTGCGCCCATAAATGATTTGCCCCAGAACCAACAACCACTCTTCCTTTCTTGTCACAATTTTAAACAAATTACTACTCTCCTTTGCAGTATCTAAGACTACCTCCTTAAAGGTATTCCAATCCGCTTCACTAGAGTCAAAAGGATCCCATTCCCGGGATTTGATCTTAGTATCAACTGTTTGATCTTAGTAACAACTTGTGAAAATGGTCTAGAGCCGATTTATTAAGTAAAAAGGTTTTTTGAGGTTTTGGTAGAGTACTTTTTAGGCGAAGTTTGAATTCAGCTATTACGAGTTGATGGTCACTGCCGCAATCAGCACCAGGGAGTGTTTTGGCATTAGAATCATGGCATGGGTCAAATGTTTATTGGTTCTGGGCAATTTTCGACAATGTCCTTTGTTTTACTTCTATTTTATTTTTGTAATTATATTTAGTGCGGGTTCCAAGACAATTAAAGCGCTTTATATTTCATATTATCTATGAAGGCCATTTTGGATCCTGACTTACAGGAGTAACATTGGTAGAAATGTTTGAATTACTCCCATATAAAAAATGTAGGTAAGTAGATCCAAGATATATATCATCAGATTTTTGTTAATGGTAAAATCCATTAAAATTGTGGAAAATATATTATATTTGTTGTTAAATAAGCGTCTGTTGAATACAAGAATGTATCCTCATGCTAGCTTCAGTATGTTGTAACAGCTGTTTCTTGTTTGTATGATGCTATATGTCTCGCTATAGGGATGTACCCGTGCTGATCAGTGAGTCACGATGCACACAAATGATTTATATCCTATTTATTTTCATAGAATATTTTGTTATTATTAAAACATTACTTGTATTTAATTCTTATTAAGTTTCGGCCTGGTTTCTTTGTAATTGCGATTAAATCATGCAGATGCTAAATGTGGAAGCTTTTTGTAAGCAATTTCTAATATGTTTATATTTTTATCTCATCTGCATCATTAGTCTGTAAGCTTTCCTAAATATAAATAAATAATAAATAAATATAATAATAATATCAGCTTATATGATAGTATTTCATAGCTATGCGAACGCGAGCGGACGTTTGAAGGGTGCGAGTACACCGTCACGCCTATATTCCCCAGAGGGGGTGGCAGAGGTGTACTGAGTACACCCACGTTTCGCCGACGATGTTAGGTCCCATGTAATAGGGGGCGAGCCTATTGCCATATACCGGGCACAATTCCAGACTCCGGACTCATACTGGGATTTTTCGTTAGAAAAACTACATTTGTCCGACCTAGGATTTGAACCCATGACCTCGTGATCACAAAGCGATGCGCTTTGCCACCAGACCAACGAGGCAGTCGTGCGAGTAATATAATAATATAATAATATCAGCCTATACTGCCCACTGCTGGGCAAAGGTCTTCTCTCACAAATGGAGGTGAGAGAGATTAGGTCATACTCAACCACGCAGACCCAGTGCGGTGCGGTGGAGGCAGGTTTGTGGCCACCTGCTGTTGGAAATTGTCAAGCCACCTATGAGGCTTCCAACTCGGCTTAACGACTACCACATTAAGTGGTAACCGGGACCAACGGCTTAACGTGCCTTCCGAAGCACGGAGACGCCGAATATGAAAAAGCCACAAAGGGTCACCCATCTCAGGCCGACCATGTCGAACGCTGCTTAACCTTGGTGATTAGTTAGAACACCGCGGTCGCACAGCACTACGAGTGCTTCCAAATAAATAATAAAAGATAAAACAAATACCGGGTTAAGACACTCCAATTCTTTGCGATTAACGTAGTTTTTTTTCGAAATAATTCACATATAATAAATCTGAATAAAAAAGTCATCAATAAAATGTACATTGTGCATACGAGGCATGCCTTGCTTGTGCTTGTTCCGTCTAATCTCGGAAATGGCTGGATCAACTTTGACGGGACTTTCACTGGCAGATAGCTGATGTTATAAGTAGCAACTAAAGCTACTGTTATTTTAAAAAAGATTTTTTAAATTCCACGCGGGTAACGTCGCGGGTAACAGCTACAACACAATATGATTCAATATTACGCTGTTGTTACAGCCTTAAGATTCACGTCACTAAGATGAAAAGATATGAATCCTTTTCAGTGATCCATTAAGCCTAACACTAACCATGATTCGTTGAAAAGCAATATATATTTTAGTAAATATACTATTTTCGCCAAACGTCTTCACGATGAAGTACACTGCAGGTTTTCTGCTATTTCTGGTGAGTTCATATTTATATAATGATTAGTTATACGTTTATACGTTATAATTTATTGATTAATACGTAGATTATGACTTCATTTAGAATATGTTTGTTTTTAAAGTCATAAATCATTAATCCTAGGTCAAACTAAATTGAAATATTTCCATGGAAAAATTTCTATAGAATTTTATCTAGAGACATAATTCCATAGAATTTTTTCTAGTCGAAAATTTCTCTAGCAGTTTTTCTATGAAAAAAAATTCCAGTATCAAAACTTATGAATAGTCAAAAAGAGAAAATTATTGTTTACTTAAGACTCTACCACCCGTTAGGAAAGTCACTCCTGTGGAGAAGAAAGGCAAAAATCCACAGTTACTCTTTTTAAAAATGAGAGCTTTACAATTCTTTTTGTATACATTGCATTCATGGGGTATGGGAGAACAGTGCAGAACGAGCTAATAGATGTACGTATAGGTTGAACATAAGTGTACTTAGATTCATGATATCAGTGTCTACATAGTCCTCTCATTTACAAAATAGAGACTTTGTAAAGATATATAATAAGAAGTCAGTCCGGAGTCTGGATTGTGCCCGTTATATGGAAATAGGCTCAACCCTATGACATGGGACAACATAGTCAACACGTATTATTAGCCACGAGGCCAACGCAGCACTCGTTTTTTTAGTCAATTCCAGATGCAGAGAGTACAGAGTTCCAACAGGTTCTTTCCTTACATACCTCTCTGGCTTCCTCCATTCTCATAACTCTCATATACGCTCGTCGGTTACGGAGACTCTTGACTTGTCCTTCAGATAACACTCGGTCTATCTGGTCGTGGTAAGATAGTTTATCTTTTCCCCGGTACCGACATCCTTCCACTTTCGCATTGTATATCTGTTTTGTCATTTTTTTTTTGTATAATTCACAGTCACGCCTATATTCCCCTAGCGGGGTGGCAGAAATGTTCTGTGTATACCGACTTTTCGCCGACGATGTTAGGTCATTAGGGGCCGAGTCTATTGTCATATACCGCACACTGGCACAATGCCATGACTGACATGCTCAGACTGGTACTGAAAATCTTCCTATTAAAAATAACAATTTATCTGACCTGGGATTTGAACCTCGTAATTGCTACGCGCATTACACACTAGCTAGACCAACGAAACCTATACCAGACCAACTAAAATATTTTTTAAGCTGAAGTTAAAATTAATTATAAAATGAATGTGTTTTACAGGGTATAATCTGTACATGTTATCGAAATATGATTGGACAGCTGTTCAAACCGAATCTGTTTAATCGTCGAGAATTTTCGACTGCTTCGTTGGTCTTAGGGTGCACGTAGCGATCACGAGGGCTTGGTTTCAGATCCTAGTTTTTTTTATTAAAACTAACCCCGCCACACATTCCCACCATTGTAACTCCTGTAAGCCAGGATTCACAATGGTCAGATGACACCAAGGTTTAAACCTTGGGGTGTCCCGGGAAGCGCTTTAATTGTCTTGGAACCCGCAACAAATTTATTTAGAAAGCAAAACAGGAGGAGTAGGAAAAATTAAATTCCACTTTACTCCTTTGCAAAGCGGGAGACACAAAAAATTGGTACGTCAGCCATGAAGAAGGAGACTACAACTTGGATAAGCCCAGTTGTAAAGCACCACGGATACGAAAAAATATTAACAGGGCCTATTTGAGAGCCTCATGTTTCATTCCAGTAATTCCAAAAACGCTTGAACGCACGGAAATTATCCCGAGTCTCTACAAGATCCGTGTAGTAGATTACCCCAGACGTATTTCGCAGACTGTTTAACATAATGGTACCATTGTTGTGCCAGGGACTGCACTCCCAAAGAATGTGGTGTGCGGATTGTTCATACTCGTAGTTAGACGTGGAACACTGACATAGCGGTGAAGGTATCAGAATAATTTACTCTTAAAGTTGCCATGTCCGGTGATAACTTGAGCCACACAGCGGTCAACCTCCAGCTATATCCATGCCAAATCCTAGGTTGACAAAACGGAATTCTTCTATACAAAAATCCAGTGTTGTGTGTGTGTGAATGATCTACGCTGTTGGCTGCGGGGCCTTTACAGCGTCACCGGACAAGAGGGCGAGCGTGCATCCACTACGCTCGAGCCAGTAGGGCAAGGGGGCAACTAGCTCAAGGGCGCCTCTAGGAGGAACGGCCTCGGCTTGGGCAGTCGCTATGGGGGAGGGCGTATACAAGGTGTCTCGCCGTGGTGCTCTGCACCGGCCGGCGGGCCAGGGATTCTTCGACCTCGCCGGCGAGGTCGGAGTCTGATCCTGTGTGCGGTATCTATATCCGAAAGAAGGGATGGAAGGGCATCGGGAGGATCTGGGAGAACGTGCCGCGGACGGCGGTAGCGGTTGATAGGAGGGGAGTTGGGTTCGTAGTCGGCGACGGCTACGATTAGCGGATTACTATGATTGGACGCGTTCGCAAAATATCGGGTTGTCGCGTTTTTAATAAAGGCGCGAATAGGTTCGAGACCGAGATCGGAATGGAAAAAAAAACACCAGTATCAGTCCAGATTTTGAAAGGATCCGGTATATGGCAATAGACTGCGAAAACTGAATTTACACAGTACACCTCTGCCTCTGATCCTGTCCTACAGGAGGCTCGCTAGGTGGTCAGCTGGTTGATCATTTAGCATTTATGATACCAACACGATCCGTGCCTACCCCACAGCTATTTGGTTCAACCTGGAGAAATAACAGCAATGTTACCCAAAATAATCCACTTTATAGAATGTGTAATCAATACAACTTCGTAAGTTCTCAACATGATCTCTTTCATGATTGTGCCAACGCATTTAAAAATTGACTGGATGGACCGACGACCTTAAAAAGGTCGCTGGGACAGACTGGATGCGAAAGGCGGAGGACCGTGTGCAATGGCGCGTGTTAGGAGAGGTCTATGTCCAGCAGTGGACTGCGATAGGCTGATTGATTGATTGATTTAAAAATTCTTTATATAAAAAAAAACCAAGCAGTGGCACTTCGGGAGTGCCGACAGAAGTGAAAACTTTGATCAATGTGCATGTGTATATACACAATATATGTACATACTTATATACAGAGGTGTCGGTAACGGTAACAGTGTCGCTAGTTCAATGGTTTTTTTCCCATCTCAAAAATGCCCAACGCGCCTAAAGAAATTTTCACTTCAAAAATATTAGTTAGATTATGGTGTGCTCTGCTTCTTCGTTATGTTACGGCTTATTGTATAGTATATTTTACCCAAGCTTTGTCCGTTACATCTTTCCTTGAATATTCACTTCATGAATGATTATATAGACAAGGGAACGCTTCAACAAGTTTCACGATTTCTATCACCTTTTCAGTCATATTTGTCGGACGATTTAGCGCAGTGGTTAAGAGCTTAAGCCGCTCCGCCCTGTCTAATAGTCGCGGGTTCGATTCCGATTCGATCATTGTGTGATCCACAATTATTTGTTCCGGTCTGGGTATTTGTGTATGTCAATATTCATGTTTGTAAACGCACCCACACAGGAATAAATCTACGTGTGGGGCTACGTTTTTTTTAAAAAAGAATAAAGAAATATTAATATTAAAAGTCGTTACATTTATTTTTCTACGCTTGGGTTTTTATGCTACGCCTATTGTAATGACAATAAAGATCTCATACGATTCGCTGTAACACCGCTTCGTGTGCGGACTTGTTTGAACATGTACTGGTATTGCTCCCGTCCAGAGATGGGCAAAATGTAATCAGATTATTGATTAACCACCCCCGGTTGGGGAATACAGGCGTGATGGTGTATTAATGATTAAAGATTCCAATCACATTTTGTAATCTTCAACGATTCTTCTTCTTCTTTAAGTTATGGCTTCACACTAATTTTAAGTGTATTTTGCCAGTGTCCAGTGAGATCTGTAATCGTTTTTGTTTAAATTAATTCAACTCCCCGATGAACTTGATGACAACGATGATAATGAAATTGATGAAGTACCCCACCCTGGATAGTAAAGCGGTGGATACTTTACATACCAATTGCGACGGCCGTTTTGAGTGAAGTCAAATAGGCACGTTTTATCACTTTGTTACGATTACCTTCACTCGAGCACATATAAGAACACATAATGGTTAATATTCCACCAGCATTACACATTATTATTCGAAATAACACAAGTTTTGGAAATTAAAACAAATTGACGACATCACTCTTCGACTTCCCGCCACAAAAAACATGGTGTACTCGTTTTGGTCTACTGGAACATTTGGCTGTTTATATGATTTTTTTCTCTTTTGCATATTTTTTTTTATGTACTCTTTATCTATCTATAACCTCAAGCCAGATCCCTTGCGGGGTAGGCAGAGAGTACAGAGTTCCAACAGGTTCTTTCCTTACATACCTCTCTAGCTTCCTCGACTCTCATAGTTCGTCTCATACATGCTCGCCGGTTATGGAGACTCTTGACTTTTCCATCAGATAAGACTCGGTTTATTTGGTCGTGGTAAGATAGTCTAGGTCTTCCCCGGTACCTGCATCCTTCCACTTTCACAGTGTATATCTGTCATTTGTCATTCTTTCCTCTGGCATTCTTTCTATATGCCCGAACCAACGGAGCATGCCCTTTCTCATCTTTACACCGATACTATCTTTCATACCTACTCGCTGTCTTACTACGCTGTTGCTAATGCGGTCGGTCAGCTTCACTCCGCACATCTTCCGCAGAGCTCGCATTTCTACCGCATTTATCCTACTTTCATTCTCCTTCTTACATACCCAGCTTGTACTCTTTATGTCTTGTAGTTAATAAATATAGAAGCTGTTAAATGATGTAATGATGTGTACAGTTGTAAGTGGATGACAGCTTATAGTATTTTTCATGAAAATAGGGTACTGTGACAGTTGTAAGTGTTAAAGAAATTTATAGTTTATTCAATGGCAATAAGAGGCATGACCTGTTTCTATACTTATACCTTAATACCGTTGAATTAAATATTAATTTCTTTTGACACTTAGAACTGTCACTACCCATGTTATGTGAAAAAAAATTATAATATTAATAATTTGTGTAAAGTGTTATAATGTGTTCTCGGTTTCTGTACCTATTGAATAAAATAAAATATATAATAAGTGATCAAATGAACTTACCTGGAGTGAAGTTCGATCATTATTATACGAAGTCCTTCGTTCGAAGATATAAACATGCAGCTCTCTCTACTTGCTTGGCAGTCCGCTAACTTTAGAAACGTCAACGCCTCCTCTATAGTATCTGTGGACCTACCCTCCTAATAACCTCTGCGACCATTCCTTTTAGAAGTAGTACATTTCAACTTTACCAACGGGCAGGGCGGGTTGGGTACTTATATCTTCGAACGAAGGACTTCGTATAATAATGATCGAACTTCACTTCAGGTAAGTTCGTTTGATTACTTTATACTGTGTATATATATATATATATATATATATATATATATATATATATATACAGACGAGTATATATACACATATATTGTTTCTTACAACCAGTCTGTCTAACTTATTCAAAATAAATTTATTTAATCAAATTCTATAACATGTTATGTTATATATAGTTAGTTATATATATAGTGTAGATCCATCCCAACAAAAATCGTTATAAATATTTATGTGGCCACTCAGGACATGGAAATGATTCCGGGATAGTTTCGAAATATATAATAATAGTAGTGGTATAGTTTAACAGTGGGGCAGTTTAAATAGTTTACCACACGTCAGCACTGCCCTTCGTTCCAGATTCTAAAATCGGGGGGGGGGGGGGGGGAGATTATATAGTTAAAGTTATATAGTTAAAGTAAATAGCCTTATGTGAGGAATAGCTCTAGATAAGGACATTAGTACAAATGCCTCTAGTATAAAAATGTTAAATTTTGGTATATGTACATCTTTAAAGATTATAAATATAACTAACATTAAATATAACCGAACTTTGACATAAAGGAAAATACTTTATCATAAATTAAATAAGTAATTATAGCAAAACAATATAAATTTTAGCCTTTGTCTGGTACTGTACTCAAAAAAGAGATTATTTGACAAAAAAAAAAAACAAAAAAAAACCCTATATACCAGTTGGAAGACACTTTAGTGGGGAAACAGGTTTCCCTGTCTTATTTGTCTTATATTGTTATACATTGGGTACTAACATACTTTGTGTCCAGATCTAGTACACAGTAAGAGTTTTCTATCTATCTCTATCTATATGGTCACGCCAGACCCCTTGCGGGGTGGGCGGGGGGTGCGGGGTTCCAACAGGTTCTTCTCTCTCATAGTACGTTTCGGTAGGGTTTTCTATGATACAAGAATTATTATAAAGGGATTAATTTCACATAAACAGAGTTCGGGACCGGTAATTCCTCAACTCTCGTTATATAACGAGACATCTATAAAAAAAAAACGATGTATATAGAAGACATAACAGATGGAGAATGCACTGATATCTGATAAGTGATGATTGAGATTCTGATTGATTATTATTACCCGGTAGTAATGAGATATGGACAACAGGTGTGCTATAACAGGTGCTTTAAAGATTTTTGTTGGGATGGATCTACACTATATATATAACTAACTATATATAACATTCATCATCATCATCATCATCTCAGCCTATACTTGTCCACTGCTGAACATAGGCCTCCCCAATCGCTTTCCAGCGTAACCGGTCCGATGCCACCTGCATCCAACGACTTCCTGCGATTTTCACAAGATCGTCGGTCCATCTGGCAGGCGGTCGTCCCACGCTGCGCTTGCCAATACGTGGTCTCCACTCTAGAATCTTTCTGCCCCAACGCCCGTCCGATCTACGCGCTATGTGGCCCGCCCATTGCCACTTCAGCTTGCTAATCTTAACGGCTATGTCGGTGACCTTGGTTCTTCTACGAATCTCCTCATTCCTGATTCGATCGCGTAGAGAAACGCCGAGCATA
Source organism: Phalera bucephala (assembly GCA_905147815.2). Lineage (NCBI taxonomy): Eukaryota > Metazoa > Arthropoda > Insecta > Lepidoptera > Notodontidae > Phalera > Phalera bucephala. The sequence continues at coordinate 9,477,829 of LR990637.1, read as the reverse complement.
GCTCTCTCCATAGCTCGCTGAGCAACTCTGAGCTTTTTTATGAGACCTATTGTAAGAGACCACGTCTCTGATCCATATATCATCACTGGTAACACACATTGACTAAAAACTTTAGTCTTAAGGCACTGAGGTATTTTGGATGAGAAGATGTTGCGCAGTTTCCCGAACGCTGCCCAGCCGAGTTGGATTCGTCGATTGACCTCTCTCTCAAAGTTGGACCTACCTAACCGGACTACCTGTCCCAGGTAAATGTATTCGTCGACAACTTCAAGAGTAGAGTTCCCAACGGTGAGTGCGGTGGGAATAATATATAACATTATATTAGTATATTTAATATGACTCTAATGTTTATTATTAGCATTGAGTTTCTTTGTGGGATAAGGATTATAGCACAGTTGTGATTACTATCTTTAATTAAATTCTAATGAGAATGGCTATAAATCGTATATCAATTATTAAAAAAATATGTTTCTAATAATAAGTGATCAAACGAACTTACCTGAAGTGAAGTTCGATCATTATTATACGAAGTCCTTCGTTCGAAGATATAAACTATATTAGCAGCTCTCTCGAGTCGCTTGGCAACCGCGCGTCATTTAGATCTTTCAAAAGTCAACGCCGCCTCTATGGTATCTGTGGACATAACCTCTGGAACCATTCCTTTTAGAAGTAGTACATTTCAACTTTACCAACGGGCAGGGCGGGTTGGGTACTTATATCTTCGAACGAAGGACTTCGTATAATAATGATCGAACTTTACTTCAGGTAAGTTCGTTTGATCACTTATTATACTGTGTCCTTCGTTCCCGATATAAACTATATTAGCAGCTGTTTAGAGCTATAAGGGTAAAGTTGAAGTATACCACATAAAGGTTTTTTTTTTTCTTTATTTTTTTTTTTTTTTTTTTGAGCGTGACCTCTAAAAAATAACATATCATTAGTATATTTGTACTATAACACATTCCCGTTCTTTGTTTTACCATACAACACAAACACAACAAATATATACACATATATTGTTTCTTACAACCAGTCTGTCTAACTTATTTAAAATAAATTTATATTATTAAATTCTATAACATATTATGTTATGTAGTGTAGATCCATCCCAACAAAACCTTTAAAGCACCTGTTATATACCTTTATACCACACCTGTTGTGTAAAATTCATTAATACCGGGTAATATTAATCAATCATTACTTATCAGATATCAGTGCAGTCTCTATCTGTTATGTCTTCTATAGAGATCTTTCTTCTATAGATATCTTCTATATAACAAGAGTTGAGGAATTGCCCATCTAGAGTTTTGTTTATATAACATTAAATCCTTTATAATAATTCTTGTATCATTGACAACCATTATGAGACGAACTATGAGAGTGAAGAAAGCCAGGCAGGCATGCAAGGAAAGAACCCGTCGGAACCTTGCACTCTCTGCCCACCCCGCAAGAGATCTGGCGTCATAATATGGATAGAGATAGATAGATAGCTAGAAACCCTTACTGTGTACTAGACCTGAAAACAAAGTCTGTTAGTACCCAATCTATAACAATATGATACAAATATAACAGGGAAACCTATTTCCCCACTAATGTGTCTTCCAACTGTTTTTTGTCAAATTATCTCCTTTTGAGTACGGTACCAAACGAAGGCTACGAATTAACTTGGTGATTATAAGAATGGTTTTGCTATCATTACATATTTAATTTACGATTTTTTTTTTTTTTTTTTTTTAATATCAACATTCGGCTATATTTAATGTTAGTTATATTTTTAATCTTGAAAGATGTACATATATCATTTTTTTTTTTTTTTTTGTACTAGAGGCCTTTGTACTAATGAACTTATATGGAATTAAGTCCGGTGAAGCTGTAAAGGCCTCGCGGCCATCAGCGTACATCACTCACACACACACCTTATCTGGAGATATTCCTCCCATAAGGCTATGTGCTTTACCTATATAATCTCGCCCCCCCCCCCCAAATTTTAGAGTCTGGAACGAAGGGCAGTACTAATGCGTGGTAAACAAACATAACCTACCCCAGTGTTATTACTATACCACTATTATTAATTCAATTTAAATTTTGAAACTATCCCGGAATCATTTCCATGTTCCGAGTGTGCGCCGACAAATAAATCCTTGGCTACATAAATATTTATGTATTACTTAACGATTCGTTCTTGCGCAATAACGCCCGCGAACGTTCGTTTTGGCAATACGATTGGACCACTCCTGAACCAATTACATTACTGATACTAAAAATACTAAAAAATACACTCCTAATTTAGTAATAACTTAAGAAGCGAATAAGTTACAGTCGACTAAACCGAACCATGGGTTACAACTTTATCATATTGGGAATCCTATTCATAACTGAATTATTTCATACCATGAAATTTTCATTTCATACCACACTTCCTTTGCTTCTTTGTATGTGACTGTATTTATAAGTAAAAACAAAAATTGCAATGGGTAACTTTCTAGTTATTTCTAGATGTCCAACCGTGAGAATTGAGTGTTACTCAACTTATTATTATGTATCCCCCATTAATAATAAATAAATAATATCAAGTTCCTTAGGACTTAGATTATTGCTGATACTACATAATATTTATCATACCTGTGATAAGAATATACTTTTGATTATTCTTGTTTAAGATAATCCATACTTTCAAATACTGTAACTCAATATTTCATCCACCGTAGCTTGTCAACATAATATCATTAAATTTTCAAATGGATATTTTTATCAAGTCATTTGCATGACTTTATTTTCTTTTTATATATAGATACCTATTTATAAGATACATGTAACATGTGGATGTAATAATTTAAATATAACAATACCAAAATTGCAAATTTTTGTATGATATCTCAATCCAATATTTTTTTTGTTTTTTCTGAAGCACCTTTAAATAAATTACAACATATAGAGTGCTCTAAAACCAACTTGTTACTTTAATGGTAGCAGTTTGTGCTTGTGTTATCATAACTATACCAGAAAACATCACTGGTGTTCAAAATAACTGTACACATTCCAAACTAATTACAAAACTATTTTTTATAGTTATTAATTTCTTGAATAATCTTATTTAATTACATATTATTTATTGATTATCATATGATGAAACAAAAATACAGTAAAAACATCTAATTCTCCAAATGATGAATTGATGTATAGCTTTCCATTGTGTGTGCCTCAAATTTCTAATATTATGAAGTACACTATAATTGATGCAGGAAATAATCAAGAACCCAAAACCATTTAACTCATTACATAATAGAAAACTGAATAGGTACTAATAAATTTTCTATTAGTATATTTATTATGACTGTAAGGTCTAGCGTGTTAGCATTAAGTTTTTATTTCAAATTATTAAACAATAGTGTTTCTAATAATAATGTTTCTATACATAATGTTAAACATATGTAGGACAAGATTCACTTGTCTGAAGTGCAAGTACTTGCACAAAAACCAATAAAATTATGTTTGTCGTTGAAGGCATTATTAGTGTCATAGATACATACCACCGTCAGTGAATACCTTTAACCTCCAATATTATGGTTTCTTTTTAAAACCCATGTTGTATTCCTGATTGTTTTTCTGAATTTTTCAACAACTTAAAAACCAAGTCCTTGTGTAAAATGCCTATCATGCTTTTTGTACCTCACTTTCTTTGGTAGGAGATTTCCAATGTCCAACGTGATGTTGTTTTTGGTGAACTGATAGGTACACTGTGACTTAATATTTCCATACCCAGGATGAGGATTGTTGTTCTATATTGGTTACAACGGTGGTCGTTTTATGAAATTTTAACTACTGGCTATGACTAGCTATTTAATAATTCCATATTGATAATCCACTATATTAACACTCCTTTTATGCAAAATATATACTGCTGACCTTAAAGGTTCTTATCTCAATAAAGGTTTCAAGACTGTATTGTTAGGATTAATCTTTTCTGGCTACCCTGCAAGGAGTCTAGGTTGATAATATTGATAGATAATTATTAGTTCTATGTTAACTGGATAGACCAGGTATTTTATATTATCTTTTAAGTATCTTTGTGCATAACACAAATTATCCCACAACCTGCCTGCCGCAGCATCGGTAGGATAAGATATTATATTTGGAATATATCCACAGTCCTGTTGCTTGTCAGTTACAACAGGCATTGCCATTAGTATATTACTTTGGCTTATTTGGTTATAAACCCTGTTCAGGAATAAGTATTGCTGGATTTAACTATTTTAATACAAGTACTCATAATTTTGCACAATTCTTTGTGTAATAAGCTCCAGTTTGGGCTATTTCAGTATTATTATACAAGTATGTCTAATAATGAAATCAATAAAAACACTATGTTTCTGCAAAGGAGTGACTTTTGTTATTGATAATGTATTGTTATACATAAACAACGTCACTTTAATTACCCTTTCAGTAAGTCTCCTTTTGGAGATATAATATGACAAATTGCTTATAGTTTATAGCAATAGTCTTTGTATTTACTGTTTTAGGCATGTAAGGTATGTATTTTAGGTAACATTTTTGATTCTTACCATTGTAGAAATGTGAACTGCACAGGAACACCTCATGGATGAAACCTATGAGTAGTATGACCTTCAGCACATATCTCGTATGGGCCTCAAGTCTTGCGGATCACGCCGATGTATCTCGTACACCACTCGTGTCCTTGAATTATCGTCAAGTCTTGCGGACCACGTCGATGTATCTCGTACATCACCCGTGTCCTTAAAATGCCATCGATCCTGAACAATCATCATAATTGATGATGATGATCTTATTGGAGGTATAACCTTGCCAATTTATAGACGGTTAATAATCGTTTTCAGGTATATTTCGTGTTAAACTGTTTGTACACGAATAGGGGCGTAGACTTCATAAGTTTACTTTTCGGACGACGAAGCTTTCCCAAATTTTAATATGACGAAACTCACGTCTCCAAATATTAGATATTATATAAATAAACAAGTTAAGCTGAAAAACACCACAAATAAACAACTATCGGTTCTTAACTAAAAAGATCGTTTAGAATGTACTTCTTTGCCAGGACGTAAACTTTTCTAAATTTGCCTATACGATGTTTTAAATTTATTTCACAAGGTCACTTGAGTATATTACAACCTTTACGTTATATAATTTCAGTGCCATAACAAGTTATTAAATTAAATGTCGACCAAAAACTTTATTACAAAGCGTCGGCTGCCGCGCTTTCAAAAGAATGGTTCCAGAGGTTATGTCCACAGATACCATAGAGGCGGCGTTGACTTTTGAAGGATCTAAATGACGCGCGGTTGCCAAGCGACTCGAGAGAGCTGCTAATATAGTTTATATCGAGAACGAAGGACACAGTATAATAATATTTCTATATATAATGTTAAATATATGTAGGACCAGATTTTTTAACCTTCATTTGTCTGTATTGCAAGTATTTGCACAAAACCAATAAAGTTATGTTTGCCGTTGCAGGCAGACAGACACACATTTTTATTAGTGTCATAGATACATTGTTACATACCAAAGTCAGTGAATACCTTTAGCCTCCAATATTATGGTTTATTTGTAACAGCCATGTTGTATTCCTGAATGTTTAACTGATTTTTTCAGTCACTTAAAAAAACAAAGACAAGCCTTTGTGTAAAAAGCCTAGCAAGCTTTTCTTACCTCAAATTCTCTGGTAGGAGACTTCCAATGTCCATTGTGATTTGTTTTTGGTGGGCTGATAGGTACACTGTAGGTTAATATTTTTACACACCGGGTGAGGATTGTTGTTCTATGTTGGTTACAACACTGGTGGTTTTTTGAAATTTAAACTACTGCCTATGAATAGATAGTTATAATTCCATATTGATACTCCACTATATTAAAACTCATTTAATACAAAATATATACTGCTGACCACAAAGGTTCTTATCCCAATAAATGTTTCATGACTGTATTGTTAGGACTCATCTTCCCTGGCTACCCTGCAAGGGGTCTGGGCTGATAATATTGATAATTATTAGTTTTATGTTAACTGGATAGACCAGGTATTTTTTATTATATTTTAAGGATGTATTTGTGTAACACAAATTATTGCACAACTTGCCTGTCTCAGCATCGGTAGGCTGAGATTTGCTTGCTTGCGTTGCTTGTCAGTTACAACAGGCATTGTTATAAGTAGAGATTACTTTGTCTCATCTGTTTATAAACCCTGTTCAGGGATAAATATTGCTGGGTTTACCTTTTTTAATACAAGTGCTCATAATATTGCACAATTCTTTGTGTAATAAGCTCCACTTTGGGCTATTTCAGGATTATTATACAAGTATGTCTAATAATGAAATCAATGCAAAACATTATGTTTCTGCAAATGAGTGGCTTATGTTATTAATAATGTATTGTTAATTCATAAACAATGTCCCTTTAATTACCCTTTCAGAAAGTCTCCTTTAGGAGATATAATATCATAAATTGCTTATAGTTTATAGCAATAGTCCTTGTATTTACTGTTTAAGGTATGTATGTTGGGTAACATTTTAGATTCTTTCCATTGTAGAAATGTGAACTGCACAGGAGCACCTCATGGGTGAAACCTATGAGTAGTATGACCTTCAGCACATATCTCGTATGGGCCCCAAGTCTTGCGGATCAAGCCGATGCATCTCGTACACCACTCGTGTCCTTGAATTACCGTTAAGTCTTGCGGACCACGTCGATGCATCTTGTAGATCGCCCGTGTCCTTAAATTGCCATCGATCTTTAACAATCATCATTATTGATTAATGTCCCCCCTAATTTCTCTCATTGGAGGTATTACATTGCCAATTTATAGACGGTTAATAATTGTTTGCAGGTAAATGAGACTTTGTAAGTCTACTTTTCGGGTGAAGACTTTCACGTCTTAATATGACAAAACTCACGTCTCCAAATATTCGATATTATATACATAAACAAGTTAAGCTGAAAACGCCACAAATAAACAACTATCTTTTTAGAATGTACTTTTTTGTCAAGGCGCAAAATATTTCTGAATTTGCCTATACGATGTTTTAAATTTATTTCACAACATCACTTGAGTATATAAAACCCTTTTGTTATATAATTTCACTGCTACGACTATATGATTAAATTAAATGTCGACCAAAACTTTATTACAAGGCACCGGCTGCCGCGCTAAAAGAGAGAATGGTCGCAGAGGTTATGTACACAGATACCATAGAGGAGGCGTTGACGTTTCTAAAGTTAGCGGGCTGCCAAGCAAGAAGAGAGAGCTGCATGTTTATATCGAGAACGAAGGACACAGTATAATACTGGGGATGCGTGGCGGGCAGTCTTACAAAAAATAAATAAAATACTTCTGCCACCCCCGCTTGAGGAATATAGGCGTGTCGGTGTTTATATTTTTTCAATTTTTTTTGGTGATTCCCCAGAGTTTGTCATAACGGCCGCCTTTGAGCTGTACGCAGCAAGTTTATACCTGCGACCTGCCCCAGGTCAAAGGCCACCTTCTAAGATAGCCATGACGACCGCCTTCACCTGCGACCTGCACCAGGTCAAAGGCCACCTTCTAAGATAGCCATGACGACCGCCTGCACCTGCGACCTGCACCAGGTCAAAGGCCACCTTCTAAGATAGCCATGACGACCGCCTTCACCTGCGACCTGCACCAGGTCAAAGGCCACCTTCTAAGATAGCCATGACGACCGCCTTCACCTGCGACCTGCACCAGGTCAAAGGCCACCTTCTAAGATATCCATGACGACCGCCTTCACCTGCGACTTGCGCCAGGTCAAAGGCCACCTTCTAAGATAGCCATGACGACCGCCTTCACCTGCACCTTGCACCAGATCAAGGGCCACCCCCAAAGATAGCCACGACGATCGCCTTCACCTGCGACCTGCACCAGGTCAAAGGTCACCCCCTATGGCAGCCACGACGACCGCCTTCAACTGCGACCTGCACCATGTCAAAGTCTACCCCCAAAGATAGCCACGATGCCGCTTTCACCAAGTCAAAGCTTACCCCCTAAGACAGCCACGACGACCGCCTTCACCTGCTACCTGCACCAGGTCAAAGCCCACCCCCTAAGATAGCCACGATGCCGCTTTCACCAAGTCAAAGCCCACCCCCTAAGACAGCCACTACGACCGCCTTCACCTGCGGCCTGCACCAGGTCAAAGGCGTCCCGTAAAGATCGCCATGACGACCGGCTTAATGTTGCACGCATCCAGATTTTAATCTGACCTTCTTAAAACGAATTATTATTATTTCAGGCGCTGACTGTTGCTGTGGACTCTATTGCACGTAAGACCAATTTTTCCAGAATCTATCTATCTATATCATCACGTCAGATCCTTTCCAAAGTAAGCAAAACGTACTGAGTTCCTACAGGTGCTTTCCTTACAGACCTTTCCCGCTTACTTCACTCTTATAATTCGCCTATAGTTTATACTATCGCGCCAGATCCGTTCATAATTCCAACAGGTTCTTTCCTTATAGACTTCTCTCACATCCTCTATTGTCATAAGTTATTATTTCCAACGGGTTCTTTCTTTGAAGACCTTTCTCTGCTATCTTTACTATCATAGTGCGCCTATGGTATATATTATCACGTCAGATCCCTATCGAGTTCCAACAGATTCTTTCCTTACAGACCTTTCTCGCTTCCTCTACTCTCATTTTGCGTATATATTATTTAATATCACGCCAAGGACTCGATAGGGATATCGAGTTCCAAGAGGTTTTTTTTCCTTACAGACCTTTCTCGCTTAGTCCGTTCTCATAGTTCGCCTATTATCCATATTATCACGCCAGATTTTTACGAAGTAACAGGTCCTTTTCTTACATATCTCTCCCGCTTTCTCCACTCTCATAGTTTGTGTAAAGTTTATTGTCACGCCAGATTTTTACGAAGTACCAACAGGTCCTTTCCTTACAGTCCTTTCTCGCTTCATCTATTCTCAAAGTTCGCCCATAGTGTATACAAAGTGTATCATTAATAAGCAAGACCTCAGACACCCCGTTTAGATAATTGCATCACCAATTTAAAACGAAAACCAAATATTCAAATTTAACTCTTTTTACCCTTTTTTAAGCACTTTTATACCCCAATTATGTTGTATGAGAAATACGTCTTAGAAATGCATTTGAAATTTCCGTATTGCTTTGATTTAAGAAGATAAGTTTGTCACAGTGCACCGAAGGCGTAACAGCATTTTTTGCCAATAAAAAAGTAAGTTACATTAAAAATAGTTGGAATCAATTCAGGTATCGATTTAGAACAAACTACTTTCAGGTCTTGCGTTACTTATGTTACACCTTGTATAAATATTTTATTGATAATAATATCAGCTTATTCTGTCTCACGGCTGGGCAAAGGCCTTCTCCCACAAATCAAGGTGAGAGAGATAAAGTCATACTCCACCACGCAGACTCAGTCCGGACTGGTGGAAGCAGGTTTGTTGCCACCTGCTGTTGGAACTTATCAAGCCGCTTATAAGGTTTTTAACTAGACATAACGACTTCGCAATCCGTGGTAAGCGGGACCAATGGCTTAACGTGCCTTCCGAAGCAGGGATTTTTGATGTGTATCTTTCCTCTCGGTTGCTAGATATTTTTTGTGGGAGTGGTTTTGGAAAAGGGTCGGAAATGTGTTACAGGAAACCGGGGAAGCGCGCGCTATTTGATTTAACCAACGAGCGCGCGCGGTGTAACCGGGGAAGCGCGCGCTATTTGAGTTAACCAATGAGCGCGCGCGGTGTAACCGGGGAAGCGCGCGCTATTTGATTTGACCAATGAGTGCGCGCGGTGTAACCGGGGAAGCGCGCGCTATTTGATTTGACCAATGAGGCATCTTAATTCTAGAGTAGGATAACATGTCAGATGTTAAACATCATATGCGACTACGTCTACTTATATAGTTATTTAATCAATAAAAAGCTTTCTAAACTGTACACAGTCGGCAACCTACTGAAAAAAGTTTCAAAAGTTGTTAAAGAAGTTAAAGAGAAAGTTAACAATAAGAATGAAACTCATAAACATGATTTTGATATATCACTCGATGAGAACGGAATAACGATAACCCACGAAAGTACAGAGACCGGAGAAGAGGATGATTATGAATATGAGAGCAGTGGAGAACGCAGTACTGAGTACGGTGAGTGAATGGAGTCGGGTAGAGTTGTAAAGTTGAATATTTGGAGGTTAGAAATTCTTTATTTAAACATTGAATTATTATATGTCCTAAGTCTAGTACGTCCAGAAGACACCTCAAGTAATTGTTTGTAGCAAAAGTTAGAGTGCATACTCGCAACGATATACCTGCGAGAGCTAAGTTTTATTTTAAAAATATGCCTTTAAGTGCTCTACAATACTGTTTAAACAACTGCAGGAACAAAGTAATGTATTATCTATAAAAACTCAAACATTCCCGCTAACCCCGCGGTCATCAAATTGCGCGCGAAGGACATTGCCGAAAATTGCCCCAGAACCAACAAACATTTGACCCATGCTATCATTATTTATCTATTTTATTAAAATAATGGCAAATATCTGTATCTAACGGACAATTGGCATTCTAAAATGATTTATTTAAAGTATTGTTAGTACTTATATCGAAGTCGCCGACATTTTCTAAAAACACACAATATATCCTCAAATGTACTAATGGCTACTAAATTATAACCTGCAAATCTAATACTCTTTGTGCAATATTGCGATTCCCCCGCTTGTCCGTTTAATAAAAAATGCCATTAGAGAATTTATACGTGATTTGAAATCATACAAGTATTTTTTATGCAGAACAATGTCCTTTTTGTTTGACATACTCGTAGCTAAATAACTCAATGTAAATGAAAAAAAAACATAATAACTCAATGTATTTAAATAAAGAATGAATGAATGAGCTGTATTAAAGTTTGAACATATTCGTTCATTTAATGTAAGACTCTCAGAACTAAGAATAATAAGTTATGCAAGAGAACTGTTTTCAAATAATTTTATTTACCTGCGGTATTATGCAAAATTATATATTAAAAGAACAGCTTATACATAAAGATTATTTGCCTAAAAGATGATTTAAATTGTCTCAGCTAAGCTATAAGCAATTTGAAACTTGAAAAAGAGCTTTCTTGTAAAAATATATTGTTTTAGTTATAGAATTCTTAGAATAAATGAGGGAATGATAGAAAAAGGAGGGCTGAAAAATTTGAAAATAAATAGATTAAACAACCTCTTTTTTTTCTATTTCATGTTAACGAAAAGAACAACTATAATTTAAATTTGCTGTTATTAAAAAAAAAACAAAAAAAATATGCTGAAAAATGTTGAGACATCAAATCTTTTTTACAAATTTTTAATTAGCTTGTGTCCATTTTTTATTATTCTATTATTGATTTCGTTTTAGGTAAATTATAAGCAACGCAAATAGCTTTATTCTAATAAAGTTAATTTGTATCTAAACATTATTAACATTTCAAACTTTAATACACCTCTGTGTGATTTTTGATTTACAACACTCTACTGTCACGAATACTCACTGTCAGTCACGCTTCATGAAGAAACTGATATCTACTTCATATCGACAGACTCCCCGATACTCAGAAATGCCCAAACAAGCACTATACCACTGAAATTAACACTCAATAAAAGTCACTGCAACAAAAACTTCATTATTATAGCAATAATTTTATAAGAAAAACAGGTAGATGTGCACAGAAATGGTGTTTACAGATCACACTTACGTACTATTCGTTTATATTTGGCACTATCGTTTTTGAAATTGCACTGCTCATATATACCTATAAAGCACTACATCTTATTTAAACAAGAATCTATCTATATCATCACGCCAGAGCCCTTGCGGGGCAGGCACAGTGTACAGAGTTCCTACAGGTTCTTTCCTAACATACCTCCCTGGCTTCCTCCATTTAAACAAGAATAGGTGTGTATAAATGACATTACTTGTTTTTAAATGGTACTATTTATGTACATATGGCAAAATCCATTTTAAACAGCACTAATAAATGGTAGTGTTTATTTATAAATGACACTACTAGTTTATAAATAGTACTACCCGTTTATAAATGACTAAACGTCACAGCACTCTTTCAAATTGACATCCAAGGAAGCAAAATACAACAAAAATTTAAATCGTAAAACGACATACGAACTGTCCAGATCTATTGGTCATACTACAAACCACATACTGTTAATAGTCATTATATGTTATACAACTCATAAACAGAGTCTGGTACCACATAATGACACTTGCTGCATAAATTCAACAGCAGAAGAACAAAATGACATCCTTAATATCAAAATTTACCGGAATACAAAATCTACGACAATTTCCTGTCAATACTCACTCATGGTCATACAACAGTTACTTACCAATGGTCAATCTCAGCATGACACTGAATTATTAAGACTCAATGAAGGCACACAACGGATTGTCAAACTACCAATACTCGTCGTTGGAAAGACATTTAAAGATATCAAAATTCACAGTCCATCAACAGAAAACCCAGTACTACAAATAACTAGAATTATGTCTAGACTCACCCATGGTCGAACTGTTAAACGCTTATTCAATATTCTTCTTCTTCTTCAAGTTATGGCTTTACACTAATTCAATATTTATTAATTGTATGTACTGACAATTCATACAGAAAGTTGTGGTTCTGCATAATGACACTTGCTGTCAAAATCCGACAGCAGAAGAACAAAATAACGTCATTCTTAATGTCAAAACTTACCAAAAGACAGATCCACTACATTTACTTCTCAAAACTGTTTGATGGTCAAACTACACAACAATTAGAAACCAATGGTCAACCTCAGTATGACACAGAATTATCAAGACGATACCTAACATCAAAATGGTCATAAATTCGTAACACAGAATCAAATCATAAAGAAGTTTTGATACAAAGACACTTAAAGACATCAACATTCACTGCCTAAAAAGGGGAAAAGACAGTACAATAAATAACTACAATCAAGATCACCAATGATCAAACTACATCATGATACAGAACAGTCAGATATTCCGGTTACAACATTCTGTCATGACACATCAGGTAGTAATAATATCACGAGACACACAAACCCAAGAGACAAAGATGGTAATACAAAACTCAGCCTTTTATCAGCCAGGACATAACTCGAAATCCAACATACAAACAACGACAATTTTATCCAAGCATCATGGTACAACATCAACAATGAAAAACAGTTACAACATAAAAATACAACAATTTGTGTACTATACAAGACGAAGATGGAGAAAGACAATAACATGCACATTTGCTATATGACTACTTCGCAGATTGCTTCATATGCGAAGGCGCCGCAGTCCAAACAGATTCTCTGTTTTTTTTTTGAGTATTGTTCAAACTGGGTATGGAAATTATTGCTGTTTTTAATAGGCACTGACCTTTTTCCAGGCAACATGTGAAAAAATATATGGAGTACTTTTTCATTTGTCGCACCTGCTTGTTTCTTTACAAGCTGCTAAAATCACATATGAATTCGCATATTATTAATTTATTCTTCATTTAAGTAGCAAACATTAGCATGTGCGACGCCACTAAACACTAGCTCTTAGCGAATTTTAATTAATTAATCAATTAGTTGATAATGAACGATGTATCCGAACAACATGCGATTATATATTAAATGAGATTTTAGCACCTATTATGAAGTGTGAATATGATTTTTTACATGTTATATTACCTTATAAATCTTCAATGTCTAGTCTAAAAACTTGCAAGAAGATTTATTTAAATTATTCGTTTAAATGGATCCCTTTACAGCGCGTTTACTGCGGCGCTATCGTATATTGCAGTTAAAAGCATTCACACAGACAGCGAATTGGTCTATAAGTAGATTGCATACTTAAAAGGTGATGGAATAATTATTTAAAAAATAATAATATCCCGGATAATATTGTCGTTTCTAGAGCAAGGTGGAAATGGAACGAGCTATTCAGAATCTGAAAATAATTCAACACATACTGAAGCTGAGCGCAAAAAGTATTCAAAAAAAAGTTCGCAATCACTGTCTTTTGGTAAAGAAGGTTTGGGTTTGTCTCAAAAGAAAACGACTACTTTGGAGAAATCGAAGACGACAGAAGACTACAATCATAGCAAGAATGTTTCTGAGGGTAAGTTAAGCGGAGACTGGCGAGCAGTTAAATGGTGGATAGCGTGCTATTAAACTATTAGCAAATAGCAGTCTTATTAATTGCTATTAGCATATAACAGTTTTAACAATTGCTATTAGTAAATAGCAGTCATATTTATTAGAAGATAGTGTGAGTGATGGCTGTTGTGACTACTAGTAGTCATACTCGTGAACGGGAGCTGGTTGGGGACTAGTCTATTCGGAATCCTTTAGACACTTGCTTTTTAGAAATAACATTATTAGTTTCTCGCTGAGATTCACGGGCTTTACCCGGACCTTTGAAAGGCTTGCATGGGGGAATGGGCCCACGTAGAGGCCCTTTGCGAGAAGTTAATGTTATGTGAGCCACCTGCTGAGATCACTTGCTGAAAATGAAGAAACATAACCAGCGAACTGACCCCGGCAGGTGCAAGGACTATTGTAAACTATGGAAAGAAAACAAGGGCTATATAAATGAGGTTTGATGGACAAAAACTGGACTATTTCAAAGGGGACGGACACCGGCCATAATTAGTGATACCTAATTACCCGTGGCCGGCGGTGACTCGCCGCTTACTAGATGGACCCTCAAACGGTCGTCCTAGGACAACTGAGGGCAACACCGGTGTGAGCGGCTCAGGGGTGTAGAGAGGTGTGCTACGCTTTCTCAGAAGTTACTCGCGGCGTTATGCCCTTTAACACTTCCACCCCTGGAGTACATCGACATAGGACCGCATTACTAGTATTAGATTTTCTATTATTATTAGTATCATAGTCGTAGGCTCTCACACTAGAGCTCGATCGTTAACTATTTCATAGTAACATAAAGATTGTAGCTCCGCAATATATTAAAGAAAATAGGAAGAATAAATAAACAAATAAAAAAACCCGCTGAGTTTCACAGGATCTTCTTGGTGGAGGCCGCTTTCCTATCCCGTGGTAGATTAGGTTAGAAAATTTGTACGTCCCGAAGGGTTTTTGGAAACAAATTAATATGAATTTGAGTTAAGCACATAAGACGTGCAGCAGTGATAACCTAGTGGTTAGACCGTTGGACTGCAAAGTCAAAGGTCTCGGGTTCATACCCAGGCACGCACCTCTGTTTTTTCGAACTCATGTGCGTATTAAAGATTAATTATCACTTGCTGTAACGGTGAAGGAAAGCATAGTGAGGAAACCTGCATGCCTAAGAGTTTTTCGAAGGTGTGTGAAGTTCGCCAACCCGCACTAGGCCAGCGTGGTGGACTATGGCCTAAACCCTCTCAGTTTGAGAGGAGGCCCGTGCCCAACAGTGGGACAGTTCCTTAACAGGGCTAATATTATATTTTACATAGACGTCAATCTGCTTATCTAATACGTAAGTGTAGAAAAAAAATGAAAACAACATAAAAAGATTGAATATAGCGTGGCGCTAGCGTGTTGATAGGGCCAGATACCTTGCGAGGTAGGTAGAGAGTATAGAGTTTCAATAGGTTCTTTCCTTAGAGACCTCTCTCACTTCCTTCTCTGTCATAGTTCGTCTCAAACACGCTCGCCAGTACCGAAGTTATACCTCTCCGGAAATACAAACGGCGGGATCTAATTCCATTCCTTAGCAGTATGCATTATATATCGCTTGGTACACGTGAAGGGCACTTTCGTCTTCGCCTATGCATTCCACGACCACAAACCCCCCCGACGGTCCCCAGTCTATTTTTTAGCCCATTCTGAAGTACGTTTGCCAGTTCTTGGTCTTCATTCAATGACTCGTTTATCCCCAATGGTTATGAGAAGCACCAAAAGATTGACGCTAGCGAGTTGATATCCCGTCCTTGTTACACTTTTTTATTTTCGTGTCAATGGTTCATATCTAGGTCGCTAGGTGAGTTGCTAGTACCATCGCGTCGTCTGTGGCCGCGCTGAGCTCTTCCCTTGTACAGGTAGTGGGGCACAAAGGGCAGACCAGCAAGTGCGACAGTGTGAGGTCGCACCACGATCACGGGCTGTTGCATTTGGGTGTCTGAACCCTCATGTCCACAGATTTTGCCTGCATCTACCAACATGAGTGCGGAGCCGATATAATGATTACTACACCGACCATGGTAGTTGGTGCCCTGGCGGTAGTTGCTCTTGACATGGGACAAAGTAAGACGGTGGGGATTTCTTTTTTTTCCATTGCCTATGTTTGGTCGCTGTTGGAAGGTTCTGCACGGTCTGAGTGGACATTCAAAAGCTTTCGCTGCTTTTGAGACGGACTCGGGGGATTAGGTGGCCCTTCAAGAGGTATCGAATGTCAGACTCTTGTTTAGACTTTTCTATAAAGCAGGGTACATCTCGCCGAACTTCAGGTGGCGCTATGCCTGTTAGAAAGTAGATGATGGCTAGTGGAGTCGGCTTTAGACATCCGGTGGCAGGTATCGTTTAGTGCGACATCCACGAATCTAGCGTGTGCTGACTTTAATAATACTGACTACAAATTTACTTAATAAAAATGAATGTGGCAGCACGCTTACTCGCTAGCATCTCGTTAACATCACACTTTTCGTGCAAAACTATCAATTCTTCTGCTAATGTGGCCAGCCCATTGCCACTTCAGCTCACTAATCCTATAGTTGTATCGATAACTTTGACTGGCTAAGTGGTTAATGCGCGAAGCGATCACGAGGCCCTTGGATTCGGAGAAGAGTATTTTTTTAATCGATAAATTCGGCTAAGACCATGTTGTCCAAAAAGCAAAATGTCTAAGAAGACAGAAAATCTAAATGCAATACCTATCAATTACCACTATTTTTCCGGAGTCTGGAATTGTGCCCGAACAGCAATAGCCTTGCCCTCTATTACATGGGAATATCTTTGGCGAAAAGTGGGTGTACACAGTACTGCCACCTTGGGGAGTAAAGGCGTGACGATGTGTTTGGTTCTGTGATGGATCACCGCGTCACGGATTCAGAGAAACTTCAATGTTTAATAATCTCGTATTGTGTTTTTTATTTACCAGCCTCAGGGACATATGAGGATGGTTCATACAACCATTATGCCGAATCGGAGTCCGAAGAAGGGAAGAAAGAAACCACGAAGGACACTTTTTCCGAGACGGAGTCCAGCGGATTTGGTATAGGACGGAAAGGAGTGCAAAGTAACAAGGATGTGACCCGAAAGTCGGAGAGTACCAAAGACACTGAAGAATATAGTAAGAGCAACTTTAAGGAGGAAGGTAAGTTGACTTCCTGTTCTTCTCAACTCCTTAGATATAATTAGGTTTAAAACGAAAATGAACCACTTGCAAGATCACTCCGTCTCCCATAGATTTTGATTTAATTTTATGTTTTTAAGATTACGAGAAACAAGGGAAGAAGGTGAAACGTCGCAAAGCTGAAGGGCAGGACGAGAGCCAGTCGTCATCATCCGAGACACAAGCCTCTGCATACTCTTCATCATCTTCGGAAGTCCAGAACAACGGTCAGAAAGAATGCCTTTAAATAAATCAAAATGAATCTTAGTCTTCGAAAGGAGATTCCGCCACTTCTGACGGTTTTGCGCGATTCCCCGTCAATCTCCAGCTTGGAGCTCCCCCTCAACCACATCTTTCTAGCGGTATCTGGGATGACCAACCGGTCGATTTTTTGTATCTGTGTGTGTGTAAGTGATCTACGCTGTTGGCCCCGGAGCCTTTACAGCTTCACCGGACAAGAGGGCGAGCATGCAACCACAACGCTCGAGCCAGAAGGACAAGGGGGCAACTAGCTGAAAGGCGCTTCAAGGAGGAACGGCCTCGGCTTGGGCAGTCGCTATGGGAGAGGGCATATACTAGGTGTCTCGCCGCGGTGCTCTGCACTGGCAGGCGAGCAAGGGATTCTTCGACCTTGCTGGCGAGGTCGGTGCCTGATCCTGTGTGCGGTATCTGTATCCAAAAGAATATGCCGCGCGCGACAGTAGCAGTTGATAGAAGGGGAGTCAGGTGTGTAGTTGGTGGCGGCTACGATCAGGGGGTTCTGATAGTGGTACGCGTGCGTGAAGGAGTGGGTTGTCGCCTTTTTAACATAGGCGTGAATTGGTTCAAGACCGAGATCGGAATGGTACAACCACATCCTTCTAGCGGTATCGGTCGATTGATTGGCCCCATTCACAGAAATCGTAATAATAACAGACTATAAGTCGTATACCCGCATGTAGTTGTCGCCACATATGTGAGATGATCACAAAATGCTTCAGGACTACGTAGACCAATGTATGTGATATAATGACTAAAGTTGGTATGAAAATATTATCATGTATAGAGAGTTCCGAAGAAAAGTGGCTGTCTATTCGGCAACGCCGGGACTAACATACCCTTTCTCTTCTCTATTCCGTTCTTTATAACCCCAAAGCTCCTACTTATCTACGTGAGCGTTTTGACTTTCTTTTCCCTAAAGAAAGGGTCTGTCGTACTATTAATTCTCTCCTTCTTCGTGCTCCTCTTCATTCTTCCAGTCGCTATGTTAGGTCTTTTACTATTCGTAAAGTGTGTGCGTCTTTGGAACTCACTCCCACACGCTATACGCGCAAGCTCCTCTCTGGATATTTTCAAGAGAAGAATCAGAGAACATTTCCTATCTGATTGTTGATACATATTTATAGTATAATATACTATGTGTATTTTTATATAAATAATATCAGCCTATACTGCCAACTGCTGGACAAAGGCCTTCTCTCACAAATCGAGGTGAGAGACATTAGGTCATACTCCACCACGCGGACCCAGTGCGGATTGATGGAGGCAGGTTTGTGGCCACCTGCCGTTGGAACTTATCAAGCCGCCTACTTAACGACTACCACATTAAGTGGTAGCCGGGACCAACGGCTTAACGTGCCTTCCAAAGCACGGAGACGCTCGAATATGATGTGCCACAAACGGTCCCCATCTCGGGCCGATCGAGTCGAACGCTGCGTAACAATGGTAATCGGTAAGAACACCGCGGTTGCGCAGCGCTACGAGCGCCTCAATCGTGTATTTTTAAGTATGTGTATTTTATAAATTATATGCATTTAGTTTTTGTAAAGTATGTATTTTATTTACATTTATTTTATTGTATGTTTCAATGTGTGGTTGTATAACTGCCCTCTTATTGACCTTCTCTTCTCTCAACACTTAAAGGTTCGCTGGAAGAGAACTCATATTTTGAGTTAAGCTCGCCTTTTATATCACCTTTGAAATTACAATTGTCTTGTACTGTATACATTATATGTAATAAGGTGATACAATTCTTTGGAAAATATTCTTCTTCTTCTTCTTCAAGTTATGGCTTCACACTAATCATAAGTGTATTTTGCCAGTGTCCAGTGAGATATATAATCTATCTATCTATCTATAACCTCACGCCAGATCCCTTGCGGGGTAGGCAGAGAGTACAGAGTTCCAACAGGTTCTTTCCTTACATACCTCTCTGGCTTCCTCGACTCTCATAGTTCGTCTCATACACGCTCGCCGGTTACGGAGACTCTTGACTTTTCCATCAGATAAGACTCGGTTTATTTGCTCGTGGTAAGATAGTCTAGGTCTTCCCCGGTACCTGCATCCTTCCACTTTCACATTGATATATAATCGTGTTTGTTTAAATTAATTCGACTGCCCGATGAATTTGATGACAACGATGATAATGAAATTGATGAAGTGCCCCACCCTGGATAGTAAAGCGGTGGATACTTTACATACCAATTGCGACGGCCGTTTTGAGAGAAGTCGAAAAGGCACGTTTTATCACTTTGTTACAATTACCTTCACTCGTGCACATATAAGAACACATAATGGTTAATATTCCACCAACATTACACATTATTAGTCGAAATAACACAAGTTTTGGAAATTAAAACAAATTGACGACATCACTCTTCGACTTCCCGCCAAAAACCTTGGAAAATATTTTTTACAGCAGTTATGTGAGTGTATGTGAGTCTGTGCATTTTTAGGCACTTACTCCTTGGAAATAATATTATTAGTCTCATATTACGATCATAAGGCATCATATTGGAGCTAGATCTTAACTATTTATTTGTAACCCATTGATTTGTAACCTAGACACAAAATGGTAAAAAAAAATCGAAAAAAAAAATAAAAGAAAAAAAACAACTGACTCGTTGGTCTGACTGCCTCGTTGGTTTAGCGGCAAAGCGCATCGCTTTGTGATCATGAGGTCCTGGGTTCAAATCCTAGGTCGGACAAATGTAGTTTTTGTAACGAAAAATTTCCAGTATGAGTCCGGAGTCTGGAATTGTGCCCGGTATATGGCAATAGGCTCGTCCCCTATTACATGGGACGTAACATCGTCGGCGAAAAGGGTTACTCAGTACACCTCTGCCACCTCCGCTTGGGGAATATAGGCGTAACGGTGTTTATTTTTACTAATATAACATTTTATACATAATCAAAATTACTATCATAAATTAATGCTACTATCATACTACGAATCAATTTAACACCATGTGATTTAGCATTAGCATGAAATAAAACTATTTTACGGATTTTATCCCGATTTATTTTTGATTTTTAGTTCCCGACGTTTCGAGTGCTTTGCAGCACCCATGGTCACGGTAGGGACTGAGGTGTTAGACGTCCAAAAGGCATAGATGTTCCGGGGTACCCCCAAACTTCTTAATTATTTTTGTTGTTGTTGGTCCGATCTACGTAGAATGAGCTCACGCTGTCTTGAGGTCTTGCAGTGTTATGCTTGGTTTTGGATTTGATTATATTAATTACCGGATACCACGTCGACGGAAGCACCCAGCCATTTTCTCTATTGAAATTAGGATGTTTTTTAATTTCAATAGCCTCGCGAACCATCCTTGGTAGGAATCGGTGTTCTTTCACGAGGATTTGTGGTGTTTTAGGTCAACACCGTCGCTCAAAGAAGTCTGCAGTCTGTGAACATGTCCTTGACCGCACTCGCCATAACATCAGATTTGATAGACCACAAATCCTTAATAAATTTAATTTTCAATACAAATTGATTAGCTGGACGAGTGAACTTAAAAAGTAAAAATTCACAATTTTAAACCATAAGCTTTACCAAAAGTTTTTAGACCCTTTGGTTCACGTTTGTATATAAACTAGACTTTCAAAACCAACTGCGAAAGAAGAAACTCAGCTGATTTAGTAACCTTGTAAAATCTAAATAAAATCATATAAACTTCAAACAGTATATTGAAGAAAAGTTGTTCAAATTGGCCTATAAATGCAGCTGTACCTTTGCCATGAAACCCTTTCCGTGTCACCCTATAAAAAGAGACAATCCTGTAACTATTTAGTCATACAAGAATCTATTGGCCCGCAGCCAAAATCGGAACTGTCGCTGTCATTAATTGAAATGTCACTTCATGTCAGTCGCAGAGTTGCCGTTTGCCATGAAATATACCCAAGTTCTTTTTAATTAGTAACCGTGGGGACCCAGTTGTTGAAGTATTTCCCTGGAAGGAGGTAAATTTTAGTAAATGATAATGGTAATTTCACATCAACGCCCTCTTGTCAATGTTATCTACGGACTAAAAAATCCTTGTTGCACTATATTTTATACAAGGTATAATATAATAAGCGAAGACCTGAAAATAGTTTGTTCTAAATCGATAACTAAGTTGAACTAAATTAACTATTTTTAATGAGTATTACATTAGACATTTTTTTTAACGTCACGCCTATATTCCCCAAGCGGGGGTGTCAGAGGTGTACTGAGTACACCCACGTTTCGCTGACGATGTTAGGTCCAGGTTAGAGTAGCGAGGAAGAATTTTGTTAGAAAAACTTCATTTGTCCAACCTAGTATTTGAACCCAGGACCTCGTGATCACCAAGCGATGCACTTTGCCACTAGACCAACGAGATAGTTATTTGCAATAAATGCTGTTACTCCTTTAGTGCGCTATAATAAACTAAATTTATTCTTGATTTAAAGCAATACGGAGATTTCGAATGCATTTCTAAAACGTATTTTTCAATACTCACACATACACGTACAAGTTTCATTGCTAATTGGGGTATAAAGGTGCTAAAAAAAGAGGTAAAAAAAATTAAATTGAGAAAATTGGTTATCGGATTGAAGGTCTTGCGTTATTTACGATTTTGTATATTGAGGTCTCAAACTCGCGAATATATTACACATGAAATAAAGCTATTTTTCGGATTTTACTTTCATTTTTGATTTTTATATTCCCGACGCTTCGAATGCTTTGCAGCATCCATGGTCAGGGGAGAGACTACGAAAAATAGTTTTATATCAGATTTATCTTACATCTCACATACAATACTGAATTTACAAACACACTAATCAAAATATTCTTTCCACAAATACCTCTCCAGAGTATTACAGGAATGAAGGAGGTAGGCAGTTCGTAGGTGATGGATTCCAGAATTACAACGATGGAAGAGTGAAGAATATTCATCGGATTGTACCCGGAGAAGTGTACCACATAAATGGCGAAAGATTAGCACAGGCTAATCATGATGAAACAGTCGCTATGTATGAGAAGAGTAAGTATTTTTCTGAACTTTTTTTTTATGTGTATGATGGTATCACGCCGACGCGTATTTTGCCAATGTTAAGTATTACGAATATTCATTTCTAAATTAATTCAACTCCCCGATGAACTTGATGATAAGGATGATTATGAAATAAATAAAGTGCCCCACCCTGGATAGTAAAGGATACACTAGGATTTATTTCTGTGTCGTGGGTGCGTTTACAAACATGAAAATTCACATACACAAATACCCAGACCTTAACAAATATTTATAGGTCACATAAAAATGTGTCCCGTGCGGGATTCGAACTAGCGACTATTAGACATATATGGGCGCCCCGGGCGGGCGGAGCGGCTTAAGCTCCTAATTACTGCGCCAAATTATTATTATTATTATTAAGGAAGCGTTCTCTCTCTAACACTTTCCAACTTTGGGCTTAAGACAAGGAAATTAGGATGTCAGATATGAAGAATCTTCGAAGTATTGTGTCTTCGGGTGACTTTGAACCATCGTATAAGGCCCATGCCTTATAAGATGGTTCGAGGTCACCCGTAAAGATGATCCACACTTTCCTTTCCTAACTTTTTGGTGGCACATCCTATTAAGGAAGCGTTCTCTCTCTCGCGTTCACTTTCCAACTTTGGGCTTAAGACAAGGATAATATGGATAATAATAGGATGTCAGATTTCTAATCCAAATAATAAAGTTAGGACGATTGTGCTACATATTAGGAGTTAGGTTAGGAAGGTCTGGATCGTCCTGAAGGCTTTGAAGAGAGCTATGCTTGGCCTTCTTCTATTCCATTCCACTTCTCATTACTGTACATTCTATTACCTTTCTTCTGTTGGGCAAAGGCCTTCTCTTACAAATCGAAATGAGACACATTATATCATACTCAGCCTGCGAATGAGTGGAAGCAAATGTGTGGCCAGCTGCTGTAAGAACCACGAAGTCGTAGTAGGAACTTATCAAGCCACATATAAGACATCCAACTCGGCTTGACGACTATCATATCAAGTGGTAACTTTTTACATGAGGAAAGCCTAATGGACTTCCGCTAACCTTCGGAGAAGCTGACGGGGCATGTTGGACCGACTACGTCGAACTAAACACCACGCGGGCTGGCATCTTTACTTCGGGGAGGGACTCCAGGGCTCTCTGTTAGGAAAGCACCGGTGCCCCTCTGTGTCGTGCTCCGAGGAGTCCACCTTCTGGAGGAAGCCTGTGGACCCGCTCTCCCCTGCCTCGTCGCGGTGCTCACGCCGCCGTCCTTCTCGGTGTCAAGTGGTAACCTAACGTGCTTTCCAAAGCAGATGGAATTGCCAATGACAATAACCTATCTCAGGCTGACTGAGTCGAACGCTGCTTAATCTTGGTGTTCGTTAAGAACACCGCAGTATATCAGTGCTACGAGCGCTTCTGCATCATTATTTATAATAATATATTAATTTTAATTAATCTCCAAATATTTTCTTCTTTCAGTTCACAATGCAGCTGCCATAAATTCAGCCCGTGCTATCGCATCAGCAACACAAAATGGCGGACAATACATTGGACAAGATGGCGGATCCCGCCCAGTTGTTGTACATCGGCAATCGTCAAACACACCTATTGTAAATAAACGTGGTTCCAAATCTGGAGTAACAGTACAGAGCGTAAACTCCGAAAACAACGGAGAATCCTGGAATTACAATAATGGAAATGGTCAGGAATACGAAAATTATAATAATGGAAAAGTTGGAGAGGGTCAATATTACAATAATGGAAACTGGAATTATGGAAATGGAAACCAAAGGATCGTTCGTCCGTTAGATAACCGCCCTGCGGAATCTGGTAGGAATGAGCGCGAATACTCTGGAGTTGGTGATAGGTCTGGTATAGCGTTACAACATGAAATTCCGGGAAATAATGGTGAGAGATCTGGATTTGAAGAATCTGGTAGGAATGAGCGGGAATACTCTGGAGTTGGTGATATGTCTGGTATAGCGTTCCAACATGGAATTTCGGGTAATAATGGTGAAAGATCTGGATTTGAATTTGAAAAGTCTGGAGGCATTGGCTTAGAAAAGGAAAAGTCTCGAAATAATTTTGGTGATTCTCAAAATGGTTATGTTAATGAAAGATCCGGAATTAACTATGAAAATTCTGGTGCTATAGATAGATCCGGATTCAGAAATGAGAGATTTGGGATAAACTTCGAACGCTCTGGAACAATTGTAGAACAATCTACTAACACAGGCAGATCGGGTTTCGGAAACGAAAGACCCGATTTTAACGTTGAATATTCTAAAAATATAGGTAATGGTGGAGCTGTGAACGAAGGATCCGGGTTTTCAGTAGGGCGGTCTGGCATTGCGGAAAGCTCCGGAAATTCCTTCGTGCGTTCTGAAAGTGGAGGGAATTCTGAAACTGGAAATTACGAACCTGGACTTAAAATAGAGAAGGGATCTTACAACCATTATGGATCTGGCCAATCTGGAATTAACAATTACGAAACTAGAAATCACCATTATCCAGCAAGTTACGGAGACTACAGAAATGGGAACAAAGATTACAGTTATGGAACGAATTTCGACCACAGATTTAGGAATAATGTCCATTATTTAAGATTTCATCCTAGATATTACAGGTATCCTAACGGCAGGTATTATAGATATCCAGCTGGTTACGGACGACCTCTGAATAGAGAAGGTACTAGTTCATACGAGGGGCCAAGATATGCCGGTCCTGGGTGGTATCCAGGATACGGAAAAAGTTATGGCTTCGATAAAAATGGACAAGTTTCATTTACACACAATACTGAATCTGATAATACAGCTCAAAATTCCGAGGCAACTATAGAGAAGCAAGTCGGAGTAGAAAACGGATCAGAGTTTGATAAAACAGATCAGAGTTCTTCAACAGTTACGCACAATACTGGTTTTAATGACAAAAAGATAGAGAAGTACGATTGGAATCACGAATTTGACTGGCAAGCTTACGAGGCAGCGTTAAAGCATTATTTTAAAGTTTATCAAAGAAATCACGGGTTTGAAAAAGATGCTGGTTTTGATACCACATCTGGCACTGATCATGATTCTCAGTATCCAGGTTACGATAGAACAAGTTTCGAAGATCATTCTGGTGCTGGTTTTGATATTAATCATGATAATGCTCCAAAGCACCCGAAACCTGCTGGTTTTGATGACAATGTTGATGCAAAACATGATTTTGATAAGGATGGAGGTGCAGATACAACTGATGAAGAGACATCTCATGACAGTGGCGATAAAAGCTTTGATTTTGACCAAGGCTTTGACTTTAACCATCAAGGAGGTCCTAATAATAGATCCGATTATTGGCCAGAAATTTATTTTAATAAAACTTATTGGGATTCATTGAATTTCACACACGGTTTTGATGAAGAGGGCAAGTTTAACTTGACCCATAATGGTTACCCAGAAGGTTTTTATCCCGGTCCATATCCTGAAGATTATTACCCACATGGTTACTACCCAGAGGATTACGAAAAAGAATTCAACGCAACTTTTGCGCATGATTTCGGATTCAACAAAACTGATTTCGATTCGAATTTTGATAAATCGATTGAGAATTTTGATAAAGATTGGCCAGATTTTGAGAAATTTAAAGAATTACATGATAAAGATGCTTTCGATCACCATTACGCTGTGACCGAAGACGATACTGACGCACATGATACTGCGCGGACTGACACATTAGAAACGAGTTCAAGTAGTTCAACTACATCAATTTCTGACACTTCATCAACACATACAACTTCTAGCTCAGACAGTGACTCTTCAGCATTAAGCCATGATAGATCATCACAAGGCTCTGACAACTCTTCTACAGACTCGACATCAACTTCTGAAAGTTCATCATCATCAAATTCTGACAATTCTTCGTCATCTAGTTCTTCAAGCTCAGATAGCTCGTCGTCATCAGGCTATGACAACTCATCATCAGGATCTGACCAAAAACCCTCAGGAAATGATAGAGACACAAAAGGATCTGACAGAAAACCATTAGGATCTGATAGAAACTCATCAGAACCTGATAGAGTCTTATCAGGGTTTGATAAGAAATCATCAAGATCTGACCAGAAATCATCAGGATCTGACAATATATCATCAGTATCTGACATATCTTCTTCAGACTCAACATCTACTTCTGACACTTCTTCGTCATCTAGTGATTCAAGCTCAGATACCTCGTCGTCATCAAGCCATGATAACTCATCATCAGAATCTGATAGAAAACAATCGGGATATGACAAGAAATCATCAGACACTGATAGAGAGTCATCAGAGTCTGACAAAAATCCATCAGGAAATGAAAGAGACTCATCAACATCTGATAGAAAATCACCAGGATCTGACAAATCTTTCTCAGACTCAACATCGAGTTCTGAAAGTTCTTCAGAATCAAATTCAGACAGCTCTTTTACTTCAAATTCTGATGGATCATCAAGATCAGATAGCAAGTCATCAGGCAATGACGACTCATCATCAGGATCTAACAAAACTTCTTCCGACTCAACATCCAGCTCTGAAAATTCGTCAACATCAATAACAGATTCTGATAGTTCAACGTCATCTAGTTCAAGCGACAGTTCTTCTAGTTCTAGCGACACTTCTTCTAGTTCTACCGACTCTTCTTCCAGTTCTACCGATTCTTCTTCCAGTTCTAGCGACAGTTCTTCTAGCTCAAGCGATTCTTCTTCCAGTTCTAGCGATTCTTCTTCTAGTTCTAGTGACTCTTCTAGTTCTGACAGTTCATCAACTACAAGATCTGAAAACAAATCATCAGACTCAACAACTAATGACACTTCCTCATCTTCGGGCTCAAGCTCCGATAGTACCACAACTTCTGAAAGCTCAAATTCTAAAAGCTCTTCGTCTAGTAATAATGCTAGCACGACGTCGTAAATAAGCGTAACAGCTTTGCCCTCAACATTTACTGACAGTGCATCAGCATATGACAGATCAACAACTTATTCATCTAATACAATAACAATTCTTAACAGCTCTACGATATTGACAACATTTACTTCAGATATTACATCAACAAATGACCGAACAACAACCTATTATGGCAGCTCTACTAGCACAAACGCAAAGTAATATGTGAAAGAATTATTAACAGCACTATGACACCAACAACTCTTACTTCTGTCAGTTAATCAACATTATGAGAAATCAACAACTCAAATGGCAGCTCAGCAACGAATAGCACAAATTCAATATGATAAAGAATTACTATTAACAGTAATAAGACATCAATAACATTTACCTCTGACATTTTACCTACATATTATGACAGATCAACAACTTCTGGCTGATCTACTACGTGTAGCACAAATTCAACATAATAACATCAATTACAAACAGCATTCAGCTATCAACAGCATCTACTTCTGACAGTTTATCAACATATGCCCAATCAACAACTTAATATGACCGTTCTGCATCAAGTAGCACAAATACAACATGATAAATTACATTTCTTAACAGCACTACGATCACAACAAAATTTACATCTGAAAGTTTATCAACAAATGATAGATTAACGTCTTATATTGACTGCTTTACTTCGAAAAGCATAAATTTAACATGATAAATAATTACTATTAACAGTAATACGACATCAACAACATTAACATCTGACAGTTTATCAACAAATGACAGATCGACAACTCATAATGGCAGTTCATCAAAGAGTACAAATGTGACATGATAAATAACAATTCTCAACAACACTACGATACCAACAACCTTAACATCATACAGTTTATCAACAAATGACAGATAGCCGATCTATTCAAAAAAGTACGGATTGAACATGATAAACAATACAACATCAACAATATTCACATCTGATTATTTATCAATAAATGACAGATCAACAACTTATAGCAGATCAGCTACATACATGATATACAACAAGTATAGCGACATCAACAATACAAAATGACATCGTCGCAACTAAATCAGACAACTCAAAAACATATTGAAGCATATCAAAATCGTCTATTAGCAACAACGAATCCTAACAATAAGTGATTTTGATTTACGATATAATTAAGAACATTTGGAGCTGATTTTAAACAATAAATGAATTTCAGGTGGAGCCGTGTCAACGACATAAGTTGTTTGTAATGACGATACAACAACTAACAGCTGACAACACTGAGATTGTTGAGAATCGTGATTTTGGATGTAATGGATAAGTTTAATAAATACTTTTCTTGCTCTATTTGTTTATTATTTTTATAAACACCATCACGCTTGTATTCCCCAAGCGGGGGTGGCAGATGTGTACTACGTACACCCACTTTTCGCCGATGATGTTAGGTCTAATGTAATAGAAGGCGAGCCTATTGCCATATACCGGGCACAATTCTAGACTCCGGACTGATACTGGAAATTTTTCGATAGAATAACTACAATTTGTTTGAACGAGGATCCGCACCCACGACATCGTCACTAGACATCGATGTATTGTTGGTTCTAGATTTTAATCTTGACCTTTCATCCGAAATCCAATCCAAAAAATGAGAGCTTCCTATGGATGTGGTCTTATTTCGAATTAATTTAACTTTGACCACAATAGGTTCGCCTCTATAACATGTGACGATAGGATCGTCGGCGAAAAGTGTACACCACCTCTGCCACTCCCGAATGGGGGATATAGGCGTGACGTTGTAGTCGATCAAACCCTAGCCAACGTGAGGGCGCGTTAAAATGCTGATTGCTAAAACTTCTATAATAAAAAGGTCTGAGGTCATCTAAGGAGGTCATTAATAATTTAAAACTAATTATTACAGCTGATAGTTACAGTCGTTCATGGGGTACTGCGGTCGGGTAACCTCCTAGTGCGCCCAACCCATTGCCAGTCCCGCGGATACGTCCAGAGGAACGACAATGGGCACGGGACGGTGCACCCCGGGTATCGTCAATAACTTCCCTTACGGGGGATCTTGTTGGCGATGGCGAATGACCCGACATGGCGCAGTGCTTGGGATTGGGTGCTGCGGCAGGGGAATAGGGGGGGAAGGGGGGGACAATCTCCTGCGTGTTTGTGCCGTGCGCGGTGACCCGTACAGCAGGGTGAAGGAGTCCTGGAGGTTGAGTCGGCGATGGACCGGTAGTTGTTGTCTGTCGCTGGCAACACGCCTCTTCGGTCTGGTTCTCTGTCCAAACGGGAGGCTATCACGTAGCCGCGTGGTAGTCAATCGGCTGAAGTCCATTCTTCAGATGGGCTAGGCTAGGGTTCTGGGGTGAAGGGGTCCGCAGGCGGCGGTGTGAGCCTACACTACGTGGGAGTGAAACCGAACACCGTTAGTCTCGTGGACAACTCACCCTGGAATCCTATACTTTGGTGATAGCCCTGGTGCTTATATAGCATCCCCAAAGGTGACGGCTCCGTGGCGGGTGGGGAATCATCAGAGCGAAAACTTTTTAGGTCATATGGACAAAATAAAATTAAACCCCAACATGGTCTCCAAAAGGGTGTGTGTGTGAATGATGTACGCTGTTGGCCGCGAGGCCTTTACGGCTTCACCGGACTTAAAGGCGAGCGTGCAACCACTACGCTCTAGCCAGCCACAAGGGCAAGAGGCGACATACTCGAGGCGCCCTCGGTTGGGACAGTCGCTTTAGGGGGACGGGTGCACTACTAAGTGCACCGGTCAACCGCCGGCTATGGGAGGGGATCTACTACTACGTCGTCGTCGTCGCCCGTATTTTGAGCGGAAAGAAGGGATGACAAAGCATTGGGGGGGTCGGTGAGAACATGTCGCGGCCGGCGGTGGCGGCAGGGGTCGGGGGGACAAGGTGCATCATGCACACAAGGCCCATCAGGGCAAAACACCAAGCCTACGGGCAACAAAAAGGCAAAGGGACAAGTGACGGCAGCGAACCCGACCGGTGGCGCCAGTCTGGTCTCTACAAGCAAGCAACCAGGCGGTTCTAGGGGAGAGTCAGTGTCTTCCGGTCTACCCCTGGTTGCCAAGGCGGAGGTCAAGGCGTCTGGCTCTGCTGGACCCGAAAACTGTACCGCTCAGGCGACCAGCGTTGGCCGACTGCGTGATCAGGTCTCCCCGAAAAAGCGCAAGCGTGCCAGCGGCCTTGCTAAGAGAAGGAGGTGCATGGAGCTGGCTAGGCAAACTGCTATCTCCCAATCACCTGTGAAGGAGGTCACACTCACGAAACGGGCAAGGGAGATTAGCGATGAGGCCAGGGATACCACGGGGGCACAAAGCGAGCTCGCATTGGGTCCTCCTTCAAGGATGCCCTGACGACAACAAGGATGGCCATCATAGCGGATGACTATCCGAAAAATATGCTGGATGAGAAGACCGCCTGGGAACTGAAGCAGTCATTCTGGGTGAGGATGAAGAGCGATCCCATCCTTGCCATAGAATGGAAAGGTATCCAGGGCGGAATCATCAGCATTGCTTGCTCAAGCGAGGAAGCGATCACCTGGCTGAGACATTACGATGGTCAAACCCTCGGAAATGTCAAGGTAAAGGTGATCAAGGACAGGGACTTACCCAGGCCTGTTAAAATGGCCTGGAAAAGAACAAAAATCAATGAGGGAGTCCCTCTGTCTGAAGAACTTCAGATGCTCCAGCGGCTCCACAAAACCATCAACACGGACCCCTGGAGAGTCGTGAATACGACGACGGAGTGACTACTAGCTAGAAGTATTATACTCATGGACCAAGTCTCTGCTGACTTAATTAAGGAAGCGAGATATATGCTGCATGCGGGTCTTGAACGCAGCTATTTTAAGGTTCTCGAGTCTCCCGGGGACAAAGAGGGAGCTGCGGAGAAACCCGCTGAACTGACGGCAAAACCTCCTACCGCTCCGGTTGAACCACAACCGGATCACCAGCGAAATGAAGGGAACGCGGAGGAACTGATGGAGGAAACGCTGCTTGCGGACCGTCCGGCCCCGTCGCCAGCTATGACGACGAGATCGGACGGGCTTGCGGGCTTTGAAAACCTGGGCATTGCCTCGTCCCCTGCTGGGTCGGATGAAATTGCCCTAGAGTGCAGCGACCTGGAGAGCTGCAAGTAGGGGAGTCCCTTGTCTGGACTTCCTGATTCGTACAAAAACTCGAAGGCAACGGAGCTTGATCTAAGGTGTGTGCAAATAAATCTACATCATTCTAAGGCGGCTACGGCGATACTAGATCGCCAGCTGCGCAGGTTTACCTTTGATGTAGCACTAATACAGGAACCCTACATATATAGGGGACAGATATGGGGCTTAGATGGGGCGGGGGGTAACCTGTTCCATAACTGCTTAACCAATGACATGAGGACCTGCATTTTTGTCAGAAATGGCATAAGTGCAATGCCTCTGTCCACTTTCTGTTACAGGAATCTCACGACGGTTAAATTAAAATTGGAAGGTAAAAGGGGCAGTCGGGATGTTATCTTCTCGGCTGCCTATCTGCCCTACGAATATGCAGACCCAGTTACAACACAACTACGTGACTTGGTCGACTACTCCAGCACAAACAACTTTGAGCTCATCATTGGTTGTGATGCCAACGCGCATCACATCGTCCGGGGCAGCTCGGACACTAATCAGAGAGGGGAAAACTTCTGGAATTTCTGGTAAGTTCTCCTCTACAAAATCTTAACAAAGGCAATGAGCCCACGTTTGTGAATAAACGAAGGGCGGAAGTTATTGACATCACAGTTGCCAGCAACAAAGCGAGTAAGAAAATTGGCAACTGGCATGTCTCCAATGAGATCTCATCCTCAGATCACAATTACATATGTTTCCGGTACGAAGCAGAAACGAATTACATAAATGTAAAAAGACGCAACCCCAGGAACACTTATTGGGCCGCGTACAAAAGAGACCTAAAGATAGAGCTTGGAAAGGTCAGAGGTAGGCTCAACTCCATATTAGATATAGAGTTTGAAGCAGATAACGTAGTTAGGGCGGTAAATAGCGCCTGGACTAACAACTGTCCGGAGAGTACAGTCCTAGCGAACCGTGTACCGTGGTGGACGCCAGAACTAGCAAAGCTGAGAGTAGAGACCCGCCCGACATTTAATCTGGCAAAAGCAACTAAGAACTTCGGTGCTTACTTTATGATACTCACGAGGTTCAACACAGAAGTGCGGAAAGCAAAAAGAAGAGCCTGGAAAAGACACTGCCAAAGCATATGCAGCCTCCCAGAGGGTATGAGGCTAGCCAAGGCAATATCTACGGCCAAAATAAATCCACTTACTACAGTAAGGAATGAGAAAGGAGAACTCACAAACAATGGGAAAGAAACATTGAGAACTATGTTCAACGTGCATTTCCCGGGTTCAGTAGAAATACAGGAAGAGGACACCATTTATGATGTCAATATGGATAAGCTTAGCTTAAAAACAACCAGAGCTGACTGGGAAACGGCAGGGAAAGTCGTGGAACAGAATAAACTCAAATGGGCCTTGAAGAGCTTTCAACCGTTTAAGGCCCCTGGACCGGATGGTGTTTATCCCATTCTTTTACAAGAGGGGGAACGACTACTCAACCAACACCTGTGTAGATTGTTCAGGGCGTGTGTGGCCTTTGGGCATACCCCTAGGATCTGGCGGCAGGTAACAGTGACGTTCATCCCCAAACCGGGAAAACCGAATTATGAGGATACCAAATCCATCGTCGTTCTTTTTAAAATGTCTTGAGAAAATGATGGATAGGCACATAAAGGATAGTCCATTAAAGGATCATCCTCTACATAAGATGCAATGCGCTTACCTACCCGGTAGGTCTACGGAGACTGCATTACACTATGTGGTGACTCGCGCAGAGATGGCCTTGCAGCAAAAGGAAATCTGTGCTGCAGCTTTTCTGGATATTGAAGGTGCTTTCGATCGCACAACATTCTCATCCATTGAAACAGCTGCTACAGGGCATGGGATAACACCAACTCTAATCAGATGGATCAAAAACATGCTAAAGAACAGGATAATCCAATCTACAATATTAGGAGAAAGTCTCTTCGTCAAAACGACTAAAGGATGCCCGTAAGGAGGTGTCTTATCGCCGATTTGTGGAGCCTGGTAGTGAATTCTCTTTTGAGGATAATCAACAAAGGTCCGTTCTACGGAGTTGGATATGCGGGCGATATAGTGATAGCAGTCAATGGAAAATTTCCAAATACAGTATCGACACTGATGCAGGAAGCTCTAGACAAAGTCACGAACTGGTGCACGACAAATAGTCTCTCGGTTAACCCAAAGAAAACTAACGTGATCCTATTCACACGGAAAAAGGTACTAACAGGTCTACAAGATCTACATATGTACGGTAATAGAATTAAATGGGCCACTGAAGTTATACTAGATAAGCAACTGCGGTGGCATGCACATGTTGACCATACCATTGCTAAAGCATTGAGAGTACTGAATATGTGTAGGTCAGCATATGGAAAGACATGGGGCCTACAGCCCAAAATAATGTACTGGGTATACAAAATTATGGTAAAACCGATATTAATGTATGGATGCATCGTGTGGTGGCCCAGAACTAAAATACAAACCTGCAGGGACGATCTAATGAAACTACAAAGGACAGCCTGCCTGGCCATCACAGGTGCATTCAAAACAACACTGACGGCAGCTATGGAGCGGTTCCTTAAGCTCACTCCATTACACATCGTCATTGAGACTGAGGCGAGGAAGGCGCTCTATAGACTGGAGAAAACTGGACTATGGAGCATAACAGCGCCAAGCCTTGAACACACCAAGCTAGCGCCACACAAGGAACTAGATGACATTAGGAACATGAGATGTGACAAGATATTGACCACGTATATGTTCAACAAAAGATTTAGCACCCACATCCCTACCAGGGAACAATGGAAAAGTGGTCTAAACAAGCAAGGTAAAGAACAAATGATATGGTATACGGATGGATCCAAAACCAAGTCTGGAACAGGAGCCGGTGTATATACAGAAGGATACAATCTAAGCCAAAGCATGGGTAGATTTGCATCAATATTCCAAGCAGAGACCTATGCGATAAATGTTTGTGCAAAAGAGATATTGGACAGACGAATTACAGGCAAGAGAATCTACATTTGTAGTGACAGTCAGGCTGCCCTCAAAGCCATCAGCTCCTATGAGCTAAACTCGGCACTGGCCGTGGAGGGCGCATACCTTCTTGACAGATGTGGAGCGCGCAACACGATTAGATTAGTCTGGGTCCCTGGGCACACGGGGGTTGATGGCAATGAGCGTGCGGATGACTTAGCCAAAAAGGGAGCAAAGGAGAAATTTGTTGGTCCAGAACCGTTCATAGGCATACCAGATGGTGCCTACAGAGGAGCGCTGTTCAAATATGCCCAAGAACAACACGGGAGAGAATGGGAAACTAAAACAGGGCTGAGACACTCCAAGGATTTCCTTTCCACATGGTGTGACAGCGACAGCGAGAGACTGCTAAAACATAGCAGACTACAATTAAGGCAACTAATCGGAGCTTATACTGGCCACTATGGCACAAAAGAACATCTACATAAGATGAACCTCTGCAGCGACGTGGCATGCAGGAACTGTGGGACAGAAACTAAAACCATGAAGCACGTCCTATACCACTGCGACGCTCTGGCGGCGCGGCGAATGAAGCTACTGGGAGTGGCCTATCCAAACCCAGAGGAATTTCGGCTCTTCCCCCCTGCTGGAATCTACAGCCTGGTACAGGGAGTATTCGATTCTACAGGTATGTAAGAGCGTTAGGGCAAGGACAGCACAAAAGATCCCAACGGGTCGAAGTGAGCCTGAGGTCTCCTCGGTCCGATAAGCCAATGACAAGATAAGATAAGATACAGTCGTTCAAGAATCTTTTGGTCCGCGACCAAATACAGAACGAACACGACATTGCCAGGGGGCGTTGGTGCGAAATTAGGGTTTTCATTTAGTACAACTTTTCGACTTCTAAGGAGATATTTTACAGGTGGGTCTGCACGGTTACTGATTAAAAAAGCACTTAAGTAAATGTCATAGCAAACGGTAACTCTGCGACTTCATGAGGTTACATTTCATTTGATGACAGCGTTAGTCAGCGTTTTGGTTTGGATTAGAATGACACTGACAGGGAGGAGGTGGTGTGTAAAGGACATTGTCGAAAATTGCCCCAGAACCAACAAACATTAGACCCATGCCATCATTATTTATCTATTTTATTTAAATAATGGCAAATATCCGTATCTAACGGACAATTTGCAATCTAAAACGAATACTTCAAAGTATTATAAGTACTTATATCGAAGTCGCCGACATCTTTACTGAATGTCAACACACCCAATATAACATCATAATAGCTACTAAATTATAACCTCAAAATATCATACTTTTTGTACAATATTGCGATCCCCCGCTTATCCGTTTAATAATAAATGCCTTAAGAGAATTTATGGGTGAATTGAAATCATACAAGTATTTTTTCATTGCTGTTGATTTTGGGGCAAATCATGTATGGGCGCAAAACAATGTCAGACAATTCTGCGACTGTCAATGACATTCCACTTGATGACAGCATTAGTTCCAGTTTTGGCCGTAGGCCAAAAGACCTTCGTAGGACTATACTATACTTATGATGAATGTCGCTAGTGTTAAATCGTTAAAAGTCCTCGACCAACACCAGCCCATTGCCTATGTACACCCGGCCTATCACCTGAGACGTGTCACGTGTCAGCACACACGTGTGTGCATGCGACACGCAATGGGTTAAAAAAGAACTTGGGTAAATTTTATAACAAACGGCAACTCTGTCGGTTAGTTCCGATTTTGGCCGCGGGCCAAAGAATAATATATCGATGCCAATAGATCAACAAAAAATCCTCCAAGTAACTATTTAGTTTATTTCGCCACGCGTCTGTACCCAAGGGTGTGATTTCAGAAACATGCTTTGTTAATTACAACCATTTTACAACGCGTGTAGAGAGTACAGACTAATAATTTTAGACTCCGCATTGCCAGCACTCCTAGCGCCACTTAAGTTCTTTGCAGCTAAAGTCGGAACTAATAATATAAAATACATTGACATATTATGTATTGGAAGCTATTTTGGTGAAAAAGTGGTGCGCAACTTGATAATTGCGGGGCACGCGCGGGGTAAGCAGCGGTGTTTGTGCTTTCGTAGATAATAATCTCAAGATTCTCAAGTTATCTCAGTGCACATGGGGGAATATTTTCAAATTCAAATTCTTTATTGCGAATATGGGTATACAAAATGGTGTTAATTTGATACTATATGGTAGCATTTTCCATATTCTGCCAAAAGGCATGCTAAAGGTTATACATAACATAGACATGCAGTTCAATTTAAATTATCTTAGTCCAATAGTATTATAATAAATTAATATCACAAATTTGTAAAATGTCACAAAATTAAAAATGTCATCCTTGTCACTATAATTATTAATCTTTATTAGGTCAAGTATTTATTAGTACATTCATAATTTATCACAAAATATTCAAAGGTGTGCTAGATGGTATGCTCTCTAACGCGTATCATTAAATTTAGTTGAGAGGTCTTCTCCAGTACGTTGTACGAAACATCAATGACCCCAATACAATACTTTCAAAAAATTAATCATGTTGGTAAAAATCGCGAGTAAAAGCTGGATGCGTGCAATACAAAGCCGATCGTTGTTGCAAAGTTTTTGGAGACTTAGTCGACTTTCGGGTGATGGTAATGGGGATCATTCTACTGAAGGCACAGGCCCTGCCTCAGAAATCAAAATTCAAGGTAATAAACTAATACTACACCACGCGAACCCCGGGCAGAGCGGTGGAGGCAGATTTGTGAGCTTTTGAAGACCACCCTTTCATATACCCCTTTTCATATTTGTGTATGTAAATTTTCATGTTTGTAAACGCACCCACGACACAGGAATTAATCCAAGTGTGGGGCAACGTTTTTTAAAAAAAAAAAAAAAAAAATAACCCAGCTCTTCTCGCCATCCCCATCTGAACTTGCCGCAATGCCGTTTATAGATTTGTGGGACTTTATTACTCAAGTTAAAAATAATAATAAAGATCGTTACGCCTACATTCCCTAAGTTGGGGATTGCAGAAATGGCAGAGATGTACTATATACAACCAGAGATGGGCAAAATATAATCAGATTTATGATTAACCACCTCCGCTTGGAGAATATAGCCGTGATGATGTATTAATGATAAACGATTACAATAACATTTTATAATCTCCAACGTTTACGATTACACTTTTAATCTTGGATCATGATTGAATATTACAAACGCAATTGTAATTATTAATCTGATTACGTTTTGCCTCTCTGTATACAACTACAGTTCCCCGACGATGTTAGGGCGCTATGTAATAGGGGCAAGCTTATTGCGATTATACCGGGCGTATGCCGACTCCAGACTACGATTGAAAAAAATATGCGGTGTCTGTTTATTAAGCGATCTGTGCGAGACCGAAAGAGATAAAAACAACAAAACTCGAAACCGATCATCTCACATGACAGTTAGAATTCGAATCGCGCTCAGCTGTCAGTTTTGCCGCGTTTTTTATATTCGTAAGACAGTGGTCCACTGAGATATTTTATAAAAAAAAAACACCGCCATGCCTATTATATTCCTTAAGCGTGACGTTTGTATAACCACTTTTCGCCGACGATGTTACGTCGCATGTACAAGGGGGCGAGCCTATGGCCATTATATTTGACAGAATGCCAGATTCCGGAATGATACTGGATATTTTTCTGTTGACAATTACATTTTGTTCAACATTGGATCGGAACCTTGTGATCGCTACACGCATTATTACGCCACAAAAAACGTGTCAATCAGTGAGATATTTCATATTTCACCATATAATGGGTCGTTTGTTTAGTTTGAGATAATAGGGGTTCGTTTCATGCTCAGATAAAATGTAGTTTACCTATTGAAAGATTCTAAGTCGCAGTACGAAGCCTGGAATTGTGCTTATTATAATAGCAACAGGCTCACCCCTTATTATATTGGGACCAAAAACCCCCTATTGCCCCCACCCCCTATCGAGGTGAAAGAAATTGGGTCTTACTCCACCACACGGAGCTAGTGCGGATTCGTGGAGGCAGGTTTGTGACCACTTGCTGTTGGAACATATCAAGCTGCCTATAAGGCTAGATACTATAGTTGTGTTTATTTTGTCAAGTGTAGCTCCGAGTGTGTCTCAAACTTATCCATAAATTGACACTTCCTCATGTCAAAGTTCCCGCCCTTGTCACGCGAGCCGGCATTTTTTTCACACAGATAATTGATAGCAAGTAATCCGTGTAATGAGGTTCTAATTATGTGTTAAATTTATTTTAAACTTTGCTGTTTTATTTTTTTGTTATTTCTTTATTTCAGTTGTTTGTGTCCTTACGACTAGCTTTCAGGAGAATAACTATATTTGGTATATGGAATAGTTATAAGTAGCTTCCGATTGAAGGTCGATTTTAGGCTGAAGTCGAAGGTTTAGTAACCCTAAG
The DNA here is from genome assembly GCA_905147815.2 of Phalera bucephala. NCBI lineage: Eukaryota > Metazoa > Arthropoda > Insecta > Lepidoptera > Notodontidae > Phalera > Phalera bucephala. The sequence goes on along the minus strand of LR990637.1, from coordinate 9,438,691 downwards.
ATATTTGGTTCATTAATTTGGTTGCATTAACTTAACGAGATGAATAAAATTACTAACAACTAAAAATAATCTATCTATCTATCTATAACCTCACGCCAGATCCCTTGCGGGGTAGGCAGAGAGTACAGAGTTCCAACAGGTTCTTTCCTTACATACCTCTCTGGCTTCCTCGACTCTCATAGTTCGTCTCATACACGCTCGCCGGTTACGGAGACTCTTGACTTTTCCATCAGATAAGACTCGGTTTATTTGGTCGTGGTAAGATAGTCTAGGTCTTCCCCGGTACCTGCATCCTTCCACTTTCACATTGTATATCTGTTTTGTCATTCTTTCCTCTGGCATTCTTTCTATATGCCCGAACCAACGGAGCATGCCCTTTCTCATCTTTACACCGATACTATCTTTCATACCTACTCGCTGTCTTACTATGCTATTGCTAATGCGGTCGGTCAGCTTCACTCCGCACATCTTCCGCAGAGCTCGCATTTCTACCGCATTTATCCTACTTTCATTCTCCTTCTTACATACCCAGCTCTCGCTACCATATAACAGCGTTGGGACAAGAACTCCGTTATGTATGGCCAGCTGCGCCTTATGGCTTAAGTGCCGGCTCCCGAGTAGCTTTCCCATCGCACCATTCACTCTGTTCCCTGCACTCACTCTTCTCTCTATGTCAGCGGTGTATTTCCCATCCTTACTGAAGGCGCATCCAAGATATACAAACTCATTCACTTGCTCCAGCACATCGTTACCAACCACAATCCTTACATTCGTTCTGGTTTCTTCCCTTTCAAAAACCATAAACCATACAACTAAAAATAACATAGAAATATTATTAATGATAATATTACCCCTGTTAAGAAACTGTCACACCGTTGGGCACGGGCCTCCTCTCAACTTGAGAGAGTTAAGGCCCTAGTCCACCACGCTGGCTCAGTGCGGGTTGGCGAACTTCACACACCTTCGAGAAACTCATAGGCATGCAGGTTTTTTCATGATGTTTTCCTCAGCGTTAAAGCAAGTGATAGTTAATTTTTAATACGCACCTGCTTTCTAAAAGACAGGAGTGCGTGGGTTTAAACTCGAGACCCCTAACTTTGCAGTCCAACGGTCTAACCACTGAGCTATTACTGCTTCAAAATTGAAATATTATTGTTCATAATATTTATATAGAAGGTGAAGCTTCGGTCTAACACTAGTTATCAGGTAAAATTCAACTACCTATGTGCAGATTATAAATTCAATGTTAATGAGTATATTTTATTTTTATTTTGAAATTCTTTATTATGTCTTTTTTTATTAAGACATCATCATACGAGTAGTGTAGCACGAGAGAGTACGGTCCATAGTGCGAGTGGTGAATATAATGTCTGGTTGGATAAACTATACTTGCTGAGACGTAGTCTAAATTTCGGAAATTTATTCTGTTACATTAGAACCTAACATCAGCCATAAACTCAAACTCAAATCGTTTATTTGGCATCAACCCTGCGAGGGTGTTTACAAATTGTCATATTTACAATTTGTTTTTTAACTTACTCCTACCGGATCGGAACGCGGCGTTCTCTGAGAAGATTCGGCGAGAAACTCAGCGGGCTTGTCTTTTTTGCCTAATTCTCCATTCATTTTGTTTCATCATTTATTGTATAGATACATACATTTTTATATTACACCAAATAACTAATGCGATCCAGAAACAGTGTGATGCCTTACGACTAAGATATAAGACTAATAATAATATTTTTAAATATATATTATAATGAAAAGCTATAGGATTCTAGACTACTTGAGCAGCCATCACCTCTCTCGACCATATTAGAGGGAAGGAAGTGAGCCGTACCAAATAGCCACTGCAAGTGCACACTTTTTAGTGAACATGACCAATACCAGATCCCAGAGTGCAGTTAGAAAAAGTCTACAAAAGGAGCAGTACTTCGAGCTCGTTTGGCACTACATGCTACGCTTTGACATTTTTGAGCGTACACAGAACACCTGTGCTACCCCCACTTAAAAAATAAAAGAGGGAGGGCGTTTATTATTTCTTTGATTGTATTTGTTACAGTCTAATTGTTTGTTTTTATTTCGACGTTCAGTTGGATCCACTCCATTGATGGATCTTAGTGCATTTTTGCCTCCACTTGCATCCGTCATGCAAATCAGAATTAGATTTTTTTATTCATGTAAACCTTTATAGGATTTATGAATCGTCACAAAAGTAACAAGTAATCTACCACCACTTTAAAATGTCATTACGGTGGAGTAGAAGGGCAAGATACTCCAGGGTTACTCTTTTAAAATAGTATTTTGGGTGTGGGAGAACAATGTGGTATCAGATGGGTCTAAACTAAATTAACCAAGTTATACTATTTGTGAGAATGACTACATGATTTTCTTTTTCAGAGAAAGAATGTGGAAAAAAATATGATCAATATTATTAAATTATTAGGACAAGGAAGAGATTAAAATCAGTTTCAAATAATGGATGTATTTGGATCCATTGGATGGCTCCATTGATACATCCTAATACATTTCTTCCTCGACATGTATCCATCATGCCTATCAATTCCAAACAAAGGATTCTAGCATACTTAAGAGTGCACTTAATTCTTTATAATTTCGTTTAGAGTAATTTATTCTTATATTTGACTCCAATAATGATAAGATAATATATCTAACTAATCCAAATATGAACTCTAATTCGATTAAATCCGCCCCCAAAACCGACCCCTTTGCAATGTAATTACATTATCTGTGGAACACAACATCACAATCGGCATAATGACCGCAGTCTATTGTTGCCTCAATATATTTTTTTTTTATTTTGACAGATTAAATTACGCGCCATTTTCACATGATATATGTCAGTTTATCGAAGTGAAAGGGTCATAGCGTATTTGGTAGAGAGTTGGCTTTGTATTTAGAGGTTCCAGATTTAATCCTGGGACGGGCCTTTGTGTTTCTGCAAAAACAGGATTCTTGCTTATGATCCTTACGATGTATTCTTTCTTTCACACATTTAATTTTTTTTTCTTTTTTAAAACGCTACCCACACTGGGATTTATTCCTGTGTCGTGGGTGCGTTTACAAACATGAAAATTCACATACACAAATACCCAGACCGAAACAAATAATTGTGGATCACACAAAGATTTATCCCGTGCGGGAATCGAACCCGCGACTATTAGACACAGTGAGCGGAGCGGCTGAAGCTCTTAACTACTGCGCTAAATCGTCCGTCAAAAGTCCGTAAATGAAGGAAAACCTCGTGAATATACTTTCATTGTCTTAAATCGTCTTAAATCATGAGGTCGTGGGTTCGAATCCTAGGTCGAACAAGGAGTGTTTTTCTATCGAAAAATAAAATAAATAAATAAATTATTTTTTTTAACTGTAAGGTAAAAGGCAATAGGCTCCCCCCTGTTACCTTGGGACATAAAATCGTCATTATGTGCATCTCTGCTACTTCTGCTTGAAGAATATTTTGTTTATATTTTTTAAGCTTTTATTTAACCTGCAATGTTCGTATGACTGTCTGTCTGTCTTTCCGGTTTAAATCTTGTGATCCATTTTTTAGCACTTGCAGTTATCCGATTAAGTTAGAATTCGGCATAGTTATGTAAGCTCGATGACAATGCAATAATGTGGTACCATAGAGCTGGTCTGACGATGGAGACGAAAGGTGGTCATAGAAACATTTAGGCTTGTTAGATTGGTATCGGTAAAAACAGCCAGATAGTGTTCAGGGTCTGATGATGAAGCCGAAAGGTAGCCAATGAACCACCAAACTATTCAATATAATCCCGCAGTGTTTGGGCTCGTTAGATTTGCCTTGACGGTACTTTATACCCGACTGATTCTTATGATGGACCCGAAAAGAAGCCATAGGAACTGAACTAAGCTAGATATCTTCGTTGAGGTTTTGCTATTAAAGCTTGTTTTTAAAAAGCCTTTTTAAAATATATTTTTTTTTATATCTCTGTGTCCAAAATCAGTTAATTTGTTCAAAGAATTGTATTTTAAAACTGAATATGAATGTAGCGGATGAAACACAGGTGTACTTAAATATTAACCACCAACTATCCCAAAAGTGTTAAAAAATCTTTTTTCGCAAATCGACAACTACGTAAATTTAAAAATAAATCTTGGACTTTTTATCCTCATACCCCGGGTATAAGTTGTTCTGTGCTTATACCTAACTATTTCCTGTTTGGGAATAAATATAAGCAATTAATTTACAATCATGGCGCGCAATTTGATCTGTCAAAATGTTCTTCTTCTTCTTCTTCAAGTTATGGCTTCACACTAATTTTAAGTGTATTTTGCCAGTGTCCAGTGAGAAGCATAATCGTGTTTGTTTGATAATTTCAACTCCCCGATGAACTTGATTACATCGATGATAATGAAATTGATGAAGTACCCCACCCTGGATAGTAAAGCGAGGGATACTTTACATACCAATTGCGTTGGTTGTTTTGACTGAAATCGAAAAGGCATGCTTTATCACTATGTTACAATTATCTTCACTCATGCACATATAATAATACATAATGGTTAATATTCCACCCACATTACACATTATTATAACAAATTTTGGAAATTTGACGACATCGCTCTTCAACTTCCCGCCAAAACCCCCGTTTTTTTTAGTTCGTAACAATAGACATATATAATCATTATGCCGATTGTAATATCGTGTTCCACAGATAGGTAATATAATTATTTTCGATAAGGAGTGACGATTGGGGGCGACGAAGTTTAATCTATTTTGAGTTTATGTTTGGATTAGAATGTGATATTATCTCATAATTGAAGTCATTTATTAAATAAATGTTTTGGGGTAAGAAAAACAATAAAGGGAATCAAGATTTCGAAAATGATATGATCGATATGATATATATATATATATATATATATAGATAGATAGATAGAAATGAACTACCACGCAAAGTTAAACAAAAATTAATTGTGAAAAATTAAATTGCAGTTAAAGTATTTCGAGTTTTATCGCAGTGTATTTTTAATTTTGAAGTTCCCGATGTTTTGAGTGGTCTAGGGGAGGGACTAAGGCTTTTTACGTCCAAAAGCCATTGTTATACCTAAGTATCTCAAGGGATTAATAGAATTGAAATTTTAGTTGATTAATCCTACAATTTAAAAAAAATGATTGAATAATGAACAACGAGGTCATCACGCCAGCTGAAAATAATTGCTTACAGCCTATATTAACCTCAAAATCTAATTCTTATTGTGCAATGTTGCGATTCCTCCGCTTGTCCGTTTAACAAAAAATGCCTTAAAAAAATTTATGAAAGATTTCAAATCATACTAGTATTTTTTCATCGCTGTTGGTTCTGGGGCAAATCATGTATGGGCGCAGAACAATGTCCTTTGTATTACAAAAACAGGATTCAAACTTATTGTCTTAAATGTATTGAAAATATAGAGATTGTATTGTTATGTTAGAGTATATGTATGTTAGACGTAATTGAAATAAAAATTGGTAGGGTCTAATTTAAACTATGAGATTCATAATTTGTTCATTACTATAAGTCAGGTACCTATAAACTAAACAGCATTAACATTAGTTCAGTTTTACAAGTGGAAAAAAGAGACCAATATATTTCACAAGCTCTCACTCTAATGGGCGGGAGCTATAACGTTGCTATTGGCTGAAATCTTGAAATTGTTTTCGTTACAAAAGATTGTAAGAAACATTTTGTTTTGAGAATAAAGTACTTTAAATTATAATTTTTGTGTTATTAATTACAAGAGTATACCAAATAGACCGTGTCTTATCTGAAGGGCAAAGGAGAGCGTGTATGAGACGAACTATGAGAGTGGAGGAAGCAAGAGAGCCTGTAAGAAAAGAACCTGTTGGAACTCTGTACTCTCTGCCTATCCTGTAATGGATCGGGCGTGGTCATGTCGGTAACAAGGAAAGGGCAGATCAGAATAGTGCTTTAATTTAATGAAAATAAAAAAATTAACACTGTCACTCTTATATCCCCAAGGGGGTGTGACAGAGGTGTACTGTGAATGCCTACTTTTCGCTGACGATGTTAGGCCGACGAATTTGCCACATAATCCATCTTGATTGTCGAAATCGGCTAGATTTATTGATTTATTGACTGTGATAGCTTAATTGTGGCTTGGTTTATAATTTTGAAGTCCAAGCTTCAAGCTGTCCCTTTTGAGATTGAAACCACGGTCAAAGAAAACAGGAGAATCTTAGTTCACCAAATATAGGAAACCATTTGGAAACAATCTATGCAAAATACTGACAGAGTATACAACAAAGAATAAGACTACGTATTTTCATATGATTAAGGTTTAATATCTCTTAGTAATGAAGTATACTGATAATAAAGTCTCATAAGTCCTTTCAAATGTACGTAGAACTTTCCATAATTTACCCAACACTCAAAAAAGGATAAAATAACGTCTGTTTATTTCATTAGGGTTTGATATCGCATGGCAAAGGAGTCATAAGTCCTTTTCAAACGACGTTGAATCTAAGCTTTTGAACCATTGATACAGTCTGTCCAAAAAAATACACGGTTATAACAAGAAATAAGTTAACGTATTACTATGAATTAATGTCTAATATCGCTTGGCAAAGGGGTATACCAATTTGTAAGTGTTATACGGCCTTTTGAATCTAAGTGAATAACTCCCTAATACAGAAACTCCGCCCAGATTTAGAGATCACACGAGAAGAACCACAAACAGTCGACGCCCGAAATCGCATGTCACACACCTGTCAAACACTTTGACAGGCGCTGATGATATATAAAAATAAAAAATAAACACTAAAATTATCAAAGTGACATTCTTATCGGTGTAAATATTGTTAATTCTTTAAAAAAATCATAATTTAATAATAAACGTTCTATTTTATCTATTACATCAAATGTCAAATTAATTAATAAAATTGTAGTGAGATTTTTTTGGATACACTAAATTATTGAAAAATAAAAATAATACACAATTTATATTTTATTTAATTTTTAAAAATAGTGCAATAGTGAAGTGCCTGAATTATTTGATGTGAATACATGAGTTATTTAATTTAATCGATTGTCAAGGTGAGTTTTAGTAATCTAAATATTTTTTAATTCGTAGATTATTGGTATTAGTAGGTAGAAAAAACCTAAATAACATAAAAAAAGCTAAAATTACATTTTTTTCTGTCTGTCGTTTGGGGATTGGATATAAATTCAACTCAATTCTAGACTCCCGATTGATATTTTTCGATGAAAAAACCGCTGTCCGCCGTAACACTAAAAAGTTTACATTAAAATTATTTGGAATTGATGCAGTAACAGATACAGATCAGTTTTTTTTTAGGACCAAATATTCCGAAAGTTTTCGCTTTTTACAATCCAATTCATCAATCAGCCTATAGGCACTGTTCCACAGCTGAGTAAAAATGTTCTCTCACAAATCGATGTGAGAGAGATTAGGTCGTACTTAGTGTTGTAAAAATGAGCGTTGAACTTCAGCGTTTAGCGCTGAGTCGACGCTTACGAGCGTTGAAACACGTAGAAGACTCGAGCGTTTTAAGCGCCGACTCGAGCGTTTTTACAACACTAGTCATACTTCACCACACGGAGCCAGTGCGGTGCGGTGGAGGTAAGTTAGTGGCCACTGCTGATGGAAATTATCTAACCACAGATAAGGTTTCCTACTTGATTTAACAACATCCAAACGTAATGATAACCGGGATCAATTGATATGCTTTCTGGAGCACCGATACGCTGAATATGGAAAAGTCAAAAACGGTCACCCATCTCAGACTGACTGAGTCGAACGCTGCTTAACCTTAGTGGTCGTTCTGTGTGTATGAATGTGCAGTTGGCCGAGAAGCTTTTACAGCTTCACCGGGCAAAAGGGCGATCGCGCAACAAATATGCCGCAGCCGGAATGGTAAGGAGTAACTTGCTCAAGGGCACCTCAAGGAGGAACGGCCTCGGCTTGGGCAGTCGCTATAGGGGAGGGCGTATACTAGGTGTCTCGCCGTGGTGATCTACACCGGCCGGCGGGCAAGGGATTCTTCGAGCTCGCCGGCGATCCTGTGTGCGGATGTTGTATGCGATAATAGGGAAGGGAAGGCGATATATCGATAAAATATTTAATAACAGATACGTTATTCGATAGATGAATACAGTTTTGAATAACGATTTGCATTTCACATATCTACTATATCATTCAATACTAAACTATAACCAAGTGTGTGATGATTCATGTGAATTAACATCAATTTACACAAAAAAGTATGAATATAAATCGTGTCAAACAATATAAGTGGGTATTTTACGTATAATAATAATAATATTAGCCCTGTTAAGAAACTGCCCTAACTGTTGGGCACGGGCCTCCTCTCAAACTGAGAGGGCTTAGGCCATAGTCCACCACGCTGGCCCAGTGCGGGTTGGCGAACTTCACACACCGTCGAGAAACTCTTAGGCACGCAGGTTTCCTCACGATGTTTTCCTTCACCGTTAAAGCAAGTGATAATTAATTTTAAATACGCACATGCTTTCGAAAAGACAGAGGTGCGTGCCTGGGTTTGAACCCGAGACCTTTGACTTTGCAGTCCAACGGTCTAACCACTAGGCTATCACTGCGTATTTTACGTAATATTTATTAATTTACTATATATCAAAAAAAATCCTGAATAAATTTTTTGATTCTTTGAGTAAAATAATTTTTAAGTAATTGTGTATCAATAACCGTACTCTTTCTACTGCACTTAAGTGATTAAGTGCAGTAGAAAGAGTGAGAGGGTTTTTTAACCTTTAAAGTAGATTTTCACAAACTATGATTTTTGACTTGTATCACTTTTCACTGATCGTATTCCCATCCCTATCCCCGCAGCCCAATTACTCGTGATAAAAACACAATAAAAACTTTAAAACCGTGCACACGTGACGGCCACATTGGATTATAAGATAACTTGTGTAAACATTATTGTTTACATTATAGCCAAGACAGTGTTATGACCTTATTATATCGTTACATAATTATAGAACTTCCGCTTCCATAGTATCATCCTGTGAGATTCCTCGCTGTGCAGGGAGGGAGAAAAATGTCACCTATTGGATTTACCTTAGATAAATTACTTGTCTCAATTTATTTATAGGCATGACTACAGATTACAAATTAGAAATTTAGAAGTAATATAGTAATGAATTATATAACTTAGACTAAGATCATATAAAAACATTAGACTGTCAAGTGAAACATTCAAAAATTAATTATGGCAACAGGGATTGGATTAAATTAAGTAATTATAATAAAATAAAGAGAACACAGTACATTAAGGTACTCGTAATTCCAAAGTACAAATAAATAATTAAAATAAAATTAGAATTTACCATTTGGCAAGGGCAAATGGAGCATCGCACGCGCGGAAACAGCATAAAATGTAGCTGCAGGCACGCACACATGGATTATAATAAATTTTCAAAAAATCGAACTGTGGTTTTTTTGGTGTGTGTGTGAGTGATCTACGCTGTTGGCTGGGGGCCTTTACAGATTCACCGGATAAGAGGGCGAGTGTGCAACCACTACGCTCGAGTCAGAAGGGCAAGGGCAACTAGCTCAAGGGCGCCTCAAGGAGGAACGGCATCGGCTTGGGCAGTCGCTATGGGAAAGGGCATATACTAGGTGTCTCGCCGTGGTGCTTTGCATTGGCCGGCGGGCTACACTGGCATCACGCATACATAGGGCGTACAGTAATGCAAGGATCTTGTGGCCCGCGGCCAAAATCGGAACTAACGAAGTGAAATGTCACTTTATAACAGTCGCAGAGTTATAAAATTTTCCCAAGTTCTTTTATTTAACCCATTGCGTGTCGCATGCAGACACGTGCAGTGACACGACACGAAAAGCAGTGATAGCCTAGTGGTTAGACCGTTGGACTGCAAAGTCAAAGGTCTCGGGTTCAAACCCAGGCACGCACCTCTATCTTTTCGAAAGCATGTGCGTATTAAAGATTAATTATCACTTGCTTTAACGGTGAAGGAAAACATCGTGAGGAAACCTGCATGCCTAAGAGTTTCTCGAAGGTGTGTGAAGTTCGCCAACCCGCACTGGGCCAACGTGGTGGACTATGGCCTAAACCCTCCCAGTTTGAGAGGAGGCCCGTGCCCAACAGTGGGACAGTTTCTTAACAGGGCTAATATTATAATATTATGCAGACACGTGTGTGCTGACACATCTCAGGCGCGACGTCTCAGGTGATAGGCCGGGTGTACATAGGCAACGGGCTGGTGTTGGTCGAGGACTTTTAACGATTTAACACTAGCGACATTCATCATAAGTATAGTATAGTCTTACAAAGATCTTTTGGCCTACGGCCAAAACTGGAACTAATGCTGTCATCAAGTGGAATGTCATTGACAGTCGCAGAGTTGTCTGACATTGTTTTGCGCCCATACATGATTTGCCCCAAAACCAACAACAATGAAAAAATACTTGTATGATTTCAAGTCACCCATAAATTCTCTTAAGACATTTATTATTAAACGGACAAGCGGGGGATCGCAATATTGCACAAAAAGTATTAGATTTTGAGGTTATAATTTAGCAGCTATTATGAGGTTATATTGTGTGTTGACATTCAGTAAAGATGTCGGCGACTTCGATATAAGTACTTACAATACTTTGAAATATTCGTTTTAGATTGCAATTTGTCCGTTAGATACGGATATTTGCCATTGTTTTAATAAAATAGATAAATAATGATGGCATAGGTCAAATGTTTGTTGGTTCTGGGGCAATTTTCGACAATGTTCGACACCAACTCCCCCCTGCCAATGTCATCCTAATCCAAACCAAAAGATCCTTATCAGACTAAGCTATTGAAAATAATGTTGGCAACATTGACAGTGATATAGAGCATATTGAAGCGAATCAAGTCAAATAAAGACTATGATTTAGCGCAGTAGTTAAGAGCTTAAGCCGCTCCACCCACTGTATCTAATAGTCGCGGGTTCCATTCTCGCACGGGATAAATATTTGTGTGACCCACAATTATTTGTCTCGGTCTGAGTATTTGTGTATGTGAATTTTTATGTTTGTAAACGCACCCACGACACAGGAATAAATCCTAGTGCGGGGTTAGGTTTTAATGTAAAAAAAAGAACTATGCGCCGGTTTGTGGTCAGCATCGGCAATATTCGTTTTGTTTGTAAAATATTGACATATTTCTCGTCGTTTCGCGGCAGAATATGTGTTTTATGATATATCGTATAGTTTAAGTAATTGGAAATTTTATAATGAATGATATATATAAATTTTATGCTATTTAAGTCAAGAAATTTCCGTAACCGGCGAGCGTGTATGAGACGAACTCTGAGAGTGGAGGAAGCCAGAGAGGTATGTAAGGAAAGAACCTGTTGGAACTCTGTACTCTCTGCCTACCCCGCAAGGGATCTGGCGTGATGATATAAATAGATAGTGAGGTGTAGTGGAGTGTTCTGAGTTATCAATTAACCTCCACAATCTCTCTTCTAGTGGCTCCAAGAAGCTGTAGTCACAGCGGCCACACCCCGGTAAACCACGTGAGTGGGCCTACCCTAGAAGAGGGGACTATATCTGCGTACATTTGTAAAATAGGAAACGGTTGATCCCTGTGACCGGTTGATCAAAGTCTGCATCGTTATTACTATCTATTTATTGTAGCAATGTAGCAGGGCAGTGTGAAACACCTTAAGGGCGTTTGTCAAGATCCATATAGTGGCTTACGGCCTTTCGCTGCATCTCAATCTCGTGCCGATCATACCGATCTTCTGGTCCATCGGACTACAGAGGGCGAGACGAGAGAGTGGACTTGTACCCACGCAATCGCTTGCCCACTGTCAATAAATTCACGCGCAGATGACCCAAGCTATTTCTTCCCGGATTTGAGTATTTATAAAAGTCCCGCGGCGATGAGGTGTTGGTGGTGGTGTTGAGGTATCGATGTGCCGAGGCTTTAGTTAACAAATTGCACGTAGGCGGCCAGAAGTAGGTGGTCGCTTCCGGAATCGACTAAGACGGGATTCTTAATTCGGCAGCACGACTGGTGACAAAGCAGCCCCATTTAGGATCGCTCTGCTTTCCTCTGCATAGAGGAGGAGTCTAGAAAAGGTGACCCAATAATAGTTCGTCTCCCTTATCATCTTGGTGCCACACCGCCTGGACATCGATAAATGCGGTCGAAATACATATAAAAGTAAGAAATCCAAATTAAAACGACTTTGCATAGCTACTTGGAATGTTAGAACGCTAATTGATAATGACCGTAACCTATGTCCAGAAAGGAAAACTGCTCAATAGCAAGGGAATTGTTTCGATACAAAATTGACATAGCTGCAGTGAGCGAGACACCTACACGACAGCGGAGAACTCTGTAAACAACTTGGCGGGTGTATCTATTATAGGAGTGGACGATCTGAAGGTGCAATGAATTGGCTAGAGATCTGAGTGAACTATATAAAGGTATCAGTGACCGCCTCATGACTCTACGACTTCCCATTACCTATAATAAATATATCCATCTTATAAGCGCTTATGCTCCTACCTTGCCAGCACCGGATGAAAATAAGGAGGCTTTTTAACAAAACTTGCGTTGCCTCCTGGAAAGTGTTCCGAAACATGACAAAATTATTTTGCTGGGGGATTCGTGTCGGTTCTGAACATGATCTCTGGAACGGAGATCTAGGCAAACATCGAGTCGGAAAGTGTTATGACAATGGACTACGCCTTCTGTCATTATGTGCTGAATTTGATCTTAGCATCAGAAATACATTCTTGCTGAGAAATATAAGACCTCGTGGATGCATCCTAGATCGCAGCACTGGCATCTCTTAGACTATGTGATCGTTCGCCGTATAGATCTACGTGACGTTCGACGTTTAAGTTGGACTGATCACCGGCTTATCCGGTCTAAAATGTATCTAGCGCTAAAAACCACGACGAGCACAGCACAAAATCCCACCAAAATTAGCGATTTTTGGTCCACGAGTTAGAAAAACAGCACGAATTTACTCGAAAGACAGACAACGCCGAGTTACCAGTAAAACTGACGTACTTATGCGATGGGCAGAGCATTTAAGTAATGTTTTAAATCCTATTGCGCTCAGTGTTGATCTGACTTACATAAATTCACTTGAAGAGCTGCCAGTTTGTCAAACTTTGGATGATTTACCGACTTTCAAAGAGTTTGTGAAGGCGGTTCATCATCTCAAAAACGCTAAGGCCCCTGGCATGGATCAATTATCTGCAGAATTATATAAATACAGTGGGAAAACCATCTTAAATGAGCTCTATAATTTTACTAAAAGAGTGCGGGAGATAGAAGAAGTTCAACAAGACTGGCGAGATGCTGATATATGTAAACTGTATAACTGGAAGGGAGATACCTCTGATCGTAGCTCTTATCGATGTATATCCCTTCTTGCTAGTGCTGGTAAGATCCTGGCGCATATTATTAACATCCGCCTTAGTAAACTAGTTGAGAAATACTTGTCTGAAACTCAGTGTGGCTTTCGTCCAAGCAGAGGTACCATTGATGCTATATCAGCCGTGAGGCAACTCCAAGAGAAAAGCCTAGTACATCAGCGGCCTCTCTATCTGTGCTTTATAGATCTAGAAAAAGCATTCGATAGAGTTCCACGGGAGGCCCTATGGCTCGTTCTCCAGAAATCTGGATATCCAACGCAGTTTGTCAACCTTATACGTCAATTTCATATTGGCTCGTAAGCGCTGGTTATGCATGAAAACGGACTTTCTAAGGAGATCCAAATCACAAGTGGAGTAAAACAAGGTTGTGTTATGGCCCCCACTCTTCTTGCAATATACTCGTACTTTGCGGTTGTTAAGAGAGCCGCGCTGCAGAGCTGATAAAGGCGTGTTTGATTTATCCAGATTTAGGGCAAAATCTAAAGTTTAGAACATGTCTATACTAGAAATTCTCTATGCTGACGACGTGTGCCTCATGGCTGACAGTATGACGCACCAACAAACTACTGTTGACGCTCTACATCAATCTTGTCGACGATTTGGTCTAGTTATCAGCGCTTCCAAAACTCAAATTCTTAAACAGCCTCCACGAAGTCGCAACGCCGATGAAGAAGCGGTATTTTTAGATGGAAAACCATTAGAAGAGGTATCGCAATCGCCTTAGAAATATCATCGCGCATTGCAAGTGCTGCTGGTAATTTCAGACGACTTAACAATCGTGTCTGGAGAGCCCTTGATCTGAAGGTAGAGACAAAGATTAGCGTTTATATGGCGCTAATTATTCCTGTTCTAAGTGTCTAAGATTCATCCTGAAAATCAAGTAGCAAGATCGCGTACCTAATACTGAAGTTATGCGTCGTTCCGGAATGTTCGGTATGGAGGCGTTACTTATGCAGCGACAACTCAGATGGTGTGGGCACGTCATTCGTATGAAATACCACCGATTACCTAAAGCTGTGCTTTACTCTGAGTTGGCAGAAGGAAAACGTAAGCATGGTGACCAGCATTTACGATACAAGGACGTGCTCAAAAGACATCTTAACTCCTGTGCTATTAACCCTGAAAATTGGGAGGAGCTCGCTCTACACAGGTCATCTTGGCGCTCTACCATCTATAATAACATTCAAGCATTAGACAAATATCGCCTTCAAATACCTGACCATAAGCGCTAAATTTAAAAAACTAGGCCTTAGGACTCCTATACTTAAACTTATAACACTCGAGGCTAACTTTATTGCTTTACTTGCAATCGGGTTTTTAAGACCAAATTCGGTTTAGCGAGCCATATTAGGGCTTATAACAGAAAATAATATTTTAAGGAAATGAATGAATGCCAGATGAAAGAATGACTAAACAGATATACAATGTGAAAGTGGAAGGATGTAGGTACCGGGGAAGACCTAGACTATCTTACCACGACCAAATAAACCGAGTCTTATCTGAAGTAACCGGCGAGCGTGTATTAGACGAACTATGACAGTGGAGGAAGCCAGAGAAGTATATAAGGAAAGAACCTGTTGGAACTCTGTACTCTCTGCCTACCCCGCAAGGGATCTGGCGAGATGATATAGATAGATAGATAATATTTTGAAGTTTGGGCCGCCGTCATCAAAAGCGATGTGGATGACTATATGTATGTAAATACTAGTTGAATTTAGAATGACTGAGGTGTTTTTGTAAGACGTTTGTCAAGATAGGTTGTTGGAACATTTAAGACTGAACAGTAAAGACAAAGAATAAAAGATTAAGATTTACGATTACTGTTATAAGATTTAAAGCTCATGATTATAATATAAATACTATCGTTGTGTAGTTTTCCTGACTCCCATTTTATGTGGTAATAACCTTGTAACTAGTTGTAACTCTGTACTCTCTGCCTACCCCGCAAGGGATCTGGCGTGAGGTTATAGATAGATAGATAGATAGATAGAACCTTATAACCTAACATCTCGTTATAGAGTGTTTTCGATGATTTATGCTAAAAATAATTGCAATTCCGAAAATTCCCGACAGTTGCCGAGCTAGATAAATGAAAATCGCTGCACTCCAGGGGTTAATTAGTAACCATGCAGACCCACGTGTTGAAATATTACACTGGAATAAGGAAAAATGTACTAAATGATAACCCTTATTTCACTCCAACCATGGATCCTTGTCGCACTATAATTGAGGCCGCTTTTAGGCGTAATTTTTGTTAGCAATGCTCCGTGTAGACAGGTCCGTGTGTGTGAAAGATCTACGCTGTTGGCCGCGGGGCCTTTACAGCTTCACGGACAAGAGGACGACCGTGCAACCACTACGCTCGAGCCAGAAGGGCAAGGGAGCAACTAGATCAAGGGCGCCTCGAGGAGGAACGACCTCGGCTTGGGCAGTCGCTATGGGGGAGGGCGTATACTAGGTGTCTCGCCGTGGTGCTCTGCACCGGCCGGCGAGAAGGGATTCTTCGAGCTTGTCGGCGAGGTCGGTGTCTGATCCTGTGTGCGGTATCTGTACCCGAAAGACGGGACGTAAGGGCATCGGGAGGGTCGGTGAGAACATGCCGCGGACGGCGGTAGCAGCTGATAGGAGGGGAGTTAGGTTCGTAGTCGGCGGCAGCTACGATTAGCGGATTACTATGATTGGACGCGTTCGCAAAATATCGGGTTGTTTTCTTTTTAATAAAGACGCGAATAGGTTGGAGACCAAGATCGGAATGGGTTTCGACAGGTCCGCCGGCCAAAAGGTCCTTTTACGACTGTAGTTGCATCTATATTTTCTCGTAGCAACGGTAGAAATTATTTTCAAATTATTAATGACTTCAGATATTATTATAGTACACACACTCTAGAACTATAATATTGACTTCCTCGTTGGTCTAGTGGCTAAGCGCATCGCTGTATGATCACTTGATCCTGGGTTCAAATCCTGGGTCGGACAAATGTAGTTTTTCTAACGAACAATTCCCAGTATAAGTCCGGAGTCTGTGCCTAGTTAGGGCAATAGGCTCGCACCCTATTACATGGGACCTAACATAGTCGGCGAAAAGTGGGTGTACTCAGTACATCTCTGCCACCCCCGCTTGGGGAATATAGGCGTGATGGTGAATCAATGATTAACGATTACGATTATTAAATAAATATTTTTTATTACAAGATTATTACAAAATGCATTTGTAATCATTAATCTGTTACATTTTGCCCATATCTGACTCCATTGACAAATTTTTAAATAATATATTGATTCATTACAGACATATGAAAATATCAGACGAATAATGAACGTTCTTTTTTGAAGTCTGTTAAAAATTATGGGTGTCTATTTTTAGTTTGGAATCTCAAGTGGTCCCACTCGAGAATCGAACAGACACTATCCTTGTAGGCGCCCAAACATGATCTAACTGATTTTTTTGTTGACTCATAAAAACATTATAGTTGTTTAGTAATGGTGTTATGGACAAATCCATACTGATCTTTATATTTAAATTCTAATGTGCGTATGTCTGTATAATTTCTCCTAAACGGCTTCGCCGATTTTGGTGCCTTTTGCTTGTACTTATAAATTCGTAAGTTACTCTGTTTGTAACCTTTTCGTGTCTTAACTGTTGAACAGATTTTGGTTAAATTTGGCAACGAAATAGATTACATACTGGCACAGAGGAAGGACAGGACTACTGACTATTAATTAGGGGTTGTTCCCAGACATTTTTTTGGGACAAAGCCCGCCACATATTCTTACCATTGTAACTCCTTTAAGCCAGGATCCACAATAGTCTCCTTAAATGAAACCAAGGATTGAACCTTGGGGTGTCCCGGGAAGCGCTTCAATTGTCTCGGAACCCGCAACAAAATGAATTAGAAAGGAAAACAGGAGTAGGAAAAATAAAATTCCAATTCCCTCCTTCGCAAAGCCACAAAAAAAAAGGGAAATCAGCCACAGAGAAGGAGACCACAACTAGGATAATCCCAGTTGTAATGCACCATGGATATGAAAAATATATTAACAGGGCCTATTTGTAAGCCTCATGTTTGATTCCAGTAATAGATATGGCAAAAACGCTTGAACCCACGGTTCAGTTTCTACAAGATCCGTATAGTAGGTTAGGCCAGACGTATTTCGCAGCCTCTTCAACATAATGGTACGCTCGTTGTGCCAGAGACTGCACTCCCAAAGAACGTGGTGTGCTGATTGTTCATACTCGCAGTTAGACGTGGAACGCTGTCATAGCGGAGAAGGTAGAAGTTTAAAAGAGAATAATTTACTATTAAAGTTGCTGTGCGGTGAGAAATTGAGCCAGTGGTCAACCTCCAACCATGTCCTTGCCAAACGATCACATACGGACGGAAAGAACAGGTAGAGGTGACGGCCCTTTGTTGTTGTATTCTATCTTACCTGCCATTCGGTCACGAGGTCTTCATAGGCGATTGCTTGCAGTTTGAATAATCTAGTGATTTTACAATGGTCTCGAGGCTATAGGAACTCGGTGTTTAAGTTTTCTCGAGTCGCGTACATTGACGCGCGTCTCTGAACCTCAAGATCGACTGGAAGCACGCCCGCAATAATGGAAGGGCTTCTGTACTAACCGTTCTGTATGCCTTACACAAAAATATCAGTGCCAGTACTCAGTCCTTTATAAGAGCATGGGTGCTACAAAGCACTCGAAACGTAGGGAAATTAAAATAAAAAAAAACCGCGATAATATCCGAAAAATGTTTTATTCCATTTGGTTTTTCTATTGAAAAATGGTCCATAAAAATCCGGAGTCTTCAATGCGGCAATAGACTCGCCCCCTGTTACCCACATTGAGTCTTAATATCGTCAGTAAAAAGTGGGCGTTCACAGTACACCTCTGTCACCCCCACTTAATCCCAAAGAACAACTTTTGGCGTGGGGTGACTTGTTCCTTTTATTTTCAAAAACATCATGATACATTATTACAAAAGCCTGCCTCGTTGGTCTAGCAGCGAATAGTGCGGGTAGCGATCACGAAGTCCTGGGTTTGACTCTTAGGTCGGACCGGCGAGCCTGTATGAGACGAACTATGTGAGTGGAGAAAGCGAGAGAGGTCTGTACTCTCTGTCTACCCCGCAAGGGATCTGACGTGATAATATATAAAAAAATCCCCATGTCAGTGCAGAGCCTGACATTGTGTCCGGTAAAATGACAATAGGTTCGCTCCCTATTATTTTGAGACCTAACATGTTCAGTGGAATGTGGGTATACCTATGCATCTCTGCCACTCCCGATTGTGGAATATGGCCGTGGCTGTGTTTTATAATCTTTTTAAAAACAATTTTGCATACCCTGAACACGGAGAAGATCCTATGGCCACCTTCCGGCTCCACCACCAGAACCTGGACGCCACATGGAGTTATAGCTTATATACAGAGATAGTTAGTTCTTTATTTTTTTGTTGCAGATCTCGTCTCCATGTCGAGTTATGGAAGTATGTCTCCATCAGACGAAGGTTTCGACAGATATGAACCGCCATTCTACTGCCAACCTTCACACCAAGGTATGTACTATACCGTCCCAGTGCTGGCCAAAAACCTAAGGTACATACTCCACCACGCGGGACCAACGCAGCGTGGTGGATGCAGATCATTCCTCTAGAGAAAAGTTCAAGAAACTCCACAGTTAGGTACTCATTTGAAAAACGAGTTTTACAATTCTTTTTGTGTTGTGTTTGTGGGGAATGGGAGAACAATGCAAAGGAGCTAGATAGTCTTAAGAATTGATTAAACGTAAAGAACGTTGACGAAAATTGCACCAGAACCAACAAACATATGACCCATGCTATCATATTTTTTTAAATAATGGCAAATATCCGTATCTAACGGACAATTTGCAATTTAAAACGAATATTTCAAAGTATTGTAAGTACTTATATCGTAGTCACCGACATTTTTACTGAATACACACAATATAACCTCATATGTACTGAATTATAACCTCAAAATTTAATACTCTGTGCAATATTGCGACTCTCCCGCTTGTCCGTTTAATAATAAACGCCTTAAGAGAATTTATGGGTGATTTGAAATCATACAAGTATTTTTACATTGCTGTTGGTTCTGGGGCACATCATGTATGTGCGCAGAACAATATCCTTTATTTACATTTATGTTATAAATAGCTGTAAACTACCTAAGGATGTAGCATTTGTCAAGGCAAATTTAACCAGTCTAAAAACACTGGCGCTGTTTTGGATAGTCTATTCACTTCCCATTAAAACGTCGATTTCTTGCTAACAGCATTTACATTTTGATGTCTTCGGAAATACTGTCGCCTTCATATAACACTTGTTATAGATTGCAATCACAACAAAAACCTCTAAAATGGTGATGGTTTGTGTACCTAATTTTAACAAAGATTATAATGATCTTATTTCCTTGCAGCAAAAACTTGCCACAGATGGAAAATGATGCCATTTATAAATTCAATATGTCATTGCACAATTTGAAGACACAAAAAATAACACATTAGTAAGAAAAGATAAAAAATATCTTTCTATCTATCTATCTATATCATCAGGCCAGTTCCCTTGCGGAGTAGGCAGAGAGTCCAGAGTTCCAACAGGTTCTTTCCTTACATACCTCTCTGGCTTCCTCCTTTCTCATAGCTCGTCTCATACACGCTCGCCGGTCACGGAGACTCTTATTTATTTATTTACTTATAGGCACGACTACAGATTACAAATAAGACATTTAGAAGTAATATAGTAAGAAATAACTCTGTACTTTTTGCCTGCCCCACAAGGGATCTGACGTAATGATATAGATAGAGAGTTCCGATCCAGTGGTAGATGTAAAAAAATTAATAATTTTGACGTTTGTAAGATCTATTGAATCCAATCAATCAATCAGCCTATCGCAGTCCACTGCTGGACATAGGCCTCTCTAAACACGCGCCATTGCACACGGTCCTCCGCCTTCCGCATCCATATACATATTAGTTAATATTCCACCAACATTACACATTATTATTCAAATAACACCAGTTTTGTTAATTACAACAAATTGACAACATCGCGCTTTGACTTCCCGCCAAAACTCTGAACTTTGGTTCTTCTTCTTCTTTATGTAATGGCTTCACACTAATTTAATTGTGTATTTTGCCAGTTTCCAGTGAGTTGCATAATCGTGTTTGTTTAAATTAATTTAACTCCCCGATGAACTTGATGACAAAGATGATAATGAAATTAATGAAGTACCCCACCCAGGATAGTAAAGCGGTGGATTATTTACATACCAATGGCGACGGCCGTTTTGAAAGAAGTCAAAAAAGCACGTTTTATCACTTTGTTACAATTACCATCACTCATGCACATATAAGAACACATTATGGGTCATATTCCACCAATATTACACATTTTTAGTCGAAATAGCACAAGTTTTGGAAATTAAAACAAATTCACAACATCACTCTTCGACTTCCCGCCAAAACCTCCAGAACTTTGCTTCTTCTTCTTCTTTCTTATTTTAATGAATGGCCCTACACTTTAACAGTGTATTTCGCCAATGTCAAGTAGTAATAGAATATGCCTAATAGTAAATTATAAAAATTGGCTTGTTGTCGCCATTACGGCAAAAAACTTTTGTTGAGGAATATGATACTTCTTACGCGATAAATTCAATCAACAGTTAAGCCACTTGCTAAACGCTATATATCTCCGCAGCGATCTACCTTACAAAATTGTAGCCATGTCTTCCTCCAATTATTTAGCCTCTTCAGAATTTCTCTTCCTTGAGGTTTGGGTCAAAGGGGCCAAAACCATAGTTGTCCTCCCACTATTGATTATTTCACCGAAGTCTGTACTCGAATCCCTGGGGTCTGATTACGAGCATCATATTGAGTTCTTAGATTTACGCGAATATTACACATGAAATAAAACTATTTTACGGATTTTATCGCGGTTTATTTTTTTTTATTTTTTTATTTTTAGTTCCCGACGTTTCGAGTGCTTTGCAGCACCCATGGTCACGGGAGTCCCTCCCGTGACCATGGGTGCAAAATAAACCGCGATAAAATCCGTAAAATAGTTTTATTTCATACGAGCATCATATCATCATGAGCGATTTTAACACTTATCTACTGGCCACAAGTTCTCCCCGTTCCCGTAAACTCCTTCACCTCATAGAGTCAGCCAGCTTGAATATTTTACCCCTTCAAGCCACATATCATAACGTAAATGGTGACGATACCTGGCTCGACCTCAGAATAACTTCTAATCCTTCACTCGTTTTCTCGCATGGTCAACGTGATTCCCCTGGTTTTTCGCATCATGATCTTATCTTCTTCTCTTATTAAGTCCCCGAAACCTAATCCTAAGGTTCTGCACAGGCGTTGCTTTGCTCGTATGGATATCGACAAGCTAACCAATGACGCATCCGAAATTGTATGGAAACCGGTCATGGGAGCCGATACGATCGATACAAAAATATGCTTGTTCAACAAAGAAGTGATTCGGTTGTACGACACTCATGCCCCTATTAAGAAGGTAAAGTTGAAGCGACCGCCTGCACCGTGGATGACAAGGGGTATTCGTATGGCGATGAGGAGGAGAAATCGTGCATATCGGAATTTTAAAAAAGAACGCACTGAAGACAATTTGTCTCATTTTAAAATTGCAAGGAACCGATGCAACAAGATGATACGTGACGCTAAATGCCAACATATTCTAACCAATATTGATTTGTCTTCGCCTGGCGACATTTGGAAATTCCTAGGAACCCTAGGAATAGGTAAGACACGACGAGTAGACCTACCAAAGACAATAAGTTTAGACGAACTTAATTGCCATTTCTCAACCATTCCTCCTGTAGATCGTCTAACTATTGATCACACTTTGGCCTACTTGGATGGTCTTAGACGTCCCATGATCAACCCTTTCTACCTTTCTCCAGTTGACTCTCGTGGAATAAAGAAAATTATCCTATCCATTAAATCTAAGCAGTGTGGGCCGTGATAAAATATGTTGTTTTATAATTATAACCGTTCTAGATATTCTCCTCCCAGTAATCGCTCACCTTGTCTACTTTCCTTAAAGTCGAGCACATTTCCACCCCTATGGTGTAAAGAGCCTTTGTCCGCCCCCTTCCTAAAATTGCTAACTCCTCCCTTCCTAGCCACTTTCGTCCTATTTCTATTCTTCCTTTTCTTTCAAAATTGCTCGAGGCCTGCGTCCACAAACAATTGTCGCAATTTATCTACTCTAACAATCTAATTAGTCCTTTTCAATCTGGATTCAGGCCTGGCCATAGTACCGTTTCTGCTCTACTTAAAGTGACTGATGATATCCGGAAAGGCATGGAAGAAACTAAAGTTACTGTTCTTATCCTAGTAGATTTCTCCAATTCTTTTAACACCGTCAGTCATGATGTCCTATTATTCATTCTTTCTTACCGTATGTGCTCAAGGGAGTCGCTGGATTGGTTTTCATCCTATCTTCGGGAACGTCAGCAGGCTGTCTTGAGTGACGAGTTATTATCAACTTGGCGCTGCCTAGAAACTGGCGTTCCCCAGGGCGGTATACTTTCTCCTCTTCTATTTTCCATTTTCATTGATCTAATAGCCTATGTACTTCAGTGTGCGTATCATCTTTTTGCGGATGACCTTCAGCTTTACTCACAAGACAGTGCTGATCAAATCTCTTACATTATTAGCAAATTAAACCAGGATCTGAGGGCTATCAAGAACTGGTCTGACAGGTTCGGAGTGACTGTTAATCCGGCTAAGTGTCAAGCTATTCTTGTAGGAAGCTCTAGGACTATAAGCAAAGTAAATATTTCAACTTTGCCGTCACTTATATTCAATGGTACAGTTATACCCTTTAGTTCTAGTGTCAAAAATCTCGGCTTGCACATTGACAACACACTTAGCTGGCAAACCCAAATCACAGCCGTCGGTCAAAAGGTCATCGGGATGTTGCGATACCTGTATCGCTTTAAAAACCTATTCCCCTCTAGCACGAAAACAATGCTGGTGCAGTCCTTAATCTTTCCTATATTCGACTATGGTGATGTGTGCTATTACGACCTGAATGCAGATCATCTCAACAAACTCGACCGCCTTCTAAATAACTGCATTCGATTCATATTTAATATACGTAAATTTGACCATGTATCTGAGTATCGTTCACATCTAAAGTGGTTGCCAATTCGCAAGCGCTTGGCTCTACGGGCACTGACAATTTTATTTTCCATTCGCCTGATTATCTTTCCTCCCATTTTCAATTTCTATGCTCTAATCATGATAAACATCTTCGCTCTTGTAATAATCGTCTTCTCCAATGCCCTTCTCACCATTCTAATTTTATACACTCTTCTTTCTCTGTCCAATCCATTTTGCTATGGAACGCACTGCCTCAGGATATCAGGATGGCCACAAATCGCCCGTCTTTTAAAGCTTAAGCTTAGTACAGGATTATCTTCACAAAACTTTAGCAGAATCATTTCAATTTTAATTTCATTTGTGTATATGTGTATTTATTATTATATGTATATAATAATAAATTCACAATTATAGTTATATATATACCATATCTATTTATCTTATTATATTTTTTTCAATCTTTTTATTTTTATCTTCTATGTATCTGCACCTACTTCACTAGTATTTGCATCACCCTAAGGTAGACTGGTAGAGAATGCCTCAGGCATTAAGTCCGCCTTTGAACCTGTAGTGCATAAAGCATTAAATAAATAAATAAATATTTGACAACGTAATTTAAATTCTCACATATTATTTATTAATCAAAATCTCGACATTTAAAATAATTTAAATTACATTCAAAGACAATAGAGACATAGAAAGATTTTTTAAATTAAAATTATTTTTATTTAAACTTTTTAATCCTTTGTTCTCAGGTAGTCCGATGGATGGAGGGGTATATTGGCCGGGTTCGAATGCGGAGAGCCACGAGTTTGATGCACAAGACGTGTATCATGATACAGCACATTATATAGGGAGAGGATACGGTAAGTACAAATATTATCAAGTATCTTTTCTTTAGTAGTAAATAGACCGTATTTATCTAAAGGGCAAGTCAAGAGTCTCCGTAACCGGCGAGCGTGTGTGAGACAAACTATGAGAGTAAAGGATGCTAGAGAGGTGTGTAAGGAAAAAACCTGTTGGAATTCTTTATTCTCTGCCTACCCCGCAAGGAATCTGACGTGTAGATAGATAGATAAAAAGTATATTTTAAGATCATGTTACGACCGCCTGACGGCGGGTACAAATAAAACAAACAATTACAAAAAAATACAAATGTTTATTGTTATCCGGAAAAATATATTTAATTACGCAAACAATCCAGAAAATTAGAATAAGTATCAATATTAAAATGGGGCGTGAATTCCCGGCACAGGGGAGTTTTCGGGTCCACAAAAAAACCTATGGGCGCTGGGGACTTATCTTTAGGCCGCTCGATCCCGTGACGCGTGGGGGGTCTTCGGTAACAGCCTCCACCGGCTAGGTGAGGAATCTGGAGGTGCCCTGTAGAAGGCCCTCAGCCGCCGAGGTCAGCGGGAGTCGACGGGCAGAAATGAGGCCTGCTGTCTCCCAAACCGTACTTGTCAACCCGTACGGTGGACCCCCAGTTTTCTGGAACGCGCCGAATTGGACACATGTAGCGCGAAAGATCCGACCCCCAGGCACTAGGTGAGACCAGGAGTGGGCGTCGGCATCTTTCGCGAAGCAATTAAAATATTCACGAAATGGAGTGGTGATATATACGTCCGGTTTAAATATAATGAAAAACAAATATATAAAAAAACTTATTACCCAACCCAGAATCAAACCCCAACATTATATTTAGGACTATCACCACTCCACTACGCTATGAGGTACATAAATTTTAATTCTTACACATGACGGTAGGTCTATAAAAACGTCGAAACAATGACCATTGATATTTTTTTTTGTCGGGTATATTGAGAAAACCCTCTTTCGTGGCATCAATCCAGCGAATAATTTTGTGTTTACATTATGCAATTTGCGGTGGCAATTTCTAATAGGTTAACAAAACAAAAAGCTCATTATTTTAATGTATGAAGTTAGAAATTTAGTGATTACGAAATTTTTGACAACAAATATTTAGAAAAATAGATATTCACAAGCCACAGATTTTCAACAACACACGCGTGGAATGCACAGTGGGAATTAATTATCCCGGCCATATCTCTCCTGGTTTCTTGTGGAGGCTGGATCGATTTGGACGAAATTAATATGATAATAAAAATGAAGAAAAATACCGCGGTGAAACATATTCAAAACTTATCGAATGATTGAATAGAAAAGGTTATATTTTACAATTTTTAAGATACTAGCTGTCACATTTGGTTACGTTGTTACCCACTATTAAGAAATATATTTAGCCACAGAAAAATACACTATTAAAAGGTAGAACAAATCACTTGTTGAATAGTAATCGAATTAATCCAGACACGAAAAATTAGTTAACAGCAATCAGAACTATTGGAATAATTATATTAAACTTACCAAGGGGGTTGAAGAATGTTGC
The DNA here is from genome assembly GCA_905147815.2 of Phalera bucephala. Lineage (NCBI taxonomy): Eukaryota > Metazoa > Arthropoda > Insecta > Lepidoptera > Notodontidae > Phalera > Phalera bucephala. The sequence continues at coordinate 9,412,683 of LR990637.1, read as the reverse complement.
TAATTTAAACTTTTACTTTTTTTATTTTAATAAAGCACTGTTCGAACTGAACTGATTTGTTGTCGTGCGAGCTCTGGCGTCGGAAAAGGGTTGTTCATGCGCGAACTCGTTTTTATATACTGCCCCCCAGAACGGCCTACTTCCTGCCTGGCAACAGTGCGCGCTCCCCAGATCTCTTGATCCTTCGTCTGAGACGAGGACAGAGATATAGAAAGAACGGCTCAACCGAAGCAAGGCACGCCCTAAACTATTGTCTGTTTTTTATAAAATTCTTGTGGGACTAAGTTAGCAATAACCGAACCGAGTGAGATAGGATCATTGTCCCGTTGTTCGCTATTGTATTATTTCTAGATCCTTCTATGTGGTGGGCGTTTCTTATTAGGTGTACTGGAAGGAATTTGATTTCCGGTGCCAACGAATACCTTATATGGTCATTATGATGCTATCACTAGTTAAGGCGCGCGGTTTCCATTCGATGTAACAACTAGTTATTTTGTTTGTCTGTGTGTAAAGATTTTTTATTTTTATTTTATATTTTTAAAACTATGTTACGACGTAACAATACCCCCTCTCCCAGAGAAAGGATTTTACGTAGTAAAATCCGCTGCGGTAAGCGTCCATGAAGGACAGAACTGCCCAGTAACTGTCTCACTTTCATACTTCCACTACCAAATACCTACCATGCGACCTAGCATACGACCTGTCATAGTTGTCTGAGGAAATTTATAATCAACAGACTGCCATACAAACAGAGTACAACCCTATTAAAAGATTGGACTCGAGAACAGTACTGCTTGACAAGAAGCGTCTAAGAGGAAGAATACTGAAACGTGAAACATTCGGACGAATCGGCACTGTGAAATACATTTGGTCTTTGATGAATTTGTTACAGTCACTACCCGCTGTAACAAGAAAATTAGTGTAGGCTTACTTAAAGAGTCACTACCCGCTCTATACGCGCAGAACGCAAAACAATAAGACGAATCAGACCCATACAAGAGGTCGCAACCCGCCATAAATGCGCAAAACGCAAAACAATAAACGGATAAGGCCCATACAAGGCTCATAATCCGCTATAACGCGCAAAACGCAAAAAAAAACAATCTCCCAACTAAACGTCAACTTTCGTGTAGGCTTATTTTAATTCATCAAAGACAACGTAGACAGAGACCGAAACGCAACAACTTTTTAATTTAAAATTATTGTAGACGAGAGAAAGAAAAAAAAAATTAACCAATATTCCGAAACACTATGTATCAAGGAAAACAAGAATCGAACCGTGGACGGTGACGACTATGATTAATATACGAACAATTGATTAAAACAAAATTAACTAAACTAAGCGGCATTGCGAGTATGTCTAGTCTTTAGCGAATTTGTTACAGTCACGACCCGCTGTAACGAAAAGAAAGCAGCAGACGAGTAGACCTATACCAAGAAACTGTCATACTCCGCTAAAAATTTGCAAAACGCAAATAAAACAAAACGTGTGTAGACCTATAAAGGAATCATACACACTAAAACAAAACTCCCAATCAAAACATCAAATTCGTGTAGGCTTGTTTTAATCCGCTAAAGACAAACATAATTAATTACTGAACGAAATAATGTTCAATTTAATATTTGCCGATACATGATCAAATAAAACAAATGCTAATATTTCATAATAATGATTAGCAACCCTAAAAAAGGAAAAAACATTTTATGAGTCGAACCCACGAAACAGAACGAAAATGATAAGGTAAATTCAACGTGTATAACCCACGTGAATATAACAACATAATAAGTGACTTAATATGAGGATCAGAGACACTATAAAAGTATGACAACATACTACCAAAAAAAAAAAATTACGTAGGAGAGGAAACCGCGTTTGGCTACTTCATATGTGAGCTCCGGTTCAGTTAAATGTAAACATTTAATGGTACGGTCCATTTTTAAGCAAACTTATTTTTAAAGAAATTGACTCATCAAGCTAATTTAAATAAATATTTTTATTAAACACCTTAATTGAAGTTAAAATGGCTTAATATATTAATTAATATCTTGTGAGACAATTAATTGAACTGAAATATTTTAAAACAATACGCGACCGAATGTGATACGATTGTGGGCAATGTAAAAAAAAATATTACAAACGATTTAAAATAATGTACGTAACCGCTATTATCTTTTCAGAGTATAACAAAAATAAAATTGCAAAACAATAAATGATTGCAACAATAAAAAAATGAATGCAATAAATGCACCAATAAAAAATAAAATCTCTGAAAGGAAATGTCAATTACGCACAAACACAAATGCAAAATATAAATGCTAAAAAAACATGAAATGTAATGCAATGTTATAAAAAAACTAAACAAAAATGTAGTAGACAAAATTATTGCCCACTGTGCAGTTCACGCATATGTGGGTAATCAGAGATGGTATTTGATTACCCGGCGGAGCCAGATGACAATAATCGGCTACCCGTTCTTCTTTAAGGAGAAACGGGTCGGTGGTACCACCCCGTTCAGCCTCGTCCGCTAAGGCTTACCACCTGGAATTGAAAAATACCGACACCACAATAGTACGAAAACTTCTCTGTGCTTTGCCCTTCAAACGTTGGCGCCACTTTGTTACGACCGCCTGACGGCGGGTACAAATAAAACAAACAATTACAAAAAAATACAAATGTTTATTGTTATCCGGAAAAATATATTTAATTACGCAAACAATCCAGAAAATTAGAATAAGTATCAATATTAAAATGGGGCGTGAATTCCCGGCACAGGGGAGTTTTCGGGTCCACAAAAAAACCTATGGGCGCTGGGGACTTATCTTTAGGCCGCTCGATCCCGTGACGCGTGGGGGGTCTTCGGTAACAGCCTCCACCGGCTAGGTGAGGAATCTGGAGGTGCCCTGTAGAAGGCCCTCAGCCGCCGAGGTCAGCGGGAGTCGACGGGCAGAAATGAGGCCTGCTGTCTCCCAAACCGTACTTGTCAACCCGTACGGTGGACCCCCAGTTTTCTGGAACGCGCCGAATTGGACACATGTAGCGCGAAAGATCCGACCCCCAGGCACTAGGTGAGACCAGGAGTGGGCGTCGGCATCTTTCGCGAAGCAATTAAAATATTCACGAAATGGAGTGGTGATATATACGTCCGGTTTAAATATAATGAAAAACAAATATATAAAAAAACTTATTACCCAACCCAGAATCAAACCCCAACATTATATTTAGGACTATCACCACTCCACTACGCTATGAGGTACATAAATTTTAATTCTTACACATGACGGTAGGTCTATAAAAACGTCGAAACAATGACCATTGATATTTTTTTTTGTCGGGTATATTGAGAAAACCCTCTTTCGTGGCATCAATCCAGCGAATAATTTTGTGTTTACATTATGCAATTTGCGGTGGCAATTTCTAATAGGTTAACAAAACAAAAAGCTCATTATTTTAATGTATGAAGTTAGAAATTTAGTGATTACGAAATTTTTGACAACAAATATTTAGAAAAATAGATATTCACAAGCCACAGATTTTCAACAACACACGCGTGGAATGCACAGTGGGAATTAATTATCCCGGCCATATCTCTCCTGGTTTCTTGTGGAGGCTGGATCGATTTGGACGAAATTAATATGATAATAAAAATGAAGAAAAATACCGCGGTGAAACATATTCAAAACTTATCGAATGATTGAATAGAAAAGGTTATATTTTACAATTTTTAAGATACTAGCTGTCACATTTGGTTACGTTGTTACCCACTATTAAGAAATATATTTAGCCACAGAAAAATACACTATTAAAAGGTAGAACAAATCACTTGTTGAATAGTAATCGAATTAATCCAGACACGAAAAATTAGTTAACAGCAATCAGAACTATTGGAATAATTATATTAAACTTACCAAGGGGGTTGAAGAATGTTGCTAATTTAAACTTTTACTTTTTTTATTTTAATAAAGCACTGTTCGAACTGAACTGATTTGTTGTCGTGCGAGCTCTGGCGTCGGAAAAGGGTTGTTCATGCGCGAACTCGTTTTTATATACTGCCCCCCAGAACGGCCTACTTCCTGCCTGGCAACAGTGCGCGCTCCCCAGATCTCTTGATCCTTCGTCTGAGACGAGGACAGAGATATAGAAAGAACGGCTCAACCGAAGCAAGGCACGCCCTAAACTATTGTCTGTTTTTTATAAAATTCTTGTGGGACTAAGTTAGCAATAACCGAACCGAGTGAGATAGGATCATTGTCCCGTTGTTCGCTATTGTATTATTTCTAGATCCTTCTATGTGGTGGGCGTTTCTTATTAGGTGTACTGGAAGGAATTTGATTTCCGGTGCCAACGAATACCTTATATGGTCATTATGATGCTATCACTAGTTAAGGCGCGCGGTTTCCATTCGATGTAACAACTAGTTATTTTGTTTGTCTGTGTGTAAAGATTTTTTATTTTTATTTTATATTTTTAAAACTATGTTACGACGTAACAATCATTAGGAATGACTATACACATTTCTGTTTTGTATTATCGCGAAGTTTATATAATACGTAATAGACAGAGTACCTTATATTTCTATATATCTATATCAACACGTCAGATCCGTAGTGAGGTAGGCAGAGAGCACAGAGTTTCAACAGGTTCTTTTCTTACAGACCTCTGTGGCTTCCACTCTCATAGTTCTCATATTTTAATTACTTCAGGTAGATCATTTATGTAAACTTAAAATAGGAACGGACCCAGAATTAATCCCTGTGGAACGCCTATTTTAACTAAACCCCCTAGAGATTTAGTTTGATTTATTTGAACACACTGTTGTCTGTCTTCTAGGTAAGATTTTAAAAGATTAAGTGCTTTACCACGGATTCCATAGTGCTCTAGTTTAAGCATCAGTAATTCACGGTAGGCAGATAGTACAGACTTCCAACAGGTTCTTTCCTTACAGACCTTTCTGGCTTCCTCCATTCTCATAGTTCGTCTCATACACGCTCGCCGGTTACGAAGAGTTTTAATTTGCCCTTAATACTTATAAACTACTTATAACTGGCTTTGTTTATTTTTAGTCCATATTTTTTATTAATACTCATTAAACATTAAATCAGAATAACCTTAATTAAAGCAAAGAATACCCTACCACATGGCTTTGAAATATATATGAACGTGACAGCACGATTAATCGCTAGCGTCACGCCAATGTCAAAGTTCTCGTGATAAAATATCAGCATATACGGCACACTGCTGGGCAAAGGCCTTCTCTCACAAATCGAGGTGAGAGAGATTAGGTCATACTCCACCACGCGGACCCAGTGCAGATTGGTGGAGGCAGGTTTGTGGAAAGCTGCTGTTGGAACTTATCAAGCCACCTTTAAGGCTTCCAAATTGGCTTAACTACCACTACATTAAGTGGTAGCCGGGACCAATGGCTTAACGCTCCTTCTGAAGCACGGAGACGCTCGAATATGAAAATGTCACAAACGGTCGCCACAAATGCCACTTATCTCAGGCCGACCGAATCGAACGCTGCTTAACCTTGGTAATCGGGCGCCTTGATAATATAATAATAAATAACATTAGCCCTGTTAAGAAACTGTCCCACCGTTGGGCACGGGCCTTCTCTCGAAATGAGAGGGCTTAACCCATAGTCCACCACGCTGGCCCAGTGCGAGTTGGCGAACTGCACCTTCGAGAAACTCTCAGGCATGCAGGTTTCCTCACGATGTTTTCCTTCACCGTTAAAGCAAGTGATAGTTATTTTTAACACGCACATGCTTTCGAAAAGACAGAGGTGCGTGCCTGGGTTTGAACTCGAGACCTCTAACTTTGCAGTCCAACGGTCTAACGACTAGGCTACCTTATTTCTCATTAAAGAGATAGTAACAGCAGATTTCGTTATTAATTTTGTTGTGTTTGTTTCAGGTTATGACGAAATGCAGTTATCTGGAAATGAACCTTATGATAATTATCATCTAAATATCCATCACAGTTACACTCAGAATAATACACGTAAGTTAATTTATACAATTTTTATCCGACTACAGATGAGCCAAGAAGAAAGGATTATAGTTTTAACATACAAAGGACATTGTTTTGCGATCATACTTGATTTGCCCCAGAACCAACAGATTTCAAATCACCCATAAATTCTCTTAAAGCATTTATTGTTAAACAGCCAAGCAGGGGAATCGTAATACTCTACAAAAAGTATTAGAATTTAAGGTTATAATTCAGTAGCCATTAATACATATGAGGTTATATTGTGTGGACATTCAGTAAAGATGTCGGCGACTTCGATATAAGTACTTACAATACTTTGAAATGTTCGTTTTAGATTTCAAATTGTCCGTTAGATACGGATATTTGCCATTATTTTAATAAAATAGATAAATGATAATGGCATGGGTCAAATTTTTGTTGGTTCTGGGGCAATTTTCCACAATATCCTTTTTGCATTTACGTTTGTGTGTGTGTGTGTGTGTGAGTGATCTACTGTGTTGGCCGTGAGGCCTTTACAGCTTCACCGGACAAGAGGGCGAGCGTGCAATCACTACGCTCGAGCCGGAAGGGAAAGGGGGAAACTAGCACAAGGGCGCCTCAAGGAGGAACGGTCTTGGTTTGGGCAGTCGTTATGGGGGAGGGCGAATAGTAGGTGTCTCGTCGTGGTGCTCTGCACCGGCCGACGGGATACTTGGACCTCGCCGGCGAGGTCGATGTTTATATTCGAAGAAAGGATAGTAAGAGCGTCGGGAGCGCCTACGATTTTTATGAACGAATATGACGGATGTTACATCCAAAAATAGGATCTTATATTTTTTATGCTATCATTTCAAATTTTGAGTTTATAACTATAGATATAGTGCAATATAAAATATAACAGGCGACAGAAAAAAGCATTTTACTTGCATTTAATCTGCATTCGAATTGATTTTTTTTTTATAATCATATCTTTTTTTTGCGAAATATGGGTTCATACTACATAAGGTCTTCAGTGTTTGAAGTGAACCATATCCGGCTTCATGTATTGCAAATATTTAGTATCTTATAAGCTAAAATTGATAAGCATATAACAAAACTAAAATAGAATATTCACATATTATATCTATTAGATATTTATTAACATATTACTGATTTTTTAAATCAGTCATATCTAATTACAGTTTTAATTATAGTTAATATACGAATTTAATCATAGATAATATTGTTTGATAAATTGGTAATAACAATGACGTCATATATCAATTCTTATTATACAAAACGTCTAATGATAAGTTATACTTATCATTTTTTATCGTTTCCCTAACTTTATCTTCGTAATACTTGACATTGGCAAAATACGCGTCGTCGTGATGCCATAAACACAAAAAAAACTTATCATTTAAGTATTCGCTCATTCGTCCACCGAATAATAAGTCTTCTTCTTCTTCTTCTTTGAGTAATGGCTTCATACTAATTTTAAGTGTGTTTAGCCAGTGTCCAGTGAGATGCATTTACTAGTATAATCGTCTTTGTATAATTTAATTCAACTCCCCGATGAACTTGATGACCACGATGATAATGAAATTGAAGTGCCCCACCCTGGATAGTAAAGCAATGGATACTTTACATACCAATTGCAACGGCCGTTTTGAGGGAAATCGAAAAGGAACGTTTTATCACTTTGTTTTAATTACCTTTACTCGTGCACATATAAGAATACATAATGGTTAATATTCCACAATACATTATAATTCGAAATAACACAAGTTTGGTCTTTTCAGCTAAGCTTTTTAAATTCTTTTCCTTGTTCTTATTATAAACGTCGACATTTTTATATGATACGACTTTTTACATTTCCATTTTCTATTAGTAAAAAATATTTTTTTTACAAATATCACTTGGGATATGTGCAAAAAAATAGTAAAAATCCCAAAAAAGACTTCCCGTACCGGGAATCGAACCCGAGCCTCCTGGGTGAAAGCCAGGTATCCTAGCCACTAGACCATACGGGAGATGAGAAATGTATCCAAAATGATATTATAATTAGTTTCTAAAGGTTTACGTCTGCATATGTATCTTTATTATATACTAGCGGTTTCCCGCGGTTTCCCACCCGGACGCCAACAGCGCCACCTACCTATGTTACTGCCGGATAATGTTGCTAATTGTGAAAGACTTATTGAAATCGGTTCAGTAGTTTCAGAGTTTATAGATTACAAACAAACAAATCTTTCCTCTTTATAATACTACTGCCCGCGACTTCGGCCGTGTTGAGATTAGACAGGAACCTAACATTTTTCCGGGGTAAAAAGTACCCTACGTATATTTCCAGGTAATAAACTATCGCTTATTCTACTTATGAGACGATGTAGAGATAAAATGATAAGTTATAACAACTAACCAATTATCCAAGAGTAACAATCAGACATTTAAACTTTTTTTTACGTATTATTTTTGTAATATAACCTCTATTCATTCTTTCTTAGCGTTAGACTGTGACATGCAGTCCCTCCCCCTCCGCTACGACCGCCCCGCACCCCCCTCTTTCGTCCGAGTCGCAAAGAGAAGGACAACAGCCAACAAGAAAGAGAGAAGACGAACTCAGAGTATCAACACTGCATTCTCAGATCTGAGGGAATGCATACCCAATGTACCGCCAGACACAAAACTTTCTAAGGTAAATAAAATCTAAATTATTAGTTAAACAAAGTCAATGATATCATAAGATAATTTCATATCAAATCGTCATAGGTCCAAGAAAATCATAAATGATAGATATGAAGTCTTAAGTGAAATAAAGTCATAGGTCCAACAATGTCAAAAGAGACAAATATCATAAGATATAGTCCTAGGAAAGTAATATAAAATCATATATCCAATGAAATCATAAGAAGCAAGTAGTTATAATAAGATCAAAACCAAAAGTTTTTTATTCATCTAGACCAAAAGGCACTTACGAATAGTCAAAAAGAGAAAATTATTGATGACTTAAGACTCTACCACCCGTTCGGAAAGTCATTCCTGTGGAGATGAGCATGAAACTCCACGGTTACTCTTTTTAAAAATGAGAGTTTTACAATTCTTTTTGTATACATTGCATTAATGGAGTATGGGAGAACAATGCAGAACGAGCTAAATAGATGTGCTTAAGTATAGAGTAATCATAAGTGTACTTAGATTCGTGGTATTGGTCAGTGTCTGCATAGTCCTCTAATTTACAAAATAGGGATGTTGTAGAGATATATAATAAAAACTATAATAATAATTGAGATTATCTTGTTTGGCAATTTTTGTAGGGTTGATTTTCATCAATCGCACTTCGACCCAGTGGGATCTGTTGTACTGCCCTTAGCCCTCTTAGATAATCTCAATTATAATAATAATAGTAAGAGAAAGGGTTACAAAATATATGTAAAGAGTGCGTACAAAACAACTGGTTATAGCGCCAGTGTGATGCCGATCAAAATTCAACAGCACTACGATACACGTTCAATCAGTCAAAGGACAGAGGACGGACCAGTCCTTACCAACAGCATTCGTATATCGATAAAATCGTGATCCAAATTGATTTAATTTATTTCTGTGATGGAAACCTACAGCTAATACAGTGATATAGAAACTATAATTATCATAATCGAAAGCAATTACAGGTGTTCACGGAGTCATTGAATATGAAAAAGATATTGAGTGAGCATAGGTTTACTAGGCATGCCTTTTAAGTTCTGTCGTGTCCATATTTCCCGGCAATTTTGAATTTGGAACTGTTCTATATTCGAATGTGTTTAAATTTTGAATCTCAAAACAGTTGAAAGTATCACGATTAATGCTATTCTTTAGTCACAGCGTCGATTGGAATCTGTCAGGTTACGTACGAAAATGAATCTTTCTAAGGAAAATGTTCGTGCAATAATTTTCTACAACTTTAGAAGAGGCCTGACACGGCTTCAGTGTTTTGAAGAGCTAACATCTGTGTTCAGTGATGAAGCCCCATGTCTGCGGACTGTCGAACGCTGGTATTTAGAATTCCAGCGTGGACATACTAGTGTTAGTGACAAATCTCGCGAAGGACGCCCAAAATCCGCCTTCACTGAAGATAACATCATTGCTGACAACTAATTCTCGAAGATCGTTATGTGACATATCGAGTGATAGAGGCTCTATTAGGCATCTCAGGGACAACCATTCAGAAGATCTTGCATGAAGCGCTTGGTGTGAGAAAGCTAGTTTGCCGTTGGATACCGCATCTGCTTTCCGACGATCACAAGGCGGCCCGCGTCTGATGGTGTAAGAAAACTCTGCAAAGGTTCAACCGAGGACAGTCAAATCACGTCTATGAAATCATCAGTGGTGACGAATCTTGGATCTATGCCTACGGTCCTAATTCCAAACAACAATCTACAATCTGGGTCTTTCAAGGCGAGCCAAAGCCGACTAAAGTTGTTCGTTCTCGAAGCACTTCAAAGAAGATGGTGGCCACGTTCGTTGGAAAAACCGGCCATGTTGCGACTATTGCACTTAAAGATCGTAGAACGGTTAACGCAGAGTGGTATACCACAGTTTGTTTACCGCAAGTCATCGCCGAATTTTGAAAATCGAACTCAAAGCGACGCATCATCCTGCACCACGACAACGCAAGCTCACACAGCGTTCGTCAAACGATTGAGTATTTGAAGCAGGATAAAGTAGAAATTCTTGACCATCCTCCATACAGTCCTGACCTAAGGCCTAACGATTTCTTTACATTTCCTATAATTAAGAAAAGTCTCGTGGTCAAAGGTTCCAGTCCGGTGAAGAAGCAGTCGACGCTTTCAAGTCAGCCATTTTGAACACCCCCACTTTAAAGTGGAATAAATGTTATAATAACTGGTTTGAGCGAATGGAAAAGTGTATTAAGCTACGTGGTGAATACTTTGAAAAACAATAAAAAGTACTATAAGGTTCTAGTTGGGTTTTTTTCTTCAAACGACAAAACTTAATAGGCATGCCTCGTAATAACATCATATCTACCAGATATCATAAAAGCATAAGTCAAATACATAGGTTCAATAGAATCATAAGTGACAGATATCGTAACATAAAATCATAGATAAATTATACTTTTTATTAAATGCGATTATAGTAGAAACGCTTGGACAATGGAGGTAGACTCCTTGGGTGACAAGAGGGCTGGCTCATTTCTCAGTCAAAAGATTAGTTTGTCTATTCAGCGAGGAAACGCAGCCAGCATTCTTGCCACCATTCCACGCAGATGCGGTCTTTTTGATTCAGGGTTCCTGCGTTTTTTTTTCATTTTAGTTTCAAATATCACATAGCCTTGTCATAAATAAATACATAATTAATTTGTCAAATGAAGTCATAGGTCCATGGATATAGGTTGAGTACTCTGAGAAAAAAACGTGACGACAAGGATACTCATTTAGAGCCCCACGTTTCTTTCTAATTAGGATACCCAAACATTTGTATGATTATGGACTTGTTGACATATAATTGCCGTATAATTCTCGGGCACTGTTTAATGCCATAATTCTTTCGACGCATCTGCCACATCTTTAATGAGTAGTAGTCAAAGTTTTTGATTAAATTGCCCATTTTCTTGCTGACTGTACATTTTTTTCAGAATTCTGCTCCAAATATCGCAAAAATTAAGGATAGTTCCCTGGGGCCGTTTTTCTGTATCTACACCGGTTGAGATAGCTGCCCTTACTGTCCCATCTTAATCCATCCTGTATATAAAGACGATTTGAGAACCTTGTTCGTTTTGAATTCGATAATAAATGGTTTACAGCGTATGTAAACCATAATATAAATAGGTATAGTCCGTATTAGTTCTACCTTATGGTCACCGTACTGCATCGTAATGGGTGCGAGCGTGACACTGGGCTCCAGGTTATTGCTCTCACTGATCATAGTCTCTCGAGTTGTTTAAATCATAGAAAATTAAATATTGTGTCTTTCTTAATATTTTGACAGTACTCAATCCATTGTAATATATATATATATATATATCCATGTAGGCAATATACCCCGAAATATTATAAGCACAGATTCCAGTACAACTATTTATATTCTGCATATTATTCAACAATAACTGTAGGTAACTGACGGAAGTATATCCGTCTCACTCTAGCATTATTGATCTGTAGATGGCGAGAAAGAGATCGCAGAGCATCAATAGCGCTTTCACATGTCTGAGACAGCGAATACCAAATGTTCTGCCCGACACTAAAATGACTAAGGTTAGTTCCGGCCTTTGGTTGTGGTGTGGTGCTCAAAGTTTTAATCATCCCTATTTACCCTATCTTTTAAATGTAGGCTGCAGGAATATCCTGACTTGTTAATAGTGGTAATACTTTATTATATCTCTGTACTCCCTGCCTACCCCACAAGGGATCTGGCTTGATGATATAGACTAGACTTTATTATATTGTCTTAGAGAATAATAGTATTCACGTTATCCCCAATAACCCCGAATTGTAATTGTAAATTGAAAGAATCAATACCCTAACGTCAGTAAATGTAAATTAACACCATTAGGCTTATATTTGAAAGTACAATTCCAGATTTCGGACCGTTGTTAAGAATTTTTTGATAGAAAACTTTACCCTAGTTTCGAAGTAACGACTTGGTAATCATCAACTGCGTCAGCGCCACTATACCAACGAATCCTTCAATCCCATTATTTATCCCTAATATCATACCTCCCACATATCCCAAATATTATCCCACATATCTTAAGGGGCTCTGGCATGATGATATAGATAGATAAATGAACTTCACATGATATTATTCCAGAGTATAAGTTTACATTTTCCATCCACAGTCTGTCCTTAGCACCTATTAAAACCCTATTAACCCCCAAAAGTAACAAATCCTAAGTCACATTCTACTATTAACCCCTAAACATATCCCCAATAACCCCAAAACTTTGAGCACCCAAGCACCCAGGCCTCAACCCCAACGTAGAAATTAATTCGGCATTAATTTCTTTTCTCCAAACAGATCAAAACGCTGCGGTTGGCGACCTCCTACATATCGTACCTACTCAAGGTACTGGAAACGGATGGGGAACCAGCCGGGGGATTCCGAGCAGATCTGCATCATACACCGCCTAGAAGAAGAACTGCTGAGTCTGGCCAGGTAAGAAAAACTAGCCTCTATTTGCTAACGTTTATATGAAAGAGCTTAAAATTTGAGTGTCTTGCCATTCTTCTCCACAGGAATGACATTGCGAACGGATGGTAAAGTATTAAGTATTCACTAGCCTGTTTTTTCTTGACTATTCGTAAATACTTGTTAATAATATTATTAGCCATGTTAAGACAAAAAATTATGGACTTCTAAATAAATGTAGACAATCAATGTTTCTAGGGCCAACTACTCCTACTGAAGTAAATCGAACTATACAAGATTTAAATAATAAATCAACGTAGGATATGACGGCATCTCGACAAGAGTACTAAAATTTGTTTCGGATGTAATATCGAGTCCAATTAGCTACATCATAAACCTCTGTATATGCTCTGGCATTTATCCCGACAAACTAAAACCAACCATAATAAAACCATTGTACAAGAAAGACGATAAGACCAACATACAAAATTATAGACCTATTGCACTTATTTCAGTAATGTCCAAAATATTTGAAAAAGTCATCTATCATGAAATGTACTCCTATTTTACCAAAAATAATATTTTAGCGAAGGAACAAAAAGGTTTTTAAAAAAAAAAAATCCATAAATATGGCCATATATGACTTTCTTGATATCGTAATGACAGATATGAACCAAGGAGTCCCAATAAGTGCTATATTTATGGATATGACCAAAGCATTTGACCTTATAGATTATAATGTATTACTAAATAAACTTTATAATTATGGAATAAGAGGGAACGTACTATCTCTTATAAAATCCTACCTTACTAACAGAACGCAGTATACGGAAATTAGTCGAATATGTAAAAAAAGCTAAAAGAGAACTCAAATACGTTTCAGAAGAACATGAAATAGCTTGTGGAGTCCCACAGGGCAGCGTATTGGGACCACTCTTATTTTTAGCTTATATTAATGACTTTCCAAAACATGTAAGTTTCCCTAAGGTGCTATTTGCTGATGATAGCACAATAATAGTAAGGCACGATAAAGAAAGTGACTTCAAATGTGATATAAATAATGCTTAACGCCAGTCTATTAAATGGCTGGAACATAATAATTTAATCTTAAATATTAATAAAACTAAAATTATTACTTTTCGACAAAGAACTATTGCACCGGACATTAATCTAATTATCAATAATGAAAGAATTGAAGAAGTACATTATACCAAATTTTTAGGTTTAATAATTGACTATAAACTTACGTGGAAAGAACATGCATCTATCCTAATTAAAAAACTGAGTAAGTTCTCGTTTGCTCTGTACAAACTTAAAAAAGTTGTTAACCAGGCAGCTGTCGTCACTGCCTATTATGGTTATGTCGAGTCCATTTTGCGATACGGAGTTGTATTTTGGGGATATTCCTGCGAAAAATCCTCCATTTTCAAAGTGCAGAAAAGATGCATTAGATCAATATGTAACTTGAAACCAATTGATAGTTGCAAACCTCATTTTACTTTTCTTAAAATATTACCATTGCCATGTCTTTACATATATGAGACCGCATTGTTTGTGAAAAAAAATAGTGATCTTTTTATGAATATAGCCGAAAAGCGATCTAGAAGAATGAGACAGAAATATCAGCATGAATTTTGTTTGAGATCTTCCAAAACTGCACTTCTGCACAAGAGCATACTATGCATGGCCCCAAAAATTTTCAATAAAATCTTGAATGACATCAAAGACCTAAACTAGACACAATTTAAACAAAAATTAAATATATTTTTATTGGACAAATGCTATTATACAGTTGACGAATTCCTTTTTGATAAATCCCTTACACACAAGAAATAATAATATTATGTAATGTTGATAACAGTCATAATGTAATTGCATGTATTTTAACTACCTAAACAGTGTACGCCCAATGGGTAGATTTTTGAAAAACTTAATGTTAAACCAAGATCATATTGTAGCACCAAAAATCACACTCAATAAATGATTTATGATTTATGACAGTTTCTTCGTTCCCACCGTTCGGCACGGCCCTCCTCTCAAATTAAGAGGGTTTAGGCCATACTCCACCACGCTGGTTCAACGCAACATGGCGAACTTCACACACCTTCGAGAAACTCTTAGGCATGCAGGTTTCCTCACGATGTTTTCTTTCACCGTTAAAGCAAGTGATAGTTAATTTTAATACGCACATGCTTAAGCAAAGACAGAGATGCGTGCCTGGGTTTGAGCCGAGACCTCTGACGTTGCAGACCAACAGTCTAACCACTAAGCTGTCACTGCTCTAAGCAAAGCCTCTAATAATTTGAAGTGAAACAGAATAGGTCATACTCCAGCTTGCGGAGCCAGTGCGTTGCGGTGAAGGCGCCTGCCTTCACCACCTACTGGTGGAACTTATCAAGCCGCCTATAAGTCTTCCAATTTGACTTAACCATTACCACACAAAGTGGTAACTGGTACTATGGACCCAGATAATGTCCAGCGTCTCACGATGAATCTGGAAGGTGGCTAAAAACATTTTGGGTTTTGCTATAAAATCTTCTATCTATCTATATTATCACGCCAGATCCCTTGCGGGGTAGGCAGAGAGTACAGAGTTCCAAAGGGTTCTTTCCTTACATACCTCCCTGGCCTCCACTCTCATAGTTCGTCTCATACACGCTCGCCGGTTACGGAGATTCTTAACTTGCCCTTCAGATAAGAATCGGTCTATTGGTCGAGTTAATTCCCCGGTACCTAAATCCTTCCATTTTCGCATTGTATATCTGTTTTGTCATTCTTTCTTCTGACATTCTTTCTATATGCCCGAATCAACGGAGCATACAAAAGCTTGTTTTAAACAAATCTTTTTAATAATTTAGTATTATCTTAAGCTTTGTAAATCACAGTAGATAGGTATGTGCTGTTCGGTTCCATGCTTTGCTCGTAAGCTCGATAAGTTCGGCGCCGCCCGCACTTGACTCAATTGAGTACACATGTTGGTTCAGATAACCCGCGTTCCCGAGTGAAATCATCTCGAATGCACTTGAGTGTAATAGGTACTGTACATTTAAACTTTACAAGCATCTATCTATACGATGAACACGAAAGTTTGTAAGGATGTATGTATTGCGTCACGCCTATATTCCCCAAGCGGGGGTGGCAGAGGTTTACTGAGTACCACGTTGGATGTATGGAGGTCTGTTACATTTTTTTTAGAAAAACCTACCCCCCAAAACTATCAGCCTATACTGCCCACTGCTGGGCAAAGGCCTTCTCTCACAAATCGAGGTGAGAGAGATCAGGTCATACGCCACCACGCAGACCCAGTGCGGATTGGTGGAGGCAGGTTTGTTGTCACCTGCTGTCGGAACTTATCAAGCCGCCTATAAGGCTTCCAACTTGGCTTAACGACTACCACATTAAGCGGTAGCCGTGACGAACGGCTTAACGTGCCTTCCGAAGCACGGAGACGCTCGGATATGAAAATGCCACAACGGTCACCCATCTCAGGCCGACCAAGTCGAACGCTGCTTAACCTTAGTTAATCGGTTAGATCGGTAAGAACACCGCGGTCGTACAGCGCTACGAGCGCCCCACACTAGGATTTATTCCTGTATTATGGATGCATTTACAAACATGAAAATTCACATACACAAACACCCAGACCGGAACAAATATTTGTGGGTCACACAAAGATTTGTCCCGTGCGGTAATGGAACTCACGTCTATTCGAACCAGTGGGCGAAGCGGCAAGCTTTTAACCACTGTGCCAAATCGTCTGACGTTAAAACTGCCGATCTTGATAAAACTAATATGTGTACAAGGCATGCCTTTTAAGTTTTGTCGTTTGAAGAAAAAAACAACTAGAACCTTATAGTACTTTTTATTGTTTTTCAAAGTATTTACCACGTAGCTTAATACACTTTTCCATTCGCTCAAACCAGTTATTATAACATTTATTCCACTCTAAAGTGGGGGTGTTCAAAATGGCTGACTTGAAAGCGTCGACTGCTTCTTCACCGGAATGGAACCTTTGACGAAGACTTTTCTTAATTTTAGGAAATGTAAAGAAATCGTTAGGGCTTAGGTCAGGACTGTATGGAGGATGGTCAAGAATTTCTACTTTTTCCTGCTTCAAATACTCAATCGTTTGACGAGCGCTGTGTGAGCTTGCGTTGTCGTGGTGCAGGATGATGCGTCGCTTTGAGCTAGATTTTCGAAGTTCGGCGATGACTTGTGGTAAACAAACTGTGGTATACCACTCTGTGTTAACCGTTCTACGATCTTCAAGTGCAATAGTCGCAAGATGGCCGGTTTTTCCAACGAAAGTGGCCACCATCTTCTTTGAAGTGCTTCGAGAACGAACAACTTTAGTCGGCTTTGGCTCGTCTTGAAAGACCCATATTGTAGATTGTTGTTTGGAATCAGGATCGTAGGCATAGATCCAAGATTCGTCACCACTGATGATGTCGTAGAGGTGATTTGACTCTCCTCGGTTGACCCTTTGCAGAGTTTTCTTACACCATCTGACGCGGGCCGCCTTGTGATCGTTGGAAAGCAGATGCGGTATCCAACGGCAAACTAGCTTTCTCACACCAAGCTCTTCATGCAAGATCTTCTGAATGGTTGTCCCTGAGATGCCTAATAGAGCCTATATCTCTCGATACGTCACATGACGATCTTCGAGAATTAGTTGTCTCACAGCAATGATGTTATCTTCAGTGAAGGCGGATTTTGGGCGTCCTTCGCGAGATTTGTCACTAATACTAGTATGTCCACGCTGGAATTCTAAATACCAGCGTTCGACAGTCCGCAGACATGGGGCTTCATCACTGAACACAGATGTTAGCTCTTAGAAACACTGAAGCCGTGTCAGGCCTCTTCTAAAGTTGTAGAAAATTATTGCACGAACATTTTCCTTAGAAAGATTCATTTTCGTACGTAACCTGACAGATTCCAATCGACGCTGTGACTAAACAATAGCATTAATCCTAATACTTTCAACTGTTTTGTGATACAAAATTTAAACGCATTCGAATATAGAACAGTTTCAAATTCAAAATTTCCGGGAAATATGGAAACGATAGAACCTAAAAGGCATGCCTCGTATGTGTGTGAGAGTGATGTACGCTGTTGGCCGCGAGGCCTTTACAGCTTCACCGGATTTAAGGGCGAGCGTGCAACCACTACGCTCGAGCCAAAAGGGCAAGGGGCGACATACTCGAGGGCGCCTTTAAGAGGCGGCCTCGGTTGGGACAGTGGCTGTGGGGGGACGGGGTGCACTACTAAGAGCACTGGTCAACCGCCGGCAATGGGAGGGAATCTACGACTACGTCGTCGTCGCCCGTATTCTGAGCGGAAAGAATGGATGACAAAGCATCGGGGGGATCGGTGAGAACATGTCGCGGCTGGCGGTGGCGGCAGGGGTCGGGGGGGGGGGGGGGGGGTAATATAAAACTAATAACACATCTTTATCAATTTGACATGGCACAAGTGCCTCAGTGTTCAGATTCGATCATTTGTATCTGAAACAGTGCAAAGATTCAAATTTGTATGTGTGTGAATGATCTACGCTGTTGGCCGCGGGGCCTTTACAGCTTCACCGGACAAGAGGGCGAGCGTGCAACCACTACGCTCGAGCCAGAAGGGCAAGGGGGCAACTAGCTCAAGGGCCTCGGCTTGGACAGTCGCTATGGGGAAGAGCGTATACTAGGTGTTTCGCCGTGGTGCTCTGCACCGGGCGGCGGGCAAGGGATTTTTAGACCTCGCCGGCGAGGTCAGTGTCGGATCCTGTATGCGGTATCTGTATCCGAAAGAAGGGATGTAAGAGCATGGGAAGAATCGGTGAGTACATGCCGCAGACGGCGGTAGCGGCTGATAGGAGGAGAACAAAGATTCAAATCTCAATATTCCTCATTTGAATCAGCAAAATTAGGGTACAGTCGACTCACCGACCGAAATCGCGTCGCGTTTTCGTTCGCTATGTAAGACGGTAAGTTGAGTGATCGAAATGCATTGAAATAAATCGAGATGCAGGTTCAGATACTTTTTTCCTTTCCTTTTCTTTTTTAAATAAACGTAGCCCCCATGAGGAATTATTTCTGTATTGTGTAGATGCGTTTAATGAAAATTATATACACAAAATCCCAGACCGAAACAAATGTATTGAGGTTCACAAAGATTTGTCTCGTGCGGGAATAAAACCCGCGCCTGCTCGACCTTGTGGGTGGAGCGGCTGAATCTCATAAGAACTGGACCACTGCCTAGTTTAGTTCAGTGTCAGTGCCTAGTTTAGTGCCAAATATAGTATTTCTAATGAAAAATTCCCAGTACGAGTCCGGCGTCTAAAATTGTGCCCGGTATATGGCAATAGGCTCGCCCCCTATGACATGGGACCTAACATCGTTGGTAAAAAGTGGGTGTACTCAGTACATCTCTGCTACTACCGCTTGCGGAATTTAAGCGTGACGGTGTGTGTGTGTGTGTGTGTGTAAAAAGATTTGTCCCGTGCGGGAATCAAACCTGTGACTGCTCGTTCTAGTGGGTGAAGCGGGTAAAACTCTCAAACACTAGACCTAGCCGACCGTCAACACAAACTACGACAATAAAAAGATGAGGTCATTAATAATTTGATACTAATTTCTACAGATAAATAGATAAGTTTTATAGTATCAAATATGGATAGATAGAAAACTATTATGCACCAAATAACAAAGGTATCAAAATAACAAAAAAGGATTTCTACAGTTGCTAGCTACGAGTAGATAAATATGCGTAAGTAGGTAAACTAAAACCCGGCCGTATTTCCACTCCGATCTCGGTCTCGAACCTATTCGCGCCTATATTAAAAAGGCGACAACTCGACACTTCGCGAACGCATCTACCCATGCGAATCCGTTAATCGTAGCCACCGCCGACTACGTTCTCCCCGACCCCTGCCGCCACCGCCGGCCGCGACATGTTCTCACCGATCCCCCCGATGCTTTGTCATCCCTTCTTTCCGCTCCGAATACGGGCGACGACAACGACGAAGTCGTAGATCCCCTCCCCTAGCCGGCGGTTGACCGGTGCACTTAGTAGTGCACCCCCTCACCCCGCAGCGACTGTCCCAACCGAATCCGCCTCTTCAAGGCGCCCTTGAGTATGTCGCCTCTTGCCCTTCTGGCTCGAGCGTAGTTGTTGCACGCTCGCTCTTAAGTCCGGTGAAGCTGTAAAGGCCTCGCGGTCAACAGCGTACATCACTCACACACACACCCGGCCGTATTTTACAAGCTTTTATTAAGAATAGAAAACAGAAACTTTTTATTCAAGTAACTTAGACTCACATACAGGTCAGTAGACTTAAGAATAATGTTAGTATTACCTATTCTTAATCACCATAATGGCTCTATCCCATGTGAGATAGCGCAGCAGCTTACATATATGCTGTCTAACCTACTGGCTATCATATTTAGAACGTTGTTGGAGCTGGCCCACACCCTGCGCACTAAGAAGGCAAGCCTTTAGAATAGAATAGACTTTCATTTTGCTAAAAACATGGTGTACAATAATTATTGCGGTTTTTGTTATATAGAGATGATCTACATGTTTTAACATTATCTGGCATGCAAAATTGATAGTATCATTAAATTTCTCAACTAAAATAACTATCTCTGTCTTGAAAATATTAATTTTTAATCAGCTCAGAAGTTGAGAATCTAGTGATACTACACACAAACATTATCAAAATGTATACACTGAGCCAAGTTATGTCATAATTAATTAAATAGCATCTGTATGTCTTAGTTATTAAAATTAGTTATCATGATTAATAAAATAGGGTATCAAAATTCATAAAATAGAATGCGAGTATTGATAAAAATAATAATAATGTCATAGTATAATTATTTAATCATCATCATCATCATCAGCCCGGATCAGTCCACTGCTGGACATAGGCCTCTCCCAAGGCACGCCATTGAGCCCGATCTTCGGCTCTTCTCCTCCAACCGCTACCCGCCAGCTGCAGGGCGTCCCACACTACGTTTGCCAAGCCGCGGTCTCCACTCGAGAACACGTCTACCCCAGCGGTTATCGGTCCTTCGGCAAATATGGCCAGCCCACTGCCACTTCAGCGTGCTGATCCTGCGAGCTATGTCGATGACCTTGGTTCTCCGTCGGATCACCTCATTCCGGATTCGATCTTTCAGAGAAACTCCGAGCATAGCTCTCTCCATAGCCCGCTGAGCAACTTTCATTTGGTGGACTAGTCTCACCGTAAGTGCCCATGTCTCGGCTCCGTATGTCATGACAGGTAGGACGCACTGATCAAAGACTTTTGTCTTCAAACTTTGAAGTATAGGCGACGAGAAGACTTGACGTAGTTTCCCAAACGCTGCCCAGCCCAGCTGTATCCTCCTGCTTTTTTGACATTATATATTTAATACAATGTCAATAAAGAAATTCTCGCATAGTTGCGTAAAACGAGAAGCGAGGCAGCTCCACCAGTTTTCTAAACAAGCTTTAGCTTCGAATGTTTGTTACTTAGACTAATCTAATGTTTGTTAGTTTGTTGGTTTAAGTCAAATCTTTTATCCTACGGAGTTAAAATGACGATGTGCGTCCGTGGATGAGTGGATGATTTGCCCCAGAACCAACAGCAATGAAACCCCCCCCCCCCCCCGACCCCTGCCGCTACCGCCGGCCGCGACATGTTCTCTCCGATCCCCCCGATGCTTTTTCATGCATTCTTTCCGCTCAGAATACGGGCGACGACGACGTAGTCGTAGAGCCCCTCCCATAGCCGGCGGTTGACTGGTGGACTTAGTAGTGCACCCCGTCTCCCCACAGCGACTGTCCCAACCGAGGGCGCCTCGCGGCCAACAGCGTACATCACTCACACACACACACACACACAGAAATGAAAAATGCTTGTATGATTTTAAATCACCTATTAATTATCTTCATGTATTTATTATTAAACGGACAAGCGGGGGAATTGCATTATTGCAAAAAAGTATTACATTTTGAGGTTATAATTTAGCAGCCGACAATCTTAAACTTAAACTGAACTTAAAAATAAACCGCGATAAAATCCGAAAAATAGTTTTCTTTCAGCCGACAATACTTCTGTAAAGTCATTATGTAAAAATATATTTTAGCAATAATAAAATCGATTACGGATAAATGTAATCGATTGAATATAACCGATTGATAGGATTGGCATCTCCAACCGTAATTCGATAACAATATTGACAGTCGGTAAAGATGTCAGCGACTTCGATTTAAGTACTTACAATCCATTGAAATATTCGTTTTGGATTGCAAATTGTCCATAAGATACGGATATTTGCTACTAGAATCTATCTATATATATCTTTATCATCACGCCAGATCCCTTACGGGGTAGGCAGAGAGTACAGAGTTCCAACAGGCTCTTTCCTTACATACCTCTCTGGCTTCCTCTACTCTCATAGTTCGTCTCATACACGCTCGCCGATTACGGAGACTCCTGACTTGTCCTTCAGATAAGACCCGGTCTATTTGGTCATGGTAAGATAGTCTAGGTCTTTCCCGGTACCTACATCCTTCCACTTTCGCATAGTATATCAGTTTTGTCATTCTTTCTTCGGACATTCTTTCTATATGCCCGAACCAACGGAGCATACCCTTTCTCATCTTTACACCGATACTCTCTTTCATACCTATTTGCTTTCTTACTACGCTGTTGCGAATACGGTCGGTCATCTTCACTCCGCACATCTTCCACAGAGCTCGCATTTCCACCGCATTTATCCTACTTTTATTCTCCTTCTTACATACCCAGCTCTTGCTGCCATATAACAGCGTTGGGACAAGCACTCCATTATGTATGGCCAGCTGCGCCTTTCGGCTTAAGTGCCGGCTCCCAGCTTTCCCATCGCGCCATTCACTCTGTTCCCTGCACTCACTCATCTCTATGTCAGCGGTGTATTTTCCGTCCTTACTGAATGCGCAACCAAGATATACAAACTCTACTGCTACTAGAATAAAATAGATAAATAATTATGGTATAAGTCACATGGTTGTTGGTTCTGGGGCCATTGTCGACGATGTCCTTTGACATGTTGGTTTAGTTCCGATAACAGTGCATTTTTAACCGACTTCAAAAAGGAGGAGGTTCTATGTTCGGTTGTTTTTTTTATGTATGTTCAGCGATATTTCCGTCAATTGTGGACCGATTTTGATAATTTTTTTTTGCATTGGGTTCAGTATATCTCCAAGGTGGTCCCATATTAATTTTATTGACATAGGACCTTGGACTTAGAAGATACACCAGGGAACTCCTTAACGACAAACAATAGGCATGTGTAAATTGAGATATTATGGGTATTACGTCAATCCTATAGGTACCCTACTATAGAATAATTCACTGCTCACTTAAAATTGTAAAATAAAAATCTTTTATAAAAAAAGGTAAACCGACTTCAAAAAGCAAATAATAAATATTTGAAGTCGGTGCCAAGTAACCGACTGCACCAACCAGCACCGACTTCAAATATTTATTTTTTTGCTTTTTGAAGTCGGTTTACCTTTTTTTATAAAAGATTTTTATAGTAAGCATGACCTGAATGTACGATCAGAACCCAGACAGTAGACTTCCAGACGAAGGAATTTCTCAACGGACAACACAGGCACGAAATTTTGTATACTCATTTTCATATTACATTGAAGGACAATTTCTAATAAAGTGTGATGTTGGTGGAATATTAACCATTATGTGTTTTTATATCTGCACAATTGAAGGTAATTGTAACAAAGTGATAAAACGTGCCTTTTTGACTTCTCTCAAAACGGTCGGCGCAATTGGTATGTAAAGTATCCACCGCTCTATTATCCTGGGTGGGGTACTTCATTAATTTCATTATCATCGTTGTCATCAAGTTCATCGGGGAGTTAAATTAATTTAAACAAACACGATTATATATCTCACTGGACACTGGCAAAATACACTTAAAATTAGTGTGAAGCCATAATTTAAAGAAGAAGAAGAAGAACAATTTGGCGCAGTTAAGAGTTTAAGCCGCTTCGCCCACTGGGTCGAATCGTCGTCGTCGTCTCCTGATGTGTGACACGGTTTCCTATTGACAATGCACTGCAGGGGAGTGGCACTTGCCAGACTAAGAGGGGAATCAGGGTTTGGGATTGTGAACGTAGTGGAGAAGATGGTATAGTCTTGGTGCCGGGTGATACTGTGGGGTTGTCTCTGGAAACCAATGTTTTGGCTTCATGGTTGTTTCCCAAACAGTTAAAGCATACGTTCTTGGTCAGAAGAAACTCGCGACGTTGATTTACGGTTTCTTTTGAAAACTTTTTACAAGCACACTGTTTATTCTCTTCAGTACAGAATACGATTAACTTTAACAATATGCAATGACTTATATTTAACAGTATTACTATTTTCGTTAGAGTTATTAGAATATTAATTTACAAACGACTTATTATCTACAAAATCAAAGGAGCTCCTCGAATTGCTGTATGTTAACAGACGATTTACCGCAGTGTTTAAGAGCTTAAGCCGCTCCGTCCATGGATTGTGTGTGTGTGTATGAATGATCTACGCTGTTGGCCTCGAGGCCTCTACAGCTTCACCGGATTTTAACGGCGAGCGTGCAACCACTACGCTCCAGCCAGCCAGAAGGGCAAGAGGCGACATACTCGAGGGCGCCTCGAAGAGGCGCCCTCGGTTGAGACAGTCGCTGTAGGGGGACGGGTGCACTACTAAGCGCACCGGTCAACCGCCGGCTATGGGAGGGGATCTACTACTACGTCTACGTCGTCGTCGCCCGTATTCTGAGCGGAAAGAAGGGATGACAAGGCAGCGGGGGGGTCGGTGAGAACATGTCGCTGCCGGCGGTGGCGGCAGGGGTCGGGAGGGTCCGTCCATGGAGGCGAATAGTCGCGCGTGCGATCACACGGGACAAATCTTAGTGTGTTCCACAATTATTATTTGTGTATGTGAACTTTCATGTTTGTGAACGCACCCACGACACAGGAATAAATCCTTATGTGGAGCTACTTTTTTTTAAAACAGATAAAAAAAATGATTGGTAATTTTAAATTGCACAATGGTACTAGTGTGGCCAGGTGCATAAAAGCGTGTTCTTAAAAAGTACCTATTTTTAAAATAAAATTATTGGTTGTCAATTTGTTTGCATCAGTAATCTATACTTAAGCACATCTATTTAGCTCATTCTTCACTGTTCTCCCATACCCCTTGAATGCAATGTATACAAAAAGAATTGTAAAACACTCATTTTTTAAAAGAGTAACCGGGAGGTTTTTGGTGGGAAGTCGAAGTGTGATGTTGTCAATTTGTTTTAATTTCCAAAACTTGTGTTATTTCGAGTAAAAATGTGTAATGTTGGTGGAATATTAACCATTATGTGTTCTTATATGTGCATGAGCGAAATTAATTGTAACAAAGTGATAAAACGTGCCTTTTCGACTTCCCTCAAAACGGCCGTTGCAATTGGTATGTAAAGTATCCACCGCTTTACTATCCAGGGTGGGGTACTTCATTAATTTCATTATCATCGTTTGTCATCAAATTCATCGGGGAGTCGAATTAATTTAAACAAACACGATTATATATATATATATATATCTCACTGGATACTGGCAAAATACCCTTATAATTAGTGTGAAGCCATAACTTGAAGAAGAAGAAGAAGAGTAACCGTGGAGTTTCTTGCCCTTCTTCTCCACAGGAATGACTTTCCGAACGGGTGGTAGAGTCAATAATTTTCTCTTCTTGACTATTCATGAGTGCCTTTGGTCAACATGAATAAAAAACTTGATTTAATTTGGTATAGTACGAATTATACATGAAATAGGTAGGTGGGTACTGGAAAGTTTACGTAAAAAATTCCCGACAACCGCAGACTTACCTTTTAGCAGGAATTAGTGTAAAACAGACCTGGTTTATATCTGTTTATAATATAGCAGTAAATTTATCTGATTCCGTTCCTATCGTTACAGCGGGCCATGTGGCGGAGTATAATTATATTAAGAGATTGGCCCGAACTAAGAGCGACGAGCGAGTTATCTTGTCCGGTGAAGCTGTAAAGGCTGCCGCGGCCAACAGCGTATATCATTCACACACACACACACACACACAAGTTATTATATATCCTATAGTCTGTTGTTAGTTAAATATAACCTGCTTTTTTTGGGATTTCTAGTCATTCATTTTTAAAATTTGAATTAATTATATTACACACTTTTGTTTTTAACATTTATTTCGTTTTATTTAATCATAGCATAATCGTGTTTGTTTAAATTAATTCGACTCCCCGATGAACTTGATGATAACGATGATAATGAAGTGCCCCATCCTGGATAGTAAAGCGGTGGATACTTTACATACCAATTGCAACGGTCGTTTTGAGGGAAGTCGAAAAGGCACGTTTTATCACTTTGTTACAATTACCTTCACTCGTGCACATATAAGAACACATAATGGTTAATATTTCACCAACATTACACATTATAATTCGAAATAACACAATTTTTGGAAATTCAAACAAATTGACAACGTCACTCTTCGACTTCCCGCCAAAAAAAACCCTACCCATGATTATGTAAAACTATTTCCTTTGTCTTTAATATGTGTTACGTCCAGTTTGTGGACCAATTAATAAAAAAAATGTGCAGATATCGAAACGCGCTAACCTTTTGACTTGTTCCACAATACCCTGCGCGTGCAGACTACACTTTTAGTGGTAATACGAAATGATACAGAAAATTATTACATTTTTATTGATATAGCCATGTTCTGGCAACACTGACGCAGGAAATCTACTTATTCACTGTTATACATGTAGGAGCTGGCAGATATTCAAAGTACACTCAAAATTCGCCGATGTGATACGGTCTTATATATGGGCCGAGTTGCCTCGCACTTCGACCCGATGGGATCTTTTGTGCTGCCCTTTGCCTTAACTCTAACCCACCTAATAATAATAATACTCCCAGCACCTCCACCAGCCCGCAGGGCAGCTTGTGGCGAGCTGTTGGTGAGTAACGTCACCACGGACCCGAGTGCTTCAGAGAGACGGTCAGGGCTCCCAACTCGGCGTGTCTTCGTCGGTCGAGTGGAAACCGAAGGGTGCCCGAGGGACTCTCGGCTCTGGCTAGCCTTAATTGGCCGTCCAGAGAGGAGCCGTCCATCAAACCTCATTTATATAGCCCTTGTTTTCTTTCCATAGTTTACAATAGTCCTTGCACCTGCCGGGGTCAGTTCGCTGGTTATGTTTCTTCATTATCAGCACTTGACTTGTGGTGACTTACATAACATTAACTTCTCGCAAAGGGCCTCTACGTGTTGGACCCATGCCCCCATGCAACCCTTTCAAAGGTCCGGGTGAAGCCCGTGAATCTCAGCGAGATACATAATACTCCCTGTAACAGATCGTAGATTCTGCCAGGGGGGAAGAGCTTGTATTCCTCTGGAAATGTACCACCCCCCAGTGAATTTATTCACCGCTCTGTTAATGGGTCGCATTTACAGAGGACCCGCTTCATGGTTTCAGTTTTTTCTTTCTTTTTTTAATTTAAACGTAGTCCCACACTAGGATTGATTCCTGTATCGTGGGTGCGTTTACAAACATGAACATTCACATACACAAATACTCAGACCGAAACAAATAATTGTGGGTCACATAAAGATTTGTTGCGTGCGGGAATCGAGCCCGCGACTATTAGACACTGTAGGCGGAGCGGCTTAAGCTCTAAACCATTGCGCTAAATCGTCCGTCCTGTGCCACAGCTTCTGCATACCACGTCCCTGGATAGGTTCATCTTATCAATCAGCCTATCGCAGTCCACTGCTGGACATAGGCATCTCCTAACACGCGCCATTGCACACGGTCCTCCGCCTTCCGCATCCAGTCGGTCCCAGCGACCTTTTTGAGGTCGTCGGTCCTTCTAGCTGGGGGCCGTCTTACCTTACGCTTACCAAGTTTGCTCCATCGGCCGTCGGTCCCTCTGCAGATGTGACCAGCCCATTGCCACTTAAACTTACTAAGTTTGCGAGCTATGTCGGTAACTTTGGTTCTTTGTCGGATTACCTCGTTACGAATTTTATCCTTCAAAGAGACGCCGAGCATAGCTCGCTCCATAGCCCGCTGTGCGACTTTAAATTTGTGGACTAGTCCCAATGTGAGTGGCCACGTCTCGGCCCCGTAGGTCATCTTATATAGATGTTTTTTTGTACCATAGCTGGAGCATATACCGGCCGGTATATGCTCCAGTAAGTTGCATTTATACTTAAGGTACCCAACCTTGTTTGTCTTAGGCATGGTTGGGTACAATAAGTTGGAAACAAGAAGAAGGTTAGGCCTTGCTGCTTATATTTTTAAATTATTAAGAGGAAGAATATCTAACTCGGGGGTATTGAGGGAAATCAATATCTATGAAGCAGTGATAGCCTAGTGGTTAGACCGTTGGACTGCGAAGTCAAAGGTATCGGGTTCAAACCCAGGCACGCACCTCTGTCTTTTCGTAGGCATGTGCGTATTAAAAATTAATTATCACTTGCTTTAACGGTGAAGGAAAACATCGTGAGGAAACCTGCATGCCTAAGAGTTTCTCGAAGGTGTGTGAAGTTCGCCAACCCGCACTAGGCCAGCGTGGTGGACTATGGCCTAAACCCTCTCAGTTTGAGAGGAGGCCCGTGCCCAACAGTGGGACAGTTTCTTAACAGGGCTAATATTATTTTTTATTTAATATCTATGTCCCGGACAATTTACATATGGCATAGACGAAGACCGCACTTGTTTAAGGTGCCGGCCGGCAAGACCAATTTGCCGGGGAAAGCTCCAAGACCCGCGCCTTACGTACAGTTAATGAAGTTGCTAAGAAAATTGATTTGTTCTCTTGCTATTTGGGAGAGTTCGAAAGAGCTACGTTGTATACCATATGTTATACTGCATGAAATCTAATAACCACACTGTCGCATTGGATTATTCTGTTATGATTGTGCTGGTGTTGTTGAAATAAATAAATAAAAATAAATTATTTGAAATCTTAGACTAAGTCTATCTATCTATCTATATCATCACGCCAGATCCCTTACGGGGTAGGCAGAGAGTACAGAGTTCCAACAGGCTCTTTCCTTACATACCTCTCTGGCTTCGTCTACTCTCATAGTTCGTCTCATACACGCTCGCCGGTTACGGAGACTCCTGACTTGTCCTTTAGATAAGAGCCGGTCTATTTGGTCATGGTAAGATAGTCTAGGTCTTCCCCGGTACCTACATCCTTCCACTTTCGCATTGTATATCAGTTTTGTCATTCTTTCTTAGAACATTTTTTCTATATGCCTGAACCAACGGAGCATACCCTTTCTCATCTTTACACCGATACTCTCTTTCATACCTATTCGCTTTCTTACTACGCTGTTGCGAATACGATCGGTCAGCTTCACTCCGTACAACTTAGACTAAGTATAATCCAGAAACCGCGTCCAGTCGTAATTGAACGCCGCGCGGTGAAGCCTAAAATTCAACAAACACACCGCACTCACCGCACTTCCCACCCGCGTAATGTTCTTACGTTCTTCAGTTCGGAAGATTGACCACTTTTTTAACCGACTTCAAAAAGGAGGAGGTTCTATGTTCATTTTTTTTATTTTTTTATTTATGTATGTTCAGCGATATTTCCGTCAATTGTGGACCGATTTTGATATTTTTTTTTGTATTGGGTTCAGTATATCTCCAAGGTGGTTAATTCATATCCATATTAATTTTATTGACATTGGACCTTGGACTTAGAAGATACACCAGGGAACTTAACGACAAACAATAGGAATGTGTAAATTGAGATATTATGGTTATTACGTCAATCCTATAGGTACCCCACTATAGAATAATTCACTGGTCACTTAAAATTGTAAAATAAAAATCTTTTATAAAAAAAGGTAAACCGACTTCAAAAAGCAAAAAAATAAATATTTGAAGTCGGTGCCAAGTAACCGACTGCACCAACCAGCACCGACTTCAAATATTTATTTTTTTGCTTTTTGAAGTCGGTTTACCTTTTTTTATTTAATAAATGTTGATGACATTAGAATGGGTGATAAAATCATTGTTGCGGTAACGTTTTATTTCATATTATGCTCAAAAAACGGATATACTTGATCAATAGATCAAGTATTTTTAGTAATTTCTGTCCCGCCCCTGTTGGGCGCGGGCTTCCTCTCAGACTGAAAGTCATTCCACCACGCTGACCCAGTGCGGGTTGGCGAACTTCACACACCTTCGAGAAACTCTCAGGGATGCAGGTTTCCTCACGATGTTTTCCTTCACCGTTAAAGCAAGTGATAGCTAATTAATACGCACATGATTTTGAAAAGACAGAGGTGCGTGCCTGGGTTTGAACCCGAGACCTCTGACTTTGCAGTCCAACGCTACCGCTAGACTATCACTGCTTAATAATATTATTAAATTATTAAAAATATAAAATAATTAAATTAGTAATTCAATGTAGGGAAAATATATTTTCATCATCGTAACTAAATATAAAGCCATGATATATTAGTCAACTTAATTAATACTAATATAAAGAAATTGTTATACTAGCAACACTGACAAAACGGAGGCGTCTTTTAATATGACAATTGCAGACGGAAGAATTAATTCGATATCTATATATTAATACGTGAAGCAAAAACTTTGTACACATTTTTACGAAAATTGCGTGGACGGAGGCGTATGAAATTTCCCACATTTATAGTTTATATAGAGAAGTAGTGCAGGATGCTAATACTTTTTTTAAATTATGCATAAAACATACATTATATCAATGAAAAAAACATTACACACACTACCATGTATTTGGCACAATACACGTCAAATTGATATTTTTCTTTAATATTATTTGTCTATAGTCTTACTGAATGTCAAACATAACCAGCAAACGATGAAAGAGTAGGTCGAATATCGACCTATGGGCGACCACTAGTTTAAATAATACGGCACCTGAATGCGCTAGTTACGTATGAAATGTTATTATTTTACTTTTTGAGCTCAACAGCATTTTTACAGGCAGGAACGACACAAGACGGCGTAATTTCTTCTTCTTCTTCTTATTTTAATTAATGGCCGCACACTTTAACAGTGTATTTCGCCAATGTCAAGTAGTAATAGAGTATAACAGTAAATTATAAAAATTGGCTTCTTGTCGCCATTACGGCAAAAAACAAAAAACCACGGCGTAATTTAATTTAACTTCAATTTAACACGCACAGAGCACTTTATTTCGTACAAAAGTGAAACGCAGCTTCTGTAGAAAGCTTGTTCTTAGTAGCTAGCTTGCTGTCAGTGAATTCCTTGGAGTGCCTTAATTTCTATATTTTGTTGACTGTTGAAAACATTTCTATTACAAGGGGCAAAGCGCGCGCAATTTACCGTTATGTAGTAGTCGTTAGAAGCCTTATGGGCGGCTTAATAAATTCCTTCCTCCACCGCACCGCACTGGCTCCGCGTGCTGGAGTACCTATGGCCTTTTTATTTTATTTTTTTTCGTGCGGAAATCCTCATAGAGTTCCGCCAGCCTCGGAGGAAGCTGGCGGGGCATGTCGGACTCTTACCGACTAAAACCCCCACGGTTGCCGGCATTGGCACGTGTCAGACGGGCTCCTGGATCTCCGAGTGGAACACGCCGGTGCCCCCCTTGTGCCGCGCCTTGTGAAGAGCTCGCCTCGGGAGGGGAAACTTGTGGCTTGCTTCCCCCCCTGCATCGTCGCGGTGCTTACGGCGGCGTGGGCCACACCACGCCGCCGTAAGCACGAACCTGTTGTATAAAGGATACAGGAAACGTTTAAATCTTGAAAAAAAATAATTAAAAATAGTCTATTTGTAAAAAAATATTTAAAATACATACAATTTGGATGCGTACAAAGATTAATTTAGAATTGTTTTCGTCAAACCTACTTACTGCAAATTTGATACCCATATATAATGCGACAAGGATATTTTGGCCCGCGGATGACATTGGCAGGGGGGTGTTGGTGTGAAATTAGGGTTATCATTTAGTAATATTTTCCTACTGCCAGAGAAATATTTTAACAAGCGACCCGCACCGTTACTAATTAAAAAAAGAACTCATCAAGTGAAACGCTCGTAGCGCTGTGCGACCGCAGTGTTCTTACCGATTACCAAGGTTAAGTAGCTTTCGACTTGGTCTGCCCGAGATGGGTGACCGTTTGTGGCATTTTCATATTCGAGCGTCTCCGTGCTTCGGAAGGCACGTTAAGCCGTTGGTCCCGGCTACCACTTAATGTGGTAGTCGTTAAGCCGAGTTGGAAGCCTTAAAGGCGGCTTGATAAGTTCCAACAGCAGGTGGCCACAAACCTGCCTCCATCAATCCGCACTGGGTCCGCGTGGTGAAGTATGACCTAATCTCTTTCAGCTCGATTTGTGAGAGAAGGCCTTTGCCCAGCCGTGGGCAGTATAGGCTGATAGTGAAAATATAAAAATTTTACTAAATGATAACCATAATTTTACACCAACAGGGGGACTTGTCTATGTCATTCGCGGGCCCTAAATGTCCTTGAGGCAATATATGTACAACGCTTACTTCAAGACACGAGTTTCTTTACTAAAAAAGAAACTTCAGAAATATCTTAATTGTTTCAACTGGAAACACATTTTTTGCTATAATTTTATGGATCCCAAACCGACAGTTAAGTCCACAGATAACTTTAAACACGTGCTTCTGTGTGTAGATAAATAACTGTTTGTTAATTTTTTATGTAACTTTTTTTGTAGTTAACTTTCATTTTGACGTTTACAGACTTGGCAGTATAGTTTTTTACCTTTGTCTGTCCACGAGGACGAATTGCATAGTGGGACAGGGATCTTTGGCTTATATTAACAGGGGGCGTTGGTATAAAATTAGGGTTATCATTTAGTTTTTTCCTATTTGTGGTTACTAATTAAAACAAGATCTTGGGTTAATTTTATAGCAAATGGCAACTCTGCGATTTTCATAACATAACATCCCACTTGAAGACAGCGTTAGATCAAACTTTGGCGGCGGGCCAAAATATCCTTGTCGGCCTGTACTCACGTTTGTGTTGTTATTTATTTATTTTAACATGTTGACATGCAAAAAATTCGTCTTACTTGCTAAGATATGGCTAAAATAAAAGTATTAATTCAATTCGGTTAGTCTAATTAAAATAGTCAATTCAATAATAAAATAATCCAACGATATTAATGTCAAGTAATAAGTGTCAAAGGCAAAGTTTGAGACTATGTAAAAAAAATAATTATGTTAGGATGTCAGATACAGAGTAGAAGCATTTGTCTAATAACCACAATTTAAGTTTTTTGGTAAACATTGAAGTCGGAAGGTTTTTAAAATCACCAGGAATTTTATTGTAAATGCGACCGCACATTGCATAACAATTTTTCTGATACAAAGTAGTTCTAGGTATTTTAGGCAAAACAATATTTTCACGATTCCTTGTGCTTCTAGGAAACCTATGATGTGTTTGAGTAAACAGGTGTTTATGTTCTTTAACAAACTTTGCTGCTTCAAATATATACATGCTGGGCAGTGTTCAAATTTTTAGTTTTAGAAACTTACATGATTCCCAGGGCCTTATACCGGCTATCGCTCTAACACATTTCTTCTGTGCAAGAAACGCACTTTGTACTTCAGTAAAGTTGCCACATAGTATTAGACCGTAACTTAATATTGCACCTACGTAGCCATGGTATGCGGTTAGGACAGTGTGTTGATTCGCTGTTTTACTGAGGCGATATAGAACATATACAAACTTATTTAATTGAGTGCATTCCAGGATAACATGGGATTTCCAGTTACAGTGTTTATCAATTATAATGCCCAAAAATTTGGTTTCATCTTGGTTGGTTTCATCTTTGGTTTGGATTTATGTATTTTATTAAGTTTTGAGGCGCTCGTAGCGCTGCGGTGTTCTTAGCGATCACCAAGATTAAGTAGCGTTCGGCTCGGTCGACCTGAGATGGGTGACCGTTTGCGGCATTTCCATTTTCGAGCGTCTCTGTGCTTTGGAAGGCACGTTAAGCCGTTGGTCCCGGTTAATGCTGCTTTGTAGATACAATCTGGCTACCGTCTTTGGGGTCTGGTTTGGTCATGCTCAATATAGTGTCTTTGCTTGCGATGGCTGTCTGGCGCGGGTCACTCCCTTCCCTCCAATATAGTCGAGGGGAGTGATGGCTGTTTCAGCAGTCATACTCGTGAACGAGTGCTGCTTGTGGGGACTGATCCATCTGGAATCCTATAGACGCTCTTTACAGATAACTTCATTAGATTCTTATCTCGATCGTAAGGCATCACACTGGAGCTAGATCGTAAACTATTTAATTGTAACCTAAACACAATATGATTGAAAAAAAATCTAATAAAATCAGTTTATTTGCGAAAATGGGTTACAGTTGATGCTAAAATTACAATGGTCGTACGACATATTCTGCCTTTAGGCATAAAAATATCATTAGGACTAATCCAAGAACTTAAAGTACCTTAAAAAGAAAAGAAAACAAAGAAAGCGAAGTAAATAAAAAAGAGAAGCCCGCTGAGTTTCTTCGCCGGATCTTCTCAGTGAAGCCGCGTTCCGATCCGGTGGTAGATTAGTAGATAAATTAGATTTAAAAAAAAATATGTAAATTGACTATTTGTAACCGCTCCCGCAGGGCTCATACAATTATTTTTTTTTGAGATTTAGTTTGTATGTGGTAGCCGTTGAGCAAAGTTGGATGCTTTAAGCGGCTCGATAAGTTCCACCAGCAGCCGGACACAAACCTGCCTCCACCGCACTGCACTAGTCTGCATGGTAGAGTTAGACCAAGTGTTTTAAAAACGCTCGAGTCGGCGCTTAAAACGCTCGCGTCTTCTACGTGTTTCAACGCTCGTTAGCGTCGCGTGCAGCGCTCATTTTTACAACACTAGTTAGACTACAGAAATCATTATAATAAAACAGTATAAACGATTTTGATTCTTTTAAAAATGATTGCATTGAATGCACGACATTGTCAGAAACCTCTGTCGCCGTTTCGTCATACAAACATGCTCAATTTGAAATAAATAGACACTGTTTCAGAAATAATTTCAGAGGAATTGTAATACCCTTTTCAGTCCAGATACTATGAAATTATTATATTATTTTTCGGATTTTATCGCGGTTTATTTTTGATTTTTAAGTTCCCGACGTTTCTAGTACTTTGCAGCACCCATGATAACGGGAAGGACTGAGGTGTCGTCCGTTGACGTAAGACGTCCAAAAGGCATAGTAAAGAGTTGTAAAAACGCTGGAGTCGGCGCTTAAGCGCTCGAGTATTCTACGTGTTTCAACGCTCGTAAGCGTCGGCTCAGCGCTAAAAGTTCGACGTTCAGCGCTCATTTTTACAACACTATTAGAACTTCATACACCTTCGAGAAACTGTCAGGCTCACCTCTGTCTATTCGAAAGCATGTGCGTATTAAAAATTAATTATCACTTGCTTTAACGGTGAAGGAAAACATCGTGAGGAAACCTGCATGCCTAAGAGTTTCTCGAAGGTGTGTGAAGTTCGCCAACACGCATTGGGCCAGCGTGCTGGACTATGGCCTTAACCTACTCAGTTTGAGAGGAGGCCCGTGCCCAACGGTGGGACAGTGTCTTAACAAGGCTAATATTATTATTATCTTACTCACTATCTTTTTTTCTTGTTACAGCAAAACTCATCGGCGGAGAAGCGAGGTAAAGGGCGAACTGGATGGCCCCAACACGTCTGGGCTCTCGAACTTAAAAGCGAACAAAATCTACAGACTTAAGCATCTTCTATTATATATTTACTAGCTGCCCGCCCCGGCTTCGCACCGGTGTACCAATGAAGAAAATGTATCAAAATCTTCCCTTAACAGTACGATCAGGAGTTCTATAAATTATTATGGCTAGTGTTTTTAAAAATAGCATGTATAATATAACATTCTAAAACATTTTTCACAAAACAACAATGTTTTTCTCGTATGTAACAGATAAAACAAAAAAAAACTGAACAACTAAACGTCAATCTGTCAATCCTGTCAATATTTTTGAAGATCTCCTTACTGTCTTCTGTCTCACTTACACACTCAATTTTATATGGAGTCTTCCGTACACTCATATAAAAATCTGAACATACAAACTTTCACATCTTACTAATATTATAAATGTAAAAGTTTTCATGATTAGATGTCTGGATGTTTGTTACTCAATTACGCAAACACAGTTGTACGGATTTGGGTTAAATTTGGCACACCGACAGCTTATTACCTGGATTACCACATAGGAGACTTTTTAATTCGGAAAAATGAAATGCTCCTGTTTTAAATCAACGCTCACAAAGCCTCGGGTAGAAACTAGTAACAAATAAATTATGGCGAAAAACAACATGCAAATATTTGAATAAAATGGAAGAAATACACCATTTTACTGGTGGGTGGCGAAAGAGACCGTCACGTATATATTCCCTAAGCTGGGGTGGCAGAGGTGTACTGAGTACACCCACATTTCGCCGACGATGTTTGGTCCCATGTACTAGAGGGCGAGCCTATTGCTATCGGGCACACTTCCAGACTTCGGACTGCCTTGTTGGTCTGGTGGCAAAGCGCATCGCTTTGTGATCACGAGGTCCTGGGTTCAAATCCTAGGTCGGACAAATGAAGTTTTTCTATCGAAAAACTTCCTAGTACGAGTCCGAAGTCTGGAAGTGTGCGAAAGCGACCCTTAGTATTATATTGTTTATGGCTCATAATTAACATAATTTAAACTTGTTATATTATATAAGCTTTTGCCCGTGACATCGTCCGCATTGACTTTAGACAGGAACCTAACATTTTTCCGGGATAAAAAGTATGCTATGTGTTATTCAGGTAATAAACTAGATGTGTACCAAAGGACATTGTCGAAAATTGCCCCAGAACCAACAAACATTTGACCCATGCCATCATCATTTATCTATTTTATTAAAATAATGGCAAATATCCGTATCTAACGGACAATTTGCAATCTAAAACGAATATTTCAAAGTATTGTAAGTACTTATATCGAAGTCGCCGACATCTTTACTGAATGTCAACACACAATATAACCTCATATGTGTTAATGGCTACTGAATAATAACCTCAAAATTTAATACTTCTTCTTCTTCTTCTTCTTCTTCAAGTTATGGCTTCACACTAATTATAAGCGTATTTTGCCAGTGTCCAGTGAGATATATAATCGTGTTTGTTTAAATTAATTCAATTCCCCGATGAATTTGATGCCAACGATGATAATGAAATTAATGAAATACCCCACCCTGGATAGTAAAGCGGTGGATACTTTACATACCAATTGAAATACAAACGGCCGTTGCGTTTTGAGGGAAGTCGAAAAGGCACGTTTTATCACTTTGTTACAATTACCTTCACTCATGCACATATAAGAACACATAATGGTTAATATTCCACCAACATTACACATTATTAGTCAAAATAACACAAGTTTTGGAAATTAAAACAAATTGACAACATCACTCTTCGACTTCCCGCCAAAACTCTCCTTAATACTTCTTGTTCAATATTGTGATTCCCCCGCTTGTCCGTTTAATAATAAATGCCTTAACAGAATTTATGGGTGATTTTAAACCATAAAATTATTTTTTCATTGCTGTTGGTTCTGGGGCAAATCATGTATGTAGAACAATGTCCTTTCAACGTTCCGTTCAGCCGTTTTTGCGTGTTTGAGTAACAAACATTAAAACATACAAAATTTCAGATTTATAATATTAGTCGGAAATTTAAATGATTTGATACAATATTGATTCGATGGTCTAGTAGCGAACAATGTGTGTCCCGCGCTCTTAGGTTCGAATCCCAGATCGCAAGTGTATTTTTTCGTGGAAGAATTCCTAGTATTAATCTATAAACTAGCATTGTGTCCGGTAGGACTGCAATAGATTCGCCTATTACATGGGACCTAACATTGTCGGCGAAATGTAGGTGTACACAGTACACCTCTGCCACCCCCGCTTGGGGAATATAGGCGTGACGATGTTTTCATGGTGATTAAAAACGATAAGTATTATATTGTAGATGCATAATTAGTATAATTATAATATTGTTATATTTAAATGATTCGATATAGAAAATGTATATTTCGTTAGTTTAATTGTAAATCGTACAAGGGCCTTTTGACTCGCAGCCAAAATTAGAAATAATGCTGTCATCAAGTGAAATGTCACTTTATGACAGTCCGAGGTTGCCGTTTGCTATAAAAGGATTTAGTCGAAAATTGCCAACCAACAAACATTTGACACATACTATCATTATTTATCTACTATATTAAAATAATGGCAAATATCCGTATCTAACGGACAATTTGCAATCTAAACCGAATATTTTAAAGTATTATAAGTACTTATATCGAAGTCGCCGACATTTTCTGAATGTCAACACACAATATAAACTCATATATATTAATAGCTACTGAATTATAACCTCAAAATCTAGTACTTTTTATGCAATATTCCGATTCCCCCGCTTGTTCGTTTAATAATAAATGCCTTAAGAGAATTGATGGGTAATTTGAAATCATAAAAATATATTTTCATTGCTGTTCGTTCTGGGGCCAACCTTTACCCAAGTTCTTTTTTAATTAGTAACCGTGCAGACCCGCCTGTCGAAATATCTCCTTGGAAGTTGGAAAGTTTTACTAAACAACATTAATTTTACACCAAACATCGTCCGTCAATGTTTGGGCCAAAGGATTCTTGTCGCACTATAAGTAATGCCATAGGATCTGAAGAGGGGGGCTTTGCACAAAAAGGTTGACGTTAGCCTGACGCTAGCGATTTGATATACCTATCATACTACACATGTACTAAAGAAACATGAGAGTAGCAGCACGTACGTCAATCTTTTCGTGCTTAGCACTAAAATTTACAGATGGTAAAATTTACAAATCAGAGCTGAGACTCTGATTTCAATGTAAGGATCTTAAGCGGATGACAGACGTTCGATTAAGTACGCATACTTGTGGTTTGACGACCTTTTTCGCGTGTGTTACCTTAAGTACGCGTAGTTTAAAATCGCCGAGCAAGCTCGTCGGCGATCCAACTGATCTGAAACATTTGAAAGTTTGCTCGTTCGCAAGCAGCAATTATGTTTGAAAATAAATTACTACAAACCTTAATAGTTCAAGTGTATCTATTTCTTGAGTTTAATATGCATTAAAATACACGTCACCGCAACAATTATTTTATTATCATCTGCTTTAAATCTCACTAACATTTACCCAAAAAGGTGGTAATATTTCCGGGCTGCCAACGTAACGCGGGTGGGAAGTGCGGTGAGTGCGGGGCGTTTGTTGTTCTTTTAGCTTCACCGTACGACGTGCAAATTACGACTAGACTCGGCTTCTGGATATGTTATTCGCAGGTGAGGATTTAACAGAACGTACATT
The DNA here is from genome assembly GCA_905147815.2 of Phalera bucephala. Classification (NCBI taxonomy): domain Eukaryota; kingdom Metazoa; phylum Arthropoda; class Insecta; order Lepidoptera; family Notodontidae; genus Phalera; species Phalera bucephala. Next base: position 9,373,147 of record LR990637.1, on the reverse strand, counting down.
TATCCATTTATCCTAATTCGGACAAATGAAGCTTTCTAACGAATAAATATTGATAAAACTGATATTATTCAACGATTCAAATGAGGCATATTCGGATTCCAATCTTTGCATTTTTAGATACAAATGATCAAATCTGAACAATAGATTGGTAATATAGACTGCCTCGTTGGTCTAGTGGCAAAACGCATCGCTTTGTAATCACGAGGGTTCAAATCCTAAGTCGGACTAATGTAGTTTTTCTAACGAAAAGTCCGGAGTCTGGAATTTTGCTCGGTATATGCCAATGCCGGCATGGGTCCTAAGATTGTCGGCGAAAAGTGGATGTACTTAGTACACTTCTGTCATCTTGGAGAATATAGGCGTGACGGTATTATAAATTTATCCAAAGTGCCAAATAAAGGTAACAATTAAATAATATTAATTACTCCATTTGTTGTCCATATTGTAAAACACATATTATTTAAAATGTAATCTTTCTAGAATTAAGTTCTATGTACTTAAAATATAAAGTAGTGAATTTACTAAAGACTTATTATGCCAAATAAAATATAATATAGTATTCAAAGTTTCTTTTCATTTCTCCTTTATTAGTGTAAAGATGAGAAAGGATGCGTCGGTGGTTCGGTCACACGGAAAGAATGTCGGAAGTAAAAATTACTTAACAAATATACAATGCGGAAGTGGAAGGATATAGTTACCGGGGAAGACCATTTTACCATGGCCTAGTAGACAGAGTCTTATCTGAATGACAAGTCAAGAGTCTCCGTAACCGGCGAGAGTCTATGAGACGAACTATGAGAGTGGAGGAAGCCAGAGGTATGTAAGGAAAGAACCTGTTGGAACTTTGTGGGTAGTCCCTGTCTACCCCACAAGCAGCGGCGCATTTATCAGCAGGCTGAATAGGCTGGAGCCTAAGGCGGCAAATTTGGCTCAATTTTTTTAGAAGTCACTGGGCACGATGAAATATCCGCAGTCATAATAAAACAAGTCTCATTAAATATATCCCCTATTTTAAGTCATGTCATTAACCTTTGCATAACACATGGTAAATTTCCTGAAAAGCTTAAAATGACATTGATAAAACCACTATTTAAGAAAGTTGATACACATTCTATAACTTATTATCGGCCAATTGCATTAATATCTAACTTGTCAAAAGTTATAGAAAAGTCAGTACATGATAGGATTTACTCTTTCGTTGAATGTAACAATATATTTGCTAAAGAATAATTGGGATTTAGGAAAAATAAAACTATTAATATGGCTATTTATTATTTTTTAAAATTAGTCATGGAAAATGTTGACCGTAAAAATCCCGTGAGTGCACTGTATATGGACCTTACAAAGGCATTTGACTGCGTAAATCACGACACATTACTAAAAAAACTACATGCATGAGGAATAAGGGGAAATTCTTTAAAGTTAATGAAATCTTATCTATCTGACAGGAAACAATGCACACAAATTACTAGAGTATGCCCTAAATTACAACAAGAAATACATTATGTGTCTACGCACAAGGAAGTCAAAGATGGTGTTCCACAAGGAAGTGTACTAGGTCCATTATTGTTCAATATTTACATAAATAATCTTTTTAAGGTAACAAAGCATCCCACAATTTTATTTGCTGACAACAGCACTATTATATTCACAGGCAAAGAAAAAAATTTTTGTTTGAGCATGAAATAACCAAAACCTTATATAATGTTATACTATGGTTGACAACAATAAACTTAAAAATTAATCTAGATATAAAACAAACATCATGATATTTAAAAACAGACAATCGCTACTAGAAAATATTAGCATTAGTTACGACGGGGCCATAATCCAAGAAGTAAATATTGCAAAGTTCTTAGAATTAAATATAGATAAAAGCCTTAACTGGAAATCACATGTAGAAAGTCTATGCATAAAATTAAACCAGCAATCCTATGCTCTCTATATGCTCGCTAAAATGGTAAACCAATCAGTAGTACTGACAGCATATCATGGTAATGTGGGATCCATATTGAGATATGGTATAATGTTTTGGGGTAACTCGACAGACAAGGAACGAGTGTTTAAATCGCAGAAAAAATGTGTACGTGCTATCTGCAAACTGCATCAAACGGATAGTTGTAAATTTTTCTTTATAAGTCTTAAAATATTCACAGTGCCATGTATCTACATATATGAAGCGATTTGTTTTATAAAGAGAAATTTTAATATGTTCGTCAATTATAAAAGTATACACCACAAAGTTAAAATTAATTGTCCCCCACACAAAACCGCAATGTTTGATAAGAGTATATTTTGTATGGGACCGCGAATGTATAACCATCTACCTACTAGTGTATTGCAATGTTACGTCGTAACATAGTTTTAAAAATATAAAATAAAAATAAAAAATCTTTACACACAGACAAACAAAATAACTAGTTGTTACATCGAATGGAAACCGCGCGCCTTAACTAGTGATAGCATCATAATGACCATACAAGGTATTCGTTGGCACCGGAAATCAAATTCCTTCCAGTACACCTAATAAGAAACGCCCACCACATAGAAGGATCTAGAAATAATACAATAGCGAACAACGGGACAATGATCCTATCTCACTCGGTTCGGTTATTGCTAACTTAGTCCCACAAGAATTTTATAAAAAACAGACAATAGTTTAGGGCGTGCCTTGCTTCGGTTGAGCCGTTCTTTCTATATCTCTGTCCTCGTCTCAGACGAAGGATCAAGAGATCTGGGGAGCGCGCACTGTTGCCAGGCAGGAAGTAGGCCGTTCTGGGGGGCAGTATATAAAAACGAGTTCGCGCATGAACAACCCTTTTCCGACGCGAGAGCTCGCACGACAACAAATCAGTTCAGTTCGAACAGTGCTTTATTAAAATAAAAAAAGTAAAGTTTAAATTAGCAACATTCTTCAACCCCCTTGAAAACTGGGGGTCCACCGTACGGGTTGACAAGTACGGTTTGGGAGACAGCAGGCCTCATTTCTGCCTGTCGACTCCCGCTGACCTCGGCGGCTGAGGGCCTTCTACAGGGCACCTCCAAATTCCTCACCTAGCCGGTGGAGGCTGTTACCGAAGACCCCCCACGCGTCACGGGATCGAGCGGCCTAAAGATAAGTCCCCAGCGCCCATAGGTTTTTTTTGTGGACCCGAAAACTCCCCTGTGCCGGGAATTCACGCCCCATTTTAATATTGATACTTATTCTAATTTTCTGCATTGTGTTTGCGTAATTAAATATATTTTTCCTGATAACAATAAACAATTGTATTTTTTTTGTAATTGTGTGTTTTATTTGTACCCGCCGTCAGGCGGTCGTAACAAAGTGGCGCCAACGTTTGAAGGGCAAAGCACAGAGAAGTTTTCGTACTATTGTGGTGTCGGTATTTTTCAATTCCAGGTGGTAAGCCTTTGCGGACGAGGCTGAACGGGGTGGTACCACCGACCCGTTTCTCTTTAAAGAGGAATGAGTAGCCGATTATTGTCATCTGGCTCCGCCGGGTAATCAAATACCATCTCTGATTACCCATATATGCGTGAACTGCACAGTGGGCAATAATAATTTTTTTTACTACATTTTTGTTTCGTTTTTTTATTTTTTTATAACATTGCATTACATTTCATGTTTTTTTAGCATTTGTATTTTGCATTTGTGTTTGTGCGTAATTGACATTTCCTTTCAGAGATTTTATTTTTTATTGGTGCATTTATTGCATTCATTTTTTATTGTTGCAATCATTTATTGTTTTGCAATTTTATTTTTTTTAACTCTGAAAAGATAATTGCGGTTACGTACATTATTTTAAATCGTTTGTAATATTTTTTTTAACATTGCCCACAATCGTGTCACATTCCGTCGCGTATTTCAGTTCACTATTTTAATTTCAATTATTTGTCTCACAAAATATTATTTAATATATTGAGCCATTTTGGCTTCAATTGAGGTGTTTAATAAAAATATTTATTTAAATTGGCTTGATGAGTCAATTTTCTTTAAAAATAATTTTGCTTAAAAATGGACCGTACCATTCAATGTTTTACATTTAACTAAACCGGAGCTCACTTATGAAGTAGCCATACGCGGTTTCCTCTCCTTCGTAAAAAAAAAATTTTTTTGGTAGTATGTTGTCATACTTTTATAGTGTCTCTGATCCTCATATCAAGTCACTTATTATGTTGTTATATTCACGTGGGTTATACACGTTGAATTTACCTTAACATTTTCGTTCTGTTTCGTGGGTTCGACTCATAAAATGTTTTTTCCTTTTTTAGGGTTGCTAATCATTATTATGATATATTAGCATTCGTTTTATTTTATCATGTATCGGCAAATATTAAATTCAACATTATTTCGTTCAGTAATTAATTATGTTTGTCTTTAGCGGATTAAAACAAGCCTACACGAATTTGATGTTTTGATTGGGAGTTTTGTTTTAGTGTGTATGATTCCTTTATAGGTCTACACACGTTTTGTTTTATTTGCGTTTTGCAAATTTTTAGCGGAGTATGACAGTTTCTTGGTATAGGTCTACTCGTCTGCTGCCTTCTTTTCGTTACAGCGGGTCGTGACTGTAACAAATTCGCTAAAGACTAAACATACTCGCAATGCCGCTTAGTTTAGTTAATTTTGTTTTAATCAATTGTTCGTATATTTATCATAGTCGTCACCGTCCACGGTTCGATTTTTGTTTTCCTTGATACATAGTGTTTCGGAATATTAGTTTTTATATATATTTTTTTAGTTTTTATAGAATATAGTTAATTTTTTTTTCTTTCTTTCTCTCGTCTACAATAATTTTAAATTAAAAAGTTGTCGCGTTTCGGTCTCTGTCTACGTTGTCTTTGATGAATTAAAATAAGCCTACACGAAAGTTGACGTTTAGTTGGGAGATTGTTTTTTTTTGCGTTTTGCGCGTTATATTGGATTATGAGCCTTGTATAGGCCTAATTCGTTTATTGTTTTGCGTTTTGCGCATTTATGGCGTGTTGCGACCTCTTGTATGGGTCTGATTCGTCTTGTTGTTTTGCGTTCTGCGCGTATAGAGCGGGTAGTGACTCTTTAAGTAAGCCTACACTAATTTTCTCGTTACAGCGGGTCGTGACTGTAACAAATTCATCAAAGACCAAATGTATTTCACAGTGCCGATTCGTCCGAATGTTTCACGTTTCAGTATTCTTCCTCTTAGACGCTTCTTGTCAAGCAGTACTGTTCTCGAGTCCAATCTTTTAATAGGGTTGTACTCTGTTTGTATGGCAGTCTGTTGATTATAAATTTCCTCAGACAACTATGACAGGTCGTATGCTAGGTCGCATGGTAGGTATTTGGTAGTGGAAGTATGAAAGTGAGACAGTTACTGGGCAGTTCTGTCCTTCATGGACGCTTACCGCAGCGGATTTTACTACGTAAAATCCTTTCTCTGGGAGAGGGGGTATTGTTACGTCGTAACATAGTTTTAAAAATATAAAATAAAAATAAAAAATCTTTACACACAGACAAACAAAATAACTAGTTGTTACATCGAATGGAAACCGCGCGCCTTAACTAGTGATAGCATCATAATGACCATACAAGGTATTCGTTGGCACCGGAAATCAAATTCCTTCCAGTACACCTAATAAGAAACGCCCACCACATAGAAGGATCTAGAAATAATACAATAGCGAACAACGGGACAATGATCCTATCTCACTCGGTTCGGTTATTGCTAACTTAGTCCCACAAGAATTTTATAAAAAACAGACAATAGTTTAGGGCGTGCCTTGCTTCGGTTGAGCCGTTCTTTCTATATCTCTGTCCTCGTCTCAGACGAAGGATCAAGAGATCTGGGGAGCGCGCACTGTTGCCAGGCAGGAAGTAGGCCGTTCTGGGGGGCAGTATATAAAAACGAGTTCGCGCATGAACAACCCTTTTCCGACGCGAGAGCTCGCACGACAACAAATCAGTTCAGTTCGAACAGTGCTTTATTAAAATAAAAAAAGTAAAGTTTAAATTAGCAACATTCTTCAACCCCCTTGAAAACTGGGGGTCCACCGTACGGGTTGACAAGTACGGTTTGGGAGACAGCAGGCCTCATTTCTGCCTGTCGACTCCCGCTGACCTCGGCGGCTGAGGGCCTTCTACAGGGCACCTCCAAATTCCTCACCTAGCCGGTGGAGGCTGTTACCGAAGACCCCCCACGCGTCACGGGATCGAGCGGCCTAAAGATAAGTCCCCAGCGCCCATAGGTTTTTTTTGTGGACCCGAAAACTCCCCTGTGCCGGGAATTCACGCCCCATTTTAATATTGATACTTATTCTAATTTTCTGCATTGTGTTTGCGTAATTAAATATATTTTTCCTGATAACAATAAACAATTGTATTTTTTTTGTAATTGTGTGTTTTATTTGTACCCGCCGTCAGGCGGTCGTAACAGCAAGTCACAAGTTATGAGCTAAACTAAATTAAATTAAAATGTTTATTATTAGACAAGGCTTACTATAGTGTCGCCGAATATTTATCAGATAATTTGGAGGACAATTCATAACTTATTAAGGATAATGTAATAATGACAAACTTAATGACATTCATAAATTTCTTTTCACAAATTGACATAAAAAATTTATATCTTGACCAGTGTTTAATTTTATTTAATATATGATGAAAAATTCTATGTGTTTGCATGCCTAACAGCAGATTATGGCGTCACGACACCAATTTGTAACATCTGTAACACACATATTCGCAAATAAATGATTTGATTTGAAAAGTAATACATGATTAAGCTTTTCTTAGCTTAAAAATATACCCAAAGACAATTTCTTGGGTAAACTTCACTAAATCGTGAGTTGCAAGAATAATCTAGGAACTGACACAACGATCCCTTAGTTCACAATCATACTAATAACGGGAAAAAGCTGATGTAATGATGACGATAGAGCACAAATATAATTGCAAGTTCATTAACAAAGAATATGTAATTATTATGATTGTGAACTAGGGTATTGAATTGCGGAGGGGCGGCAAAAATTTAATAGCCTACTGGCGGCAAATTTTTAAGCCCGCCACTGCCCACAAGATAGCCAGCATAACGATATAGATAGGTAGAGTTTAACAAAGTCTCATCTACCTAGATAGGTAAGTTTCTTAACAGGGCTAATATTATTATTATTTATAAAATTGACCACGGCTTGTAGAAGTAAGTATCTACTCTGAAGTAACTTATAAATATTGTGAATTAATTAGAAGTCTATATATAAAAATTAATAAGGAAAGAACCTCTGTATATCACCACGCCAGTTCCCTTGCGGGGTAAGCAGAGAGTACAGAGTTCCAACAGGTTCATATATCACCACGCCAGTTCCCTTGCGGGATAGGCAGAGACTATAGAGTTCCAACAGTTTCATATATCACCACGCCAGTTCCTTGCAGGGTAGGCAGAGAGTACAGAGTTCCAGCAGGTTCTTTCCTTACAGACATCTCTGGCTTCCTCTACTCTCATAGTTCGTCTCATGCACGCTCGCCGGTTACGGGAGATGGGAATAATTGCTCAAAAAGCATATTTAAATTAATCGTTAAAGTTAATTTTCGAAATAGGATTCCTTATTAATTTTTGTATATAGACTTCTAATTAATTAACAATATTTACAAGTTGGTTCAGAGTAGATACTTACTTCTACAAGCCGTGGGCAATTTTATAAATAATAATAATAAATCGATCACTATTAAAGTGGTTGCCTATTCGGCAGCGTAGAACTCTAAGGGCACTAACAACATTATTTTCTATCCTTTATTCTCCAGTCTCGCCCGCTTATCTTACTTCTCAATTTCAGTATTTATGCTCAAATCACGATAAAAATCTTCGCTCTTCTGATAATCGACTTCTTCAGTGTCCCCCTCATACTACTGATTTCATTCACTCTTCCTTCTTTGTCCAGTCCATCCTTTTTCGGAATGCTCTGCCTCTGGAACTCAGGATGGCAACCAAACGTCCCTCTTTTAAAAAAAGTCTGCAGGATCACTTACATAAGATGTTGGATCCCCTTCAATGTTAGTCGTTCCATGTCGTTATGTCACACAGTTTTAGTTTATGTATGTATTGTATAATTATATATGTATGTATATATTTGTGGTTTATATAAATTGTACTATGTATAATATCGTTATATATAATTTGTATTTACTAATGTGTTTTAAATAGTTAATTAGTTGTTATTTATATTTATTCTTGTAACTTTTTTTCTTTTTATTTAAATTTGAGTAATTTTGCACCTACCACACTTGTCACCTTATGGCAGAAAATGCCGCTGGCATTAAGTCCGCCTATGTACATAAGTGCATAAAGTATAAATAAATAATAATAGCGCTGTTCAGTAACTTACCCATCGTTGGGCACGGGCCTCCCCTCAAACTGAGATGGTTTAGGCCATAGTCCACCACGTTGGCCCAGTGTGGGTTGGCGAATGTCACAAACCTTCGAGAAACTCTCAGGCATGCAGGTTTCCTCACGATGTTTTCCTTCACCGTTAATGGAAGTGATAGTTAATTTTAAGACGCACATGTTTTCGAAAAAAACAGAGGTACGTGCCTGAGTTTGAACCCGAATTCTGGCGTGATGGTATAGATATATTATTAAAATAGTTGAAAGCAATCAAGAGTTTCCGTAACCGGCCATCGTGCATAAGACGAACTATGAGAATGGACAAAGCCAGAGAGGTCTGTAAGAAAAGAAACTGTTAGAACTCTATACTCTTACATCGCGCTAGTGATCTCTCCGGATTATATAAATTCCCATCTGTAAATTTACCTGTAAAATAGAAATCCACGAATACTTGCATATCAAGTGCTTTCAGCGATCGATCGCGTGTTTAACATCAAAGCAATTTGTATCTCAATTTGTGTATTAGCCATAAAACAAATTAGCTCGATATTTTTGTGGTGTACTGTGACCATGCTTTAAGATTTTAATACAGGATTTTTTTATTATGCTTTTGCCGTAATGGAGGAGAAGCCCTTTAAGAATATTGGCGTGTGGATGGAAATTCTCTACCAGAATAAAAATATACTCCAGAAATATTAAAGATGTTTTATTGTACAAGCATAACTGTATAGAACACAAGAATTATTTCCCCCCCGACCCCTGCCGCCACCGCCGGCCACGACATGTTCTCACCGACCCCCCCGATGCTTTGTCATCCCTTCTTTCCGCTCAGAATACGGGCGACGACGACGACGTAGTAGTAAATCCCCTCCCATAGCCGGCGGTTGACCGGTGCACTTAGTAGTGCACCCGTCCCCCTACAGCGACTGTCCCAACCGAGGGCGCCTCTTCGAGGCGTCCTCGAGTATGTCGCCTCTTGCCCTTCTGGCTGGCTAGAGCGTAGTGGTTGCACGCTCGCCTTTAAGTCCGGTGAAGCTGTAAAGGCCTCGCGGCCAACAGCGTACATCATTCACACACACACACACACACAAGAATTATTGGTCAGTAAACAGTGACAAACATTTTTTTTTTATAATTTGCTATTTCACATCTGACATGTAAAAGGAATGTCTATTGTACCAGACACCATAGCTCCTTACCTCCCTACCTACCTAGGACCTATAAACTCTTCACAAAACCTACACTTAGTAGTAATAATAATAATGTTTTACTGCTCCTTTTGTAGACTTTTTCTGACTGCACCCTGGGGTCTGGGTGTGTGTGTGTGAATGATGTACGCTGCTAGCCGCGAGGCCTTTAAAGCTTCACCGGACTTAAAGGCGAGCGTGCAACCACTACGCTCTAGCCAGCCAGAAGGGCAAGAGGGAACATACTCGAGGGCGCCCTCGGTTGGGACAGTCGCTGTAGGGAGACGGGTGCACTACTAAGTGCACCGGTCAACCGCCGGCTATGGGAGGGGATCTACTACTACGTCGTCGTCGTCGCCCGTATTCTGAGCGGAAAGAAGGGATGACAAAGCATCGGGGGGGTCGGTGAGAACATGTCGCGGCCGGCGGTGGCAGCAGGGGTCGGGGGGGAGATCGTAGTCGGCGGTGGCTACGATTAACGGATTCGCATGGGTAGATGCGTTCGCGAAGTGACGTGTTGACGCCTTTTTAATAAAGGCGCGAATAGGTTCGAGACCTAGATCGGAGTGGAGGTCGACGTTCCGTACGAACCAGGAGGCTCCTACGGCTTTACGGAGGAAGCGGTTTTGAACCACTTGGAGTTTATCGATGTGAGAGGGGGCCGAATGCCCGAACACAACACACGCATAAGTCATGATGGGTCGAACGCAAGTTTTGTAAAGTGTCACCTTATTTCTAAGGGACATTTTACTCCGCTTGCAGATTAACGAATGGAGACGACCGAGCACAAATGATGCTCGGTGACGGACCCGCTTGATGTGCGGGCCGAAGGACATGGTACTGTTTAGGGTGACCCCAAGATATTTGACCTGGGGTCTGGGATTGACCATGCTCACTAAAAAGTCTATTCTTGCAGTGGCTATTTGGTGCGTGTCACTTCCTTTCCTCTAATATGGTCTAGGGAGGTGATGGCTGCTTAAGTAGTCGTACTCGTTAACGGGTGCTGCCCGGATTCCGGATTTAAATTCTACTCCTACGGACACCAACAGCTTCGCTTCATCTGACACATTAAAACGAGTCGAATTGCAACAAAAATAATTTGACTTAAATTCTATACGGTTTGATAAAAAATTGGTTAAGCTCCGATGACAATTTTTTATAATAATGGCCTGATTCTACACTCAGGATTGGTTTCAGACGAAGGGCATCTTCAACGGTCACCAGCATAAACACAAAATTAATTAAATTTTTATTGCCCGTTTTAAATTGCTCCGTTATCTGGCTGCATAAGTATATATTTTTTTTTATTGTTTTAGTATTAATTTATGTCAATAGAATTAGTGTAGCTGGACTATCCCAATATCGCACAGTAAGTATGGCCACTCTCCCCGGCACACGCCGGCGCGTCAAGCCGGCCACATGGCCCCTCTGCTCAGAACGGATGGAGATAATAAACTGTTACTGGATTATATACAAGAACTGTACACCTTAAAATAGATATACTTTTTTACCCAATTACGGCAACACAAAACGTGCTATGTATGTTTATAGTAATCTTTGTTTCATTGACGAGGTCAATCGACGAATCCAACTCGGCTGGGGAGAGTTCGGCAAACTGCGCAACATCTTCTCATCCAAAATGCCTCAGTGCCTCAACACTACCGTTTTTAGTCAATGTGCGTTGCCAGTGATGACATACGGATCAGAGACGTGGTTTCTTACAAAAGGTCTCATAAAAACAGCTCAGTGTTGCTCAGCGAGCTATAGAAAGAGCTATGCGCGGCGTTTCCCTACGTGATCGAATTAGGAATGATGAGATTCGTAGAAGAACCAAGGTCACCGACATAGCTCTCAGGATTAGCAAGCTGAAGTGGCAATGGGCGGGCCGCATAGAGTGAAGATTGGAAGGGCGTTAAGACAGAAAGATTTTAGAGTAGAGACCACGTATTGGCAAGCGAAGCGTGGGACGATCGCCTGCCAGATGGAACGACGATCTTGTCAAAATCGCAGGAAGTCTTTGGATGCAGGTGGCATCGGACCGGTTACGCTGGAAAGGGATTGGGGAGGCCTATGTTCAGCAGTGGACAAGTGTAGGCTAAGATAATGATGTTTCAACCACAGAAATTGTGATCATACTTTATTCGCTCTTCATTCTTTTTACAAGCTTTTATTTAACTTGTTATCTTCGTATGTCTGTTTGTCTTTCCAATTCAAATCTTCTGATCCATTTTTCAAGCACTTACGGGTGGTTGAGCTGGAAATTTGGCATATGTAGGTAAATTCAGTGAAAATGCAATAATATGGAACCATGGAGCTGACCTGACGATGGAGTGGGAAGTGGGCCATCGAGACGATGCGCTTTGCTAAACGTAGACTAGACCAACAAGGCAGTAGTATTTAACATTCTATCTATCTATCTATATCATCACGCCAGTTCCCCTGCGGGGTAGGTAGAGAGTACAGAGTTCCAACAGGTTCTTTCCTTACAGACCTCTCTGGCTTCCTCCACTCTCATAGTTCGTCTTACTTGAACTTTCCGTCCGGGTCTTCAGTGTGTTTCTCATACCCAGTTGCGTTATACTCTCTTACTGTCGACATTACATCTCTGGCTAGAGTACCCCTATTCTGCGATTTTGCTCCAATTATTAGTATTAATAGTAATGAGGATATAGATGGTAATGATAATAACATTAATATGAATTTAAAGAAAAACGAAAACAACACAAGTTGTTATATTTTTAAGTATTGAAAATGTATATAATATCGCTGTTTTTCTTAAGGTACGTCCAAACCAACGAGTTCAGCCGCGTCCGCGAAGGCGTGCACGCGATCAGCTCCTGCAGTAATATTAGCGTCCTGCACGCGCTATCTGGGCGGCGTCTCCACGCGCAATCATAGGGAGATACTGATCGCCACTGTGATGGCAGCCGGGCACGCCACCACGGACGCGGCTGAACGCGTCGGTTTGGCCGTACTTATAACACCTACATAATTTAAAAGGAATAATTCTCCCACAAATCGAATCTCCCCAAGCGGGGGTGGCAGAGGCGTACTGAGTACCCATGTTGGATGTATGGCGGTCTATTACATTTAAAAAAAAAAACCTAGCCCCACACTATCAGCCTATACTGCCCACTGCTGGCACAAAGGCCTTCTCTCACAAATCGAGGTGAGAGAGATTAGGTCATACTCCACCACGCGGACCCAGTGCAGATTGGTGGAGGCAGGTTTGTGGCCACCTGCTGTTGGAACTTATCAAGCCGCCTTTAAGGCTTCCAACTCGACTTAACGACTACCACATTAAGTGGTAACCGGGACTAACGGCCTAACGTGCCTTCCGAAGCATGGGACGCTCGAATACGAAAATGCCACAAACGGTCACCCATCTCAGGCTGACCGAGCCGAACGCTGCTTAACCTTGGTGATCCGTAACCGGCGAGCGCGTATGAGACGAACTATGAGAGTCGAGGAAGCCAGAGAGGTATGTAAGGAAAGAACCTGTTGGAACTCTGTACTCTCTGCCTACCCCGCAAGGGATCTGGCGTGAGGTTATAGATAGATAGATAGATAGATCGGTAAGAACACCGCGGTCGCACAGCGCTACGAGCGCCTCACTATAATAAGACGAATAAATAATTATGGTACAGGTTACATGTTTGTTGGTTCTGGGGCCATTTTCGACGATGTCCTTTCATTCAAATCCGTTCAGCCGTTTTTGCGTGATTGATGAACAAACATCCAAACATCTAAACATTTTGTATGTTTTTTCACATTTATAACATTATTAGGATAATAATAGTTATTTTACAAACCGGTCTATGTAGTCATTTAATGTTAAGGGGACACTAATTGTGTTTTTTTATTAAACGTAGCTCCACACTATGATTTTTCCTATGTTGTGAGTGCATTTACAAACATGAAAATTCACATACACAAATACCCAGACCGGCACAAATAACTATGCATCACACAAAGATTGTCCCGTGCGGGAATCGAACCTCGACTATTAGACACAGTGGCCGGAGCGGCTTAAGCTCTTAACCACTGCACTAAATCGTCCGTCAATTTAAATAAAATGTCAGTTATATACATTTATAAATCATTTAATATATTATCAACGCCATCTACTGTCCAGCCGGATCTTCAGTATGCTCCTCATTGCCTGCAGCTCCCGTCACGGTGGCTTCACCCCCTGTCTCTGGTGACGTTGCATCAGCGGCTGGGGTTGGGGTAGCCCCATTCTCATTTCCACTCTCGGTGGAAGTCTTTGCTTCAGCATCACCGTTTTTCGAGCAGCCTGTTTGAGATGACAGATAATAAAATTGTAGCGACCTCTATACATCTAAAAGTAATTATTCCTACCCACAGATGGCGCCGAATATAAATTATGAGAACGCAATAAGAGAGTTTGTACGACGCGTTGCATACACAAGGTGTAGGGTGAATAACGGAAGCCCTCAGACACCCCGATCAGATAATTGCTTCGCAAATTCAGTACGAAAACCAAATTTCCAGATTTAAAGTTTTTTACCCTTTTTTAAGTACTTTTATACCCCAATTAACACCGAAACTTGTCACGTGTATGTGTGCGAATTGAGAAATACGTTTTAGGAATGCATTTGAAAACTCCGTATTGCTTTGAATCAAGAAGCGCACTGGAATAACAACATTGTTTGCAAAGAAAAATTTGTGCGTCTCGGGACACCCGACAGAAGTGATAACTTAAACTAGCGCTATGGGTTAGAGTGAGAGAGGTAGAGCCTGCCTTTAACTAAATTACAAGCAATGATAGCCTAGTGGTTAGACGGTTGGACTGCAAAGTCAGAGGTCTCGGGTTTAAACCACCCACTGTTCAACTATCATTTTCTTTAACGGTATAGGAAAACCTCGCGAGGAAACCTGCATGCCTGAGAGTTTCTCGAAGGTGTGTGAAGTTCGCCAACCCGCACTGGGCCGGCGTGGTGGACTATGGCCTGAGCCCTATCAGTTTAAGAGGAGGCCCATGCCCAACGGTGGGACAGTTTCTTTACAGTATTAATATTTTTTTTTTATTGATATACAACACCGTTAACAACCGGTGGATATTAGACAATTCAATTTATAGGAAAGATCTAGATTGCAAACCATAATATGCACATTCAGCATAAACAGTATTTAGCGAAAGGGCGATAATAAACTTATCGTGTGAGTGCTAAGAATTAAAATTAAAACGAACGAAATTGCAAGATGAGAAGATACTATTACATATAATACTAACTATGTGTTCGATGGAGGATATATTTTACACTTTTAATGTATTTACAGATTTGATTTTCAAAAATATCAATTATTATCATTAGAATTGGCCAAATACAATACTGCCAAAGCATTCGTACTAGAGGATTGCAATAAGAAATATTATTTTTATGAATTTGTATCGCGAAAAGATTAGCTTTATCAGACCTGCGAGCCCAAAATTTTATATTAAAACTTATTTGTGAAAGTAACTTTGGTGAATCGATCATTGCTTGTAACACTTTGTATAAATAAATGAAATCGGAAACTTTTCGTCTTGTTTCGAGTGATTGGATACCGAATTGAGTCAGTCTCATTTCGTAAGTAGTGTTAGAACGACCTGCTTTGAGCCAATAACCTAAGATTTGGATTCATTTTTTTTTAAATTTCTATCTCGTTTATATGAGCTTTGTAGAAAGGAGACCATATTGGACTTGCATATTACAGGAATATTATACAATGCGAAAGTGGAAGGATGTAGGTGCCGGGGAAGACCTAGACTATCTTACCATGACCAAATATACCGTGTCTTAGCTGAAGGGCAAGTCAAGAGTTTCCGTAACCGGCGAGTGTGTATGAGACGAACTATGAGAGTGGAGGAAGCCAGAGAGGTATGTAAGGAAAGAACCTGTTGGAACTCTGTACTCTCTGCCTACCCCGCGAGGGAGCTGGCGTGATGATATAGATAGATAGATAGATAGATTATAA
The DNA here is from genome assembly GCA_905147815.2 of Phalera bucephala. Taxonomy (NCBI): domain Eukaryota; kingdom Metazoa; phylum Arthropoda; class Insecta; order Lepidoptera; family Notodontidae; genus Phalera; species Phalera bucephala. Next base: position 9,357,621 of record LR990637.1, on the reverse strand, counting down.
TATTATTATTAAGCAAATTACGATTTAACGTTAACAAAAAGAAACAGTTACACTGGTTATATATACGTATTGGGTGCGTTATAGTTGAATTGCAACATAAAAAAAACCAATAGTAAGATCATACCATCAACGTGTGCGGGACCGTCCTGAGTTACACTGAAAATAAAAACACACACTTAGCAAGTCACTCGTCGAGAGAGACATATTAGGTTGTGATCGATTGTGGTGCGAGTTCCCACTTTGACAGTAGGACCTGAGTGGGTTAGAGACCTTCATATGCGAAGAGTTTTGGCCGAAAGGTGTTGTCATCACATCACATCAAATCATCATCAATCAGCCTATCGCAGTCCACTGCTGGACATAGGCCTCTCCTAACACGCGCCATTGCACACGGTCCTCCACCTTCCGCATCCAGTCTGTCCCAGCGACCTTTTTGAGGTCGTCGGTCCATCTAGCTGGGGGCCGTCCTACCTTACTTACTTACCAAGTCGCGGTCTCCACTGTAGGACACGTTTGCTCCATCGGCCGTCGGTCCTTCTGCAGATGTGACCAGCCCATTGCCACTTTAGCTTACTGAGTTTGCCAGCTATGTCGGTAACTTTGGTTTTTTGTCGGATTACCTCGTTACGAATTTTATCCTTCAAAGAGACGCCGAGCATAGCTGGCTCCATAGCCCGCTGTGCTAATTTAAATAGGTGTTGTATTCAGGAGATTTCGTAGGAGACTGCAAGACGCCTCTGCACAGCGCAACATGTTGCCGAAATTACATGTAACTTAGGTTATAAGTTTAATATATTATATGTTACAATAGGTCTCATAAAAAGTTCAGAGTTGTTCAGCGAGCTATGGAAAGAGCTATGCTCGGCGTTTCTCTACGTGATCGAAACAGGAATGAGAAGATTCGTAGAACTAAGGTCACCGACATAGACCTCAGGATTAGCAAGCTGAAGTGGCAATGGACGGGCTACATAGCGCGAAGATCGGACGGGCATTGGGGCAGAAAGATTCTAGAGTGGAGAACACGTATTGGCAAGCGCAGCGTAGGATGACCGCCTGCCAGATGGACCGACTATCTTGTGAAAATCGCAGGAAGTCGTTGGATGCAGGTGGCATCGGGCCGGTTACGCTGGAAAGCTATTGGGGAGGCCTGTGTTTAGCAGCGGACAAGTATAGGCTGAGATGATAATGATGATTATATGTAAATTAGTCTGTAAGGTATATATTATATGAATGTGAAGAAAACCAAAATTATGGTTTTAGAACGGGAAGAAACCAGAACGAATGCAAGGATTGTGGTTGGTAACGATGTGCTGGAGCAAGTGAATGAGTTTGTATATCTTGGATGCGCCCTGAGTAAGGATGGGAAATACACCGCTGATATAGAGAGAAGAGTGGCTACTTGGGAACCGGCACTTAAGCCAAAAGGCGCAGCTGGCCTTGCATAACGGAGTGCTTGTCCCAACGCTGTTTACGAGTATATGGCAGTGAGAGTTGGGTATGTAAGAAGGAGATCGAAAGCAGGATAAATGCTGTCGAAATGCGATCTCTGCGGAAGATGTGCGGAGTCACGCTGACCGTATTCGCAATAGCGTAGTAAGAAAGCGAGTAGGTATGAAAGATAGTATCCGTGTAAAGATGAGAAAGGGTATGCTCCGTTGGTTCGGGCATATAGAAAGAATGCCAGAAGAAAGAATGACAAAATAGATATACAATGCGAAAGTGGAAGGATGAAGGTACCGGGGAAGACCTAGACTATTTTACCATGACCAAATAGACTGTGTCTTATCTGATGGGCAAGTCAAGAGTCTCCGTAACCGGCAAGTGTGTATGAGACGAACTATGGGAGTGGAGGAAGCCAGAGAGGTATGTAAGAAAATAACCTGTTGGAACTCTGTACTCTCTGCCTACCCCGCGAGGGAGCTGGCGTGATGATATAGATAGATAGATAGGTATATATTATATGGGCCTGTAAATTGTACAATTTCTGATGCCTGATATAAATAAATTATTATTATTTGGTCATACTACACCACGCGGAGCCAGTGCTGTGCGGTGAAGGCAGGTTTGTAGATACCTGCAGGTGGAACTTAGCAAGTCACACATAAGTCTTTTACGTTATTTCGTTTTCTTTTAGCATTAAAAACTGTAAAAAGTCCATTTGGCTACAGACCCTGACCGCCAGCGTTTTGTTCCTATTCTCTTGTCGCAATCGAGACGCTCGTAGTGCTGTGCGACTGCGGCGTACTTACCGATCGCCAAGGTTAAGCAGCGTTCGGCTCGGTCGGCCTGAGATGGGTGACCGTTTGTGGCATTTTCATATTCGAACGTCTCCGTACTTCGGAAGGCACGTTAAGCCGTTGGTCCCGGTTACAACTTAATGTGGTAGTCGTTAAGCCGAGTTGAAAGCCTTAAAGGCGGCTTGATAAGTTCCAACAGCAGGTGGCCATAAACCAGCCTCCACCAATCCGCACTGGGTCCGCGTGGTGGAGTACGACCTATCTCTCTCTCACCTCGATTTGTGAGAGAAGGCCTTGGCCAGCAGTGGGCAGTATAGGCTGATATTATAATCGAGAGCGCCTTGTTCGTATAGTCACAAGCAATATTTTGGTCCACAGCCAAAATCGGAACTTAACGATGTCAACCAATGAAATATCACTACATGACACTTGCAGGGTTGCCGTTTGCTTTCAAATTTACCCAAGTTCTCTTTATTAGTACCCGAGTGGAGCTACCTGTTCAAATAACTTCTTGAAAGTAAATAAAAATAATAAATGGTAACCCTAATGTCATACCAGCGTCCCCCTGTCAATGTTATCCGCGGGCCAAAAGATCCTTGCCGCACCACATGACTTTTTTGGGAAAATGTCATTCCCGCACATTTTTCCCGTTTATATCAGCCCTAGTTGACTGCCTCGTTGGTCTGGTGGCAAAGCGCATCGCTTTGTGATCACGAGGTCCTGGGTTCAAATCCTAGGTCGGACAAATGTAGATTTTCTAACGAAGAATTCCCAGTATGAGTCCGGAGTCTGGAATTGTGCCCAGTATATGGCAATAGGCTCGCCCCCTATTACATGGGACCTAACATCGTCGGCGAATAGTGGGTGTACTCAGTACACCTCTGCCACTCCAGCTGGGGAATAAAGGCGTGACGGAATTTTTTTTTTTATCAGCTCTAGTATCTGCCCGCGACTTCGACTACGTTAACTTAAGATGGAAACCTAACATTTTTCCGGGGATGAGAAGTCTCCTATCCGTTAATCCTGGAAATGAACTAAGGACATTGTTCGGCGCTCATACATGATTTGTCCCAGAACCAACAGCAATGAAAAAATACTTGTAAGATTTCAAATCACCCATAAATTCTCTTAAGGCATTTTTTATTAAACGGATAAACGGGGGAATCGCAATGTTGCACAAAAAGTATTAAATTTTGAGGTTATAATTCAGTAGCCATTAATACATGAGGTTATATTGTGTGTTGACATTCAGTAAAGATGTCGGCGACTTCGATATAAGTACTTACAATACATTGAAATATTCATTTTAGATTGCAAATTGTCCGTTAGATACGGATATTTGCCATTATTTTAATAAAATTGATAATAATGATGGCATGGGTCAAATGTTTGTTGGTTCTGGGGCAATTTTCGACAATGTCCTTTCACCCAAATCGAAACATACAAACTTTCACATTTATACCATTAGTAGGATTATCGACTATAGAAAGTCCTCTTGTCAACAAACCTTGATATAGAACAGAATACAATAGAAGGATAAACTTACCGTGTCTTATCTGAAGGGCAAGTCAGGAGTCTCCGTAACCGGCGAGCGTGTATGAGACGAACTATGAGAGTGGAGGAAGCCAGGGAGGTATGTAAGGACAGAACCTGTTGGAACTTTTTACTCTCTGCCTACCCCGCACGGGAGCTGGCGTGATGATATAGATAGATCGATAGATAAACTTACGCAATTTCCATTATAGTCTTCGTAACAGCTTCATCACCGATCATGAATAGCATTTGGTAGGCCCCTTCATATATAAAATCGAAATACGGTATTATAATTGTGACCACGTTTCCTGATATCTGAAAAACAAATAAAGCTTAAATTAATATCTCTATCTAATCTATATCATCACACCAGATCACTTGGCAGGCAGAGGGCACAGAGTTCCAACAGGTTATTTCCTTACAGACCTCTCTGGCTTTCTCCACTCTCATAGTTCGTCTCAACACGCTCGCTAGTTACGGAGACTCTTGACTCGTCCTTTAGATAAGACACGGTCTATTTACTCCTCGTTGCCTCGTTGGTCTAGTGGCAAAGCTCATCGCTTGGTGATCACGAGGTCCTGGGTTCAAATCCAAGGTCGGACAAATGAAGTTTTTCTAACGAAAACTTCCTAGTACGAGTCCGGAGTCTGGAATTGTGCGCGGTATACGGCAATAGGCTCGCCCTTTATTACATGGAACCTAACATCGTCGGCGAATAGTGAGTGTACTCAGTACACCTCTACCACCCCCGCTTGGAGAATAAAGGCGTAATGTTTTACCGGCTAATTAGACCAAAGATTGTTTACTTTTTTATCATCATCTTCTTAGTCTATCTCAGTCCACTGCCGAATCTCGGCCTCCCCAATCGCTTTCCAATGCAATCGGTCCGATGCCACCTGCATCCAACGTCCCTTACATCCCGCCAACTTCCGCCTTTTAAAAAAAAAAAAAACACCGTGACGCCTATATTCCTCAGAGGGGGAGCAGAGGTGTACTGAGTACACCCACGTCTCTCCGCCTTTTTCATCCAGTTAAGAATGACAGATTGATGTATACCACGCCCACTGCAATGACAACAGGGCTCAGTCAGAGTTTGACTCTCTTTTTATATTTTCTTCGTGTATAAGCCTTATTTGAAGTCTAAACAAAATAATTTCTTACCGAATAATATGCAGCGGAGACTTCAAAATTCCTTCTCATCGATAATCCTTGTAGAAGTATGCCATTCACGTGTACCTGCAACAATAGGGCCAACATTAGTGGAAAGATACGGAAGCTTAGGATAGATTTCAGAATTTATATCAAACAGACAAACAAAAAATAAGTTATGAAAACATGGAAAAATAATATTGTACTCAACCCTTTCTTTTTACCCGATTTTTGCTCAAAAACGCAATTCAAGTCCCAGTCCAAGATTATGTTGCATAAAAATATTATAAACACCGACACGCCTATATTTCTCAAACCTATGGTTTTCCTATCTTTATACCTTTCTTGTTTCTATGGTTAGAGTCTAAATTTATGCCAAAGTGATGGTAGAGTCTATGCTACTTTTCTGACGATTCATAAATACTATAATGGTTTTGAAATAAAAAAAAATATTCTAATTCGGTTTTTCTGTTTTGTGTCCTAATTATTTTAGTTGAAATCTGTGTATATTTTTAATAAATAAATATAATTTCATCGGACATTATCATTGGATGGAAGTAATAGGCGTCTGTATCAGCGTGCAATGACCACATAAAACTTACGTTCTCAACAACGCATTCTCCTTGGCAAACGAAGGATATGTCCTGCTGAAATTGTGAGCCAGCTCCAGGTGTTGGTATCTTCTGTATTTTGGGGACGGTCACCACTTGAAACATAGAATAATAATGAAAACATGAAAGAGAGATACAGATTGAGAGAGAGATAATAATAAATCGGCCTATACTATCCTATGGCTCGACAAAAGCCTTTTCCACAAACCAAGGTGGAAGAGAATGGGACACGACGCGGACCCAGTGCCGTGCCGTATGACCTATTCTGGTTGTAGTAAGGTGGAGGCTGGTTTGACTACTGGTGGAACTTGGCAAGGTAAAATAAGGCTTTTAATATTGCCAGATCCCTTGCGGGGTAGGCAGAGAGTACAGAGTTCCTTACAGATCTTTTTGGCTTCCTCCACTCTCATAGTTCGTCATACACGCTCGCCGGTTACTGAGACTCTTGACTTCTTCTTGACTCTCCTTCAGATAAGATACGATCCATTTGGTCATGGTATGATAATCTAGGTCTTCCTCGGTACCTACATTAAGTGGTAACTGGGAGTAATGCTTAAGGTGCCTTCCTGAGCACGGAATCTTTAAGCATGATAAAATAAACACAGTCACGACCAGATACTCTAAGAATGGATGGTATCAGAATAGTTTAAATAACCAACTATGCTAGAACCCAATATAATATGGGGATAGCCTATTGTCATCATACCGGGCATTTCAGACTCCGGACTAGTGCTGTAAGATCGCTAGATTCGGTGCTTAAACGCTCTAGTTATCAACGTGCTTCAACGCCCGTAAGCGTCACCTTAGCGCTAAACGCTCATTTTTACAACACCACTCCGGACAGCACTTGAGATATTTTTGATAGCAAAACCCCAATAACATGTGAGCACAATCGAGAATTCAATCTCAGGGCCTCGTGATCACCAGCTGCACCATACGTCACTACACAATTCAAGGTAGTCTTTGGTCGGCACAGTTTTCTGGACAAAGGCCATAGGACAGCGTGAGGTATGATGCGGGCCGCTTATTCATGGATAGGGTAGTTGCTTAGAATAAATATAATCTAGAAGCCGCGGGCGCACATCATATTGAAGCAACGAGTACTACCTGCGAAGCAGGTAGTCACACGTTTATGCGAGCAGTCGCTTTGTGACTGTCGTATACCGTCTAGTGTCATTCTCGCTTGTAAAAATGCTGTGAGCTCAAAAAGAAACATGATAGGATGACATTTCATAAGTATCCGTCTGTAATTGTCATAGTAAAAGACGCATCCATTCTGTTAGTGTTGCTAGTGTAACAATTTTATTTTTCCGTAGTTTTATTTGCAGAGAACTTTATAAATTCTAGTATTAAATGGTATTAATATAGTTAACTTCTACATTACGGTTTTAATATTTAGTTAAGATAATGAAAACATATTTTCCCTACATTAAATTAATACAAACCTTAATAGCACAAGTGTATCTATTACTTGATTTTTTTTGCGTTAAATAACACGTTATCACAACAATAATCTATTCTAATGACATCATAATTTACCCCAAAAAGTAGTAACCTTTCCGGGCTGCCAACATTACGCGTTTGGGAAGTGCGGTGAGTGCGGGGCGTTTGTTATTTGGCTTCATCGCGCGGCGTGCAATTACGACTGAACGCGGCTTCTGGATTATTTTTATTCGAAGGGTTTTGTACAGCAATAGCATTGACTATTTATTGATTTTAAAGCAACTAAAATCTAATCTGCATTTAAAAAAATATCGGGTTTTCAGGGCTAAAATAAAGTGCTTCTTATAACAGTTGTGTCCTGGAATTATTGGTTAATGGTTTCAACTACCTAATTAGATATTATTATATCAGCAACTTAGGTAGCATTATAGGAATGGGAGTGAATACATAATGTGTAATATTAATATTAGCCCTGTTAACAAACTGTCCCACCGATGGGCACGGGCCTCCTCTCAAACTGAGAGGGTTTAGGCCATAGTCCACCACGCTGGCTCAGTGCGGGTTGGCGAACTTCACACACCTTCGAGAAACTTTTAGGCATGCAGGTTTTCCTCACGATGTTTTCCTTCACCGTTAAAGCAAGTGATAGTTAATGTATTAATACGCACATGCTTTCGAAAAGACAGAGGTGCCTGGTATCTGAGACCTCTGACTTTGCAGTCCAACGGTCTAACCACTAGGCTATCACTGCTTTTAAACACATTCATTTTCATCATTCATAACACAATCAATTAATTACTTAATATTTAACATATCGTCGTTGTCAAATTAATATCTGGTATATGCTTAATACATAATGTATATTGAAAAAAGATAGTATACTTCTATTTATTTAACTTCATATGCAAAATCAGTTTTGATAGACACTGACTACTAAAATTGTTGGGGTGGGCCGCCCGAATACTGACCAACGGCAGTTTGACGACCACTGACCTATACCATCACACCAGTTCCCTTGCGGGGTAGGTTTCGATTTTTTTAACCGTTCAGTACCCTTCATTAAGACAGGTATAAAATTTCAACTTAAATTACCTATTCGCGCCTATATTAAAAAGGCGACAACACGACACTTCGCGAACGCATCTACCCATGCGAATCCGTTAATCGTAGCCGCTGCCGACTACGATCCCCCTTGACCCCTGCCGCCACCGCCGGCCGCGACATGTTCTCACCGATCCCCCCGATGCTTTGTCATCCATTCTTTTCGCTCAGAATACGGGCGACGAGGACGTAGTCGTAGATCCCCTCCCATAGCCGGCGGTTGACCGGTGCACTTAGTAGTGCACCCAGTCCCCCCACAGCGACTGTCCCAACCGAGGGCGCCTCTTCAAGGCGCCCTCGAGTATGTCGCCCCTTGCCCTTCTGGCTCGAGCGTAGTGGTTGCACGCTCGCCCTTAAGTCCGGTGAAACTGTAGAGGCCTCGCGGCCAACAGCGTACATCACTCACACACTTCAACTTAAATGAAATGTACTTACACGGAGCTGTAAATAATTTGTTGTAAGTAATAATATTACAAAGTCAATTAAATAACATTGAAAGCAATAAAAAAAAAAATATTGGGAATAAACATATTAAAATTCAAACTCAAACAATTTATTTTGTATAAGCCCTGCGGGGGCGCTTACAAATAGTCAATTTAATTTTTTTGAAATCTAATTTAACTATTAATCTACCATCGGATCGGAACGCGGCCTCCACTGAGAAAATCCGGCGAAGAAACTCAGCGGGCTTGTCATTTTTATTTACTTCTCTTTCTCTTTACTTTTTTTTTCAATTTTGCTTGTGTGGATACAATGTTTAGGTTCCAATTAAATAGTTTACGATCTAGCTCCAGTGTGATGCCTTACGACCGAGATATGAGACCAATGATGTTATCTGTAAAGAGCGTCTCAAGGATTCCAGATGGGCCACTCCCCACAAGCAGCACCCGTTCACGAGTATGACTGCTAGAACAGCCATCACTCCCCTCGACCAAATTGGAGGGAAGGGAGTGACCCGCGCCGGCCATCGCCAGCAAAGGCATTATAGTGAGCATGACCAAACCAGAACCCCAAAAAGAACTAGTTACTGAAGTTATTCGAACTGAAGTTACTTCTCTTAGATTGAATAAATACTCGTCAAGTATCAACATTATTTATTATCAATATAAAGCTAGAATTGCTCTCTTATTAACCTTTAAGGGTAAGCAGAGAGTCGAGTACTACAGATTTTTTCCTTGCAGACCTCTCTGGTTTCCTCCTCTTTAATAGCTTATCTTAATCAAATACACGTTCGAGACTAGTGACTTGCCCTTCAGATAAGTCACGGTGTATTTGGTCGTGGTAAGATAGTCTAATTCTTCTAGATATATCAGTTCCTTATATTATAAGTTTACAGCTCCTCTGTGGAGCGGGTCACTCTATAACAGACATCAAAAAGGAAGAGGATCTATGTTCGACTGTATGTATGCTTTTTTTATGTATGTCCACGGATATTTCCATCCATTGTGGAACGAATTTGATGTTTTTTTTGCATCGGATTCAGTATAGCTCCGAGGGACCTTTTTAATTTTATCGGTATTAAAGATACACCACGGGACTCCTTGACGGCAAACAGCACAATGGTGTAAATTCAGTTATTATGAGTATTATATCAATCCTGTAGGTACCTTAATAATTAAATCACTCATCACTTAAAATTGTGAAATAAAAACTTTTGAATAAAAGGAAAACCGACTTTCAAAAGCAAAAACTGAATATTTGAAGTCGGTGTACAAGTAACCAACTGCGCCAACCGGCACGGACTTCAAATGTTTATTTTTGCTTTGTGAAGTCGGTTTTCCTTTTTTCAAATTTTGTTTTCTCTTATATGGTCGAGGAGAGTGATGGCTGCTTCTCAAGTTATACTCGTGAGTGGATGCTGCTGGTGGGGACTGCTCCGTCCTCTATCCTTTGAATGATCAAACGTACCGTAGTACTGTTGAATTATGCCTCGTTCAGCATCGCACCGGAATTTTAACCAAGTACGTACGCACTCATTACATATTTAATAATAACCATTTTTTTCTCATAATATTATGATTATACTTTTTATTATATACCTCTACTAAGTCTCTATTTTGTAAATAAGGTGACTTTGTAGACACTGATTAATATCATGAATCTAAGTATACTAGTGGTCGCTCATAGGTCGATATTCGACCTACTCTTTTATCGTTTGCTGGTTATGTTTGACATTCAGTAAGACTATAGACAAATCATATTAAAGACAAACATCAATTTGACGTGTGTTGTGTCAAATACATGGTAGTGTGTGTAATGTTTTTTCTTCATTTAATGTGTTTTATGCATAATTTAAATAAAATATTAGCGCTCTGCACTCCTTCTCTATATAAACTATAAGAGTACTAAATTTCATAATCCTCCGTCCGCGCAATTTTGGTAAAAATGTGTACAAAGTTTTTGCTTCACGTATTAATATATAGATTTGTTCTGTTTAATCTATATTTAAGGACATCTATTTAGCTCATTCTGCGCTGTTTTCCCATACCCCGTGAATGCATGTATACAAAAAGAATGGTAAAACTCGTCACTTTTAAAATGAGTAACCGTGGAGTTTCTTGCCCTTCTCCACAGAAATAACTTTCCGAACCGGTAGAGTCTTAAGTCATCAATAACTTTTCTTTTTTTGACTAGTTATTTTAGTTTCTTGACTATTTAGTTAGTTAGTTAAGGCAATGTTTTATTATCATACTTACAACTGTCTGAAAACAAATAATATTTATTAGTTTTTCTTCTTGTCTATATATCTTATATAAAATTCTGGTGTGAATTTGTTCGTAACTCTTTTCTCCTAAACGGCTTGACCGATTTTGGATGGTCACTTGGATGGTTGAGCCGAGGTTAAAGGAGGAAGGAGGTTGAAGCCGCGGGAAACTGCTAGTTTAGTACATAGGTAATTCTTTTTTTGTTTTTAATCGTTAACATAAGTAAGCAACGTTCAGTTCGGTTCGTTTGATATAGTTAGGGTACAGCCAAAACAACGCGCCGCGGTGGCGATCAGTGCCTATCTCCTTATGATCGCGCGCAGAGGACGCAGTACACGTTGGTGTAAACACGTCCATAGAATAACTACTGCAGATACTGATCCCGCGAAGAGTCTCCGTAACCGGCCAGCGTGTATGAGACGAACTATGAGAGTGGAGGAAGCCAGAGAGGTATGTAAGGAAAGAACCTGCTGGAACTCTGTACTCTCTGCCTACCCCGGAAGGGATCTGGCGTGATGATATAGATGGAAAGATACTGATCGCCACCGTGCACGCTATCGCGGACGCGGCTGGACGCGTTGGTTTGGCGGTACCCTTAAATGTTTATGCCATTTCTATTTTCGGAAGTCTCTGCACTTAGGACGGACGATTTAGCGCAGTGGTTAAGAGCTTAAGCCGCTCCACTGTGTCTAATAGTCGCGGGTTCGATTCCCGCACGGGACAAATCTTTGTGTGATCCACAATTATTTGTTCCGGTCTGGGTATTTGTGTATGTGAACTTTCATGTTTGTAAACGCACCCACGATACAGGATTAATCCTAGTGTGGGGCTACGTTTTTATTTAAAAAAAAAATATTAAGCCGGTTCCGGCAATCACTTAATGTGGTCGTCGTTAAGCCAGGTTAGAGCGACGGCGCCGGGGCGGAGGCACAGCCCGCCCAGGCTACCCAGCCCAATAGCCCGGGCTTTAGAATACGGGCTAACTCGCGTCCCCCGCCGTAATATCTGGCGGGGGACCCCCCCTGCATCAACATCAGCAGGGGGGCCTTCGGGGTTGCGGACGCAAGGGGCGGGGGCCCGGAGCGTCCTTCACGAGCAACCCCCGAGGAGGACGGTGGCGTGGTGTGGCCCACGTCACCGTGAGCACCGCGTCGGTGCGGGAGGGAGCATGTCATCAAGTCCGATGGCGGGCTCTTCGGAGCGAGGCACAAGAGGGGCACCGGTGCGTTCCATACGGAGATCCCGGAGCCCTTCCAAAGTGCTGATGTCGGCCACCCTGGGGTTTTTAGTCGGTAGGAATCCGACACGCCCCGCGAGCTTCCCCCGAGGCTCGCGGAAGTCCTATGCAGGATTTTCCCCAGGAAAAAAAAAGGTTAGAGCGATATGGGCTGCTTGATAAGTTCCAACAGCAGGTGTCCACAAGCCTGCCTCCACTGCACCACACTGGCTCCGCGTACATTCTCTCTCACCTCGATTTGTGAGAGAAGGCAGTAGCCTTGACAGTGAGACAGTATATGTGGATATATTATTACACTTCTATCTATATCATCAGATCCTTTGCGGGGTAGGCAAAGAAAACAGAGTTCCAATAGGTTCTTTACTTACAAACTTTCTGGCTTCCTCCACTCTCATAGTTCGTCTCATACACGCTCGCCGGTTACGGAGACTCTTGACCTGTCCTTCAGATAAGACTCTGTCTACTAAGCCATGGTAAAATGGTCTTCCCCGGTAACTATAACCTTCCACTTCCGCATTGTATATTTGTTAAGTAATTTTTTCTTCCGACATTCTTTCCGTGTGACCGAACCACCGACGCATCCTTTCTCATCTTTACACTAATAAAGGAGAAATGAAAAGAAACTTTGAATACTATATTATATTTTATTTGGCATAATAAGTCTTTGGTAAATTCACTACTTTATATTTATAAGACTCAGTCTATTTGGTCATGGTAAGATAGTCTAGGTAGTCTCCGGTAACTACATCCTTCCACTTTCTCATTGTATATGTGTTTTGTCATTCTTTCGTCTGACATTCTTTCTATATGCCCTAACCAATGGAGCATACCCTTTCTCATCTTATACTTACTGTCTATTATCCCCACAATCTTCTGATAAGAGACGCCACCTTGTCTAAACATCCCCATGTAAACACAAGAATATGAATCTTCAAAACTGAAAAAAATAACATAAGTTGTAGATATGTTTAAACTTTCAAGACTCTAGTTCATTGGGAAATTCGTTTAAAATCTATTGCAAATTTTTAATGAAAAGGCAAACAAACAGACAAGAAAACACGATTGACGGACGATTTAGCGCAGTGGTTAAGAGCTTAAGCCGCTCCGCCAACTGTGTCTAATAGCCGGTTCGATTCTCGCACGGGACAAATCTTTGTGTGATTCACAATTATTTGTTCTGGTCTGGGTATTTGACTGAGTCTGACTGCCTCGTTGGTCTGGTGGCAAAGCGCATCGCTTTGTGATCACGAGGTCCTGGGTTCAAATCCTAGGTCGGACAAATGTAGTTTTTCTAACGAAAAATTCTCAGCATGAGTCCGGAGTCTGGAATTGTGCCCGGCATATGGCCATAGGCTCGCCCCCTATTACATGGGACCTAACATCGTCGGCGAAACGTGGGTGTACACAGTACACCTCTGCCCGCCCCCCCCCCTGGGGAATATAGGCTTGACGGTGACGTGGCGGTCTGGGTATTTGTGTATGTGAATTTTCATGTTTGTAAACGCACCCTCGACACAAGAATAAGTCCTAGTGTGGGGATACCTTTTAAAAGGTAAAGGTAATGTTACCCTTTTCAACTAGACATTTTATTTTCTTTATTAATAAACCAACAGCGTTATAAAATTAGAAATACATGTATTTGATTTTGAAATCAAGGCCAATGACAGGTTTTACTTAATTATCCCGATGATACATACACATTAGAGTGCAAAAGTATTTATTAAGACTTACAAATATAATGCTATATATGTTTATCATAATTGCAATCAAATGTAATATAATAGATAAATAAATTAATGAATAAATATAGAAGTATGTATAGTGATATGTATGCAATATAATTAACGCGAGACCCGAAGGCATTTTATTCCAAACTGACAACTGAATTGATTTCGACTATTTATAATGAGGTTATATTATTATATTAACTAGTGGTCGCCCATTGGTCGATATGCGACCTACTCTTTCATCGTTTGCTGGTTATGTTTGACATTCAGTAAGACTATAGACAAATAATATTAAAGACAAACAATATAAATCTATTCTCAATTTGACCACAGACTTTTTAACAATAAACAAAAGAGTATATATGCGTGTTTGTGTCAAATACATGGTAGTGTGTGTAATGTTTTTTTTTATTGATTTAATGTATTTTTATGCATAATTTTAAAAAAATATTAGCATTCTGCACTCTTTCTCTATATAAACTATAAGTGTGGGAAATTTCATACTCCTCCGTTCGCGCAATTTTCGTAAAAAGGGGTACAAAGTTTTTACTTCACGTCTATCTCTATCTATCTATCTATATCAGAGTTCCAACAGGTTCTTTCCTTACATACCTCTCTGGCTTCCTCCACTCTCATAGTTCGTCTCATACACACTCGCCGGTTACGGAGACTCTTGACTTGCCCTTCAGCTAAGACACGGTCTATTTGGTCATGGTAAGATAGTCTAGGTCTTCCCCGGCACCTACATCCTTCCACTTTCGCATTGTATATCTGTTTTGTCATTCTTTCTTCTGGCATTCTTTCTATATGCCCGAACCAACGGAGCATACCCTTTCTCATCTTTACACCGATACTATCTTTCATACCTACTCGCTTTCTTACTACGCTGTTGCGAATACAGTCGGTCAGCGTGACTCCGCACATCTTCCGCAGAGATCGCATTTCGACCGCATTTATCCTGCTTTCGTTCTCCTTCTTACATACCCAACTCTCACTGCCATGTAACAGCGTTGGGACAAGCACTCCGTTATGCATGGCCAGCTGCGCCTTTTGGCTTAAGTGCCGGCTCCCAAGTAGCCTTCCCATCGCACCATTCACTCTATTACCTGCATTCACTCTTCTCTCTATATCAGCGGTGGATTTCCCATCCTTACTGAAGGCGCATCCAAGATATACAAACTCATTCACTTGCTCCAGCACATCGTTACCAACCACAATCCTTGCATTCGTTCCTTTACTTCACATATTAATATAATGATGATATATGTATTAATTTGAATGTTTTTATGTTTGTTACTCAATAACGCAAAAACGGGTGAACGGATATGTATAAAATTTAGCACACAGGTAGTAAATTACCTGTATTACCAAATAGGACACTCGTTTTCCCGTAAAAAAAAAATGTTTAGTTCCCGTCTAAAGTCAACGCAGACGTGACATTATCTGAATGTTACTTTAATTATGTCTTAGAGTTTTAACCACACTAAAAAATCCAACGTGGCATCATTTAACACGGTAAAGGAACTCTTAGCAACTTCAGTGTGTGTGACTTTTTTTGTGTGTGATCTACGCCGTTGACCGCGGGGCCTTTACCGATTCGCTGGACAAGAGAGCGAGCAGGTAACCACTACGCTCGAACCAGAAGGGCAAGGGGGCTACAATCTGAAGGAGGAACGGCCTCGGCTTGGGCAGTCGCTATGGGGGACGGCATATACTGTGTCTCGCCGTGGTGCTCTGCACCGACTGGAAGGCAAAGGGGTTCTTCGAACTCGCCGGCGAGGTCGCTGTCTGATCCTATGTGCGGTATCTGTATCCGAAAGAAGGAATGTAAGGGCGTAATTATAACCTAATGTTACCGTAACGTTACATTTGTTACCAAGATGTTGCCCTAAATTTCCTTAATTTTACACCAGTGTTGTCTAAACGTTACCTCAATATAACCATTGTTGCCCTGATATTACCCTAATGATGCCTTAACATTACCTTTTTACAAAAATTTATAATTAATGGTCTTAGAGCCCATTATAACTATGACTCTCCCGGCTGGTAGTAAGCTATATCAATTACATAATATATCCGCCAAGTCGCATCCGTCACAAACATACACCATAGTTTTCTTACGATCCTCAGGTGATCTATGCATACTTCGGTTTTCGCCCCTTTTTGCGGTACCCGTACGGCCTCTCAACACGGGGCGAACTCTTTTTAATATTTATGAAGTAATACTGCCCCTCGTTCAAAAACAGTATATTTTTTTAAAAATAAATGGTTATTGTAACTTGAATTATATTTCACTGTGACTACAATTTATCTTGCGTTGATAGCTTTTAATGTTTTTCTAAAACTGTATTTTGTCATAGAGTAAAGGATGCGACCACTTTAACTTTCAAGGGGCGAACTGGTTCAGTTTGTCTATTAGGGGCGAAACATACGGGACGAACGGGTGTGAGACCCTCTATTGATATTTTAGTGTTACCTTAGCTTTATCATAGTCCTTAGTGATAGTCTAACGTAACCATAATGCCACATTATCGTTACTACAACACTACCCTTAACGGTATTTAATCTTTCTTTAACGTTACCTAAACGTTAACCTAAACTTACCTTAATTTTACCCAAATACAACCGTAATGTTACCTTATTTACAACAATAAACCTTATTTTATGTTTGTTACCACCATTCTCCCTAAATTTACCTTAGTGTTTCCTTATTGTTACCTGAATTTTAACTGGGAAAATATAATTAATGGTCTTAGAGCCCATAATAACTGACTTATCCAGCTGATAGCAAGTTGTATCCGTAACACAGTATTCCTCAGCTCGCACCCATCACAAGCATACACCATAGTTTTGTTGCTGTTATCCTCGCGCACTCTAGATACGGATATATATACTAGATACGGACTATTTTTTTTGTTACCTTGACGTTTTCTTAATGTAGCTTAAGTAATGTGTTAGTGAGAAATCTTGGAGAGATTTCCGGTCCAGGGAAGACTAAAGGTTTCGCCAAACAGTCGACGCAGTGTGACGGGAGCGTGACAGCGGCGCGCCTACGGGAGTTTTAATGTACTGAAATATACGGGAAAGGCCATACAGCGCAGCCCCGCTCAGCGCGATGGCAAACGTCACGACCTTCCGCCGCCACGTCCAACGCGATTACAATCGAAGCACGGGGGAAGCGAGACGCCAATATGCGTGCGAGCGGGTAAGCCCGGCTGGCGCGACGTCGCTCCGGCGGCCGACTCCTAACCGAGTGTTGCGGGGCGCTTCTCACGCGCTTCATCAGTCGAACTACGACTTGACTAAACCTTTAGACATGTAGAATTTTTAACCATCTACACTAAAAACTTGTAGTATGGCATCCTTAACACGGTAAAGGGGCTCCGGGATTTCTAAACTACCTTAGTGTATGTAATGGCTATTCGCAGTCGAGACATGGTAGTTGTGTTTTTTTTACGGGGGGAAATGCCTAGCGCATACCCCCGGGCCGAGGGCACGGTCCGGGTGTGATGTGGGGCTTGCACCCACTAAAACCCCCCGTCGTCCTACTGCCCTTTTGCCGGGCCACAGGAATCGTCACTGGCATGACCTCTGTGGCACCGGCGGTCTCGGTCCGCAGTTTGGCACGGACCTCGACACATGTAGGGGGGAGTTCGGGCTCCCCCTACCGCCTGTTGGAGGCTGCGCGGACGCAGCGCTTTTTCGACGTGGACCTGCTTAGTGCTAGGGCGCCGGGGTGGGAGGCGGAGGCCTAAAGGAAACCCTCACAAGCAGCCAAACACCTACACGACTAAGGCATTCTCGCTCAAAGGCAAGCCAAAAGTGTGACAAAAAAAATTTCTCATACTTTAATACACTTACATAAACCTTTAAAACAATAACATAAAAAAATATAAAAATAAAATAAAAAAACAGTAATAGAAAAAAAAAACTTCTACTGAAGTACCGCAACAAACAAATACCAATCACTGTAACAACAAAATCTAAAAAAATAAATAAGCGACATGTACCATACGAGGTATAATAAAAGCAAAACTAACAAAATATAAATTAAACAAAAAAAGGTGCGGGACAAACCGGGCCCGCAGTGTTTAACAAAAAAAAAACCTTAACAATAATAAATAAATAAAAAAAAACCTTAACAATAATCTAATACTACCGTAACGTTACATTAGTTTCCACAATTTTACCTTAATTTTATGACCATGTTACCTTAAAGTTGCCTTAAAATTACCGTTTTTACCACAACACTAACCTTAACTTTACCTTTTTACTACAATTGTATATTATAATGTTACCTGAATTTTACCTTGGAAAATTATAATTAATGGTCTTAGAGCCCATTATAACGGTGACTCTCCCGGCAGGTAGTACGCTGTACCCATTACACAGTATATCCGCCAGCTCGCATCCATCACAAGCATACACCATCGTTTTATCAAAATGTTCGCCAGGTGCCGCGGACATACGAAGCGGGTTGACTTGAATCACTGAAAGTTAAGAGTTGGATAGTAAGTCACAGAAATGATGGATGTATGTTGAAAATAATAAGTGTAAAGCTTTGTTAGCTGCATTATGTTGAGGCAGTCGCAATACTCTTACCCCCCTCCCCCCACCCCCTAACATCAGCAGGGGGGCCTTCGGGTCGCGGACGCAAGTGACCGGGGCCCTGAGCGCCCTTCACAAGCGACCCTGAGGAGGACGGCGGCCTGGTGTGGCCCCCGTCGCCGTGAGCACCGCACTGGTGCGGGTGGGAGCGTGTCATCAAGTCTCTCCCTGATGTCGGGCTCTTCAGAGCGCGGCACAAGAGGGGCACCAGTACGATCCACACGAAGATCCCGGAGCCCCTCCAAAGTGCTGATATCGGACCCCTGGGGTTTTTAGTCGGTAGAAATTTGACACGCCCTGCGAGCTTTCCACGAGGCTCGCGGAAGTCCTATGCAGGATTTTCCCCCGAATAAAAAAAAAGTCAAAATGCTCTTACCAATCGCAAAGGTTAATCAGCGTTTGGCTCAGTCGGTCTGAGATGGGTTTGAAGCATTTTAATATTCAAGCGTCTCCGTGCTTCGGAAGGCACGTTAAGCCGTTGGCCCCGGCTACCACTTAATGTGGTAGTCGTTAAGCCGAGTTGGGAGCCTTATAGGCGGCTTGATAAGTTCCAACAGCATGTGCTTACAAACCTGCCTCTACCTGGCTGCATTGGCTCCAAGTGGTGGAGTATGACCTAATCTGACGGACGATTTAGCGCAGCTTTAGCGTAGTGGTTAAGAGCTTAAGCCGCTCCGCCCACTGTGTCTAATAGTCACGGATTCGATTCCCGACAAATCTTTGTGTGGCCCACAATTATTTGTTACGGTCTGGGTATTTGTGTATGTGAATTTTCATGTTTGTAAACGCACCCACGGCACAGGAATAAATCCTACGTTTTTTTTAACAAAAGAAAATAAAAGACATTTCTCTCACCTCGATGTGTGAGAGAAGGCCTTTGCCCAGTGCGACAGTATTTTCTGATATAATTAAAGCTATTTAAATAATGTAATGGTTGACGAATTAGGGGGTCTAAAAATGGCTTTCCACGGTGCGTAATTTCGAGGACTAGCCACGCATCTCACCGCTTTTTACGGTTCGTTGGTTTATTAAATCTATGCCAGCGGTGTGTTAAAGTAATATTATTACCCTTCCGATGCCCTTACATCCCTTCTTTCAGATACAGATACCGCACACAGGATCAGACACCGACCTCGCCGGTGAGGTCGCAGAACCCCTTGCCCGCCGGCCGGTGCAGAGCACCACGGCGAGACACCTAGTGTATATAGCGCTATAGCGACTGCCCAAGCCGAGGCCGTTCCTCCTTGAGGCGTCCTTGAGCTAGTTGCCCCCTTGCCCTTCTGGCTCGAGCGTAGCTCTTGTCCGGGGAAGCTGTAAACGCCCCGCGGCCAACAGCGTAGATCATTCACACACACACACAAAGGTAATATTATTGCCTTATCACTGCATATAGCTGAATGAGGGTCCCTTTTTGCTGGCGAGACTTGGGCAATATTATTATTTTTATTATTAATAACATTTTGTAACTTGTGTGTGGCCCTGGTTTCTTCAGAAAATAAATATGTTTTCTTTCTTTCTCCTTTAAATTTAATTCCCTCGCATATTCGACGCACCGATAAAAGTTTGTGTGCGTAGCCCAAACGAGACTCTTCCTATGATGCACCGGTGCAAGCTCGTGCGTAAAAACCTGTCAAATGTCGCACCGCAGAAAGCCCTCTTTCGTAAAATTAATCTTTTTTTTCTTTTACTTGGAACTTGCCAAAAAACTTCGAAAAGGATTAGTGAGATAACGTCTACGGTATCATATATATAAAGTGATTATAGTATTAGCCCTGTTAAGAAACTGTCCCACCGTTGGGCACGGGCCTCCTCTCAAATTGAGAGGGTTTAGGCCATAGTCCACCACGCTGGCCCAGTGCGGGTTGGCGAACTTCACAGATCTTCGAGAAACTCTTAGGCAGGTTTCCTCACGATGTGTTCCTTCACCGTCACAGCAAGTGATAGTTAATTTTACGCACATGCTTTCGAAAAGACAGAGGTGCGTGCCTGGGTTTGAACTCGAGACCTCTGATTTTGCAGTCCGACGCTCTAACTACTAACTGCTTTTTTATAGTATTAAAATAATAAAGTGAATACAAAACTAGAAATAATAATATTTACCGTTATCTAGAAAATAACGAAATCATAATAATTAATCAATTTCTCAGTTTTCAAAAACAAGTGAATTTTAATGACAAATCGCGATTAACTAACGTTTAAGAAAAAAAATATGCTGTCATATTTATCTACTTAAGGCCCCTGCTCATAATTTACACGCTAACCGTGACATTACGCAGATGTAGCCATTGCTTAATGCGTTATTTGACATGAGGCGTAATGTCATTTTTAACGCCTTGTTTAAAGCGCATTTTGACGCAGGCGGTAACTCTAACGTTAAAGCATGTGGGTAGAATCATATTAATGCTACATAAAAAATGTTATCTATCTATCTATATCATCACGCCAGATCCCTTGCGGGGTAGGCAGAGAGTACAGAGTTTTAATAGGTTCCTTCCTTACAGACCTCTCTGGCTTCCTCCACTTTCATAGTTTGTCTCATACACGCTCGCCGGTTACGGAGACTCTTGGCTTGCCCTTTAGATAAGACACGATCTCTTTGGTAGTGGTAAGATAGTCTAGATCTTCCCCGGTATCTACATCCTTCCACTTTTACATTGTATATCTGTTTTGTCATTCTTTCATCGGACATTCTTTCTATATGTCCGAACCAACAGAGCATACCTTATAAATGTTATATGTCATATAATACTGGTGCCCACTCCGATCTCGGTCTCGAATCTATTCGCGCCTATATTAAAAAGGCGTCAACTCGACACTTCGCGAACGCACCTTCCCATGCGAATCCGCTAATCGTAGCCGCCGCCGATTACGAACCCGACCCCTGCCGCTACCGCCGGCCGCGACATGTTCTAACCGATCCCCCCGATGCTGTGACATCGCTTCTTTCCGCTTCGGATACGGACGTCGACGACTAAGTCCTAGATCCCCTAGCCCGCCGACCGGAGCACTAATTACACCCCCTCCCTCCATAGCGACTGTCCAAACCGAGGCTGTTCCTCCTTGAGGCGCCCTCGAGTATGTCGCCCGTTGCCCTTCTGGCTCGAGCGTAGTGGTTGCACGCTCGCCCTTAAGTCCGGTGAAGCTGTAAAGGCCTCACGGTCAACAGCGTATATCACTCAAACACACACACACACACACAGAAATGTTTGTGAGTTACATTTTTGTCAACGCACCTACGTCTCAGTAATAATTCCTAGTGCGGAGTTAGATTTTCAAAACGGAAAAGAAAAGTTTTTACAATACTTACAATCATCTGAAAATGAGAAAAACAAAATAATTCAACCATTTCAGTAATACATGATTTTGCAATAATGAACGTTGTCCATCAGCGAAATAATAATATTGATTTAAAAAGACTAAAACTACAGATTCTTTGGAAAACTTACACACTAAAAAAAGTTAAATTAACTAGAAACTAAACCATCTATATGAGAACATAATATGACCGGATATTATCAAATCCATTATTACCACATCATGTTTAACAAAATTATTTTATTCTAACTTTGCCGTGAAAAAGAGACAAAAACTACGTATATCTACATCTGTTTCTTACAGAAAAGTAAAGTCCAGAGTTCAATACCGATTTTATTAAAATGTGACCACTTCAAAAAATACTAAGCCCAACGCAACAAGAATCATCAAAATCAGTTCATAAATAAGGACGTTATAAAAAAACATACGAATTGTAAACTTCCATCTAACTAACTTTATCGATATTATCAAAGCGACGTTTTTTTTACAAAACCTCCAATCATACATTGATACATCGCTAATAAAGAAAGCTTAATAAAAGATTGATGTTGAAAGAAAGATGATGATGATGTTGAAAGAAAGAAAGATTGATGTTTCGATACATCATCAAACACTTTCATTTTCAGATATTTTTTTTACACGACAACAGTATCATATTATATCGATACATTAATATTTATCATAACGATGACTGCATCACTAAACGCCTTTGGTCGCAGTCGTGGTCGGGTGAAGTTGGATCCAACTCTGATTCCAACCTGACCGCCTTATATTGGCGTCTCAAGGCTGTCAGGTCGGAGTCGTGGTCGCAATGTATAATCACGGCTTTAGCTTAGGCCATCTCCTCTTCGTGTTTGCTTCATGGTAAGAACTCACCCGTAACCTATGTTTCACAAATTAACGTTACTTACTCACTTACTTTGTCAATGAGATTCGTTTGAAGTGTAAAATCTGTTTCGCTTAATGTTTTTATTTTTCTTTGAATTATCTTACACTAGCCACCCGTCCTGGCTTCACACGGGTGAATTATACCCATAAACGTTCCTCTTAAATCTCTCCATCCATTTGTGTAAACTGTATAAAAATCGGTTCGGTAGTTATTGAGTTTATCGCGTTCAGACAGTCAGACAGACTTCTTGTTTTACAATATGTAGTGATAAGTGTAGTTATAATGCTAAGAATATTAGCACCGTTACCTTTCTCTGTAATAAAAATAAAAGTCAATTAATAATTTAATTTAATTTCAACGTCAAACTCGTAATATAAACCAGCGGGATTAGCGAAGTCACTAGCATGTTGTGCTTATTTTCTTGGCGCAATAGACGTTTGCGCCAAGAAAATAAGCGCGCGCTTTGTTCTGACCACGTGACTTAACTTAACTTACATTTTTCGTTTTCTATTAACTAGCTTTGATAACTGTAGAAAGAACTTGTCTATAGACCATCTTAGGTTTACCTCAGGGTCTAGGTAAATTAAAGGTATTTTGAATCTGTTCCCTTGGCGCAATCGACGATGCTTTTCCTTGAAAAATATCATTCTCTTATATTTATTTATTATATATAAATATTAACGACTATAGGAATTCTTGGCTATATGGCCCTAAAGCCTGGCCAAGTAGCAAGCGTTTTGTCTCTATTCTCTTCCCGCGATCGACACCACGTGACTTTTCCTGGTAAAGTATCATTCTCTTATATGTTTTTTATATTTCTATTAGTTTTAATAACTATAGAAAGAACTTGTCTATAGTCCATATTAAGTTTACCTTAGAGTCTAGGTAAATTGCAAGTATTTTGTATCTATGTCTTTCTATTTCCGCAAGCGACAGCGGCTTGTTATGACCACGTAACTTTTCCTTGTAGAATGTTATTCTCGTAAATGTACCGTTTTCTATTAGCGTTAATAAATGTAAAGAGAACTTGTCTATATCCCAAATTAAGGTTACCTTAGCGTCTAGGTAAATTGCAAATATTCTTTATCTGTTCTGTTTCCTCTATCGACAGCGCCTTGTTCTGACGGCGTTACATAGGACCGCGCGACTTTTGCTTGTAAAATGTCATTCCCGTACATTTTTCCGTTTTCTATTAGCTTTGATAACTCTAGAAAAAACTTGTCTATAGACCATCTTAGGTTTACCTCAGGGTCTAGGTAAATTGAAAGTATTTTGTATCTATTCTATTGGCGATATCGACGGTGCTTTGTTCTGACCACGCGACTTTTCCTTGTAAAACACCATTCTCTTATATTTATCTGTTTTATATCAATATTAACGACTGTAGGAATTCTTGGCTATATGACCTTAAAGCCTGGCCAAGTGGCAAGCGTTTTGTCTCTATTCTCTTCCCGCGATCGACAGCGGCTTGTTCTGACCACGTGACTTTTCCTTGTAAAGTATCTTTCTCTTATATGTATTTTATATTTCAGTTAGCTTTAATAACTGTAGAAAGAACTTGTCTATAGCCCATATTAATTTTACCTTAAAGTCTAGGTAAATTGCAAGTATTTTGTATCTATGTCTTTCTATTTCTGCAAGCGACAGCGGCTTGTTATGACCACGTGACTTTTCCTTGTAAAATGTTATTCTCGTAAATGTACCGTTTTCTATTAGCGTTAATAAATGTTAAGAGAACTTGTCTATAGCCCATATTAAGGTTGCCTTAGTGTCTAGGTAAATTGCAAATATTTTTTATCTATTCTGTTTCCGCTATTGAAAATGATGAGTATTATCCTACAGGTGTTAGTAGGAAATAAACGTAGACAGCAATGGACTGTATAACAATTTAGACACGCGTAACAAGGCAATTACAGAGACAGAATTAAATATGTGTGCTTCGAACGGCGGACATTGACGCAGTGCTTTGCCGTGGCTGTCCTCGCTCCCAGCCATCCCCGTCCCGCGTACCGCGGCCTCTCCACCGCATAGTGATGTACCAACAGCTATCGATAGCGACTTGTTCTGACGACGTGACTATTCCATGTAAAATGTCATTCCCGTAAATGTTTCCGTTTTCTATTAGCGTTACCGAATGTAGAAAGAAACATGGCTAGAACTATACTATTTTTAGTTATTATCTTGTTAATAATTGATATATTTTATTATTTTTAATATATTAACTTACCAGGAGCTGAAATGTAATTGAAATATATAAATAAACTATGCAAACGTGGAAGGATGTAAATACCGGGAAAACATACACTATCTCACTATGACTAAATAGACCGTGTCTTATATGAAGGGCAAGTCAAGAGTCTCCGTAACCGGCGAGCGTGTATGAGACGAACTATGAGATTTGGGGAAACGAGAGAGGGCTGTAAGGAAAAAACGTGTTGGAACTCTGCACTCTCTAGCATGATGATATATAAAGAGAACATCATAACGCTATTACAAGGGCAGTTAGCCCCAGTCGCATTTATTTGACAGAATTTCATGTTTTATAAAAAAAAAACACTGTCACGCCTATATTCCCCAGAGAGGGTGGCAGAGATGTACTGAGTCCACCCACGTTTCGCCCACGATGTTAGGTCCCATGTAATAGGGAGCGAGCCTATTGCCATATACCGGGCACAATTCCAGACTCCGGACTCATACTGGGAATTTTTGTTAGAAAAACTACATTTGTCCGACCTAGGATTTGAACCCAGGACGTCGTGATCACAAAGCGATGCGCTTTGCCACCAGACCAACGAGGCAGTCATGTTTCGTTTGTTCGTATTTCATTATTTTTCTTATTGTAACTGCGTGCTATACTAACAGAGTTACACCCGTATCTATAAACATGTTTAAGTAGTTACTTTTACTCATGTATTTACTTATTACATCATTTCTATAGTATAGTTAAAAAACTGTCACAAGTAATGGTACGGCCTAACCAAGGCGTTCAACCGTGTCTGCGGTGGCGTCCCCGGCGGCGATCACAGTAGCGACCAGTATCTCTCTATGATGTGCAGGACGCAGGACGCGTTGGTGTGAACATTTCCATACAAATTACTGCAGGAGCTGATCGCCACCGTGCACGCCACCACGGACGCGGCTGGACGCGTTAGTTTAGCCGTACCTTAGGAATATCAAAAGCTAGTTTTCTCGGCCAAGTATAGAATTTGAAACACTCGACAGTACTCGGGTAAGTACATTCTTAAGATTAAGTAATTAAATTTCTATAGATACGGGTGTTAGGGCCTCGTTTTTCACCCTCTCGTCAAGTCTGAAGTAGACTAATAGGCAATTAAAGTTTGGGACTTGGGATCCAGTAATTAATATAATCAAATCCAAAACCAAGCATAACGCTGCAACACCTCAAGACACCGTGAGCTCATTCTGCGTAGATCGGACCAACAAAAATAATTAAGAAGTTTGAGAGTACCCCGGAACAACTATGCCATTTGGACGTCTAACATCTCAGTTCTTCCCGTGACCATGGGTGCTGCAAAGCACTCGAAACGTCGGGAACTTAAAAATCAAAAATAAACCGCGATAAAATCCGAAAAAAATAGTTTAATAACTTTAATTGCATGAAATAATCATGCAATTAAAGTTACCAGTTTCACCATCTCTGTAGTCATCGGTCCATCTTGTAGAGTACCTGCCCATTCCACTGCTTCTGGTACGAAGTCGGCACTCGAGAACCTTTCTGCCCCAACGTCCGTCAGTTCTACGAGCGCTGTGCCCACTGCCACTTAGTTTAGCAATTCTTATTAAGTATTTTACCTGTAACTGCTAAAGCTTTTATTCTCTCTTCTCCGCCATCTTCGTTTTGTATTATTACGAAGTAATCTCCAAAATCTCGTGGCTTAACCTCCTGTAGATCTATTTCGATGTATGATTGTCTGTAATTTTAAGATCGAATCAAAATAATATCTACCTCGTTAGTGCAGTAATTAGGCTGTGCCTGCCACAGTATAGTATACTAAATGCAGGTATTTTGGATACATTGGATTGGATTGCAAAGTCAGAGGTCTTGGGTTAAAAACCAGGCACGCACCTCTGTCTTTTCGAAAGCATGTGCGTATTAAAAATTAACTATCAGTTGCTTTAACGGTGAAGGAAAACATTGTTAGGAAACATGCATGCCTAAGTTTCTCGAAGGTGTGTGGAGTTCGCCAACCCGCACTGGGCCATCGTGGTGGACTATGGCCTAAGCCCTCTCTGTTTGAGAGGAGGCCCGTGCCCAACGCTGTGACAGTTTCTTAACAGGGCTAATATTATTATTTAATATGTAAAGGTAGTGTAATCGAATTCTTATGAGGCGCTGCTCATTATTGATGGCCTATATGCAATGCACGCCACTGGCAGTAACACCTCTGGTAGCAATCATCCTAAGTCGGATCAAGTGTGAGTTTTCCCTTGAAAAATTCTGAATAACAATCAGGAATTGAGCTCGGTATGAAGATAGAAACTCTTCAAGCAAGATGTGTCGTGGTTTCGCTATAATGATGATGATGCGATCCAAGCCAATTTCGGCCATGGCGACTGCATCAACTACATTATTGTTGACGATCGTGCGCTCGCATGTGACTTATGTAGCTAATCTTCTTGGTAAAGATCCTCGCACACAGCGGGCATGGAAGCACACCGTTAATATAAGAACAACTGATGCTTTCAATTCGTTCGTTTTAATAGGTTTTGTTATAAAAGCTTGTTTTAAACATATCATGTATTACGTTCTAGAGAAGACACGTCAAGTCGTTTCTTTGTAGCAAAAGTTAGTATATACACTCTAGTTCTCGTTTTTCCAGGTGCTTCTCGCAACGTCCAACCTTCGAGTGCTAAGTTTTTTCCAAAAACATTCCTTCATGTACACTGAGATACGGTATAAACAACTCGAGAAACAAAAGAATTTATTATCCATAAAAACACGCACATGGGTTTTTGGCGGCAAGTCGAAGAGTGATGTCGTCAATTTGTTTTAATTTCCAAAACTTGTTATTTCGAATAATGATGTGTAATATTGGTGGAATATTAACCATTATGTATTCTTGTATGTGCATGAGCGAAGGTAATTCTAGCAAAGAGATAAAGCGTGCCTTTTCGACTTCCCTCAAAACGGCCGTCACAATTGGTATGTAAAGTGTGCATCGCTTTAGTATCCAGGATGGAGTACTTCATTAATGAGTCAATGGGTTAATTCCATTATCATTGTTTTCATCAAATTCTTCGGGGAAACACGATTATGCATCTCACTGGACGTTGGCAAAATACACTTAAAATAAGTGTGAAGCCATAACTTAAAGGAGAAGAAGAAGAACAAAAACATCCCATAGGCATAGGCTAATGCTGCAGCAGCAGCCTATTGTAGCTTAATTTTATTTTGTTTTTTTTTTCTTTTTCTGTATTTGTTTGTTTTTTTTATTGTTATTACGCAACCTGTCCTACATTTTGTGATTTTCAAATGTGCGCTGTGTTGAATAAATATTTTTCATTTTCATTCTTTTTTCATTTTCATCCCCGCTTACTTTTATTTAACTTGCAATGTTCGTATGTCTGTCTGTCTGTCTTTCCGGTTCAAAACTTGTCATCCATTTTTCAAGCACTTGCGGGTATTCTATACTGAAATTTGCCATACGTATATTTTTTTGTGTCTCCCACTTTGCAAAGGAGGGAGGTGGAATTTTAATTTTTGCTACTCAAGCGCTTCCCGGGACACCCCAAGTTTCAAACCTTGGTGTCATCTAAGGGGACCATTGTAGATCCTGGCTTACAGGAGTTACAATGATGGAAATATGTGGAGGGCTTGTTCCCATAAAAAAATACGTATGTAAACTCAATGCAATAATATGGTACCACAAAGTCGGTCTGATGATAGAGTTGGAAGGTGGGCATAGGAACATGTAAACTATACAACGTAACCCCCCCGTGTTTAGGCTTGTTAGATTGGTATTGACACGTACTATACAACCAGATAGTGTTCAGGGTCTGATAATGGAGCCGAAAGGTGGCCAATGGAACAAATGGATGGCCGAAAGGTGGCTCGTTTGATTTGTCTTGACGAATACTTTAGACCCGTATAGAGTCCAAGGTCTGATGATGGAGCTGGCAGGAAGTCACATGAACTCCTCAACTAAGGATAATTTTCGTAGTGTTTGCTATTAAGCTTGTTTATAAAAGCCTTTTTAGAGTATTTTTATGTTTGACATAACTTCTTTAAAACATAATAAATAACTCAATGGTTTCAATAAGATATGTTTTAATTATAAATATTTATACTTACTCATTCCCTTTACTGAAAAATAAAAAGCGTATTTTAAATTTGGCGGACGATTTAGCTCAGTAGTCGTGTCGTGAGTCGTGGATGCGTTTACAAACATATAAATTCACATCCACAAATACTAAGACCGAAACAAATAATTTTGGGTCACGCAAAGATTTGTCCCTCACGGAAATCTAACCCGCGACTATTAGATACAATAGGCGGAGTTGGAAAGCTTTTAACTACTGCGGTAAACCATCTGTCTTACCTATCGATCTATCTATATCTCCCTAGCGGGGTAGGCAGAGAGTACAGAGTTCCAACAGGTTCTTACCTTATCTCTCTGGCTTCCTCCAATCTCATAGTTCGTCTCATACACGCTCGCCGGTTACGGAGACTCTTGACTTGCCTTTCAGATAAGACACGGTCTATTTGGTCATGGTAAGATAGTCTAGGTCTTCCCCAGTACCTACATCCTTCCACTTTCGCATTGTATATCTGTTTTGTTATCCTTTCTATATGCCTGAACCAACGGAGCATACCCTTTCTCATCTTTACACCGATACTATCTTTCATACCTACTCGCTTTCTTCTTATTGTCTTACCTATTGTTGTCTTAAATACAATATTTATTTAAGTTACAAATACTAAGTACACACTTTAGCTACAGTGTGATGTCTTACAACTGATCTGAAACTAAAAATATATCTATCGATATTATTACACCAGCTCCCTTGCGGAGCATATAGTAAGTACAGAGTCCCAAAAGGTTCTTTCCTTACATACCTCTCTGGCTTCCTCCACTCTCATAGTTCGCGTCATACACGCTTGCCGGTTACGGAGACTCCTGACTTACCCTTCCAATAAGACATGGTCTATTTCATCGTGGTAAGATGAAAGATAGTACGATTGAAGAGTAAAAATCTAAAGGGTTTCGGATGGACCAGTCCCTACAAGCCTATGACCTATATATACCATAGTACCCTATGACTACTGAAACAGCCAATACTCCCTTCGACTATATTGGAGGGGAGAAAGTGACCCGCGCCACGTAGCCACCGCAAGCAGAGCCTTTCATTGACTATTTAAGAAACCAGAAGCTCAGAAAATGATAATAAGCCAACAATATCATCTATACTCTTCACCTACTCAGGGTTATAACGTGATATAGAAAGAGAGAAATAATACTCACTCATCCGCATACTTTTTGATCCTGTACTGTGACGTTTCCAGGTTCTGGATGCTTCCATCATCAGCTCTTAATGTGACGCCTCTGATGATACATTTGTTGCAGGAGTAATATATCATGGTAGTATTCCCGTGCTGTCCCGGCATCACCTCCAGACTTACACCGTTCAGCCTGGTTACGGCAGCACCTGCAAAAAAACTCTTTTTAAGCAAGAAAGAAGGAACTTACTTTCTTTATCATCAGAATGACCGACATGGTTCAAAGGATGAGAGGCTGAAGTGGCTATGGACGGGCTACATAGCGCGGAGATCGGACGGCCGCTCGGCACAAAGATTCTAGAGTAAATACCACGTTTTGGCAAGCGCAGCGTGGGAAGGTCGCCTACTGGATGGACCGACGCTCTTGTGAAGATCGCTGGTAGTCGCTAGGCACTGCATGCAGGGGATAAACTATTTTGTGTCTGACAACAAATTCAGTATAGGTATCCGTATATGTAAATTACAAAAAAAACACCGTCACGCCTATATTCCCCAAGCGGGGGTGGCAGAGGTGTACTGAGTACACCGACTTTTTGACGACGATATTAGGTCCCACGTAATAGGGGGCGAGCCTATTGTCATATATCGGGCACGATTCCAGACTCCGGACTCATACTGGGAAGTTTTCACTTCATTTGTCCGACCTAGGATTTGAATCTTGATCACCAAGCGATGCGCTTTGCCACTAGACCAACGAGGCAGTCAAGACCAACGAGGACCAACGAGCATATGATTTTGATGTTTGTAAACGCACCCACGGCTAAGTTGGCTAAGTTTCATTTTAAAAGAAATTAAAAAAGCAGTTTTAGCCCTTCGAAACATTATTAAATATTAAATCATAAATGGGTAAATATCAGAAAGGGTATGCTCCGTTTGTTCGGGCATATAGAAAGAATGTCCGAAGAAAGAATGACAAAACTGATATACAATGGGAAAGTGGAAGGATGTAGGTAGCGGGGAAAACCTAGACTATATTACCATGACCAAATAGACCGGGTCTTATCTGAAGGGCAAGTCAAGAGTCTCCGTAACCGGCGAGCGTGTATGAGACGAACTATGAGAGTGGAGGAAGCCAGAGAGGTATGTAAGGAAAGAGCCTGTTGGAACTCTGTACACTCTGCCTACCCCGTAAGGGATCTGGCGTGATGATATAGATAGAGAGATAGAAATCATAAAGATACGTACTCAAAGTCAAGAATTTGGTGAACTGTATAGCATGATTCTTGCTTTTAACTATTGGCTCGAAGCGCAGATAGTAGGAGCCGATGTCATCAGGCCTGAGAGGAGAGAACTTGAGTCCAACTCTAATGTGTGGACCAAAGTATGCGTGCGAAGACTCCAGGTTTTCCTGTACAAGATTTATAATTTATAACGGCCTTTTAAAAATAAGCTTTTATAGCGAATACTATAATTTTTATGTGTGTGTGTGTGTGTCTGTTGGCCGCGGGGCCTTTACAGCTTCACCAGACAAGTGGGTGAGCGTGCAACCACTACGCTCGAGCCAGAAGGGCAAGGGGGCAACTAGCTTAATGGCGCCTCAAGGAGAAACGGCCTCGGCTTGAGCAGTCGCTATGGGGGAGGGCGTATACTAGGTGTCTCGCCGTGGTGCTCAGCACCGGCCGGCGGACAAGGGATTCTTCAAACTCGCCGGCGAGGTCGGTGTCTGATCCTGTGTGCGGTATCTGTATCCGAAAGAAGGGGCGTAAGGGCATCGGGAGGGTCGGTGAGAACACGCCGCGGACGGCGGTAGCGGCTGATAAGAGGGGAAACCCGTCCTAGCTTGGCACGGGTGAATTATACACATAAACCTTCCTCTTGAATCACTCCGTCCATTGGTGAAAACCGTATGAAAATCGGTTAGGTAGTTATTGAGTTTATCACGTTCAGACAGACAGACGCGGCGGGGGATATAGTGACCTCTGCACCGGCCGGCGAGCAAAGGATACTTCGACCTCGCCGGCGAGGTCGGTGTCTGATACCAGGGTCCTCTGACTTTGCAGTCCAAGGGTATAACCACTAGGTATACTGTCATTCGAACCGCAGCTTACCCCCCCCCCCCCTTCGCACGGGCGCTTTTTGTGCCGAAGTACTGTAACCGCTTTTAAAAAATGAGCTGTTTGTTTTATTCCAGCACCTGATTACTGCGCGCGGATTATATTTAAATTTTAAACTAGAAACTTTAATAAAACACTTTTAAACACAAACCAGCAGAAGCGTTCTTCTTCTTCAAGTTATGGCTTCACGCTAATTATAAGTGTATTTTGCCAGTGTCCATTGAGATGTATATTCGTGTTTGTTTAAATTAATTCGACTCCCCGATGAATTTGATGACAGCGATGATAATGAAATTAATGAAGTACCCCACCCTGGATAGTAAAGCGGTGGATACTTTACATACCAATTGCGACGGCCATTTTGAGGGAAGTTAAAAGGCACGTTTTATCACTTTCTTACAATTACCTTCACTCATGCACATATAAGAACACATAATGGTTAATATTCCACCAACATTACACATTATTACTCGAAATAACACAAGTTTTGGAAATTAAAACAAATTGACAACATCACTCTTCGACTTCCCGCCCAAACTCCGAAGTAACGATGGGCGATTATTACTAATAACAATCGAATCATTCGATTGTTTCTTTTATTCGAAAGCAATCGAATGACAATAATAATTCTTCGATTGTTGGTCGATTGTTAGATTGTTGCATAGCGTTTTGACCGCCCGCGCGTAAATTTAGTAACGAGTATGCAATCGACGCACGAATCGAACGCACCATCGATTATATTGGTATCGTTCGATGGATTTGAATCGGGACTTGTTTTTTAATTTTTTATAAAATAATTGATGTACATAAATATAATTACTTATAAACATAAATTATTATATAAAAAAATAATTTTTAAGTATTTTTATGAATTGTACTTATTTACTATTAGTAAATATGTATACTACTATTAGTAAATAGATATAATTCATAAAAAAACTTTGGAATTTGTGGTATTTTATCATCATGCCAGATATCCTGCGGGGTAGGTATAGTGATAATAATTACGTTAGATTTATTTTAATTTATCTATAATTCAATTGATATTTCCAACTTACTTTGTCTAAGCTCTTTACCAACAGTAATTACTGATTAACTAAAAGTCATTGCTAACAATCGGAACATTCTCCCCGTATCGAATGTGACCTGCGCATTAGCGATTCACTGTCGATTTTCATTCGTTGGTCGATTGTTATTCGAATGTATTTTTGTGAGGACGAATGAATTGACAATCGAATGTGTGTAACTACAATTGTCGATTCATTCGATAGTTTTTTTCGTAACAATCGCCCATCGCTACTCCGAAGCGTTATTATTTGGTTTAGTTGTTACTACTCATTCGCACACGTAATTTGTTTTGGCGCGGAAATGGCGCGAGAAGCGGCGAATCATTCATTCATAAACGGTCGGAGAGTCGCAGATAATCTAATCGAATCGCCATTAGTAGTTACTAATTAGTAGTCGTCATTCGATAATAAAAATTAGTATCAAAGAGAATATAATCAGTACGTGTTAATATATTACTAATGTTCAAGTCGAACCAGAAAATTAGTAGTGGTTGATGATTCGAATCAAAGAGAATATAATCACTACGTTAATTCGAATCGTCTGATTATTAGAGCTGTAGCAAGCCGTACGTATTCGGTACGGAGTAACGGGTACGCCATCTAGTACCGAGTACCGAAACGTTACTCACGAATGCATTTCGTTACTCGCATTTTTCGTATTTTCGTACTGATGATAGTTTTATTGATTCTTTATACAAACAAATACAACTGTTTCAATTCGCGCAAGTACCGTTGATGCGTGAATTGGGTATTTGTATGAAAACGATATAACTCTCAAAATGAGATTAATATATATATATATATATATATAAAATGTGAGAATAAAATTTAAAAAATCCATTTAAACTAATATTTTTTAAATAAATCAAAATGGTCCAATTTTGTATGAAACTCACGTGACGTGAAACGTAATCTGATTGGTATGACGCCATTGCGCATATTTCCAGCGCGTTATTTGTAGGTATGTTACATATCAGTATGTTTTCTACAAAGTACGAATGATGCGACGTCAACTTCATACCGTACACAATACGCAACACGATGCGATGCTCTATGTTATTAGGTATCGAAAGTAACGATACGATAGTAACGTAACTGATTGTTATAGTATAAAGAATACATACGGGTACGCTAATTTTCGTTACTTTAACACCTCTACTGATTATTCGCAGTCGCGCGCATCTTTACCAGTACTTTACTGAGTTAATTAAAATAATACACATTAACGATGGGCGATTATTACCAAAAACAATCAAATCATTCGATTGTTCCGTTTATTCGAATACAATCGAATGACAATCATAATTCTTCGATTGTTGGTCGATTGTTATATTGTTGCTCAGCGTTTAGTAACGATTATAACTTTAGTAACGAGTAGGCAATCAACCAATATTTATGTACATAAATAACTATACTTATAGAAAATTGATTTAACAGTATTTTTATGAATTATAGTTATTTACCATTAGTAAATAAGTCTATCTATCTATCTATCTATATCATCACGCCAGATCCCTTGCGGGCTGGGCAGAGAGTACAGAGTTCCAACAGGTTATTTCCTTACATACCTCTCTGGCTTCCTCCAGACATTGACATGACCTTCACCGAAAGAAATTACAGGCCAACAAAAATTATTGCTAACAATCGGAACGTTCCCCCCGTATTGATTGTACCCTGCGAGTTGGCAACGCACCGTCGATTTTTATTCGTTCGTCGATTGTATTTTTGTGAGGACGAATGAATCGACAACTACAATTGTCGATTCATTCGATAGTTTTTTTTGTAACAATCGCCCATCGCTAATACACATGAATTAAAACTATTTTTCAGATTTTATCGCCGTTTATCGTCGGGAACTTAAAAATCAAAAATAAACCGCGATAAAATCTGAAATCCATATTTAGTGATGACCAGTAGTTATTAATCTTCGGAAAAACTTAAAACCGCGGGCTAGTTTTGTCTATTAATTACTCATTTTCAATGCATCGCCATCTATCGGGGTACGTCGTAAACCATTCAATATATTTTCATGACAAATATAAAATTATTTTCATGACAAATATACATATTTGGATCACAAAATTTGAACCGGAAAGACAGACAGTGACTTTATTATGTAATAAATTACTTACAGGATAACACTGAAAAAGTAAGCTTATTTATAATAAATATAAAGTAAAGGATCGTTCGCTTTGCAAAGCTTATATTCTTCTACAAATTATTGTCATGTGTGTTTGACCTGAAGGGACACAGTACACCCACATTTCGCGTAGGCTTTTAATCTTAATGTAACGAGCCACTGTAAAGTATTTCCTTTTCTCGAGAATAGAAATTATTTTATTATTGACTGTTCTATAATTATACCTAATTGTTTTAAGGTTACGCCACAAAGCCGACGCAGCGCGACGAGAGCGCGACGGTGTCGCGACTTGGGGAATTGTAATGTACTGAAATGTACGGGAGACGCCACACAGCGCAGCCCCGCTCGGCGCGGCTTGGGGAGTTGTAATGTACTGAAATGTACTGGAGACGCCACACAGCGCAGCCCCGCTCGGCGCGGCTTAGGGAGTTGTAATGTACTGAAATGTACTGGAGACGCCACACAGCGCAGCCCCGCTCGGCGCGGCTTGGGGAGTTGTAATGTACTGAAATGTACTGGAGACGCCACACAGCGCAGCCCCGCTCGGCGCGGCTTGGGGAGTTGTAATGTACTGAAATGTACTGGAGACGCCACACAGTGCAGCCCCGCTCGGCGCGGCTTGGGGAGTTGTAATGTACTGAAATGTACTTGAGACGCCACACAGCGCAGCCCCGCTCGCTCATGTCATGTCCCGGCTGCGGCTGTAGTGACTGACGACGCACCCCATTTGTGACGTGCGCGCCGCGCCGACGTGCGCCGGCCGAGCGCCAGCCGAACGCCCCGTCGCGCTCCGTCAGCTATTTGACCAAACCTTTATAGTTTAGAAGTATATTTCTGCCACTCCCACAAGGGAATATGGGTGTATTTATTTTCTTATATACGTATAAGGAAAAAAATTCAAATTAACTTACTTCTGTGATATTGAGATTCTCCTGAAAACAAACATTTTGGGTAATCATTCTTCATTCAAACACCAAAATTAAGAAACTTCAGTAAAATCATCATCATCACCCGAAAGTCGTCCACTGTTGGACAAAGACCTCCTTCGTGCTGTACGCAGCCAGCTTGTACCCGTGACCTGCACCAGGTCATCGCTCCACCTTGTGGGAGGCTTCCCACTCCACGTCTCCCGGTACGAGGTCACCACTTGAGAACCTTTCTGCCCCAGCGGCCGTCAGTTCTACCACCGATATGACCCGCCCACTGCCACTTAAGTTTGGCAATTCTGAGACCTATATCGGTGCCGGTAAAATCAAACCAAAACAAAAGCAAAGTTATTTGATTGTTTAATCACATACCAAAGCAGTGATAACCTAGTGGTTAGACCGTTGGTCTGCAAAGTCAGAGGTCTCGGGTTCAAACCCAGGCACGCACCTCTGTCTATTCGAAAGCATGTGCGTATTAAAAAATAACTATCACTTGCTTTAACGGTGAAGGAAAACATCGTGAGGAATCCTGCAAGAGTTTCTCGAAGGTGGGTGAAGATCGCCAACCCGCACAGGGCCAGCGTGGTGGACTATGGCCTAAACCCTCTCAGATTAAGATGAGGCCCGTGCCCAACGGTGGGACAGTTTCTTAACAGGGCTAATATTATTATTATTATTCACATACCTTAGGAACAACGCAGAGGCGTTTCTGAAAAAAAAAAATCATTAGCAAATTTGCGAGTATTTTGTATCTATTCTCTTCCCGCAATCGCTAGAGTGTTGTTCTAACCGAGAGGCATTTCCTGGATAAATGTTTTCCCGTACATTCATCCTTTTTTATTATGACTACAGAACCGGTCTCCGTAGCTAAGTGGTCTGTCTACAGACGTTAATGCTGATATAAAACGGAGAAATTTAAGGCAATGATATTGAAACCCTTTTTGCAATTGTGGGGAACAATTATCGGCAAAAAACCTAAAGCTTAAATAGCTTTAAAAAACAAAAAGAAATAATTTTAAAAAGTAACTATCAGTTTGGGGAGATATTAATCTGATGTGGGGAGTTTAAAAAAAAAGAGAAACACAGAGCCTTAATTAAGACTGTAACAATGGTGAAGTCCCAAAAATAAGGCTATTTTACAGAAGAATTTGCGGTCTATCTATACTAATATCATAAAGGAAAAATTTATATGTATGTAACGAATAAACTAAAGAACTACAGATTTCAAAAATTCTTTCACCTATATTTATTACTAGAAAAAATTAGGGATAACCCAAGGTGTAAAAAATTAGCCATAAAATGTCTCTCATCGCATGCGCTGCGGAAACTATTGATGATAGAACAAAAAAGTGTTCTGCAATATTTAAGAACACATCAATATCTACAAAAA
This sequence comes from Phalera bucephala, assembly GCA_905147815.2. NCBI lineage: Eukaryota > Metazoa > Arthropoda > Insecta > Lepidoptera > Notodontidae > Phalera > Phalera bucephala. The sequence goes on along the minus strand of LR990637.1, from coordinate 9,319,970 downwards.
CCTTTGCGATACCATATGTCAAACTATTGTAGTTACGTCACTATAACTACTTTTTTACATTTTAAAAGTTGATAGAAATGCCGACCTAATCAGACCATGTTATTCATGCATTTGTATTGATCCTTATCCTAATAAATCATATCGTATTAAAGACTGTTTCAATACCTGTAGATTACTTTTTGAATTATTCAAATCGGAGATTCCATTCAAAAGATATTACGAATTTAAAAATGTCAATCTAAACAAAATACTAATTGAAAAATAAACGCCGCCGCGCCGTGGCCGGTGTGGCCCCACGCAGCACAGCGGGCAACGCAGCGAGGGAGGGGGGACCCAAGTGCGGGAGAGGGGCGTGCACATCTATGAAATAAGTAGCCGCGCGTTCCTACGCAGCAGACGCAATGCCCACCCGTGCGAAGCAGGGGCGGGCCGCTAGTTTGTTATAAAAATAAAGATAAAAATATCTTGAATATAATGTATTGAATTAAATTTCATTTAATGATTTTAAAATTCCATACAAATAACTTCTATAGTATTTTTCATGTTAGATGGGTACTGTGACAGTTTTCAAAGAAAATTGTACTTTATTCAATGGCAATAAGAGGCATGACCCGTTTTTATACTTATGGTTTTATGCCATTGATTTAAATTCAATATTAATTTCGTTTGGAACTGTCACTACCCATCTTATGTGAAAAATATTATAACAAGCCCTTTTGAACATAAATTGAAAATTTCCTATTTAACGGTAGAGCGAGTATTATAAGATACAGAAAAGAAATCTTAAGATAGGCTAAGCTAAAAAAATTATTTGGATTAACTACGAGTATATCTGAATTAATTGAAAACCTGCATTTTAACTGGTTCGAGCACTTTTTTCACTGGTTGTCAAGGGAAATTTTCAAACAAAAATTTCAGGTCATTCTCGTTTGTCATTCCCTTGAGTACGAAATGAGCTTGTGAACAGTCGACGCTGCCGCGATACTCAATGCTCTATGCCAGAATTGGCGGTAGTAGCATAATTAAATCTTCCTATCTATCATCATCACGCCAGATCCCTTGCGGGTAAGCAGAGAGTACAGAGTTACAACAAGTTCTTCCCTTACAGACCTCTCCGCCTTCCTCCACTCTCATAGTTCGTCGCATACAGCTCGCAGATTACGGACACTCTTGACTTGCCCTTCAGATAAGACACAATTTGGTCATGGTCGGGATCGAATCAGAAACGAGGAGATCCGCAGGAGGACGAAAGTCACTGACATATCATTCAGAATTGCTAAACTTAAGTGGCAGTGGGCGGGGCACATCGCTCGTAGAGCTGACGGCCGTTGGGGCAGAAAGGTTCTCGAACGGCGACCACGTACCGGAAGACGTGGAGTGGGCAGGCCCCCTACAAGATGGACCGATGACCTGGTGAAGGTCGCGGGCAGAAGTTGGATGCGTACAGCACAAAGCCGGTCGTTGTGGCGGTCTTTGGGGGAGGCCTTTGTCCTGCAGTGGACGTCTTTCGGCTGAAGAAGAAGATAGTCTAGGTCTTCCCCGGTACCTTCCACTTGCGCAAAGTATATCTGTTTTGTCATTCGTTCTTCCAAAATTCTTTCTATATAAACCAATCAACGGAGCATACCCTTTCTCATCTTTACACCGATACTATTTTATATATCTACACTCACAGCAAAAGTTAAATTCAGTATGTTCTTGTGCGTGTGTGAATGATCTTTGCTGTTGGCCGCGGGACCTTTACAGCTTCACGAGCGAGAAACCACTACGCTCGATCCAGAAGGGCAAGGGGGCAACTAGCTCAAGGAGAAACGGCCTCGGCTTGGACAGTCGCTATGGGGGAGGGCGTATACTACGTGTCTTGCCGAGTCAGTTTCCTGCAATGACCTTAATATATATGGACATGAAATGTTTCATCATCATCATCAGCCCGTGTCCGTCCACTGCTGGACGTAGGCCTCTCCCATGGTACGCCACTGAACTCGATCTTCAGCTCTCCTTCTCCAATCCCTGCCCGGTGCCTTACGAATATCGTCGCCCGACCTAGCTACACGGCACCCCACACTACGTTTGCCGACACGCGGTCTCCACTCAAGAACCAGTCTGCCCCAACGGCCATCGGTTCTGCGGCATATGTGACCTGCCTACTGCCACTTCAGCTTGCTAATTCGCTTAGCTATGTCGGTAACCTTGGTTCTCTGACGAATAACTTCGTTCCGGATTCGATCCCTAAGAGAAACTCCGAGGATAGCTCTTTCCATAGCTCGCTGAGCGATCTTGAACTGGTGGACAAGTCGCACAGTGAGCGGCCACGTTTCGGCTCCGTATGTCATTACAGGTAGGACGCACTGATTAAAAACTTTCGTTTTTAGGCATTGAGGTATGGGCGATAAGAAGACTCGACGGAGTTTTCCAAATTTGTCTCTGAGTATAATCAATTTATAGCAGGTCCGCCATTTTAACGGTTAGATGTACCCATGGTTACCAGTACATCTTTAGTAAAAACGATACGAATTCGTGAGCTGCCATATAACCGACCGCCATTTACCGTTCCGAAACCGACACGTTATTTTCGTAATTAGTACACGTCCACATATACACAGTATATTAAGTAGTCCTCGTGCGAAAGCCCAGATGATATACACAATGTCTGCTGTTCACCGTTAGTAAATAATTAATAAATAGAACACCGTCACGCCTCTATTCCCCAAGCGCGGGTGGCAGAAGTATACTGAGTACACCCACTTTTCGCCGCCGATGTTAGGTCCCATGTAATAAGGCTCGCCTATTGCCATATACCGGGGACAATTCCAGACTCCGTTAGAAAAATGTCATTTGTCCGACTAGGATTTGAACCCAGGCGATCATCAAGCGATGCGCTTTACCACTAGACCAACAAGGCAGTCAAATAGAACACTTCAATGAATAACATCTACCTACTGACCTATTCGAATATCATAGCGTTAAAATCTAAAAGCACGTAAAAATGCTGAACACAAAGGTATCTACCGGCCAGCTGACGAGCTGCGCCGCCCCTCAAATGTCATTTTGTGCGAAGTATAAATGTTTTTTTCTATCTATCTATTTATATCATCACACCAGATCCCTTTTGAGGTAGGCAGACAGTACAGAGTTCCAACAGGTTCTTTCCTTACAGACCTCTCTGGCTTCCTCGCTCGTCCGTTGCGGAGACTCTTGACTTGCCCTTCAGATAAGACACGATTTATTTGGTCTAAGTGTTTTTAATGCACTGAATCTGTATTGTTATGGATATGTAACTTATTGAGTGTTCTTTTATCATTTTTTGTAGTACCAGTTAGGAGGAGGCATTGAATAAATCATCTGGGCTTTCGCTCCAGGACGATTAAAATTACACCGTGTATTACGTCATCGCTGTGGCGGGTTTACACATTTTTCGCCAGTAGGCTATTCAATTAACCTCTGCAGTTTAATACCCTAGTTCACAACCATATTTATCAAATTTTCTTTGCAATCAAATTTCTATTTTATGATTTGTGCTCTATCGTCATCATTACATCAGCTTTTTCCCGTTATTAGTATGATTTTGAACTAAGGGATCGTTGTGTCAGTTCCTAGAGTACTTACAACTCACTATTTAGTGAAGTTTACACAAGAAATAGTGTTTGGGTATATTTTTGAGCTGAGAAAAGCTCAATCATGTACTACTTATAAAAAATTTATGAGCCAACTTTGCCGTTCCCCTAAAATTTGCCGCCCTAGGCTCCAGCCTACTCAGCCTGCTGGTAAATGCGCCACTGCGTCATCGGTTTCCTGTCCATATCCACGCCGCACCCATTTACCAGTTTCTCTCCATCATCAGTCAGGTATCTCCCAGAGCCGTTGTAGATATAACCTTCTGGGATCAGCAACTTCCGGTAACTTGTGAGGTAGTTCTCGTGGACCGTCACGAACTCCACCAGGCTGTCCTCTGGGATAACAAATGATGTTATCATTAAGTATATATGACATTCCACTAAAATATTATAAACCAAAAAAAACGAGCGAGCCTTACAGTACTCACATATGATGTGTAACATATTATCCTACTATGAAATTGAGATGACTCATTGATCAAATCAAATAGCGCGCGCTTCCCCGGTTCCACCGCGCACGCTAATTGGTCAAATCAAATAGCGCGCGCTTCCCCGGTTACACCGCGCGCGCTCATTGGTCAAATCAAATAGCGCGCGCTTTCCCGGTTTCCTGTAACACACTTCCGTCCCTTTTCCAAAATCACTTCCACAAAAAATATATAGCAACCGAGAGGAAAGATGTTACACATCAAAAAGGTACCGTCACGCCTATAATCCCTAAGCTAGGATAGCAGAGATGCATTAATCAACTTGACTGCCTTCTGAGACAACACAAATATGTTATCATTAAAGATATGTGTCGTGTCAATACGTACATCATTTTTATAATCATCACTAATATCTATCTATATAAACACCCCAGATCCCTTACAGGAATAGGCAAAGAGTACAGAGTTCCAACAGGTGCAATCCTTACAGACCTCTAGCTTCTTCCGCCGACATAGTTCAATACTATTATCATTGCATTAATTAGTGCTAATATTTTTATAAGCAGTAATAAATACCCTAGTGGTTAGACCGTTGGACTGCAAAATCAGAGGTCTCATGTTCAAACCCAGGCACGCACCTCTGTCTTTTCGAAAGCATGTGCGTATTAAAAAGTAACTATCACTTGCTTTAACGGTGACAGAAAACATTGTGAGGAAACCTGCATGCGTAAGAGTTTCTCGCCTTTCTCGCAAGAGGGCCCGCGTGGTGGACTATGGCCTAAACCCTCTCAGTTTGAGAGGAGGCCCGTGCCCAACGGTAGGACAAACAGACAACAGGGCTTTTATCATTATTTATTAAAAATTGCAAAAAATGCTGTTCTATCTATCTATATCATCACGCCAGATCCCTTACGGGGTAGGCAGAGAGTACAGAGTTCCAACAGGTTTTTTCCTTACATACCTAATGGCTTCCTCTACTCTCATAGTTCGTCTCATACACGCTCTCCGGTTACGGAGACTCTTGACTTGTCCTTCAGATAAGACCCGTTCTATTTGGTCATGGTAAGATAGTCTAGGTCTTCCCCAGCACCTACATCCTTCCACTTGCGCATTGTATATCAGTTTTGTTATTCTTTCTTCGGACATTCTTATTATATGCCCGAACCAACGGAGCATACCCTTTCTCATCTTTACACCGATACTATCTTTCATACCTACTCGCTTTCTTACTACGCTGTTGCGAATACGGTCGGTCAGCTTCACTCCGCATATCTTCCGCAGAGCTCGCATTTCCACCGCATTTATCCTACTTTCATTCTCCTTCTTACATACCCATCTGCATACAAAAATGCTGTTACTCCTTTAATGCGCTATAATAAACTAAATTTATTCAAATAGGTCGCTGGTTGGGATAATTTTAGATTCGGAGAAACAAAACAAAAGCATTTTATAAAACTGCGTTGATACCTCCACCACTCGTATATTAACAGAACTGTTTTTATAATGCAACAAAAACCTTATATTAGTACAGACGCCATCTAACGGCAATGCGCTAAAGATATTGACCAAGTACTCATATACACATATTGACAAAACATTCGTTTTGGATCACAATTTGTCCGTTGGTACGGATATTTGCAACTACTCGAATAAAATAGATAAACGCCATCTATCGGCACTGCGGTGAAGATATTGACCAAAAGTATTATGGGTTAACATCTATCTATCTATATCATCACGCCTGATCCCTTGCGGGGTAGGCAGAGAGTACAGAGTTCCAACAGATTCTTTGTAATTGTAATTTCACTCGTGTACAATAAAGATAGCTTAAAGAATAAGATATATTAAAGAGTTACACTCTATTTATCTATCTATCTTTCCTAACAGATCTCTCTGGCTTCCTCCACTCTCATTGTTCGTCTCATACACGCTCGCCGGTTACGGAGACTCTTGACTTATCCTTCAGATAAGACTCGCTCTATTTGGTCATGGTAAGATAGTCTAGGTCTTCCCCGGTACCTTCATCCTTATATAAGAAACATAATTACACTCATTATTGTAATAATCTTGTCAAACTTACCCGGAATGGCTAGAGGGAAAAAATATTTAATAAAAATAAAACTAAACGCCGTCACGCTTATATTTCCGAAGCAGGGGTGGCAGAGGTGTACTGTGTATACCGACTGACGAGACGATGTTAGGTTCCAATAGGTAATAGAGGGCGAGCCTATTCTCATTATACTGGGTATGTCAGACTCCGGACTGATTTTGAGAATTTTTTTATCGGTAAATTACACTTTGTCCTGCCCACGATTCGAACTCAAGACCTCGTGATCGCTATCCCTAAACCATCGAGGCAGTTATTAGTCCAAATATTACATAAATTACTACGAATTAGATCTAAGACGGACGATTTAACGCAGTGATTAAGAGCTTTAGCCGCTCTGCCTACTGTGTCTAATAGTCGCGGGTTCGATTCCCGCACGGGACAAATCTTTGTGTGACTCACAATTATTTGTTCCGGTCTGGGTATTTGTGTATGTGAATTTTCAAGTTTGTAAACGCACCCACGACACAGGAGTAAATCCTAGTGTTTTCAAGTTCCACGTTTTTTTTTTTTAAAAACCGTCACGACTATTTTCCTCAAGAGGGGGTGGCAGAGGTGTACTGAGTACACTCACTATTCGCCGACGATGTTAGGTCCCATGTAACAGGAGGCGAGCCTATTGCCATATACCGGGCACAATTCCAGACTCCGGACTCATACTGCGAATTTTTCGTTTGAAAAACTACATTTGTCCGACCTAGGATTTGAACCCAGGACCTCGTGGTCTGAAAACGATGCGCTTTGCCACTGGACCAACGAGAGTTTTTTTTTATTAAAAACTAAATATCTATGATAATGAAATCAGTAAAATCAGAACTTACGTGGTATAATTTCTGTGGAAAATTAAAAAGAGGATCACTTAAAAAAAATACAGACTATCACGCCTATACTCCCCCAACGGGAATGGCAGAGATGTACTGTGCATACATATTTCATTGATGATCTTAGGTCCCAATATAATAAGGTGAGCCTGATTGCTATAATACAAGACAAAATTCCAACAACCTGAAAATCTATCGAAAAAACCCTAATAACACTATAATATGAATTGATTTATCTCTCCCGATGCCCTTATATCCCTTCTTTCGGATACAAATACCGCACACAGGATCAGACACCGACCTCGCCGGCGAGCTCGAAGAATCCCTTGCCCGCCGGCCGGTGCAGAGCACCACGGCGAGACACCTAGTATACCGCCCTCCCCCATAGCGACTGCCCAAGCCAAGGCCGTTCCTCCTTGAGGCGCCCTTGTGCTATTTGCCCCCTTGCCCTTCTGGCTCGAGCGTAGTGGTTGCACGGTCACTGCTCCACCTCTTGCAGTAGATATACAACACTCTTTCTGCCCCAAAGACTCTACAAAATGTACGAAATATGAAAAGGACGGAACCCTACCTCTGTTTAGGTATTTTATGAGGGTTACGAAACAAAAAGGTGTCCAAACGGGAAGGAGAGTGATTTACGCTGTTGGCCGCTGGGCATTTACAGCTTCACCAGATAAGAGGGCGAGCATGCAACCTCTACGCTCGAGCCAGAAGGGCAAGGGGGCAACTAGCTCAAGGGCACCTCAAGGAGGAACGGTCTCGGCTTGGGCAGTTGCTATAGGGGAGGGTATATAATAGGTGTCTCGCCGTAGTGCTCTGCACCGACCGGTGTCTAAGGGATTCTTCGATCACGCTGGCGAGGTCGGTGTCTGATCCTGTGTGTGGTATCTGTATTCGAATGAAAGAAAGTAAGGGCATCGGGAGGGTCGGTGAGAATATGCCGCGGGCGGCGCTAGTGGCTGATAGGAGAGCAGTCAGGTGCCTAGTCGGCGGCGGCTACGATTAGGGGGTTCTGGTGGATGGACGCGTTCGCGATGTAGCGGGTAGTCGCCTTGTTAATATAGGCGCGAATAGGTTCAAGACCAGGATCGGAATGGAGAAATTTACATCGATGTTTGAAGAAAAGTTGCCTGTAGATACTTTAGTGGTATCTTTGCAAAGTCGTGACGGGTTGTAAGTAGAATAAAATAAATAAATGAAACTTACCATCTTCTGCAAAATTCACGGAACAAAGAGAAAATTAATTTATATCATCAACCTGTTATATCAATAAAATCAATTTATAAAATATACCGCTCAAGTGCGAGGACTCACGCTCTGAGGGTTCCGTATAAGTTTCACTAGATGTCGCTATTTTATTATTATAGGATTCGCGGAAATAAAGTGGTTTAAAAATTACCAGTTTCTTTTTTTTTTATTTTACTTGTACTGTAAAGTCGTGCTTCTTGCAAAATTTTACGATTCCACGTGAACGGGAAGTAAGTACCTTTTTTTTTTTTTTTTTAAACGTAGCCCCACAGTAGGATTTATTCCTGTGTCGTGGGTGCGTTTACAAACATGAAAATTCACATACACAAATACCCAGACCGGAACAAATAATTGTGGATCACACAAAAGATTTGTCCCGTGCGGGACTCGAACCCGCGACTATGAGACGCAGTGGGCAGAGCGGCTTAAGCTCTTAACCACTGCGCTAAATCATCCGTCAAATCGTCCTTATAAATTATAATGAAGGAGTTTAAATGGACGTATCTTTTGATTGAAATGATTCAGAAGTATCAATTCTTCACACCGCCGAAGGACCGTAGTCCTTAGTATTTAGATTTTAGCATAAAACCAAGTTGATATCTTTATGGACGACTTTGTAAGTTCCACCAGCAGGTGACCACAAGGCTGCATCTCCCGCACCACACTGGCTCAGCGTGCTGGAGTATGACCTAATCTCTCTCACTGAGATTTGTGAGAGACGGCCTTTGTCTGGTACCGCAGAGTACATTGTATATGCACTGGGACAGTACCTATAGGTTTGTTTATTAATATTATTATTAATTATAAAATTAATTGTAATTGAAACTTACTTTCAACATCTGCGGTGAAACAGAACCTTATAAAAATATTAATTTTTAATGAATTTAATTAATCATAAAATAAAAAATATTTTACCTTCAAACTCTGGAATATTAAACGTAATAGTTAATAACAAAACATTTCTAAAATGATTGAAGTTACAAACATACCAAATTATATGGAAGAAAGACTTTTGATTGAGACAGGTAGCCAAGCCAGTTCCTATAGCCACAATCCGGCTCCATCATCAAACTGTTTAAAATCATCATCATCGCAGCCTACACTCGTCCATTGCTGAACATAGGCCTCCCCAATCGCTCTCCAGCGCAACCGGTCCGATGCCACCTGCGTCCATCGATTAATGCGATCTTCTCCATCTGGCAGACGGCCGTCGCACGCTGCGCTTGCCAATACCTAGGGATATCACTTAGCACTCGTTAAATCTTGTGAGCCCAAAGGCGACGTCGCTTCGAATTTCCGACTCCATCGTTAGTCCTCCATGGTACTGAATTATTGCATTTAAACCCCAGTTACATAGGTATACCAAATTTCAGCTTAATTAAATGTTAATAAGTGTTCCGAAAATTGATTACATATTTTAAACCATGCCGGATTATTACATGGGTGGACACAGAACATCTCTTCCACCTCTACTCGGGCAATATAAGCGTGACGGTGTATGAACTAGACAGACAGACAGACATACGAACACACGAAGTTAAATAAAAGCTTGTAAAAATGCTTGCAACTTGATCAGGCCACATGGGAAGTTCTTCTTCTTCTTCTTCTTCAAGTTATGGCTTCACACTAATTATAAGTGTATTTTGCCAGTGTCCAGTGAGATATATAATCGTGTTTGTTTAAATTAATTCGACTCCCCGATGAATTTGATGACAACGATGATAATGAAATTAATGAAGTACCCCACCCTGGATAGTAAAGCGGTGGATACTTTACATACCAATTGCAACGACCGTTTTGAGGGAAGTCGAAAATGCACATTTTATCACTTTGTTACAATTACCTTCACTCATGCACATGTAAGAACACATAATGGTTAATATTCCACCAACATTACACATTATCAGTCGAAAAATAACACAAGTTTTGGAAATTAAAACAAATTCACAACATCACTCTTCGACTTCCCGCCAAAACTCACATGGGAAGTTATATCCTTAATAATTTTAATTAAAAAATCTTTTTGGTTGAAGAGCTATTATGGCCTCCTTCTAGCTCCATTAACCGACATGGACACCATACTTAACAGGACAAATTTAACGATTGGCTCGTTATCGTCATCACGACAGGATTATGTTGAGTAGTTGGGTAGTTCCGTCTTGCTTCATTATCAAACCCTAGATACCATTTGGGTGTACAGTACTTGTCAAGACAAATCCATCGGGCCCCAAATACGGTGGGGTCACGTTGAGTAATTGGGTGGTTCTATTGGCTACCTGCCAGCTCCAACATCAGATTCTGAACACCATCTGGTTATAGTACCTGTCAATACTAACCCAACGAGCCTAAACACGAGGGGTTCATGTTGTGTAGTTGACGTGTTCCTATGGACACCTTCCTACTCCATCATCAGACCAGTTTCATGGTACCATATTATTGAATTTTCACGAAACTTACATAAGTATACCGAATTTCAGCTGAATCGGATATACGCCACTTCACGCCAGTGCTTGAAAAATACACCTTTTTTATTTCCTTTTTTGTAGATGAGGGAGCCATGTATCCATTCCCATGATCATTATTTGCTTAATTTAAGATAGACCCTACCTGATGACTAAACTACATTGTTCTCCCATACCCCACAACAAAATATACATGGAAAAATAGTAAAATTTTTATTTTAAAGAGTAACCGTGGAGTTTCTTGCTCTTCTTCTCCACAGGAATGACATTCCGACGTGGCGGTAGAGTATTTGTTACTTTTCAGTTTAAATACTGTAATGGTTTACATGAATAAAAAATATTCTGATTCTGATTCAACCAGAAAGACAACAACGAAGCGCAATTTAAATAAAAGATTGTAATAAGTTAATACAATTTACTTACTCTCAACTGTAAAATTGATTAAAAAAAGCTATTATGGCTGGCGCTTTGCAACGGCATAGTTATACACACATGCCTACTACTAGCAGTTACCAATCTCAGGTTCAAACTTAGATGGGTAACCGCAGACTGAAAGTACATGTTTCATAATAATTTTTTATTACTAACTAGGTGTCACTTGTGGCTGCGCACTCTTTTATTTTGTATTTCTTTTTGTATTAATATTATGAATTATAGCATATGCGTCATTCTAATGTATAATCTATATTGCTGTAAGTTTTAGCAGAATCCGTTGAGTAGTTTTTGCGTGAAAGAGTAAAAAAACATCCATATATCCTCCCTCCAACCTTTTGCGTTTATATTATCAGTAGTTTGGCAGGAACGCTGTGGCAGGATTTTTCAAAGCGAAAATCTTCCAACCAGACAGGCGCTGTGTCTGGCCACACCCAAGTTGTTTTCGGGAGTTTGAATAAATGCAAAGCGTCGTACAAACTCTTATATCGCGTTCTGGACATGTATGAAGAATCATTGTTGATTTTATATACGGCGCTACCTGTGGGTCGCAACAGTATGATTGGGCGTATCCATTGTATCAGATAATATGAAATACGTACCATAATCACCTGAAATGAAAATAATCACAATCATTTTCCGTAATTTTAGACTCAAGGTCACCTAAAGGGCAATGTAGAAAACTATACCCGGAATCTGCGAGATCGCATAAGAAACGAGGAGATCCAAAAGAAAATGAAAGCAGGATAATTGCGGTCGAAATGCGAGCTCTGTAGAAGATGTGCAGAGTTAAGCCGACCAATCGTATCCGAAACAGCGTAGTAAGAAAGCGTATAGGTATAAAAATCGGTGTAACGATGAGAAAGGGTATGCTTAGTGGGTTCGGGCATATAGAAAGAATATCGGAAGAAAGAATGAGAAAACAGATATACAATGCGAAAGCGGATTTAGGTATCGGGGAAGGGCTAGACTAAGATAGTCTTGACCATGACCAAATACGAGGCATGCCTATTAAGTTTTGTCGTTTGAAGAAAAAATACAACTAGAACCTTATAGTACTTTTTTTTGGGCGTCCTTCGCGAGATTTGTCACTAACACTAGTATGTCCACGCTGGAATTCTAAATACCAGCGTTCGACAGTCCGCAGACATGGGACTTCATCACTGAACACAGATGTTAGCTATTCAAAACACTGAAGCCTTGTCAGGCCTCTTCTAAAGTTGTAGAAAATTATTGCACGAACATTTTCCTTAGAAAGATTCATTTTCGTACGTAACCTGATAGATTCCAATCGACGCTGTGACTAAACAATAGCATTAATCCTAATACTTTCAACTGTTTTGAGATTCAAAATTTAAACACATTCGAATATAGAACAGTTCCAAATTCAAAATTACCGGAAAATATGGAAACGACAGAACTTAAAGGGCATGCCTCGTACAGTGTCTTATATGAAGGGCAAATCAAGAGACTCCAAAACCGTGTGTATGAAACGAACTATGAGAGTGGAGGAAGCCAGAGAGGTGTGTAAGGAAAGAGAGATGCGTAGAAAAAAACAAAGTTACCGACATAAGCCTCAGGATTGCCACACTTAAGTGGCAATGTGCGGAGAACATCGTTTGCAGTTTTTATTAACATCGTCACGCCTATATTCCCCACGCGGGGGTTGATGGCTGCTCCAGTAGTCATACTCTTGAGCGGTTCTGGTTAGGTCATTCTCACTATAGTGTCTTTGCTTAGTGTAGCTGTCTAGCGCGGGCCACTCTCTTTCCTCCAATATGATTGATGGGAGTGATGGCTGTTCCAGTAGTCATACTCGTGAACGGGTGCTGTTGGTAGGGACTGCTCCATCTGGAATCCTTTAGACACTTTTTATAAATAACGTCATTAGTCTCATATCTCGGTCGTAAGGCATCACACTGGAGCTAGATCGTAAACTATTTAATTGTAGCATTGTATCCACACAATATGGACGATTTAGCGCAGTGGTTAAGAGCTTAAGCCGCTCTGCCCACTGCGTTTAATAGTCGCGGGTTCGAGTCCCGCACGGGACAAATCTTTGTGTGATCCACAATTATTTGTTCCGGTCTGGGTATTTGTATATGTGAATTTTCATGTTTGTAAACGCACCCACGACACAGGAATAAATCCTAGTGTGGGGCTACGTTTTTAAAAAAAAAATAAAAATATGATTGAAAAAAAGAAAAAAGAGAAAGAGAATTAAATAAAAAAGAGAAGCCCGCGCTAAAAATTTTTTATTTTTATTTATTTATTCAGAAAACCAACAGCGTTATACAATTATTGCATACTAAGATTATGTATTCAAGTATAGCCAATAACAGGTTTCCCTTACTGTATATGCAAGTAATGGCATAGTTGGGTGAACAAAATAAATTTAAAAAGAAAAGATGACATTAAGATAATAAAGGAGTATTAGAAAACCTAATATTTAAGCCATCGTTGATTTAAAACATACTGTTTAGTGAAATATGTTTATTGCTTTAGTTTTAATTTATATTACTAGCTGCGATAGTGCTAATGCCGTGCTTTTTAAATTCAAGTTTTGAGCAAGCAACGAGATCGATGCGGCTAAACAAAGTATTATAAGTGCGAGTAAGACGCGATAATATAGTGTTTTTAGCGTAGTTAGTACAATGGAAGGGTACGTCAAGTAAAGATGTGTGTCGTGTGCGATACAAAGGTACACGAAAAGCAATATTGGATACGAGGTCGGCAGGCACGAAAAGCAGTTTTGGCGCGGAATCTTCTTAGTGGAGGTCACATTCCGATCTGGTGGTAGATTAGTAGTTAAATTAGATTTAAAAAAATATTAAATTGGATATTTATATGTGTACCCGGAGGGCTTTTACAAAATAAATTATTTGAGTTTGAGTTTGGGGTGGCAGAGGTGTACTGATTCGCCAACGATATTAGATCCCATGTAATAGGGGGCGATCGTGGGCCGAATGCCATATACTGGGCACAATTCCAGACTCCGGACTCATACTGGGAAGCTTTCGTAAGAGAAACTACATCTGTCCGACCTTGGACTTCGTAATCAATGCGATGCGCTTTGCTAGACCAACGAGGTACTCATGAGGAACGAGGAAGAAATACTACTACTTATAAAAGGATTGAGAGACAACTGCGCAGTGGAAATTGATATGATCAATGGCAAAATAATCAAGAGATACGCGAACCTCCTTACTCCTCCCATTACATACATATTGTAGAGGAATATGTAATGGTGTAACCTATAAAACTGCTGATCGTATAATAAACGACACATTATTGTTTCGGAGCTTGTTGTTTCAATACCTATCTCCCCGCATCATATGGCGACCCTGCAAAAAGTGCAGTGGTCAGCCACCGCATTGGTTGCCTCTTCCGAAGAATGTAAGATGAGTGATATATTTTTCCTTTTTTGCTCGCACGCCGACTGTTTTAAGTGCATTATAAGTGACTTTACTTTTATATAACGAAATCGGCTAGTCAATCACCAAAGAAGAATTAGTGATTTCTCAAAGGTGCAAATCAGGTCTCTATTGTTACACGATTATTATTTCTATATTCAATTATAACTACAATGTATAGATAATATAGTCCAATTTTGTTAGTCGATCATCATACGCGATCATTACTCTATATTTGTTATGGCAGCGTCAGAAAGTTAATGTCAAAGTAACTGTCATTTGAGTTTGAAAGATGTCACTTCGGTTGGTCATTCTAACGAACATCAGTGTATCGGCAATTGGGAACGAGACGCCGTCGTGCACAGATTAAGGTTGGTACGGTGATTTCAATAATTGTGATTCTGGTGAATGTGATTATATTTTGTTAAATTGATAGCAAGATCGTTTTATTTTGCTCCCCTTCTGAGGCGTTGCGTTACACTATCGAGCAGTTGCAGACTGGAATCAGTATTACGAACATAATTTTGGACTTAATTTTAATTATGGCATTGGCGGCAGGACTGTACGGCCTTTACTGAAGTTACAAAAACTGTCAATTGCAATGGACTTGGCAATATCCGAAGGAGTTTCCCCAAGCGCTTTTAAAACAGCGCGTATCACACCCATCCACAAGGCCGAAAAGAAAGCCTGTGTTAATAACTAACTACTTATCTCTATTCTGCCAGCTTTATCCAAGGTCTTGGAACGCCTAATAAATTAGCGTCAGGTCAGATAAGTTCGAATGATTTCATAGTAGAAATGCATTATATACTCACGCCACAGTTCGTTGGCGTTAGTGGCAGAGTCTGGAGAAGGCAGGCTGTATATGTATCCGATCTGACATGGACTCCAGTGGTCACACATCTCTCTTTCGGGATCTAATTCCGTCACGAACTTGTACGTCTGTAATAAACAATGAGAAAATATTGATAAAACTACATGGGTCATATATAATAAAATAATATCAGCCCTGTTAAGAAACTGTCCCACCGTTGGGCACGGGCCTCCTCTCATACTGAGAGGGTTTAAGCCAAAGTCCACCACGCTGGCCCAGTACGGGTTGGCGAACTTCACACACTTTCAAGAAACTCTTAGGTATGCAGGTTTCCTTACGATGTTTTTCCTTCACCGTTAAACCAAGTGATAATTAATGTTTAATACGCACATGCTTTCGAAAAGTCGGAGTTGCTTGCCTGTGTTTGAACCCGAGACCTCTGACTTTGCAGTCTAACGGTCTAACCATTATCACTGCTTTTTTTTCATAACTTTTATAAATAATAAAAATAAATAAAACACCGTCACGCCTATATTCCCTAAGCGGGGGTGGCAGAGGTGTTCTGAGTGTCGAGGATAGATAATTATCTATAATATAAAATTATAATTATTGCTTTTTAAAACACTCGATTGTACAAGATATTTGGATACAGGACTGAGGAAGACCAGAATTGTGCCAGAGCTAGAATTGCACTAAGAGCGAGCTGGAGGCGAAAGCACAGATTATATAGAAGGGTTGACATCAAATATGCATAGCGTTGTTATTAGTAGATTGTGTTTACATATTTCCAATTGATATACAATGCGAAAGTGGAAGGATGTAAGTACCGGGGAAGGCCTAGACTATCTGACCATGACCAAATAAACCGTGTCTTATCTGAAGGGCAAGTCAAGAGCCTCCGTAACCGGCGAGCATGTATGTGCCGAACTATGAGAGTGGAGGAAGCCAGAGAGGTCTGTAAGGAAAGAACCTGTTGGAACTCTGTACTCTATGCCTACCCCGCAAGTGATCTGATGTATTGATATAGATAAATAGATATACTTACCCGATCTGGATAGTAACGATAATGAACCACAACATCGGCTGTGTCCTCTAGAGCACATTTAAGGCTTGTGTAGTTAAGAGACGTGCGTTCCGAAGGGGAGCAAGCTATAACAGTGCTACCGTTGCGAGGCAAATCGGGACCCTCGATCTTGTGACCTGATTAAGGAAGTAAATGTTCTATGTATACATATGCTCTCGGTTGCCACTTAATGTGGTAGTCTACATGCCAAGTTAGAAGCCGGCTTGATAAGTTCTAACAGCAGGTAGCCACAAACCTGCCTCCACAAATCCGCACTGGCTCCGCGTGGTGGAGTATGACGTATACTCGCTCACTGTGATTTGTGTCCATACATACAACAGACGCAATTATGATATAGTTTCCCGTGTAAATGGTTCGTTGAATTTCTGTATCCTTTGCTTACCCCGCAAGGGGTTTGGCGTCGAATAGAGAGAGAGAGAGAGAGAGAAATATAATTCAACGTTCAACTATGAGTCTGTGATCTACGCTATTGGGCCTTAGCCCTTAAAAGCTTCACCAGGCAAGTGGACGAGGGTGCAGCCACTACACTTCAGCTAGAAGGGCAAGGGCGCAACTAGCTCAAGGGTGCCTCAAAGAGGAAAGCCTCGGCTTTTGCCTATGGGGAAGGGCGTATACTAGGTGTCTGAGCGTAGTATCTGGCCGCCAGGATTTTTTGACCTCACCGGCGGGATGTAGTATTTTAAAAATCGTTTTTGTAAAAAAGGACATGTTTGAATTCTGTACTCTCTGCTTACACTGAAAGGGATCTGACGTGGTGATATAGATAAAACATCTTTACTTACGGTTACAAAAGAAGTATTTGCTGTCAGCTACAAACAGCTCCCTGTCTTCAGCGCTCAAACAAGAATCATACATGATGGGAGAAGGTTCGATCCCGTCTTCGCACATGATAACTCCTGAGCCATCAGGTTCCTTGGGTGGCCGGTTTGTTGGACACCTGTAGAGGAGTCCTGAGAAGGATATAAAATACGTGAAGTACCACAACTGTTACCTGGGACTGACTTTCAGCGCATTACTAGATTAGTCTATATTGACCCATTGCTGAGCAAAAGCCTTCCCTCGCAGATCGAGGTGAAGGAGAATGGGTTATACTCCATCATGTGGACCCAGTGTGGGTTGTAACTAAACCGAGTTGAAAACCTTATGTGTGGGTTGATAAGTTCCAGCAGCCGGTGGCCACAATCCACTACCGCACCGCACTGGTTCCGCGTGGTGGAGTATAATTTAATATCTTTCACCTCGATTTGTGTAAGAAGAATTTTGCCCTGCAGCGAATCAGTATAAATAGGTTGATTCATTCAATTATTCAAGTAGGTTGTACCTTTTCTGATGATAACTGGTGGTTTATTCCGTATCTCAGCAATGGTGACTCCTTTCTCCCCGTTCTGTATAGCCGTCATGACTCGTTTGTACAGGGTCGTACGGCGGTCTTGCTCTGCTATTATGTATGGTAAGAGTTCTTCAGAGAGAACGTCTACTTTTTTCTTTGCGTCTGCATTCATCTGGAAAAGAGGAACCATGCTTGTAATAATTGAGTGGGGACCAAATGTTCCACGACACGACACGTGTGGCTCACGACTGCGTCTGACATCACTAGCGAGTGATGTCAGACGCAGTCGTGGGACGTTGAGCGATGTCTGTCTCGCAATGCCTTGTGACCGATTCCGCCCACACCTAACCCTCATATTCATTATGAGCCAAATGTCTGTCAGACAAATGTGTATATACTATCTATCAATCTATATCATCACGCCAGATCCCTTACGGAGTAGGCAGAGAGTACAGAGTTCCAACAGGCTCTTTCCTTACATACCTCTCTGGCTTCCTCTACTCTCATAGTTCGTCTCATACACGCTCGCCGGTTACGGAGACTCCTGACTTATCCTTCAGATAAGACCCGGTCGATTTGGTGTATATACTATTGGTTCCAATATAAATAATTAAACTTACCCTATCTGCGTCTTTGTTGAAATGAACACCGGTGCCATCCTAATTAAACAAACGACAACATTATATAGGTAATTAGTTAAAAAACTCATCATGAAAAAAATGTGAATATAAAGTATGTAGCCACGTTTTTACTTGGCATTTAAGAGCCGTATTGGTTTGCAGAGGCTCTATGACGTTCATTGTGATCCATTCCGATCTCGGACTCAAACCTATGCAACTGTAATAAATGGCTGCGACCGATTGTTTTACGAATGCGACCAATCACTCCAATCCCCTAATCGTAGCGTAAATTCCCTCCCATCAGCCGCTGTCGCCGCTGTTGGTATAATCTCGCCGACCCTCTCGCCGACCGACCTTGCCAAAGAGCTCGAAGGATCCTGCCGACTGGTGTAGCGAGACACCTAGTATATGCCCTTCTCCATAGAGACAGCCCAAATTAAAGCCGTTCCTCTTTGAGGCGCTCTTACGCTATTTGTCACCTTGTCCGCCGGCCGGCGCAAAGCATCACGTCGAGACACCGCCATAACGACAGCCCAAGGCCGTTACCCTTCCTCGTGATTGCTACGCATATTATTCGACTCTATACCAACGAGGCAGTTATTCCACAAGCGACAGAGGGAGGTTGCAGAGGGAGGTGTATGGTAATAGTATGGTATACTTACAACCGCCTGCCTCCTGGCGATGTTGGCGAGGTATCTTCCACGACGAGAAGCTGGCAGCAAGACACTCCCTGATTGAATCTCATCTCCGATCTAGTAAATATTTTATATTACAGTTTATGTTGGCAACTTCATTACAGATTAGCGGTTTCCCGCGGCTTCCCACGCGGTTATGTTGTAATTTAGCTATTTTTATCAATTAAAATATTTTAAAAAATAAGCTTTTCAGGTTTCGCCACATAGCTGACGCAGCGCAACGGGAGCGCGAGGATAGCGCCGCTTGGGGAGTTGTAATGTACTGAAATGTACGGGAGACGCCAGACGGCGCAGTCCCGCTCGGCGTGGCTAGGGAAGTTGTAATGTACTGAAATGTACGGGAGACGCCAGACAGCACAGCCCCGCTCGGCGCGGCTTGGGGAGTTGTAATGTACTGAAATGTACGGGAGACGCCACACAGCGCAGCCTCGCTCGGCGCGGCTTGGGGAGTTATAATGTACTGAAATGTACGGGAGACGCCACACAGCGCAGCCCCGCTCGGCGCGGCTTGGGGAGTTGTAATGTACTGAAATGTACGGGAGACGCCACACAGCGCAGCCTCGCTCGGCGCGGCTTGGGGAGTTGTAATGTACTGAAATGTACTGGATAAGCCACACAGCGCAGCCTCGCTCGGCGCGGCTTGGGAAGTTATAATGTACTGAAATGTACGGCCTAAGCCACACAGCGCAGACCAGCTCGGCGCGACGGCAAATGTCGGTGTCTTGCGCGCGTTCGGTCGTGTCGCTGCGCTGCCCGCCCGCTCGCTATTTTCGTATTTTCACGTACGTATTAGATTTCGACTTGCTCTGTTGGAAACGCCTGCGCTTGCGTGGAGTGGTGATCTTGTTGGCTCGATATACGTGTATACGTACATATATACGGGCTTGCGACATTATTTCTCCGCGTCTAGCTCGCGCATAGCAACAAGGCGAGCCGTTAGGTAGACACGCCGTTCTGACGGCGGTCGGCCTTCCCGCGTTTTCGTAACGGTCGTTTTCCGAGACCTACGTGGTTTGTCGCGGCTGTGCTTACGTGTTTTGTGCTTGCGTGTTTACGCAATTGCATTCGCTGTGCGTATGCTTTTGCGTCTCGTGTAGGTACGGTTCGCGTATCGCCCGGTGTGACTAACTACGTGGGTTGCTAGGCAGCCGCGTCGGTTAACGGCGCGGCCGGCCCTCCCGCGGTTTTTTTTTCTCAACGGTTATTTTCATAACGGTTTTCAATATTAGTGTTGTATTGTAAATCCACGTCTTTTGTCCGTTCGTGGTAAGTCCGGTGGACGCCTAGCGGTGTCGTAAGCCGGGCTTGAGCGGGACCCGAGCGCTCGCCTCCCTCCTTCAGAGGGCGGCCATCTCGGAAGGGCTTGAGCTCTGGCCTTGGGGGCTTCCCTAGTCAGGGCTCTTGATTGCGCCAGGACCCTACCTTAACCCATCCCGCTATCCTATTCTCCGTGCGATGGTTCTCTTCGCCCCGGAGCAGTTAGGGTTTGGTGCCGCCCGTTCGCCCTTAAGGCGAAGGGGCACACCGCGTCTCCCCGGTAGTGCCCCGCCGCTTGTCATTCAGGACAAGAGCGCCTGGGCGCGCATCTCCAAGGCGATTTATAATCGCCAAATTAACTACACGCACGCGCGTTCCACCGCGCAAGGCATAGCCGTCAAGGTGGAGTTTCTTGCCCTTCTTCTCCACAGGAATGACTTTCCGAACGGGTGGTAGAGTCTTAAGTAATAATAATTTTCTATTTTTGACTATTCATAAGTGCCTTTTGGTCTACATGAATAAAAAACTTTTGATTTTGATTTTGATTTTGGTGGCGTCTTCGGACGACCACCGACGGCTATCCGCTTTCCTGCGATCTAACAAGATCGCATATCACACCTACACCCTGGAGGAGGAAAGGGAGCTCAGGGTGGTAATCCGCGGTGTCCCTAGGGAGCTGGACACCGCCGTCGTTAAGGCCGACCTCCAGTCCCAGGACCTTCCTGTGCGTCAGGTGCTCAGAATGGTCAATGGGCGCTCCAAGGAGGCGTACGACATGGTGCTGGTCGTCCTCGACCTCACCGAGTCCGGCCGTAGGGTCTTCGACCTGAAGGCCGTGTGCCACATATCTGGCCTCTCCGTGGAGGCCCCCCACAAACGTGGCACGCCCGGGCAGTGCCACAACTGCCAGCTTTACGGGCACTCTGCCCGTAACTGTCACGCGCGCCCTCGATGCGTTAAGTGCATCGGGGACCACGCGACGTCCCAGTGCGCCCGTTCGAAGGAGACGGCGGCCGAGCCCCCCCGCTGCGTCCTCTGCGGCACCAAGGGGCACACCGCGAACTATCGCGGTTGCCCCAAGGCCTCGAAGGGGAAGCGCGGCCGGGCGAGGCGCGGCGGCCGCCGTCGCCCGGTCGCCGGTAACGTCAGTCAGGACGTCGCCCCCATCATGAGCGTCTCGGCGGTGATAAGCCCCGCACTTTTCCCCAGAGTACGCGAACTCACCCTTCGACTCCGCGCCGCCACCAATTTGGCGGACCAGGTTCTCCTGGCCGCGGAATACAGGGACGTATATGATGTCCTGGCGTCCCTCAGAACCCAACCCCCCCGCACCCAATAATGGATCTACGATCTCCCCGCCATAAGCCCCACAACCTATCCCTGGCGTTCTTTAACGCCGATGGCCTTCGCTCCCAGCGAGATCAGGTTGCTGATTTCCTCCGAGATCACCAACTTGATATCCTCCTCGTGCAGGAAACCTTCCTGAAGCCCGCACAACGCGATCCTAGGATCGCTAACTATAACCTCGTGCGTAATGACAGAATCGGCTCCCGCGGAGGCGGTACTCTCATTTACTACAGGAGGTCCCTTCACTGCATCCCTCTCGATCCCCCCGCGCTCACCAACATCGAAGCCTCGGTCTGTCGCGTCTCTCTCACGGGGCACCAGCCCATCGTGATCGCCTCCGTATACCTTTCCCCCACTAAATCCGTTCTCAGGAGTGACTTTGAAGCACTCCTCAATCTGGGAAGCGCCGTCATTCTGGCGGGCGACTTCAACAGTAAGCACGTGGCCTGGAACGGTCTCACCACTTCCCCTAACGGTAGGAGCCTTGACGCCCTGGTCGACGTTCTCGACTTTGACGTCATCGCACCTATGCACCCTACCCACTATCCTAACAATCCCAACCACCGACCCGACGTCCTGGACATGGCGCTTCTGAAGGGTGTCACCCTACGGCTGCACTCCTTGGAAGTAGTCCAGGAACTCGACTCTGACCATCGACCTGTAGTCATGAGACTCGGTTCCCCCCCTTCCGCCCCTCAGCGACCCAAAAAGACGGTGGTGGATTGGCATGCGCTAAGCACGGCCTTGGCGGATGCCGACCCTCCCCCCCTCCCTCTCAGCTCGGACTCCATCCCGTCCCCTCAGGACACCGATCAGGCCGTAGATGCCTTCACTGAGCACATCCGATCGGCTGTCAGTCGATCGTCCAAGCAGGTCGAGGCGGAAGATCTCTACCTCAACCGCTTTCGACTGCCGGACGATGTTAGGGATCTCATTCGTTCCAAGAATGCTTCTATCCGAGCGTACGACTCCTACCCCACCGAAGCCAATCGGGCCCGGATGCGCGCTTTACAACGAGAGGTAAAGCGTCGTGTCGCGGAGGTCCGGGAGGAACGGCGGGGTGACTTCCTAGAGGGCATCGCGCCATCGCATCTGGCCTACTGGCAGCTGGCGCGTAGCCTCAAATCCGACTCCACGACTGACATGCCTCCGCTGTCCCGCCCTTCAGGCGCACCCCCAGCCTTCGACGACGACGAAAAGGCCGAGCTTCTCGCCGACTCCCTCGAGAGCCAGTGCGCCCCCAGCTCTCAGTCCGTCGACCAGTCCTACGTCGACGCGGTCGACAGGGAAGTCGAGCGCAGGGCATCCCTCCCCCCCGTCGATTCCTTACCTCCCATCACCCAAACGGAGGTCGAAGATCTAATTATGGGTCTCAAAACTAAAAAAGCCCCCGGCTCTGACGGCATTTCGAATCGCGTTCTGAAATGCCTGCCCGCCCAACTCATCTGCCTCTTAGTGGCCATATTGAACTCCGCCATGGCGAACTGCACTTTTCCCGCTAAGTGGAAGGAGGCGGACGTCATAGGCATTCCCAAGCCCGGCAAACCTCGCAATCTCCCCGCGAGCTACCGCCCTATCAGTCTTCTCAACTCCCTGGCCAAGATATATGAGCGCCTACTTCTGGCGAGGCTCAAAGACTTCGTAACGTCCAGGGGTATCCTTATCGACGAGCAGTTTGGCTTTCGAGCCAAACACTCTTGCGTCCACCAAGTGCACCGCATCACGGAGCACATCCTCTCCGGTCTCAATAGACCCAAACCCATCTACACGGGCGCCCTCTTCCTAGATGTCGCGAAGGCATTCGACAAAGTCTGGCACAACGGCTTGATCTACAAGCTCTACCAATTGGGTGTGCCGGACAGACTCGTGCTCATCTTACGAGACTTCTTGTCGAATCGCGCCTTCCGTTATCGCGTCGAAATGACGCGCTCCACTTCCAACTCCATCAGTGCTGGAGTCCCACAGGGCTCAGTTCTCTCTCCGCTCCTGTTTAGCCTTTACACGAACGACATTCCTCGTTCGAGTAAGGCGCATCTAGCCCTATTCGCGGATAATACCGCTCTCTACGTCTCGCATAGGAATAAGGGTTTCATTTCCAGACACCTTCAGGCATCCGCCAATTCCCTAGGGAATTGGTTCAGGAAGTGGCGTATTGAGGTGAACCCGGGCAAGAGCGCTGCGGTGTTCTTCTCCAGAGGTGCCACCCCGCGCCACTCCCTGCGCCGCCCTAGAAGTAATCTCGGCCAAGTGACCATGTTCGACCGACCCATTCCCTGGGTCAAAGAGGTCAAATATCTAGGGGTCACCCTAAACAGTACCATGTCCTTCGGCCCGCACATCAAGCGGGTCCGTCACCGAGCATCATTTGTGCTCGGTCGTCTCCATTCGTTAATCTGCAAGCGGAGTAAAATGCCCCTCAGAAATAAGGTGACACTTTACAAAACTTGCGTTCGACCCATCATGACTTATGCGTGTGTTGTGTTCGGGCATTCGGCCCCCTCTCACATCGATAAACTCCAAGTGGTTCAAAACCGCTTCCTCCGTAAAGCCGTAGGAGCCCCCTGGTTCGTACGGAACGTCGACCTCCACTCCGATCTAGGTCTCGAACCTATTCGCGCCTTTATTAAAAAGGCGTCAACACGTCACTTCGCGAACGCATCTACCCATGCGAATCCGTTAATCGTAGCCACCGCCGACTATGATGTCCCTCCCGACCCCTGCCGCCACCGCCGGCCGCGACATGTTCTCACCGACCCCCCCGATGCCTTGTCATCCCTTCTTTCCGCTCAGAATACGGGCGACGACGACGTAGACGTAGTAGTAGAACCCCTCCCATAGCCGGCGGTTGACCGGTGCGCTTAGTAGTGCACCCGTCCCCCTACAGCGACTGTCCCAACCGAGGGCGCCCTCGAGTATGTCGCCTCTTGCCTTTCTGGCTGGCTGGAGCGTAGTGGTTGCACGCTCGCCGTTAAAATCCGGTGAAGCTGTAGAGGTCTCGAGGCCAACAGCGTAGATCATTCATACACACACACACGCGACGGCAAACGTCGCGACCGAACGTAGCCGAGCGCTTGTGTCGCGCTCTCGTCGCGCTTCGTCGGCTATTTGACCAAACCTTCATACATCCAGCTAATGGTGCGATTTAAAACGGCCAATTAAGATTTAATGTGTTTACAAAATTTCGCATCTATGTTGGTGACCGTTGAGGAGTTTCTTCGTCTGAAGCCAATACTGGGTGTAGAATCAGGTAAGCGTTACCATAAAAATGCCTTGTTATCAGAACTGAACCAACACGAAATAAAATTAATGTATTTTACGGATTTTATTGCGGTTTTTTTTTTATTTTTATGTTCCCGACGTGTCTGAGGTCCTGCATTATTTATGATACACCTTGTATGTTAGCTGTTACCCGCAGCTGCGCGCGCGTTTGTTTTGTAATTTGACATAGGTACAGTCAGAGATGGCCAAAATGTAATCAGATTAATGATTACAATTACATTTTGTAATATTCAATCACGATTCAAGATTAAAGGTGTAATCGTAATCGTTGAAGATTACAACATGTAAATGTAATCGTTAATCATTCATACACCATCACAACTATATTCCCCAAGCGGGGGTGCCCCGCAAATTTTGCCCATCTCTGGGTACAGTAGTGTATTATTTACCGTAAGGGATGATTTTCCAAAAACGCTGAAACATGTTGTCCTTTATTTCTTACCAAAAGTCTTTAAATTGTTTATTTCTATAAAGGTGTTACAAATATGTTAAGTACATGGGTTCTTCTAGTATTAATCTATAATCTAATCCTATATTTAATAGCCTCGAATACCAATGTTCTCCAGTTCACAAGCGTGGCGATGGATACGGTATCGGTACGGTATGTTGTTTGTTTATTCCTACCTTAGTTCAGGTTTGCCATCTTTGACGTCACTTCTTCTTATAGGTGCTGCCAGAATACCAGCGCTGCACCATGACACAATGTTATGGTGCAGCAGTATGCTGAGGCAGTATCCAGTTCAACCCCACACAACATCTGGTGTTTGTAAATGTGTATTTTGTTATCTTGTTGTCTATAGTTGTGTGGTTGAATAAATGGTTTTTCTTTCTTTCTTTTTGTCCGACCTAGGATTTGAACCCAGAACCTCGTGATCACAAAACTTTGCGCTTTGCCACTAGACCAACGAGGCAGTCGAAATTTGAGGTCATGATGACTTTTGCCATCATCATCATCATCAGCCTATAGCAGTCCACTGCTGGACATAGGCCTCTCCAAGTGCACGCCACTGGGTACGATCCTCGGCTACTCGCATCCAGTTTCTGCCAGCCGCCCTACGAAGGTCATCGCTCCACCTAGCCTGAGGGCGTCCTGCATTATGTTTGCCAGTCCGTGGTCTCCACTCAAGAACTCGTTTGTCCCAGCGGTAACTTTTGCCATAGTGCCATACAATCATATACCCGGCGATATAACCGGCGAGCGTGTATGATACGAACTATGAGAGTGGAGGAAGCCAGAGAGGTATGTAAGGAAAGAGCCTGTTGGAACTCTGTACTCTCTGCCTACCCCGTAAGGGATCTGGCGTGATGATATAGATAGATAGAGAATCAAAATCATCTTACCGGTGGATATCCAGAATCAATTAAAGAAAACTGCAATATACATATTAAAATACACGAACTACAGTTCACCATGTTTCACAACACGTTTTTAGCTACTAACAATTAATATGTTAACCGACCTCGTTAAAAATAATTGAGAGATCAATTAAAAAGTCCAATTATAATTTTTTACAAGACTAGGCCTTGCCAGTGGTCTCACCTTTTTTTTTATGTGGGGAAATCCTCATGGACTTTCGCCAGCCTCGGGGTAAGCTGGCGGGACATGTCCGACTCTTACTGACTAAAACCCCGGCCGACATCGACACTTCGGGGAGGGGCTCCGGGATCTCCGTTAGGAACACACCGATGCCACTCTGTGTCGTGCTCTGAAGAACCCACCTTTGGGGGGGAAGCCTATGGACCCGCACCCCCACACCACGCCGCCGTCCTCCTCGGGGTCGCACATATTTTACGGAGGGGGACACAAGTTAGCCCGTATTATAAAGCCCCGGGCTATTGGGCTGGGGGGCCTGGGCGGGCTGTGCCTCCGCCCCGGCGCCGTCGTCTTCGCCGTGCGGGATCGGTCCTCTCCCGATCCCGCTCGGCCTCCTCCTTCTGAGACATCACTGTCTCGCAGAAGGAGGATACGGCCCCCCCCGCCGATTCCCCTGCCAGCATAGCCGCTACTACTGCCGGCACCCACGCCCCCTGTCAATGTCATCCACAGGCCAAACTATCCTTGTAGCACTATAGTTGCCGTTTGCTATAAAATTTAAGTTCGTTAATTAGTTGAAATGTCTTAGGATATTTTGTTTGATTTTGTTCTAAAACCCCTAAATTTAACACAGGCACAGTAGAAATATTTTTTTTTTCATTTATTTACATTCTGAAGGGGACAACACCTAGAGAAAATAAAAACACCGTTCAGTATACTGAAGATTGCCCAGTTTAGTCTAGTGACTGCTAAAAGTAATGTGCTGTGTGTGTGTGAGTGATGTACGCTGTTGGCCGCGAGGCCTTTACAGCTTCACCGGACTTAAGGGCGAGCGTGCAACTACTACGCTCGAGCCAGAACGGCAAGGAGCGACATACTTGAGGGCGCCTTGAAGAGGCGCTCTCGGTTGGGACAGTCGCTGTGGGGGGACGGGGTGCACCGATCAACCGCCGGCTAGGGGGGGGAGTGGATCGTAGTCGGCGGCGGCTACGATGTATACTGAACATTGCCAAAAAAGGGCTCTATTAATTTGGTTTACTGCGTTCACATACAGTTTGACTTAATTCGTTGAGTAAGTCAACTTCCACTGGTTAGTTACACCTGTTATAATATTTCTCTGGAAGTACAATTTTACCTCATTTCAAAATCAAAATATTTTTCTTCATGTAGACCAAAAGGCACGTATGAATAGTCAAAAAGAGAAAATTATTGATCACTTAAGACTCTACCACCCGTTCGGAAAGTCATTCCTGTGGAGAAGAAGGGTAAGAAACTCCACGGTTACTCTTTTTAAAAAAGGGTTTTACAATTCTTTCTGTATACATTGCATTCATGGGGTATGGGAGAACAATGCAGAACGAGCTAATTTCACATCATTGGACGGCTAGGTCTAGTGTTACGAGCTTCACCCGCTGAGCCCACTGGAGCTAGTAGTCGCGGGTTTGATTCCCGCAAGGGACAAATCTTTGGGACCCATAAATATTTGTTTTGGCATAGGTGTTTGTGGATATAAATTTCGTGTTTGTAAACGCACCCACGGCACAGGAATTGTTCCTAGTGTGGGACTACGTTTTAAAAAAACTCCACGTTTCAATGTCATTCATGACCCAAAAGATTCTTGTTGCATTATAAACTTGTCTTTACTTTCATTGCAATGTTGGGAAAAAAGGTATAAGTATCACCGTCTCGCCTATATTCCCCAAGCGGGGGTGGCAGAGGTGTACTGAGTACACCTACGTTTTGCCGACGATGTCAGGTCCCATGTAATAGGGGGCGAGCCTATTGCAGACCGGGTACAATTCCAGACTTGACTCGTACTGGGAACGTTTTCGTTAGAAAAACTACACTCGTCCGACCTAGGATTTGAACACAGGACCTCGTGATCACAAAGCGATGCGCTTTGCCACTAGACCAACGAGTCAGCCAGCAGCAGGTATAAGTGAAAATAAAAAATAACATTAAAACCAGTATATTTCATTGTGCTATACCATTACACTTATAAAATAGTTGTCATTATTGTCATTACATTTATGGCAGGATTGTTGTGGCAGCTTCCAGCCTGACGGGTGGTGTCTGGCGGGGCCTGCCACTCTCCCGCAAGAGTTGTTGTGTGTGTGTGTGTGTGAATGATGTACGCGCTGTTGGCCTCGAGGCCTCTACAGCTTCACCGGATTCTAAAGGCGAGCGTGCAACCACTACGCTCTAGTCAGCCAGAAGGGCAAGAGGCGACATACCGAGGGCGCCTCTTCGAGGCGCCCTCGGTTGGGACAGTCACTGTAGGGGGACGGGTGCACTACTAAGTGCACCGGTCAACCGCCGGCTATGGGAGGGGACTACTACGTCGTCGTCGTCGCCCGTATTCTGAGCGGAAAGAAGGGATGACAAAGCATCGGGGGGGTCGGTGAGAACATGTCGCGGCCGGCGGTGGCGGCAGGGGTCGGGGGGGAGATCGTAGTCGGCGGTGGCTACGATTAACGGATTTGCATGGTTAGATGCGTTCGCGAAGTGACGTGTTGACGCCTTTTTAATAAAGGCGCGAATAGGTTCGAGACCTAGATCGGAGTGGAGGCAAGAGTTGTTGTCGGGGGCTTGTATATATGTCACACGTCGTGCGCACTCTAATATCGCGTTCTAGACATGTATGGCGAATCGTCAGCACCATCTATTGGTAGGGAGTCGCAACTATGTAGCGATGTATAGGGGTCGCTGTCGCTACACGTTTACTCGTTAGGCTTACGTGCACAAACCGGATTGAGCGTTACCTATTAACTAATTAGAGGTTATAACGTTAAGTAAAAGGCAATTGATAATAGATTTTAGAACCATTAACCTGGTTCTTGCAAGTGGGCCTTATAATTTTAATTAACCTAAATTTGACCCGTCCCGGAATCGAACCTGTGACTTCCCGAATTGTTCCTAGTGTCGGACTATGTTTTAAAAAAAAACTCTACCTTTAAACATTCATGGGCTTAAAGATCCTTGTCGCATTATTATCTTGTCTTTACTTTCATTGCAATGTGGGGAAGAAGGGTTTAATCTATCTTTATCGTCACGCCAGCTCACTCGCGGGGTAGGCAGAGAGTGCAGAGTACCAACAGGTTCTCTCCTTACATACCTCTCTGGCTTCCCCCACTCTCATTGTTCGTCTCATACACACTCGCCGGTTACGGAGACTCTTGACTTGCCCTTCAGATAAGACACTGCCTATTTGGTCATGGTAAGATAGTCTAGGTCTTCCCCGGTACCTACATCCTTCCACTTTTGCATTGTATATCTGTTTTGTCATTCTTTCTATATGCCCGAACCAACGGAGCATGCCCTTTCTCATCTTTACACCCATACTATCCTTCATACCTACTCGCTTTCTTACTACGCTGTTGCGAATACGGTCGGTCAGCGTGACTCCGCACATCTTCCGCAGAGATCGCATTTCTACCGCATTTATCCTGCTTTCGTTCTCCTTCTTACATACCCAGCTCTCGCTGCATATAAC
This sequence comes from Phalera bucephala, assembly GCA_905147815.2. NCBI lineage: Eukaryota > Metazoa > Arthropoda > Insecta > Lepidoptera > Notodontidae > Phalera > Phalera bucephala. The sequence goes on along the minus strand of LR990637.1, from coordinate 9,289,992 downwards.
AGCGTTGGGACAAGCACTCCGTTATGTATAGCCAGCTGCGCCTTTTGGCTTAAGTGCCGGCTCCCAAGTAGCCTTCCCATCGCACCATTCACTCTTCTCTCTATATCAGCGGTGCATTTCCCATCCTTACTTTACTTAGAAGGGTTTAAGTGAAAATAAAAAATTAACAATCTTATTAAAACCAGTATATTTCATTGTGCTATACCATTACACTTATAAAATAGTTGTCATAATTGTCAATACAATTACTCGTTAGGCCTACTTGCATGAAAGGGTTACCTATTAACTAACTTGAGGTTATAACGTTAAGTAAAATGCAATTAAAAATAGATTTTAGGAGCATTAAACCTGGTTCTTGCAAGTGGGCCTTATAATTTTAATTAACCTAATTTAGTCGACTATCAACCGCAGTTTTATTCGCTATGACGAATTAAGCACAACACAGCGCGTTCCGTGTTTAATAGTCTCAATGTGTACTTACGCTAATGTTGTAAAAATGAGCGCTAAAGTCGAGCGTTTAGCGCCGAGTCGACGCTCGCGAGCGTTGAAACTCGTAGAAGACGCGAGCGTTTTTTACAACACTAACTCACGCTCACTTGCTCACGTGCCCGTGTTTGTGGTCACGAGCTCACGAGCTTATGCACACGTGCTCATGCTCACTCGTGACTAGGGAGCCAATTCTCGTATTAAGTGTTCAAAATGCAATCTCGATCTAATCTAAATGTCATAAATCTCACAAATGGTATTCTCGTAAAATATCAATATCGATTGAATCGATATCAGACCGATAGCTGAACAAAATGTAAACTTGAAATAAAACTATTTTACGGATTTTATCGCGGTTTATTTTTTATTTCACAGACTGCAGACTTCTTTGAGCGACGGAAGTCTGCAGTCTGTGAACATGTCCTTGACCGCACCCGCCATAACATCAGATTTAATAGACCACAAATCCTCGTGAAAGAACACCGATTCCTACCAAGGATAGTTCGCGAGGCTATTGAAATTAAAAAACATCCTAATTTCAATAGAGAAGATGGCTGGGTGCTTCCATCGTCTTGGGATCCAGTAATTAATATAATCAAATCCAAAACCAAGCATAACACTGCAAGACCTCAAGACACCGTGAGCTCATTCTGCGTAGATCGGACCAACAAAAATAATTAAGAAGTTTAAGGGGACCCCGGAACAACTATGCCTTTTGGACGTCTAACACCTCAGTCCCTCCCGTGACCATGGGTGCTGCAAAGCACTCGAAACGTCGGGAACTAAAAAAAATAAATTACCGCAATAAAATCCGTAAAATAGTTTTATTTCATGTGTAATATTCGCGTAAATCTAAGAACTCAATAAAATGTAAACTGTTTTCCGATAAAATTTTATACTGACATGAACAACAAATATACAAAACATCCGTCGAATTGAAGATTTCAGTTAGATGTTTTTTATTTAGACTATTGCAGCTACGATAAACGTGATCAACAGCTGATTACCAATATATTTTAAATTATACAACTTGACATTGGACTGAGATGATACTGAAACCGAAACGATACTTCAGTGGAGCAGAATACCAAATGTAAGTCAATTCGTAATTAAATCTCAATTCAGTCAAGGATCAGTCTGTGTCAATCAAATACGAGAATAGGCCTTCACGTGAGCGCGTGCCCACGCCATCAGTACCGCTAGCTCACAGGCTCAGTCTCATTCATGCACACGTCCTATATTTAAATTTTGTTATAAAAAAAAACGTAGCCCCCACACAAAGGAAAATATTCCTGCGTCGTGGGTGCGTTTTACAAATACACATATTTGTGAGTCACACAAAAATTTGTCCCGTACCGAAATCGAACCTGTGACTTCTTGATCTAGTAGACGGAACGACCACTGGACGACTCTTAACCACTGGAACGAGCCGTCAAGCAACTCTCATTTCACGTGCTCGTGCTGACGAGTTTATGATCAATAGAGCGAGCTCACTCTTGCTCATGTCCCATGTGCTTGCGCTATTTGCGTTCTTAAGCTTGCGCTTACGGGCTCGTGCTCACATGCTTGCGGTCACGTTTTCTCGCTCACGAGCTCAGACGTTCGTGTTCACATGAGTCTGTAAGAACTGATGGAACTCTGTACTCTCTGATATTCGGTACAAAAGGTGTATCGTAAGTAACGCAAGACCTCAGACACCCCGATTAGATAATTGCTTCACAAATTCCATACGAAAACTGCAAATTCCAAATTAAAATTTTTCAATCCCTTTTTTACGCATTTTTATATTATGTATGTGGGCGAATTGAGAAATACGTTTTAAAAATGCATTTGAAATCTCCGTATTGTTATGAATCGAGAATAAATTTGGTTTATTATAGCGCACTGAGGGAGTAACATTTTTTACGAAATTGAAGAAATGTAATTTACAGTATTAATGGTTGGAATCAATTCAGTTATCGATTCGGAAAAAACTACATTCAGGTCTTGCGTTCATTATGTTACACCTTGTATTATTGATGGTATAATAATAGACGGTATAGACAGAAATGTACATAGTTATGAAAGGAAACCACATTCTTCAATGGTGCTTCAATGTGTTTTACGACGAGCCCGTGCTCATGTTCTGTTCCTCACATGTCACATCATGCGAACGTGAACCCTTGCTCACGCATTCGTGCTCACGAGTGGGTAATCACTATCCCATGATCACGAGTGGGTAGTCACTCATGCTCACAAGCGAGTAAACACGCTCTCATGCTCACATGGGCACATGCTCAGTAACGTGAGCGCCGAGCCCACAGATGCCTTAACGCACAGCGAGCGACAGTTCCCTTAACGCTGGTTGCTGCTCATCCCCTTGAACTCGCCTCGACCGAACACTTCCGCCCATGCTCTTATACTCATTTGCACGGCCAACTATCACATTTACATGCTCGTGCCGATATCTTTATGAGCCGTAGCGCGAGCTCTTTCTCACTTGCATACTCTTATTGGACCGTGTTGTGTAGAAGTATCCAAACCACAAACTGGCCAAAATTAAGATATTGATGTTGAACTGTCGAAATAAGTTAAAGATTCATTTCATTCTGACAACTGGTAATATACGAATCATGGTGAAAGATACTGAGTTCTTAGATTAACGCGAATATTACACATGAAATAAAACTATTTTTTTTTTCGGATTTTATCGCGGTTTATTTTGATTTTTAAGTTCCCGACGATTCGTTAATAGAGAAGATGGCTGGGTGCTTCCATCGACTTGGGATCCAGAAATTAATATAATCATATCCAAAACCAAGCATAACACTGCAAGACCTCAAGACACCGTGAGCTCATTCTGCGTAGATCGGACCAACAAAAACAAAAATAATTAAGAAGTTTGAGGGTATCCCGGAACAACTATGCCTTTTGGACGTCTAACACCTCAGTCCCTCTCGTGAACATGGGTGGTGCAAAGCACTCGAAACGTCAGGAACTCAAAAATCAAAATAAACCGCGATAAAATCCGAAAAAAATAGTTTTATTTCATATGGTGAAAGATGGTTACCGTCACAAGAAAAATGCATTTATTTATCTTTAAAAACTCCTATAAATGTTTTTGTGATTTGAAACATTTCTGCACAACACGGTCCTATTTATTCTCAACAAGCGATTCGCCCCGGTGTTGCACGGGGGAATTATACACATATAACGTCCCCTAGAATCACCCCGTCTACTGGTAAATACAGTATGAAAATCCGTAGTATATATATATATATATATATATATATATATATATATATATATATATATATATATATATATATAGACAAACAGAAAGGCTCGGCGGGGGGATATCTTTTTCTAATATCTAGTGATTGCTCGCGCTCACAAGCTCGCGTGCTCGCGTACTCATGCTCACACGCTCGTGCTCACGAGTGGGCGTTCACGCAGTCATGCTCACGAGTGGGTAGCCACACTCATGCTCACAAACGAGTTAACGCGCTCTCGTGCTCACATGAGCGCCCGCTCAGTGAGTTATGGTCAGTATCGCGAGCGCCGAGCCCGCAGATGCCTCAGGGCACAGCGAGCGGCAGTTCCCTTAGCGATGCGGTAGTTCCTGCCCACGCCCTTGAATGCGCCGCGACCGAACACTTCCACGCACACGCGGACGCGACGGCCGTCGGCCAGACGTTCCGGCTTGCTGTGGCACACAAAAATACACATAAATAATAAAATAATCATGTCAAATGTTACTTTTGGAATCTTTCCAACAAGGATCTTTCGAAACATCACTATGAGGCGGAGAGGACGCGGGACGGGGACGGTTTGGAGCGATGACAGCCGCGGCAAAGCGGCATTGTCCGCCGTTCGAATCACACGGTGTACTTAATTCGGATAACTTCAAGTTGGAACATTCCCTTGTTACGCGTATCTAGATTATACAGTCCATCGTTCAGTTTCCGTTTGTTTCCTACATGACAATTCGCTGAAGTCGCTGCAATAAAATTTACCCTAAGTTTTTAATTAGTAGTTATACGGACATGGATTGGATATGAAGGCGCTCGTAGCGCTGTGCGACCGCGGTGTTCTTACCGATCACCAAGGTTAAGCAGCGTTCGACTCGGTCGGCCTGAGATGGGTGACCGTTTGTGGCATTTTCATATTCGAGCGTCTCCGTGCTTTGGAAGGCATGTTAAGCTGTTGGTCCCGGCTTCCACTTAATGTGGTAGTCGTTAAGCGGAGTTGGAAGCCTTAAAGGCGGCTTGATAAGTTCCAACAGCAGGTGGCCACAAACCTGCCTCCATCAATCCACACTGGGTCCGCGTGGTGGAGTATGACCTAATCTCTCTCACCTCGATTTGTGAGAGAAGGCCTTTGCCCAGCAGTGGGCAGTATAGGCCAATATTATTATACGGACATAGTTCTGATCCCCTCATTTGAGGGAAACTTGCAGATGCTTCTAAACAGAGTTCATGAGAGTAGCGAAAAATCTGGCCCGTCTGTCTGGCATAATAATAATAATAATATTTATTTATTTCGGATTCAATCCATAGTGTGTTAGTAACAATTTCCTTAAAATCTATGTTAGTAACACTATTTGGCACTCGACCAGCATTAACCCTGCATACTGATCCAAAGCCTCATAATAACGCCGTCAAACGGAATAAGGTGGTATATCTTGCAATCCCGCATTACAACCAAAGATATCGATGGTAACTAAAGATCTTGAGCGAGACCGGCAGTACAAATGTCTCGGTGCTTGGATGAATGAAGTATGAGACTCTGATCAAGAGATACAGACTTGGATAAAAATTGAAGAGCGTGTATGAGACGAACTATGAGAGTGGAGCAAGCCAGAGAGGTATGGAAGGAGAGAACCTGTATATACAAGGTGTAACATAATAAACGCAAGACCTCAGACACCCCAATTAGAGAATCGCTTCATAAATTCAAAACGAAAACCAAATTTCCTAATTTAAAGGTTTTTACCCCTTTTTTAAGCACTTTTATACCCCAATTAACAATGAAACTTGTACGTGTGCGTTTTGAGAAATATATTTTAGGAATGCATTTGAAATCTCCTTATTGTTATGAATCAAGAATAAATTAATTTTTTATAGCGCACTGAACTTGCAAAAGAACTTTTTGCAAATTTAAAAAAAAAAAGGAAGATACATTAAAAATAGATGCAATGAATTCAGTTACCGATTTAGAACAAACTACTTTCAGGTCTTGCGTTTATTATGTTACAGCTTGTATAGATAGAAATTGTTCGAGCATCCTTCAATAAAATAAGGAAAGTTCTGTGTTCTCGGCAAATTAACCTTAAGCTCAGAAGTCGCATTCTCTTATGCTATAATTGGCGTATAATCATGTGCGGCTGTGCAGCCTGGGCTCTATAAGGAAGATACTTGTACACGCGACTGGGGACATCGATTACGACGTCAAGGCTCGCATCGCAGCAGCTTGGGCAAAGTGGCGTGAGGCGGCTGGTGTTATTTGTGACCCTAAAATGCCGGTTAAGCTAAAAGGACAGGTCTATAAACCCATCATTAGGCCTGTCCTTCTATATGGCAGCGAAATGTAGCCAGTGCTTGAACGGCACAAGCAAGAGCTGCGTGTCACGGAAATGAAGATGCTGCGCTGGATGTGTGGAGTGTCGAGGAAAGACCGCATCAGGAACTCCCGCATCCGCGGCAGCCTTCATGTCCGTGATATAGCAGATAAAATGCAGGAGACCCGCCTTCGATGGTACGGCCACGTCTTAAGGAAACCGGCAAATTACGTGGGCAATAAGTGCCTGACCATGCCGCCTCCGCCGGGACCCGGAAGAAGAGGTAGACCCAAGAAATGCTGGCTTGATGTCGTCAGGATGTCATCCCTGCGTGCCAATGGCCTCGCCACAAAGGATGCCGAAGACCGCGCGAAGTGGAAAAGGAGAAGCAAGCGGACCCCGGGCTCCGAAACAGCAACTGAAGATAATACCGGGAACACGCTCAGACGAAGAAGAAGACCAAGAAGCGCCTCGAAGCATTTGAAATGTGGTGCTACCGACATATTCTCCGTATAAGCTGGACACAGAAGGTCAGCAATGATAGAGTTCTCCAGCGTATTGGTTGACCCGAATAATATGCAAATCATCAAAAAACGAAAACTCGGATATCTGAGAGACTTGCTGCGCCACATAAATATTACCTGCTTTTATTGTTTATAATGGGCAAAATCGAGGGCAAAACGCGCGTTGGACGGCGGAAGAAATCATGACTGCAGAGCATTAGGGAGTGCACCGGAATTGCCAGCGTCGAGCTGTTATTCCGTATGGCTCAGAGAAGATGCACATTGGCAAAGCTGACGGGCAACGTCCAATAATGGAGAGGCAGAGTCCATCAATTTCAGTTCCAATAAGATATTTCCTTAAATAACTCTATGGCTTCCTCCACTCTCATAGTTATGAATATTGTTTGTTCAAACTTGACGGACGATTAAGCGCAGTGATTAAGAGCTGAAGCCGCTTCGCCCACTGTGTCTAATAGTCGCGGGTACGATTCCCGCACGGGACAAATCTTTGTGTGACGCACAATTATTTGTTCCGGTCTGGGTATTTGTGTATGTGAATTTTCATGTTTGTAAACGCACCCACGACACAGGACTAAATCCAAGAGTGGGGCTTCGTTTATAAAAAAAATCTATAAAAACTCACCCAAACTTGGCGGTATCAGGTTCAGCTTCAAGCAGTTCTCTGACAGGTGACTTCGGCGCGGCCGCACTGAAGGCTTCCAATTCTGCGCCCATCAGGTTCACGTACGACTTCCATACAGCGTCCAGGGACATACCTGTTTATATATAAACACGAATGTTAATAATTTATCACTACATATAATAAAACGAATTCCCCCGCCGCGTCTGTCAGTCTGAACGCGATATACTCAGTAACCAACGAACGGATTTTCATACGGTTTTTACCAAGAGACAGAGTGATTCAAGAGGAAGGTTCGTGTGTATAATTCACGCGGACGAAGCCATGGTCTATGTATATCCTCTCGCCAGATCCCTTGCGGGGTAGGCAGAGAGAACAGAGTTCCAACAGGTTCTTTCCTTACAGACCTCTCTGGCTTCCTCCACTCTCATAGTTCGTCTCATACACGCTCGCCGGTTACGGAGACTCTTGACTTGCTCTTTAGATAAGACTCAGTCTATTTGGTCGTAGTAGGATAGTCTAAGTCTTCCCCGGCACCTACATCCTTCCGTTTTCGCATTGTATATCTGTTTTCTCAATCTTTTTTCTGGCATTCTTTCTATACAAGGTGTAACATAATAAACGCAAGACCTCAAGACACCCCGATTAGAGAATTGCTTCTTAAATTCAAAACGAAAACCAAATTTCCATATTTAAACCTTTTTATCCTTCTTAAAAGCACATTTATATCACAATTAACAATGAAACTTGTACGTGTATGTGTAAGTTTTGAGAAATAAGTTTTAGGAATGCGTTTGAAATCTCCTTATTACTATGAATCAAGAATAAATTTAGTTTTTTATAGCGCATTGAAGGAGGCAAAGCATTTTTAGCAAATTTAAAAAAAAAATTTAACATTCATTAAAAATAGTTCGAATCAATTCAGTTACCGATTAAGAACAGACTACTTTCAGGTCTTGCGTTTATTATGTTACACCTGGTATACTGAGTTCTTAGATTTACGCGAATATTACACATGAAATAAAACTATGAGAGTCGAGGAAGCCAGAGAGGTATGTAAGGAAAGAACCTGTTGGAACTCTGTACTCTCTGCCTACCCCGCAAGGGATCTGGCGTGAGGTTATAGATAGATAGAAATAAAACTATTTTTTTTTCGGATTTTATCGCGGTTTATTTTATTTTTTAAGTTTCCGACGTTTCGAGTGTTGTTCAGCACCCATGTTCACGAGAGGGACTGAGGTGTTAGACGTCCAAAAGGCATAGTTGTTCCGAGGTACCGTCAAACTTCTTAATTATTTATGTTGGTCCGATCTACGCAGAATGAGCTCGCGGTGTCTTTAGCCTTGCAGTATTATGCTTGGTTTTGAATTTGATTATATTATTTAACCGGACCCCAAGCCGATGGAAGCACCCAGCCATCTTCTCTATTGAAATTAGAATGTTTTTTAATTTCTCGGTGTTCTTTCACGAGGGTTTGAGGTCTATCAAATGTGATGTCATGGCGGGTGCGATCGAGGATAGGTTCACAGACTGCAGACTTCTTTAAGCGACGGTGTTTCAAGTCAGCTATGTGTTCTTTAACCCGAGTTTTTACCGGTCTTTTTGTTTGTCTCCCTGCTGTACTACCTTACATGAGAGGAGTCACGGACAAGATTGGCTACATCTTAAAGCATGCTCCAATTAAAACATTTTATAACACTGAGCTCGATCTTCAGCTCTCCTCCTCCAATCCCTGCCCGCTGCCTTACGAATGTCGTCGCCCCACCTAGCTACAGGTGTCCTACACTACGTTTGCCGACACGCGGTCTCCACTCAAGAACCAGTCTGCCCCATCGGCCGTCGGTTCTGCGGCATATGTGACCTGCCCACTGCCACTTCAGCTTGCTAATTCGCTGAGCTATGTCGGTAACCTTGGTTCTCTGACGAATAACCTAATTCCTTATTCAATCCCTAAGAGAAACTCCGAGCATAGCTCTTTCCATAGCTCGCTGAGCGACCTTCAACTGGTAGACAAGCCGCACGGTGAATGGCCACGTTTCGGCTCCGTATGTCATTACAGGAAAAACGCACTGATTAAAATACAGGTAGGACGCACTGATTAAAACGCATTTTCGATATAACCTGCACCGGAAATTAAAAACACACGAGGACCAGTTTAAACATTTTCACGCCCTCTCGTTAGAATCCAGGCGGATCCTGAGTGACTTCGTACATCTTTATAAAATTATACATTCTTTAATAGACTCCCCTACATCGTTATTATTAATACCAACTACAGATTCCGCAAACCAACCGTTTTTACCCTTAACGTACTTCGAAATAACATATCTTATTTAAACCCCATTGTTCGATGTGTCAATACAATGTATTTAAAACTGATAATCTTGCCGTTGCTTTAGATTTATTTGGAACTAATAATTTTTATACTTACAAGAGACACAAAAATCTCAAAGATGCGTAAATTGCATCAGATTCGTTTCTCTCGCCCAGTATTTAAACTGAGGTAATTTGGTAACTCCTTACTTTAGATGATAGTTTTAACAACAATATTTTTGGCATGTAACTTTTCTCGTGCATATTCATAACGCTTTCCGTAACACGAGTTTATATTCAACACCAATAATCATAAGTTCTATCAAGTCATTACTGTTACCTGTTTTGTGTTTAAATAATAATATTAGCCCGCCCTGTTAAGAAACTGTCCCACTGTTGGGCACGGGCCTCCTCTCAAACGGAGAGGGTTTAGGCCATAGTCCACCACGCTGGCCCAGTGCGGGTTGGCGAACTTCACACACCTTCGAGAAACTCTCAGGCACGCAGGTTTCCTCACGATGTTTTCCTTCACCGTTAAAGCAAGTGATAATTCATTTTTAATACGCACATGCTTTCGAAAAGACAGAGGTGCGTGCCTGGGTTTGAGCCCGAGACCTCTGACTTTGCAGTCCAACGGTCTAACCTAGTGGTTTTCTTATTTAAAAAGCAGTGATAGCCTAGTTGCCATCACTGCTTTTTAAATAAATAAATAAAAATTTTCGTTTTTAGGCATTGGGGTATGGGCGATGAGAAGACTCGGCGAAGTTTTCCAATCGTAACCGCGTGACTTAGCACTATACTAACCTGAGTCTAGGAAAATAGCTCCAGCCACAGACTCGAAAAGGTCACCCAGCGCTTTCGGCACCTCGACGTCTTCCGCTTGCTCCATCTCGTCCTCTTGTATCAAGTAATGCTGTTGGCAACGACATAATTTTTTTATCCTACTAATAATGTTATAAATATGTTTGTGTGTTTGGATATTTACATGTCTGGATGTTTGTTACACAATCACGCATAAAGCGCTGAAGGGATTTGGATGAAATTTGGCACACAGATAGTTTGTTAACAGGATCTTTTTTTAAACGTATCCCCACACTAGGATTTATACCTGTCGTGGGTGCGTTTACAAACATGAAAATTCACATACACAAATACCCAGACCGAAACAAATAATTGTGGATCACACAAAAATTTGTCGTGTGCGGGAATCGAACCTGCGACTATTAGACACAGTGGGCGGAGCGGCTTAAGCTTAACCACTGCGCTAAATCGTCCGTCGATAGTTAACTAATCGTTACGTTTATCACGGAAAAATGTTATGAGTCCTGAGTACAGTGAACGCGGGCAAAAACTAGTTAATAATATTTTTACAACACTGGCAACATTGCCACTGATTTGTCTCTGCCCTCTCTTCGGCTGTTCGTCAGTGCACGGTGAAAACATACTTTGAAAATACAATTAACGTAGTGTGAGCACATAAGGCAATGAAGAGATTCGTAGAAGAACCAAGGTCACCGACATAGCCGTTAAGATTAGCAAGCTGAAGTGGCAATGGGCGGGCCACATAGCGCGAAGATCGGACGGGCGTTGGGGCAGAAAGATTCTAGAGTGGAGACCACGTATTGGCAAGCGTAGCGTGGGACGACCGCCTGCCAGATGGACCGACGATCTTGTGAAAATCGCAGGAAGTCGTTGGATGCAGGTGGCATCGGACCGGTTACGCAGGAAAGCGATTGGGGAGGCCTATGTTCAGCAGTGGACAAGTATAGGCTGAGATGATGATGATGAGCACATAAGGCAAGTTATACAGGAAGCAACGACGACTTTTATTCATATTAACTAATTATAATAATAATATTAGCCCTGTTAAGAAGCTGCCCCACCGTTGGGCATAGTCCACCACGCCGGCCCAGTGCGGGTTGGCGAACTCCACACACCTTCGAGAAACTCTCAGGCATGCAGGTTTTCTCACGATGTTTTCCTTCACCGTTAAAGCAAGTGATAGTTAATTTATAATACGCACATGCTTTCGAAAAGACAGAAGTGCCTGGGTTTGAACCAGAGATCTCTGACAACAGTCTCACCACTAGGTTATCACTGCCTATATATCTATAACTATCTATAAGCTATAGGTCCCATGTATTAGAGGAAGATTCTATTGCCAATTTACCGGATCCAAATTCAGACTCCGGACTGACAATGGGAGTTTTTTGATAGAAAAACTAAATTTTCTGCAAACTAGGACTCGAACCCAGGACCTCGTGATCTCTACGCGCATTATACATCATAAGCCTTGGGCTTGGAGTGTCTTAATATTAGGTCGATATAGTAGCAAAAAATTGATACTCCAGTGTAAACTCTTATAACCTCTTTACCTTACCTTACCTTATAACCTCTAAATATATGGCAATAGGCTCGCCCCTTGTAACATGGGACCTAACATCGTCGGCGAAACGTGGGTGTACTCAGTACACCTCTGCCACCCCCGCTGGGGAATATAGGCGTGACGGTGTGTTTAAAATAGACAAAAACTTTTTTTAGTATTTTTCGCATCGACAATTATAATAATTTATGATAAAGTTTTAAAATACTTAAAAATTGATTTTTTTTTCAATAATCCTATGGTTGAACCTTGGGTACTTTTCCTTCTTCCTTCCATATAACAAAAACTATTTGGAACGAAAAAATTTTGTCGGTCCCTTAAGATTCGCCAAAAAGAGTCTACTCTGTATTTTGAAACTGTATCTGCTAAAATTGTCAAGGGTTAAAACTAATATATAATAATTACCTCTTCGCTAATAGAGTGACCATTCTCCTCCTGTATCTTCACATACTTCGTGAGGACCTCATTAAGACCTGGAGACATATGCCTGAAGTACCTGAAACAATTATTTTAATTGAAAATTGTTTCAGAAACTGTTGGAGCTCTGTACTCTCTGCGTACCCCGAACGGGATCTGGCGTGATAATATAGATAGATCCCTTGCGGGGTAGGCAGAGAGTACAGAGTTCCAACAGGTTCTTTCCTTACATACCTCTCTGGCTTCCTCCACTTTCATAGTTCGTCTCATACACGCTCGCCGGTTACGGAGACTCTTGACTTGTCCTTCAGATAAGACTCGATCTATTTGGTCATGGTAAGATAGTCTAGGTCTTCCCCAGTACCTACATCCTTCAACTTTGTTTTGTCCTCTTTTTTGAGAAACATTTCCGACCACTCACTTTTAGATATCCATCCAAAAATTACGTCACACGTTAAGGGGTTGGGAGGGTCACAAATGTGATCACCTGTGGCAAGGACGGGGGAGGGCTCCGAAAACTACGAAATTCGTGTGAGGTTTATTAAATGAGGCGCTCGTAGCGCTGTGCGACCGCGGTGTTCTTACCGATTACCAAGGTTAAGCAGCATTCGACTCGGTCGGCCGGAGATGGGTGACCGTTTGTGGCATTTTCATATTCGAGCGTCTCCGTGCTTCGGAAGGCACGATAAGCCGTTGGTCCCGGCTACCACTTAATGTGGTAGTCGTTAAGCCGAGTTGGAAGCCTTAAAGGCGGCTTGATAAGTTCCAACAGCAGGTGGCCACAAACCTGCCTCCGCCAATCCGCGTGGTGGAGTATGACCTAATCGCTCTCACCTCCATTTGTGAGAGAAGGCCTTTGTCCAGCAGTGGGCAGTATAGGCTGATATTATTATTATTATTATATTATAGGATAGCCCATTAATAGTGCTATATTTTTTTAATAAAAACTTAGCCCTACTCTAGGATTGATTCCTGTGTCGTGGGTGCGTTTACAAACATGAAAATTCACATACACAAATACCCAGACCGAAGCAAATAATTGTGGGTCAGACAAAGAATTGTCGCATGCGAGACTCGAACCCGCGACTATGCGGCACAGTGGGCGAAGCGGCTTAAGCTCTTAACCACTGTGCCTAATCGTAATATTATCATACTTACTTGTGGAAACCGTGACGAGCTGCCAGCGTAGCGAAAATGGTGTTATTGACCAGCGCCGAACGAAGGTCGGTGAGGGCTCCGGGCGAGTGGCGCCGCGGGTCCTCGTACAGGTGCCGGGTTATAAGGTAATCTGGAACAACACAGATACTATGCCTCGTCGGTACTTCTAAGACTCGTGTTATTTATCTTCAACAATCATATCGTGATAAAAAAAAAGCAAAGGTCTCTGGTTCAAACCCAGGCACACACCTCTGGCTTTCAGAAAGCATGTACGTATTATAGATTAACTATCACTTGCTTTAACGGTGAAGGAAAACATCATGAGGCAATCTGCATGCCTGAGTTTCTCGAAGGTGTGTGAAGTTCGCCAACCCGCACTGGGCCAGCGTGGTGGACTATGGCCTAAACCCTCTCAGTTGGAGAGGAGGCCCGTGCCCAACGGTGGGACAGTCTCTTAACAGGGCTAATATTATACGCATTTATTTACACAGTATTTCTTTTACTGTAGTACAGTACTTCAGTTTTTTCTTCTGCAAAAGATGTGCGGAGTGAAGCTGACCGACCGCATTAGCAACAGCATAGTAAGACAGCGAGTAGGTATGAAAGATAGTATCGGTGTAAAGATGAGAAAGGGCATGCTCCGTTGGTTCGGGCATATAGAAAGAATGCCAGAGGAAAGAATGACAAACAGATATACAATGTGAAAGTGGAAGGATGCAGGTACCGGGGAAGACCTAGACTATCTTACCACGACCAAATAAACCGAGTCTTATCTGATGGAAAAGTCAAGAGTCTCTGTAACCGGCGAGCGTGTATGAGACGAACTATGAGAGTCGAGGAAGCCAGAGAGGTATGTAAGGAAATAACCTGTTGGAACTCTGTACTCTCTGCCTACCCCGCGAGGGAGCTGGCGTGACGATATATAGATAGAATTGCCTAACTTAAGTGGCGGTCCTCAATTTGCAAGGCCTGTGTAAACCAGAAATTTGTAAGCGAACATACCTAGTATTATGTACAACTCTCCCAATATAGCGTCGCCTAAGAACTCGAGCCACTGGTAGCAGTTAGTGGGTTTTATTCTCTGATGAGATTCTTCCGTCAGCACTTCGAAAAGTGAGCGGTCCTTAAACCTCTCTGTAAGGAGTCTTAAGCACAACTCACCCAGTATAGCGTTGCTAAAAAAACTCGGGCCACTGGTAGAAGTCAGACTGTTTTTTTCTGATTCAATTCTTGTGTCTGCACTTCGAAAAGCGAGCGGTCGTCATACCTGTATGTAAGTAGTCTTAAGCACAACTCATCCAATATAGCGTCGCTATAAAAGTCGTGCCACTGGTAGCAGTCAGAGCTTTTTTTCTTATTTAATACGTGCGTCAGCACTTCGAAAAGCGAGCGGTCCTCAAACCTGTCTGTAAGTAGTCTTAAGCACAACTCACCCAGTATAGCGTCGCCTAGGAACTCCAATCGCTGGTAACAATCAGTGAGTCTGTTGCTTTGGTGAGATGCGTGTGTTAGTGCTTGCAGAAGAAGCGAGCGATCTTTAAACCTGTACTGTAGAGTCTTCTCTAGTTCATCATACCCTGAAAAGAATACCATTGTTTAAAAATATAAAAAGAAAAATAGTTTATTTTGTGCTTAAAAACAGCAGTGATAGCCACTAAGCTATCACTGCTGTATCAAGTTACGATCACTTGCTTTAACGGTGAAGGAAAACATCGTGAGGAAACCTGCATGCCTAAGAGTTTCTCGAAGGTGTGTGACGTTCGCCAACCCGCACTGGGCCAGCGTGGTGGACTATGGCTTAAACCCTCTCGGTTTGAGAGGAGGCCCGTGCCCAACGGTTGGATAGTTTCTTAACAGGACTAATATTATTATATTTTGTGCTTAAACAACTTAATTACATACGTCATTGATATGTGCAGTGTGGCCGGTTGACAAAAATCTTTGAATTCTATCTATCTATATCATCACGCCAGATCCCTTGCGGGGTAGGCAGAGAGTACAGAGCTCCAACAGGTTCTTTCCATACAGGCCTCTCTGGCTTCCTCCACTCTCATTCGTCTTATACACGCTCGCCGGTTACAGAGACTCTTGACTTTTCAGACAGGACTCGGTCTATTTGGTAATGGTAAGATAGTCTAGGTCCGGTCCCTACATCCTTCCACTTTCGCATTGTATATCTGTTTTGTCATTCATTCTTCTGACATTCTCTTTATATGCCCGAACCAATGGAGTAAACCCTTTCTCATCTTTACACCGATACTATCTTTCATACCTGCTCGCTTTCTTACTATGCTGTTGCGAATACGGTCGGTCAGCTTCACTCCGCACATCTTCCGCAGAGCTCGCATTTTCACCGCATTTATCCTACTTTCATTCTCCTTCTTACATACCCAGCTCTCGCTACCATATAACAGCGTTGGGACAAGCACTCCGTTATGTATGGCCAGCTGCGCCTTTTGGCTTAAGTGCCGGCTCCCAAGTAGCTTTCCCATCGCACCATTCACTCTGTTCCCTGCACTCACTCTTCTCTCTATGTCAGCGGTGTATTTCCCATCCTTACTGAAGGTGAATTCAAGATATACAAACTCATTCACTTGCTCCAGCACATCGTTCAGGTCATTCAGCACATCGTCTAGCAGTGTAATGTTAATAAACTCGCCCCCTATAACATGGGGTAAGGTTTACCATCGTCGACGAACAGTGAATGTACACTCCTACCCCCATTTGGGGAATATAAGCATGACTAGTGTTGAAAAAACACTCGAGTCAGCGCGTTAAACGCGCGTTGAAAATTAGAGTTTTCAACGCGCTCCAACGCTCGTAAGCGTCGACTCGGCGATAAAAGTTCAGTGTTAGTGTTCTAAAATGAGCGCTGAAGTCGAGCGTTTAGGGCTGAGTCGGCGCTCACGAGCGTTGAAACTCATAGAACACGCGAGCGTTTTAAGCGCTGACTCGAGCGTTTTACAACATTATTCAGCGCTCATTTTTACAACACTAGGCATGACGGAATTTTTTTTTAAGTTTCCAATATCAGGCCAGTAATTTTTAAGTTCTCAACGTAGTTTTTCTATCCATAAAAGTTCCTGTTTCATTACGGAGTCTGGAATTGTAGCTTGTATGGCACGTAACATCGTCGGCGAAAAGTGGGGGTACACAGTACACATCTGCCACCCCCGCCTGGGGAATATAGGCGTGACGGTGTCTATTTTTTTTATTTTTGTTACCTGAAAGCATTTGCTCCAATTCCCCCTCGGGATCTTCGATGTACCGAAGCAGAGGGGAGGGAGGCGCCTTCAACTCTCCAAACACAGGCTGAAACAAACAGACGACAAAAATTGTCAAACTTAGAATAGTGACATCTAGCGGCACTTGTATGGAACCCTCAGAGATTTCCTTTTTAATGGCCAAAATGTACCATGCTTGGCAAAGATATCTGATTTAACCAAGTATTTCTGACCTAACCAAGTATCTCTTATGACAACATCGAATTGCAAAAGACAGCCAGAGTGACGTTGCTGTCATTTTGATTGTCATCAAACTGAACTTCACAAAACCTGAAGGTAGTTAGCACAGAGTACATAAAGGATGGGAACGATGAATACACTGGGAATTGCCTTCGTGTCAGCAGCTACCGCCGTCCGCGGCATGTTCTCACTGACCCTCCCGATGCCCTTACATCCCTTCTTTCGGATACAGATACCGCACACAGGATCAGACACCGACCTCGCGAGCTCGAAGAATCCCTTGCCCGCCGGCCGGTGCAGAGCACCACGGCGAGACACCTAGTATACGCCCTCTCCCATAGCGACTGCCCAAGCCGAGGCCGTTCCTCCTTGAGGCGCCCGCCAGCTAGTTGCCCCTTGCCCTTCTGGCTCGAGCGTAGTGGTTGCACGCTCGCCTTCCTGTCTGGTGAAGCTGTAAAGGCCCCGCGGCCAACACACGCGCTTGCAGTTGGCAACGAAGTCACGATGATGCCGAGGATGTACTCTCCACTCACCAGTATCCAGCGGCCGGCGCCGTCTGTGCACGGCGGCAGGCAGCCCGCGGGGCGGGCGGACCACGAGCCCTCGCGCTGTGGCTCCCGCTGCTGCTGCGGCTGACACTCCTCGTCGGAAGACGAGCAGGATGATGAGGTGGAACTGCTCCGTTGGCGTTTGGGACACGGCGTCGGTGGAGGTTTCTGGGGATAGGTGGTGACGGATTAGTTTGTGGTGTATTTGAAACTTGTGAGATAGCTCGGGAACTTAAAAATCAAATGATAAAACAGTTAAGTTAAATAAGTTTTAATTCAATTTGTGTGAAGTTTCATAATCATATCACTGAATTTATTTATTTGTTTTAAAAGTTAAAAGCGTCGCATGGACACCACAAATGTCGCTAAAATTACACTAGTACGAACACGGAAACCAGCAATAAGTCAGCAAAGTAGTGAAAGTGACAAAATAGTCGCTCATGACTACCAAAGTCGAAACACACATATTTCCGTCGCTTTTCCAAAATCACTCCCACACAAAAATTTCAGCAACCGAGAGGAAAGATGTTACACATCAAAAATATCCAGCAACCGAGAGGAAAGATGTTACACATCCAAAGTATCCAGCAACCGAGAGGAAAGATGTTACACATCAAAAATATTCAGCAACCGAGAGGAAAGATGTTACACATCCAAAGTATCCAGCAACCGAGAGGAAACATGTTACACATCCAAAGTATCCAGCAACCGAGAGGAAAGATGTTACACATCCAAAGTATCCAGCAACCAAGAGGAAAGATGTTACACATCCAAAGTATCCAGCAACCGAGAGGAAAGATGTTACACATCCAAAGTATCCAGCAACCGAGAGGAAAGATGTTACACATCCAAAGTATCCAGCAACCGAGAGGAAAGATGTTACACATCCAAAGTATCCAGCAACCGAGAGGAAAGATGTTACACATCCAAAGTATCCAGCAACCGAGAGGAAAGATGTTACACATCCAAAGTATCCAGCAACCGAGAGAAAAGATGTTACACATCAAAAGTATCCAGCAACCGAGAGGAAAGATGTTACACATCAATTAATATTGTCACTCGCAGAAATGCGATAATAGGTCACAAACGTCACACAAAGGTCCAAAACTTACCTGTACAGTAGGCAAGTTCCTGACGGCTGGGTGGTCATCTGGCAAAGGTATTCGATGTGACGGCAACACCCGTATACCAAGCCAGGCCATGAACAGCAGCGCCCCGCGTGGTCCACATTCCAGGAGATACGCCCCGATCAGAGCTTCCACGCAGTCAGCTATAGACTTATCTAGAACAATAACGATGGCTTATAACAATCTGTCTAACATCACGCCAGGTCCGGCACAGCCCGTGGTCACTCTAAGGGCCTAACCAGAATACCAGCGCTGGTTGCTTCAACCAGCATAATGCTGAGGCCGTATGTGCTACCCTAACCTAAATATACGTGCTTGATGGCAGTACGATTTATATATAATTATGTAACACATTAATAAGACCGAAGAGTACAATCAGCCGCTGTGTATGGATTTCGTGGACTACGAGAAAGCCTTCGACTCCATCGAAACCTGGGCGGTTTTGGATGCTCTGCAGCGATGTGGCATCGATTGGCGCTATATCGAGGTGTTGAGATGTCTGTATGATACCGCCACAATGACCGTCCAGCTCCAGGACCAAAAGACCAACCCGATCGAGCTGCGTCGAGAGGTAAGACAGGGGGATGTAATATCCCCCAAGCTCTTCACCAATGCACTCGAAGACGTCTTCAAGACGCTGGACTGGACTGGGCGGGGCATTAACATCAACGGCGAATACATCTCACACCTTCGGTTTGCCGATGATATCGTCATCGTGGCGATCGAGTCACTAGAATAGTTAAGCGAAATGCTGCATAGCCTAAATGGAGCCTCTCGAGGTGTCGGTCTCGGCATGAACTAGGATAAAACCAAGATCATGTTTAATGAACATGTCACGCCGGGACCGATCTACGTCGATGGTTCGATGCTCGAAGTTGTTCGGGAATATGCCTACCTTGGACAAGTTGTCCAATTTGGCAGAAACATCTTCGAGAAAGAAATCAACCGCAGGATCCAATTGGGTTGGGCAGCATTTGGCAAACTACGTCACGTTTTCTCTTCGCCTATACCGCAATGCCTGAAGACTAAAGTCTATAACCAATGCGTCCTACCTGTTATGACTTACGGGGCTGAGACGTGGCCACTCACAGTGGGACTGGTCCACAAATTCAAAGTCGCACAGCGGGCTATAGAGCGAGCTATGCTCGGCGTCTCTTTGAAGGATAAAATTCGTAACGAGGTAATCCGACAAAGAACCAAAGTTACCGACATAGCTCGCAGACTCAGTAAGCTAAAGTGGCAATGGGCTGGTCACATCTGCAGAAGGTCCGACGACCGATGGAGCAAACGTGTCCTAGAGTGGAGACCGCGACTTGGTAAGCGTAGGGTAGGACGGCCCCCAGCTAGATGGACCGACGACCTCAAAAAGGTCGCTGGGACAGACTGGGTGCGGAAGGCGGAGGACCGTGTGCAATGGCGCGTGTTAGGAGAGGCTTATGTCCAGCATTGGACTGCGATAGGCTGATTGATTGATTGATTGATTATATTAATTGCCATTGACACTTTTTGTTTTGTGTGTTATGTACCACTTTAAACGTTTTTCTTTCTTTCTTACAGGGTAGGCGGCGGAAATTATGAGAAGAGAAACGAAACTATTATTATATACAACATGTAACATATTTAACGCAAGACCTGAATGTAGTTAGTTCTAAATCGGCAACTGAATTGATTCCAACTATATTTAAAGTATGTATATTTTTTCTTTCAAATTATGAAAAGGTCTTTGTCGAAAATTGCCCCAGAAACAACAAAAATTTGACCCCAAGCCATCATTATTTATCGACTTCATTAAAATAATTGCAAATATCCGTATCTAACGGACAATTTGCAATCAAAAACGAATATTTTAAAGTATTGTACACACACCGTCACGCCTATATTCCCAAGAGGGGGCGGCAGAGGAGTACACCCACGTTTCGCCGACGATGTTAGGCCCCATGTAATAGGGGGCGAGCCTATTGCCATATGCCGGGCACATTTCCAGACTCCGGACTCATACTGGGAAGTTTTCGTTAGAAAAACTACACTTGTCCGACCTAGGTTTGAACCCAGGACCTCGTGATCACAAAGCGATGCGCTTTGCCACTAGACCAACGAGGGAGGCAGTCAGTTAAAGTATTGTAAGTACTTATATAGAAGTCGCCGACATCTTTACTGAATGTCAACACACAATATAACCTCATACGTATTAATGGCTACTGAATTATAACCTCAAAATCTAATACTTTTTGTGCAATATTGCGATTCCCTCGCTTGTCCGTTTAATAATAAATGCCTTAGGTGAATTTATGGGTGATATGAAATCATACAAGTATTTTTAATTGCTGTTGGTTCTGGAGCAAATTATGTATGTGCGCAGAACAATATCCTTTGCTGTTACTCTTTCAGTCAGAGGGGTAGAGGAAGAGAGGAAGAGGGGGAGAGGGGGAGAGGGGGGAGAGGAAGATAGAGAGAGAGGAAGAGAGAGAGAGAGAGATTTTAATAAAAATCTATCTATCTATCTATCTATAACCTCACGCCAGATCCCTTGCGGGGTAGGCAGAGAGTACAGAGTTCTAACAGGTTCTTTCCTTACATACCTCTCTGGCTTCCTCGACTCTCATAGTTCGTCTCATACACGCTCGCCGGTTACGGAGACTCTTGACTTTTCCATCAGATAAGACTCGGTTTATTTGGTCGTGGTATGATAGTCTAGGTCTTCCCCGGTACCTGCATCCTTCCACTTTCACATTGTATATCTGTTTGTCATTCTTTCCTCTGGCATTCTTTCTATATGCCCGAACCAACGGAGCATGCCCTTTCTCATCTTTACACCGATACTATCTTTCATACCTACTCGCTGTCTTACTATGCTGTTGCTAGTGCGGTCGGTCAGCTTCACTCCGCACATCTTCCGCAGAGCTCGCATTTCTACCGCATTTATCCTACTTTCATTCTCCTTCTTACATACCCAGCTCTCGCTACCATATAACAGCGTTGGGACAAGAACTCCGTTATGTATGGCCAGCTGCGCCTTATGGCTTAAGTGCCGGCTCCCGAGTAGCTTGCCCATCGTACCATTCACTCTGTTCCCTGCACTCACTCTTCTCTCTATATCAGCGGTGTATTTCCCATCCTTACTGAAGGCGCATCCAAGATATACAAACTCATTGACTTGCTCCAGCACATCGTTACCAACCACAATCCTTACATTCGTTCTGGTTTCTTTCCTTTCAAAAACCATAATCTTGGTTTTCTTCACATTCAAGTGTAAGCCATTGATCATGCAGTCGTCTTTCATAACTGTGACTAGTGTTTGCAGATCAGTGGCGGTTGGCGCTATTAAAACCGCGTCATCTGCATAAAGTAGATGGTTTACCACTAAGTCACCCATTTGTACACCTTCATTCATCGCTTTCAGTCTTTGAAGACTTTTGTCCAGATATATTATAAACAGTCTAGCAGACAACACGCAACCCTGCTTGACGCCGATTTTAACGTCAAACCAGGGTGACCTGTTACCACCCACCCGTACCCATGCCTTGCAGTCCACATAAGTGGACTGGACGGCTCGCAACAGAGTGCCATCTATACCATACTCTGGCAAAATGTCCCAAAGTCTCTTTCGCACAACTCTGTCAAATGCCTTCTCCAGATCTACAAAACCGCAGAAAACCTTCCGGCCCACTGCCAGATGCTTCTCTACGATGTTGCGGAGTGAGAAGACTTGATCCGAACATCCTCTTCCAGACCTGAAACCCCCTTGTGCCTCGCACAACATTCCATCGGACTTCACGCGCATTCTCCGTTCAATAATTTTACCGTACACCTTGGCTGCCAAGCTGATCAAACTGATGGCTCTGTAATTGGCGCAGTCATATTGTGAACCCTTGCCTTTATACAAGGGTACTATGACTGCGCGGCGCCAATCTGTAGGGACTCCACCGGTCCTCCAGCAAAGGTTTGCAAGGGCCCGGAAAGCGTCCCGGACGCATGTTTCACAATATTTGATCATCTCGGCAGATATCATGTTTACTCCCGCAGCTTTACCGTTTTTCATACTTCCTACCGCCCATTCAACTTCTTCCATAGTGATGTCCTCCGTTGATTCTGGTACCGCAATCTCGCCTTTAGGCGAGGCCACGTCTGCGGCATCAGCATCCGGGTCATCTCCATACATTTCTCCAATAATAAAATAATTTAATAAAATAATACCGGGAATACTTTTTTTTTGGACTAAGCCCGCCACTCATTCCCACCATTGTTACTCCTGTAAGCCAGGATCTACAATGGTCTCCTCAACCTTGGGGTGTCCCGGGAAGCGCTTGAATTGTCTTGGAACCCGCAATAAATTTAATTAGAAACAAAAACAGGAGTATGAAAAATAAAATACCTGGAATACTATGTTGCGTGATCAAATTGTATGGAATGAAACACCCCGTAGCAGCGTCCAAGGGTCCCTCTGTGTTTGCACCTGGTTCCTGACCCTCCGCCTGTGGAAAAACATTCAAAATAGCATTTAAGCTATCTTCTTTCTTTTTTAAAAAAACGTAGCCCCACACTAGGATTTATTCCTGTGTCGTGGGTGCGTTTACAAACATGAAAATTCACACACAAATACCCAGACCGGAACAAATAATTGTGGATCACACAAAGATTTGTCCCGTGCGGGAATCGAACCCGCGACTATTCGACACAGTGCGGAGCCGCTCAAGCTCTTAACCACTGCGCTAAATCGTCCGTCAAATAGCTATGAGAGTAAATATTTCAACCAAAAAACGGCACGCATCTTGATTACCGCAGAGTTAACGGAGATTTCTGTGTGTGTGCCAACAGCGTGGATGAATGATCAATGCCAAATTTCAGTTCAATCGGATACCCGCAAGTGCTTGAAAAATGGATCACAAGATTTGAACCAGAAAGGCGAACAGACAGACATACGAACACTGCAAGTTAAATAAAAGCTTGTAAAAATAGTTTCATTTCATGTGTGATCTATCTATCTATATCATCACGCCAGATCCCTTGTGGGGTAGGCAGAGTGTACAGAGTTCCAACAGGTTCTTTCCTTACATACCTCTCTGGCTTCCTCCACTCTCATAGTTCGTCTCATACACGCTCGCCGGTTAGGGAGACTCTTGACTTGTCCTTCAGATATTATTAAACTATATTATTGAACATAATATTATTTAAAATAACTTATGCATATATTACTAGCTGTGCCCGCGACTTTGTCTGCGTGGAATAGTGTCTTTGGGTAATTTTTAATACGCACATGCTTTCGAAAAGACAGACGTGCGTGCCTGAGTTTGAACCTGAGACCTCTGACTTTGCAGTCCAACAGTCTAACCACTAGGCTATCACTGCTCGTGCTCTTTAATTGGCTAATATTATAAAGAGAAAAAATTGTTTGTTTTTTAATCAATAACCTCTGAAAGTACTGAACCGATTTCAATAATTCTTCCACCATTAGAAATCTACAATATCCAGTTGTAACATAGAACCAGTAGGTGGCGCTGTTGTCGACTGGGGGCGAAGCCGCGGGGAATAGCTAGTCAGCAATATACTTACATTGTGGGTATGATGGGTGTGCGGTGGTTTATGGCAGGGCGGTAACCAGTTGTCGTGGGGTTCGAACTTGGACGCGATCATTCGAGCGCCGAGCCTCTTGCTGCGTCCTAGCCGGTACAGGTTCAAGTTTGATACCTGGGAAAGAAATATTTTAAATGTCTCCAAACAAATGCCGATTTGAAATTCAGAAGTATCAAGATTTTCTCTAGGTAACCATGATATGGATTTTAGAGTGGAGGAAAAAGAAATTCAAAGATAAAAAAACGTCGTACAATACTAGGGAATCGAATGTGGTAGTTTTCTTTTCTTTGTTTTTAACTAACCTATTGTGTCCCACTTGCTGGGCAAAGGTCTCCCCCTTCTCCTTCGGAAGAGTTCAATCCTTAACCAATGATGACCATTCAGAAGATCAACGCGCCACCGCTTTTTAGGCCTACCACGACGACGATATCCGTGTTCAGGGACCCATTCAGTGCTTATTTTAGCCCACCTGTCAGTGTTCATTCGGACCACGTGACCAGCCCAATCCCACTTGAGTCTAACGGTTTTTACGCCTACATCTATTACACGGGTCGTATAATGTTCACAGAGTTCCGCACTCGATCCATGCTTTTAACACCCAAGAAGCGCCCCATTGCCCTTTGACAAACCTTGATTTTGGACTATTGAGGTTTGGTTAGTGACCATGTCTGCGCACCGTAGGTGAGAACAGCCAAAATACAAATTTATTTTTTATTTATTTATTTATTTATTACGTAGGGATAACAAACAGTTGCCAAATGATGTGTTAGTATTCAGTATTGATACAGAAAATATTAATTAAATGTGCAACCCACCACGTTATCCTCATGATACCATATAAAGGAAATAGAAAATGGTTACTGAAGTACGACGCGATTTTAATAAACTTATGGCTAGAGGTGAGTCGTATTTATTAGAACAGATCCAAAGAACAGGTATTTTACGAGAATAGGCGGCACCTAATCCAATTCTGACAATACCTAATCCACCTTATATTCATATTCGATAAAAAACGAATGTTTAGCCGTTTAGCGCGCTCACTCACACCCGTTCCCGCGCTCTCTCACTCACTCATATGCTTATCGCTTTGCTATCCCGCTTACGTGTAAGGGTGGAGGGAGCGAGACAGCGCTATACAACGCGTATTGATATAAAACAAATGTAAATATAATGAATTGAAATCTTTTAAATACGCCATCTTGCGAACGCTAGACTTTTGCGGAACATTTTCATCACTAATATATCATTAAATGATAAAATAGAAAACAAGTTGAGTTTATTTATTCAACCAATTTCGTGCAGAAATATCTAATCTAATAAAAAAAAATATGATTTCATTTTGAAACTTCTATTTTCTTAAAAGTGTTATTATGACTATACCCGTTCTTAACTAACAAAACAATTTAACATTCAATTAATTCAAATATCGATAATACGATATCAGGATTTGATATAGAATAGGCGGATTGAGATCACTAAGGAACGGTATGTGTATGAGATCATTGAGATTAGGTGGAATAGGTATTTGGATTAGGTATTTATGCAGACTAGGAACAGGTGTACTTAGTACCTGATTTACCTAATACGACCCATCTCTACTAATGGCTGATATTTCATTGTTAATAAATTTAACTGGTTAGAAGATAAAAGTGATGGATTTTACAACTTTGCTTTAAAAGCCTTTTTAAACATATAAGAGTTTTTAATGAAAATGTCCACATCTAAATAATTTTTGTTAAAAATATTGCACAATTTATGAAGGGGTGCACGCAGACCAGTATTTGTACGGCAATGTCGATGAGTTTGCGCTTCAATGTCAAGGAAAGGTCGCCCTTCATATAGTGCCCCATGGACCAGTAGCTCTTCCAGGCTAGTTAATAGTAGTAGTAGTATTTTTCTTAAGAAATATGTTTTATATTAATGTAAAAACTCCTGCTCATCTTCCCCTGGAGTTTTCGGCTTGTGAAAGTCCCGCAAACCCCTGTCATCGATGCTGTGGATTTATGTATAGTATATGGACGGATATGGTATTTAAAAAGGTCTATACATTTTGACCATAAGGCCTCGGACACGAAGTCAGCGGGAGCGGGGCGACGGCGGCGTCGGCGCGGAAAGCGGCGGGTTTCAATGCATACATTTATATGGAACTGGCCTCGAAGGCAGCGGGGGCGAGCGGCGTACGAGCGGTGCGTACCAATCTAGCGGCGCCCGCGCGTCTGCATTGACGTAGTGTTGAGTTGTAGTATTCTTTTGTTGCTTTTTAACGACCAAAGTTTCAAAATGCCCACCGACGTGTTGGAGCAAATTATTACTATGTTTTTGATAGAACTGTACGAATTTACATCTTCTTTTGCCCATAATAAATCCGAAACTGAAAACCTTTTACCACCGTTATCCTTAATTAATTACATGATATTTTAAATTTTATATTATGAAAAATAAAGAAATGTTTGTACATATACACGCATATATACGCATTTTCACACTCCTCATACACACACACAAACACACACACACACACACACATACACACTTTTTATTAATACTACTTTTATATTTCTGCTTTTTTGCTTTAATTTTTTATTTTTATTAATTTAGAACTATTACTGTTATTAAATATTTCCGTGAGGTGGAGTTCCTGGTGATCTGTAAAACAGGTTATAACGCCTACTTCAGACACCAGTCTCTTTTGATTATTGTAACTTGTTAACATATAGGTATACTGTAAATGCTGAGAAAATAAAGATTTTTATTATTATTATTATAAACTTTAGGAAGGAATAAGTATCAAAAAGATGTCGTCGTCGCTGTTTAGACATTTCGTTCGCGAACAAAGTACCAATGTCTCGTAACACAACACTAGGCCGCTCTAGCACCGTGCGGTCTGCCCGCTGACTTCGTGACCGAGGCCTAAGTCTTCCCCCGCGCCTGTTGTCTTAACAAAACTGCCCCTCTTTCACCACCTACCTTCCGGGTGTGTGAATGATGTACGCTGTTGGCCGCGAGGCCTTTACTGCTACACCGGACTTAACGGCGAGCGTGCAACCACTACGCTCTAGCCAGCCAGAAGGGCAAGGGGCGACATACTCGACTCGGTTGGGGCAGTCGCTGTAGGGGGACGGGTGCACTACTAAATGCACCGGTCAACCGCCGGCTATGGGAGCGGATCTACGACTACGTCGTCGTCGCCCGTATTCTGAGCGGAAAGAAGGGATGACAAAGCATCGGGGGGGGTCGGTGAGAACATGTCGCGGCCGGCGGTGGCGGCAGCTACCTTCCGAATTCTACCAATGTTCACTAAGCCCAAACGGATGGGAAAGAAGAGTATTTTTTTGGACAATAACCCCTTATCTCCCCTCACCTGTTTGCTCCTCATATGACTCAGCTTGCCCTCGTGGACGGTGGGGTGCGCGCAGTACAAATACGCCGTTATGGCGAACTTTAGGAAACTGTCCCCAATAGTTTCAAGCCGTTCTAGGTTTATTCCGTCGTTTGCGTTCGACATTGTTAGGGCCTGGAAAGAAACAGGTTTATCGTTATTTATTTTATTATCTTAGGAGAACATACAGTATAATTTTAATAATAATAATAATTAGCCCTGTTAAGAAACTGTCCCACTGTTGGGCACGGGCCTCCTCTCAAACTGAGAGGGCTTAGGCCATAGTCCACCACACTAGCCCAGTGCGGGTTGGCGAACTTCAAACACCTTTGAGAAACTCTTAGGCATGCAGGTTTCCTCACGATGTTTCCTTCACCGTTAAAGCAAGTGATAATTAATTTTTAATACGCACATGCTTTCGAAAAGACAGAGGTGCGTGCCTGGGTTTGAACCCGAGACCTTTGACTTTGCAGTCCAACGGTCTAACAACTAGGCTATCACTGCTCTAGTATAATTTTGACATAGATAAATTAATAACGATAGCAAAACACCATTTACATGTTTCCGCATGTGAATTGCTATGAAGCTTAAGAAAAAAATATTACAAAGAAATAAAAAATTTGATCGTTCTCTTGTGACAAGAAACCGTACTAGCGAGAGAACTAAACCAAGAGTCAGTCAGAGATTTTTTTAAAGTATATAGTTCACAATTGAACAAATCAAGTTCAGGAAAGACAACCAGTTTGTTTAATTCATTAACAGACCTAACAAAAAAAAAAGATTATAGAGATTTATTAGCGTAGCCCCTATCTATCTATCTATATCATCACGCCAGATCCCTTACGGGGTAGGCAGAGAGTACAGAGTCCCAACAGGCTCTTTCCTTGCATACCTCTCTGGCTTCCTCTACTCTCATACTTCGTCTCTTACACGCTCGCCGGTTACGGAGACTCCTGACTTGTCCTTCAGCTAAGACCCGGTCTATTTGGTCATAACGTAGCCCCTCACTCGGATTTATTCCTGTACAGGTAAGTTTTGTACCTTTGTGTGACGTTTGTGACCTATTGTGACATTTCTGTGTGTGTGTGTGTGTGAATGATGTACGCTGTTGGCCGCGAGGCATTTCTGTGAGTGACATCAGTAATTTTTGTGTCTTTCGGAGAGGTTAGAATTTTTTTTTATTTACTCCGTCACGCCTATATTCCCCAAGCGGGGGTGGCAGAGGTGTACTGAGTACACCCACGTTTTGCCGGCGATGTTAGGTCCCATGTAACAGGGGCCGAGCCTATTGCCATATACCGGACACAATTCCAGACTCCGGACTCGTACTAGGAAGATTTCGTTAGAGAAACTACACTTGTCCGACCTAGGATCTGAACCCAGGACCTCGTGATCACAAAGCGATGCGCTTTGCCACTAGACCAACGAGGCAGTCAAGAAAAAAAATGTTGAAGAATGTTCTCCTTAGTGTTTCGACGGCAAACATGATTATAATTATATGGATGCGGCCCAGAAGGTGGTCACACCGAATGCATTGTCGGCAGCAGACATCAAATCCTCCTGAGTTTTTTTTTTTTTTTTTAAATAAAAACGTAGCCCCACACTTGGATTTATTCCTGTGTCGTGGGTGCGTTTACAAACATGAAAATTCACATACACAAATACCCAGACCGGAACAAATAATTGTGGATCACACAAAGATTTGTCCCGTGCGGGACTCGAACCCGCGACTATTAGACGCAGTGGGCAGAGCGGCTTAAGCTCTTAACCACTGCGCTAAATCGTCCTATAAATCCGTGAGTGCAGGTGTTAGGGCACGCAGAGCATGATATAAGGTGCGACTTCGTTTGGGTTGCACCGCACAATGACCCCAGATTAGTGCTGTCTGTGAATCCCTGATCCTGATCATGTTTTCCTTGCTTCGGCCGACCTGGGTTCGAAGTCTATTTAAAGTCTGTCCAGGTGCGGGAGTCCCAGTTAGTGAAACAAAGGGATTTGGTAGTTTGAAGAATAAAGAATAGTCATAGACTGCCTCGTTGGTCTGGTGGCAATGCGCATCGCTTTGTGATCACGAGGTCCTGGGTTCAAATCCTAGGTCGGACAAATGTAGATTTTCTAACGAAAAATTCCCAGTATGAGTCCGGAGTCTGGAATTGTGCCCGGTATATGGCAATAGGCTCGCCCCCTATTACATGGGACCTAACATTGTCGGCGAAACGTGGGTGTACTCAGTACACCTCTGCCACCCCCTCTGGGGAATATAGGCGTGACGATAAAAAAAAAAAAAAAAAAGAATAGTCATTCTGAAGTAGTTAGTCTTAGAGAAGAAATTTATTTAGAAATGTGTTTTATATCAAACTTAAATCTATTTAAAATTATTATTAAGCGTGTAGTATGAAAGATAGTATCTATGTAAATATGAGAAAGGGTATAATCCTTTAGTTTTGGCATATAGAAAGAAAGTCGGGGAAAAGAATGACAAAACAGATATACAAAGCGAAAGTGGAAAGGTGTAGGTACCGGGGACGCTGTAGACTATCTTACTATGACCAAATAGACCGAGTCTTATAGAGTCTTCGTAAACGGCGAGCGTGTATGAGACGAACTATGAGAGTGGAGTGTGTGCGGTGGGAAAGTAGGGATGTAAGTTAGGGTCGGTGAGAACATGCCGCGGACGGCGGTAGCGGCTGAAAGGAGGAGACCACGTGGGATTGAAGTGCCATGTTATTAATAAATTGAATTTTATACGCATAATAACGTACTCTATACATTCGTGTTGTTTGCCGTTAAGGGTCCTTGGTGTATCTTTAAAGTCTAAGCTTCAATGCCGATTTCATTAAAATGATACCACCTCGAAGCTATACTAAACCCAATGCAAAAAGAATCATCAAAATCGGTCCACAACTGACAGAAATGTCGGTGAACATACAAAAAAAAGGAAATAGTACACAGACGAACAAAGTTCAAGGTCGCTCAGCGAGCTATGGAAAGAGCTATGCTCAGAATTTCTCTTAGGGATCGAATCCGAAACGAAGTTATTCGTCAGAGAACCAAGGTTACCGACATAGCTCAGCGAATTAGCAAGCTGAAGTGGCAGTGGGCAGGTCACATATGCCGCAGAACCGATGGACTTTGGGGCAGACTGGTTCTTGAGTAGAGACCGCGTGTCGGCAAACGTAGTGTAGGACCCCTGTAGCTAGGTGGGGCGACGACATTCGTAAGGCAGCGGGCAGGGATTGGAGAAGGAGAGAGGCCTACGTCCAGCAGTGGACTGACAAGGGTTGATGATGATGATGAACATAGAACCAGTTCCCTTTTGAAGTCGATTACAAAGTACACTTTCCAACCTGAGATTTAAACCCAGGCCCTTATGGTCACCAGGCTACTAGACTATTGTTTTCTAGTTATATATACATATACACACCGTCACGCCTATATTCCCCAAGCGGGGGTGGCAGAGGTGTACTGAGTACACCCAAGTTTCGCCGACGATATTAGGTCCCATGTGATAGGGGGCGAGCCTATTCCATATACCGGGCACAATTCCAGACTCCGGACTTGTACTGGGAAGTTTATCGTTAGAAAAACTACACTCGTCCGACCTAGGATTTGAACCCAGGACCTCGTGATCACAAAGCGATGCGCTTTGCCGCTAGAACAACAAGGCTAAACTATTGTTTTCTATCTATATATCTTTCTATATCATCACGCCAGCCCCTCGCGGGGTAGGCAGAGAATACACAGTCCCAACAGGTTCGTTCCTTACATACCTCTCAGGCTTCCTCCACTCTCATAGTTCGTCTCATACACGCTCGAGGGTTACGGGGACTCTCGACTTGTCCTTCAGATAAGATTCCTATTGTTTTTATAGAAAAAAAAACATGCTCACCTGCAATATAAGACTAGGAGATGGCCCCGGATGGTTTTCCAACTTCGGCTGGTAATCAAACTCAAACCCGCGCTCGCTCCGCTCCTTTTCCGCTCGCTCACCCCGCTCAGACCGCTTACCCCGCTCACTCAGCTCCTCATAACTATCCATCTTATCGAAACCCACATTAGAAACCTTCTCATTGACATAACCTGGAGAATCTATGTCGATATCAACCATTGAAAAACAATTCAACTTCTTTAAATCATCTCTCGATAATGTTTCTTTTAAATTCGTTAATAATTTTCGTTTATTTCTTTCGATGCTCGCCAAATCTATTTGACCGTTTTGGAGTGTTAAGTCGTCGTGGCCGAAAGGAAATAGTTGGGCTAAGGTCTGGTCTGTGGCGGTCTGGGTCTGTGAGTCTGGTCTGGTCTGACCTTTTAGTTCTGGTAGTATCTGGGTGATTTTTTGATCTTGAGCAATGAGATGGCCTTTTGTGACGATGTCCTGTTTGTGTTTGGTGACGGAGTCTCGGAATTTTTGGATGTACTGTAACAAAAAAAAATTCTCTATTCTCGTATTCTCAGTATCGCTGTAAATTTGAGAAAGGGTATGCTCCGTTAGTTCGGGCATATAGAAAGAATCGGAAGAAAGAATGACAAAATAAATCTACAATGCGAAAGTGGAAGGATGTAGGCACCGGGGAAGACCTCGACTATCTTACCACGACCAAATAGACCGAAGAGTCTCCGTAACCGGCGAGCGTGTATAAGACGAACTATGAGAGTGGAGGAAGTCAGAGACGTCTGTAAGCAAAGAACCTGTTGGAACTCTGTATTCTCTGGCAACCCCGCAAGGGATCTGGCGTGATGATATAGATAGAAGGATAAACGTAACCCCACAATGCGTATTATTCCTGTGTCGTGGGTGGGTTTGCAAACATAAAAATTCGCATATACAAATACCCAGACCGAAACAAATAATTGTGAATCACACAAAGATTTGTCCCGTGCGGGAATCGAACCCGCGAGAACTCAATTCAGTCAAGGTTTTTTTTTTTATAATAAACGCCGACACCCCCATATTCCCCAAGTGGAGGTGGCGGAAGTGTACTGAGTACACCCACTTTCCGCCGACGGTGTTAGGTCCCATGTCATAGAGCGCGAGCCTATTGCCATATACCGGCCACAATTTCAGACTACGGACTCACACTGGGGATTTTTTTAGAGATGTGTCGTATTAGGTAAATCAGGTACTAAGTACACCTGTTCCTAGTCTGCATAATTACCTAATCCAAATACCTAATCTCAATGATCTCATACACATACCGTTCCTATCTATCTATCTATCTATCTATAACCTCACGCCAGATCCCTTGCGGGGTGGGCAGAGAGTACAGAGTTCCAACAGGTTCTTTCCTTACATACCTCTCTGGCTTCCTCGACTCTCATAGTTCGTCTCATACACGCTCGCCGGTTACGGAGACTCTTGACTTCCGTTCCTTAGTGATCTTAATCCGCCTATTCTATACCAAATCCTGATATCGAATTATCGATATTTGAATTAATTGATGTTAAATTGTTTTGTTAGTTAAGAACGGGTACAGTCATAATAAAACTTTTAAGAAAATGGAAGTTTCAAAATGAAATCAAATTTTTTTTTTATTTGATTAGATTAGATATTTCTGCAAGAAATTGGTTGAATAAATAAACTAATACTTGTTTTCTATTTTATCATTAATTGTTATATTAGTGATGAATTGGTATCTTCCCTTCATACTTTTTACAGGCTTAGGACTGTTAACTTACGAATGTATGAAGTTTTGAGTCTTGCGATATTAAATATTCCGCAAAAGTTTAGCGTTCGCAAGATGGCGTATTTAAAAGATTTCAATTCATTATATTTACATTTGTTTTATATCAATACGCTTTGTATAGCGCTGTCTCGCTCCCTCCACTCTTACACGTAAGCGGGATAGCAAAGCGATAAGCATATGAGTGAGTGAGATAGCGCGGGAACAGGTGAGTAAGCGTGCTAAACGGGCTTAATATTAGGTGGATTAGGTATTGTCAGAATTGGATTAGGTGCCGCCTATTCTCGTAAAATACCTGTTCTTTGGATCTGTTCTAATAAATACGACTCACCTCTAGATTTTTTGTTAGAAAGACTACTATGGCAGGAACGTTGTGGCAGGATTTGTCAAATTGAAGATCTTCCAGCCAGACGGGTGGTGTGTCTGGCGGGGCGTGCCACTCTCCCCGAGAGTTGTGTGTGTTTGAGTGATAAACGCTGTTGGCCGTAAGGCCTTTACAGATTCACCGGACTTAAGAGCGAGCGTGCAACCACTACGCTCGAGCCAGAAGGGCAAGGCAAGGGCGACATACTCGAGGGCGCCTCGAGTTGGGACAGTCGCTACGGGGGGAGGGGATCTACGACTTAGTCGTCGACGTCCGTATCCGGAGCAGAAAGAAGCGATGTCAGAGCATCGGGGGGATCGGTGAGAACATGGCGCGGCCGGCTCTAGTGGCGGCCGGGGATGGCTTCGTAGTCGGCGGCGGCTACGATTAGCGGATTCGCATGGGAAGATGCGTTCGCGAAGTGTCGAGTTGTCGCCTTTTTAATATAGGCGCGAATAGATTCGAGATCGAGATCGGAGTGGCCCCGAGTTGCTGTCAGGGGCTTGTATATATATTACACGTCGTGCGCATTGTAATATCGCGTTCTAGACATGTATGGCGAATCGTCAGCACCATCTATTGGTAGGTAGTCGCAACTATATAGCGATGTATAGAGGTCGTTACACTACATTTATCCGACGTAGCATTTGAACCCAAGACCTCGTGATCTCAAAGCGATGCGCTTCGCCACTAGACCAACGAGGCAGTATTTTTTTTTCAATTTTTAAGTAAACATGTCTCTACACTAAGAATTATAAACCACTTGACCACACTCCTTCAATCCGCTCTGGCTCCAACGATTTGTGAGTGGTCTTTGGCCATCGGTGGGATGGTATAGACTGATATTATTACTAGACCGTAAGTAACTGACCGTGTCCGGAGCCGGGCCGGTGCTCACGAGCCGGGAGCACGCGGCTCGGTCCGCTTCATCATCGGCCGGATCCGGCAAAGGCGCCGGATTTACTTTCTTGTTCCGTTCCAAGTCCACCGCCTCCGCTTCATGGGCTGTTTTATACTCTATACGAACTCCCATGGCCGCTGGAACAAAATACTCTATATCGACGGGTGCAAAGCACATAAACGCTTAAAATGGAGGCGCTCGTGGCGCTGTGCGACCGCGGTGTTCTTACCGATCACCAAGGTTAAGCAGCGTTCGACTCGGTCGGCTTGAGATGGGTGACCGTTGTGGCATTTTCATATTCGAGCGTCTCCGTGCTTCGGAAGGCACGCTAAGCCGTTGGTCCCGGCTACCACTTAATGTGGTAGACGTTAAGCCGAGTTGGAATCCTTAAAAGCGGCTTGATAAGTTCCAACAGCAGGTGGCCACAAACCTGCCTCCACCGCAACGTACTGGGTCCGCGTGCTGGAGTATCACCTAATCTCTCTCACCTCGATTTGTGAGGGAAGCCCTTAGCCCAGCAGTGGGCAGTATAAGCTGATATTATTATAAATGTAACTAAATGTACGGACTGTACCTAGCTTAAAATAAATGATTTATTATTATTATTATAAAGTCCACGAAATGGTTAACTTTTTTATTTTATTTAACTGAATACTATATATATTATATTATTATTATTAGTTAGCCCACATTGTCCCACTGCTGGGCAAAGGCCTCCCTCCATTTCCTCCACTCCACTCTATTCAGGGCTATTGAGCGCCAATCGTTTTTAAAGGAGTCCAGTTCGTCCCGCCATCTCCTCCTGAGCCTGCCGCGACGCCGTTTAAAATTGGGAGGAACCCAGTTGGTGATTATTTCATGCGACAGACATGACCAGCCCAATCCCATTTCATATATATTATAATATAGTGAAATTATTTTTTAAATAGAACTCTTACAACACGCACACATTATGTAACCAGAGGTAGGCAAAATGTAATCAGATTAATGATTTTTGATGACAATTGTATTTTGTAATATTCAATCAGATTCAAGATTAAAAATGTAATCGTAATCATTACTAAATGTAAGGAAAGAACCTGTTGGAACTCTGTACTCTCTGCCTACCCCGCAAGGGATCTGGCGTGATGATATAGATAGATAGATAGAATCAATAATACACCATCACGCCTATATTCCTGAAGCGGACCCCCGCGTGTTGTAAAAATGAGCGCTGAAGACGAGCGTTTATTGATATTAAAAAAAAAAACACCGTCACGCCTATATTCCCAGTGGCAGAGGTGTACTGAGTACACCCACGTTTCGCCTACGATGTTAGGTCCCATGTAATAGGGGGCGAGCCTATTGCCATATACCGGGCACAATTCCAAACTCCGGACTCATACTGGGAATTTTTCGTTAGAAAAACTACTTTTGTCCGACCTAGGATTTGAACCCAGGACCTCTTGATCACAAAATGATGCGCTTTGCCACCAGACCAGACGAGGCAGTCAAATTTATTTATTTATTTTAGTTTATTGATTTATTTATTTATTCTTTATGCACTTATTATGTACATAGCCGGACTTAATGCCAGAGGTATTTTCTGCCAGTCTACCTTGAGGTGATGTGGAAACAGCTGTGGTAAGTGCGAAAAATTATGAGTAATAAAAAAAGAGAAAAAAATACTAAAAAAAAAAATACAATTTAAAAAAGAAATTAAAATATTTAAAACCTCAAAACTAAACGTTTAGCGCCGAGTCGACGGTCACGAGCGTTGAAGCACGCAGAACACGCGAGCGTTTTAAGCGCCGACTCAAGCGTTTTTACAACACTAAGCGGAGGTGGTTAATCATTAATCTGATTACATTTTGCCCATCTCTATGCGTATCTGAGGCGCCACGTTTGTTAGCAATGCTCCTAAACAATTGTTAGTCTAAGAATATTATCACTTACCATTAGAGTACTTACTGCTGCAGAATCCACTGGTGTCCGTGTCTTCGTCACTTCCATCGAAATCCAGATCCGAGTCATCGGAATCTAGATCACTGGAAATAATTATCAGTATTTGAATACTTTGTTATTCATGAAAACCATTACAGTATTCATGGGTCGTCGGAAAAGTAACAAATACTCCAGCATCACTTCGGAATGTCATTACTGTGGAGAAGCAGAGCAAGAAACTCTACGGTTACTCTTTCCAAATAGTATTTTATTTTTAATTTCTTTTTCAATCTACATTTTGTTGCTAGGTATGGGAGAGCAATGTTGTATCAGGTGGGTCTTAATTAAATTAACCATAGCATACTAATCTCGTAACATACGAGATAAAAATATTTTAATAAACAATCTTTTATTTATCAAGTAAAAAGGAGTTGAAGTCTAGATTCTGGAATGGATAGCACGTATTGGCAAGCGCAGTTCTTTGTTTCTTTTCATTTTTCATTTTTTTTTTCTTTTTTTTTTTAAAACGTAGCTCCACACTAAGATTTATTCCTGTGTCGTGGGTGCGTTTACAAACATGAAAATTCACAAACAAATACCCAGACCGGAACAAATAATTGTGGATCACACAAAGATTTGTCCCGTGCGGGAATCGAACCCGCGACTATTAGACACAGTGGGCGGAGCAGCTCAAGCTCTTAACCACTGCGCTAAATCGTCGACGGCCGCCTGCCAGATGGACCGACGATCTTGTGAAGATCGCAGGAAGTCGTTGGATGCAGGTGGCATCGGACCGGTTGCGATAGAGAGCGATTGGAGAGGCCTATGCCCAGCAGTGGACAAGTATAGCTCAGCCTATACTTGTACCTGATGATGATATAAGTCAAAAATCGTTTTTGTGAATATACTGTTTCTTATCTGAAGGGCAAGTCAAGAGTATCTGTAACCGGCGAGCGTGTATGAGACGCACTATGAGAGTGGAGGAAGCCAGAGGTCTGTAAGGAAAGAACCTGTTGGAACTCTACTCTCACGCAACACGGCGGGGTTATATTAAGTAGTTGGGTGGTTCCATTGGCCACCTTTCGGCTCCATCATCAGACTCTGAATACTGTCTGGTTGTATATTACTTGTCAATACCAATCTAACAACCCACGAGGGGGTTACATTGTATGGTTTACAAGTTTCAATGGCCACCTTCCGACTCCATCATCAGAACAGCTCCATGGTACCATATTATTGCATTGTCACCGACTTTACAAACGTATGCCAAATTTCAGCTCAATCATATACCCGTAACTGCTTGAAAAATTGATCACAAGTTGTGAACCGGAAAGACATACAAACATACATACAAACATTGCTAGTACACACTGATCTGCTAAGTCCCGTCCCCCCCCCCCCCCCCCCCCCCTCTTCATTTATGCAGCCCATTATGGCGAGTTGATATTAGTGAGGCGACTCGAGGCATGTTTTCACTCGAGTGATTCGAGTGAATTTGTCTGACTCGGTCATCATCATCTCAGCATATGCTTGTCCACTGTTAAACATAGGCCTCCCCAATTGCTTTTCAGCGTAAGCAGTCCGATGCCACCTGCACCGATCGACTTCCTGCGATTTTCACAAGATCATCGGTCTATCTGGCAGGCGGTCATCCCACGCTGCGCTTGCCAATGCGTGGTCTCCACTCTAGAATATTTCTGCCCCAACGCCCGTCCTATCTTCGCGCTATGTAGACCGCCCATTGCCACTTCAGCTTGCTAATCCGGAGGTTTATGTCGGTGACCTTGGTTCTTCTACGAACCTCCTCATTCCTGATTCGATCACGTAGAGAAACGCCAAGCATAGCTCTTTCCACAGCTCGCTGAGCAACTCTAGAGCTTTTTTACGAGACCACTTATTATGACGTAGTCTATTACTATAGGTCTGACTCGGTACTCGAATAAAAATAAATTTTACTCGAGTCCCCTTGCACTCGAGTTACCGAGTCAACTCGACGTACTGAGTAGATTCAGTGAGTGCTAGATAGATGTAATTTTAGTAGTTCACTATAGTGTATACAGGGTGTGACATAATAGACGCAAGACATTAAAGTAGTTTGTTCTAAATCGGCAACTAAATCGATTCCAACTATTAATTATTTTTTAATTTCAAAAAACGAGTCTTATCTGATGGAAAAGTCAAGAGTCTCCGTAACCGGCGAGCGTGCATGAGACGAACTATGAGAGTC
This sequence comes from Phalera bucephala, assembly GCA_905147815.2. Lineage (NCBI taxonomy): Eukaryota > Metazoa > Arthropoda > Insecta > Lepidoptera > Notodontidae > Phalera > Phalera bucephala. The sequence continues at coordinate 9,251,365 of LR990637.1, read as the reverse complement.
GAGGAAGCCAGAGAGGTATGTAAGGAAAGAACCTGTTGGATCTCTGTACTCTCTGCCTACCCCGCAAGGGATCTGGCGTGAGGTTATAGATAGATAGATAGATAATTTCAAAAAAAAATCTGTTACTTGTTCTGTTCTCAGTATTAAACCAAATTGAATAATTATTTAAAGCATTACATTTCTAATAATCACCTCAACACGCATAGCAAAGTTAGTTAATTATTAAATTTTATGGCTAATTTGGGTACCAAAGAGCCTAAAAAAATGGTACAAACTCCAAACTCCTTAAATTGCAAGTTTGATTTTCGTATTGAATTCGTAAAGCAATAATCTAATTGAGGTGTCTGAGATCTCGTTTATTTTGCACCTTGTATAGTCGCCAGGTTATAACCAAGTTCAAACTTGCATATTGTAAAGTAAATTAATCACGAGGTCCTAGGTCGGACAAATGTAGTTTTTCTAACGAATAATTCCCAGTATGAGTCCGGAGTCTGGAATTGTGCCCGATATATGGCAATAGGCTCGCCCCCTATTACATGGGACCTAACATCGTCGGTGAAACGTGGGTGTACTCAATACACCTCTGCCACCCCCTCTGGGGAATATAGGCGTGACGATGTTTTGTTTTTTAAATAAACATGAGCTCAGTTTGATTTGTGAAATGGATATGCTATAATTGTTTGTTAACTGTGAATTGCAGCATTGGTGGTGTGTGTAAAACATGAAAAGTAATTAAAAACACGTTAAGTTTTTTTTTAATATGAGTGTTACGCCAGCCTAATCTATGAAAATCGTCGATGCTGCAGTGACCCAAAGCAACATCGAGGTACACGAGGCGCACAGTCAGCGGATCGTATTGTTATTGCCGTCAACGGAGGAAACTTGGGCGAGTGCAACGGAAATCGCCGCATTCCTGTGTCTAACATCGACCGGGCATCGGATTAATTTAGTTATAGATCATTGTCTATCTATCTATCTATAACCTCACGCCAGATCCCTTGCGGGGTAGGCAGAGAGTACAGAGTTCCAACAGGTTCTTTCCTTACATACCTCTCTGGCTTCCTCGACTCTCATAGTTCGTCTCATACACGCTCGCCGGTTACGGAGACTCTTGACTTTTCCATCAGATAAGACTCGGTTTATTTGGTCGTGGTAAGATAGTCTAGGTCTTCCCCGGTACCTGCATCCTTCCACTTTCACATTGTATATCTGTTTTGTAATTCTTTCCTCTGGCATTCTTTCTATATGCCCGAACCAACGGAGCATGCCCTTTCTCATCTTTACACCGATACTATCTTTCACACCTACTCGCTGTCTTACTATGCTGTTGCTAATGCGGTCGGTCAGCTTCACTCCGCACATCTTCCGCAGAGCTCGCATTTCTACCGCATTTATCCTACTTTCATTCTCCTTCTTACATACCCAGCCCTCGCTACCATATAACAGCGTTGGGACAATGTTATGTATACTCCGTTATGTATGGCCAGCTGCGCCTTATGGCTTAAGTGCCGGCTCCCGAGTAGCTTTCCCATCGCACCATTCACTCTGTAGATTAGATCATTGTAACCATTTAATTACATTTTATTAAATAAATTAGGTTCTTTTGCGACCTTCGCGGCAGCCTTCCGTATTTTGAGTGATAACAATAAAAACAACAAACCAAAAATAGGAAGGTGGATTGATTTTAAATAAAAAATATCGATAAGAAAGATGTTTTTAAGATATGTAAAAATGTTATTATGGAATTAATATATAGATAGTCATCCTTCCTTACATGGAGACATAATGACCTAATCTTAAGAAGTAATTTTATTTTACTTGCTTAATTAATTAAATAATGTTTGTATTTTTTTGTCATATTATCACATATTATTTATTTAATAAACGTAATAATATTTAAGAAACTGTCCCACCGTTGGGCACGGGCCTCCTCTCAAACTGAGAGGGTTCAGGCCAGAGTCCACCACGCCGGCCGGGTGCGGGTTGGCGAACTTCACACACCTTCAAGAAACTTAGGCATGCATGTTTCCTCACGATATTTTCCATCGCCGTTAAAGCAAGTGATAGTTAATTTTTAAAACGTACATGTTTTCGAAAAGTCAGAGGTGCGCTGGGTTTAAACCCGAGACCTCTGAATTTGCAGTCCAACGGTGTAACCACTAGGCTATCACTGCTTTTTTTTTTAAAAAAAAAAGTAGCCCCACACTAGGATTTATTCCTGTGTCGTGGGTGCGTTTACAAACATGAAAATTCACAAACAAATACCCAGACCGGAACAAATAATTGTGGATCACACAAACATTTGTCCCATGCGGGAATCGAACCCGCGACTATTAGACACAGTGGGCGGAGCGGCTTAAGCTCTTAACCACTGCGCTAAATCGTCCGTCGAATTTATATTTTATAAAGGTGCTTATTATAAAATGCTTTAATTACAGTACTCGAAATTCCCAACTCGAGTGTTTACTTTGACTCGAGCTGGCCAGACTGTAAATGGTGAACTCGAGTTACTCGAAAATTCGAGTACAACTCGAGTGACGTAATAAAATAACCCTAGCGACTCGAGTCACTCAATCCTACTCGAGTCGCATCACTAGTTGACATACCTGGATATGAAGGTGCAGTCACTATCAGCCACGGAGTAGGTTCTGGTAGGATTGAACAGACTCTTCGGCTTGTCTATAGGATCGCACCAGTTCGCACCACCTGATATAACAAATAGACAATAACTAGACTTGTAGCGGTCTTTGGGGATGTCTTTGTCCAACAGTGGACATCTTTCGACTATGACGATGATGAAATAAAACTATTTTACGGATTTTATCGCGGTTTATTTTTGATTTTTAGTTCCCGACATTTCGAGTGCTTTGCAGCACCCATGGTCACGGGAGGGAAAAATCCGTAAAATAGTTTTATTTCATGTGTAATATTCGCGTAAATCTAAGAACTCAGAATATGACGATGATGATAATTTAGTTAAACACCGTCACGCCCATATTCCCCGAGCGGGGGTGGCAGAGGTGTACTGATTACACCCACTTTTCGCCGTCCATATTTGGTCCCATGCAATAGGGGGCAAGCCTATTTCCATATACTGGGCACAATTCCTACTGAGAAGTTTTCGTTAGATAAACTACATTTGCCCGACCTAGGATTTAAACCCAGGATTTCGTCCTCACAAAGCGATACGCTTTGACACTAGAAGACCGAGGCAGTTAAGGCGAGGTATAATTTTTTTTTTTAAGTCCTAGGTAGCCCTTGGATTTATTTATTTTTATTATTATTGTTCCGGCTCCGTTCGTCGCTACAAGTTGCGACTACTTAGCCATAGATGGCGCCGATTATAGAGAACAGTTCTCCATACATGTCTAGAACGCGATATGAGAAATTGCACGACGCGTGGCATATACAAGGTGTATTGTAAATAACGCAAGACCTCAGACATCCCGAAAAGATAATAGGGAATATACGATAGATTACATCAATATATAACTGCAAAAAAAATGTAAGCGTCAAAAACAAAATGAAAAGGGCAAAAAAAAATGATGAAGATAGCAAACAGATAAGTGCATTTTAAACGCCCGCCATTTTGGCGCGCTTGGCGTGACGTCAAAGTCTATAATAACAATCAATTAGTGAACAGCTGTAGAAGTATTTTATTCTGTAATTTATTTTTATTTTGTATTTTGCGACTATTATGCAATGGAAAAACACTGTGTTGTGCCTAGGTGTAAAAATACAATAAGAAATGCACCCGATAGGTGCGGACATAAGGAGAAAGTGGTGTAAAATCAGAAAAAGAGACATGGTATCTCCATCAACTTTTTTATATTGCTGCGAAGATCACTTTAACGTAAGAATTAACTTACATAATTTAAACTGTAGGCTCGTTATATAATACTTATATATACACATACATATTTAAGTACATAAATTATATTTTATATATTTATACATATTATATGAGCACACAAATATTTCTGGCTTCAATCTTCTACTTATTATATTTAATTTTGCACAATATTGGTGTCGTGCGAATATGGTACAGTGGAACCGCGCACCGCTAACCGGTTCCATCCCGGGCCGCGCGGGCGCAAGGCGCTATGTCCTTGCCGTGACATTTAGTGCGAGCACGGCTATCAGACGTGTGCCCCGTATCGGTCGTTGACCCGCCGCGTTAATCTATGTGTACATTAATAATCTAACTTCTTTTCTACGTTTAAGTTCTTGTCACTCTATCTGTGTTCTCCTTCTATTCTTTCTAGACTGTATCTGTGCCTGTGTTTCTAAATATACTTCTGTGTCAGTGAACTTTGTGTGTTTCTTTCTTGGACTCAAAGGACCCGCCAGGTACAAACATTTGACTATCCATCCTTCCATAAACTATAAAACCCATAACTGGTGACCCCGTTTTGAACACGACAATGAGTGATAGCAGTGACTCTGTTAAAACCGCTGGGTCTAAGGGTGAATACGTTACCACCCGCCAATCAAAAAAAAAAATGCGCGTTTCCATTGATCAGCGCGGGTCGTCAACCGAACAACGAAAATATACGCTAACGGTGCCTAAATTTTCGGCTGAGGATCCAGAACTGTGGTTCGCACTTCTAGAGAGCCAGTTTGATAGCCACCATATTACGGATGACTCCGTAAAATTCAGCAGTGTGGCCACCAATCTCGACATACAGCATGCAAAGACCGTAAAGGATATTATACTGCATCCGCCGGCAAATAAGCGATACGAGAAGATAAAAACCGAGCTTCTCCGTCGCCTATCAGCCTCACACGAGATGAAGGTTAAGCAGCTGCTCACACAAGAGAGACTGGGCGACCGTAAGCCTTCGCAATTCCTGCGGCACCTACAGGATTTAGCTGGATCATCCGCTGCTGAAGACATTGTCAAGCAAATCTGGAGCAACCAACTTCCTATTAGCATACAGACAGTGCTAGCATCTCAGCCATCGCATTCCCTGGAACAGTTAGCTGATCTGGCAGACCGCATCCAAGAGCTAACTTCGCAACCTGTTATTGCATCAACATCTGCAGTTGCCCCAACCTATGGCAATCCATCTAGCGAGATCGCTGAACTACGGAAAATGGTGGAACGTCTCGCTATGAAGATTGACAAGCAGTCACGCACATCTAATCGCCCACACGATCGATCCAGGCCCCAACGACGTAGATCACAGTCGCGCCCCAGGACCCGATCGAACTCCAGCTACCGCAAGTACCCTATATGCTGGTACCACTCGAGGTTTGGGCCGAAAGCTCATCAATGCATAGCTCCGTGCGACTACGGCAAGTCGGGAAAAGCCACAGGCAGTCGCTAATGGCGGCTGACGACTGCCCGACATCTTCAGGTCGCCTCTTCGTCTCCGACCGCAACACGGACACTCACTTCTTGGTGGACACGGGTAGTGACCTGTGTGTCTACCCCCGTTCTGCACTCCGCGAGCGTCGTCCTAGGAGCGAATTTCAGTTATGTGCGGCAAATGGGACTTCCATAGACACTTTCGGTACCATTGAACTAAATTTAAATCTAGGTTTAAGACGCAATTTTACATGGCGTTTCACAGTTGCTAATGTTACAAAAGCTATCATTGGCGTTGATTTTCTTAGCTTTTACAATCTTGTTGTTGATGTCCGTAACCAACGCCTTATTGATAATACGACTACTTTGTGTTCCAGTGTTTATATGGCTAAGACCAATGTATATTCGGTGAAGGTTGCAACGGGTGATACGAGGTATCACGTTCTATTAGGTAAGTACCCTGAAATTACTCGTCCTTCAGGTACTCCGTGGATACCGAAACATAACACAGTACATCATATTCGCACCACACCCGGCCCTCCCATATTTTGTACTCCCCGCAGGCTCGCCCCAGACAAACTCCAGATAGCTCGAAGGGAATTCGAACTCATGCTGAATAACGGTACTGCTCGTCCCTCTGAAAGCTCCTGGGCTTCTCCCTTACATTTAGCACCTAAAAGGGATAACGGCTGGCGACCTTGCGGTGACTATCGTATGCTAAATGCGCGGACTATTCCAGACCGTTATCCCATTAGGCATATTCACGACTTTGCCCATAATATAACTGGTTGTAAAGTCTTTAGCACCATTGACCTAGTAAAGGCCTACAATCAGATCCCAGTCTTTGAAGAGGACATAAAAAAGACTGCCATCACTACTCCTTTTGGCTTGTACGAGTTCCCCTGTATGACCTTTGGTCTGAGGAACGCTGGCCAAACCTTCCAGAGATTTGTAGACGAGATGACCAGAGGACTTGATTTCATTTACCCGTATTGCGATGATTTTCTCTGTTTCTCGCAAGACGAGGTTCAACATGAACGTCACCTCGAGCAACTTTTCGAGCGTATGAAAGAATACGGTATTCTCATCAATACGGCGAAATGCATTTTTGGAGCCAGTGAGGTAACTTTTCTCGGTTACCACATATCGGCATCGGGCACAAAACCTCTCAAGTCCAAAGTCCAAGCAATTCTTGACTTTCCAGCGCCAAAGACCGTCAGGCAACTGAGGCGTTTCTTGGGCATGCTAAACTTTTATAGGCGTTTTTTGCCCAACGCAGCTTTGATTCAAGCTCCTCTCAATGCTTTACTGACAGGTTCGGTGAAAGCATCTCAACCAGTGGACATAACCGATGAGGCACTTCTCGCTTTTGAGCAATGTAAGCAGAACCTTGCTAACGCTGCACTACTCGCACACCCAGACACCAATGCGAAGCTGGCGCTTGTAACTGACGCGTCTGACTTGGCAATGGGTGCAGTTTTGCAGCAGTTCAAGGACGGCAATTGGCAACCTCTTGCATTTTTCTCACGCAAGTTTAGCCCTAGCCAGCAAAAATACTCGCCGTACGATCGCGAACTTCTGGCAATATACGAAAGTATTAAATACTTTCGGCACATGCTGGAGGCTAGACATTTCATCGTGTTCACTGATCATAAGCCAATCACTTACGCCTTTCACGAGAGAAAGGCTAACTGTTCGCCTCGTCAGTATCGCCACCTTGATTACATCTCGCAGTTCACGACCGACATCCGACACATATCTGGCAAAGATAATATTGTAGCCGATACACTGTCGCGAATCGATGAACTGCAGATGGCAATTGACCTTGATCAGCTAGCAGCGTCGCAGGCTAATGATCAAGAACTCCTCCAATTTCTCGGTGGAGAATTTTCACTCCGCCTAGAGAGGCTCAAAATCGCTGGCAGCACAAAGGAACTTTATTGTGATGTAAGCACGTCACAGCCTCGTCCTTTTATTACCAAGCCATTACGAAAACCACTGTTCGACAGCCTTCATAATCTTAGCCATCCAGGCGCAATAGCAACCACGAAATTGGTTGCTGAACGGTTTGTATGGCCTGGTATGCGCAAAGATTGTCGGGAGTGGTCTCGTAAGTGCTTAGCTTGCCAACGCGCTAAGGTACATCGTCATGTATCTGCACCTTTGGGTACATTCGATCTGCCTCGCGCTCGTTTTTCGTTTATCCATGTGGATATTGTTGGCCCACTTCCACCATCACAAGGCTACCGCTACTGTCTGACGGTGATTGACCGTTTCACCCGTTGGCCAGAAGTCACGCCGATGATGGATATCACAGCAGAAACCGTAGGTAAGGCACTAATATCGTGGATATCCAGATATGGATGTCCTACGGATATTGTCACTGACCGCGGCCGGCAGTTTGAATCCACACTTTTCCAGTACCTTGGAAAAATGATAGGATTCAAACATCGCCGAACAACCGCGTACCATCCGGCGTGCAACGGCTTAGTGGAACGGTTCCACCGTCAGCTCAAAGCAGCCATAATGTGCCATGCGGACTCTAATTGGGTTGACACTTTACCCCTAGTGTTATTAGGAATTAGGACATCCTATAAAGAAGACCTAAAGTCTTCATCGGCTGAGTTGGTTTATGGCGAACCTTTACGTCTTCCTGGTGAATTTTTCCAGCCAACTGCGCCTGATTCTACCGATTTATCGGATTTCACCACACGCTTAAGATATTTCACCCAAAAGCTTCGTCCATCTCCAGCTTCTCGCCACAATAAAGATAAAATCTTTATATTTAAAGATCTAGCATCTGCTGGACAGGTATTTTTAAGGGACGACACAACCCGTGGTTCCCTGCAACCTCCTTACTCCGGCCCTTATGAAGTGCTGGAACGTGGTGAGAAAATTTTTAAGATACTGGTCAAAGGTAAGGGTATTACAGTATCCATAGACCGCCTTAAGCCGGCCTATATACTAGCTGACCCGTCCCCTAATCCCATAAACCCTACTCCTACTACTATTCCCATTCCAGAACCTACGTCCGATCCTGCTCCTAATGATAGCCAAACTAATACCCCAGATGGCAGAACCACTCGGTCCGGCCGCAGAGTTCGATTCCCAGAATATTATCGACCGTAGTGACGGTCTCTGGGGGGGAGTGATGTAGGCTCGTTATATAATACTTATATATACACATACATATTTAAGTACATAAATTATATTTTATATATTTATACATATTATATGAGCACACAAATATTTCTGGCTTCAATCTTCTACTTATTATATTTAATTTTGCACAATATTGGTGTCGTGCGAATATGGTACAGTGGAACCGCGCACCGCTAACCGGTTCCATCCCGGGCCGCGCGGGCGCAAGGCGCTATGTCCTTGCCGTGACATTTAGTGCGAGCACGGCTATCAGACGTGTGCCCCGTATCGGTCGTTGACCCGCCGCGTTAATCTATGTGTACATTAATAATCTAACTTCTTTTCTACGTTTAAGTTCTTGTCACTCTATCTGTGTTCTCCTTCTATTCTTTCTAGACTGTATCTGTGCCTGTGTTTCTAAATATACTTCTGTGTCAGTGAACTTTGTGTGTTTCTTTCTTGGACTCAAAGGACCCGCCAGGTACAAACATTTGACTATCCATCCTTCCATAAACTATAAAACCCATAAAACTAACATTTTGTCTTTGTTTAAATCGACAACAAAAAAATAACAATAAAACTAACTCAATAGCAAATATCCAACAAATATGCACTTGTTGACATTTGTATTGTAGACTTTGACGTCATATCCGATCTGACCAATAGCGTGGCGTTCCCGCTACTTTGAATTTCCCACTCATTTTTTGTACTTTAAATAATTATTTTCTTAATAAAAAGTAATTTTATTAAAAAAAAAATTGGTATAGACATTTTTTTTTTTTTAAACGTAGCCCCACACTAGGATTGATTTCTGTGTCGTGGGTGCGTTTACAAACGTGAAAATTCACATACACAAATACCCAGACCGGAACAAATAATTGTGGGTCACACAAAGATTTGTCCCGTGCGGGAATCGAACCCGCGACTATTAGACACAGTGGGCGGAGTGGCTTAAGCTCTTAACCACTGCGCTAAATTAATATTCTAATGCTAGAAATTTTGTAAGAAGAAAAATATGTGACCCTTATTTGAATTACACACATATTCCCTATTGCTTCATGAACTCAAAACAAAAACCAAATTTCCAAATTTAAAGTTATTTACCCTTTTTTAATCACTTTTATACCCCATTTAACAATGAAACATGCACATGTATTTGTGCGTATTCAGAAATATGTTTTAATCTTTCCCCTACTGCTATAAATCAAGAAAAAATTTACACACACACACACACACACACCGTCACGCCTATATTCCCCAAGGGGGGGTGGCAGAGGTGTACTAAGTACACCCACGTTTCGCCGACGATGTTAGGTCCCACGTAATAGGGCGCGAGCCTATTGCCATATACCGGGCACAATTCCAGACTCCGGAATGTACTGGGAAGTTTTCGTTAGAAAAACTACACTTGTCCGACCTAGGATTTCAACCCAGGACCTCGTGCTCACAAAGCGATGCGCTTTGCCACTAGACCAAACAGACAGACAAAATGTAGCTAGTAGTTTATAGCGCACTGAAGTAGTTAAAGCATTTTTTGCAGAGATATAATAAAATAGTTGGAATCATTTCAGTTACCGATTTAGAACTACTTTCAGGTCTTGCGTCGATTATGTTACACCTTGTATACGAGCCCCCAACAACAACTCATAGCATAGTGATTGCACGCTCGCCCTCTTGTCCGGTGAAGCTGTAATGGCCCCACGGCCAACAGCATAGATCATAGACACGTTATGAAGCGGCACACACAGCCATCACTCATACAACATTTTAATACAGACAACAAACGCACACAAAATCTAGAGGTGACTTTGAAAATGTCTTCATAATCTCCATGATATGTATAAATAGATTAAGTTACTGTAGTACATTATGTAATTTAAGTTGAAAATAAGATAATGTCATAGAATCCTAGCGCATAAACACTAGTATACAATTAGAAGAGTGTAACCCTGAAAGGGATAGGAATAGTAAGAAGAGTGTAACCCCGGAAAGGGACAGGAATAATTGTATCATGATTGGTTTATTTGATTAATAAACTCGATGCAAAGCCCACTAGTTGTGACACACCAAAATAGTATTTAAGAGCGCGAAACATCGCGCCATGCACGTTCGAGCGACTGGGCATTGAAGAATATAGGAAGAAACTCTGCGCGAAGAGGGTCACAACTCGTGGGTGGAGCACTGTTTCAAGATTATTCGGCTTTTATTTGAATTCTCCTTCACGACGCATACTAGCCACAGCAGCAACAGGGCGCACGACGTATTATTCGTCCTGTTCAACTATATTACTTAAAATAAATCTCTATTTGTACCTATCTTAAAGTCTACATTCCTATAAAACATTCAATAATTTCTTGCATGTTTTGTAATTATGATGAGTTATCACACACACAACACGGGGCCTGGCCAAACACAACATTTGTCTGGCCATAAGTATAATTTATTGATGTAAATCCAATAATAAAAAAGAATAATAACAACCGAGTCTTATCTGAAGGACAAGTCAAGAGTGTCCGTAACCGGCGAGCGTGTATGAGACGAATTATGAGAGTGGAGGAAGCCAGAGAGGTATGTAAGGAAATAACCTGTTGGAACTCTGTACTCTCTGCCTACCCCGCAAGGGATCTGGCGTGAGGTTATAGATGGATAGATAGAAAACCATTTAATTTTTATTTTTGTTTAAGTGCCCCCAAGTGCCCCAGTGGATAGTAAATACGATATTTTATAAGATAATGCCTCGTTGGTCTAGTGGCAAAGCGCATTGTGGTCAAGATGCCCTGGGTTCAAATCCTAGGTCGGACAAATGTAGTTATCTAACTAAAACTGCCTAGTATGAGTCCGGAGTCTGGAATTGTGTCCGGTATATGGCAATAGGCTCGCCCCCTATTACATGGGATCTAACATCGTCGGCGAAAAGTGGGTGTACTCAGTACGCCTCTGCCACCCCCGCTAGAAGAATATAGGCGTGACGGTGTTTAATTTTTTTTTTAATTTTATAAAATCTTCCATTTACCAAATCCTGTCATAAAGTTCATGCCAAATAATTATATTTCATTTTAATAGTTTTTTTATTGTGTGCGAACAATTTCTCTTTCTTCGACTGCTAAACGCTAGTTTAAAATGAAATGTTTACCGGAAGCGGAGGTGCAGAAGGTGAGATTGGGAGGTAGAGGTTGCATGTACTCGTCGTACTCATCGGCCTCAGGTATGGAAGAGGCCATATCGTTGCTCCAGGTGCCTATTTCGAAAGCCTGGAAAAAATATTATCATATTCAATATATTATCTATCTCTATCAATATAATCACGCCAGATCCCTTGCGGGGCAGGCAGTACACCCACATTTTGCCAAGAGTCTCCGTAACCGGCGAGCGTGTATGAGACGAACTATGAAAGTGGAGGAAGCCTGTTAGAAGTCTGTACTCTCTGCCTACCTCGCAAGGGAACTGGCGTGGTGATATAGATAGATTATAAATAATGCAAAAACTTTCGAAATTATACCCGAGTCATCTTAATAAAAACTCACATTTTCAGCTCCTTCTTTCTCTTGTAATATATCGTTAATTGTCTTCTCTCTTGGCCCTTCTTGTTCATCTTCTCCTTTCGGATTCTCTTCCTCTCCTTTTTCTCTAAAAAAATAATGTTTTTTTAAATATTTATCCTACTAATATTAAAAAAGTGAAAGTTTGTATGTAAACATACATTAGACTTGTTGGATGTTTGTTACTCAATGTTTGTTACGCAAAAATGGCGGAACGGATTTAGATAAAGGATATTGTCGAAAATTGACCCAGAACCAACAAACATTTGACCCATGCCATCATTATTTATCTATTTTATTTAAATAATGGCAAATATCCGTATCTAACGGACAATTTGCAATCTAAAACGAATATTTCAAAGTATTGCAAGTACTTATATCGAAGTCGCCGACATCTTTACTGAGTGTCAGCACAATATAACCTCATACGTATTAATGGCTACTGAATTATAACCTCAAAATCTAATTTGGCGTAAGTGCCGGCTTATTATCTACACTACATCGTATTATCTATACTAATATTACAAAGAGGTAAAGTTTGTGAGTTTGGATGTTCGGGGTAATCTCCGGTACTACTGATCCGATTTCAATGATTCTTTCACCATTAGAAAGCTTTCTAATGGTGAAAGAATCTTATCCGGAAGTAACATAGGCTATATACCATAGACCCGGTAGGTGGCGCTGTTGTCGACCGGGTACGCCTATTATATAACCTATTCGCACAGGTTCGAAACCGAGATCGGAATGGAGATCGACATTCCGTATGAACCACGGGGCTCCGACGGCTTTGCGGAGGAAACGGGATTGAACCGTTTGGAGTCTATCGATGTGAGAGCGGGCGGCGTGCCCGAACACCTCACAAGCGTACGTAATGATGGGCCGTATACAAGTTTTGTAAAGTGTCACCTTATTCCTAAGGGACATTTTACTCCGCTAGCAGATCATCGGGTAAAGACGAGTGACGCTAGCGAGCTGATACGCCATCCTTACAGGCCTTCATCACGAAGAAACTCCAGACCGCCGCCAACGCCCTAGGGGATTGGTTCAGGAAGTGACGAATCGAGGTGAACCCGGACAAGAGCGCGGCGGTGCTCTTCTCCAGAGGTGCAACTTCGCACCGCTCTCTGCGCCACCCCGGAAGGAACCGAGGTCAAGTGACCATGTTCGACCGACCCATTCCCTGGGTCAAACAGGTCAAATATTAAGGGGTCACCCTGAACAGTACCATGTCCTTCGGCCAGCACATCAAGCGGGTCCGTCACCGAGCATCCTTCGTGCTCGGTCGTCTCCATCCGTTAATCTGCAAGCGGAGTAAAATGTCCCTTAGAAATAAGGTGACGCTTTACAAAACTTGCGTTCGTCCCATCATGACTTATGCGTGTGCTGTGTTCGGGCATTCGGCCCCCTCTCACATCGACAGACTTCAAGCGGTTCAAAACCGCTTCCTCCGAAAAGCCGTAGGAGCCCCATGGTTCGTACGGAACGTCGACCTCCACTCCGATCTAGGTCTCGAACCTATTCGCGCTTTTATTAAAAAGGCGTCAGCACGTCACTTCGCGAACGCATCTACCCATGCGAATCCGTTAATCGTAGCCACCGCCGACTACGACCTCCCTCACGACCCCTGCCGCTACCGCCGACCGCGACATGTTCTCACGGACCCTCCCGATGCTTTGTCATCCCTTCTTTCCGCTCAGAATACGGGCGACGACGACGACGTAGTAGTAGATCCCCTCCCATAGCCGGCGGTTGACCGGTGCACTTAGTAGTGCACCCGTCCCCCTACAGCGACTGTCCCAACCGAGGGCGCCTCTGACGCTTTTTAAATCGTAATAGATCATACAATTTCGCTGCTTTCTGGAAATATGCGGCCAAAACTTCGGCATATTTTGGCCGAAGCCGAAAATATGGCCGGACACTACCAAATTATAACAAAATGTATTTAGCGGTTTATGCGTGAAAGAGTAACGAACAGTTACATTCACATTTATACTAATATTATAAAGAGGTGTAGCGTGTCAACATTTATTATAATACATATAAATACACACATACATATATATTATACTTATGTTAAACTAACTACATACAATATTTACAAAATAATATTTATAATTATTATGTTGATATCGATACCGTCGAAATGTATCGACTCAACCACATCACTAGTCTGATCCAGCACATAACCCTTATGTACGGCACGCGGACTGCGCCCGCGCACCACGGGCATTTGAATGTCACGCCCAGTCAGGACCTTGCTACGACGCGAAGCGCTTTTCTTTATTTTCTGCGCTAACGTACACGCGGCTAGATTATATTTGCTTATTTACATGTTTCATCTTTCATCTTCGCTTTTACTTTCACGCTATTGTAATACAAACTGTTTGCTGTTATCCTTGAACACTTATGTGCTGTGCTTTTCTTTTGTGCTTGTGCTTCTAACCTACTGTGCCTTCTGACTTTTAAGTGTTAGGATTATTGGAACAATATAATCCAAAACTGTGTGTTATTTATTTCACAAACTCCAAAAAGAAGCTCCTAACTTTGGTACCTAAATAGCCAAAGAGGTAACGCTTGCGAGTTTGGATGTTCGGGGTAATCTCCGGTACTACTGATCCGCTTTTAATGATTCTTTCACCATTGGAAAGTTACCTTATCCAGAAGTAACATAGGCTATATAACATATACCCGGTAGGTGGCGCTGTTGTCGACCGGGTACAAAGACGCGGGAAACTGCTAGTTTATAATATTTATTTACTTTAAAGCATTCGTAAGTTCTATATCTTAATAGATCGTTCAATTTCGGTGCTTCATGGAAACCTTCGGCCCATTTTCGCCGAAGCCGCAGGTTAGGCCGAAGGAAGGAACGTTGTGGCAGAATTTGTCAAAGGGAAGATCTTCCAGCCAGACGGGTGGTGTGTCTGGCGGGGCCTGCCACTCTCCCCGAGAGTTGTTGTATGTGTGTTTGAGTGATATACGCTGTTGGCCGCGAGGGCGAGCCTCAAGGAGGAAAGGCCTCGGCTTGGGCTGTTGCTATGGGGGGGATGGGGGGGGGGGGGGGGTACTAAGTGCACCGGACGGCGGGCTAGGGGTTCTACGACTTCGTCGTCGTCCGTATCCGGAGCGGTAAGAAGGGATGTAAGAGCATCGGAGGGGATCGGTAAGAACATGTCGCGGGCGGCGGTAGCGGGACGGGTTAGATTCGTAGTCGGCGGCGGCTACGATTAACCGATTCGCATGGCTAGATGCGTTCCCGAGAGTTGTTGTCGGGGGCTTGTATACAAGCTGTAACATAATAAACGCAAGACCTGAAAGTAGTTTGTTCTAAATCGATAACTGAATTAATTCCAACTATTTTTATAGTATCTTACATTTTTTTTAAATTTTCAGAAAATGCTTTTACTCCTTCAGTGCGCTATAAAAAACTAAATTTATTCTTGATTCATAGCAATAAGGGGATTACAAATGCATTTCTAACCCGTATTTCTCAAAATGCACACATACACGTACAAGTTTCATTGTTAATTGGGGGATAAAAGTGCTTAAAAAAGGGGTGAATACCTTTAAATTTGGGTTTAGTTTTGAATTTGCGAAGCAATTCTCTAATCGGGGTGTATGAGGTCTTCCGTTATTTATGTTACACGGTGTATATGTTACACGTGGTGAGCACTCTAATATCGCGTTCTAGACATGTATGGCGAATCGTCAACACCATCTGTTGGTAGGTAGTCGCAACTATGCAGCGATGTATAGGGGCCGCTACAGTGGTATCTTAGGCCGAAGGTGGCCTAATCCGAAGCTTCGGTCGGACACTACCAAATTTTACCAAAATTTATTCAACGGTTTACTCGTGAATATGTAAGAACAAGACATTTATTCACATTTATAATATGAGTTTGCATATCTTAGAGCTTAGCACGAAAATGTTGACGTTAGCGGGACGCTAGCGAGTTGATATACCATCCTTGTCGCTTCACTACACATTTAAAGTGCGACAAGGATCTTTTGGCCCGCGGCCAAAAGATCCTTGTCGCACTCGCAGAAAGAGAAAGAACTAACGCTGTCATCAAGTGAAATGTCCCTTCATGACAGTCGTTTGCTACGAACATTACCCAAGTTCATCTTTGACTAAGTAACCGTGCGAACCCACCCGTTCAAATATCTACTTGGAAAAAACGGTTACGGAGACTCCTGACTTGTCCTTCAGATAAGACCCGGTCTATTTGGTCAAGGTAGGATAGTCTAGGTCTTCCCCGGTACCTACATCCTTCCACTTTCGCATTGTGTATCAGTTTTGTCATTCTTTCTTCGGACGTTCTTTCTATATGCCCAAACCAACGGAGCATACCCTTTCTCATCTTTACACCGGGTAAATAAATTAGGGTTATCATTTGGTACAATGTTCCAACTTCCAAGGAGATATTACAACAGGTGCGTCGGCACGGCTACTAATTAAGAAAAGAAATAAATCAATACCTTCACGCCTATATTCCCCAGAGGGGGTGGCAGAGGTGTACTGAGTACACCCACGTTTCGCCGACAATGTTAGGTCCCATGTAATAGGGGGCGAGCCCATTGCCATATACCGGGCACAATTCCAAACTCCGGACTCGCACTGGGAATTTTTCGTTACAAAAACTACATTTGTCCGACCTAGGATTTGAACCCGGGACCTCGTGATCACAAAGCGATGCGCTTTGCCACCAGACCAACGAGGCAGTCAACTTGGAAGTAGGAGAATTCTACTAAATGGTAACCCAAAATCACACCAACGTCCCCTTGTCAATGCCAACCTCGATCCAAAAGATCCTTGAACTAAATAAACATGAACGTGACATCACGATTTCTCGCTAGCGTCACGCTATCATCAATAACGGACGATTTAGCGCAGTGGCTGTGTCTAATAGTCGCGGGTTCGATTCCCGCACGGGACAAATCTTTGTGTGATCCACAATTATTTATTTTATTTATTATTTCTTTATTGTACACATATATACACAATGAATAAATACATAGGATATTTTATGTATAAAGGTGTGCTTAACTCAAAATTGAGTTTTCTTACAGCTAACCTGAGCGATAGAGAGATGAAAAGTAGAGAGGACAGTAACAATTGTACAATGGAATTCAACTATACATAAATACACAACACATTACATACACATATAAGTCAACAAAATAATATAAATTAATATCCCTATTTATCCATATATAGTATATATAAATAATTATATATAATAGGATATGCATACATATATAAATATATGATTCATGATGAAAGGAAATGCTCTTTAATTTTCCTCTTGAATACGTCGAGTGAGACGCTTTCGCGTATAGAGTGTGGAAGTGAATTCCACAGCTGCACCGCGCGAACAGTGAAAGAGCTATTATAAAGGCTAGAAGTGTGACGGCAATGAAGCGGTGTGCAATTATTTGTTCCGGTCTGGGTATTTGTGTATGTGAATTTTCATGTTTGTAAACGCACCCACGACACAGGAATAAATCCTAGTGTAGGGCTACATTTTATAAAAAAAATATGTTCGTGCTAACCCCTCGGAATTCAATTTACTCACTTTAACTCTTTATGTTCTCTTTTCGAGTCCTCTTCTTTTTTCTTTTCATTCTTCTCGGAATCTGCATTTAGTACCTACAACAAAAAATATCGTCAAAATAAAGAATTACTAGCTTATCTGAAGGGCAAGTCAAGAGTCTCCGTAACCGGCGAGCGTGTATGAGACGAACTATGAGAGTGGAGGAAGCCAGAGAGGTATGTAAGGAAAGAACCTGTTGGAACTCTGTACTCTCTGCCTACCCCGCAAAGGATCTGGCGTGGAAATATAGATACTAGCTGTATCCATAACTACGTTCGCTTAATTTTCAGGCGTGTATTTCACACTCTTAAGTTTTTTGAGACAAATATTAGGTAAGAAATCTATGTCCTTGCCGACTTTGGTCAAACTTCTATCTATCTATCTATCTATAACCTCACGCCAGATCCCTTGCGGGGTAGGCAGAGAGTACAGAGTTCCAACAGGTTCTTTCCTTACATACCTCTCTGGCTTCCTCGACTCTCATAGTTCGTCTCATACACGCTCGCCGGTTACGGAGACTCTTGACTTTTCCATCTGATAAGACTCGGTTTATTTGGTCGTGGTAAGATAGTCTAGGTCTTCCCCGTAACCTGCATCCTTCCACTTCAACATTGTATATCTGTTTGGTCAAACCTAAACTCACATAATTTATTTTGTATAAGCCCTGCGGGGGCGCTTACAAATAGTCTACTTACATTTATTTTAAATCTAATTTAACTAAAAACTCCGGCCTCCACCAAGAAGATCCGGCAAAGTCAGCGAACTTGTCTTTGTTTATTTAATTAACACACCGTCACGCCTATATTCCCCAAGCGGGCATGGCAGAGGTGTACCGAGTACACCCACGGTTCGCGATGTTAGGTCCCATGTAGTAGGGGGCGAGCCAATTGCCATATACCGGGCACAACTCCAGACTCGTACTGGGAATTTTTCGTTAGAAAAGCTACACTTGTCCGACCTAGGATTTAAACCCAGGACCTCGTGATCACAAAGCGATGCACTTTGCCACCAGACCAACGAGGCAGTTTATTTAATTTTTTCTCTTTTTTCCTTTCTATTTTTTTATCATCATGTGTAGACACAATGTTTAATCTATCTATCTATAACCTCACGCCAGATCCCTTGCGAGGTAGGCAGAGAGTACAGAGTTCCAACAGGTTCTTTCCTTACATACCTCTCTGGCTTCCTAGGCTCTCATAGTTCGTCTCATACACGCTCGCCGGTTACGGAGACTCTTGACTTTTCCATCAGACAAGACTCGGTTTATTTGGTCGTGGTAAGATAGTCTAGGTCTTCCCCGGTACCTGCATCCTTCCACTTACACATTGTATATCTGTTTTGTCATTCTTTCCTCTGGCATTCTTTCTATATGCCCGAACCAAGGGAGCATGCCCTTTCTCATCTTTACACCGATACTATCTTTCATACCTACTCGCTGTCTTACTATGCTGTTGCTAATGCGGTCGGTCAGCTTCACTCCGCACATCCTCCGCAGAGCTCGCATTTCTACCGCATTTATCCTACGTTTATTTTCCTTCTTACATACCCAGCTCTCGCTACCATATAACAGCGTTGGGACAAGAACTCCGTTATGTATGGCCAGCGGTGCCTTATGGCTTACGTGCCGGCTCCCGAGTAGCTTGTTTAAGTTACAATTAAATAGTTTACGATCTGGCTCCAGTGTGATGCCTTACGTCGAGATATGAGACTAATGATGTTATTTATAAAGATTGTCTAAAGGATTCCAGATAGACCAGCCATAAGCAGCTCCCGTTCACGAGTATGACTACTGGAACAGCCATCACTCCCCTCGACCATATTGGAGGGAAGGGCGGGAATATTAATATTTCGGACTAATTAAGCCGCTTCAAACAATATATATATTGTATAGTCACAGACTTAAGGTTTCAATAGTAAATGCAAATTTCCTTTGTTTTACTAGTCACCACTATACCTCGGTATGTTTTTGGATTTTCGCAGATGTTCGCGCTAGCCCCACAAATGGGGTGTCCAGAGATAGGTATCGTCGAGGCGATCACAACGGTATGTAAAACAAGGTATTTATTTATTTATTTATTCTATCCTTGTGCATCTATCCTTACAGGTCAGAAACCCAATGCGATAGTGTGGCCCCTTAAATAAAAATAACAATATTTGCAAAATTTCTAAGTTAAACTACAGAAACGAAAATGTATAACAATAGCAAAAGTAAAAAATATTTTAGGTACAATAACAAATAACAACTTCGAGAAAGAAATCAACCGCAGGATCCAATTAGGTTGGGCAGCATTTGGCAAACTACGTCACGTTTTCTCTTCGCCTATACCGCAATGCCTGAAGACTAAAGTCTATAACCAATGCGTCCTACCTGTTATGACTTACGGGGCCGAGACGTGGACACTCACAGTGGGACTAGTCCACAAATTCAAAGTCGCACAGCGGGCTATGGAGCGAGCTATGCTCGGCGTCTCTTTGAAGGATAAAATTCGTAACGAGGTAATCCGACAAAGAACTAAAGTTACCGACATAGCTCGCAGACTCAGTAAGCTAAAGTGGCAATGGGCTGGTCACATCTGCAGAAGGACCGACGACCGATGGAGTAAACGTGTCCTAGAGTGGAGACCGCGACTTGGTAAGCGTAGGGTAGGACGGCCCCCAGCTAGATGGACCGACGACCTCAAAAAGGTCGCTGGGACAGACTGGATGCGGAAGGCGGAGGACCGTGTGCAATGGCGCGTGTTAGGAGAGGCTTATGTCCAGCAGTGGACTGCGATAGGCTGATTGATTGATTGAACAAATAACATACATTACAACCTTTGCGAACTCACTCAACGGACACGTAAATATGTCGACAGTAATATGAGCGGCATTTATAGTACGAATTGCCCTTGCCAAAGGCGATTTTGCTGCTAAATTAGTTCTAGCTGCCGGTAGCGCTAGCAGTTGCGGGCGCCGCCTCCACACATAACGATCCGGTGCCTACAACAGCACACCCGCATTATGCTCCTTACCACGTAACAATCTCACTAAATACGCCGCGAGTGCATACTCGCGTCGTACCCTAAGCTCATTGTACCCGACCATACCCAGAACAAATAGTGTCGGGTATGTAATGTGTCTATCTATCTATCTATCTACATCATCACGCCAGCTCCCTCGCGGGGTAGGCAGAGAGTACAGAGTTCCAACAGGTTCTTTCCTTACATACCTCTCTGGCTTCCTCCACTCTCATAGTTCGTCTCATACACACTCGCCGGTTACGGAGACTCTTGACTTGCCCTTCAGCTAAGACACGGTCTATTTGGTCATGGTAAGATAGTCTAGGTCTTCCCCGGCACCTACATTCTTACACTTTCGCATTGTATATCTGTTTTGTCATTCTTTCTTCTGGCATTCTTTCTATATGCCCGAACCAACCCTTTCTCATCTTTACACCGATACTATCTTTCATACCTACTCGCTTTCTTACTACGCTGTTGCGAAAACGGTCGGTCAGCGTGACTCCGCACATCTTCCGCAGAGATCGCATTTCGACCGCATTTATCCTGCTTTCGTTCTCCTTCTTACATACCCAGCTCTCGCTGCCATATAACAGCGTTGGGACAAGCACTCCGTTATGCATGGCCAGCTGCGCCTTTTGGCTTAAGTGCCGGCTCCCAAGTAGCCTTCCCATCGCACCATTCACTCTATTACCTGCATTCACTCTTCTCTCTATGTCAGCGGTGTATTTCCCATCCTTACTGAAGGCGCATCCAAGATATACAAACTCATTCACTTGCTCCAGCACATCGTTATTAACCACAATAATGTGTCTATAGTCACGAGTATGACTACTGGAACAGCCATCACTCCCCTCTACCATATTGGAGGGAAGGGAGTGACCCGCGCCGGCCACCGCAAGCAAAGACATCATAGTGAGCATGACCTAACCAGAACCCCAAAGACGGTGGTCAGATTAGATCTACAAAGCAGCAATACTCCAAGCTCGTCAGGCACAACACGTAAAACAATCAAATCTGTTCAGCGGTTTGGTAACAGACAAACAGACAGATAGACAGGCAGACAAAGTTACCTTCGGAACTTATAATATTTGTATGGATTGCAGATACATGCCCAGTTATGGCTATATTTCCTTCACCGGCTCGTTGACTACCTGTTTGGTATAGTGGCGAATAATACGCTTTACGATCAGGAGATCCTGGTTTCAAATCCTAGGTCGGACAAATGTTGCTTTTCTAACGATAAATTCCCAGTGTCAGTCCGGAGTCTGGAAATTGTGCCCGGTATATGGCAATAGGCTCGCCCCCTATTACATGGGGCCTAGCATCGTCTGCGAAAAGCGAGTGTACACATTACACCTCTGCCACCACTTAGGGAATACACCGTCACGCCTATATTCCCAAAGGGGGATGGCAGAGGTGTACTGAGTACACGGGTGAACTTTTCGCCGACGATGCTATTACCATATGCCGGGCACAATTACAGACTCCGGACTCATACTGGGAAGTGTTCGATAGAAAAACTACACTTGTCCGACCTAGGATTTGAAACCAGGACCTCGTGATCACAAAGCGATGCGCTTTGCCACTACACCAACGAGGCAGTCACGCACATTTTGCTTGTTATCTATCTATCTATCTATAACCTCACGCCAGATCCCTTGCGGGGTAGGCAGAGAGTACAGAGTTCCAACAGGTTCTTTCCTTACATACCTCTCTGGCTTCCTCGACTCTCATAGTTCGTCTCATACACGCTCGCCGGTTACGGAGACTCTTGACTTTTCGATTCGAAACTATTTTCCTCCTTTATTTTTATTTAATTTTTTTCTCACCTCTGCAAGACTCCAGCCGAAGTCAAGAGCCGGCCATTGGAAGCCAGGCAAGGTCTCGTCACTGATCTTGGGTATGCCCAGGCCGACATCGATGGCAACCGATCTTCGAATCTCATCTGCTATTAGTAACGCGTTTATTCTGGGAACAAAACATAATTATAGTCCAACAAGGATCTATTGGCCCGCGGCGAAAATTGAAACTAACGCTGTCATCCAGTGAAATGTTACTGCATGACAGTTCGCTGGGTTGCCATTTGCTATGAAATTTACACTTTTTTTTTTTGACTTCGGACGGACACTACGATGTGTAGCATAATAAACGCAAGACCTCAGACACCCCGTTTAGAGAATTGCTTCATAATTTCAAAACGAAAACCAAATTCGAAATTTTTTAAGCACTTTTATACCCCAATTAACAATGAAACTTGTATGTGTATTGTGTTTTGAGAAATACGTTTTAGGAATGCATTTGAAATCTCCTTGTTGCTATGAATCAAGAAAAATAATAAGTTTTTATAGTGCACTGAAGGAGTAAAAGCATTTTTTGCAAATTAAAAAAAAATAAGATTAATTAAAAATTGTTGGAATCAATTCAGTTACCGATTTAGAACAAACTACTTTCAGGTCTTGCGTTTATTATGTTACAGCTTGTATAAGTAACCGTGCGGACCCATGAAGGGAAGGAAGGAAGCAGGAAAACAAACACAAAACACAAACACACCGTCACGACTATAGTAACATTTCACTGAATAACAGCGTTTGTTTCAATTTTGGCCGCAGGCCAAACGATTCTTGTCGGACCGCAGGCATGTTTTATTGGGTTGACACTTTTCAAACTTTGATTCGCGGTATAGTAGAGCAAAATTGATTAAATCCCTTTCCATTCAGTCGAATTCCATAATGAGTCTGTTCCATACATTTTTTTTCTACTTTTAATATTTTTTTTTATAAAACAGCAGAGTTTCCTCTCACCTGTATAGCACACAGGGTAGTGCCACAGTGGCGAACCACAGAGGTGCTGCAAATGGATGTACTCGACACAGTTCTGGAATTAAGATCTGCTTCTGGTCCAGTCGGTCGCGTTTCGCTCGGCGAGTCCGCTCTGAGGATACTGGAAGAGCGACGCCTTTGCGATTGACGTATCTGTAAGCACATATGGGAAAAAAATAAATAATAATATTAGCCCTGTTAAGAAACTGTCCCACCGTTGGGCACGGGCCTCCTCTCAAGCTGAGAGGGTTTAGGCCATAGTCCACCACGCTGGCCCAGTGCGGGTTGGCGAACTTCACACACCTTCGAGAAACTCTTAGGCATGCAGGTTTCCTCACGATGTTTTCCTTCGCCGTTAAAGCAAGTGATAATTCATTTTTAATGCGCACATGCTTTCGAAAAGACAGAGGTACATGCCTCGGTTTGAACCCGAGACCTCCGACTTTACAGTCATTAAATTAATAAGGTTCACAGAAAATGCGTGTGCGCGTGTGTGTGTGTGTGTGTGGGCGTGTGTGCGTGTGTGTCTTTATATTTATTTAAAATAGCATTTTATTAAGTTTGTATATAAGATAAACGATCCTCCGTGAAGCATTTCAAAGCAGCGCTGTGCGACTAAGACGTTCTTACCAATCACCAAGGTGATGCCGGACCAGCTCGGTCAATCTGACAATGGTGATCGTTTGCGGCATTTTCATTTAGTGCGTCCCCGTGCTTTGGAAGGCAAGCTAAGCCGTTGGTCCCGGTTACCACTTAATGTGGTAGTCGTTAAACCGAGTCGGAAGCCTTATAGGCGGCTTTATATGTTCCACCAGCAGGTGTCCACAAGTCTGTCTTCCCCGCCCCGCACCGGCTCCGCATGCTGGAGTATGACCTAATCTCTATCACTGAGATTTGTGCCTTTGCCCTTTGGCTCTTGGGCCTTTGGCACTTTGGGCGTTCGCCCTTTGCTCTTTGGCCCTTGGCCCTTTGGCACTTGACCCTTTGGCCTGTGGCCCTTGGCCTTTGGCCTTTGGCCCTTTGGCCCCTTGGCCTTTGCCCAGCAGTGTGCAGTATAGGTTGATATTATTATTATTAATGGGCACTGTACCTGGGGGTAAGCAGGTTCAATCTGGCGCTGGTATGGTCTACATCAAGAAGCGGTTGATCTCGTTGAGTTAGCGTGACTCCGTATTTACTGCTGTAGTAATCGCGGAAACTGGTGTGTGTTGCAGAGGGGAACGCAGAGTCTGGGGTTAGATTCCAACAGATTTCGGCTACTAGAAAGAACTGGGAAAGAAAAAAAATGTTTATCAAAGCTGTTGACTGCCTCGTTGACTTTTTTTGGCATAAATTCGAAGAGTGATGTCGTCAATTTGTTTCAATTTCCAAAACTTGTGTTATTTCGAATAATAATGAGTAATGTTGGTGAAATATTAACCATTATGTGTTCTTATATGTACATGAGTGAGGGTAATTGTAACAAAGTGATAAAACGTGCCTGTTCGATTTCCCTCAAAACGGCCGTTGCAATTGGTATGTAAAGTATCCACCGCTTTACTACCCAGGGTGGGGTACTTCATTAATTTCATTATCATCACTGTCATCAAATTCATCGGGGAGTCGAATTAATTTATACAAAAACGATTATGCATCTTACTGGACTCTGGCAAAATACACTTATAATTAGTGTGAAGCCATAACTTAAAGAAGAAGAACAAGACACTCGTTGGTCGAGTGGCGCATAATGCGCGTAGAGATCATGAGGTCTTGGGTTCGAATTCTAGCTCGGACAAAATATAATTTTTCGATAAAAAAACAATCAGTCACAGACCAGAACCTAACATTATGACCGGCATTATGGTTATGTATTATGGTAATACACTCGCCCCCTTGGGACCTAACATCGTCGGCGAAAAGTGGGTGTAATCAGTACACCTTTGCCACCCTCGCTTGAGGAATATAGGTGTGGCGGTAATTTATTAGTAACTTTCATTTTCTTCCTCGTTGGTCTAGTGGCGAATAATGCTCGTCACGAATCCCAAGTCGGACAAAGTCATTTCCTTATTATTTTATCTTTTTATTTAAAAGATAAGCAAACATGAAAATTCACATACACAAATACCCAGACCGGAACAAATAATTGTGGGTCACATAAAGATTTGTCGCTTGCGGGAATCAAACCCGCGACTATCACAGTGGGCGGAGCGGCTTAAGCTTTTAACCACTGCGCTAAATCGCACGTCAAAAGTGTAATTTTTTTTATTAAAAAATCCCAGTATAAGTCCGGTATACGGGAATAGGCTCGCCCCCTATAACATGAGACCTAACATCGTCTGCCAAAATTGGCTGCACAATAGACCTTTACCATCCACGCCTATGGAATATACAAATAAATGCTTTTTTACTTTTTTTTTGACAAACATTCGTCCCGTTCGGGGATCGAACCGACTGACCTGCGGTTGGTCCTGGTTTCTGTACCAGGGGGTCACCACTGCCTCCTTGTACTTCTCCGGGTCGAACACGAACGTTTCTCCGGGCTTGAGAAGTGAGTTCTCCATTTTCTTCACTTCAGCTTCTTTGGGCTTTTCTTTTGCTGGAAATTTAAAAGAGTTACTTCTCTCTGAGACTCTCGTAGAGTTGTGCGACCGCGGTGTTCTTAACGATCACTGAGGTTAAGCAGCGTTCGCCTCGGTCGGCCCGAGATGGGTGACCGTTTGTGGCATTTTCATATTCGAGCATCTCCGTACTCCGGAAGGCACGTTTAGCCGTTGGTCCCGCTTACCACCTAATATGGTAGCTGTTAAGCCGCGTTGGAAGCCTTACAGGCGGCTTACTTGTCGTGTCCGACCGAAGGTTGATTTCTGGCGAAAGCCGAAGCCGAAGCTATCCCAAAAAACCTTCGGCCGAAGCCGAATGTTTAATAACCCAAAGAAAATTGTTTTGGCTAAATTTTTAAATGTTGACTCTATGAACTTTACGAGATGATTAATATCGGGCCAGCGTGGTGGACTATGGCCTAAACCCTCTCAGTTTGAGAGGAGGCCCGTGCCCAACGGTGGGACAGTTTCTTAACAGGGCTAATATTATTATTTATTGTTATTATACATAAATAAACCGAGTCTTATCTGATGGAAAAGTCAAGAGTCTCCGTAACCGGCGAGCGTGTATGAGACGAACTATGAGAGTCGAGGAAGCCAGAGAGGTATGTAAGGAAAGAACCTGTTGGAACTCTGTACTCTCTGCCTACCCCGCAAGGGATCTGGCGTGAGGTTATAGATAGATAGATAGATAGATATTGTTATTAAATACTCACTCTCTTTTTCCTCTTCCAAGTTCTGACTCCCTTCTTCGTTCTGATTCCACAGGACAGGTTTCTCTAGTTCTGCCTGTTTTTTCTCTTCTGTGTGTTGATATATGAGTTCTAGGAACGCCCAATCTATATCTATCTTTGTCGTTCCGTCGTCTCTTGTCGCTGCAAGAAAAAGACTATTTAAAAAAAGGTAGCCCTACACTATGATTTATTCCTGTGTCGTGGGTGCGTTAATAAACATTAAAATTCACATACAAAAATACCAGTAATAATAATTTGTCCCCACTGCAACCACTGCGCCAAATGGTGTGTGTGTGTGATGTACGCTGTTGGCCGCGAGGCCTTTACAGCTTTACCGGACTTGAGGGCGAGCGTGTAACCACTACGCTCGAGCCAGAAGGGCAAGGGTGCGATATTCGCGAGGGCGCCACAAAGAGGAACGGCCTCAGTCGCTACGGGGGAAGGGGGTGTACTAAGTGCACCGGTCGGCGGGCTAGGTTAGGGATGTACGACTTCGTCCTCGTCGTCCGTATCCGGAACGGAAAGAAGCGATGTCCAAGCATCGGGGGATCGGTGAGAACATGTCGCGGCCGGCGGTAGCGGCAGTGGTCGGGTTCGTAGTCGGCGGCGGCTACGATTAGCGGATTCGCATGGGAAGATGCGTTCGCGAAGTGTCGAGTTCGGAGTGGAGGTTCGAACAAGTCCGCGCCCGAAGCGGTGTTGCAGCGAATCGTATGAGACGTTTATTGTCATTACGATAGTCTTAGCGTACTGGCGTAAAAACACAAGCGTAGAAAAATAAATCTTACGACTTTTAATATTAATACTTTCTATTTCTTTTTTTTTCAAAAACTTCGTAGTTGGAACTCAGCCGCAACGCAAATTTCCATAGTTAGATCTAATCTTTGCATTTTTTGCCGAGTTTTGGGAATATGAGAGTGGTCTATGAGAAAAAAAGTCTGGGAACCTCTGGTATAAAACCTCACCACGTATCACCAAGGTGGTGGGGCGGTTAAAAAGTTGCTTAAAACCATCACGCGATTAATGGTACTTGGTTTACACGCGATTAATGGTAATTGGTTAATTAATTAATTCTTAATTCTTTATTGTACAAATAGTAACAAATTATAAAATTAAAATTAAAGAATAGGTAAATGTACAAAGGCGAGCTTAACTCTAAGTCGAGTTCTCTACCAGCAAACCTTTGAGTGAAAGAGAAACAAATCATCAAAAGGAGGATAGTAATAAGTGTACAACACAGAAGATATTACAGGTACAAACTACAGATATATATATCCATAAATATACTACATACTATACAATACCATAAAATAATATACTACATAGACATATACAGACATACATACAAACATCTTACGTAGATAGGAAATGTTGTCTCATTCTTCTCCTGAAAATCTGTAGAGTAGGGCTATCACGTAAAGAGTGAGGGAGAGAGTTCCATAAACGCACAGCACGCACAGTGAATGAGCTATCATATTGACTTGAGGTATGTCGGGGTATACTAAGTAAAAGAGAAGAGGTGGAGCGACAGGGTTTTCCCCTGGGGACAAGATACTCAAAGCGTTCACGAAGGTATACTGGGGAATTTGGATTATTAAGAACAGAGAAAAGCAAAGAGAGAATATGAGTATCCCGACGCTGCCGAATAGGCAACCACTTCAACCGCCTACGAAATTCTGACACATGGTCGAATTTCCGAAGGCCAAAAATGAAGCGGATGCACAAATTCTGCAGCCGTTCGAGTTTATTCAGAAGTTCCTCACTTGCATCGAGAAAGCTGACATCGGCATAGTCAAGAAGTGGCAATAGAAGAGATTGAGCAAGAGTTACCTTGGTTTGAAATGGCAGGAACTTTTGGAGCCGTTTGAGAGATTGAAATGAGCAATAAACTTTCCTGCTTACTTCCGAAACGTGTACATTCCACGATAGATTGCTGTCTATGTAGATGCCCAAGTTTCTTGCGCTACTTGAAAAAGGGATCGGTATAGCATCATATACAACTTGCGGAAGAGACTGGCGATCTAAGAGGTTGTTAAAATATCTGCCACCAATAATTAGCGCTTGTGATTTTGCCGGGTTTATCAAAAGGCCAAAGCTTTTTGCCCAGTTATTAATATTTTGGAGATCATTATTGATGGCAGCGGTAAAATCATCGACTTTGAAATGCTGATAAATTTGCAAGTCGTCTGCATAGAGATGATAGTGTGAAGATATAACTTTAGTGATTGCGTTAATGAAAATTGAAAAAAGCAAAGGAGAGAGTACGCCACCTTGCGGAACCCCCGCAGCCAGATTACACCACTCAGAGGAGACTTCATCAGAACGAACCGACTGCGAGCGACCGCGAAGATACGAGTTGAACCAAGCAGTTACAGAAGGAGAGACATTTAGGGAGGAGAGAATTCCTAAGAGGATGTCAAAATCAACTGAATTAAAGGCGCTGCTGAAGTCCAGTAGAACCAGTACAGTGAGAAGCTTATTTTCCATGGCCATACGTATATCATCAGTTATCTTAACCAGTGCTGTTACAGTGCTATGGCCAGGGCGAAATCCTGATTGGAAGGGACTAAGCAGATTATTAATGGAGAGATAGTGAGACAGTTGATTTTGAACAACACTCTCAAGGACCTTGGACAAAATTGGGAGTATGGATATAGGACGGAATTGGGAAACAGAAGAAGGATTAGGTACTTTGGGTAGCGGTATAACATGGGCCTTCTTCCAGGCTGAAGGAAAAGTGTAAGATTGCAGAGAATAGTTAACGATGTGGTGTATGACAGGAATAAGATCATCTAAGATGGGACGAAGCATTTGGATTTGAAGACCATCATGACCCACCGCTTTCGTGGAGACAGATAAGACTAATTTCTCAATTTCCCCCTCTGTAACCTGCTGAAATGAGAATGAAGTATTGTTGAGAGTAAAGGATTTTATGTCGTCATCCAAGGTAACTAGTGACTTGGAGAAGTGCAAATTTATAGTGTTAAGGTCTACGTTATTGGGTGAGTCATTACTAGACGTTTTTCCAATACCCAGAGACTTGAGAAATTGCCATACTTGTTTCGTACTGAAGTTTTGGATTGAGTTATGAATGTGGCGTCTTTTAGCATCCCTACACAGACGATTACAACGATTCCGCAATTTTTTGTATAGAGACCAGATCTCATTAGTAGGATGTTTTTTATAACGTCTCTTGACTTTGTCTCTTTTTGACATTTCTCTTTTGATGGTATCCGATAACCAGGGTGCAGGTGCATGCTTTACTTATACCCTCTTCAGAGGAGCGTGTTTATCATACACATCTAAGACAATCTTGTTAAAAGCAGACACTTTATTGTCTATGTCACTGCAGCTATATATTGGCGACCAGTCAATACAACTCACGTCTTCCCTCAAACGTTCCAAGGTAATGTTCTTAAAACTGCGAAGTAAGTGAAATTTGGATTTGCGTTTAGGAGCGCGAATTTTATAAGACAGGAATATGAGATCCTGATACGAGAAAGCGGCAGCGAGTTGCCCATGCACGGCTACTTTTTGGAGGTCGGAGACTAGAATTAAATCTAAAAGAGAAGGAGTGCAATGGGGAGCATGATGAGTAGCGTTAAGCTGAAGGATATGCATATTGACAGAAGAGACAAGAGATCGGAGTTTACGGCTGCGCTCATTATCCTTGAGCAAACAAGTATTGAAATCTCCAAGGATAATAACGTCGTCATATATAGAACAAAAAGATTCTAATTTAGATTCGAATGAAGAAAAATAATCAATATGACTAAAGGGGCTATAGTAGACACCTAAAAGAAGTTTTGTAGGATTAGAGGCGATTTCAATAAATAAGTGTTCAGCAAAGTTAGAATAATTACTCGGAGACTGATCGATGACCTTGTAATTTATATCTCTACGGAGATAAGTAGCTACGCCTCCGCACCCATTACCTGTTCTGTCATTACGCACTAATTTATAGCCGGGCAAAGAGTATTGAATGGAAAGAAGAACAGGCTTGAGAAATGTTTCAGAGATGAGGATAGCGTGAATGAGATCAGAATCGAAGGAAGATAATAGATCAGAATAATGTGCAGGAACACTTTGAGCATTAATGTGAACTATATTGAAAGACTAGTTATAGCCAGAAAAAGTGGAAATAAGTCGATCACGTAAATGGACAGAATCATCACTGAACGCGCTCGCATAATTCTCATCAGATGTACAAGAAGAACAAGACAAAAAGCTATCATCAATATTATCGCACATTGCAATAATGTTCAATACTTATCTATATGTATATATATATATATATAAAATAAAATACGAAAATAAAATAAAACTATCGATAACTGTCCTCGATGCACTCACCAGTTCACGACAAAATAGCTTAAAGAACTCGTATCTACAATTTGTAATCGTTTCTAAATGGTTTCTGAACGAGCGCTTGAACGTCACTCAAACAAATTACCGACCAATCTGAGTTTATCTAAGAACGAGTGACAAGTGACATGTGAGAGAAGCAAATATAAAAAAAAACAAACAAAAAAAACAATAACAAAGGAAAAATAATAAATAAATAGACAAAGATTATACTGTTGAGTGACCATCCGAAAGAAAAGGAAAAAAAAAATTTAAAACATATTGCGACAAGTATGCATCTACAAAGAGCATGTTCTTATCACTGCCTACGTGTTACTTGGCTTTATTGCGTGGCCTTTTGTCACCAGCCGGCTTGATCTTTGAAGTTGAGGGCTCATCATTCTTCAAAGAGGCGATCGGAAACTGCGCTGCAAGTTTTCGTAATTCGGCCGCGGACTCAATTTTTCGTCGAGTCTTATCCGGCAGCAGGATGATAATCTTACCCTCAGAGGTCCAACACTGCTTTACACCAAAGTGTTTGCGAGCGTCCAAGAACGTATCGTGTCTGGGTTTTGTAAGAAACTCGGAGAATATTAGGCCAGAACCCTTCAGTGCAGTTTTATTGCTCCAAACCTGTCTGCGTAAAGTTTGACTCCGAAAGTGCAGTAGAAGTGGGCGAGGCTTCCTTGTGTTGACACCAAGGCGATGGCAAGCTATAATATCCGTGGAGGAGACATCTGTCAGCTTCAATTTTCCTGTCAGCACAGCAACAGCCACGGATGTTGGTTGTTCATCCTTTTGTTCGGGAAGGCCATGAAGAAGCAAGACTTCCTTCCGTGACGCCATTTCATGTCTATCCAAACCCATTATCAGGAGATCCATTTGTGATTTAAGTGCACTGACTGTCTTCCAAATAAGACACTTAAATTCAGTGAACTCCCGTGAAAGACTGGCAATGGTTTTGTGTGCTGTTTCATTGCTGCTGAAGTTCTGCAAGTCTTCCTCGTACTGGTCCATGCGTGACGTAAACGTGGCAGATAGATCCTCCATGCAACTCGACAACTTTGCATATAGAGCCATATTATGCAGTGAGACGAAAGTGCCGTAAAGGTGTGTAACAAAGAGAGAACTGTAGTGAAACTAAGTGCACCGGAGGACAAATATAAGTTCTAGTGCGTAAGTAGCATCAAATGTAATATA
This sequence comes from Phalera bucephala, assembly GCA_905147815.2. Lineage (NCBI taxonomy): Eukaryota > Metazoa > Arthropoda > Insecta > Lepidoptera > Notodontidae > Phalera > Phalera bucephala. The sequence goes on along the minus strand of LR990637.1, from coordinate 9,219,105 downwards.
GTAATATTTTAAATAAAAATAAAAGTAAGAACTTTAAAATGTTGTGTCCACTCTAGGCTACCCTCAATAGTTTTCAAATTTAATTGATTGTGCTGTGAGTGGATGTTAGAAAGTTGGCCTTTTCTTTTCGAAATTCCGGAAACAAACGAGTAACGTTTATCCTTGGCATTCGTATTTATATTGGTTAAGAATCAACCAAGTACATACAAGATTTCAAGCACACACACACACACCACAAGTCGTATTTCGTCCCTTTCCGCGTCTCGTTTTATTGCTTTTTATACATTTATCGCACAACTGGATGTGTAATTGTAGTGCGCTGTTGTGTATGGCTATGTAATTAATGTTTTCCAACATTCGTATTTGTATTCATAATGCTCTCAATTTTTAATATTAATGTTCTCAATTTTTCTATATTATAGACATAATAATCCGACCTTCACCTAACTATTAATGTTACCTCATCTTTCTATAATGTGTCTTCGTACAATTAAATTATGCTGGAAATCTATTGTGGTTAGCTGTAAAGGCTTTATTTTAAGTAATTATTCTCATGTAATTTTTTAAAATACTTATGCTGTTGCTACCCTGAAGAAAATAAAATAAAAATATATAAATAAATGAACAAGCGTTACGGACGGCGGCGGCGCTTTGCAAGTCTCGACACGTTGTACTGAATATGGAATATGCAAGTTTTACAAGTAACAGTCGCTGAGATTCTTAAAATATTATCTGGCTACATTGATCGGTGAAGTCAAGCCAATATTTTAGTTCTATCGAACGCAAATAAATTTTCGTGGACCTCGGCTTACGAATTGTGAACCCCCATTTTTTGTCACGCCAACGTAGACCCCATCGAGTCTCCCGTGGACCCCTGGGGGTCCACCTGGACCACTTTTAGGACTAAGATTTTAGACTAACCCTTCCCCGCCCTTAGTTAAAAAAACGTGTATTTTTCTGTACAAAGCATTTCTGCGTGTCAAGATAACGCGCTACTTTGAATTTACAAATCGCGCGTTCAACAAATTTGTTTTTTTTCTGAATTACTCTCCCAGCCATTTCGAGCTTCACATGATTAATGGACGATCTGATAGAGGGGAAGTAATGGAACATCACTTACTTTTAACGGTTGGCACAATATAGTAGTTGTTATGCGTGGAGCCCTCGCTCTGCAGCTTCATCCCGCGGCGCCGCACGCGCAGCACGTCCGAGAACACGAAGCGCATGAACCTAACACACGAACACTATGTACATACAGGTATCGTTTGTGTCTGTGTTTGTTATTCTATCTATTAAAAATAAATTTGTGGGTCACACTAAGTTTCCAGCGGAAATCGAACCCGTGTCTACGCTACACTAGGATTTATTCCTGTGTGGGTGCGTTTACAAACATGAAAAATCACATACACATCGCCCGGAGTCCTGGCAGTGCCTCTCGCGCGTTCGGTCGTGTCACTGCGCTGCCCGCCCGCTCGCTATTTTCGTGTTACGTAATTTTCGATTTCGACTTGCTTTGTTGGAAACGCCTGCGCTTGCGTGGAGTGGTAATCGGATTAGCTCGTATACGTGTATACGTACGCATATACGGGCTGCGACGTTGCTTCTCCGCGTCTGGCTCGCGCGTAGCAACAAGGCGAGCCGTTAGGCAGACTCGCCGTTCTGACGGCGGTCGGCCTTCCCGCGTTTTTGTAACGGTCGTTTTCCGCGACCTACGTGGTTCGTCGCGGCTGTGCTTGCGTGTGTTGTGCTTGCGTGTTTACGTGTTTGCACTCGCTGTGCGTGTGCTTTTGCGTCCCGTGTAGGTACGGTTCGCGTATAGCCCGGCGTGACCAAGCACGTGGGTTGCTAGGCAGCCGCGTCGGCTAACGGCGCGGCCGGCCCTCCCGCGGTTTCTTCTCTAGGGTGAGTTTTTTCTAATTCGATTTATCCATTCTCTTATATCTATTTCTATCCTATTCTCCGTGCGGCGGTTCTCTTCGCCCCGGAGCAGATAGGGTTTGGTGCCGCCCGTTCGCCCCTAAGGCGAAGGGGCACACCGCGTCTCCCCGGTAGTGCCACCCCCCCGCCGCTACCCGGTGGGGGGATCAGGGCAACGTTCACGCCCGGGTCTTAGGGCCCCTTGTTTTTTTTGTTTTTTTAGTTCACTCGACCTGCCATTTCCCCTCTGGAAATGGCGGAAGACTTCCCTCCGGAGTTCGTCCGGGAGCTCGCGAAGTACATCGTCCTACGCTGCCCGGACATAGTCCGGGAATTCAAGGCGACGTACTCGCCCGCCTCGCCCGACGCGTCGCCCGCGCGCGCGTCGGCCCCCGGCCCCGCGCACCCCGCGCCTTCTGCGCGCCCCGCGACTCCGTTCGCCGCGCCGCGAACTGATGTAGGGGCGCAGCCCCAGACCCCCGCCGACCGCCCCGTCTCGCCATGCGGGCCCGAGCCTCTCTCGGACTCGGATATGGAGGTCGAGCGCGCGTCCGCGCGACGCGCCGCCCCCGCCCGGTCCCCGTCCCCGTCGCTCTCGTCGGAGGACGACTTCGTTCCCATCGCGAATGGGAAGCGGGCGCGCAAACCGCGCGACTCGCCGCCACCCAAAATCCAGAGGGCCGGAAACGACTCTGTTTCTCCCGGCCCCTCCGGCCCCCGGCCGTCTCCGTCTCCCAACGCGGCCGCGAGGGCCTCCCCCCTCGCGCGCCCCGCACGTCCGAACATCACTCCCCCGCCGCTTGTCATTCAGGACAAGAGCGCCTGGGAGCGTATATCCAAGGCGATTTACAATCGCCAAATTAGTTATACGCACGCGCGTTCCACCGCGCAAGGCATAGCCGTCAAGGTGGCGTCTTCGGACGACCACCGACGGCTATCCGCGTTCCTGCGATCTAATAAGATCGCATACCATACTTACACCCTGGAGGAGGAAAGGGAGCTCAGGGTGGTAATCCGCGGTGTCCCGAGAGAGCTGGACACCGCCGTCATCAAGGCCGACCAGTCCCAGGACCTTCCTGTGCGCCAGGTGCACAGAATGGTGAATGGGCGCTCCAAGGAGGCGTACGACATGGTGCTGGTCGTCCTCGACCGCACCGAGTCCGGCCGCAGGGTCTTCGACCTGAAGGCCGTGTGCCATATCTCTGGCCTCTCCGTGGAGGCCCCCCACAAACGTGGCACGCCCGGGCAGTGCCACAACTGCCAGCTGTACGGGCACTCTGCCCGTAACTGTCACGCGCGCCCTCGATGCGTTAAGTGCATCGGGGACCACGCGACGTCCCAGTGCGCCCGCTCGAAGGAGACGGCGGCCGAGCCCCCCAGCTGCGTCCTCTGCGGCACCAAGGGGCACACCGCGAACTATCGCGGTTGCCCCAAGGCCCCGAAGGGGAAGCGCGGCCGGGCGAGGCGCGGCGGCCGCCGCCGCCCCCGCGCGGTTGCCCCCCCCCCTCTGCGCCCTCAGCGCAACACCCCCCCGCGCCCTCAGCGCACCCTCGTCCGGCGCCTTCTGCGCCAGCGACCGCGGCTCCCCGCGCTCCCGCGACGCTGAAGCTGGCCCCCCCTCCCCCGCCGCTCAGGCCGTCCCTCGGCGCCAACGCATGGGTGAAGCCGCTGCCCTACACCGCGGCCTCCCACCCTGCGTCAGTGGGCCCCGCCTGCCCCCCGAAGCGCGCGCCGGCGATCCCGCCGGTGGCGGCTTGTCCCCCTCCGCCCACTAACGTCAGTCAGGACGTCGACCTCATAATGAGTGTCTCGGCGGTCATAAGCCCCGCTCTGTTTCCCAGAGTCCGCGAACTCGCCCTTCGTCTCCGCGCCGCCACCAACTTGGCGGACCAGGTTCTCCTGGCCGCGGAATACAGGGACGTCTATGACGTCCTGACGTCCCTCAGAACCCAACCCCCCCGCACCCGATAATGGATCTGCGACCTCCCCGCCATAAGCCCCACAACCTATCCCTGGCGTTCTTTAACGCCGATGGCCTTCGCTCCCAGCGAGATCAGGTTGCTGATTTCCTCCGAGATCACCAACTTGATATCCTCCTCGTGCAGGAAACCTTCCTGAAGCCCGCACAACGCGATCCTAGGATCGCAAACTACAACCTCGTGCGCAATGACAGAATCGGCTCCCGCAGAGGCGGTACTCTCATTTACTACAGGAGGTCCCTGCACTGCATCCCTCTCGATCCCCCCGCGCTCACCAACATCGAAGCCTCGGTCTGTCGCGTCTCTCTCACGGGGCACCAGCCCATCGTGATCGCCTCCGTTTACCTTTCCCCCACTAAATCCGTTCTCAGGAGTGACTTTGAAGCACTCCTCAATCTGGGAAGCGCCGTCATTCTGGCGGGCGACTTCAACAGCAAACACGTGGCCTGGAACGGTCTCACCACTTCCCCTAACGGTAGGAGCCTTGACGCCCTGGTCGACGTTCTCGACTTTGACGTCATCGCACCCATGCACCCTACCCACTATCCTAACAATCCCAATCACCGACCCGACGTCCTGGACATGGCGCTTCTGAAGGGTGTCACCCTACGGCTGCACTCCTTGGAAGTAGTCCAGGAACTCGACTCTGACCATCGACCTGTAGTCATGAGACTCGGTTCCCCCCCTTCCGCCCCTCAGCGACCCAAAAAGACGGTGGTGGATTGGCATGCGCTAAGCACGGCCTTGGCGGATGCCGACCCTCCCCCCCTGCCTCTCAGCTCGGACTCCATCCCGTCCCCTCAGGACACCGATCAGGCCGTAGATGCCTTCACCGAGCACATCCGATCGGCTGTCAGTCGATCGTCCAAGCAAGTCGAAGCGGAAGACTTCTACCTCAACCGCTTTCGACTGCCGGACGATGTTAGGGATCTCATTCGTTCCAAGAATGCTTCCATCCGAGCGTACGACTCCTACCCCACCGAAGCCAATCGGGCCCGGATGCGCGCTTTACAACGAGAGGTAAAGCGTCGTGTCGCGGAGGTCCGGGAGGATCGGTGGGGTGTCCTCCTAGAGGGAATCGCGCCGTCGCATCTGGCCTACTGGCAGCTGGCGCGTAGCCTCAAATCCGACTCCACGACTGACATGCCCCCGCTGTCCCGCCCTTCAGGCGCAGCGCCCCCAGCCTTCGACGACGACGAAAAGGCCGAGCTTCTCGCCGACTCCCTCGAGAGCCAGTGCGCCCCCAGCTCTCAGTCCGTCGACCAGTCCCACGTCGACGCGGTAGATAGGGAAGTCGAGCGCAGGGCATCCCTCCCCCCCGTCGATTCCTTGCCTCCTATCACGCAAACGGAGGTCGAAGATCTGATAATGGGTCTTAAATCTAAAAAAGCCCCCGGCCCTGACGGCATTTCGAATCGCGTTCTGAAATGCCTGCCCGCCCAACTCATCTGCCTCTTGGTGGCCATCTTGAACGCCGCCATGACGAACTGCACCTTCCCCGCTAAGTGGAAGGAGGCGGACGTCATTGGCATCCCCAAGCCCGGCAAACCTCGCAATCTCCCCGCGAGCTACCGCCCTATCAGTCTCCTCAACTCCCTGGCCAAGATATACGAGCGCCTCCTTCTGGCGAGGCTCAAGGACTTCATAACGTCCAGGGGTATCCTTATCGACGAGCAGTTCGGCTTTCGAGCCAATCACTCTTGTGTCCATCAGGTGCACCGCATCACGGAGCACATTCTCTCCGGTCTCAATGGGCCCGGAAGACCCGTCTACACGGGCGCCCTCTTCCTGGATGTCGCGAAGGCATTCGACAAAGTCTGGCACAACGGCTTGATCTACAAGCTCTACCGATTGGGTGTGCCGGACAGACTCGTGCTCATCTTACGAGACTTCTTGTCGAATCGCGCCTTTCGTTATCGCGTCGAAATGACGCGCTCCGCTTCCCACTCCATCAGTGCTGGAGTCCCACAGGGCTCAGTGCTCTCTCCGCTCCTGTTTAGCCTCTACACGAACGACATTCCTCGTTCGAGTGATGTTAAACTAGCTTTATTCGCGGATGACACCGCTCTTTATTATTCCAATAGGAACAAGGCCCTCATCACGAAGAAACTCCAGACCGCCGCCAATACCCTAGGGGATTGGTTCAGGAAGTGGCGAATCGAGGTGAACCCGGACAAGAGCGCGGCGGTGCTCTTCTCCAGAGGTGCACCTTCGCACCACTCTCTGCGCCACCCCGGAAGGAACCGAGGTCAAGTGACCATGTTCGACCGACCCATTCCCTGGGTCAAAGAGGTCAAATATTTAGGGGTCACCCTGAACAGTACCATGACCTTCGGCCCGCACATCAAGCGGGTCCGTCACCGAGCATCCTTCGTGCTCGGTCGTCTCCATCCGTTAATCTGCAAGCGGAGTAAAATGTCCCTTAGAAATAAGGTGACGCTTTACAAAACTTGCGTTCGTCCCATCATGACTTATGCGTGTGCTGTGTTCGGGCATTCGGCCCCCTCTCACATCGACAGACTTCAAGCGGTTCAAAACCGCTTCCTCCGTAAAGCCGTAGGAGCCCCCTGGTTCGTACGGAACGTCGACCTCCACTCCGATCTAGGTCTCGAACCTATTCGCGCCTTTATTAAAAAGGCGTCAACACGTCACTTCGCGAACGCATCTTCCCATGCGAATCCGTTAATCGTAGCCACCGCCGACTACGACCTCCCTCGCGACCCCTGCCGCTACCGCCGGCCGAGACATGTTCTCACCGACCCCCCCGATGCTTTGTCATCCCTTCTTTCCGCTCAGAATACGAGCGACGCCGTAGACGCAGACGCAGTAGTAGATCCCCTCCCATAGCCGGCGGTCGACCGGTGCGCTTAGTAGTGCACCCGTCCCCCTACAGCGACTGTCCCAACCGAGGGCGCCTCTCCGAGGCGCCCTCGAGTATGTCGCCTCTTGCCCTTCTGGCTGGCTGGAGCGTAGTGGTTGCACGCTCGCCTTTAAAATCCGGTGAAGCTGTAGAGGCCTCGAGGCCAACAGCGTAGATCATTCACACACACACACACACACACACATACACATACCCATACCGAAACAAATAATTGTGAATCACACAAAGATTTGTCCCGTGCGGGAATGAACGCGTGCGAGATCTGGCGTATTTAAAAGATTTCAATTCATTATATTTACATTTTTTTCATATCAATACGCGTTGTATAGCGCTGTCTCGCTCCCTCCACCCTTACACGTAAGCGGGATAGCGATAAGCATATAAGTGAGTGAGATAGCGCGGGAACAGGTGTGAGTGAGCGCGCTAAACGGCTAAACATTAGTTTTTATAGATTACGAATATTAGGTGGATTAGGTATTGTCAGAAGTGGATTAGGTGCCTCCTATTCTCGTAAAATACCTGTTCTTTGGATCTGTTCTAATAAATCTCGCCTCTACTTTAAGGCTTCCAACTCGGCTTAACGACTACCACATTAAGTGGTAGCCGGGACCAACGGCTTAACGTGCGTTCCGAAGTATGGAGACGCTGGAATATGAAAATGCCACAAACGGTCACCCATCTCAGGCCGACCGAGTCGGACGCTGCTTAACCTTGGTGATCGGTAAGGACACCGCGGTCGCACAGCGCTACGAACGCCTTTGTTTGAGTTCTCGCCGAACCTCTTTCCACTGGACACATAACCTGGGCTGTCGCTCCAGCATGACCAAAGTTACACTGTGTATAAAATCGATACTCACCGGCGTACTAGTCTGCCCCTTCGGGGGGAGAGCCTTACATCAGCGTCTGGTACGTGTTCCACTGACACCCGAACCTCCCCTGATCTGGTGTACACGGGGAAAGCGGGGATCTGCAAACTATCAAACAATTATTTCTATATAACATGTAACTTATAATTGAATCAACCTAAACTGTCCCATTGGAGATTTAAAATAATCCGACAAAGATCTTTTGGCCCGCGGCCAAAATCGGAACTAACGCTGTCATCAAGAGAAATGTCACTTTATCACAGTCGCAGAGTTTCCGTTTACTATGAAAGGACATTCTCGAAAATTGCCCCAGAACCAACAAACATGTGACCCATGCCATCATTATTTATCTATTTTATTAAAATAATGGCAAATATCCGTATCTAACGGACAACTTGCAATCTAAAACGAATATTTCAAAGTATTGTAAGTACTTATATCGAAGTCGCCGACATCTTTACTAAGTGTCAACACAATATAACCTCATATGTATTAATGGCTACTGAATTATAACCTCAAAATCTAATACTTTTTGTGCAATATTGCGATTCCCCCGCTTGTCCGTTTAATAATAAATGCCTTAAGAGAATTTATGGGCGATTCCTTCTTTAAAAAAAAAAAACGTAGCCCCACACTATGATTTATTCCTGTGTCGTCGGTGCGTTTACAAACATGAAAATTCACACACAAATACCCAGACCGGAACAAATAATTGTGGATCACACAAAGATTTGTCCCGTGCGGGAATCGAACCCGCGACTATTAAACACAGTAGGTGGAGCGACCTAAGCTCTTAACCACTGCGCTAAATCGTGACATTAATGACATATTTTGTATTTCCAATCACCTAATAAATATTTAATATATGTCGGCGAATGGCCAGGAGCAACCGAATCTCTCCGCTCAGTCATGGGTATTCGTGGGGGGTTATGGGGTCTCTAAAAACACAAGAATTGAATTTAAACCAGGTTATATTTCCTCCTCTCAACTTAATATCACGACAGCCGTTCTCGCTCAAACCAAAGTATATTTCTAACTGCAAAAATAGGCAAAAACGATCCGCCCGAGAATCTTTTTCCACCATCTGTCCACGACGTTCCTTTTTCGCCGCTTTCTTCTATTTTTCTCTTTTTATTTTTAATTCAGCCAGTCTCCAACGTTCCGTTAGCATACGGCCTTCTTGCCACATACCAAACCAATATAATGTTCTATAATCATCACTCCGACATATATAATTTAAATACATTATATGCATACCTGTAAGGTGAAATGTGCTGAACTACGAGATAATGCAACACCTAATTGTAATACCATGTGTCAAGCAAATAAATTTCATTTCATCGACCGGTTTTTCTCCGGTGATTGTTGTAAATTCTCCTAAAATCTCCGGAGACTGATTTTGCCTCCGGTACACATTACTACGAGCGTGTGTGTGTGTGTGTGTGTGTGTGAATGATGTACGCTGTTGGCCGCGAGGCCTTTACAGCTTCACCGGACTTTAAAGGCGAGCGTGCAACCACTACGCTCCAGCCAGCCAGAAGGGCAAGGGGCGACATACTCGAGGGCGCCTCTTCGAGGCGCCCTCGGTTGGGACAGTCGCTGTAGGGGGACGGGTGCACTACTAAGTGCACCGGTCAACCGCCGGCTATGGGAGGGGATCTACTACTACGTCGTCGTCGTCGCCCGTATTCTGAGCGGAAAGAAGGGATGACAAAGCATCGGGGGGGTCGGTGAGAACATGTCGCGGCCGGCGGTGGCGGCAGGGGTCGGGGGGGAGATCGTAGTCGGCGGTGGCTACGATTAACGGATTCGCATGGGTAGATGCGTTCGCGAAGTGACGTGTTGACGCCTTTTTAATAAAGGCGCGAATAGGTTCGAGACCTAGATCGGAGTGGAGGAGCTAGAAGCAAACACAAATTATTTCCTTTGCAAAGTACATCACAGCGCCAGGATAAATTTAATAGTATGTTTCAATTTCGTTCAACGCCATCTATCGGAGACTGAAATCAACTATACACCAACCACTGAGCTACCAAAGCAGGTTTAGTCCGACAAGCATCTTTTGGCTTGTAGATGACATAAACAGGGGGGAGTTAGTGTAAAATAAGGGTTCATATTTAGGAGTTTTCTTTTTTATTCTATGGAAAAATTTCCACTATTAGTCCGGAGTCTGAAATTGGGCCTGTTATAGGGCAAAAGGTTCGCTCCCGATTACATAAGACCTAACATTCTCGGCGAAAAGTGGGTGAACAAAGTACACCTCTCCTACCTCCGTTTTGAGGCGTGACGTCGTTTATTTTTATTTTATATATTTATTTATTTTATTTATATGAGTTTGCACATTTCTGCTTACCCCATCAAAAAATATCAAGCGTGATAAATAATATATTTAACAATCTTTGACAAACCCAGATACGGACATAATCGTGAAGAATTACAATTAAGAATTTTAAACAATATATTAAGATTGATAGGCCCACCCCCTATCACGTGGGAATAATTTTAATGAAAATTACAATTTCCAAATATGGAGATAATAATTTGACTAAAACTTATAAAAATTTAAGATAGTAAAGAATTAAAATTTAAAAAATGTAGAACATAACAAAAACTACCATTGTCCCCGATAGATGGCGCTGCTTGGAAAATAAGCGCGGTATCATTTTTGTCGCGGCGATGTTCGTATACGCCTAGAACGTGGTGATACATTTGACCGACGGCTTAACGACCTGTATATTTACAGGATTTATTTTTGAAGAGGTTTCCATTGCTGTAAAGCTTGGGACTGAAAATTCCAATAAACAATTTAAACTTGATCGCAACGCATTATAGGATGATGAGCTTCGTTGTAAGAAATGAATAGTTTTGCGATAAGAGAAGGGTGGAGGTAAGGAGAACAGTCTTTTACGGGGCAGGCTGGCGAAAGTCTTAAAGACAACAATTTATATTGGTGTTGCTGTCTTTTTAAAACCTGTTGAAAGCAAAAGCCGTGTACCCTCAATACGTACTATATAACTGTCTGCTATTCAATTTAGGGGCATTATACTGTTCTGCCATATTTAATCTGATATGTCAATTCAAATTGTCATTTCGAGTTGAAACATTGAAGTATTGTATACATTTAAAATGTTAATTTGAAAACAAATGTTAATTTAATATCCCTTTAGAAGGTGTATTATTAAATATAATTAGGGTTGTTTTCTCTGTGGCGTTGCATATTCCAAAATGGACAAAATAATATCGAATGAACTAGTTGAGTCCATATCTATGTTCCGGCATTATACTCGTACCATCTCCGTGTCGATGTTTTAGAGACCTTAACATCGATGTTTTCTCACTAAACATCGATGTTTATCGAACATCAATGAATAGCGATCATCCCTAGTCTGTATTCTTCTCTGCCTACCCAGAATGGATCTGTGGCCTAAGTCTGCTATTTTTACATGTTTTGTAATTGACTGCCTCGTTGGTCTAGTGGCAAAACACATCGCTTTGTGATCACGAGGTCCTGGGTTCAAATCCTAGGTCGGGAAAATGTAGTTTTACAAACAAAAATTCCCAGTATGAGTCCGGAGTATGAAATTGTGCCCGGTATATGGCAATAGGCTCGCCCCCTATTACATGGGATCTAACATCGTCGGCAAAACGTGGGTGTACTCAGTACACCTCTGCCACCCCCGCTTAGGTAATTGCCATTCTACAAATTTCGTTTAATTACATTTACAACCCGACCATTGTGTTATTATGTATTACTACCAAGAGACGACCACATTTCTTTTACAAGCTTGTAAAACAATACTTGCTACGTTTGTTTTCTAGGCCAAATCTTGCAAGCCGAATTAGAATCACTTCCTCTTATCCTATCTTTGTATATCATCACGGCAGACCCTCGCAGGGTAGGCAGGGAGTACAGATTTCCAACAGATTCTTTCAATACAGGCCTCTCTGGCTTCCTCCACTCTCATAATTCGTCTCATACACGCTTGCCGGTTACGGAGACTCTTGACTTGTCCTTCAGATAAGACTCAGTCTATTTGGTCATGGTAAGATAGTCTAGGTCTTCCCCGGTACCTACATCCCTCTACTTTCACATTGTATATCTGTTTTGTCATTCTTTCTTCCGACATTCTTTCTATATACCCGAACCAACTAGTGTTAATGTAAGTCTCCTGACCAAGACAACCAGGTCCCATCAAGCTGGTACTCACCTGTCAGGCTCATGCCTTGCCATAAGCAGTCCCATGGCTTGCTTAGCCAGTTGAGGCGCATGTAACCGCCGGCCGCGAGTGTTGTATCGTTCAGGGAGAGCACAGCACAGGGTGGAGACGAGAGCATACAGCATGTTGCGTTTTACACCTGTGGATAAGGGTGTAACAGACAAAATTAATAATAGAAGTTATAGTCACATATAATATGAGAATAAGGCGAATAATGTGCTTTGTGATCACGAGATCCTGGGTTCAAATCCTACGTCGGACAAATGTAGTGTTTCTGTTGAGAATAGTGTCCGACCGAAACTAGTTTTTACAGACGAAACCGAAAACGAACTTCGGCTTCTATCTTAGTTTCGGTCAGAACCGAAACTTCAATGACGAGCGATTTAGCGCAGTGGTTAAGAGCTCAAGCCGCTCCGCCCACTATGTCTAATAGTCGTGGGTTCGATTCCCGCACGAGTTAAATCTTTGTGTGATCCACAATTATTTGTTTCGGTCTGGGTATTTGTGTATGTGAGTTTTCATGTTTGTAAACGCACCCACGACACAGGAATAAATCTTAGTGTGGGGCTACGTTTTTTAAAAAACAAGAGAAATAAGAATTCATTTTATCCAAAGTTTTACTTTCTTATGCCTAGTGCACCTTTTAGTTTTTTTTTTATATGTTAGGTTAGGTTAGTCAGTGCGATTAAGCATCTAAATTATGCTGTCTAACTGCGCGTTTTAGGTGGTTTTCTTGATTTTTTTAATGAATTAAGACAAAAAATTCTAATGGAAACATAGTCTCTAAGTTATCATTATATTAATACGTGAAGCAAAATCTTTTTACCCCATTTTACGAAAATTGCGCGGACGGAGGAGTATGAAATTTCCCACACTTATAGTTTATATAGAGAAGGAGTGCAGAATGCTAATATTTTTTTAAAATTATGCATAAAACATTAAATCAATAAAAACAACAGTACACACACTACCATATATTTGACACAATACACTTCAAATTATTTGTCTATAGTCTTACTGAATGTCAAACATAACCAGCAAACGATGAAAGAGTTTTTACAAAAACATCGCTTACAGAGAAGTTTTGTATCATTAATTAAATTATCGAAATATGTATGTCAAGTTCAATGGACAGCATTTTCTTTATCGCATGGTTTTTTGTTACAATAAAAAAATGGTATTCTTTATTTTAATCATTTATTGTATTTTTTTAAATTTAAATTTCATATAATTTGTTTGGAAAAAATAGGCAAATTAACAGTGTACACTTGGCGAAATCTGTGATTATAGATGTATAGTCTTATTAATGTTCAAACTTATAATTTCAATTAATTATGGTCGAATTTACCAGTGATGACATATGGATCAGAGACGTGGTCTCTTACAATAGGTCTCATAAAAAAGCTCAAAGTTGCTCAGCGAGCTATGGAAAGAGCTATGCTCGGCGTTTCTCTACGTGATCGAATCAGGAATGAGGAGATTCGTAGAAGAACCAAGGTCACCGACATAGCCCTCAGGATTAGCATGCTGAAGTGGCAATGGGCTGGCCACATAGCGCGAAGATCGGACGGGCGTTGGGGCAGAAAGATTCTAGAGTGGAGACCACGTATTGGCAAGCGCAGCGTAGGACGACCGCCTGCCAGATGGACCGACGATCTTGTGAAAATCGCAGGAAATCGTTGGATGCAGGTGGCAGCGGACCGGTTACGCTGGAAAGCGGTTGGGGAGGCCTATGTTCAGCAGTGGACAAGTATAGGCTGAAATGATGATGATGATGATGATGATGGTCGAATTTCGACCAATGGGCGACCACTAGTATCATGAGATTAGCGAACGGCATATGAAAAGATCTTGTGTCAAATCTATTTAACTGTTGTAATTCACATAACGCAAAAAATATTTGGATCCGTAACTTTGTCTGTATGTTTGTTTGAATGATATACGCTGTTGGCCGCGAGGCCTTTATAGCTTCACCGGACTAAAGGGCGAGCATGCACTACTACGCTCGAGCCAGAGGGGCAACTAGCTCGAGGGCGCCTCAAGGAGGAGCGGCCTCGGCTTGGGCAGTCGCTATGGGGGGAGGGCGTATACTAAGTGTCTCGCCGTGGTGCTTGGCACCGGTCGGCGGGCAAGGGATTCTACGACATCGCCGACGAGGTCGGTGTATGATTCTGTGTTGTGTCTGTATCCGAAACCGGAAGAAGGGATGTAAGAGCATCGGGTGGGTCGGTAAGAACATGTCGCGGGCGGTGGTAGCGGCAGGGGTTAGGTTCATAGTCGGCGGCGGCTACGATTAGCGGATTGGTGTGGTAGGATGCATTCGCGAAATATCGAGTTGTCGCCTTCGTAATATAGGCGCGAAATAACTTTGTCGTGATTAGCCACCGGAAAACCAAGGTGCTTGCAGTAACACATTCAAATAACATATGTAAAATATCGTCTTTAGTTTTGGAAAAACACTTATATAGCAACAAGAGTTATGATCATTAATGTACCTTCTCAATATATCCGCACAAGCATTGATTAAAACCAATTTCGTAAGAAAGAATGACAAAACAGATATACAATGCGAAAGTGGAAGGATGTAGGTACCGGGGAAGACCTAGACTATCCTACCATGACCAAATAGGCCGAGTTTTATCTAAAGGATGAGTCAATAGTAATTTTACAAGTGAGTACAAAATATGAGTTCTCTTCTAGCGAACCTTTAAATGTTGACAGATGAGAATGTCAATAAGAGGGCAGTTATACAATCACACATTCAAACATAAAATTAAATAAACATACATAAAAATACGCATAGTATACTATAAATGTGTATAAACAATCAGATCGGAAATGTTCTCTAATTCTTGTCTTGAAAATATCCAGAGAGGAGCTTGCGCGTATAGTGTGTGGGAGTGAGTTCCAAAGAAGCACTCCACGAACAGTAAAAGACCAATCATAGCGACTGGAAGAATGAAGAGGAACACGAAGGAGGGAAGTGGCAGTACGACAGACCCTTTCCTTAGGGACAAAGAAATCAAACGCTCACGTAGATAAATAGGAGCTTTGGGGATATTAAGGATGGAGTAGAGAACAGAAAGGAAAAAGGAAGAGAAAGGAATCGATCGATTTAAATTGGTCTGAAGTAATGAATCGATTTAGTAAATCGATTCAAAAACCTCTTGCATTGGACAGATTCGCATTAGTTACGATGATAAGTAGTTATAATTAAAAAAATATATTTTAAAAACAAGGTTTTATTGTGAACATGTGACGAACTATGAGAGTGGAGGAAGCCAGAGAGGTATGTAAGGAAAGAACCTGTTGGAACTCTGTACTCTCTGCCTACCCCGCGAGGGAGCTGGCGTGATGATATAGATAGATAGATAGAATGTGAACAAAATTGACTTTACCTGGTTTGGTCTGCTTCATCTTGGGAGGTGCTTCGGGGCGCGGCACGTTGGATGGGGGGTCGATTTCAGAGTCGCTCGTATCTTCCACAGGTTGGCAGTCAGTGAAAGCAAGAGCCGTCTGTAATATAATTTAAAACTTTTGTGAAATGTCTGAATTTTAAATTATAAATGTCAATATCACATTGCTCCATAGAAGCAACTTTGTTACTAGCAAAGATATTGGCTGATGTATACAAAAAAATATGATAACGAACCCGCAACCTGTCTTTTAAAATATTTTGAAAGATAAAAAATAGATAAATAGTGTGAGCATGGATATAAAACAAAGGATTAAGTACTGACAAAAAATTGCCAAAGAATATTAAACTCTTACTCACAGAAACCTGCATGCCTAAGAGTTTCTCGAAGGTGTGTGAAGTTCGCCAACCCGCACTGGGCCAGCGTGGTGGACTATGGCCTAAACCCTCTCAGTCTGAGAGGAGGCCCGTGCCCAACGGTGGGACAGTTTCTTAACAGGGCTAATATTATTAAAAACGTTGTGAACTATAACTCACCCGTTTATAATAATACTGTCTTCGCTTAGTAGTTCCAGGTCGAGCGCAGTCACCCGCGTCGCCGAGGTTACTAGAAGTGATGGGTGCGCACGCTCCACTAGCGTCCAGCTCCACGGCTTTGAAGTTCTCTTTACCTGCAATATTCAAGAATACCATCACACCACTGAGTTGCTATGTACTACGTATAGTACGACAAGTATCTTTTGGCACTTGGATGACATTGACAGGGGGGGGGGGGTTGGAAATTTACCACCTTCCACTTTACATTGGTGTGAAATTTACCACCTTCGCCCAAAAATACCTCCTTCGCCCATAAATCCTTCGGGTTCGGACAAAATGGGCCGAAGTTTTGTCGCAAGCCGAAGGTTTCCAGTAAGCACCAAAATTGAACGATCTATTACGATTTACGACTTACTTATTTGCTTTTAGGTAAATAAATATTATAAATACTATTATTTAAGAGAGGTCTGTAAGGAAAGAACCTGTTGGAACTCTGTACTCTCTGCCTACCCCGCAAGGGATCTGGCGTGAGGTTATAGATAGATAGATTTAAGTGTTAATAGACCGTGTCTTATCTGAGGGGCAAGTCAAGAGTCTCCGTAACCGGCGAGCGTGTATGAGACCAACTATGAGAGTGGAGGAAGCCAGAGAGGTATGTAAGGAAAGAACCTGTTGGAACTCTGTACTCTCTGCCTACCCCGCGAGGGAGCTGGCGTGATGATATAGATAGATAGATAGATTTAAGTGTTATTATTTTTAGCCAGTTGTAGGTAATTTTAATCATCTCGTTAAGTTACAACCATGAAGCGAATACGAAGAGGAGATGGCCAAAGCTAAAGCCTTGTGATTTCATAAAAGCATTGACGTCATCGTGGTGGGCGTGGTTTACATCAGTTTGTCATCGCTACTCGCTCCGTTCGTAGCGCTGTGCGACCGCGGTATTCTTACCGATTACCAAGGTTAAGCAGCTTCGACTCGGTTGGCCCGAGATGGGTGACCGTTTGAAGCATTTTCATATTCGAGCGTCTCCGGGCTTAATGTGGTAGTCGTTAAGCCGAGTTGGAAGCCTTATAGGCGGCTTGATAAGTTACAACAGCAGGTGGCCACAAACCTGCCTCCACCAATCGGCACTGGATCCGCGTGGTGGATTATGACCTAATCTCTCTCACCTCCATGTGTGAGAGAAGGCCTTTGCCCAGCAGTGGGCAGTATAGGCTGATATTATTATATTACTCGCACAGTTCAAACGTCCGCTCGCCTTCGCATAGCTATGAAATATTATCTATTTAACCGACTTCAAAAAGGAGGAGGTTCTATGTTCGGTTGTATGTATGCTTTTTTTTTTATGTATGATCAGCGATATTTCCGTCAATTGTGGACCGATTTTGATATTTTTTTTTGCATTGGGTTCAGTATATCTCCAAGGTGGTCCCATATTAATTTTATTGACATTGGACCTTGAACTTAGAAGATACACCAGGGAACTCCTTAACGACAAACAATAGGCATGTGTAAATTGAGATATTATGGGTATTACGTCAATCCTATAGGTACCCTACTATAGAATAATTCACTGGTCACTTAAAATTGTAAAATAAAAATCTTTTATAAAAAAAGGTAAACCGACTTCAAAAAGCAAAAAAATAAATATTTGAAGTCGGTGCCAAGTAACCGACTGCACCAACCAGCACCGACTTCAAATATTTATTTTTTTGCTTTTTGAAGTCGGTTTACCTTTTTTTATAAAAGATTTTTTTTACTAAATATTAAACTTTTAAAATGAAGTTATGTATCTTAACATGGGTTGTAATAAACGTACGCTTAGTAAGCAAGGTTATTATACGCTATAAGATTATTTAAAAGACAATATTGCTTGGATAGGGGCTGTTCCAGCTCCACTTGATTGAATATGGACAGCTTGTTTAGCTATTATTATTTAATATTCTCTCTCTTCCTTCTATTAATTTAGTAAAATGTATCTTTTTTTTTCTCATTTCTTTCCTGTTAATAAGGGAACCATGTAGCCATTCACATGAATAGTATAATTTGTATAATTTAACTTAGACCCACCTGATAGACCAGCCTACATCGTTCTCCCATATCCCTCAACAAAATGTAGATGGAAAAAGAAAATGTAAAAATACTATTTTAATAGAGTAACCGTGGAGTTTCTTGCCCTTCTTCCTCACAGGAATGACATTCCGAAGTAGTGGTAGAGTCTTTGTTACTTTTCTGACGACTCATAAATACTGTAATGGTTTACATGAATAAAAAATATTCTGATCCTGCAAAAATTACTGGAATCGACATTCTGATCACACAAATAATATCACATTTCGCTTGTAAGTATTTTTTTCGTAATTTATTAGAAAGCTTCTATATTAAAAACGCCATCTACCGTAATATAATTGAACTTACAAGTAACACTGACATAAACGAACCGTTTAGTTCTTACCAGTCTCCGCCAGATGGCAAATACAAATGTGGGTTGGGCGTAACGTCCCCCTCGCCCTGTGCCACCCCGCGCAACGACACAATTCATTCTATAGAAAAATCTGTTTTGGCCATTTCCCCTTTGGATTTGTTTCGTGTAGTAGTCAGATGACTTTGTAAAAATATAGTAATACAAGGTGTAACATAAAAAACGCAAGACCTCAGACACCCCGATTAGAGAATTGCTTCATAAATACAATACGAAAACCTAATTTCCAAATTTAAAGGTTTTCACCCTTTTTTATGCACTTTTATACCCCAATTAACAACGAAACTTGTATGTGTTTATGTGAGTTTTGAGAAATACGTTTTAGGAATGCATTTGAAATCTCCTTATTGCTATGAAACAAGAATAAATTTAGTTTTTTATAGCGCACTGAAGGAGTAAAAGCATTTTTTGCAAATATAAAAAAAAAAAAATGTAAGATACATTAAAAATAGTTGGAATCAATTCAGTTACCGATTTAGAACAAACTACTTTCAGGTCTTGCGTTTGTTATGTTACAGCTTGTATATGAAACAAATTTCTTAGGATTATTAAATATTCGCCTTCAGCTGAAGGTTTTGGCGATAGCCTAATAATCATCAATAATCGGCAAACATCGACCTTCGGTCGGACACTATTAGTAACCCGTGTGGACCCACCCGTTAAAATATCTCCTTAAAATCAGGTAAAGGACATTGTCGAAAATTGCCCCAGAACCAACAAACATTTGACCCATGCCATCATCATTTATATATTTAATTAAAATAATGGCAAATATCCGTATCTAACGGACAATTTGCAATCTTAAACCAATATTTCAAAGTATTGTAAGTACTTATATCGAAGTCGCCGACATCTTTACTGAATGTCAACACACAATATAACCTCATTTGTATTAATGGCTACTGAATTATAACCTCAAAATCTAATACTTTTTGTGCAATATTACGATTCCCCCGCTTGTCCGTTTAATAATAAATGCCTTATGAGAATTTATGGGTGATTTGAAATCATACAAGTATTGTTTCATTGCTGTTGGTTCTGGGGCAAATCATGTATGGGCGCAGAACAAGTCTTTTTACTAAATGTTAACTCTAATTGCATAACAACGCCCCCTGTCGATGTCATCTACAAGCCAAAAGATCCTTGTCTCACTTTAGTATATCACACACAAAAACATCTGATGTCAGTATTGGACTCACCTATAGGCATCAGCTGATCGTCCAGTTCACCGGACTTGTGGAGTATTCTGCACGCTTGCAGTGCTACCATCCTTCTAGCTAACACTTTCGTAGGCATGGGGTGACCCTGGAATATAAAACATATAAATAATAATATAAGCCCTGTTAAGAAACTGTCCCACCGTTGGGCACGGGCCTTCTCTCAATCTGAGAGGGTTCAGGCCATAGTCCACCACGCTGGCTCAGTGCGGGTTGGCAAACTTAACACACCTTCGAGAACTCTTAGGCATGCAGGTTTCCTCACGATGTTTTCCTTCACCGTTAAAGCAAGTGATAGTTAATTTTAATACGCACATGCTTTCGAAAAGGCAGAGGTGCGTGCCTGGGTATGAACCCGAGACCTCTGACTTTGCAGTGCAACGGTCACTAGGTTATCGCTATTAACATATACTTATGTAATTTTCACTGTTGAATCATGCTGATATATCTTAAATGAGCTGGCAGAGGTGTACTTTGTACATCCATATTTCACCAACGACATTATACCTTCGTCGAAAGACGTCCACTGCTGGGCAAAGGCCTACCCCAAAGATCGCCACGACGACCGGATTTTGATGTACGCAGACAGCGACTATGTTTGGTCTATACCAGGGATTCCCAAACTATTTTGGGTAAGAGACCCAAATTACTTTAAAAATCGTAAAACTAGTTTTTTTTTCTATTGATACATAATACTTACTAATTTAAAAACTTTGCGGGTGATTGAGTGAGTAAAATACAACAATGATACTTCCTACTAAAATATTATTAATTCTTATAACAAGTTGGTACACGTAAACACAACTTATACAGTATCTTGAAAGATTCAAATCGACCCCCAAAATCAGTTTTCGATTATGTCGACCCCTGGTAAATCGATACCGACCACTTTGGGATTCCCTGGTCTATACACTAATAAGTTGAACTAACTATGCCCTAAGTCTGCTACTTTTTATGTGTTTTGTAATTTACATGCTACAAAAATCGTTCAATTACAATTGTGCCGATAGTCGGGAATCGTTTGAACTGGTACCTACAACTATTGGATAACCATAAGAATTATTGATAGGTACCATAAGAATTGGAAAGCATTGAATTAGTAGATTGAAAAATTGTCAAAACTGACAATTATGATTTCAATGATCAACAATTTTATTAAAATTGCACCTGCCTCGTTGGTCTGGTGGCAAAGCGTATCGCTTGGTGATCACGAGGTCCTGGGTCCAAATCCTAGGTCGGACAAGTAAAGTTTTGCTAACGATAACTTCCCAGTATGAGTCCGGAGTCTGGAATTGTGCCCGGTATATGACAATAGGTCACGCCTATATTCCCTAAGCGGGGGTGGCAGAGGTGTACTGAGTACACCCACGTTTCGCCGACGATGTTAGGTCCCATGTAATAGCGGGCGAGCCTATTGCCATATACTGGGCACAATTTCAGGCTCCGGACTCGTACTGGGAAGTTTTCGTTCGAAAAACTACACTTGTCGGACCTAGGGTTACCACGTGATCACAAAGCGATGCGCTTTGCCACTAGACCAAAGAGGCAGTCAAACGAGTCAGTTATGATACTGTTAATATGAGACTTTATTAACTTAACGAGGTGATTAAACTGAAAGCGATGAATGAAGGTGTACAAATGTGTGACTTAGTGGTAAACCATCTATTTTATGCAGATGACGCGGTTTTAATAGCGCCAACAGCCACTGATCTGCAAACACTAGTCACAGTTATGAAAGACGACTGCATGATCAATGGCTTACACTTGAATGTGAAGAAAACCAAGATTATGGTTTTTGAAAGGGAAGAAACCAGAACGAATGTAAGGATTGTGGTTGGTAACGATGTGCTGGAGCAAG
Source organism: Phalera bucephala (assembly GCA_905147815.2). NCBI lineage: Eukaryota > Metazoa > Arthropoda > Insecta > Lepidoptera > Notodontidae > Phalera > Phalera bucephala. Next base: position 9,197,736 of record LR990637.1, on the reverse strand, counting down.
TGAATGAGTTTGTATATCTTGGATGCGCCTTCAGTAAGGATGGGAAATACACCGCTGACATAGAGAGAAGAGTGAGTGCAGGGAACAGAGTGAATGGTGCGATGGGAAAGCTACTTGGGAGCCGGCACTTAAGCCATAAGGCGCAGCTGGCCATACATAACGGAGTTCTTGTCCCAACGCTGTTATATGGCAGCGAGAGCTGGGTATGTAAGAAGGAGAATGAAAGTAGAATAAATGTGGTAGAAATGCGAGCTCTGCGGAAGATGTGCGGAGTGAAGCTGACCGACCGCATTAGCAACAGCATAGTAAGACAGCGAGTAGGTATGAAAGATAGTATCGGTGTAAAGATGAGAAAGGGCATGCTCCGTTGGTTCGGGCATATAGAAAGAATGCCAGAGGAAAGAATGACAAAACAGATATACAATGTGAAAGTGGAAGGATGCAGGTGCCGGGGAAGACCAAGACTATCTTACCACGACCAAATAAACCGAGTCTTATCTGAAGGGAAAGTCAAGAGTCTCCGTAACCGGCGAGCGTGTATGAGACGAACTATGAGAGTCGAGGAAGCCAGAGAGGTATGTAAGGAAAGAACCTGTTGGAACTCTGTACTCTCTGGCTACTCCGCAAGGGATCTCGCGTGAGGTTATAGATAGATAGATTAAAATTACCTACAACTGGATAAAACGTCCAATTTCGGTGCTTGCTGGAACCCTTCCGCTTCAGCCAAAACTTCGGCCCATTTTGGCCTAGGCCCAAGGATTGGCCGGCGCCGGTGGCCAAAGCTAAGTAACTAGCTAACCATTCTACGTTGACATCTTCTCACTAAAGCCATCAAAGTAAAACAGAGCTCATTTAAAAACTAGTTACTTTAATACTCACAACTATATTATACTTGACTGGACAGTTGAGAGGTAACCGTAGAGTGCAGATGTAGGCAGTACGGGTCGAGTTGGAACCCGGGACCGGCAGCTGCACATCCTCTACCCACCACTGCGGGGCTAACCGCGTGAATGTATCTGATGGCAGCTTGCCGCAGTATCTGGGAAAATATGTAAGAATGAGTGAATTTACGACAGTGTAAAAGATGATTGATCGATGTTGTCTCATGTAAATACATAAAAACAAAAAGACAAAAAAAAGCATACATACAACCGAACATAGAACCTCCTCCTTTTTGAAGTCGGTTAAAAATACATTAGAATTGAAGAATGGGAGATTGAACGACTTTGTGAGCTAATAAATAATTAAGTCTGATAGGAGTTTACAGCAATATCTGGGTGTTAAATAATAATTAATGAATGAACTTAAGAGTGAGTGAATGGATTAATGAAGAAGTGAATAAATGATCAAAAGTATCTGTCTTGATTTAAAAATACATGAGAACGACTGAATGAAATAAATAGTGTGTGAATCAAGGACATTGTAAGCGAATGGATGAAACAGATTATGTTTTTTATTCAAGCATCTCTTGTCGCAGTATCTGGGAGAAATACTTAAGAATGAACGAATGAAGTTAGGGAGCAAACCATGGTGTACGTGAAAGTCTGTCTGATGGAAGCTTGCCGCAGTATTTAAGAAATGCGTAAGAATGAATGAATGAAGAGTGCCTAAAGAACGATGGTGTACATGAAAAAATGATTGAAAGTAAGATGTCTGATGGGACATAGCCGCAGTATCTAAGAAATGCGTAAGAATTAACGAATGAAGAGTTAACATACGATGGTGTAAGTGATTGAATGATTTTCCGATTTCATTTATTTGTACAAAGTGTTACATGCAATGACCGATTCACCAAAGTTACTTTCACAAAAAATTAATAAAAAAAAAATTTGCCCTTTTAAGAAACAGTCCCACTGCTGGGCACGGGCCTCCTCTCAAACTGAGAGGGTTTAGGCCATAGTCCACCACGCTGGCCCAGTGCGAGTTGGCGAACTTCACACACCTTCGAGAAACTCTTAGGCATGCAGGTTTCCTCACGATGTTTTCCTTCACCGTTAAAGCAAGTGATAATTAATTTTTTAATACGCACATGCTTTCTAGTAGACAGAGGTGTTTGAACCCGAGACCTTTGACTTTGCAGTCCAACGGTCTAACCACTAGGCAAATTTAGGGCTCGCAGGTCTAATAAAGCTAATCTATTCGCAATACAAATTCATAAAAATAATATTTATTATTGCAATCCTCTAATACGAATGCTTCGGCAGTATAATCATTTGGCCCAGTCTAATACTAATCTTGATATTTTTGAAAATCAAATCTGCAAATACATTAAAGTACGACAACGACCTGGCTTAATACTAAAAGCTATGATGACATTGAGGCTATGCTTAAGTCCTTATATTGACTTTAGTTAAATTGATATGTTTCTACTTTAACAGGCAAACTCGTATACGAATTTATTTATTTGAGTGCATCATTATTTCTCTCTCTCACACACACACACACACCCACACACACACACACCCACACACACACACACCCACCCACACCCCACACCCACACCCCCACACACACACACACACACAAACACACACACACACAAACACACACACACACATACACATACATACATACACACACACACACAAATACATACATACACACACATACACACACACACACATACACATACACAACACACACATACACACACACATACACATACACACACACACATACACACACACACACACACACACACACACACACACACACACACACACACACACATACACATACACACACTCACACACACTCACACATACTTAAAACACACTTAATGATAAACAAACACTTCTTTTTTTTAACGTCAAACATATAACATAAACACGCATTATTGGCGCTTAACTATTGTTTAAATTTTTGTTACCTACTTTATTTTTATTTTTAGTTTGTTATATAAACTTATATGCTTATTTTATTAAGTAACTCTTCATTGTAAACTACAAGGTAATATTGTATTGGTTCTCAAGGGAAGAGCGGAGTCCTCAAACACAAGCAATATTATGCTTAAATGGGGACTCCGACTAACTGTAAAACTTTGTACCATAAGTTAAAGAAAATAAACATTTTTCATTTTCATTAAAGTGTAAAAAATATCCTCCATCGAACACATAGTTAGTATTATATGTAATAGTGTTTTCTCTTCTTGCAATTTCGTTCGTTTTAATTTTAATTCTTAGCACTCACACGATAAGTTTATTATCGCCCTTTCGCTAAATACTGTTTATGCTGAATGTGCATATTATAGTTTGCAATCTAGATCTATACTATTAATTGAATTGTTAACTGAGTTGTATATCAATAAAAAAAGTAAGATGTCTGAGGCGCTCGTAGCGCATTGCGACCGCGGTGTTCTTACCGATTACCAAGATTAAGCAGCGTTCGACTCTGTCAGCCCGAGATGGGTGACCGTTTGTGGCATTTTCTCATTTGAGCGTCTCCGTGCTTCGGAAGGCACGCTAAGCCGTTGGTCCCGGCTACCACTTAATGTGGTAGTCGTTAAGCCGAGTTGGAAGCCTTAAAGGCGGCTTGATAAGTTCCAACAGCAGGTGGCCACAAACCTGCCTCCATCAATCCGCACTGGGTCCGCGTGGTGGAGTATGACCTAATCTCTCTTACCCCGATTTGTGAGAGAAGGCCTTTGTCCAGCAGTGGGCAGTATAGGCTGATATTATAAGATGTCTGATGGGAACTTGCCGCAGTATCGGAGAAATACGTAATGATGAATGAAGAGGGTGTAAAGAATGATATTGTACTTAAAAGAATAACTGAAAGCATGTAGTCAGAATGCATTGTAGCGTAAATTAAGGAACTACGATGTAAGTAACACCGTGAGCGCACTGTTGAATCTGTTGGAACGCTTAACTCTCTGCCTGTCCCGCAGGATATCTGGCGTGAAGATATAGATAGATAGATATCTTACAATTTAATAACTCACCTATTTATCAGTGCAATCGCTGTACTCAAATCGACGCTGGCAATACTATCGCTGTCATTTTTCTTAACATCATTAACTTTATAACTTATCACACACGGACACAATAAATCATTACTTTTAACAGTACCACACTTAGAACAATTAATATTTGTTTTATTATCCATAATACCGGCACTAATTTCATCATTCATTTTAAAATTCACTTCACTTTTAATTGTATTATCATTATTTACATTTGATTTAGGAATGTTATCATTAAACTCATCATTATTCACTATAGCTTGTTCTGTATTGTCCGTTTCAATGAGATTCGTTAGATGACTGTTAATTTTGATATCATTACACTCATTTTTGATAGTATCCTTATTTTCGTTTTGTTCTTTAATATTGTTTTTATTGGCAATGTTGATCGTAGATTCGTCGTCGTTTTCTACTTCTGTAATTGTTACACGAGTGTCCGCTTTCTCGATTTGAGGCGAGTTATCTACCCCGTCAGCTATTTCACATATACCTAAGTCATGTATTCTATCAATGATATCATTAGTCTCTTCACTGCTATTACTCTTCAAACCTTTCTCATGAGTATCATTATCTTCATTATCATTTATAACTTGAGTATTACTAACACAATCCCTATGATTTTTACCATCATGTTTTGCAATGTCAAATTCAGACATTTTAACACAAATCTCTTCATTGTTAACACTTTCAATATCGCTTTTTTTAGTTTCATCATTATTATCATTACTTACTACAGTTTTAGTTATAATGATACTATGATTTTCTTCATCATTAATATTAATAATAACTTTTTCATTACTTTCTATAGTATTAAGGTTATTATCGTTTTTAAGAATATCTGGATTATCATTAGGAGTGTAAGGTTTGACGAGTGCTGTGAAAGTATCGGCGTGGTCTTCTTCGCTTTGTGGTGGTTCGTCTTGAATACCACAACCGCATTTTCGGCTAATAATCTGCAGAAAAAACAAAAATACAATATAAATAGCAAAAACGTCATCGCATCGTTCTGTCCTCTAAACAGCCATCATTGGCTAACGATAGGGCTGTTTGCAAGAAAGAGAAGGAGACATGCGCCGAGCAGTAGAACACAATTAGTTAGTAAAAAAAAAATATTAAAAAATCACCCACCGTCTAGCCTTTATTCCCCAAGCGGGGGTGGCAGAGGTGTACTAAGTACACCCACGTTTCACCGACGATGTTAGGTCCCATGTAATAGCGGGCTAGCCTATTGCCCATATACCGGGCACAACTCCAGACTCTGGACTCGTACTGGGAAGTTTTCGTTAGAAAAACTACACTTGTCCGACCTAGGATTTGAACCCAGGACCTCGTAATCACAAAGCGATGCGCTCTGCCACTATACCAACGAGGCAGTCAATTTAAAAAAACCTTTTTAAAAACAAGCTTTTATAGCAAAAACATTACGAAAATATCTTGGTTAGAATCAGAATCAGAATCAGAATATTTTTTATTCATGTAAACCATTACAGTATTTATGAATCGTCAGAAAAGTAACAAAGACTCTACCGCCACTTCGGAATGTCATTCCTGTGGAGAAGAAGGGCAAGAAACTCCACGGTTACTCTTTTAAAATAAGAAATTACAAACTTTTTCATCTACATTCTGTTGTGGGGTTACTTAAAGGAATACCTAGGTGGAGTTATATTGAGGAATAAGGTGGTTCCATTGGCCACCTTAAAGCTTCATCATCAGGCCCGGAACACTATTCGGTTGTATAGTACTTGTTAATACCAATCTAACAAGCCTAAACACGAGAGGGTTACATTGTATAGTTCACAAGTTCCTATAGCCACCTTCAGACTCCATCATCAGACCAGCTCCATGATACCAAATTATTGCATTGTCACCGATTTTACGTACGTCGGCCAAATTTCAGCTCAATCGGATAGACGCAAGCTATTAAAAAAATGGGTCACGAGATTAGAACCGGAAAGACACACCTACGAACATTGTAAGTTAAATAAAAGCTTGTAAAGACCGTTACACCTGGGGGTTACCACAATAGGTTAGTACCCGAAAGTTGTATTCTGCGCACCCACGCTGATCTTAGGTCCCAGTCTAAGAGTATAATAATAACAGGAAATAAAACTATTTTTCGGATTTTATTGCGGTTTCTATCTATCTATCTATAACCTCACGCCAGATCCCTTGCGGCGTAGGCAGAGAGTACAGAGTTCCAACAGGTTCTTTCCTTACATACCTCTCTGGCTTCCTCGACTCTCATAGTTCGTCTCATACACGCTCGCCGGTTACGGAGACTCTTGACTTTTCCATCAGATAAGACTCTCGGTTTATTTGGTCGTGGTAAGATAGCCTAGGTCTTCCCCGGTACCTGCATCCTTCCACTTTCACATTGTATATCTGTTTTGTCATTCTTTCCTCTGGCATTCTTTCTATATGCCCGAACCAACGGAGCATGCCCTTTCTCATCTTTACACCGATACTATCTTTCATACCTACTCGCTGTCTTACTATGCTGTTGCTAATGCGGTCGGTCAGCTCGCGGTTTCGTTTTGATTTTTAAGTTCCCGACGTTTGCAGTCTGTAAACATGTCCTTGACCGCACCCGCCATAACATCAGATTTGATAGACCACAAATCCTCGTGAAAGAACACCGTTTCCCACCAAGGATGGTTCGCGAGGCTATTGAAATTAAAAAACCTTCCTAATTTCAATAGAGAAGATGGCTGGGTGCTTCCATCGACTTGGGATCCGGTAATTAATATAATCAAATCCAAAACCAAGCATAACGCTGCAAGACCTCAAGACACCGTGAGCTCATTCTGCGTAGATCGGACCAACAAAAATAATTAAGAAGTTTGAGGGTACCCCGGAACAACTATGCCTTTTGGACGTCTAACACCTCAGTCCCTCCCGTGACCATGGGTGCTGCAAAGCACTCGAAACGTCGGGAACTTAAAAATAAAAAATAAACCGCGATAAAATCCGAAAAATAGTTTTATTTCATGTGTAATATTCGCGTAAATCTAAGAACTTAGTAGTATAATAATAATATTTGCCCTGTTAAGAAACTGTCCCACCGTTGGGCACGGGCCTCCTCTCAAACTGAGAGGGTTTAGGCCATAGTCCACCACGCTGGCCCAGTGCGGGTTGGCGAACTTGACACACCTTCGAGAAACTCTCAGGCATGCAGGTTTCCTCACGATGTTTTCCTTCACCGTTAAAGCATTAGATAGTTAATTTTACAGGTGGCAGGCTTATTGATAATTTCAAGATTATGAATTGTTGTCAACGTTTTTTCTATTGATCACACTGTTTGATCTAAGATTCAAACCTCAAAACCTCATGGTCGTTACTAGACGAATGGGGCAGTAATATATTGATTATTTATACAAGCTGTAACATAATAAACGTAAGACCTGAAAGTAGTTTGTTCTAAATCGGTAACTGAATTTATACCAACTAATTTTAATGTATCTTACATTTTTTTTTTTGAATTTGCAGTAAATTCTGTTATTCCTTCAGTGCGTTATAAGAAAATAATTTTATTTTTAATTCAGAGCAATAAGGAGAAAACAAATGCATTTCTAAAAGGCACTTACACGTACAAATTTCATGGATAATTGAATATAAATCACTGCCTCGTCGGTCTAGTGGCAAAGCGCTCCCCCACCGTAATATCTGGCGGGGGACCCCCCCTGGAACAACATCAGCAGGGGGGTCTTCGGGGTCGCGGACGCAAGGGGCGGGGGCCCTGACCGTCCTTCACGAGCAACCCCGAGGAGGACGGCGGCGTGGTGTGGCCCACGTCACCGTGAGCACCGCGTCGGTGCGGGGGGAGCGTGTTACCAAGTCACCCTCCGATGGCGGGCTCGTCAGAGCGCGCCACAAGAGAGGCACCGGCACGTTCCATACGGAGATCCCGGAGCCCATCCAAAGTGCTAATATCGGCCACCCTGGGGTTTTTAGTCGGGAGGAATCCGACACGTCCCGCGAGCTTCCCCCGAGGCTCGCGGAAGTCCTATGCAGGATTTTCCCCAGGAAAAAAAAGTGGCAAAGCGCTTCGCTTGCTTATCACGAGGTAATTCTAAGTTCGACAAGTGTAGTTTCAAATCCTAGGTCGGACAAATGTGGTTTTTCTAACGAACATCTTCCCAGTATGAGTCCGGAGTCTGGAATTGTGTCCGGTTTATGGCAATAGGCTCGCCCCGTATTACATGGGACCTAACATCGTCGGCGAAACGTGTACTCAGTACACCTCTGCCACACCAGCTTGGGAAATATAGGCGTGACGGTGTTAAATCATTGATAATTGGGGTATAAAAGTACTTAACAAAGGGAAATAAACTTTGGGAATTTGTCTTTTTCCATTAAATTTGTGAAGCTATTATCTAATTGGGGTGTCTGAGACCTTGCATTATTTACGATACAGCTTGTTACAGCATTGTTGATACAGCATTGACTGACCAAATACACAGCGTCTTATCTGAAGGGCAAGTCAAGGGTCTTTGTAACCAGCGAGCGTGTATGAAAGAACTGTGATAGTGGAGGAAGCCAGAAAGGTCTTTAAGGAAAGGACCTGTTGGAACACTACTCTCTGCCTACCCTGCAAGGAATCCCTTGGGGAACATGGGAATGACTGTTTATTGAGAAATAGAAAGATGAAGGAATGATAACAGATAATTTGAACTGTTATACACGGAAGACCAGCGTCGTGGCACTAGAGTTGCCTCGGCATTGAGCCGAGTGTATACCATTCAGTGCCAGATAAATTTTTTATATTATTTACGACATTTAGCGCATTGGTTAAGAGGACGATTTAGCGCATTAAGAGCTAAAGCCGCTCCGACTACTGTGTCTAATAGTCGCCGGTTCGATTCCCGCACGGAACAAATCTTTGTGTTACCAACAATTAATTGTTTTGGTCTGGGTATTTGTGTATGTGAATTTTCATGTTTGTAAACGCACCCACGCCATAGGAATCAATACTAGTGTGGGGCTACGTTTAACAAAAAAAGACAAAAAAAAAAAAAGACAAATTAGTCGTGTATTTTGTGTCGGGGAATAAAACGTTTATATTAAGATAGCTTGAAAGTGAAAGCGAAGATGAAACATGAAACAAGCTAATATAATCTAGCCGCGTGTACGTTAGCGCAGAAAACAAAGACAACCGCTTCGCGCCGTAGCAAGGTCCTGACTGGCCGTGACATTCAAATGCCCGTGGTGCGCGGGCGCAGGCCGCGAGCCGTACATAAGGGTTCTTCTTCTTCTTCAAGTTATGGCTTCACACTAATTATAAGTGTATTTTGCCAGTGCCCAGTGAGATATATAATCGTGTTTGTTTAAATTAATTCGACTCCCCGATGAATTTGATGACAACGATGATAATGAAATTAATGAAGTACCCCACCCTGGATAGTAAGGATATTGCAACGGCCGTTTTGAAGGAAGTCGAAAAGCCACCACTTTGTTACAATTACCTTCACTCATGCACATATAAGAACACATAATGGTTAATATTCCACCAACATTACACATTATTAGTCGAAATAACACGAGTTTTGGAAATTAAAACAACTTGACAACATCACTCTTCGACTTCCCGCCAAAACTCGTACATAAGGGTTTGTGCTGGATCGGACTAGTGATGTGGTCGAGTCGATAAATTTCGACGATATCGATATCAACGTGATAATTATAAATATTATTTTGTAAATATAGTATGCAGTTAGTTTAATATAAGTATATTATACATGTATATTTACATGTATTATAATAAATGTTGACACGCTACAGTTTCTTTCAAAATACATACCTGATCCAATTCCCTATAAGTAGCAAGGTTGTGTAGTAAATAGTCCGTTGTTTCTGCGTTGTAGCTGCACAGCATGGCCGCCGTCGCTCGGACTGCGCGTGCGCGGCCGCGGCACACGCCGTACGAACGATAGCTTTGAAACATAAATATTTTTACTTTATTTTTACAATATATCTATATCATTACGCCAGATCCCTTACGGGGTAGGCAGAGAGTACAGAGTTCCAACAGGCTCTTTCCTTACATACCTCTCTGGCTTCCTCTACTCTCATAGTTTTTCTCATACACGCTCGACGGTTACGGAGACTCCTGACTTGTCCTTCAGATAAGACCCGGCCTATTTGATCATGGTAAGATAGTCTAGGTCTTCCCCGGTTCCCCGGTCATCCTTCCACTTTCGCATTGTATATCAGTTTTGTCATTCTTTCTTCGGACATTCTTTCTATATGCCCGAACCAACGGAGCATACCCTTTCTCATCTTTACACCAATACTCTCTTTCATACCTATTTGCTTTCTTACTACGCTGTTGCGAATACGGTCGATCAGTGTGACTCCGCACATCTTCCGCAGAGCTCGCATTTCCACCGCATTTATCCTACTTTCATTCTCCTTCTTACATACCCAGCTCTCGCTGCCATATAGCAGCGATGGGGCAAGCACTCCATTATGTATGGCCAGCTGCGCCTTTCGGCTTAAGTGCCGGCTCCCAAGTAGCTTTCCCATCGCGCCATTCACTCTGTTCCCTGCACTCACTCTTCTCTCTCATGTCAACGGTGTATTTTCCATCCTTACTGAATGCGCATCCAAGATATACAAACTCATTCACTTGCTCCAGCACATCGTTCCCAACCCCAATCCTTGCATTCGTTCTGGTTTCTTCCCGTTCAAAAAGGAGATAAGGGATCTGGCGTGATGATATAGATAGATAGATTTTTACAATAATTGGGACAATTATTACGGCGAGTCAATGTCATCCAAGTGCCAAAAGATTCATGCCGAACTAAAACATGTTGGCATCCCTAATTAATCTAACGAAGTTGTTCGTCAAAGAACCAAGATTACCGACATAGCTCAGCGAATTAGCAAGCTGAAGTGGCAGTGGGCAGGTCACATATGTCGCAGAACCGACGGCCGATGGGGCAGACTGGTTCTTGGAGTGGAGACCGCGTGTCGGCAAACGTAGTGTAGGACCCCTGTAGCTAGGTGGGGCAACGACATTCGTAAGGCAGCGGGCAGGGATTGGCAGAGGAGAGCTGAAGAGAGAGGCCTACGTCCAGCAGTGGACTGACAAGGGCTGATGATTACGATAATGATCCCTAATTAAGCACTATACTCACGAAGGGGGCACGTCCCATCTCAGCACAAGATTACACCTGGGCAGGTCTATTCCTTCTTCTAGAGCTGATGTCGCTAGGAGCAAATTGCATTCGTGCATACGGAACCTGGAAATATTCACACAAATTAATAAATCTGCTTCGTTGGTTTAATAGCGAATGACGCGAGTAGCGAGAAATATGTTCAAACGTTTTACGTATTACATTTATATAACATATTTACGTTTATTATTAAATAAATCGATAGAACTCTCAAACTCAAATAGTTTATTTTGCATAGACCCTGCGGGGGTGCATACAAAGTGTCATATTTACATTTCTTTATTTTTTTTTAACTTAATAATCTACCTCCGGTTCGGAACGCGGCCTCCACTGAGAAGATCCAGCGAGAAACTCATCGGGCTTGTCTGTTTTGTTTAATTCTCCATCCATCTTTTTTAACATTTTTTGTATAGTTACATACATTTTTATATTATACAAATTCATTAATGCGATCCAGCTCCAGTGTGATGCCTTACGACTGAGATAGAGAACTAATTTTAAATATATGCAATAATTAAAAGCTAGAGGATTCTGGGTGGACCAGTCTCCACAAGCAGCACCCGTTCACGAGTACGACTACTGGAGCAGCCATCACCTCCCTCGACCATATTAGAGGGAAGGGAGTGACCCGCACCAAATAGACACTGCAAGCATAGACTTTTTAGTGAGCATGACCAATCCCAGACCCCAGAGTGCAGTCAGAAAAAGTCTACGAAGGAGCAATACTTCGAGCTCGTTTGGCTCAACACGCTACGCTTTGACATTTTTGTTTACATTAAAGACGTGCTTTATGACCAATAATCGTCAATAAAATAAATAGACACTCGAGCGGAGAAGGGCAAGAAACTCCACAGCCACTCCTTTAAAACAAAATCTGTTCTGTATACACTGTCAATTGTGGGATGTGGGAGACGTTTACTTATGAAATTTTTGACCATGAGAATACTTAATATTTCAGTCAGTTACACAGAATAATACATTCGTAATTAAATCGACAATCGATTTTGAACATTTTAACAAACAACATATCGATAATAACGATTTAATTGTGGTAGTCCCCCTAAAACGCAAGCCGTTACAATTCATATAATTGAGTAATAGAGCTTTATTAAGTTCTAAGTTTCTTAAATAATTATTCAAAGGACATTGACGAAAATTGCCCTAGAACCAACAAAAATTTGACACATGCCATTATTAAACTCTATCTATCTATCTATCTATAACCTCACGCCAGATCCCTTGCGGGGTAGGCAGAGAGTACAGAGTTCCAACAGGTTCTTTCCTTACATACCTCTCTGGCTTCCTCGACTCTCATAGTTCGTCTCATACACGCTCGCCGGTTACGGAGACTCTTGACTTTTCCATCAGATAAGACTCGGTTTATTAAAATAATGTCAAATATCCATATCTAACGGACAATTTACAATCTAAAACGAATATTTCAAAGTATTTTAAGTACTTAAGCCATAAGGCGCAGCTGGCAATACATAACCGAGTGCTTGTCCCAACGCTGTTATATGGTAGCGAGAGCTGGGTATGTAAGAAGGAGAAATATAATATGCGATTAATGCGGCAGAAATGCGAGCTCTGCGAAAGATGTGCGTAATGAAGCTGACCGACCGCATTAGCAACAGCGTAGTAAGAAAGCGAGTCGGTATATAATATAGTATCTGTGTAAAGATAAGAAAGGGCATGCTCCGTTGGTTCGGGCATATAGAAAGAATGCCAGAGGAAAGAATGACAAAACAGATACACAATTTGAAAGTGGAAGGATGCAGGTACCGGGGAAGACCTAGACTATCTTACCACGACCAAATGAACCGAGTCTTCTCTGAAGGAAAAGTCAAGTCTCCGTAACCGGCGAGCGTGTATGAGACGAACTATGCGAGTCAAGGAAGCCAGAGAGGTATGTAAGGAAAGAACCTGTTGGAACTCTGTACTCTCTGCCTACCCCGCAAGGGATCTGGCGTGATGTTATAGATAGATAGATTTTAAGTACTTATATCGAAGTCGCCGACATCTTTACTGAATGTCAACACACAATATAACCTCATATGTATTAATGGCTACTGAATTATAACCTCAAAATCTAATACTTTTTGTGCAATATTGCGATTTCCCGCTTGTCCGTTTAATAATAAATGCCATAAGAGTATTTATGGATGATTTGAAATCATACAAGTATTTTTTCATTGTTGTTGGTTCCGAGGCAAATCATGTATGGGCGCAGAAGAATGTCCTTTATGAACAGTAAATAATTTAAATGAAAACTAAAGTACATTTTTGATGTGTGTATATATTCCTGTTTATTATTTGGATTTTTTATTTTCCATGATCTTAAATACAATATGCGTGAAATGTAATGTAATCAAACGTCTATCTTCAAAGTCCAAGGTCCAATACCAATGAAATGAAAACAGGTCTCATATAAATTGTATCGATATTGGACTCCTTGACGGCAAACAGCCGAATGAAATGTGGAAATTCAGGTATTAAGAGTTTTATACAAATCTTGTAGTAAGGTACTGTAGAACTAAATTACAATAATATAATATAGCTATATAACTATATAAAAAAGCAGTGATAGCCTAGTGGTTAGACCGTTGGACTGCAAAGTCAGAGGTCTCGGGTTCAAACCCAGGCACGCACCTCTGTCTTTTCGAAAGCATGTGCGTATTAAAAATTAATTATCACTTGCTTTAAAGGTGATTGAAAACATCGTGAGGAAACCTGCATGCCTAAGAGTTTCTCGAAGGTGTGTGAAGTTCGCCAACCCGCACTGGGCAAGCGTGGTGGACTATGGCTTAAACCCTCTCAGTTTGAGAAGAGGCCGGTGCCCAACGGTGGGACAGTTTCTTAGCAGGGCTAATATTATTATTATATAACTATTAATAATGAATTCTCCCATCACTTAAATTTGTAAATTAAAAAACTTAAAAAAAAGGGAAACAGACTTGCCAAGTAACCGCCTGCACCAACCGGCACCGACTTCAAATATTTATTTTTTGCTCCCTAAAGTCGGGTTCCCTTGTTTTAAAAAGATTTTTTATAAGTCTGTTATATATAAATATAGATGACTTACTTCTTAAGGACTTCCTCCTGCTTCTTGCCTTGTCGCTGGCACTCTTTGGGTTCGGTTCCCGGGTCAGCCGGCTGTTCAGTGGCGCAGTACTGAGCGCAAAGATACGAAAGCCGAGGGTTACATCGTGACATATCCTGGAATATAATGCCTGGAATATAATGTTTATACACTTCTATCGCCGCCACTTCCCGTCAAAGGAAATAATCAGTACCATGGCAGTGGCGACTGTTCACATACTCCCTTAGCTCTTCGCACTTCATTTTTTTAGGTTTGACACGCATTTTGCCAATGTCAAGTATTACGAATATACAATACAATACAATACTCTTTATTGTACACCAACAAAATTATAAAACAACATGTAAAATAAGACACTTGATACAATAGGCGGTCTTATTGCTAAGAGCAATTTCTTCCAGACAACCTGGTTAAACACAAAATACTAGAAAAAAAAAGTTATCAGGGCAGTTGGTGGCGTACGCTATCAATGGTATATACAAGTATTTAAATATGTATAAAAGATAAATAAGTACAAAACATATTTAACTACGTACATACTTGCAGAAAAGTATAACAAAAAGGGACTGACTATGATGCATCTTATTTTGTAAGCAAGTAGAAAGATAGTGGTCTTTGACCATCTTTTTGAAGGAAGCTGACGACAGTGCACGTCTGACTGATACAAGCAATGCATTCCACAAGCGGACAGCTTGAACTGTGAAGGATTTATCAAAGAAATTTGTGGAATGCATTGGCGTTTTCAGCTTTAGATTCTCCGACGACCTTAGGGACCTCAAATGTATCTCGTGAAGGAATTCAAATCATTCTTTGAGGTAAGAGGGAGTTGACGGATTAAACAGGATACTGTATAGAAGAGATAATATATGAGCATTCCGGCGAAGGCGAATTGGTAACCACTTGAGCTTTGAGCGAAATTCTGAAACATGGTCATATTTGCGTCAACCAAATATGAACCTTATACAGACATTTTGGAGTCGCTCAAGTTTGTTAAGTTGGTTTTCGGTAAGATTTAGATAGCTAGCGTCTGCATAATCGATTACAGGAAGAAGAAGGGATTGTGCGAGTTCAATTTTAGTGGCTGTAGGAAGAAAATTGCGTGGCCTCCTCAGTGAGCCAGCGGATGCAAATATTTTCCGACTAAGTTCTTGCAGTTATGGATCCCATGTCAGATTGGTGTCAATGTGAATCCTCAAATTTTTACAGTATTACTTACTGGTATGGTAATCCCATCAAACATGATTTGGGGAAGTTGTAACCAGTCAACGCGTCAGTTAAATCGTGATTAATAGTGCTAACAGCCTCTGACAACATAGCCAACGGAGCTTGAATGTAGATTTGAAGATCATCTGCATAAAGGTGGTAAGAAGAAAGTAGCTGGTTGGGAATAGAGTTAATAAAAACCGCAAAAAGTAAAGGGGATAGAACGCCACTCTGCGGTACACCGGCACTGGTGTTGCACCATGAGAAATAAGTTTCATCGATGCAAATACGATGCCGGCGGCCAGACAGGTAGTTTCGAAACCAATCAATTGCCGTTGGAGATATGTTAATAGAGCGCAGCAGTCCAATGAGAATGTCAAAGTCTACGGTGTTGAAGGCATTGCTAAAGTTAAGCAATGTAAGAATAGTTAAATTGCCATTCTCCATGCCTAATCTTATATCGTCCGTAATATTTACCAGAGCAGTGACAGTGCTATGACCAGGACGAAAGCCTGACTGGAAAGGATTAAGAAGGGAGTATCTGTTGAGGAAACTACTCAGTTGGTCATGGACAAGGCGCTCAAGCACCTTGGATAAAAAAGGTAAAATGGATATTGGGCGAAAATCGGAAACAGATGAGGGATTGGGTTTTTTGGGTAATGGTATTATTTGGGCGTATTTCCACGGTGCTGGAAAGTTACCAGTGGATATGGAATGATGGGAAGGATTTCGTCGACGATAAGAAGGATATTATTACGGCTGATACAATCGCTGCCGACAGCGTTGGATGTGATCGACTCTATGCTCTTTTAACATCACAATCGGTAAATTGAATAAAGACAAATGGAGAATAATCGGGTGTCGGAATAGATGAAAGAGAGTTTAGTGTGTTTAATTTTTCAGTCTTATCGACGTTAGGTGAAGCAGAGAAGTGTTTATTGAGATTATCGATATCTAAATCTTTAGGAATGTTATCTTGGCGTGCTTTACCGACACCCATGAATTTTAAAAATTTCCAAACTTTTTTTGGATTTCCATTATAACTATTAATTTCTAAATAATTCAACTCCCCGATGAACTTGACGACAACGATGATTATGAAATTGATGAAGCGCCCCACCCTGGATAGTAAAGCGATGGATACTTTACATACCAATTGCGACGGCCGTTTTGAGGGAAATCGAAAAGGCACGTTTTATCACTTTGTTACAGTTACCTTCACTCATGCACATATAAGAACACATAATGGTTAATATTCCACCAACATTACACATTATAATTCGAAATAACATAAAGTGTCGACATGACTCTTCGATTTCATGTCAAATCTCTGTTTCTTTAGTGTTTGCAAAAAGAACTCTCGACATCAAAATTTCTTTTCCCCGAAACGATATTGTGTTCATAAAAATATTCCCGAGGCAAATTAACTAGCTTTCCCGATGCTTTTTGCTTTGCAAATTAATAAAAGCTTCAGTTTTAACGAGTGTTAAGCCAAGTCTTATGTGTGGCTTGCTAAGTTTCACTAGCAAGTTCCCACAACCCTGCTTCCTTCACTGTCTGGAAGCTTCATAATACAAAGGTTATTTTATTGACAGACGGCTTGGTCCAGTGGTTAAGAGCTTGAATCGCTCCGCCCACTGGATTGGAAGTAAGAGGATTGATACCCGCACAGGACCAATCTGTGTGACCCACAACTCGACAACACGAACAAAATCCTATAATCCAGTATTTACATTTGGCATAAATAACCTTATCGACGGGCAGGAATGTTGCAAATGGCGTTTATTTAAAAATATTTAATTTTTTATTTTATTTTAACGTAGTCCCGCACTAGGATTTATTCCTGTGTCGTGGGTGCGTTTACAAACATGATAATTCACATACACAAATACCTAGACAGGAACAAATAATTGTGGATAGCACAAAGATTTGTCCCGTGCGGGAATAGAACCCGCGACTATTAGACATAGTAGGCGGAGCGGCTTAAGCTCTTAACCACTGCGCTAAATCATCCGCCATTTTGTTTGGCATATGTAACTTTGTTTTAAGGGACCATAGAAAGATTTGTGTCAGATTATGCATGTCAAACTGCAGTGATGATAGCCTAGTGGTTAGACCGTTGGACTGCAAAGTCAGAGGTCTCGGGTACATACCCAGGCACGCATCTCTGTCCTTTCGAAAGCATGTGCGTATTTAATATTAACTATCACTGGCTTTTACGGTGACGGAGAACATCGTGGGGAAACCTGCATGCCTGAGAGTTTCTCGAAGGTGTGTGAAGTTCGCCAACCCGCACTGGGCCAACGTGGGAGACTATAGCCTAAATCCTCTGTTTGAGAGGAGGCCCGTGCCCGTGGCCATTAGGACAGTTTTTTAACAGGGCTAATATTATGTAATAAAACTATTTTGGAGGAGTCCCTCCCGTGAGCATGGGTGCTGCAAAGCACACGAATCGTCGGGAACTAAAATACAAAAAATTTACCGCGATAAAATCCGTAAAATGTGTAGGGCTTATATTATTTATTATATATTTATTTTTATGCATGTCGAGTTTCTTTTTTGCACATCCAAGACACAGGAATAATACCTAGTTTTCCCACACTACAACGATTTAAAAGGAAAAATGTGATAGAAATAGGCAAATTACAAAAAAACCGTGTGCAAAATAGACAAGCACGCAGTTTCTCGCCGGATCTTCACAGTGGAGGCCGCGTTTGGAACTGTCCGTAGATTAGTAGCTAGATTAGTTGTAAAAAAAACTGTTAACTGAGAATTAAAATGCCTCTGCAGGGCTAAGAATAGTATATCCAGAAGTCGCGCGTAGTCGTAATTGCTCGCCGCGCGGCGAAGACAAAAATTCAACAACCACCCCGCACTCACCGCACTTCCCACCCGCATAATGTTGGCAGCCCGGAAATATCAACACTTTTTGAGTTAAATGTTGATGACATTAGAGTATATGATAATAAAATCATTGTTCCGGTAACGTGTATTTTAATGCATATTATCTATCTCCATCTATCTATGACTGCCTCGTTGGTCTGGTGGCAAAGCGCATCGCTTTGTGATCACGAGGTCCTGGGTTCAAATCCTAGGTCGGACAATTGTAGTTTTTCTAACGAAAAATTCCCAGTATGAGTCCGGAGTCTGGAATTGTGCCCGATATATGGCAATAGGCTCGCCCCCTATTACATGGGACCTAACATCGTCGGCGAAACGTGGGTGTACTCAGTACGCCTCTGCCACCCCCTCTGGGGAATATAGGCGTGACGGTGTAATCTATCTATATCATCACGCCAGCTCCCTCGCGGGGTAAACAGAGTACAGAGTTCCAACAGGTTCTTTCCTTACATACCTCTCTGGCTTCCTGTACTCTCATAGTTCGTCTCATACACACTCGCCGGTTACGGAGACACCAGGACAACTCTTCCGTCGACACTCGAGAACTATTTTGCCTTTTTTTTAAATAAATAATTAAAAATTAAGTGAATTTCACTTACCACAATCAGCATAAACATAATCTTGGCTACCAGCGGCTCCTTCATATACACAATAGCACATAATGCATCAGGGTTTTGCTGTTGGAGCTGTACCCTACCAGCATTACCCCTCTGTATTCTACTCCGACCTCTCATTCTGTGACCAGATCGCCGAGTCAGTCCCAACACCCCCTTCGGTCCGGTTTGGTTATTTTCAGTGTCCTTTGTGGTATTAACTGGTGTGGTATTAGTTATTGAGGTATTCGCTGGTGGGCTAAAAGTCAGAGAGGTATTTGTTGTCGTGGTATTCACTGGTACGGTATTAGTCGTTGAGGTATTTGCTGTTGTGGTATTCGCCAGTGATGTATTAGTCGGTGAGGTATTTATATCCAAGATGGTATTAGCCGCTGAAATATTAGCCGGTGTGGTTTTATCCGTTGAGGTATCAACCTTTGAGATATCTGTTGAGGTATTATTATCAGGTGGTGTATTCGCTACTGAGGTATTAGACGGTGAGATATTTTTATGTGTTGAAGTATGAGACGTTACTATGTCAGCCGTTGAGGTATTGCCGGTTGTGGTATTAGCCAGTGAGATATCCTTATCTGATGAGGTATTCAACGGGGTGTCCGAATTATCGATGTTATTTATATTGGTATCCAAATCATCGATATCTTTTAAATTCGCCTCGTAAATATTGATTCTATCCTGTATTTTGTCACCTAGTGTTGTAAAATCGCATTTTTCGATATCGCTAATCATTTTATTAACATTTAATTTCTTATATTCAGTTTTAGTGGCAATTTTACTATCAAAATTAATATCCGTCTCATTGGTATTTATCTCACTATTATTGACTTCAATATCCAACTGATTTTTAGTAATATTATTATCTTCATTGTTAATATCCATACTCACCGTATCCATCTGCCTACTACCGTTTTTATCAATATTATTATCTTCGGCATTAATATCCTCAATAACAGTATCCATCTGAGTAATATCGTGTTTAACAATATCATTAACTGCACCGTCAATATTTTCACTCACAGTATCCATTTCACTAATACCGAATTTATTATTATCATTTTCTTCACCGCTAATATCCTTACTCACAGTACCCATCTGATTAATACCGCATTTATTTTGAGTATCTTTAATTTTGTCGCTGTCAATTTTAGCAAGTTCGGGCGGTTGGAATTTTTCTAAAATCTCACCGAATCTAAGTACTTTTGGGGTGCAGAATGTTTGGATTTTTTTCCAATCGCTCTCGTATTTACTGAATACTGTATCGGCGTAGCAACGGATCTTCACCAAAACTGTGGTGCAGAGGCAGAGTAAAAGGAAATGTCGTTCGTAAGGAACTTTTATTTTTAATTTCTCTAGTTTTGTTAAGAGTGAGAATGCTGCTTTATCTGCTGCGTATGGACCTAGGGTGGAAAGAGAAAAAATAACAATAAAATAACTTTCAATAAACAGTAATTACTACTAATAGTAAAGAAAACCAAGATCATGGTTTTGACGAATGCAAGGATTGTGGTTGGTAACGGTGTGCTGGAGCAAGTGAATAAATTTGTATATCTTCGATACGTCTTCAGTAAGGATGGGAAATACACCGCTGTTATGTAAGAAAGAGAATGAAAGCAGAATAAATGCGGTCGAAATGTGAGCGAAATGTGAAGCATGAAATTTGGGTATCAAACTAGACAAGGACAACTTACCTAACTGATCCAGAACATATAGAAATTGGTTCAATATGTGCTTAGGGTCTAAAGTAGGGTCTGGAATGTTCTTGAACTCTTCATACAACTCGTCTCCGTATATCTCTGTGGGGTCGTGCCTGAAACAAACAAAATTAATATCTATCTATCTTTCTTTATTCATCTTCTCCACTCCCATAGTTCGTCTCATACACGCTCGCCGGTTACGGACTCTTGACTTGTCCTTTTAGATAGGACTCGGTGTATGTGGTCGTGGTAAGATAGTCTAGGTCTTCCCCGGTACGTACATTCTTTTGTTCTGACATTTTTTCTATATGCCCGAACCAACGGAGCATACCCTTTCTCATCTTTACACCGATACTATCCTTCATACCTACTCGCTTTCTTACTACGCTGTTGCGAATACAGTCGGTCAGCTTCACTCCACACATCTTCCGCAGAGCTCGCGTTTCCACCGCATTTATCCTACTTTCATTCTCTTTCTTACATACCCAGCTCTCGCTGCCATATTACAGCGTTGGGACAAGAACTCCGTTATGTATCCAGCTGCGCCTTTTGGCTTAAGTGCCGGCTCCCAAGTAGCTTTCCCATCGCACCATTCACTCTGTTCCCTGCACTCACTCTTCTCTCTATGTCAGCGGTGTATTTCTCATCCTTACTGAATAGGTACTATTATTTTAATACTTTGTTATAATTGAAAAAAAAAACTACTTTTTGGATCTTATAGCGGTTTATTTTTGAAGTGATAACTTCTTATGAGAGGGTAAACCGCTTCGTAACGTAACGCGTAACGGCGCCTGTCTGTCTGGCTTCCCTTTCTCTCACGCATACGGCAGCGGTAGGCAGGCTCTTCCTCTCTCTCTCTAACCCACAGCGCTCTACCCTTTCTCTCACGCATACGGCAACGGTTCACTAATGCACATATAGGAATACATAATGGTTAATATTCCACCAACACTACACATTATAATTCGAAATAACACAAGTTTTGGAAATTAAAACAAATTGACAACATCGCTCGATTTCCCGCCAAAAAAAAACCAAACGGTGAAATTAGAAACTACCCACAGCAAAAGAAAATAAATATCACTTAAAATTGACACCTTGCGAAAGTAAAAAATTACCAGAAACCGTATGATAATCTATACCCAGTGAATAAAATTGTTAAAACCCCACCATATTTGATCTTCTCGGTCATATCGATTATATGGTATGGATATTGTTATATTGATACTATGAGAGTCGAGGAAGCCAGAGAGGTATGTAAGGAAAGAACCTGTTGGAACTCTGTACTCTCTGCCTACCCCGCAAGGGATCTGGCGTGAGGTTATAGATAGACAGATAGATAGATATTGTTATAATATTTGTCGTATCCTATTATTTGAAAATCAGTTAATGGATGGCGAGCGGTTATTTTAGTAACCTTGTAATCTTGTCATATGCATGCTCTATGATTGCTCGAGTGTGTTTAGATGTGAAGCGATGACAGATGACAGCTGTCAGATGACGAATCACCGATGACAGATAGTCGATGTAAGATGGCGGACGGCGCTGCGTTGTTATTCAATTGGCAACGGGGAAGGCAGTCGGATGTATCGAGCAGAGCAGCTAACCCCACTGCATTCCATGTGACTTAATCTCCAACTATTGTGCGCATCCTCGGATATCAAGGAAGATCAGTGTACCGGACAAGACCCTAGTGTTATTTCAAGATTCCCTTCATGTTCAGCCACCATGCAGATGACTATGAAAGGAAGATATCCACCTATCACCGTTGTCAGTATTCAAACGGCCATCCAGAAAAACCAATATATTCTATCTATCTATCTATACCATCACGCCAGATCCCTTACGGAGTAGGCAGAGAGTACAGAGTTCCAACAGGCTCTTTCCTTACATACCTCTCTGGCTTCCTCTACTCTCATAGTTAGTCTCATACACGCTCGCCGGTTACGGAGACTCCTGACTTGTCCTTCAGATAAGACCCGGTCTATTTGGTCATAGTAAGATAGTCTATGTCTTCCCCGGTACCTACACCTATAACTTACCTATGGTCCTTCATAAACTCCATAGCATCATCGACGGCATCTCTCATAAACTTCTCCAAGTCGACGTAATCTTCTGGGAGCTGGTCGTCTACTGGTCTACCACTGTACTCTATTATCAATTCTCTTGGCTTTGTTGTTGATGATGATAGCCTGTAAGAAAATATACATCAGCTTATCCTTTTAATAGGCCATCGCCAAAACCTTCGGCAGACGCCAAAGTTTTAATATCCAAGAAATTTGGTTCATCATCATCTCAGCCTATACTTTCTGCTGAACATAGGCCTCCGCGATCGCTTTCCAGCGTAACCGGCCCGATGCCACCTGCACCCATCGACTTCCTGCGATTTTCACAAGATCGTCGGTCCATCTGGCAGGCGGCTGTCCCACGCTGCGCTTGCCAATACGTGGTCTCCACTCTAGATTCATATCTAATTCTATAAATTTGGTTCGTGATTGGCTAAATTTTTAATAAGTTATCGCACCTTCGGAGCAGTAGTGACTTATCCCAAATAAACAAGTTTTTGGGAAACTAATCGCGGCCCTCCAGAACCGAGAGCGCGGGTAGAGGGAGGGAAAGTGAAAGAGACGTAAGTATCGTGTTTCTTAATGCTATCATAAAAATGCCGCTGTTTTATATATTTTGGAATAATCCATTAATTATAAATATAATAATATTAGCCCTGTCAAGAAACTGTCCCACCGAGCCTCTTCTCAAACTGAGAGGGCTTAGGCCGTAGTCCACCACGCTGTCCCAGTGCGGGTTGGCGAACTTCACACACCTTCGAGAAACTCTTAGGCATGCAGGTTTCCTCACGATGTTTTCCTTCACCGTTATAGCAAGTGATAATTAATGTTTAATACGCATATGCTTTCGAAAAGACAGAGGTGCGTGCCTGGGTTTGGGTGCTATCACTGCTTTTAAACACATTAATTTTCATCATTCATAACACAATCAATTAATTACTTAATATTTAACATATCGTCGTTGTCAAATGAATATCTGGTATATGCAAAGTATAACTTTGAGATATTCAATAATAACATTCTCCTATAAAATTTTAGGTGAAGCTGATCACACACCGTCACGCCTATATTCCCCAAGCGGGGGTGGCAGAAGTGTACTGAGTACACCCACGGTTCGCCGACGATGTTAGTTCCCATGTAATAGGGGGCGAGCCTATTGCCATATACCGGGCACAATTCCAGACTCCGGACTCGTACTGGGAATTTTTCGTTAGAAAAACTACACTTGTCTGACCCTAGGATTTGAACCCAGGATTTCCAGGACCCTCGAGATCACAAAGCGACGCGCTTTGCCACTAGACCAACGAAGCATTAAAGATGTTTGTATATTTAGATGTTTGGATGTTTTTTACTATCACGCAAAACCAGCTGAACGGATTCGGACAAAATTTCGTACACAGATAGTTTAATACCTAGATCAACATATAGGATACTTATTATCCCGGAAAAAAGTTAGGTTCTATCTATCTATCTATAACCTCACGCCAGATCCCTTGCGGGGTAGGCAGAGAGTACAGAGTTCCAACAGGTTCTGTCCAAAATTTAGGTTCCTGATTTGAAATCATTCAAGTATTTTTTCATTGCTGTTGGTTCTGGGGCAAATCATGCATGGGCGCAGAACAATGTTCTTTCGGTGCTTGCTGGAATCCTTCGGCACATTTTATCCGAAGACGAAAGTTTAGCCGAAGGTGTCCGAAGCCAAAACATCGGTCGGGCACTAAAAAACATACATACCGTTTCCCGCCATCAATATCTTCTGCCAAATCCATTTGACAACACAATTCCCTCTCCATCTCTTCTATTTTCCATTCCAATTTCTCGTACATATCAAAGTCATCCATATTTACATAAACCCCAATCCTCTCACTACTCTTATCTACTCTTTTTTTTAAATCTCTAGCTGCTATTTCGTTTTCACTTTTCCCATCTATTAACGCAATCTCTTTGCATTCTCCTATACTATCTGCTTTTCCTGTTGAATCTTCTGAGATCTGTGTATTTGACTCTCCTTTTTCAATATCTTGACATTTCAATTCATCTCCTACTAAATTCTGACTCTTAATATCTACACTGTTTAATTCTTCTACATCTCTATTGTTCTCATTCTCTCTTATTACGATATCTTTGGATTCTTCTCTCGTCTCTTCTGTGTCTTTTTGTTTATCATTGTCTTTTTTTGTTGAGGTAAAAAGGGGGTAAGTTAACGCTAATATTATTGGTCTCTCTATGTCTGTGCATCGCTTGTATTTTTGCATTATCTGTGGGCATAAAAAAAATACATCGTCACGCGTATTTCCCAAGTGGGAGCAGCAGTTGTGTAATACACTCTCACCGGTGTTAAACTCAAAAATTATAATTTTAAAGAATATTTTTGAACACAACCTTTAATAACCAGACGGATATACGGGGAAGGATGTAGGTACCGGGGAAGACAACAACAACAGCAACTCATCACCAAGCCAGATCCCTTGCGGGGTAGGCAGAGAGTACAGAGTTCCGACAGGTTCTTTCCTTACATACCTCTCTGGCTTCCTCCACTCTCATAGTTCGTCTTATACACGCTCGCCGGTTACGGAGTCTCTTGACTTGTCGTTCAGATAAAACTCCGTCTATTTGGTGATGGTAAGATAGTCTAGGTCTTCCCCGGTACCTACATCCTTTCACTTTCGCATTGTATATCTGTTTTCTCATTCTTTCTTCTGACATGCCCGAACCAACGGAGCATAATACCCTTTCTCATCTTTACACCGATACTATCTTTCATGCCTACTCGCTTTCTTATTACGCTGTTGCGAATGCGGTCCGTCAGCTTTACTCCGCACATCTTCCACAGTGCTCGTATTTCCACCGCATTTATCCTACTTTCATTCTCCGTGTTACATACCCAGTTCTCTCTGCCATATAACAGCGTTGGGACAAGCACTCCGTTATGTATGGCCAGCTGCGCCTTTTGGCTTAAATGCCGGCTCCAAAGGAGCTTTCCCATCGCACCATTCACTCTGTTCCCTACACTCACTCTTCTCTGTATGTCAGCAGTGTAATTTCCATCCTTACTGAATGCGCATCCAAGATATACAAACTCATTCAGTTGCTCCAGCATAACAACCAAAATCCTTGCATTCGTTCTGGTTTCTTCCCGTTCAAAAACCATTATCTTGGTTCCCCTAATCCCTAAATTATTTTTATTAATATCGATTCATTCTTAGTTGCATGCATGGCATGCAGTGACGTTATGCTACTTACATATTTCAAGTTGTCATCTTCGTAGATCCTATGGCAGCTGTCTAAAACGAGTACGTTGATACTGGTCATATTTAGGAGTTCCTCTTCTAAGATCCGTTTCAGTACTTCAGAGGTGCATACTATTACCTAAAACAAATTTATTTACTTATACTTTGTTTTCATTGCACTTGACCTTAAAGGTTTAGTCTAATAGCTGACGGAAGCGACGGGAGCTCTCGGAAAGCGCTCGGCTACGCTCGGTCGGCAATCGGCAGCGCGGCGCACGCTCTCACTGCAGAGGGACGTCGTGCCGGCTGGGTCCCCGCGCGACACTAGCATCCCTCGCACGCGTATTGGCGTCTCCCTCTCCCCGTGCTTAGTTTGCCGTCGCGCCGAGATGAGCTGCGCTGTGTGGCGTCTCCCGTACATTTCAGTACATTACAACTCCCCAAGCCGCGCCCAAGACTATCATATTAAATAGTAACCAGGACCAACGGCTTAACGCGCCGTGAATATGAAAATGCCACAAACGGTCACCCATCTCAGATCAACCAAGGCAAACGCTGCTTAACCTTAGTAATTGCTAAGAACACCGCGGACGCACAGCGCTACGAGCGTCGTCTTCTTTAGTACAATACATAATAACTCAATGGGTTTTACCTCCTTTGTGTCCAGTTCCGCACTCCAATCATATACGTCGCTATAGCCTGTCGCCTCCACCACAGCCAGATCTGTGAGTATTCTCAGCTCGAACCCGATAACGGGCACGCGAGAAGCTCGTGTGACGTACGCTGACCGTTTACGACCATCGAATAGCGACCTGCGAAGGTATATAGATAGGTCACACACATTTAGACAGAGTCTTATCTGAGGGGCAAGTCAAGAGACTCCGTAACCGGCGAGCGTGTATCAAACGAACTATGAGAGTGAAGGAAGCCGGAGCGGTCTGTAAGGAAACAAACCTGTTGAAATTCTGTACTCTCTGCCTACCCCCCCAGGGATCTGGCGTAATGATATAGATAGCTAGCGAAATTACACACATTTCCTGAAAATTTTCGTTATATTTCCGAGGCACTGTATACAGGATGTTGTGTTGTATCCTCGCGGAATTTGCAGCATTTATGTGTGTGCTTCACCAGATAAGATATGGGAATTTGCAGCAGTAGTTAAACTGGTAGGACTGAACACAATTTCAAAAAAAAAACATAGGGCTAAATGATTTTTTTTTTATTTTATGATTTACTAGCTTCTGCCCGCGACTTAATCCGCATTGATTTAAAACATGAATATTACATTATTCGGGATAAAAGTATTCTGTATAATATAATAATAATAATAATTTTCTATCTATCTATCTATAACCTCACGCCAGATCCCTTGCGGGGTAGGCAGAGAGTACAGAGTTCCAACGGGTTCTTTCCTTACATACCTCTCTGGCTTCCTCGACTCTCATAGTTTGTCTCATACACGCTCGCCGGTTACGGAGACTCTTGACTTTTCCATCAGATAAGACTCGGTTTATTTGGTCGTGGTAAGATAGTCTAGGTCTTCCCCGGTACCTGCATCCTTCCACTTTCACATTGTATATCTGTTTTGTCATTCTTTCCTCTGGCATTCTTTCTATATGCCCGAACCAACGGAGCATGTAATAATTTTATTTGCTTAAAATGTGGTACAATACAAAGATCGTAGGTTTTTGATATGAGACACACTTCGCCAGCTAGTGATAGCATGCAAATATTAATTAATATAAATAAATGTTAATTTTTAAAACAACTTATTCGATGCTTTCCTATAATAGTAGGATCGACATGAATGTTTTTTTCAAAAATTCGTTAATTGAATAAAAGCTTTCTGATATCAACCACTAACGCAGAGCAACACTAAACTTGCTATAGGCTAATTCTACAATCTGCTGAGGGAACGTATTACAAATTAGTGGCGCCATGTACACACAACTATGTCTATATAATTCTAGTTTAGGTACAGGCATTTTCAGTGGCATATGTGTAATAAACTATCCGGCGTGGTCTGCGCAACGTAGTGTTCTTAACGATGTCGTATGGAGGGATATGTCACTGGATCTGCCGGCTTTAGCGCAAGCTATGGTGCGCAGTAAGAGGTCATGGGAGGCGGCGGTGACCTTCTGTAATAATGTGTGGTCATAACGCTTAACGAGGCGGCGGAGCGAGTGAGGGAGGCTGATCCTCTGGCTGATCCGCTCCTTCGTCGTAGAACAAGGCGGCGACAGCGTGCCTACGCTAACTTAATGCCGCCTTGATGAAGGTTCGCGGGCCCATCGCCTGCATACAATAACAGGCCCTCGGGAGGGAAGGGCGTGCCACGTGCTCCTGGCACGCTCCTCAATGAAGTAGATTTCCACATAAGTAGAAGGTCGCTGGCGGGTCGCGGATGGTTGTACACGCGTTCCCGTAAACCGCCCCAGCCGCAGGGACGAATTGGAGCACGGTGGGGGTATTACCTAGTAGTAGTCTCGGCATAACTCCTCGCTTTCCCCAATGGCGAGCGGCTATCCTATGAAGGATATCCCCCCATCAAAAAAAAAGGTAATAAGCTATCATCATCTTCATCTCAGCCTATACTTGTCCACTGCTGAACACAGGCCTCCCCAATCGCTCTCCAGCGTAACCGGTCCGATGCCACCTGCATCCATCGACTTCCTGCGATCTTCACAAAATCGTCGGTCCATCTGGCAGACGGTCGTCCCACGCTGCGCTTGCCAATACGTGGTCTCCACTCTAGAATCTTTCTGCCCCAACGCCCGTCCGATCTACGCGCTATGTGTCCCGCCCATTGCCACTTCAGCTTGCTAATCTTAAGAATTATGTCGGCTTGCTAATTTACTATATGTGTGCCAAATTTTATTAAAATCCATTCATAGGATTTTGCGTGATTGAGTAACAAATATCTACATGGAATGTGAAAGTGGAAGGATGCAGGTACCGGGGAAGACCTAGACTATCTTACCACGACCAAATACACCGAGTCTTATCTAAAGGAAAAGTCAAGTCTCCGTAACCGGCGAGCGTGTATGAGACGAACTATGAGAATGGAGGAAGCCAGAGAGGTATGTAAGGAAAGAACCTGTTGGAACTCTGTACTCTCTGCCTACCCCGCAAGGGATCTGGCGTGATGATATAGACAGATAGATAGATAAACATCTAAACATACAAACTTTCACATTTCCCCCTCCCGATGCCCTTACATCCCTTCTTTCGCGCACACAGGATCAGACATCGACCTCGCCAGCGAGCTCGAAGAATCCCTTGCCCGCTGGCCGGTGCGCCCTTCCCCATAGCGACTGCCCAAGCCGAGGCCGTTCCTTCTTGAGGCGCTCTTGAGCTAGTTTCCCCCTTGCCCTTCTGGCTGGAGCGTAGTGGTTGCACACTCGCCCTCTTGTCCGGTGAAGCTGTAAAGGCCCCGCGGTCAACAGCGTAGATCATTCACATTCACACACACACACACACACACACACACTTTCACATTTATAATATTAATTAGTAGAAAGTAGGGTAGTAGGATGAAACGTATCCATACCCTCGTATCTGAAATGCTTTTTCATACAGCAGCCTTACGGCTATGAATGACGAATACTCTACAGCGAGGATATTCTTCGTTGAGGCAGCTGCCGCGAGCCGAGCTCCACCTTCAGCTGCTGTGAACCTTGAGCAGCAGGCTTCCATGGTGACAGCTGGGAAAACAAAATCAAACTCGAATCATTTATTTTATACCAGCTGCCCGCCCTGGCTTCACACGGGTGTAAAATAAATAAAAATATAAGCCCTGTTAAGAAACTGTCCCACTGTTGGGCACGGGCCTCCTCTCAAACTGAGAGGGTTAAGGCCATAGTCCACCACGCTGGCCCAGAGCGGGTTGGAGAACTTCACACACCTTCGAGAAACTCTCAGGCATGCAGGTTTCCTCATGTTTTCCTCCACCGTTAAAGCAAGTGATAATTAATTTTTAATACTTTGCAGTCCAACGATCTAACTGCGAGGCTATCACACGGGTGTACTAATGAAGAAATTGAGACTGATAATAATGAGTTCTATAAACTACTATTGCTGGTATTTATTAAAAGTATAATATAATGTTATACAACTTTTTTACTACATTTTTCACAAAACAAGCAATTATTTTTTTCTGACGTAACAGATAAAACAATATTATAAGAAACTGAATAACTTTCCTTCTTTTTTTTTAAAAAAACGTAGCTCCACACTTGGATTTATTCCTGTGTCGTTGGTGCGTTTACAAACATGAAAATTCAAATACACAAATACCCAGACCGGAACAAATAATTGTGGATCACACAAAGATTTGTCCCGTGCGGGAACCGAACCCGCGACTATTAGACACAGTGGACGGAGCGGCTTAACCCCTTAACCACTGCGCTAAATCGTCCGTCGAACTAACTAAACGTCATTCTGTCAATATTTCTTAAGATCTCCCTACTGTTTTCTATCTCAAGTTACGACCAAAACAATGCGTTCAGCCGCATGTGCGGTGGCGTCCCCGGCTGCGATCACGGTGGCGATCAGTATCTCCCTATGATTGCGCATGCAGGACGCAGGACATTTCCTGACGATGTTGGTGTGAACATTTCCATACAAATATTACTGCAGGGGCTGATCATGACGGACGCGGCTGGACGCGTTGGTTTGGACGTACCACCACTCACTCACTTTTTTATATGGAGACTTTTTAAATCAGAGTTTTCAATTTTCCATACAATTTTTCAAACATATTCTTTTACACAAACCTTCTCCTGGCAATTACAAACACAACACAAAAAGAATTCGCCAAATAGGTGCAACCTTTCTGAAGTTTTCTGCTTACATACATTTGGCAATTGATTTTATTTATCTATCTATCTATCTATTTATAACCTCACGCCAGATCCCTTGCGGGGTAGGCAGAGAGTACAGAGTTCCAACAGGTTCTTTCCTTATATACCTCTCTGGCTTCCTCGACTCTCATAGTTCGTCTCATACACGCTCGCCGGTTACGGAGACTCTTGATTATTTATCTATCTATCTATCTATCTATCTATAACCTCACGCCAGATCCCTTGCGGGGTAGGCAGAGAGTACAGAGTTCCAACAGGTTCTTTCCTTACATACCTCTCTGGCTATCTCGACTCTCATAGTTCGTCTCATACACGCTCGCCGGTTACGGAGACTCTTGACTTTTCCATCAGATAAGACTCTGTTTATTTGGTCGTGATAAGATAGTCTAGGTCTTCCCCGGTACCTGCATCCGTCCTTCCTTCCTTTCCTTTTGATTATTTATATAGAAGAAAATAAACCATGTAAGGTCACTTACAGATTGTCTGCTTTACATTCTGTTTTTTAACTTACTAAGCTACAAAGCAGTGATAGCCTAGTGGTTAGACCGTTGGACTGCAAAGTCAAAGGTCTCGGGTTCAAACCCAGGCACGCACCTCTGTATTTTCGAAAGCATGTGCGTATTAAAAATTAATTATCACTTGCTTGAACGGTGAAGGAAAAACATCGTGAGGAAACCTGCATGCCTAAGAGTTTCTCAAAGGTGCGTGAAGTTCGCCAACCCGCACTGGGCCAGCGTGGTGGACTATGGCCTAAACCCTCGCAGTTTGAGAGAAGGCCCGTGCCCAACAGTGGGACAGTTTCTTAACAGGGCTAATATTATATTATAAGCTACCACTGGATCAGAATTCCCTTAGCGTGAATTCCCATGCAACCTAGAATCGTTAGCGAAAAGTGAGTGTATACAGTACACCTTTGCCATACTTGGGGAATATATATATATAATAATATCAGCCTATACTGCCCACTGCTGAACAAAGGCCTTTTCTCACAAATCGAGGTGAGAGATTAGGTCATACTCCACCACGCGGACCCAGTGCGGATTGATGGAGGCAGGTTTGTGGCCACCCGCTGTTGGAACTTATCAAGCCGCCTTTTAAAGTTTCCAACTTAAGTTAAAGTAACTAAGGTAAAATAAACTTAACTTAAGGTTTTTAAGGCTTAATGACTACCACATTAAGAGGTAGCCGGGACCAACGGCTTAACATGCCTTCCGAAGCACGGAGACGCTCGAATATGAAAAATGCTACAAACGGTCACCCATCACGGGCCGACCGAGTCGAACGCTGCTTAACCTTGGTAATCGGTAAGAACACCGCGGTCGCACAGCGCTACGAGAATATACATGTGATGGTGTAAAACGTAAAAAATGGCCGAAAAAGAAAAATTATCTAAATATTTGCACCTGGCCCATGAGGTTACCGCCATGCCTTATAGCGAAGAGCTTCGATAAACATCTTGAGAAGCTCTCGCTAGGCAGTTGGGCGAAGGGCCTGATACAGAAGGCAGTAATGTTGGACACGGCACGCATTGTGAGGAGGTTCCTCTCTTTGGAGCCCTGACCACCGGTAGCTTGGGTCGTAGACCTTGCTGTCGGTGGAGCACATTTTTTTATACAATATATATAAGAATATTTGTATTTTATATTTTTATATATATTTTATAAGAAATTACACTTAATAAATATATACATAATAATAATAATTCTCGCAAAGGGCCTCTACGTGTTGGACCCATGTCCCCATGCAAGCCTTTCAAAGGTCTGGGTAAAGCCCGTGAATCTCAGGGAGATACATAATAATAGTAGCCCTGTTCAGAAACTGTCCCACCGTTGGGCACGCGCCTCCTCTCAAGCTGAGAGGGTTTAGGCCATAGTCTACCACGCTGGCCCAGTGCGGGTTGGCAAACTTCACACACCTTCGAGAAACTCTCAGGCATGCAGGTTTCCTCACGATGTTCTCCTTCACCATGAAGGCAAGTTATAATAAATTTTTAATATGAACATGCTTTCGAAAAGACAGAGGTGAAAGTATAGATACAATGTTTTATTACAATTTTAAGTATAGGATCTACCTCCAGTGTCATGTATAGATAGATAGAAGATTAATGATTATATTTTTCGTATCCCTGCCTACCCCGCCAGAGATCTGGCGTGATGATATAGATAGATAGATATATTTTTCGTATCTGTTATATCAACAACAATGACAACAGAATTACGGAAGGTTTGGCACAGTGGTTAAGAGCTTAAGCCGCTCCGCCCAGTGTCCAATAGTCTGGACAAATCTTTGTGTGATCCACAATTATTTGTTTCGGTATTTGTGTATGTGAATTTTCAAGTTTGTAAATGTAGGACACAGAAATAAATCCTAATGTAGGGTTAGGTTTAAAAAAAAAAAATTTGTAATATGAAATGTGTAAAAAAATTATGAAAAAAGAGTAAGAAAATAAAATAAAAAAAGACCACAGCTTTCTCGCGGGATCTTTACAGTGGTGGCCGCATTCAGATCCTGTGGTAGCTTAATAGTTTGATTAGATAAAAAAAAATGTTATCGGACTATTTAAAGTCAAAGTCAAAAATCATTTATTTGTTTAGGCCAATACATACGCACTTACAAACGTTAAAATTATTACATTTTTTACATCTACCACCCGATCAGAACGCGAGCCCCACTGAGAAGATCCAGCGAGAAACTCAGCTAGTCTTTTAACTTAATTTGTTTGGTCTTTCTGTTTTTCTTTTCAAAATTGTATTATACAGCATTGTTTAATTTTGCTGATTGAGGAGCTGCTCAAACCCAATCTGTTTTATCATCTAGTCTAGTTTTGATTACCTTTTTAAATTTTGATAGGCATGTTTCCGATATCTATGGGTAATTCGTTGTAGAAGCTTTGTAAGCTGTTGTAGAAGTTGTTGTTGTATTTGTAAGTACCCCCATAGGATTCATATAAATAAATTATTTAAGTTTGAGTTTATGCCATTGTATCAGACACGCTTCCATACAATTATATAAAAAGTACAAATCAGAAGGCCAATTCTCTTATTTAATTGACACAGACTGAATGAATTGAGATTCCACTATGAATTGACTCACATTTGGTATTCTGCTCTACTAAAGTGAGTTGATCCAATCTCAGTATCATCTCAGTCTAATTCCGATATAAAGTCAAGTTGTTTAATTTAAAATATATTGTTAATAATTTCTTGATCAAGTGTTAATCTCAGCTGCCAGTCTAAATAAAAAATATCTGACTGGAATCTTCAATTTAACGGTGTTTGGTATATTTGTTGTTCATGGATAGATTGCTATTCCAACTCCACTTGAGTCATGACAACCTATTCAACTGTTATTAGTTAACACTGCCTCGTTGGTCTGGTGGCAAAGCACATCCCTTTGTGATCACAAGGTCCTGGGTTCAAATCCTAGCTCAGACAAATGTAGTTTTTCTAACGAAAAATACCCAGTATGAGTCCGGAGTCTAGAATTGTGCCCAATATATGGCAATAGGCTCGCCTATTACATGGGACCTAACATCGTCGGCGAAACGTGGGTGTACTCAGTACACCTCCTCTGGGGAATATAGGCGTGACGGTGTGTGTTTTTTTATTAGTTAACATTCCCTCTCTTCCTTCTATTAATTTAACATAATGTCATTTTCTTTGTGTACTTTTTTTTTGTATATGAGAGAACCATGTAGCCATTCTCATAAATAGTATAATCAGCTTTTTTAACTTAGACTCACCTGATGACCAACCTACATTGTTCTCCCATACCCCACAACAAAATATAAATGAAAAACTTTGTAAAAATTTTATTATAAAAGAGTAACCGTGGAGTTTCTTGCCCTCCTTCTCCACAGAAATGACATTCCGAAGTGGCGGAAGAGTCTTTGTTACTTATCTGATGATTCATAAATACTGTAGTGGTTGGTTTACATGAATAAAAATATTCTGATTCGGATTCATGTCAATTCAAAATTTTATCTGTATACCATTTACATTTTGTTCAACTTTCAGTCCGATCTCAATTCGGTCCATGTTGATATTTTACGAGAATACCATTTGTGAGATTTATGATATTGAAATTAGATCGAGGCTGCCTTTTAACACTTTTAATTATAAGAATTAGCCTTCTGAAGTGCACCTGAAGTCAACCATGGACCTTATTGTATCATCATCATTTACTAAAAGAAAGTTTATACTGATCAAATATATATGATAAAAAAGTAAGGTAGGGTCTTTTTTTTTGAAAAAAAAACCAGCCCCGCACTGTTACTTTTTCCTGTGTCGTGGGTTCATGTACGAACATGAAATTTCACATACACAAATTCCCAGACCGAAACAATTGTAGGTCACATCGATTTGTCCCGTAGGGGTTAAAACCCGCGACAATTGGACACAGTGGGCGGAGCGGCTTAAGCTCTTATGCGCTAAATCGTCCATCAAAAGCTTATAAACAATTGGTACGCTGTACCTACCCCTGTAAGGGTTAAGCGTGATATTTAATTAGCGTATCCACTCAATAACTAAACCACAAATAAATAAAACAAACAATTTCGACAACAATCGCAATATCAGATGACAATGCTACGTACGATACAGGTTATCGTTAAAAAACATTGTTTAAATAATAAAATACTCACGTTTACCGGTTCCTGTAGTTACAGAGCTGTAACGGTAAAACGTAACAACTTGTTTCTAGTGAAAATTACTAAACAAAACATTGTAAGAACACTGAAATTTGATCATCACACACGGTACCTACCGTCTACTTTGAACAGTGTTTACGGGTAATTACAAAATTTACAGCGTTAAAATCGAAAGTGTAACATACAAAGTAAATAGATATTCGGATAATGCAATTACACAAACGATACAACTAGCAATTACAACTAATTAATCGATAGAAATTTTGCAAAATATTTGAATTAATTTTCGCATAAGCATAGCTGGCTCCAGCTACAAGCGACAACCATAGAGGAACTAAAGTTTAACCATAGATACGAAAACAAAATGCCATTATTAAACAGATAACAACAGCAGAGCAACAAAATATTTCGAATAAATGAAAGCCTCTGGTTTTGTGATCAATATTGCTAAAAAAATAAATGTAGAATATCTACAACAAAAACCATGAAGCTAAAATTACCTGGAGGGAGTCATACGACGTTGCCGCTCCGCCGGTCATCGTTCAACACATTGTCTTTTTTCTCTCTCAATTACACGGATGTCCATTTTGAGCGAATGAGAAAGCTATTGTAAGGTTGGCAACGTCGCTCTGTACGTGTGATTGGTCTAATGTTGTGACCAGAAATGGGCAAAATGTAATAAGATTCTATCTATCTATCTATCTATAACCTCACGCCAGATCCCTTGCGGGGTAGGCAGAGAGTACAGAGTTCCAACAGGTTCTTTCCTTACATACCTCTCTGGCTTCCTCGACTCTCATAGTTCGTCTCATACACGCTCGCCGGTTACGGAGACTCTTGACTTTTCCATCAGATAAGGATAAGATTAATAATTACAATTGCATTTTGTAATATTCAATCAGGATTCAAGATTAAAATTGTAATCGTTAACTTTGAAGATTACACCACGCCTATATTCCCCGAGCGGGGGTGGTTAATCATTAATCTGATTACATTTTGCCCATCTCTGGTTGTGACCTATGCTTATGCCATAACAAATGCACCCCGTCCATTCCAACGGTTCAAATATAAATTAAAATCATTGTGCTAGCTGAATATACTTTAATACAGTGAAATTATGTCGTGTTGTGCTGTATTTTGTCAATCAAGGACAATCAAAAGAGGAGTGAAAAATCCTAAATTATTGCTGCGCACGTATGTATTTATTGCCTCTTATTATATTATAGGGAAATTTCACAGCAAAATTATGAATTTAATATTAAAGATATACATCATTGACGTCATATAATTAATATACGGTGATCATTAACTGTGAGTTTAAAGCTTTAATTTATATTTCAAATATGCATAATTTTACGCTTCTCCACTAGTGATGCCCTACAGCGCCTATCGTTTACTGTCGATATTACTAAATTAATACTGAAACATTAACCATTCCTATTTCACGTCACAATGACTAAACGTATTTGGATGAAATTTAGTAAGGATAGGATATCTAGATATACACCGTCACGTCTATATTCCCCAATCGGGGGGTGGGATATCTAGGCCTATTTATGATTATTTCATCTTTAACTATAATGGCGTTAAACCTGAAATAAAACGCTTATTAAACTACTTACCTCACTGGAAGCTTTATATTGTGATGGCATATAGAGCCTCGGTTGCGAAATGAAGTTTTGCCCTTTGTGTAGTAGCTTTTACTGAAGATTAGAGTTGGCATTGTGCCCTCCACCCCGCGAGGGTGCGTTGTACGCCATGCCTGTATGTAGATAAATCTGAACTCTGAAAAGCATGTTGATGTCCGTGTGATGGAACTGTTGATTTTCGTGATTTAGAATCCCACCGCTACGCCTATATTCCCCAAGCGGGAGTGGGAGTGGTGTACTGTGTACACTCACTTGTCGTTCAACAATGTAAGGTCTCATGTAGTAGAGGATGAGTCTATTAATATTATACCGAGCACAGCGCTAGATTCCGGACTAGATTTTTTTTTATCGAATATTTACTATTTTCCGACATAGGATTCGAACCGACGGCCTCGTACACCTCGACCACAAAGCTCGTAGATCAAGCCGTTTTGCCAGACTTTGTAGAACGCCTTCGCGACATCGAAGAAAAGGGCACCGGATAGAGATATTTGGGTTTGTTGAAGCCAGTGAGGATGTGCTCTGTGATGCGGTAGGACTTGACGGACGCAATAGTGTTTGGCTCGAAAACCGAACTGCTCATTGATGAGAATTCCCCTGGACGATACAAAGTCTTTGAGCTGTGGCAGAAGCAGACGTTCATAGATCTTTGCTAGGGAGTTGAGGAGACTGATGGGGCGGTAACTCGTGGGGAGGTCACGAGGTTGAGGCCTATGATGTCGGCGTCCTTCCACTGAGTAGGGAAGGGGCAGTTTATCATAGCGGCGTCAGGGATTGCTACTAAGAGGCAAATGAATTTGGCGGGCAAGCATCTGAGTACGCGATTATAGATGCCGTCAGAGTCGGGAGTATACGTAAGTATTTGTCTAAAACGTAAATATTCCTATCAAAGCAAAAGAGCCGAACAGAATAAGTTTTCTACCACAACTTAGCTAATTCTTATATTATGACAACCAAAAAAATCGGACCTGTAAATCATTTTAAACTTTAAATCTTGTTGGCTAAGGATTAAAATTAAATTCAGGCCCCTTAAATTTCTACCATGAGATATCCTGTGGTTTCCCGAGCTTTATCAACAGGGGCTAATACGAATAACCGCGCACGTTTTACTACCTACGAAATACGTTGTCCCGTTTACCCTTTTGCACTAATCGTGCGGTATGAGCGAGATTACATATCATGTTGGTTTTTTTTTAATTGCAGGAACCTACCCAAGTATTGTTGTCTACTTCTGTGAAGTTTTGTGTTGTGACCAGAAATATAATTAATTCATTAATATTGGAAGAAGTCTTGTATTTGTGGATTATTAAAAGTTGTATAGGATTAATTTTAAAAATCGGGAAGTCGAGTGAAGTTTTCAAATAAAATATTATAATTAGCATCACTCATAAAATAAGATATATAATTCATGATCATCTTTCTTCTGTATCGATAAGTTAATATTATAATACTTTTTAATAACTACAAATTTAACTTGGTAAGTAAATAAAAAAGTGCACCATTTTAAAAGAATTAAGAAACTACCTACGTGAGAATTTTATCAAGAAAAAAAAACATCATGAATATCTTTTTAAATTTCTCAAATAGATATGATTCTGTGAGGATGGTAAAGGTTTATTGTGTGCAGCCACATATAGCTGACGATGGTAAATCCCAATGTAATAAGGGAGAGCCTATGGAAACCCATACAAGGCACAATTCCAGACCCTAGACTGTGTAGACCTGCTGGTGGAATTTAACAAGCCGCCTATAAGGCTTCTAAATTTGCTTGATAAAAGTGGTAACCAGAATCAATGGTTTAGAGTGGCTTCTGATTAGGGTTGCCACCCATACTTTTGTATAAATCATTGTACATTATATAGAGTAACTATACTTTACTGGAACTGTAAAGTATGCGAAAATACTTTATTTCACATTTTGATTTTTTAAGATTTATTTTACATAAATTATTAAAAAGAAAAAAAAAAATCGAAATTTTATGTATAATCGCTGTGACTTAACTGGAGTATTCACTATTAAAAGGATGATGTCTGGTGTTAAAATCAGAATCTATATCTCTCTAATTTAAAGAAAATAGTAAATACTAAACACTTCCAAGTCGCTACTATCTTTCTCCAATCTATTCAAGTTATTATAGACTGTAAACATGCTGTGAAGTTGTTTAGCAGTGATAACGGTGATTTAAAATTTCTAAAAGAAATAAAATATATGTTTTTAAACCAAATAGTAAAATGAAATTAATAATACTTTATTACCTTTAAAACACACAAACAGATATACAATGAGAAAGTGGAAGGATGTAGGTGCCGGGGAAGACCTAGACTATCTTACCATGACCAAATAGACCGTGTCTTAGCTGAAGGGCAAGTCAAGAGTCTCCGTAACCGGCGAGTGTGTATGAGACGAACTATGAGAGTGGAGGAAGCCAGAGAGGTATGTAAGGAAAGAACCTGTTGGAACTCTGTACCCTCTGCCTACCCCGCGAGGGAGCTGGCGTGATGATATAGATAGATAGAGATAGACCTTTAAAAACCAATGTACTTTATTTGCTGAAATAAAAGGTGGCAACTACAAAAGATCATTGAGATATTACAAGCTTTTATTTAATTTGTAATGTTATTACCATTGTCTCTCTGTCTTTCATGTCATGTCTGTCTGTCTTTCCACTTCAAATCTTGTGATCCATTTTTAAGGCACTTGCGGGTATCTGATTGAGCTGAAATTTGGCATACATATGTAAGGTCGGGGACAATGCAATATTATTTTACTATGGTCTCATAATGGAATCAGAAGGTGGCCATAAGAATATGTGAACTATACAACATAACCCCCTTGTGTTTAGGCTTGTTAGATTGGTATTGACAAGTACTATACAACTAGATAGTGTTTAGCGTGAAGCCGAAAGGTGGCTAATGGAACTACTCAATATAACCCCATGTTTAGGCTCGTCGGATTTGTCTTGACAAGTACTTTAGGCCCGAATGGTGTCCAAGGTCTGATGATGGAGCAGGAAGAAAACCATATGAACTCTTCAACTATGCAAGATATCTTCGTTGTGTTTTGCTATAAAAGCTTCTTTTTAAAAATGTCTTTAAATTAAAATTATTATGTACTACGCCAGAGTGGAGAAAGCCAAAAAGGTATGTAAGGAAAGAACCTGTTGGAACTCTGAAGTCTGCCTACCTCACAAGGGATCTGGCGTGATGATATCGATAGATAGATGTACTACATGTTAGAGAAGATATCTCAACAAAAGTTTTTGTAATAGGTTAGAGTGTTTTTGAGGGTCTTAAAGGGAGGTCTTTTTCCTGCGGTGGATGTCTTTCGGCTGTCAGTTGCTGTTCGCTGTTTATGTTTTACATAATGTATCTAGTAATATTAATTATCTTTTATTTATGATAAAATAAAATAAACCATTGCATTGCTCTGTAAAACAAACAAGCGACATTAAAAGTCTATTTCTTAGGAAACCTATTATTGTAATACTATCTCTTGCATACATTCTCATAGGATAATAAATAACAGACATATTATAAATTAAAACATAAAGGTTCTATTTAATAACTATAATATATTAAAATTTTTGGCAATCTCGGCAGATATATATATATATATATATATATATATATATATATATATATATATTTATATTCTCATTTGTTGGTCTATCTATTTGAAGTATCTTTGTACTTGACATTTGTGAAATTGTGGTGTGCTTCCGTCAAAGGCCATAGACAGGAATTACATTGAATATTGGTAGAGTGCATAAAATCTAGTTTACCATGTGTCAGGTGCTTGCTGCAACATAACACTTCCAAGGGTCTCACACCCGTGCGCCCCGTATGTTTCGCCCCTGATAGCCTATCTGAACCTGTACGCCCATTGAAAGTTAAAATGGTCTCGTTCGCCCCGTCATAATGTATGTTAAAACACAGTTTTGGAAAGACTTTAACGCTTCAACTCAAAATAAATTGCAGCCAGATTTATTTTAAAAATATATGCTATAATTGGACGAGACGCGAACGCGTACTTCATAAATATTAAAAAAAAATAAGTTCGCCCTGTACTGGGGGACAGCTTTTAAATAATATCGGGCGAACGAGTGCAAGACCCTTCCAACTGCTAAGTTTTGTTTTAAAAATACCGGTCCGATGCCACTTGCATCCAACTACTTCCTGCGATCTTCACAAGATAGTTGGCCCATCTGGGAGGTGGCCGGCCTACGCTGCGCTTGCTAAGTGATTTAGTCATGATATATTATTTTTGTTACAGATAATAACCAAACTATGTGGCAGCCATCACTCAAACAAAATACTAATCAAAATGCAATATCACCAAATATATTAAAGAACTTCAATCCATATGATGTTCTGGAACCTCAAAAGACCACAGCAATGAAAGAAGATTCACAAAATATAGGTAAGATAGCAGTTTCTGGCGGTTTTGCACCCGATCTACAACAGCGCCTCCTACCGGCTAGGAACCATCCAAGTAACGTCATAAGTACGAAAAAAAACACTAATATGGTCAAGCTGTTTAGGAAAATACGAATACATTCACACTGGAATTTTATACAAGGTAACATAATAAACGCAAGATCTGAAAGTGGTTTGTTCTAAATCGGTAACTGAATTGATTCCAACAATTCTTAATGGACGTTAAATCTTTTTTTAATTTGCAAGAAATGCTGTTACTCCTTTAGTGCGCCATAATAAACTAAATATATTTTTGATCCAAATGCATTTCTGAAACTTAATTCTCAATACGCACACACATTTTCATTGTTAATTGGGGCATAAAAGTGCTTAAAAAAGAAGTAAAAAAAATTAAATTTGGATGTTTGGTTTTCGTATTGAATTTGTTAATCAATTATCTAATCGGGGTGTCTTGAGGTTTTGCGTTATTTACGATTCACATTGTATATAAAGATATGTATTATAAATTAAAAAACCGTAACCAACCGTTAAGCATATGAGATAAACTAATAGAGTGGAGGAACCAAGACAGGTCTGTAAGGAAAGAACATGTTGAATTTGTACTCTATGCCTACCCCACAAGGGTGATGATATAGACAGAGATTATTGTATCTCACTGAGATCCACGGGTTTTACCCAGACCTTTGAAAAGCATGGCCACATGGGTCCAACACGTAGAGGCCCTATCATCATCATCATCATCATCTCAGCCTATACT
This sequence comes from Phalera bucephala, assembly GCA_905147815.2. NCBI lineage: Eukaryota > Metazoa > Arthropoda > Insecta > Lepidoptera > Notodontidae > Phalera > Phalera bucephala. The sequence continues at coordinate 9,155,443 of LR990637.1, read as the reverse complement.
TGTCCACTGCTGAACATAGGCCTCCCCAATCGCTTTCCAGCGTAACCGGTCCGATGCCACCTGCATCCAACGACTTCGTGCGATTTTCACAAGATCGTCGGTCCATCTGGCAGGCGGTCGTCCCACGCTGCGCTTGCCAATACGTGGTCTCCACTCTAGAATCTTTCTGCCCCAACGCCCGTCCGATCTACGCGCTATGTGGCCTGCCCATTGCCACTTCAGCTTGCTAATCTTAACGGCTATGTCGGTGACCTTGGTTCTTCTACGAATCTCCTCATTCCTGAGTCGATCGCGTAGAGAAACGCCGAGCATAGCTCTCTCCATAGCTCGCTGAGCAACTCTGAGCTTTTTTATGAGACCTATTGTAAGAGACCACGTCTCTGATCCATATATCATCACTGGTAATACACATATATATAGGCCCTATACATAGGCCCTATGCGAGAAGTTAATGTTATGTAAGTCTCCTGTTGAGAACAGTAGCTGGAATCAAGAGCGAATGCAGGTAGGCATGCCTACAAAATGAGGGATCTGGCGTGATGACATAGATAGTAGATGAATAAAATACTTATAGGCAAAACAAGAGTCTCTATAACTGGTGTGTGTGTTTGAGAGTGGAGTAAGTGAGAGAGGTCGGTAAGGATAGAATCTGTTGGAGTTGCTCTCTGCCTACCCTACAAGGGATCTGGCGTGATAATGTAGATAGATTTATTTTGGTTTGGGCATTTGTATATGTGGATTTCACGTCTGTAAACATTACAGGAATATGGGGAAACTTATTTTTCCGTTTCCGTTTAGAGAGAACTTTATTACTCATAAAAGAACATAACAATTCACTTAAATATGAGCAATGAATATTAAAATAAAATAAGAAAAGAAAAAGGTAGTCGATCTTAAAATTAAAAAATAATCAATGATCAATGACCCCTAGAAGAAATGTATACATACATTATGTTAGCTAATTAGTCGTAAATGTTTTCACTAATAAATGTAGTTTAACTTAGTTTAGATCTAAAAAGGGATAAACTTTTACAATCCTTTAGTTCTTTTGGTAAATTATTAAACAATTTCGTACCGTCATATAAAACGTTTCTTTTTCTATATCCAGTTCTCGGAGAATATTGTTTTATTTTTGGCATTTGAACCAAAACAACTGTATTACCGACTTGCAGTTTTCCTCAGCTTTACATCAATGTGGACCCAATTCCAAACATGTAGTGCAGCATGACACTTTTTTTAAATTTATTAATCATTAGAAAAACCTGTTTTTCTATCTATCTATCTATATCATACGCCAGTTTCCTTGCGGGGTAAGCAAAGAGAACAGAGTTCCAGCAAATTCTTTCCTTACAGACCTCTCTGGCTTCCGCCACTCTCATAGTTTGTCTCATACACGCTCGCCGGTTACGGAGACTCTTGACTTGCCCTTCAGATAAGAGCGGTCTATTTGGTCATGGTAAAACCTGTGTTTAGTATTAGTTTTGTTTTTTTTTTGTATTATAGTACAGCTACTCTTCAAAGTAACAGTTTGCATATTATATCATTACGCCAGATCTCCTGCAGGGTATGACTGAGTATGGAGTTCCAACAGGATCTTTTCATACCTCTCTCTTGCTTACTTCACTTTCATAGTTTGTCTCAATTTATCTTTTTTTTTTATAGGTAAACTAATAGATATTGAAGAAACAACCAATAAGACTGATGCACCAGCCACCGCTTCCCTTAACGATACAGCCCTTAATTATGACTTGATAGATCTTTTCCAAAACATATTTGTGAGCCCACAGCACGTTTTAAATGAAACCAAAAAAGAAATCACTATGGACATAAATTACAAAGAGTTTTTCGATAAATTAGAGTATGGTGAAAACAATAATAATGTTAATACTGAACTAAAAGAAGAATTCAATAATAATACAGAACGTAAACCAAAAGTTTTAGTCCCTACAATTGATTTGGAATCAGATTCTGATACAGAAGACCCAGAAGCAGCGATAGATGAACTTATGACTATTAAAAATATTGAGAGACGAGCACATATGCGTAGCCTCTCCACAACCAGTGTTCATAATACAAATAAAATTCCTGACAAATCAGACACTACCAAACAATCACCAGAGAACACAAACTATAATGATACTGCTCCTCTAAACGACTCAACTAAATCATCACAAGAATACAAACACTTAATCGACAACAGCAAAGTATTTCCGACCTATGTAAAACCTACACATTTGGATACTCAAATATCAAATAATTTTGTAGATGACACTTTTCAAGTGAAAGCTATGATTAAAGATGATAAAGTTTACAAAAAAAAACGTATAGTTAAACCGGATAATCAAAAAATTAATTTCACAAGAGGCCCAGATTTTTATGAGAAAAATATTGTTCTACCACAGATCATGAGGCGATTGATGGAGAGGAATATTTTGTTGAAAGAAGAAAACTGTGGACAGAAAAGGCTTATTTTAGACAGTGGGTCATCGGAATCACAAGCTTCTTGCTCTAATTGTGCTAAGAAAGAAGGAAAGTCAGCTCAGCAACAATCAAATGCACCTAAGAGTCATTTTGATAGTTCTTCTGTAGGAGCTAGCACTACAAAGTCAGCTTTAAGTTCACACACTAAGAGCGAATTTGGAAGAAAAACAGGATGTGAATTTGCCAAATCTTTTAGAGAAACATCGGATTTATTGAAATCATTTATTAGTAATTCTTCTTCAGATTTCGATAAAATGCCTTCAAAATCAAGTTTGTCGCGTTCCGACAGAGTTTCTACGACGCTATCTAATTCAGTTTTCAACCGTATTCCAGCTAAGCCATCTTTATCGGATTGCAAAGTCTTTCCTAAGCCAACTTCATTGAGTTCCGACAAAGCTGCCGCAACGTCATTTAAATCGGGTTTGAGACAAGATTCTCATAAGCCAACTTCATCGAATTTCGGCCAAGTTTATGGAAATCCAATTTGTTCGAGTTCCAACCAAGTTACTCCAGGGTCATCCACTATTAAATCGTCTTTTGATACTGTTAGAAATAATGTATCAAATGGGACAAACCTCGGAGAATTTGAACCTGTAGTTATAATGGAGGATTGTAACAAAGAAAGGCTTATAGCTTGGAAAAGAAGTCAAATGATAAGGAATTTAGTTCGCACTGGGAAATTGCACCCTTAATCAGCCGTCGAATGACGTTCACTGTAAGATACGTGGAGATCGTAGAGATCTTCCAGCCAGACGGGTGTTGTCTGGCGAGGCCACTTCCCTAGATTTGTGTGTGAATGATGTACGCTGTTGGCCGCGAGGCCTTTACAGCTTCACCGGACTTAAAGGCGAGCGTGCAACCACTACGCTCTAGCCAGCCAGAAGGGCAAGAGGCGACATACTCAAGGGCGCCTCTTCGAGGCGCCCTCGGTTGGGACAGTCGCTGTAGGGGGACGGGTGCACTACTAAGTGCACCGGTCAACCGCCGGATATGGGAGGGGATCTACTACTACGTCGTCGTCGTCGCCCGTATTCTGAGCGGAAAGAAGGGATGACAAAGCATCGGGGGGGGTCGGTGAGAACATGTCGCGGCCGGCGGTGGCGGCAGGGGTCGGGGGGGAGATCGTAGTCGGCGGTGGCTACGATTAACGGATTTGCATGGGTAGATGCGTTCGCGAAGTGACGTGTTGACGCCTTTTTAATAAAGGCGCGAATAGGTTCGAGACCTAGATCGGAGTGGAGGTCGACGTTCCGTACGAACCAGGGGTCTCCTACGGCTTTACGGAGGAAGCGGTTTTGAACCACTTGGAGTTTATCGATGTGAGAGGGGGCCGAATGCCCGAACACAACACACGCATACGTCATGATGGGTCGAACGCAAGTTTTGTAAAGTGTCACCTTATTTCTAAGGGACATTTTACTCCGCTTGCAGATTAACGAATGGAGACGACCGAGCACAAATGATGCTCGGTGACGGACCCGCTTGATGTGCGGGCCGAAGGACATGGTACTGTTTAGGGTGACCCCCCACTTCCCTAGAGTTGTAGTTGGGTGCGTGTATACAAGGTGAAACATAATAAACGCAAGACCTGAAAGTAGTTTGTTCTAAAACTATAACTGAATTGATTCCAACTATTTGGATTGCTTGATTTTTCCGGGGTGAAAAGTTTAAGTTAGGGTATAAGTTATTACCATACCAAGTTTCATTGCAATCCGTTTGGTAGTTTATGCGTGATTGAAACACAAAGAGACAGCAAGACAGACAATATATCGATAAGAAAGTCTATCTCAATTAAATTTTCAAAAAATATTAAATGTACAGATGCGGCTCGGTTACAGTTTTATTATATGTATAGATTACATTTCTTTTCTAAATTTGCAAAAAATGCTGTTACTCCCTTAGTGCGCTATAATAAACTAAATTTATTCTTGATTTAAAGCAATACGGAGGTTTCAAATGAATTTCTTAAAGAAATTTCTCAATTCGCCCACATACACGTACAAGCTTCATTGTTAATTGGGGTATAAAAGTGAGTAAACATTGCAAATTATTTTTCTTATGAAATTTGTGAAGCAATTATCTAATAGAGGTGCCTGAGGTCTTGCGTTATTATACACCCCGTATATGCAACGCCTCGTACAAACTCATATCGCGATCTAGAAATTTATGAAGAATCGTATTTGATTTTATATTCGGCGCCATCTGTGCCATTTGTAGCGATTTATAGGGGTCGCTACAAGTTAATATGCCATCATATACAACCACATTCCATATTTTTATCTATGTAATCATTCATCACGTCAGATCCCTTGCGGGGTAAGCATAGATAACGGATTTCCAACAGGCTTGCTCCTCTCTCATAGTTCGTCTTATACACGTTAGGGAGACCGCTACCGCCGTCCGCGGCACGTTCACACCGACCCCCCCGATGCCTTTACATCTCTTCTTTCGGATACAGATACCGCACACAAGATCAGACACCAACCCCACCGGCTAGCTCGGAGAATCCGTTGCCCGCCGGCCGGTGCACAGCACCACAGCGAGACACCCAGTATACGCCCTGCCCCATAGCGACTGCCCAAGCCAAGGCCGTTCCTCCTTGAGGTGCCCTTGAGCTAGTTGCCCCTTGCCCTTTTGGCTCGAGCGTAGTGGTTGCACGCTCGCTCTCTTATCCGGTGAAGCTGTAAAGGCCCCGCGGCCAACAGCGTAGATCATTCACACACACAAAAGACTCTTGACCGGCCCTTCAGATAATACTCTGTCTATTTGGTCATGGTAAGATCGTTTAGGTCTTCCCCGGTACCTACATCCTTCCACTTTCGCATTGTATAAATAATCATCACTACAGATTATAAAGCAAAGTCCCCTCGCCGCGTCTGTCTGTCTGAACGCGATAAACTCAATAACCACCGAACGAATTTTCATACGGTTTTCACTAACGGAGTGATTCAAGAGGTTTTCGTGTATAATTCATCTGTGCGAAGGCGGGGTTGCTAGTTATAAAATAAATAAAAGTTTATTTTCAAGTTATTTTGCACAGTAACCACTTACATAATATTGAGTAACATATGGCAATAGGCTCGCCCCCTATTACATGGGACCTAACATCGTCGGCGAAACGTGGGTGTACTCAGTACACCTCTGCCACCCCTTCCGGGGAATATAGGCGTGACGGTGTTCTAACATATAAACAACGCAAGTGGCATATGAACTCTGGTAGGTATTAGTTTTAACTTGTGATATGTGTATCAGTAAACTACAAATTACTAAATAAAGATAAAATTGAAGTGATAGCACGCGTTCTTAACAAGGTTATGCTGACGGCAATTAGTTTGTGCTAAGACGTCAGGCCGCCCTCAAAGATCCCGACGACGACCGGCTTTGTGCCGTTCGTCTATTTTGTGGGGAGCTTGCCTACTCCACATCTTTCGGTATGTGGTCACCACTCGAGAACCTTTCTGCCCCAACGGCCGTCAGTTCTGCGAGCGTTGTGTCCAAGCAAGCGTTTAACAGGCGAACTCTGACGGACGGACTGATGGACGATTTAGCGCAGTTGTAGTGGCTTAAGCCACTCCGCCCACTGTGTCTAATAGTCGCGGGTTCGATTCCCGCACAGGACAAGTCTGTGTGACCCACAATTATGAATTTTCATGTTGGTAAACGCACCCACGACACAGATAAATCCTAGTGTAAGGCTACGTTTAAAAAAATCTATGAGAGGAGGTTGCATGAGAGAAGTCTGTAAAGAAAGAACCTCTTGGAACTCTATACTTCCCGCCTACACCGCAAGGGATTTAGCTTAATGATGTAGTTAGAAGGGAGACTATTTTATTGTTTTATATCTACGTAGGTATATTTTTAATAAATTTTATATTGGAACCTTGTGTAATTAATAGTTTTATTTTCAATACCTAGTTATTAATACTACCGGACGGCTTGATTCAGTGGTTATGAGCTTAACTCGCTCAGCCCACTGTATCGAGTAGACGCGGGTTCGATTCCCGCACGGGACAAATCTTTGTGTCCCCCACAAATGTTTGTTTCGGCCTGGGTGTTTGTATATGTCAATTTCGTGTTCGACGAAACAGATATACAATGCGAAAGTTAAAAGAAAGGATGTTGGTACCGGGGAAGACCTAGGCTATCTTACCACGACCAAATAGATCGAGTCTTATCTGAATGACAAGTCGAGAGTCTCCGGAACCGGCGAGCGTGTATGAGACGAACTATGAAAGTGCAGAAAGCCAGAGGTATGTAAGGAAAGAACCTGTTGTAACTCTGTACTCTCTGCCTCCTGGCGTGATAGAGAGATAGAAAACGAATCTACCCACCGGTAAACAATTGTGTGGTAAGATGCGCGCACGCTAACATTGACAGCTTTTGAACTAATTAAAAAAAACGAATCGCATATAGTGCGTTACTGAGGCCGCTTTCAGGAGCCGCCGCCGACTACGAACCTAACTCCCCTACTATCAGCCGCTACCGCCGTCCGCGGCATGTTCTCACCGACCCTCCCGATACCTTTACATCCCTTCTTTCGGATACAGATGCCGCACACAGGATCAGACACCGAGCTCGAAGAATCCCTTGCCCGTCGGCCGGTGCTGAGCACCACGGCTAGACACCTAGTATACGCCCTTCCCCATAGCGATTGCCCAAGCCGAGGCCGTTCCTCCTTGAGGCGCCCTTGAGCTAGTTGCCCCCTTGTTCGATGAAGCTGTAAAAGCCCCGCGGCCAACAGCGTTCACACACACACCGCTTTCAGGCGCCATTTTCGTTAGCAATGCTTAGTCAGGTATCTTGACCTCACAGAGAACCGATATAACAAGCTTGAGCGCCTTTAAAATGTTTGCATTAAACTCATATTTGGTTTACGCAAATATGATCACATTTCTGAATTTCGTTAAAGATTCAATTGGATACCGATTAGCTCTCGCCAGAATGATCACATATTATCTCTTCTTTATAATATCTTATGTAATTCGACATCTCCCTCTTACCTCAAAGAACTATTTGAATTCCTTCACGAAATACATTCAAGTTTTCTAAGGTCATCGGAGAATCTAAAGCTGAAAACACCGATGCATTCTACCAACTACTTCGATAAATACTTTTCTAATTAAGCCTTTCGCTTGTGGAATGTATTGCCTGTGGCAGTCCGTCGAGCTCAGTTGTTGGCGTCCTTTAAAAAAATGGTTCACCACCACTTCCTTCATTTATAAACTTTTTACTGCACACTATGTCTGTGTTGTGTGTAAGATATATTAATATTGGAATAGTATGATATATGTATATAATATTGCATTATAACTATGATATGTATGTAGGTAATATGATTACTAGATGTTTTATCTAGGTTTATAGTGTATATTCCATAACTGCCCTATTCCTTATGTTGCTTCTTCCAATGCATTAGTTGTCTAGAAGAAATTGCTTTTAGCAATAAAACCCCCAATTGTACCTAGCTGTTGTCAATATTTTTGTATGTAATTAATTGTAATATCACTGGCGTACAATAAAGAGTACTCTATCTACCTATCTATTAAGTGTTTTAGCGAGCAGCGCATGGCTCGCGTAAGCAAGTGCTGGTTGTGAGTTCGGGATTTGGTGGAACCGTACTCGAAGTATACCGAATAAACAACCCGACCCGGTCAGGTTAAGAACTCAACAGTAACCCAGGTTTCAAAATACTACGCTTGAGCCAGAAGGGCAAGGGGGCAACTAGCTCGAGGCCGCCTCAAGGAAAAAGGCCTCGGCTTGGGCAGTCGCTATGGGGGAGGGCGTATACTAGGTGTCTCGCCGTGGTGCTCTGCACCGGACGGCGAGCATGGGATTCTTCGACCTCGCCGGCGAGGCCGGTGTCTGATCCTGTGTGCGGTATCTGTATTCGAAAGAAGGGATGTAGGGTCATCGGGAGGGTCGGTGAGAACAAGCCGCGGACGGCGTTAGCGGCTGATGACTGAACGCGTTCGCGAAATATCGGGTTTTCGCCTTTTTAATAAAGGCGCGAATAGGTAAGGGGCTGAGATCGGAATGGGACAGAAAGGTTATCGAGTGATGACCTCTTACCGGAAGACGTGGAGCGGGCATGCCTTCTTCAGGAACGATGATCTGGTGAAGGTCGCAGGTAAAAACTGGCTGTGTACAGCAAAGAGCCATTATGGCGATCTTTAGGGAAGGCCTTTGTCCAACAGTGGACATCTAAGGGCTGATTGTGATTATGATGATGATTGTAAAGAGGCAGACGGAAGGCTTGGTCCAGTTGTTAAAACATTAAGCTTTCCACCCATTGAATCGAGTAATAGAGCCTTCGATGCCCGTACGGGACGAATCTTTGTGTGACCCACAAATATTTCATCAAGTCTAGCTGTTTGCGTATGTAAATTGCAGGTTTTTAAACGTAGTCAAATTTAGAAGTCATACTCGCCGGTTACGGAGACTCTTGACTTGCCCTTCAGATAAGACACGGTCTATTTGGTCATGGTAAGATAGTCTAGGTCTTCCCCGGTACCTATCGTATATGAGACGAACTATGAGAGTGGAGGAAGCCAGTGAGATCTGTAAGGGGCAGACCAGTTGGAACTCTGTTCTCTCTGCCTACCCCGCAAGGGATCTGGCGTGATGATATAGATAGATTTTATTATACAGACTGTATATTTGGTTGTGATCCAACATACTTATTACGGTTTTAACATCGAATCATGTTATATTTTTGAACTAGATTCACGCGAACGAAACCGCTGGAAAAGCATAGTGTAAGTATAACAATATAACGTACGGTCAGCAAAATGACACGTTTAACATTCTTATTTTTTTAAATCACTGGCACACACTTGTTGTTTCGCATCCAACACATTATTTCTGTTTAAATTCAAATTATTTATCTGTGAGACACAGGTAAAAGAGGTATTATCTTTAAGTAGTAATTTATAAGCACTATGTTTGGCCATTCAATCGCGTACAAAATGTTAGTTATGTAAATATTAACTCTCTCCATAAATTACAATAATAATATTAGCCCTGTTAAGAAACTGTCCCACCGTTGGGCACGGGCCTCCTCTCAAACTGAGAAGGTTTAGTCCACCACGCTGACCCAGTGCGGGTTGGCGAACTTCACACACCTTCGAGAAACTCTCAGGCATGCAGGTTTCCTCACGATGTTTTCCTTCGCCGTTAAAGCAAGAGATCATTCATTTTTAATACGCACATGCTTTCGAAAAGATAGAGGTGCGTGCCTGGGTTTTAATCCGACACCTATGACTGCATGCAGTCCGCTAGGCTATCACTGCTTATAAATTACATTAATAGTCAATAAACATGAATAGTTGAATTAAATATTAAAGGAAATTACAATCAAATTCATTAATAATAAATCATTATTCAAAACAAAACCAATGTCAGCACCCTTGCTATAAGATGTTATCGTATCATTAAGAAATTTACACACAGAACAGTATGTTTTTTATTTAGCAGTTCGAGCAGGCTAAATGCATTTAGAACAGTGTGGTTTCTTATGTATCCAGGAATTTTATTATAAATTCTAGGAGCCATACACAAAACGCTATTGGAATATAGAGCTGTAGAACGAGCAGATATTTTAATTTGTTGTTGATAAAGATATGTTCGAATATGTCGCTGATATATTAAATATGACAATATTTACGAATTTTTTTAAATACAGAGCATTAATACTTTCAAAAACTGAGAATGTTAAGCTAATTTCGTTGTTGACTGTATCTCCTTACCATATCATATTACGCGTTGTCATCGAATCCAGAAACTGTTTAACAAAGTCCTTTCATATTTATAAGACTAAAATATTCTCTTGGTCCGTTTAAAAACTCACTTTTCTCGTACGTTTTAAGAAAACTTTATCAAACAAGGTTATCTTCGCTCGAATAGATAATTCAAGACATCAACTAGAGCTTTTAATAAAAATTGTCAAATTGTGTTAAAAATAATGTCAAATGTCTATTGTTTATGGACGGGAATCCCCTTTTGCACAGACTACTGATATGTAATTAATTTTAAATTGCGGGGAATACCAGTTCAAAAATATAATTCCTATTATAAAAATCCTATTTACATTCGACGGACTATTTAGCCCAGAGGTTAAGAGCTTCAGCCGCTCCACCCACTGTGTCTAATAGTCGCGGGTTCGATTCCCACACGGGACAAATCTTTATGTGAGCCACGATTATTTGTTTCGGTCTGGGTATTTGTGCATGTAAATTTTCATCGCACCCACGACACAGGAATAAATCCTAGTGTGGGGCTACGATTCTTTAATAAAACAAAAAATTACAATACCATAATCGTACCTATATTGCGTTTACAACACATTTTACAAAGTTAAAAAAATAAATTTGTGTGTATGTGGCAGGAACGTTGTGGCAGGATTTGTCAAAGGGAAGATCTTCCAGCCAGACGGGTGGTGTGTCTGGCGGGGCCTGCCACTCTCCCCCGAGAGTTGTTGTCGGGGGCTTGTATATATGTAACGCGTCATGCGTACTCTAATATCGCGATCTAGGCATGTATGGCGAATCGTCAGCACTATCTATTGGTAGGTAGCCGCAACTATGTAGCGATGTATAGGGGTAGCTACATGTACTTTACAAATAAAAATTGGTGCGTCTCCCGACAGAAGTGATAACTTAAACTAGCGCTGTGGGTTACAATGAGACAGGAAGAGCCTGCCTACCGCTGCCGTATGCGTGAGAGAAAGGGAAGCCAGACAGACAGGCGCCGTTACGCGTTACGTTACGAAGCTGTTTACCCTCCCATAAGAAGTTATCACTTCAAAAAATATTATACTACTGTTGTGTTAATAATGACTCCATTCATTTTGTGTTATATCGACGAGCTTCGGTTTAAAAATTCATTGCTTTTTGCCCATTGCTTTGCAAATATAACTATAAGTGATACGAGTAAGGTAAAATATGCTCTAATTTATGTAGTAACTAAAAATATAAACTATAACTACTCACTAGGCATTGGGGACGTTTTTTAGTGTAACTTTTGAACGGGAGTGTGTATCTGGTAAAGATATATCTATAACCTTTCGAGTCTTTGACCTTTACTATGTTCAAAAAACTACTATACAATTGTAAAATATATAGCCACAATTACATTTCGCGATCTCGACTCCGACTTAGGACGTTTAGTGATGCAGTTATGACAAATATATATTAGAATTATATATACTTGTGTGCGTGTGTGTGAATGATCAACGCTGTTTGCCGCGGGGCCTTTACAGCTTCACCGGACAAGAGGGGGAGCGTGAAACCACTACGCCTGAGCCAGAAGGGCAAGGGCGCAACTAGCTCAAGGGCGCCTCAAGGAAGAACGGCCTCGGCTTGGGAAGTCGCTATGGGGGAGGGCGTATACTAGGAGTCTCGTCGTGGTGCTCTGCACAGGTCGGCGGGCAAGGGATTCTTTGACCTCGCCGGCGAGGTCTGATCCTGTGTGCGGTATCTTTATCCGAAAGAAGGGAAGTAAGGGAATCGGGATGATCGGTGAGAACATGCCGCGGACGGCGGTAGCGGCTGATAGGAGGGAAGTTAAGTTCATAGTCGGCGGCAGCTACGATTAGCGGATTTCTATGATTGGACGCATTCAGGAAATATCGGGTTGTCGCCTTTTTAATAAAGGCGCAAATAGATTCGAGACCGAGATCGGAATGGAGATCTACATTCCGTATGAATCACGGGGCTCCGACGGCTTTGCGGCGGAAACGGGATTGAACTGTTTGGAGTCTATCGATGTGAGAGCGGGCGGCGTGCCCGTACACCTCACAAGCGTACATCATTATGGGCCGTATACAAGTTTTGTAAAGTGTCACCTTATTTTACTCCGCTTGCAGATCATCGGGTTTAGGGTGACCCCTAGTTATTTGACCTGTTTGACTCGGGTCATAGGTAGGTCGAACATGGTCACTTGATCAAGATTACTTCTGGTGTGTTGCAGGGAGAGGCGCGGGGTGGCACCTCTGGAGAAGAATACCGCAGCGCTCTTGTCCGGGTTCACCTCAATACGCCACTTCTTGAACCAATCCCCTAGGGTATTGGCGGCTGCCTGAAAGTTCTGGTAATGAAACCCTTATTCCTATGCGAGACATAGAGAGCGGTATCATCCGCGAATAGGGCTAGATGCATCTTACTCGAACGAGGATCGTTCCTGTAAAGGCTGAATAGAAGGAGGGAGAGAGCTGAGCCTTGTATGACACCAGTTTGTGTAGAGTAGGGGGGTAGAGCGCGACATGTCGACGCGATACCGAAAGGCGCGATTCGACAGGAAGTCTCGTAAGATGAACACGAGTCTGTCCGGCACACCCATTTGGTAAAGCTTGTAGATCAAGCCGTTGTGCCAGACTTTGTCGAACGCCTTCGCGACATCGAAGTAAAGGGTACCCGTGTAGACGGGTTTGGGTTTGTTGAGGCCGGTGAGGATGTGCTCCGTGATGCGGTGCACTTGATCGACGCAAGAATGTTTGGCTCGAAAACCAAACTGCTCATTGATGAGAATACCCAGGGGTATTCTGCAAACTCTTTGAGTCGTGCCAAGAGCAGAAGCTCGTAGATCTTTGCCAGGGAGTTGAGGAGACTGATGGGGCGGTAACTCGTGGGACGGTCACGAGGTTTACCGGGCTTAGGAATGCCTAGGATGTGGCCTCCTGCCACTGAGCAGGGAAGGTGCAGTTCGTCATGGGGGTATTAAGGATAGCCACTAAGAGGCAGATGAGTTGGGTGGGTAAGCATTTGAGTAAGCGATTAGAAATGTCGTCAGAGCCAGGGCCTTTTTCGGTTTAAAACCTTTAATCAGGTCCTCGACCTCGGTCGAGGTAATAGGGGGTAAAGAATCGGTGGGGGGGGGGAGGGACGCCCTGCGCTCGACTTCCCTGTCGATTGAACCGACATGAGCCGGGTCAACGGGAAGACAGCTGGGAGCGCACTGGCTTTCGAGGGTGTCGGCGAAAAGCTCGGCCTTTTCGTCGTCATCGAAGGCTAGGGTTGCGCCTGAGGGGCGGGTCAGCGGGGGCATGTCAGACATGGAGTTGGATTTAAGGGTACGCGCCAGCTTCCAGTAGGCCAGATGCGATGGCGTGAGGCCTTCAAAGAAGTCACTCCAGCGATCATTCCGGACCTCCACGACACGACGCATTACATCACGTTGTAAGGCGCGCATCCGGGCCTGGTTGGCTTCAATGGGATAGGAGTCGTACGCTCGGACTGGGGCATTTTTAGCCCTGATAAGTTCCCTTACATCGTCTGGCAGTCTAAAGCGGTTGAGATTGGATATGGGCGGTGAAGGCATTTACAGCCTGATCAGTGTCAGCTGAAATTAAGTCACTTGAGATTCGCTGACGATTTAATACTTTTTTCAGAATGTCCGAGAACCTTGGAAAAAATGCTCCAACAACTGTCAGATGAAAGTGCAAAGGCAAGTCTCTCAATGAATACAAGAAAGACAAAAATAATGAGCAATTCTCCACTAACAGAAGCTATTATAATTAATAATCAACAATTAGAATACGTAAACGAGTACATTTATCTAGGGCAATTAGTATCACCAACAGAAAACATGCAGAAGGAAATCGAAAGGAGAATAGCTAATACTTGGAAGAGATTCTGGTCGTTGAGCGAAATAATGAAAAATAAAGAGATTCCAATGTCAGAGAAGCGAAAAGTCTGTCATGTCTGACATACGCTTGCCAAACTTGGGCCTTAACCGAACAACAACAAAATAAAATAAATATCTGTCAGAATGGCATAGAAAGAAGTGTATTGGGAGTAAGGAGAAGAGATAAAATACAATTAAAAAGAATAAAGAAAATACCAAGTTCGGAAAAGTACAATCAGTCTGCAGAAAATTAAAATGGCAATGGACGGGACACATGTTGAGAGAAAAGAAAGAAAAATGGACCAGAATAATAACTGAATGGTACCCCAGAGAAAGTAAAAGAAGAAAAGGAAGACAAACAAAACGATGGGAGGACGACTTGAAGAAAGTAGCCGGTCCAAATTGGCTACGTGCAGCAAAGGACAGAAACAAATGGAAAGCCTTAGAGGAGGCCTTTGTCGAAAGACAAGCTGTGAAAAGAGGAGAACAACCGAATGCCGTGAAGACAATTTAGTTTAGGTTAATTACTTTTCTACTCTATTTTTGATTTTTAATTAATATTTGTCAAATAAGTTAAAGATACCAATAAGGTAAAGATAACAGCAATAAAGGCTCTTTTTTTTTTTCAGTGTCCTGAGGAGACGGGGTGGAGTCCGAGCTGAAGGGAAGGTAGGCATCCGCTAAAGCTGTACTCAGCGCATGCCAAACTACCACCGTCTTCTTGAGCGGCTGAGGGGTAGACGGAGGACCAAGAGTCATGCCTACAGGTCTGTGGTCAGAGTCCAGCTCATGGACTATCTCCAAGGAGCGCAATCGTAAGGTTAGACCCTTCAGAATCGCCATGTCCAGGACGTCAGGACGGTGGTCGATGTTGTCCGGATAGTGAGTGGGGTGCATAGGTGCGTGCGTGCGACCTGGTCGACTAGGGCGTCAAGGCTCCTACCGTTAGGGGAAGTGGTGAGGCAAGTCCAAGCCACGTGCTTGCAATTGAAGTCTCCCGCCGATTGATGGCGCTTCCTAGATTAAAGAGTGCTTTGAAATCACTCCTGAGGCCAAGTTTAGTGGGAGGAAGATAGACGGAGGCGATCACAATGGGTTGATGCCCAGTGAGGGAAACACGTCAGACCGAGGCTTTGATGCTAGTGAGCGCAGGGGGGGGGGGTCGAGAGGAACAAAGTGCAGGGACCTCTTGTAGTAAATGAGAGTACCGCCTCCACGGGAGCCGATTCTGTCATTACGCACGAGGTTGTAGTTTGCGATCCTAGGATCGCGATGGGCGGGCTTGAGGAAGGTTTCCTGCACCAGAAGGATGTCCAGTTGATGATCCCAGAGGAAATCACCAACCTGGTCACGTTGGGAGCGGAGACCGTCGGCGTCAAAGAACGCCAGGAATAGGCTGTGGGTCTTAAGGCGGGAAGGTCTTAAATTCATTATGAATTGTAGGGGCGGTGGGTTTTAAGGGAGGCCATTGCGTTGTGAACGTCCATGTACGTCATAAACAGGGTGAATTGCTCCTCCCCGCTAGTAGTGGCGCGGAGCCTTTGGGCCAGCTCGCGAATCCTGTTGACGCATACCGCGCCATACATCTTGTCCAGTATAATAAAGTCCGCGACGGCGTCGGCTAGCGGAGGAGGCGCAACCAACGGCGGGGCCCACAGGTGGGTGAGGCCCGCGATGTAAGAGAGCGGCTTTGCCCACGCGTTGGCGCCGAGTGCCGGTGCCAACGCGTGGGGGCTGAAGTCGCTGGGTGGAACGGCGCTGAGGGCGCCGGGTGAGGGTGCTCTGATGGCGCGGGAGGATGTTGCGCTGATAGCGCTGGGGGGCGAGCGACCGCACTAGGGCGGCGTCGACCGCGCCTTGTCCGGCCTTCCCCTTTGGGGCTTTGGGGCAACCACGATAGTTCGCAGTGTGCTCCTTGGTCCCGCAGAAGACGCAGCTGGGCGGCTCTGTCGCCGTCTCACTCGAGCGAAAGCATTGCGAGGTCGCGTGGTCCCCTACACATTTGACGCATCGAGGGCGCGCGTTGCAGTGCGTGTACAGCTGACAGTTGTGGCACTGCCCGGGCCTGCCACGTTTGTGTGGGGCCTCCATGGAGAGGCCAGACGGCTTTCAAAATATGTACTGTAAGCATTTGTTTCATTCCAGCGCTTTACTAGCGCGCCTTAAAAAAAGCCCTCGTGCGCACTTAGTGCGAACCTAGGGTTAATAATATGCAGTAAAAATTACTGGACGGATTTGGATAAAATTTTGCAAGGATAAAATACCTGGATAGACTACCAATATCTAGATAAATACCGCCGCGCCTGTATTCTTCAAGCGAGAGTGGTGTACTGGGTACACTCACTTGTAGTCAACAATGTAAGGTCCTATTTAGTAGGGGATGATCTTATTGATATTATACCGTTCACCTCGTGATCGCTATTTTCGCTGTATTTGTATTGTATTTGGTCATGGTAAGATAGTCTAGGTCTTCCCCGGTACCTACATCCTTTCACTTTCGCATTGTATATCTGTTTTGTCCTTCTTTCTTCTGGCATTTTTTCTATATGCCCGAACCAACGGAGCATACCCTTTCTCATCTTTACACCGATACTATCTTTCATACCTACTCGCTTTCTTACTACGCTGTTGCGAATACGGTCGATCAGCGTCACTCCGCACATCTTCCGCAGAGATCGCATTTATCCTGCTTTAGTTCTTCTTCTTACATACTCAACTCTCACTGCCATATAACAGCGTTGGGACAAGCAATGACCATCTATCTTACCATGACCAAATAGACTGTGTCCTATCTGAAGGGCAAGTCAAGAGTCTCCGTAACCGGTGAGTGTGTATGAGGCGAACTATGAGAGTGGAGGAAGTCAGAGAGTTATGTAAGGAAAGAACCTGTTGGAACTCTGTACTCTCTGCCTACCCCGCGAGGGAGCTGGCGTGATGATATAGATAGATAGATAAATTGTATTTTCTTATCAATAAATGCTGAACTAGTTTGATAATTTTACATTTTATCTCTGTTCGTAAAATACCCATGCATGCACCCAAGGAACTTTTAATACGCAGACGTCGATAATAATATATAGATGCGTAGAACCTAGAAAACGTTTTTATTGTGATATAGGTCGTCTATTTCTTTCAAACAAAGCGTCATGGATATAATACAATGAATTGAGTACTGTCAAAATATTGCTTAACAAAATTAAACTCTTACTCAGAGACACAACATTGCATTTTCTATGATTTAAACAACTCGAGAAACCATGATGAGTGAGAGCAACAACCTTGAGCCCGGTGTCACGCTTGCACCCAATACTATTCAGTACGGTGACCATAAGGTAAAATTATGTATAGTCCATACCTATTTATGATATGGTTTAAATACCCTGTAAACCATTTATTACCGAGTTCAAAAAGAACAAGGTTCTCAATTCGGTTTTATATACAGGATGGATTAAGATGGGACAGTAAGGTTAGTTATCTCAACAGTTGTAGATACAAAAAAACGGCCCCAGAAGACTATCCTTAATTTTTGCGATATTTGAAGCTGAATATAAGGATTCTGAAAAAAATGTACCATCAGCAAAAAGTGAACAATTTAATCAAAAAGTTTGACTAATAATCATTTAAGATGTGGCATATGCGAATAAAGAAAGAATTACGGCAATAAACAGTGCCCGAGAATTATACGTTAATTATATGTCAACAAGTCCACAATCGTACCAATGTTTGGTCACCCTACGTAGGGCTCTCAGTGAGTATCCTGGTCATTACGTTTTTTTCGCAGAGTGCTTAATTCATTGTAATATATCCATGGTTATAGTAGTAAGCGTTTCTATCTTTTTAGTATCATTGTCTTTGCTAGTAATATGCTCAAAATATCTCATATCTAACTGTCACTTTCATTCATCGGAACTGGAACGATTAATCAATGTTTATAATTTGTTTACACAGCTGGAGTGAAATTTTTCCACATTTTATTATAAATTTAATATATTTGCTAGGTTTTTAAGCGAAAATGGATCAAATTAGTGCATTAGAGAAAGAAGTGAATGATTTACGCAAGTTATTACAAGCTAAAGAGCATGAACTGTATCAATTAAAGAAAGAATGGAACTCAGTGAGTATAGTTTCTCAATTTTTAAATTATAATACTTTGGAAAAGGCTTTTAAAATGTCTCTTAATAGCAAACAGATAGTTCTGGATCAATAATGTAGTGTATAATTCTGAAATCGGACCCAGGATTCATAGAAAATAGCCTTCGAAATACCAACCTCATCTAAGTAGGATTTCCAAATATTTCATACGCCTTACATCTCCGACATAGCCCATGGGATTAGTAAGCTGGAGTAACAATCGGCAAGCCACATAGCGCGAAGATCGGACGGCCGGTGGGGCAGAAAGATTATATAGTGGAGATCACATATTGGCTGCTACGACCGCCTGACGGCGGGTACAAATAAAAAAAACACAATTATAAAAAAAATACAATTGTTTATTGAAAACAAAAAATATATGTAATTAAACGCAAACAAATAAAAATCGTAATAAGAAGAAACAAGAAAATTAAAATAAGTAAATTTTTTTTTCCCCACCCGGGGCGTGAATTCCCGGCACAGGGGAGTTTTCGGGTCACACAAAAAACCTATGGGCGCTGGGGACTTAACTTTCGGCCGTTCGATCCCGTGACGCGTGTGGGGTCTTCGGTAATCAGCCTCCACCGGCTAGGTGGGGAACTTGGAGGTGCCCTGTAGAAGGCCCTCAGCCGCCGAGGTCAGCGGAAGTCGACAGGCAGAAGTGAGGTCTGCTGTCTCCCAAACCGTACTTTGGCAACCTGTACGGTGGACCCCCAGTTTTCTGGAACGCGCCGAATTGGACACATGTAGCGCGAAAGATCCGACCCCCAGGCACTAGGTGAGACCAGGAGTGGGCGTCGGCATCTTTCGCGAAGCAATTAAAATTTCACGAAATGGAGTGGTGATATTTACGTCCGGTTGAAACATAATACTAAGAAAAAACAAATATATAACAAAACTTATTACCCAACCCAGAATCAAACCCCAACATTATATTTAGGACTATCACCACTCCACTATGCTATGGGGTACAAAAGATTTTAATTCTTACACATTAGGGTAGGTCTATAAAAACATCCAAACAATGACCATTGATATTTTTTTTGTCCGGTATATTGAGAAAAACCTCTTATCTTGACATCATTTTTCATCATCATTTCATGGCAATTTTTAATAGATTAACAAAACCAAAAGCTCATTATTTTTATGTATGTTTAGAATTTTAGTATTTACGGAATTTTGACAACAAATATTTTAGAAAAATAGGTACTCACAAGCCACCGATGTTAAATAACACACGCGTGGAATGCACAGTGGGAATTAATTATCGCGGCCATATCTCTCCTGGTTTCTTGTGGAGGCTGGACCGATTTGGACAAAATTAATATGATAATAGAAATGAAGAAAAATACCGCGGTGAAACATATTCAAAACTTATCGAAATGAGTAAATAGATAAGATTATATTTTACAAATTTTAAGATACTCGCTGTCACATTTTGTTAAGTTGCTAACCCACTATTAAGAAATATATATAGCCATAGAAAAATACACTATTAAAAGGTAGAACAAATCACTTGTTGAATAGTAATCGAATTAATCCAGACACGAAAAATTAGTTAACAGCAACCTGAACTATTGGAATTAATTATATTAAACTTACCAAGGGGGTTGAAAAATGTTGCTAATCTAAAACTTTTTATTTTTTATTTTAATAAAGCACTGTTTAAACTGAACTGAATTGTTGTCATGCGAGCTCTGGCGTCGAAAAGGGCCTTGTTCCTGCGCGAACTCGTTTTTATATACTGTCCCAGGACGGCCTACTTCCTGCCTGGCAACAGTGCGCACTCCCCAGATCTCTTGATCCTTCGTCTGAGACCAGGACAGAGATATGGAAAGAACGGCTCAACCGAAGCAAGGCACGCCCTAAACTATTGTCTCTTTTTTATAAAATTCTTGTGGGACTAAGATAGCAATAACCGAACCGAGCGAGATAGGATCATTGTCCCGTTGTTCGCTATTGTATTATTTCTCGATCCTTCTATGTTGTGGGCGTTTCTTATTAGATTTTCTAGAAGGAATTTGATTTCCGGTGCCAACGAATACCTTATATGGTCATTATGATGCTATCACTAGTTAAGGCGCGCGGTTTCCATTCGATGTAACAACTAGTTATTTTGTTTGTT
The DNA here is from genome assembly GCA_905147815.2 of Phalera bucephala. Taxonomy (NCBI): domain Eukaryota; kingdom Metazoa; phylum Arthropoda; class Insecta; order Lepidoptera; family Notodontidae; genus Phalera; species Phalera bucephala. Next base: position 9,135,087 of record LR990637.1, on the reverse strand, counting down.
TGTGTGTAAAGATTTTTTATTTTTATTTTATATTTTTAAAACTATGTTACGACGTAACATGGCAAGCGCAGCGTAGGATGGCCGCCTGCCAGATGGACCGACGATCTTGTGAGGATCGCAGGAAGCCGTTGGATGCAGGTGGCATCGGACAGGTTGCGCTGGAGAGTGTTTTCACTCCTATGTTCAGCAGTGGACAAGTATAGGCTGAGATGATTGTTGAAGCAAATAAGTTTGCGATTAGGTTTTAGTTTTTTATAATCTGACTACTGGCACACATGATGTTGTAAATTTAAATATTTCACAGAATGTTAAGAAAATTTTAGTTAACAAGATTTTAGAGCTGTGGTGTTAGTCGAGACAAACAGAATATTAATGGTGAAAATAATTTCACCAAGTTTGTAACAATAGTGTTTATATCATCATGAACGTTTCATAATCATTTACTGCACTGCAAACATTGTAAGTTTATTAATAATGTCTTAATGGAGAAGTGTTCAGACGTTTTATTCCACTTTCCTCTAACAAGGAATTCTCTTCTACAAGTAAGCTTCCACTGCACACAAGAGTGACTATTCAATAATGATGATGACATCCCCAACAGAAAAGGATAGGAGTACATATTACTATCACGTTTCGTTGACATATTTTTGATCTAAATATCGCAGGGAGAAAGTCTGTCGGTCTCTCTCGGGCATCAGCCGAAAGGCCTCCTCCAAAGCTCTCCACGTCAAGCGATTTTGTGTTGTACGCAGCCAGCGTTTACCGTCCTTCACCAGGTCATTGTTCCATCTTGTCTTCCACTAATTAAATAGATGTCCAGGCTGAAAATAAATGTCTGATAATATATTTCTTTTTGGAGAGAATGGTGCGATGGGAAAGCTACTCGGGAGCCGGCACTTAAGCCATAAGGCGCAGCTGGCCATACATAACGGAGTTCTTGTCCCAACGCTGTTATATGGTAGCGAGAGCTGGGTATGTAAGAAGGAGAATGAAAGTAGGATAAATGCGGTAGAAATGCGAGCTCTGCGGAAGATGTGCGGAGTGAAGCTGACCGACCGCATTAGCAACAGCATAGTAAGACAGCGAGTAGGTATGAAAGATAGTATCGGTGTAAAGATGAGAAAGGGCAAGCTCCGTTGGTTCGGGCATATAGAAAGAATGCCAGAGGAAATAATGACAAAACAGATATACAATGTGAAAGTGGAAGGATGCAGGTACCGGGGAAGACCTAGACTATCTTACCACGACCAAATAAACCGAGTCTTATCTGATGGAAAAGTCAAGAGTCTCCGTAACCGGCGAGCGTGTATGAGACGAACTATGAGAGTCGAGGAAGCCAGAGAGGTATGTAAGGAAAGAACCTGTTGGAACTCTGTACTCTCTGCCTACCCCGCAAGGGATCTGGCGTGAGGTTATAGATAGATAGATAGATATTTCTTTATTTTTAAAACATAGCCCCACACTAGGATTTATTCCTGTGTCGTGGGTGCGTTTACAAACATGAAAATTCACATACACAAATACCCAGTCTGAAACAAATAATTGTGGGTCACAAAAAGATTTGTCCTGTGCAGGAATCGAACACGCGACTAAGACACAGTGGGCACTCTGGCTTAACCACTGCGCTAACATTCTGATCAAGTAAGTTTGGCAAGTAGGAGGGGCACATCGCTTGTAGAACCAGAGGCTATTATATTGTGCCAATAATGGCAACTATGGCAACAGTAATCCTTTGGCACGTGGCCAGAATCGGAACAAATGTTGTCATCGAGTGATATGCCACTTCGTGACAGTTCGCCGAGTTCGCTGCTCATCAAGCTGTTACCCGTGATCTTCGCCAAATCATCGGTCCATCTTGTGGGGAGTCTGCCCACTTCACATCTTGCAGAATATGATCATGTGTTAACTATAGTTATACCATTTCAGAATCAGCAGAACAGTTGTACAGATGAAAATAATCTTGAAAATCTGAATAAAGAAAATACTGTTAAATATGTTAAGCTACCTAAATGGGCTATAGAAAGGTAAATAAAGTCAAAGTATTTATTGTATAAATTGTGGTATTATAATGCCAAAGGGCCTAGATAAGTTACAAGCGTTTTGTTCCTATTCTCTTGTCGCAATCGATAGCGCATTGTCTTGACCACGTGACTTTTCATTGCAAAATGTCATTCCCATACATTTTTCCGCTTTCTATTAGCGTTAACGACTGTAGATTGTCAACTTGGCTATAGGCGCTGATCTTATGGTCTAAGTATACAATATTTTAAAATATATGTAATAATATTAATAATACAATGCGAAAGTGGAAGGATGTAGGTACCGGGGAAGACCTAGACTATCTTACATTTACCAAATAGACCGTGTCTTATCTGAAGGGCAAGTCAAGAGTCTCCGTAACCGGCGAGTGTGTATGAGACGAACTATGAGAGTGGAGGAAGCCAGAGAGGTATGTAAGGAAAGTACCTGTTGGAACTCTGTACTCCCTGCCTACTCTGCGAGGGAGCTGGCGTGATGATATAGATAGATAGATAATAATAATATAAGCCTATACTGCCCACTGCTGGGCAAAGGCCTTCTGTCACAAATCGGGGTGAGAGCGATTAGGTCATACTCCACCACGCGAACCCAGTAGGGGTTGGTGGAGACAGGTGTGTGACCACCTGTTATTGGAACTTATCAAGCCTATAAGGCTTCCAACTCGGCTCAACGACTACTACATTAAGTGGTAACAGGGACCAACGGCTTAACGTGCCTTCCGAAGTACGGGGACGCTCGAATATGAAAATGCCACAATGGTCACCCATCTCAGGCCGACCGAGTCGAACGCTGCTTAAACTTGGTGGTCGGCAAGAACACCGCGGTCGCACAGTGCTACAAGCGCCTCAAAAATATTGTGTAATAGATTAAATGAAGTGTAATGTAAACACAACTTCGGTCTTTTTTTTGGTTTTTGGGAAACGAAGACCTACATTAGGAATTATTACAGTGTAGTGTGTGTATTTACAACCATGAAATTCACATACACAAACACCCAGGCTGAAACGAGCATTTGTGGCTCACACAAATATTCGTGATGTGTGAGGATGAATTTGGTTATTTTTTTTTTATAACGTGCCCCCGAAGATTATGCACGAGGATTTATTCCTATGTCGTAGGTGCGTTTACAGACATGAAAATTCACATACACAAATACCCAGACCGTAATAAATGATTGTTGATATCACAAAGATTTGTCTAGTGCGGGAACGAACCCGCGACTATTATACACAGTGGGCGGAGCGGCTTAAGCTCTTAACCACTGCGCTAAATCGTCCGTTGAATTACAGGCAATATATTCATCATGGGCTCAAAAATAAATGATGTATGTTCTAAAACAAATTAACCCATCTTGAACCACCAACCAATTGAAAATCTTTTAATTTTTTACCAACATTAGGTATCATTCCTGTGTCTTGGTGAATTTACAAACATAAAATTTACATACCCTAACAAACACAGACCAAAATAAAAATTTGTTGTTACAAAGATTTGTTCTTGATTCTAGATAAGGACCGCTCCTATGACTTCTCAAATCCAATTTTGTACTCATACCCAGAGTATTTGTATATGTAAAATTTCATTTTTGCAAACGCATCCACGATACAGGAATAAATCCTAGTGTGGGGCTACATATAAAAAACAAAATTGCATGCTTTCTCAGAAGTGAGTGGTTGATTTATTTATGAGGTAGCACTTATAAAAATATTATTGTACAGGTACAGTAGACAGATTCTCCTGCCGGATATAGGAGTGCAAGGTCAAGAGAAGATCTGTGCAGCCAGGGTGTTGATTGTTGGAGCTGGTGGTCTGGGATGCCCAGCTGCAGCGTACCTGGCGGGAGCTGGAGTCGGTGAGGAGTTCAATCTTTTTTTTCTCTCAATCCGCAATGTTTATTAAGACATACAAAAACATATTTGAAAGATGTGAGCATACTTTCGAGCACTTACTTCGTTCCGAATATTTGGATTAGCCTTCCCTCATACACACACAAAAAAAAATCTAGCCAAACCTTTAGCTCCTCACTCTAACTAAAGTCTTAGCTCATCACTCTAGCCAGAATCTTACCCCCTACCTCTGATTGCTTGATGAACTATCATCACTCTAGCCAAAGTGTTAGCCCTCGCTTTGGCTAGGGCCATAACTCTTCACTCTAACCAAAAAACTTAACCCCTAACGCTAGCCAAATACTGAACTCTCTCTTTAGCCAAAGACTGAACACTTTACTCGGTCCAAAGCCTTAGACCCTCACTGTATCAGAAGCCTTAGCCCCTTACTCTCTCTAAAACTTTATTTCCCCGCTCTGTCCAAAGACTAAGCCCCTCACTCTACCCAAAAGCGTTAGATCATTACTCTAGCCAAAGCCTTAGCCTCTCACTCTAGCCAAAGACTTAACTCACCACTCTAGCCAAAGACAGCCCACTCACTCTGGCCAAAGACTAAGCTTCTCAGGCAAACCTTTAGCCCCTCATTCCAGCCAAAGTCTTAGCCTTTCACTCTGGTCAAAGACTTAGCCCCTCACTCTATTCAAAGACACTTAGATACTAACTCTATCCAAAGATTTAGTCCCTTGCTCTAGCTAAAGCTTTAGTTCTTCCCTCTGGCCAAAGATCTTTCACTCTAGACATAGCTTTAGGTTAAAAAACTTAGCTCCTTAAAAAAAAAAAAAAACACCGTCACGCCTATATTCCCCAAGCGGGGGTGGCAGAGGTGTACTAAGTACACCCACGTTTCGCCGACGATGTTAGGTCCCATGTAATAGGGGGTAGCCTATTGCCATATACCGGGCACAATTCCAGACTCCGGACTCGTAGTGGGAAGTTTTCGTTAGAAAAATTACGCTTGTCCGACCTGGGATTTGAACCCAGGACCTCGTCATCACAAAGCGATGCGCTTTGCCACTAGAGCAATGAGGCAGTCAGTCAGTTAGCTCCTTATTCTAGCTAAGGATTTAGCTATCTTGGGGGTTGAATGTGGTTCAGAAATTACACATTTAAAAGTGAATTGTTTATTTTTTCAGGAGAAATTGGTATAGTAGACTATGATACAGTTGAAATAACAAATATTCATAGACAATTACTGCATACGGAATTAGACGAGAATTTAAGCAAAGCGGAATCAGCTGCACAGACACTCAGAAGGTACGTAACAACGCCATAATCAACCTTTTTTAGGGTTCCGTGAAGACACCAATAAAACACTTGTAATATATCGTTATCAAAATACCTTTATTCTCGAACATTAATTCCGTGTGGGTACATGATACACTTTTTAACAAGTCCTCGACACGTCTGCTCTGTTCGAGCGCTCGAATCCAACTAACTTAAAATGGCCGGTCTTATCAAATTATATTCGTATTTGAGTCAAATCAGATACAGTTTAAAATCAGGGTTAACGTTAAGCAACAAATCAAATGGAGTACTATTTATTTTCTTTAACAATTCAAAGTCAGATAAAATACTCTTAAAATTCAAATAAATTATTTGTAACCGGAAATCGTGACAGTTCCGTACCTCGACCGGTAAAACGGAACCATTATACGATCATTTTGTTGCCCGTTTATCTGTCTGTCAACTTGCAATGTTCGTATGTCTGTCTGTCTTTCCGGTTCAAATCTTGTGATCTACTTTTCAAGCACTTGAGGGTATTCGATTGAGTTGAAATTTAGCCTACGTATGTAAAGTTGGTGATAATGCAATAATATGGTTTCATGGAGCTGGTCTGATGAGTCTGAAGGTGGCCCTCGGAAAATGTAAACTATACAACGTAGGCTCATCGTGTTTAGGCTTGTTAGATTGGTATTGTCAAGTACTATGCGACCAGATAGTGTTCAAGGGTCTGATGATGAAGCCGAAAGATTTCTAATGGAACCACACAACTAATACTCAATATAAACCCGCTGTGTACGGCCTCGTTGGATTTGTCTTGACGAGTACTTTACACCCGGATGGTGTCCAGGGTCTGATGATGGAGCCGGAGGGTGACTAGCGGAACTACCCAACTTGTCAATACAACCCTGCCTTGTTTGGGCTCATTTCATTTGTCTTGACGAGTTCTGAAGACACAGGTGATGTCCAGGGTCTGATGATGGAGCCAGCGGGTGGCCAACGGAACTACCCAACTACTGAACATAGCCCCGATGTGTTGGGGATCGTTACATTTGTCTTGACAAGTACTATAGTACTTGTCGGTATCCGTTGTGGTTTTAGTATGAAAGCTTGTTTTTAAAAATATATTTTTTGACTGCCTCGTTGGTCTAGTGGCAAAGCGTATCGCTTTGTGATCACGAGGTCCTGGGTTCAAATCCTAGGTCGGACAAATGTAGTTTTTCTAACGAAAAATTCCCAGTACGAGTCCGGAGTCTGGAATTGTGCCAGATATATGGCAATAGGCTCGCACCCTATTACATGGGACCTAACATTGTCAGCGAAACGTGGGTGTACTCAGTACACCTCCGCCACCCCCGCTTGGCGAATATAGACGTGACGATCTTTTTAAATTAAAATTATTCTTGTGCACCAATAATGTAAAAATTGTAATTGCCCATAAACAACTGATGCTGTTTATGTTGGGCATTTTTCAATTATAGGATCAATGAAAATTCCAATTGCAATCAAATTAATCCCTTTCAAGTACTCCGGAATAAAAATGACTTTTGGACGTCAAACGCCTCAGTTCCACTCGTGACTGAAGCTGTAAAAGCCCCGCGGCCAACAGCGTAGATCATTCACATACACAAAAAAAACGAGCCTTACAGTAGTCGCATATGATGTGTAACATCTGACATGTTATCCTACTATGAAATTGAGATGACTCATTGGTCAAATCAAATAGCGCGCGCTCATTGGTCAAATAAAATAGCGCGCGCTTCCCCGGTTCCACCGCGCGCGCTCATTGGTCAAATCAAATAGCGCGTGCTCATTGGTCACATCAAATAGCGCGCGCTTCCCCGGTTCCACCGCGCGCGCTCATTGGTCAAATCAAATAGCGCGCGCTCATTGGTCCCATCAAATATCGTGCGCTTCCCCGGTTCCACCGCGCGCGCTCATTGGTCGGCGCGGTTTCCTGTAACACATTTCCGTCCCCTTTTTCAAAATCAAAAAATACCCAGCAACCGAGGGGAAAGATGTTATACATCAGAAAGATGGGTGCTGTTGAGCACTCGAAACGTCGGGAACTTAAAAACTAAAAATAAGGCACGACGATATTCGAAATATTTTAATTGCAACTTAATTTATTCACAATTAATTTTTGCCCATATGTGCTTCCAGGCAACCTTGTATAAGTTAAATTTGAATGACCCTTGACGGTGCAAAACTTGAGGTGTGTGTGTGTGTGTGTGAGAGTGATGTACGCTGTTGGCCGCGAGGCCTTTACAGCTTCACCGGACTTAAGGGCGAGCGTGCAACCACTACGCTCGAGCCAGACCGGCAAGGGGCGACATCTAGGGCGCCTTGAAGAGGCGCCCTCGGTTGGGACAGTCGCTGTGGGGGGACGGGGTGCACTACTAAGTGCACCGGTCGACCGCCGGCTATGGGAGGGGATCTACGACTACGTCGTCGTCGCCCGTATTCTGAGCGGAAAGAATGGATGACAAAGCATCGGGGGGATCGGTGAGAACATGTCGCGGCCGGCGGTGGCGGCAGGGGGCAAAACTTAAGGCTTCTAAGTCAAAGCAATCTATTTCTAGGTTGGATAACATTTTTCTATAAGAAAATCTATACATATATATACATATAATAAAACCGAGTCAAATCTGTACATCGAACATTTTTAGAAAATTTTTATTGGGTTACATTTCCCTATATAGAGGCTGATACAATTTTTTTTGGAACTATTGTCTGTCCGTCTGTCTCTTTGTGTTTCAATCACGCAAAAACTACCGAACGGATTTAAATAAAATTTGGCATGGTAATAACTTATACCCTAACTTAAAATATTAAATAATTTTTATCCCGGGAAAATGGAGCAATCCGAGGTGATCGCGAAATAAACAATAAAACTTCATCATTTATATTATTGTTAGTCGCAACTGCAATGTTACGTTAAATGTGTGTTTTTGCCTACACATGAATTCCTCCATGAACTGATATTGAACTCGGGTTCGTCTCCTCATGAAGAAACTCTTCAGTAGTTAATAGCGCGCACCCGAAATCATTTATACACATTTGATTTAGATACTTAGATATGATTTCTTGCATGATTTGATGATGCAGACAATATTGTCTCTTCCGGAGTGAATTCTTATACGATGAATGACCCGGACACGAAACTTTGCATATTGGTTTATTTAATGAAAAAAAAAAATGCACAATTCTTGCGGGACAGATTTATTTGTTCATACTATCAAGGTTGAACGGGTTTTAAAGAAATTTAGTATGGGGGTGTCGTAGGTAAGTACAGGATCTGTGCTATCCTGGAAAGACCGGTCTACCTATGTTAAATTACAAAATAAACGCCGGCGTAGCTTCGGGTAATAGTTAGACTTCAATATAGGCCAGGAGTCTGGCTTGTGCCCAGTATAATAGGCTCGCCCCCTATTACACGGGCCCTAATATTGTCATCGAGAAATGGGTGTTATATATTTGTTCTTTTTTTTCAGCATAAACTCCAAAATTAAAATAACTACACACAAAGAGCTATTAAATTCGACAAATGCTCTAGAAATTGCATCGAATTATGATATAATATTGGATTGTTCTGATAATGTACCAACTAGATATTTGCTGAGTGATCTATGTGTACTCGCTAAGGTAAGTAATATGCATCTTTTACTATACCATCACGCCAGTTCCCTTGTGGGGTAGGCAGAGAGTGCAGAGTTCCAACAGGTTCTTTCTTTACCCCCCTCCCAATGCTCTTACATCCCTTCGGATACAGATACCGCACACAGGATCTGAAACCGACCTCGCCGGCGAGCTCGAAGAATCCCTTGCCCGCCGGCCGGTGCAGAGCACCACGGCGAGACACCTAGTATACTCCCTCCCCCATAGCGACTGCCTAAGCCGAGGCCGTTCCTCCTTCAGGCTCGAGCCTAGTGGTTGCACGCTCGCCCTGTTGTCTGGTGAAGTTGCCCGCGACCAACAGCGTAGATCATTCACACACACACAAAAATAATCTTCCGGTATGTGGTCACTACTCTAGAACTTTTCTGCACCAACGGCCGTAAGTATACGAGCAATGTTTCCAAGCAAGCGTTTATAATACGAACTATGAGTTAATCTGCAAGCGGAGTAAAATGTCCCTTAGAAATAAGGTGACACTTTACAAAACTTGCGTTCGACCCATCATGACTTATGCGTGTGTTGTGTTCGGGCATTCGGCCCCCTCTGTTCATGTGAAAACCCCTTCGATACCTCAGTTGCTGGTCCTGAGTTTTCTATCGGTTAGATTTGGGAGTCCAGGCACCGCAATCCCCAAATACAAGGTGAACCACTCACCTTGACTCGTCTCCCGAAGGTAGCTCCGCCGTGCACGGCTGCCTGGTTGTTTCAATCCTTTTATATTGATGTCTTTAGCATACCACCTTATTGTCCGAAATCTCACAAGTTGTTTTGCACAAATAAACCGACGAATAATGTAGTAATTTAAATATTTCCGGTAATCGATCAACACCCTTGCACCCGAATTCAATGTTGTTGTTTTCCAACTACCCTCATATTCCGAGTCGCAGTTTTTGCGGTCCACCCACATAATTGGTGAATCACAATGCCCGAACATCCCCCCGCCTAACCAAGACCCGTCTTGGTTCCTAATTATCTATGGGTAACCTACACAATTTAGAAATGGGCCTCATCAGGACACCGTTTTGAGTTTTCACTTCTGCAACCCGTACAACCCCGTCTTTACCTGGTAAAAGTTTGACTAACCGTCCGCGTTTCCAATGTAAAGGAGCTAAATTATCTTCTTTAATCAAAACCAAGTCATTGAGTTTAGGAGGTTCCGTCTGTGAGGTCCATTTGAACCGCTGTTGAAGAGTGTGTAGGTATTCATTTTTCCACCGAGACCAAAAGTGTTGAGACATCTTTTGAATTTGTTGAAACCGAGACAGCCGGTGCACACTGACATCGGTGTAAGGGTATTCAGGGAGAGCCACCAGTGGTTGTCCAATCAAAAGGTGCCCCGGAGTTAATACATCCAGATCCGCCGGATCCGTACTAAGCGGATATAACGGGCGAGAGTTCATGACGGCCTCCACCTTGGTGAAGAACGTGGTGAGCCCTTCGAACGTTAAACGTGCTTCGCCGAGCACACGCTTGACGTGTGTTTTTGCAGATTTAACCGCCGCCTCAAATAAACCGCCGTGGTTTGGACTCGAGGGCGCATTAAATAGCCATTTAATGTGATTCTTCGTCAAGTTCCGTTCAATTTCAGATTGGTTGTCCCGCAAGAAAACATACAATTCTTTTAAATATTTATCCGTGCCCGTATAATTTGTGCCACAATCCGACCGCACTAGTGAGGGTAGTCCTCGACGAGAAATAAATCGCGTAAACGCCGCTATAAAGGCTTCAACCGATAGTTGACTGACTACTTCCAAATGAACACATTTAGTACTTAAACATACGAAAATGCACAAAAAACATTTTTCTATCTTCGCGTTCCGTAGCGAGCTAGATTTAATATAAAATGGTCCGGCAAAGTCCGTACCGACTCCGAGAAACGGACGAACACCCTGTACACGATCTGCGGGCAGATCCGCCATGAAGGGTTGGACAGGTCGCGCCCGGGACCGGTAGCACTCACTGTACGCATTTAAAGGTGATATGACGCGTCACGCGTCGAGCCGAAACAATCCAATAGGTCCGAGATAAAATGGCCGAAAGTGTATTTGCACCGACGTGACAAAATATTTTATGATAATGAGTTACCAATAGTTCCGTGAAGCGACCTTTGCCCGGTAGTAAAACAGGATGCCGCGCAGCGTACGGCAGCTCCGACGCACCTATTCTGCCGCCGACACGAAGCAACTGATCGTTATCAATGAATAAATTCAACCGCCGAAGTGAGCCCTTAATTGATTTCTTTGACTGAAGGGCCGAAATTTCTTCGTGAAAATATGTATTTTGTACAATTCGTATTAAATGTATGGTCGCATTTCTACGTTCCGCATCTGAGAGATTACCGCCGAGTTTACATGTATTTTTACAATTATTAGCGAACCGTAGTGTGTACGCCGTTACATTTATTAATTTATCGTACGAACTGTACCGATCCAATAAATCGAATTCTGAATCGACGGTATTAAGGTTAACAACTTTAGCTTTCATGCCCGGTAACATGTCCGCCGGAAAGTCCGAGCACTCGCCGGGCCACCGGGCCGGGGGGTCCCGCAACTAGCGCGGCCCCCACCACAGCGGGTGCTGCAGCAGCTCGTCGGCTGTCGCGCCGCGCGACGCCACGTCCGCGCAGTTCATCTCGCCGGGGACATGTCTCCATAAAATATCTACTTTAGATGAAATAATTTGAGATACCCGATTTCCTTCAAACACTTGTAATTTATGTGGTGATGTTTTTAGCCACGCCAATACAATGGTACTATCACACCAACACACGACATCATCAATCGCAATGTCACTCTGCAGGGAGGGGACTATGTGGTTGATAAGCGTAGTCAATAGGGTCGCACCACTCAGCTCTAACTTAGGGATGGTCCGCTTTGTGTTTAATGGTGCCACCCGAGACTTAGCCATAAGCAACCGCATAAAGACATTACCGGCCTCATCCACCGACCGCAAATATACGACCGCAGAAAATCCTACCGATGATCCGTCACAAAACCCATGAACCGAATAACTGCTATTTTTATTCGGTTTCAGACATCTAGGTATTGTAATCTTTTGTAGATTAGGCAAATCCGAAACGATATCGCGCCACGCTCGCACTATATCCTGCGGCGCGGGAGCGTCCCAGTCTACCTTCCGTGAATTATCACCAGTGCTAAGCAATCGTTGTAGTAATAATTTAATTTTGAAAACAACCGGACACACCCATCCGAGAGGGTCGTAAAGGCGAGCCGTCAATGATAAAATACTGCGCCGAGTGACAGTAGTGTCCGTTGGTAGATTCAACTTATACGAAAAACTGTCTGACCTTGGGTTCCACTGTATACCTAAAACCTTCATAAATTCCGATCCGTCGGTATCCATGTTAAATGACTGAGCCGTCTCCAAATGATCCGCCGGCAAGTCGTCCAACAGTTCCGGTGCGTTCGACGACCACTTCCTGAGCTCGTAGCCCGCCGTGTGCATGAGCGCCACGAGCTCGTCCTTCAGATGCCGCGCGTCGCGCAGCGTGTCCGCGCCGCCGTTCAGATCGTCCACGTAACTGTTGTGACGCAGCAGCCGGGCCGCCCGCGGGAACCGGTGCTCCTCGTCACTCGCCAACTGATGTAAACACCGTATAGCGACGAATGGACTGGACTTTAACCCGTATGTGTTTGTGGTCAGCTCATAAACTACCAACGGTTCATCGGGTGACGAGCGCCAATATATTAATTGGTATTTCCGATCGTCCGGATGTATCCAGGTTTGCCGGAACATCATTTTCACATCCGTAGTGAACACAAACAGAGGCAACCGAAAATTAATTATAATTTGTGTGATGTCATTTTGAAGTCGTTCACCCGTGAACAAACAATCGTTGATGGACGCACCGGTGCTGGTGGGTACACTTCCGTCGAAAACTACCCGAATTTTTCCGACGTCGTCTAATTTTTTAAAAACACCGTGATGCGCAAGAAAATAATGTTCCTGTCCTGACGAAACATCAAATTTGGAAACCGTCATATGACCGAGTCTTAAATATTCCGACATAAATTCCACATATTTTTTTTTAAATTCTGGTAGCCGTTTCATTTTTCGTTCTAAGGCCGTAAATCGACGCAGGGCCGTCTCCTTAGATTCTCCCAACCGCTGTCGATCTGGCAACAGTGGTAATCTGACAACATATTTTCCGTCCGAGCCGCGTGAGGTAGTTGTAGAAAACAAATGTTCACATTCTAAGTCCGCCGGGTCCTTGATTTTCAGCCTGGGTGGTTCTTCCGATCGCCAAAATCTCTCGACCGCTTCAATTAATGTAACACCAACATTAACATTTGATTCCGAGTTATCATTTTTTAATGGTTGCGCCGGACCGAAAATCGCAAAATCAAAAATGGTGCCTAAAGCATACGGTCCATCAGTACCGAAATTCACCTTTTCACCATTTAAAATTTGACCTAATATGTCACATCCGAAAATTATGTCACCAATGACATATTAAATGAACCGTCATCCGAAAATTTTATATGAGCAATTTGTTTACTAAACCTACGCGCTAAATATGAAGTTGGTTTCTTCAAAACCACCGCCGTAACCGATAACAAATAACTCGAATTTACCGGTTTAAAATAAAATTTAACAACATGACAACATTCATTGTTATTAAATCCGCCGACGCCTGTTAACGGTGTTTGGTTGTAATGTCGCCTTAAACCCAAACTTGCTACCAAATCACTCTTAATTATAGTGACTTGACTACCCAGGTCTAGCAGGCCTCTGGATTTGATAAAATCCCCCCGATTGGATTTTACTTCTACAATGACCGTGGGTAAGATGACATTATCCGCTAGCCGAGGTACCGAGGCGACATTACACGACTGTAATTGCTATTCCTGTGGCACACGCGGCACCACAGGACTCGACTGCCGCCCACCCAAATCAGTCCGCTCCCGGCGGTGTCGGGTCTCCCAGTCCCGCTGTTCCCGTGGGTCCGAATCACGCCCGTAACCATCCTTTAACTCGCGTACCCGGTCCATAGATCCCGCGGAACTATCACCACGCCGTGGATAACGCGAGTCTCGAACCGACGACCTAGGAGACGCGTGCCGTGACCGCCGCGACTGAGTAATAGGTGAGCGCCGCCGACCGCCCGTCGCTCTATCGCATTGCGCCGTAACAAATGCGCGCCGTGTATACGGCTCGCCGTCCGCCGGTGAGTCAGAGCGCGCAATGGACGTTGTACAAATTAGTTTGTTATGTCCGATATTTCCGCACCGACTGCATGGTACCTTGCGGGTACACGATGCCGCCAAATGAGTACCGAAGCACCGAAAGCATAAGAATTGTCTTTTAACCCAATCCTTACGTTTAGACCTGGACATGTCAGCAAATTTATAACAGCTGTCTATACCGTGCCCCGACCTCTGACAATAGCCACAGTCTTTAATACGGCCGTAGTTGTTCGCCCGTTCCCGCTGGTCCTGTGCTGGTGGTTCCGTCACAATATTATGCACCCTGCGCTCGGGCCTGTTGTGAGTGCGATCCGCGTAATAAGAAACCGGTTCCGCAGTGGCCGTGTCTATAAGTCTACATTCATGTTGTAGGAATTCTATGAGCTGATCAAAAGTGGGTAAACTTATATTATTGCCACCGTGTTTTTGCTCAAACCGTGTTCTGACGTCAATTGGTAATTTTTGTAGACTTACATGCAATAAAATGTAGCTCCACTCGTTAATTGGAAAACCTAAATTAGCTAATGCCCGCGAAGATTCCAATAACGGGTTCAATATTTTAGTTCGAAGCCCAGCACACTTATTCAACACCGGCAAATGTAAAATCCGCGCAATCAGTGAATCCGCCAACAATCTTTTATTTTCATACCGGCCTTTTAGGATATCCAATGCCGTGTCTAACGACCCGTCCACCATCGGCAGATGTTTAATAAGTGCTTTAGGCTCCTTTTCCACGTGCGAAATAAGATAATGAAATTTTTCCGTTTTAGTGATATCTTTCCGTGTTAAAACCAATGATGTAAACAGACTAATGAAGCTACACCATGAAAAAACGTCCCCGTCAAACGTACTAGGCACAATCCGCGGTAGCCGCGGCGTTGACGCGCCCTCCGTGGGCATGTGGGTGCCGTCAAGGTTCGGATAGGCCGCCGAGACCGCATCCAACTGGTTGTATAACTCCGTGGCCTCTTTGTATTTTACCTCATATCTACCGATTACTTCTTCATCTTCTGAAGAAGTATTGGTCAGTATGCCCTCGTATGACTCCGTTAAAACATTGAAATAGTCATGCAGTTTTTTGAACCGAGCTGATAAAACACCCGAACTACAAGTTTTACTATTTACTAATTTTGACGAATCTACAAACCAGTCGTATTTAATTTTAAATTTGCTTTCAAAAGATTTTGCCATCTTTGGAAAACAATAGAACCTCTAAACACAATGCCTATTACAATTTAAATAATTATTTCTATGCCAAAAGTAGGTACCCCGTTTGTAACCGTTATAAATAAATGAAACCCCTATCTAACCAACTAATTTACGAAAACCCAATCCGGCTCGGGGACCAAAATTATGTTCATGTGAAAACCCCTTCGATACCTCAGTTGCTGGTCCTGAGTTTTCTATCGGTTAGATTTGGGAGTCCAGGCACCGCAATCCCCAAATACAAGGTGAACCACTCACCTTGACTCGTCTCCCGAAGGTAGCTCCGCCGTGCACGGCTGCCTGGTTGTTTCAATCCTTTTATATTGATGTCTTTAGCATACCACCTTATTGTCCGAAATCTCACAAGTTGTTTTGCACAAATAAACCGACGAATAATGTAGTAATTTAAATATTTCCGGTAATCGATCAACACCCTTGCACCCGAATTCAATGTTGTTGTTTTCCAACTACCCTCATATTCCGAGTCGCAGTTTTTGCGGTCCACCCACATAATTGGTGAATCACAATGCCCGAACACCCTCTCACATCGATAAACTCCAAGTGGTTCAAAACCGCTTCCTCCGTAAAGCCGTAGGAGCCCCCTGGTTCGTACGGAACGTCGACCTCCACTCCGATCTAGGTCTCGAACCTATTCGCGCCTTTATTAAAAAGGCGTCAACACGCCACTTCGCGAACGCATCTACCCATGCGAATCCGTTAATCGTAGCCACCGCCGACTACGATCTCCCCCCCGACCCCTGCCGCCACCGCCGGCCGCGACATGTTCTCACCGACCCCCCCGATGTCATCCCTTCTTTCCGCTCAGAATACGGGCGACGACGACGACGTAGTAGTAGATCCCCTCCCATAGCCGGCGGTTGACCGGTGCACTTAGTAGTGCCCCCGTCCCCCTATAGCGACTGTCCCAACCGAGGGCGCCTCTTCGAGGCGCCCTCGAGTATGTCGCCTCTTGCCCTTCTGGCTGGCTAGAGCGTAGTGGTTGCACGCTCGCCTTTAAGTCCGGTGAAGCTGTAAAGGCCTCGCGGCCAACAGCGTACATCATTCACACACACACACACACACACACACGAACTATGAGACTGGAAGAAGCAAGAGATGTCTGTAAGGAAATAACCTGTTAGAAATCTTTGCTCCCTGCCTACCCTGCAAGGGATTTAGCGTACACATACACAAAGTGCGGTGGAGGCAAATTTGTGGATTTTGGAGAGAGAATGAGTATGGGTATGGTAGGTACCTATATGTTGTAGGTATATATTCTCTCTTATCTTATGTGTAACAGAGAGTCTTTGTTCAGCAGTTGAACAGTTTTGTGAGAAATAACGACGACTTGATCTAGGATCACTTTATGGTACGGGGGCTTAAGCGACCGACCCTGAGGAGGACGGCGGCGTGGTGTGTGCCGCCATGAGCACCGGGTCGCGCCCTCCCGAGGGCGGGCTCTTCGGAGCGCAACACAGACGGGCACCGGTGTGTTCCTAACGGAGAACCCGGACCTAGGCATATCAATTTTAAATCTATTAATCGACAAATTGATTTTATTAAGCCAAATAATCGTTTTGATAGATCGATCTGAACCACTGAATCGATTCAGTAGATCGATCCCGAAAGCCGTCGATCGGATTCACGATTCGATCATAAAAAAGTGGTAATCGAAATTATGACAAAGTGGGTTGTGTAAATCAGTTATATAAAAATAGCAAAACACGTTTATTGTTAAAAATACTACGGTCTAAAAATGAGTTTATTTTAAGAATCAATTAATCGACAATCGACGGACTATTTAGCGCAGTGGTTAAGAGCTTAAGCCGCTCCGCCCACTGTGTCAAATAGTCGCGGGTTCGATTCCCGCACGGTACAAATCTTTGTGTGATCCACCATTATTAGTTCCGGTCTGAGTGTTTGTGTGTGTGAATGTTCATGCTTTTAAACGCGCCCACGACACAGGAATAAATCCTAGTGTGGGGCAATGTTTAAAAAAAAATATTTTGATCTTCGATTTAATTGAGAATCGATTCGTTCTCGTTCGATTCGAATCGATCCATATATCAATTTTTCTTTAAATGAATCGGCTTCCTACCCGAAGCCCCTCCCCGAAGTGTCGATGCCGGAGGGGTTTTAGTCGGTAAGAGTCCGACATGCCCCGCCAGCGTCTCCCGAGGCTGGCGGAAGTCCATGAGGATTTCCCCACGTAAAAAAAGACCACTTGATGGAACAGTCTCAGATTTGATCCTCGGAGAAATATTTGTGTGATATAAAAATGTTGTTCTGGGCGTTTTTGTATGTCAATTTTTTGTCATGAGTTTTTCGTGGTGTGGGGCTACGTTTTGTTGATTATACAAGGTGTATCGTAAATGACGCAAGACCTCAGACACCCCGATTAGATAATTGCTTTACAAATTTAATACGAAAACCAGTTTTCCAAATTTACCATATTTAGTGAATGGTGCACTGGGAAAGCTACTTTGGAGCCGGCACTTAAGCCAAAAGGCGCAGCTGGCCATACATAACGGAGTGCTTGTCCCAACGCTGTTATATGCAGCGAGAGCTGGTTATGTAAAAAGGAGAACGAAAGCAGGATAAATGCGGTCGAAATGCGATCCCTGCGGAAGATGTGCGGAGTGAAGCTGACCGACCGTATTCGCAACAGCGTAGTAAAAAAGCAAGTAGGTATGAAAGATACTATCGGTGTAAAGATGAGAAAGGGTATGCTCCGTTGGTTCGAGCATATGGAAAGAATGTCAGAAGACAGAATGGCAAAACAGATCTACAATGCGAAAGTGGAAGGATGTAGGTACCGGGGAAGACCTAGACTATCTTACCATGACCAAATAGACCGTGTCTTATCTGAAGGGCAAGTCAAGAGTTTCCGTAACCGGCGAGTGTGTATGAGACGAACTATGAGAGTGGAGGAAGCCAGAGAGGTATGTAAGAAAAGAACTTGTTGGAACTCTGTACTCTCTGCCTACCCCGCGAGGGTACTGGCGTGATGATATAGATACATAGATAAATTACCCTTTTTTTAAGTACCCTATTACATGGGACCTAACATCGTCGGCGAAAAGTGGGTCTACTAAATAACAATGAAACTTGTATGTCTATGTGTGCGGATTGAGAAATACGTTTTAGAAATACATTTGAAATCTCCGTATTGCTTTGAATCAAGGATAAATATAGTTTATTATAGCGCACTAGCTAGCTACGGACGGGCGTTGGGGCAGAAAGATTCTAGAGTGGAGACCACGTATTGGCAAGCGCAGCGTGGGATGACCGCCTGCCAGATGGACCGACGATCTTGTGAAAATCGCAGGAAGTCGTTGGATGCAGATGGCATCGGGCCGGTTACGCTGGAGAGCGATTGGGGAGGCCTATGTTCAGCAGTGGACAAGTATAGGCTGAGATAATGATGATGAAAGCGCGCTAAAGGAGTAACAGCATTTTAGACAAATTTAAAAAAAATTAAGATATATTAAAAATAGTTGGAATCACTTCAGTTATCGGTTTCAAACAAACTACTTTCAGGTCTTGCGTTTTTTTTTTTTTTTTTTTTTTTTTAAACATAGCCCCACACTAGGATTTATTCCTGTGGCGTGGGTGCGTTTACAAACATGAAAATTCACACGCACAAATACCCAGACCGGAACAAATAATTGTGGGTCACACAAATATTTGTCCCGTGCGGGAATCGAACCCGCGACTATTAGACACACTGGGCGGAGCGGCTTACGCTCTTAACCACTGCGCTAAATCGTCCGTTTATTATGTTACACCTTGTATAATACGACCCATTCACTCTGACACTCCCTCTCTTCCTTCTATTAATTTAACATAATGACATTTTTTTTGTGTACCTTATTTTGTATATGAGGGAACCGTGTAGCCATTCTCATAAATAGTATTATCTCCTTTATTTATTGTTCTCCCATACCCCACAACAAAATGTAGATGAAAAAGTTTGTAAAATTTTTATTTTAAAAGAGTAACCGTGGAGTTTCTTGCCCTTCTTCTCCACAGGAATGATATTCCGAAGTGGTGGTAGAGTCTTTGTTATTTTTCTGATGATTCATAAATACTATAGTGGTTTACATGAATAAAAAATATTCTGATTCTGATTCACATATTTGTGAGAGGTAGCCTCAGTGGTGGGATAGTGTAGACTGATTTATTATTAATATATTTTCATGTTTCAGTTACCTCTAATATCAGGGAGTGCACTGAAAATGGATGGACAATTAACGTTATATGGGTATAGAGCTGAAAAAAATACAAATGAAGTGGTAAGTTCTTTTATTTTATTTTAGATATGTTTTAATAACCTACCGACGGACATGGATATCGATCTATTCAATACTAGCTCCAAAACAATAAGAAACCGCATAAATACAAAATTCTTCTTTAGTTAGAAAATAACTGAAGCAGGCATTACTCAGACTGTACTGTTCTTTAAGTGCTTTTTGGTTTATATTATGTTTTAATTTATTTATTTTTTTCTCACTAGCGTTTTATTTATTTTTTGTTTTCTTCTGGTTTTTCTATTTTTTATTATTATTTCACTATCATAATTTCTGTAATTTTCATTATGTTTTCCTTTATTTTTATTTTATCTGTGTGAGCTTGTAATTAGCAATATTGTTATTTGTTTGTTTCGACATATTATTTTCGTTATGAGTCTGTAAGCTTACCTAAAATAACAAAATAAATAAATAAATAAAATAATTATCTTTCTCATAATACACTACGAGACTTCTTTATCTTTTTTCAAGCTTTTATTTAACTGGCACTGTTCGTATGTCTATCTCTCATTTCGGTTCAAAGGATATTGTTCTGCGCCCATTCAAGATTTGCCCCAGAACCAACAGCAATGAAAAAATACTTGTATGATTTCAAATCACCCACAAATTCTCGTAACGCATTAATTATTAAACGGACAAGCGGGGGAATCGCAATATTGCGCGAAAAGTATTAGATTTTGAGGTTATAATTCAGTAGCCATTAATACATATGAGGTTATGTGGTGTAGTTAAAAATATATTAAGTGGATTTAAAGATTAATTATAGATACCTATCGACACACTAAGGAACTATCTATGTAAGTATTTAGCCTAACAAGACAAGCAATCTAGATAGCTAATAGGTACGCCTACAACTTTTTACAGAGTCAATTCGATGTAAGTACTTACAATACTATGAAATATTCGTTTTAGATTTCCGTTAGATACGGATATATGCCATTATTTTAATAAAATAGATAAGTGATGATGGTATGGGTCAAATGTTTGTTGGTTCTGGGGCAATTTTCGATAATGTAATCAATTGTTCAAGCACTTTCTGGCACAAATTTGGCTTACCTATATAACTTCGGTGACAATGCAATAACATGATACCATAGAGCTGGCCTGATAATGGAGCCGGATGGTGCCAATAGGAACTCCTTAACTAAACAAGATACCGCCCTTATGCTCCCACTCTTTAGATTATTCTTAACTATAGTCTTTTATACGAGGCATGGGCGTTGTTTGGCATTTGAAATTTATAGGAATGTGGTGATGATAAAATCGAATGAAAATCGTATTGAGATAACTTATAACGAAGAATGAATCAATTAACAACAATAATTTAGGAACAAAACGAAATGTGGTTGGTAACCATGTGCTGGAGCAAGTGAATGAGTTTGTATACCTTGGATGCACCTTCAGTAAGGATGGGAAACACACAGCTGACATAGAGAGAAGAGTGAGTGGAGGGAACAGAGCGAATGGTGCGATGGGAAAGCTACTTGGCAGAAGGCGCAGCTGGCCATACATAACGGAGTGCTTGTCCCAACGCTGTTATATGCAGCGAGAGCTAGGTATGTAAGAAGCAGAATGAAAGTAGGATAAATGCGGTCGAAATGCGAGCTTTGCGGTTGATGTGCGAAGTGAAGCTGACCGACCGTATTCGCAACAGCGTAGTAAGAAATCCAGTAGGTATAAAAGATAGTATCGGGGTAAAGATGAGAAAAGGTATGCTCCGTTGGAAAGAATGTCAGAAGAAAGAATGACAACACTGATATCCAATACGAAAGTGGAAGGATCTAGGTACCGGGGAAGACCTATACTATCTTAGCACGACCAAATAGATCGAGTCTTATCTGAAGGACAAGTCAAGAGTCTCCGTAATCGGCGAGCGTGTATGAGACGAACTATGAGACCACTCTAATAGTTAGACTCATACTCGCTCCTTCACAGGAAGCCAAAGAGTATGTAAGGAAAGAACCTGTTGGAACTCTGTTCTCTCTGCCTACCCCGCAAAGGATCTGGCGTGATGATACAGATGGAATAAAGAAGCCAATAGACTTTCACTAAGTCAGTGACCCATATGTTCGACTCCATTGTGACTTTCCATCAGGTCAGATAGGAGCTAGGATAGGTCGCTAAACAGCCCTCAATAGAAAACAATGTTTATTTTGTCTACAGGACCGAACCTACATAGGACCATGCTATCGTTGTGTGTTCGCAAATCCGCCCCCTCCTGAAACCGTACAGTCGTGCGCTGCCAATGGGGTCGCCGGGCCTGTACCAGGGGTCATAGGTAAGTAGGAGGCAGGGTAATATATACAAATAAATAAATTTAGCTTTTTACTAAAAACATATGTAAGTATATATAGCGGTATTTATATCAAAGAAACTATTTTAGTGTTAAATTTTTGTCTTTCTGTTTGTTTCGGCTAAACTTCGAAACTACGGCTAGACGAATTTTGACGGGACTTTCAAGCATAGTTTATGTTATCAGGAGTAACTTAGGCTGAAAATGTTTCCGCGCAAAAAATTAAAATCCATGAAATCCACGCGAACTAATTCGCAGGTACCAGCTAGTTAGAGATGAGATAATATTAGGGTAGATTAAGGAAAGATCAGGTAATTTAAGGTAGGGTAAAGTAAAGTTCAGGTAACTTAGAGGTGGGTAAAGCAAAGGTCAAATAACATGGAGTAGGGTCAAGGAGAGGTCAGGTAACTTAAGGTAGGGTAAGGGAAAGTTTAGGTAAATTAGGGTAAGGTAACTTGAGGGTACGGTAACGTCAAAATAAGGTAACATTGAGCAAGGTAAAATTCTAGTAGTGTGAATAAGATCTGGTCCATCTTTTGCCACCTACCATCACCTACTACTGCTGAGTATTCGCGAGACTCTTCTCCGAAGACCCAACGGTAGTGCGCCGCCAACGGGCCCATACCAGTGGTTATAGGTAAGTCGGAATTAAGGTAGGGTAATCAGAGGGTAGGATAGTATTCGGGTAGGGTAAAAGAAAGTTTAGGTAACTTAGGATAAGGGAAATAATAATAATTTATTTAATTCAGGCAATAGAAAAGAAAGGTCTGGTACCTTGGGGTACGGTAAATGTCAATAAGGGAATACGGAGCAGGGTAGCATCAGGGAAGGATAACGTAAGGATAAGATAACAAAATATGGTGGCTTTTGTTTTTTGCCGTATTGGAGACAACAAGCCAATTTTTATAATTTACTGTTATATTATATTATTACTTGAGCCTAGTGGTTAGAGCGTTGAAATGCAAAGTCAATGGCCTCGGGTTCAAACCCAGGCACGCACCTCTGTCTTTTCGAAAGCATGTGCGTATTAAAAATTAATGATCACTTGCTTTAACGGTGAAGGAAAACATCGTGAGGAAACCTGCATGCCTAAGAGTTTCTCTAAGGTGTGTGAAGTTCGCCAACCCGCACTGGGCCAGCGTGGTGAACTATGGCCTAAGCCGTCTCAGTTTGAGAGGAGGCCCGTGTCCAACGGTGGGACAGTTTCTTAACAGGGCTAATACTATACTACTGTTACTTGACATTGGCAAAACACACTGTTAAAGTGTGAGGACATTCATTAAAAGAAGAAGAAAAAGAAAAACAACACTCATTGGTCTAGTGGCGAGTAATGCGCGTAGCGACCACGAGGTCCTGGGTTCGAAGCCCCAGTATCAGTCTGGAATTGTCCCTGGTAAAATGACAATAGGCTAACTCCCTAGTATATGGGACCTTACATCGTTAGCGAATAGTGGGTGTGGATAATTTGACGGACGATTTAGCGCAGTGGTTATGAGCTTAAGCCGGTCCGCCCACTGTGTCTAATAGTCGCGGGTTTGATTCCCGCACGGAACAAATCTTTGTGTGATCCACAATTATTTGTTACAATCTAGGTATCTGTGTATGTAAATTTTCATGTTTGTAAACGCACCCACGATCCAGGAATATATCTTAGGGGTCACGTTTTTAAAAAAGTATAAAAAGATTTCAACTCCGCCACCCTCTGCCTGGGGAGTATATAGCTGTTACCCGCGGTTACGCATTTTTTTTCTAATTTGACAAAGTTAGACCGGTTTTTCCGTGATGGCACAGGTCCTGTTGAAACAAATATCGTAAGTTAATCTGAACAACAATGTTTAAGATATTTTAGTTGTTTACGACATACCCCGATAGATGGCGCTGCACCTAAACTAAATAATTAATGAAGAAAGTTAGCCCGCGGTTTCGAGATTTTCGATTAATGACTACCGGTCAGTTTCAGTGTAGCGTTAACCTCGGCACAGTGGAACAGTTGAGTATACTCCTTAGTACACACGGAGGTTCTTTGGATCTTCGTTCAGGTCCTGTACTGACCTAAGGCACCTCAATACTAAGTGTAGCGACCCCTATACATCGCTACATAGTTGCGACTACCTACCAATAGATGGTGATGAAGATTCTCCATACATATCTAGATCGCGATATTAGAGTGCGCACGACGCGTAACATATATAAAAGCCCCCAACAACAACTCTCGGGGGAGAGTGGCAGGCCCCGCCAGACACACCACCCGTCTGGCTGGAAGATCTTCCCTTTGACATATCCTGCCACAACGTTCCTGCCATATAAGTATCTTTAAAATCCGTTCAGCCGTGATAGTACTGAGAAATATAAATTTCCCGCAAGAATCGTGAATTTTTCCTGAAACGAATATGCATGGTTTCGTGTCCGGGTCATTTATCGTTAAAGAAGAAGAGGCAATCTTGACAGCATCACCGGTTCATGCAAGAAATCATATCTGAGTATCTAACAAATTTGTATAAATAATTTCGGGCGCGCTATTAACAATTGAATAGTTTCTTCATGAGGAGACGAACCCGAGTCCATTATCAGTTCATGGAGAAATTTATGTGTAGGCAAAATCACACATTTTAACTCAACATTGCAGCTTGCGACTGACACTAACAATAAAAATAATAAACATTTATGGTTTATCCTGCGATAATACCGGATCGCTTCATTGTTCCGGGCTAAAAGTATTTAATATTTTAAGTTAAGGCATAAGTTATTACCATACCAAGTTTCATTTAAATCCGTTTGGTAGTTTTTGCGTGATAGAAACACAAAGCGACTGCAGACAGACAATAATTCCAAAAAAATTGTTTCGACTTCTATATCGATAAGGAAGTGTACACCAGTCTACATTTTCAAAATCTATAGATGGAGAACAAAGGCTAAACAGTAGAGCATTTCAGTACTAGGGATCTGATTAAAAATCACACACAGACGCGCGCTCTACGCGGTTTCTCCGGAGGTCTCAGCAGGTATCTACCACGTATTCTTTTCCTTTCCGGTGTCTTTCGGTATCCACTAAAATAATCTAGTCTATTATGCTTTTCTATATTCTCATGTGTCGTTTTTCGAGAATAAATTTATACCTATTTACCCATGTATGTGTGCGTGATTCTTAGTACTAAGGTGTTCCAATATTTAAATAACATAGCTATACATTACATAGCATAGCTGGTCAAATGAAATAACGACGCAACTAAAAAACCAGATCAGGCAATATTAAGCTTTATAAAGGACATTGTTCGCCCATACATGATTTGCCCCAGAACCAACAGCAATAAAAAAATACGTGTATGATTTCAAGTTACCTGCAAATTATCTTCATGCATTTATTATTAAACGGATAAGCAGGGGAAACGCAATATTGCACAAAAAGCATTAGATTTTGAGGTTATAATTCAGTAGCCATTAGTACGTATGAGGTTACATTGTGTGTTAACATTCAGTAAAGATGTCGGCGACTTTGGTTTGAGTATAATAACTTACAATACTTTGAAATGTTCGTTTTAGATTGCAAATTGTCCTTTAGATACGGATATTTGCCATTTTTTTATTAAAATAGATAAATAATGATGGCATGGGTCAAATGTTTATTGGTTCTGGGGCAATTTTCGACAATGTCCTTTGAAATTAGAGTGTAAAATCAAATAATAATGTTTTCAGTTGTGTCTGTATTGCTTTCGGCCAGCGATACGTTCACTGTGATAAATGGCTGTGTATATCTTTCACAGGAGCACTTCAAGCGCTGGAAGCTATAAAGTACATAGTCGGCATGACGAGAAGACAGCTGCTAGTGGAGAGGATGATACTCTTCGACGGCAATGAGATGATCTTCAGAACTGGTAAGCTTTACTGTAATGATAATAATATCAGCCTATACTGGTCCACCGCTGGGAAAAGACATTCTCTCACAAATCGAGGTGAAAGAGATTAGGTCATACTCCAGCACGCGGACCCAGTGCGGTGCGGTGAAGGAAAGTTTGTGGACACCTGCCGTTTTTGTAATTATCAAGCCGCCTATAAGGCTTCCAACTTGGCTCAACGAGTGCCGCATTACGTGGTAACCGGGACCAACGGCTTAAAGTGCCTTCCGAAGCACGTTTTAAAATTTTCTGTACTAGCCGTTTATTTTAGGGCTCCGTATTGCAATCGGTAAAAACGCTCTTACGGCCTTGTTGTGGACTTTTTTTTTCTTTTTGGTCTTAGCCCACCACTTACTCCCAACATTGTAACTCCTGTAAGCCAGGAACAACAATAGTCTTCTTAGATGACGCCAAGGTTTAAACCTTGGGGTGTCCCGGAAAGCACTTTAATTGTCTTGAAACCCGCAACAAATTTAATTAGAAAGAAAAACAGGAGGAATAGGAAAAATAAAAATTCCACTTCCCTCCTTTGCAAAGCGGGAGACAAAAAAATGGCAGATCAGCCATAGAGAAGGAGACTACAACAGGATAAGCCCAGTTGTAAAGCACCACGGTCACGACAAAATATTAACAGGGCCTATTTGTGAGCCTCATGTTTGATTCCAGTAATAGGTATGGCAAAAAAGCTTGAACGCACGAAAATTATCCCGAGTTTCTACAAGATCTGTGTAGTAGATTACCCCAGACGTATTTCGCAGACTGTTTAACATAATGGTACGCTCGTTGTGCCAGAGACTGCACTCCCAAATAACGCGGTGTGCTGATTGTTCATACTCGTAGATAGATAGATACGGACTTATGTTATCCAAACTCACTATGAGGTTTTTGTTTACAGTGGCTATCTGAAGCCAGTCACTCCCTTCCCTCCAATATGGTCGAGGGGAGTGATGGCTGTTCTAGGGGCCTAACTCTGCTAATGCTATTTTAAATAAAATGTAGTTCATTGACATTAAAGTTGTTGATTTTTGACAGATTTGGTAATCTTATAACTAAATGCGAGCGTGTATGAGACGAACTATGAGAGTGGAGGAAGCCAGAGAGGTATGTAAGGAAAGAACCTGTTGGAACTCTGTACTCTCTGCCTGCCCCGCAGGGGATCTGGGGTGGGGTTATAGATAGATAGATTATAACTAAATGGTGTCACTATGGGTTTCCATTGGCGTACCACTTGAAAACAGTTGTTGTTATTTGTTAATCTGGTAAACAATGACAAATTAATTGTTTGTTTACAACTTTAATACAATGATCGCCTTTTTCACACAATCAAATCGTACTCGTTTAATAATACTTTTGATAATGTAATAGAGTACGAACTTTGGGCACAATATCAATTGAATGGTTATTGCAGCCTGAAATAATGACAAATTGCGTAAAAATAGCAGGGTTGAGGTCCAGTAGTCATACTCGTGGACGGGTGCTGCTTGTGGGGACTGGTCCATTTGCAATCCTTTAGATACTTACTCATTAGAAATAATATCATTATTCTTATATCTTGGTCGTAAGTCATCACACTGGAGCAAGATCGTAAATTAATTAATACTAAGGTCTACGGTGCTTTAGCGGTGTCAAAAATTAATCAATGCAATAAGTCTATGCAATCAATAGATATGGCCATTTAAATGCACTCAACCAAACCTATAAGCCACTTCAAAAGAAGCAAGGTTTCACAGTATAAGTAAAGAAAAAACATCAGAAAATTGTTAATTTGTAAATTTATTACATAAATAAAATCCTCGAATTCAATGAAAAATTAAAATAACGACATCTAGTGGAACTTATACGGAATCCGAGAAAGCGCGAGTACCACTCGCACTTGACCAGTGTTTAATATGAAGACCAATTTTCGTATTTAATTTATACTGAGAATGAATGTTGTCTCAATTGAGATTTAATTATGATTTGACTTATAATTGGTGTTCTGCTCCACTAAAATATCGGGTCGATTTCAGTACCATCTCAGTCTTATCTGGCTATAATGTCAAGTTATTCAATCTAAAATCTATTGATGATCGCATATTAATCTCAGAATCAGATTTTTTTTTCATTCATGTAAACCATTATAGTATTTATGATTCGCCAAACAAGTAACAAAGACTCTACCATCACTTCGGAATTTCATTCCTATGGAGAAGCGCTAGAAACTCCAGTTACTTATTTAAAATAAAAACGTAAAAAAAACAATTTAATCTACATTTTGTCAGCTGCTTCAGTGAATAAAAAACATCTTCAATTTGACGTTTGTTTTCTGCATATTGTTTCATTGTATTTCAGTTCAAAATTTTATCAGAATCTTTCGCTTCGGTCTCGATTCGGTTAAAGTCATTGAAGGATTTGATATTTTATGATAATGAATGCGCGCAGCGATCATGAGGCCCTGCCTTCGTAGCCGAGCCTAAAATTGTAATGGCAATGTCACGCCCCCTATTACCTAGGCCCCCTATTACTTAGGTTCCCTAGGACCTTATACCATTGGCAAGCGAGTGTACACAGTACACCTCTGCCAACTCCAACACAATATTTGTGAGACATATCACGTGAGATTAGATAGAATCGGCATTTTGAAAATTAAAGTTTAATTTTGTTTTGTTTTTTTTTGTTTTTTTTTTAAAAACGTAGCCCCACACTAGGATTTATTCCTGTGTCGTGGGTGCGTTTACAAACATGAAAATTCACAAACAAATACCCAGACCGGAACAAATAATTGTGGATCACACAAAGATTTGTCCCGTGCGGGAATCGAACCCGCGACTATTCGACACAGTGGGCGGAGCAGTTCAAGCTCTTAACCACTGCGCTAAATCGTCCGTCATTACGAGAAATTTTAAATACGAGAATTGGCCTTCCGAACTTTAATATGTGACAGTGGTGTGAGATTCACTGCCAGAATAGATATTACTTTTAGTCGAAGAGTATTTACTTTGCGTTGATCCTCCTGAGTAACTATTGGAACCCGTACTTATAGTTGTTTTACCACAGTCTCCGTCGGTAATTAACGTGGTTCCAGAATTAGAGCCAGAATATACATTTGTGTTGGTAGAAGAATCTTTGCTTTCTGTGGTACCTCCAGAGTAACCGCTGGAACCAGTACTTATAGTCGTTTTTCCGGAGTCTTCATCAGTAGTTACAGTGGTAACAGAATTAGAGCCAGAATATACATTTGTGTTGGTAGAAGAATCTTTGCTTTCTGTGGTACCTCCAGAGTAACTGCTAGAACCAGTACTTATAGTTGTTTTACCACAGTCTCCGTCGGTAGTTACTGTGGTTCCAGAATTAGAGCCAGAAAATACATTTGTGTTGGTAGAAGAATCTTTGCTTTCTGTGGTACCTCCAGAGTAACCGCTGGAACCAGTACTCATAGTCGTTTTTCCGGAGTCTTCATCAGTAGTTACAGTGGTACCAGAATTAGAGCCAGAATATACATTTGTGTTGGTAGAAGAATCTTTGCTTTCTGTGGTACCTCCAGAGTAACCGCTGGAACCAGTACTCATAGTCGTTTTTCCGGAGTCTTCATCAGTAGTTATAGTGGTACCAGAATTAGAGCCAGAATATACATTTGTGTTGGTAGAAGAATCTTTGCTTTCTGTGGTACCTCCAGAGTAACCGCTGGAACCAGTACTCATAGTCGTTTTTCCGGAGTCTTCATCAGTAGTTATAGTGGTACCAGAATTAGAGCCAGAATATACATTTGTGTTGGTAGAAGAATCTTTGCTTTCTGTGGTACCTCCAGAGTAACCGCTGGAACCAGTACTTATAGTCGGTTTACCACAGTCTCCGTCGGTAGTTACTGTGGTTCCAGAATTAGAGCCAGAAAATACATTTGTGTTGGTAGAAGAATCTTTGCTTTCTGTGGTACCTCCAGAGTAACCGCTGGAACCAGTACTCATAGTCGTTTTTCCGGAGTCTTCATCAGTAGTTACAGTGGTACCAGAATTAGAGCCAGAATATACATTTGTGTTGGTAGAAGAATCTTTGCTTTCTGTGGTACCTCCAGAGTAACCGCTGGAACCAGTACTCATAGTTGTTTTTCCGGAGTCTTCATCAGTAGTTACTGTGGTTCCAGAATTAGAACCAGAGTACACATTGGTGTTGGTAGAAGAATCTGTGCTTTGCGTTGAACCGCCTGAGTAACCACTGGAACCTGCATTTATAGTTGTTTTTCCCGAGTCTTCATCAGTAGTTACTGTGGTTCCAGAATTAGAGCCAGAGTACACATTGGTGTTGGTAGAAGAATCTGTGCTTTGCGTTGAACCGCCTGAGTAACCACTGGAACCAGTACTTATAGTCGTTTTTCCGGAGTCTTCATCAGTAGTTACAGTGGTACCAGAATTAGAGCCAGAATATACATTTGTGTTGGTAGAAGAATCTTTGCTTTCTGTGGTACCTCCAGAGTAACCGCTGGAACCAGTACTCATAGTTGTTTTTCCGGAGTCTTCATCAGTAGTTACTGTGGTTCCAGAATTAGAACCAGAGTACACATTGGTGTTGGTAGAAGAATCTGTGCTTTGCGTTGAACCGCCTGAGTAACCACTGGAACCTGCATTTATAGTTGTTTTTCCCGAGTCTTCATCAGTAGTTACTGTGGTTCCAGAATTAGAGCCAGAGTACACATTGGTGTTGGTAGAAGAATCTGTGCTTTGCGTTGAACCGCCTGAGTAACCACTGGAACCTGCATTTATAGTTGTTTTTCCCGAGTCTTCATCAGTAGTTACTGTGGTTCCAGAATTAGAGCCAGAGTACACATTGGTGTTGGTAGAAGAATCTGTGCTTTGCGTTGAACCGCCTGAGTAACCACTGGAACCTGCATTTATAGTTGTTTTTCCCGAGTCTTCATCAGTAGTTACTGTGGTTCCAGAATTAGAGCCAGAGTACACATTGGTGTTGGTAGAAGAATCTGTGCTTTGCGTTGAACCGCCTGAGTAACTACTGGAACCTGCATTTATAGTTGTTTTGCCGCAGTCTCCGTCGGTAGTTACTGTGGTTCCAGAATTAGAGCCAGAGTACACATTGGTGTTGGTAGAAGAATCTGTGCTTTGCGTTGAACCGCCTGAGTAACTACTGGAACCTGCATTTATAGTTGTTTTGCCGCAGTCTCCGTCGGTAGTTACAGTGGTTCCAGAATTAGAACCAGAGTACACATTGGTGTTGGTAGAAGAATCTGTGCTTTGCGTTGAACCGCCTGAGTAACTACTGGAACCTGCATTTATAGTTGTTTTGCCGCAGTCTCCGTCGGTAGTTACTGTCGTTCCAGAATTAGAGCCAGAGTACACATTGGTGTTGGTAGAAGAATCTGTGCTTTGCGTTGAACCGCCTGAGTAACCACTGGAACCTGCATTTATAGTTGTTTTTCCCGAGTCTTCATCAGTAGTTACTGTGGTTCCAGAATTAGAGCCAGAGTACACATTGGTGTTGGTAGAAGAATCTGTGCTTTGCGTTGAACCGCCTGAGTAACCACTGGAACCTGCATTTATAGTTGTTTTTCCCGAGTCTTCATCAGTAGTTACTGTGGTTCCAGAATTAGAGCCAGAGTACACATTGGTGTTGGTAGAAGAATCTGTGCTTTGCGTTGAACCGCCTGAGTAACTACTGGAACCTGCATTTATAGTTGTTTTGCCGCAGTCTCCGTCGGTAGTTACTGTGGTTCCAGAATTAGAGCCAGAGTACACATTGGTGTTGGTAGAAGAATCTGTGCTTTGCGTTGAACCGCCTGAGTAACTACTGGAACCTGCATTTATAGTTGTTTTGCCGCAGTCTCCGTCGGTAGTTACAGTGGTTCCAGAATTAGAACCAGAGTACACATTGGTGTTGGTAGAAGAATCTGTGCTTTGCGTTGAACCGCCTGAGTAACTACTGGAACCTGCATTTATAGTTGTTTTGCCGCAGTCTCCGTCGGTAGTTACAGTGGTTCCAGAATTAGAACCAGAGTACACATTGGTGTTGGTAGAAGAATCTGTGCTTTGCGTTGAACCGCCTGAGTAACTACTGGAACCTGCATTTATAGTTGTTTTGCCGCAGTCTCCGTCGGTAGTTACTGTGGTTCCAGAATTAGAGCCAGAGTACACATTGGTGTTGGTAGAAGAATCTGTGCTTTGCGTTGAACCGCCTGAGTAACCACTGGAACCTGCATTTATAGTTGTTTTTCCCGAGTCTTCATCAGTAGTTACTGTGGTTCCAGAATTAGAGCCAGAGTACACATTGGTGTTAGTAGAAGAATCTGTGCTTTGCGTTGAACCGCCTGAGTAACCACTGGAACCTGCATTTATAGTTGTTTTTCCCGAGTCTTCATCAGTAGTTACTGTGGTTCCAGAATTAGAGCCAGAGTACACATTGGTGTTGGTAGAAGAATCTGTGCTTTGCGTTGAACCGCCTGAGTAACCACTGGAACCTGCATTTATAGTTGTTTTTCCCGAGTCTTCATCAGTAGTTACTGTGGTTCCAGAATTAGAGCCAGAGTACACATTGGTGTTGGTAGAAGAATCTGTGCTTTGCGTTGAACCGCCTGAGTAACTACTGGAACCTGCATTTATAGTTGTTTTGCCGCAGTCTCCGTCGGTAGTTACTGTGGTTCCAGAATTAGAGCCAGAGTACACATTGGTGTTGGTAGAAGAATCTGTGCTTTGCGTTGAACCGCCTGAGTAACCACTGGAACCTGCATTTATAGTTGTTTTTTCCCGAGTCTTCATCAGTAGTTACTGTGGTTCCAGAATTAGAGCCAGAGTACACATTGGTGTTGGTAGAAGAATCTGTGCTTTGCGTTGAACCGCCTGAGTAACCACTGGAACCTGCATTTATAGTTGTTTTTCCCGAGTCTTCATCAGTAGTTACTGTGGTTCCAGAATTAGAGCCAGAGTACACATTGGTGTTGGTAGAAGAATCTGTGCTTTGCGTTGAACCGCCTGAGTAACCACTGGAACCTGCATTTATAGTTGTTTTTCCCGAGTCTTCATCAGTAGTTACTGTGGTTCCAGAATTAGAGCCAGAGTACACATTGGTGTTGGTAGAAGAATCTGTGCTTTGCGTTGAACCGCCTGAGTAACCACTGGAACCTGCATTTATAGTTGTTTTTCCCGAGTCTTCATCAGTAGTTACTGTGGTTCCAGAATTAGAGCCAGAGTACACATTGGTGTTGGTAGAAGAATCTGTGCTTTGCGTTGAACCGCCTGAGTAACCACTGGAACCTGCATTTATAGTTGTTTTTCCCGAGTCTTCATCAGTAGTTACTGTGGTTCCAGAATTAGAGCCAGAGTACACATTGGTGTTGGTAGAAGAATCTGTGCTTTGCGTTGAACCGCCTGAGTAACCACTGGAACCTGCATTTATAGTTGTTTTTCCCGAGTCTTCATCAGTAGTTACTGTGGTTCCAGAATTAGAGCCAGAGTACACATTGGTGTTGGTAGAAGAATCTGTGTTTTGCGTTGAACCGCCTGAGTAACTACTGGAACCTGCATTTATAGTTGTTTTGCCGCAGTCTCCGTCGGTAGTTACTGTGGTTCCAGAATTAGAGCCAGAGTACACATTGGTGTTGGTAGAAGAATCTGTGCTTTGCGTTGAACCGCCTGAGTAACTACTGGAACCTGCATTTATAGTTGTTTTGCCGCAGTCTCCGTCGGTAGTTACAGTGGTTCCAGAATTAGAACCAGAGTACACATTGGTGTTGGTAGAAGAATCTGTGCTTTGCGTTGAACCGCCTGAGTAACTACTGGAACCTGCATTTATAGTTGTTTTGCCGCAGTCTCCGTCGGTAGTTACAGTGGTTCCAGAATTAGAACCAGAGTACACATTGGTGTTGGTAGAAGAATCTGTGCTTTGCGTTGAACCGCCTGAGTAACTACTGGAACCTGCATTTATAGTTGGTTTGCCGCAGTCTCCGTCGGTAGTTACTGTGGTTCCAGAATTAGAGCCAGAGTACACATTGGTGTTGGTAGAAGAATCTGTGCTTTGCGTTGAACCGCCTGAGTAACCACTGGAACCTGCATTTATAGTTGTTTTTCCCGAGTCTTCATCAGTAGTTACTGTGGTTCCAGAATTAGAGCCAGAGTACACATTGGTGTTGGTAGAAGAATCTGTGCTTTGCGTTGAACCGCCTGAGTAACCACTGGAACCTGCATTTATAGTTGTTTTTCCCGAGTCTTCATCAGTAGTTACTGTGGTTCCAGAATTAGAGCCAGAGTACACATTGGTGTTGGTAGAAGAATCTGTGCTTTGCGTTGAACCGCCTGAGTAACCACTGGAACCTGCATTTATAGTTGTTTTTCCCGAGTCTTCATCAGTAGTTACTGTGGTTCCAGAATTAGAGCCAGAGTACACATTGGTGTTGGTAGAAGAATCTGTGCTTTGCGTTGAACCGCCTGAGTAACCACTGGAACCTGCATTTATAGTTGTTTTTCCCGAGTCTTCATCAGTAGTTACTGTGGTTCCAGAATTAGAGCCAGAGTACACATTGGTGTTGGTAGAAGAATCTGTGCTTTGCGTTGAACCGCCTGAGTAACCACTGGAACCTGCATTTATAGTTGTTTTGCCGCAGTCTCCGTCGGTAGTTACTGTGGTTCCAGAATTAGAGCCAGAGTACACATTGGTGTTGGTAGAAGAATCTGTGCTTTGCGTTGAACCGCCTGAGTAACTACTGGAACCTGCATTTATAGTTGTTCTGCCGCAGTCTCCGTCGGTAGTTACTGTGGTTCCAGAATTAGAGCCAGAGTACACATTGGTGTTGGTAGAAGAATTTGTGCTTTGCGTTGAACCGCCTGAGTAACTACTGGAACCTGCATTTATAGTTGTTTTGCCGCAGTCTCCGTCGGTAGTTACTGTGGTTCCAGAATTAGAGCCAGAGTACACATTGGTGTTGGTAGAAGAATCTGTGCTTTGCGTTGAACCGCCTGAGTAACTACTGGAACCTGCATTTATAGTTGTTTTGCCGCAGTCTCCGTCGGTAGTTACTGTGGTTCCAGAATTAGAGCCAGAGTACACATTGGTGTTGGTAGAAGAATCTGTGCTTTGCGTTGAACCGCCTGAGTAACCACTGGAACCTGCATTTATAGTTGTTTTTCCCGAGTCTTCATCAGTAGTTACTGTGGTTCCAGAATTAGAGCCAGAGTACACATTGGTGTTGGTAGAAGAATCTGTGCTTTGCGTTGAACCGCCTGAGTAACCACTGGAACCTGCATTTATAGTTGTTTTTCCCGAGTCTTCATCAGTAGTTACTGTGGTTCCAGAATTAGAGCCAGAGTACACATTGGTGTTGGTAGAAGAATCTGTGCTTTGCGTTGAACCGCCTGAGTAACTACTGGAACCTGCATTTATAGTTGTTTTGCCGCAGTCTCCGTCGGTAGTTACTGTGGTTCCAGAATTAGAGCCAGAGTACACATTGGTGTTGGTAGAAGAATCTGTGCTTTGTGTTGATCCACCTGAGTAACCGCTGGAACCAGTACTTATAGTCGTTTTTCCGGAGTCTTCATCAGTAGTTACTGTGGTTCCAGAATTAGAGCCAGAGTACACATTGGTGTTGGTAGAAGAATCTGTGCTTTGGGTTGATCCGCCTGAGTAACTACTGGAACCAGTACTTATAGTCGTTTTTCCGGAGTCTTCATCAGTAGTTACTGTGGTTCCAGAATTAGAGCCAGAGTACACATTGGTGTTGGTAGAAGAATCTGTGCTTTGGGTTGATCCGCCTGAGTAACTACTGGAACCAGTACTTATAGTCGTTTTTCCGGAATTTTCATCCGTAGTTACTGTGTTTCCCGTATTAGACCCAGAGTATACGTTTGTGTTGGTAGAAGATTCTGGGTTTTGCGTTGATCCCTTATATTTATCAGCCTGATCATGTTTATCATCCTTATTATCTTTATCATCCTGATCACGTTTATCATCCTGATCATGTTTATCATCCTTATCATGTGTATCATCTTTATTATGTTTATTATTTATATCATTTTTATCATCGTGATCATTTTTGTCCTCATTATCATTCTTATGATCTTTGTCATCCTTAACATGTTTGTCGTCCTTATCATGTTTGTCATCCTTATCATGTTTATCATCCTTATCATGTTTGTCATCCTTATCATGTTTATCATCCTTATCATGTTTGTCATCCTTATCATGTTTGGCATCCTTATCATGTTTGTCATCCTTATCATGTTTATCATCCTTATCATGTTTGTCATCCTTATCATGTTTATCATCCTTATCATGTTTGTCATCCTTATCATGTTTATCATCCTTATCATGTTTGTCATCCTTATCATGTTTGTCATCCTTATCATGTTGGTCTTCCTTATCATGTTTGTCATCCTTATCATGTTTGTCATCCTTATCATCCTTATCATGTTTGTCATCCTTATCATCCTTATCATGTTTATCATTCTTATCATGTTTGTCATCCTTACCATGTTTATCATCTTTATCATGTTTGTCATCCTTATCATGTTTATCATCCTTATCATGTTTATCATCCTTATCATGTTTGTCATCCTTATCATGTTTGTCATCCTTATCATGTTTATCATCCTTATCATGTTTGTCATCCTTATCATGTTTGTCATCCTTATCATGTTTGTCATCCTTATCATGTTTGTCATCCTTATCATGTTTGTCATCCTTATCATGTTTGTCATCCTTATCATGTTTATCATCCTTATCATGTTTATCATCCTTATCATGTTTGTCATCCTTATCACGTTTGCCATCCTTATCATGTTTGTCATCCTTATCATGTTTGTCATCCTTATCATGTTGGTCTTCCCTATCATGTTTATCATCCTTATCACGTTTATCATCCTTATCATGTTTGTCATTCTTATCATGTTTGTCATCCTTATCATGTTTGTCATCCTTATCATTCTTATCATGTTTGTCATCCTTATCATGTTTATCATTCTTATCATGTTTGTCATCCTTACCATGTTTATCATCTTTATCATGTTTGTCATCCTTATCATGTTTGTCATCCTTATCATGTTTGTCATCCTTATCATGTTTATCATCCTTATCATGTTTATCATCCTTATCATGTTTGTCATCCTTATCATGTTTGTCATCCTTATCATGTTTGTCATCCTTATCATGTTTATCATCCTTATCATGTTTGTCATCCTTATCATGTTTGTCATCCTTATCATGTTTGTCATCCTTATCATGTTTGTTATCCTTATCATGTTTGTCATCCTTATCATGTTTGTCATCCTTATCATGTTTGTCATCCTTATCATGTTTGTCATCCTTATCATGTTTATCATCCTTATCATGTTTGTCATCCTTTACATGTTTATCAATCTTATCATGTTCATCATCCTTATCATGTTTGTCATCCTTACCATGTTGGTCTTCCCTATCATGTTTATCATCCTTATCACGTTTATCATCCTTATCATGTTTGTCATTCTTATCATGTTTGTCATCCTTATCATGTTTGTCATCCTTATCATGTTTGTCATCCTTATCATGTTTGTCATCCTTATCATGTTTATCATTCTTATCATGTTTGTCATCTTTATCATGTTTGTCATCCTTATCATGTTTGTCATCCTTATCATGTTTGTCATCCTTATCATGTTTATCATCCTTATCATGTTTATCATCCTTATCATGTTTGTCATCCTTATCATGTTTGTCATCCTTATCATGTTTGTCATCCTTATCATGTTTATCATCCTTATCATGTTTGTCATCCTTATCATGTTTGTCATCCTTATCATGTTTGTCATCCTTATCATGTTTGTCATCCTTTACATGTTTATCATTCTTATCATGTTCATCATCCTTATCATGTTTGTCATCCTTACCATGTTTATCATCCTTATCATGTTTGTCATCCTTATCTTGTTTGCCATTCTTATCATGCTTGTCATCCTTATCATATTTGTCATCCTTATCATGTTTCTTATTGTCCTTGTCATCATCTTTAGGGGAACTGCCTTTATCATTTTTGTCCTTCGTTTTATCATTGAAGGAACTGCCTTTACCATCTTTGTCCTTCGTTTTATCATGAGAGCAATCGCTTTTATCATTTTTATCTATTTTTTTGGTCGTATCACTACATGCTGGAAAATAGAAAAAGAAATATATGTTAAACGTATTTTAGGATATTTTTATTTCAGTGGTAGTGTATTTTGTGTGTGTGTGTGAATGATCTACGCTGTTAGCCGCGGGGCCTTTACAGCTTCTCCGGACAAGAGGGCGAGCGTGCAACCACTACGCTCGAGCCAGAAGGGCAAGGGGGCAACTAGCTCAAGGGCGCCTCAAGGAGGAAGCCTCGGCTTAGGCAGTCCCTATGGGGGAGGGCGTATACTAGGTGTCTCGCTGTGGTGCTCTGCACCGGCCAGCGGGCAAGGGATTCTTCAAGCTCGCTGGCGAGGTCGGTGTCTGATCCTGTGTGTGGTGATGGTATCTGTATCCAGCAAGAAGGGATGTAAGGGCATCGGGAGGGTCGGTGAGAACATGCCCGCGGACGGCAGTAGTGGTTGATAGGAGGGGTGGTAGTGGAGTGGTGGAACCACAGAACAGAGTAAAAATAATAATATAAATAATATTAGCCCTGATGAGAAACTGTCCCACCGTTGGGCACGGGCCTGCTCTCAAACGTGCAAAATAATTTAAGCGTGGCACTGTGCGGGGTGGCACAGGGGGAGAGGGACGTTACGCCAACCCACATTTGTATTTGCCAACTGGCGGAGATCAGTAAAAACTAAACGGTTGGTCCATGCCAATGTTACTTGTAAGTTGAATACGGTAGATAGCATTTTAATATAGAAGTTTTCTAATAAATCACGAAAAAAATCACAAGTGAAATGTGATGCCATTAGTGTGACCAGAATGTCGATTCAAGTAATTTTTGCATGTTGAGATACATCATTTCATTTTAAGGGTCTTTTTTAGTAAAAATAGATAATATTTTATAGCTATGCGAACTTGAGCGGACGTGCGAATGGAACGAGTAGCGATGACAAACTGAGGTAAACCACGATGACGTCAGGGCTTGGTGGAATTCAAGAGGCTCGTTAGCTTAGGCCCGTATTTGTTTCGCTGGTGAAATACTCAGTATATGATTGTATGAGAAAAAAAGTACTTACTTTTAGGCTTTGGATAAGCGAAGGCAACAGTCAGAACCTGTAAAGTAACATGAAGCTTAGTTAAGTTCAACAAAGTTGCGATAAGCATTGAATTACACCGTCACGCCTATATTCCCCAAGCGGGGGTGGCAGAGGTGTACTGAGTACACCCACGTTTCGCCGACGATGTTAGGTCCCATGTAATAGGAGGCGAGCGTATTGCCATATACCGGGCACAATTCCAGACTCCGAACTCATACTGGGAATTTTTGGTTAGAAAAACTACATTTGTCCGACCTAGGATTTGAATCCAGGATGATCACAAAGCGAGGTGCTTTGCCACGAGACCAACGAGGCATTGAATTAAAAACACTAATTTATTTTAATTTATCTCTAAAGACCTTTATGGCTGGTTTCAATATTTGATTGAAGGATAGATTTCCTTACTGTCAGTAGAAATTTGACTGATTTTCCATACAAAATGTGTCAAAATTCTATCCGTAGTAGGCAAATCTATCCTTGTGTTAAATCATTCCGATCTCGGTCTCTAACCTATTCGCGCCTTTATTAAAAAGGCGACAACCCGATATTGCGCGAACGTGTCCAATCATAAGAATCCGCTAATCGTAGCCGCCACCGACTACGAACCTAACTCCCTTTCAATCAATCAGCCGCTACCGCCGTTCGCAGCATGTTCTCACGATGCCCTTACATCCCTTCTTTCGGATACAGATACCGCACACAGGATCAGACACCGAACTCGCCGGCGAGCTCGAAGAATCCCTTGCCCTCCACCACAGCGAGACACCTAGTATACCCCCTCCCCCATAGCTACTGACAAAGCCGAGGCTGTTCCTCCTTGAGGCGCCCTTGAGCTAGTTGCCCCTTTGCCCTTCTGGCTCGAGCGTAGTGGTTGCACGCTCGCCCTCTTGTCCGGTGACGCTGTAAAGGCCCCGCCGCCAACAGCGTAGATCATTCACACACACACACACACACACTTGTGTTAAATATTGAAACTGGCCGTTAGGCAGCATAATTGACGGTTTTCATTTATTATTTAATATTTTTATTAGAAAAAATAATAGAAGATGGCCTTTGCCCGCCCGTTTGACAGTCTTAAACCAGAACCCGCGTCCGGTCGTAATTGTACGCCGCGCGTTGAAGCCAAAAATTCAACAAACGTCCCGCACTCGCCGCACTTCCCACCCGCGCGATGTTGATGGAAAGATTTAGGTACCACTTTCGGGGTAAATGTTTATGGCATGAGAGTATATGATAATAAAATTATTGGTAACGTGCACTTTTAAACATATGTTTTAACCCAAGAAATAGGTATATTTGAACTATTAAGGGTTTGAGTAATTTAATGTACGGAACATATACTTTCGCCATTGTAACTAAGTAGTTAAACTATTATGAAGTTGTTTACTAAGTCCTCGGACACGAAGTCAGCGGGAGCGAGGCGGTGGCGGCGGCGGCGCGGGGAGCGGCGCGTTTCAATGCATACATTTATATGGAACTGGCCTCGAGCGGTGCGTACCAATCTAGCGGTGCCCGCACGTCTGCATTGGCGGAGTGTTGAGTTGTAGTATTCTTTTTTGCTTTTTAAAGACCGAAGTTTTACACTTCAATTGTCTCTGTTCTTCATAATTCCCATGAAACTCGCCTTTTTGCTTCCTCGCCCGGTTGTAGGAATTTACAACTTCTTTTGCCCATAAAAAATCAAACTTTTAGGAATTAGTATCAAAAAGATGTTGTCGTCGTTGTTTAGACATTTCGTTCGCGACCAAAGATACTAATTTCTCGTAACACAACACTACGCCGCTCTAGCGCCGTGCGGTCTGCCCGCTGGCTTCGAGACCAGGTACAGCGTTGCCGCACCGCTCCCCGCGCCGCCGCCGCCGCCGCCCCGCTCCCGCTGACTTCGTGTCCGAGGCCTCAATATTGCCATTTAATACTACAACTAACATTGACTTAGCAAATAAAAGTTGCGGGTTAGGCAGAGAGTACTGAGTTCTAACAGGTTCTTTCCTTACAGACCTCTCTGGCTTCCTCCACTCTCATAGTTCGTCTCATACACACTCGCCGGTTACAAAAACTCTTGACTTGACCTTCAGATAAGACTCGGTCTATTTGGTCGTGGTAAGATAGTCGAGGTCTTCCCCGGTACCTACATCCTTCCACATTCGCATTGTATATCTGTTATATCGAAATTTATAACAGTTGTATTTGCGCATACGTGGTGGATTTCCGAGCGCGCGCTTTATATATCTGTCCCTTATTATTCATTTGTAAAGTAATTTCATCGCTGTCACTTTCCCGATCGATAAATGGTCGATCACGGTAGGCCCTTAACGCGATAATTTAACTATAATTTGAGTGAAAAACTTACCGTGACAAGAAGTAACAGCGTTAACGCTTTCATATCTTCGAGCAACTTGATTACTTGAGCAAGTAAATGCATTTTTTTTAATTTATATAGCATTCTAAACAAAAGTGGTAGGACACATCTGTGTCAACATATATACAAAGATTGTATTTGAAACTATATTATTGTATGGGGCTCCGCCCGCTTTAAATAGGTTGGCAAAATAAGCGTATTGTACACCATTGCTTACCCTGAAGAATCTTTTATTCCCCTCCTTATCAGTCGCTACCGCCGTCCGCGGCATGTTTTCAACGGGCGTCCCGATGCCCTTACATCACTTCTTTCGGATACAGATACCGCACTCAGGATTAGACACCGACCTCGCCGCCGAGGTCGAAGAATCCCTTGTCCGCCGGCCAGTGCAGAGCACCACGGCGAGACTCCTAGTATACGCCGTCCCCCATAGCGACTGCCTAAGCCGAGGCCGTTCCTCCTTGAGGCGCCCTTGAGCTAGTTGCCCCCTTGCCCTTCTGGCTCGAGCGTAGTGGTTGCACTCTCGCTCTCTTATCCGTTGAAGCTGTAAAGGCGCCGTGGCCAACAACGTAGATCATTCACACACGAATCATTTATATAATGTCGGACGATTTAGCGCAGTGGTTAAGAGCTTAAGCCGCTCCGCCCACTGTCTAATAATCGTGGGTTCGATACCCGCACCGGATAAATCTTTGTGTGACGTACAATTATTTGTTCCGGTCTGGGTATTTGTGTTACGATTACACGAATACTTTCAAATAGTCCTGTGTCGATCGCGATTGAACGAATTAAAATGATCGAATCGGGCTCTCTGTGTGTCCGACCGGGTCGTCAATCGTTAAAGACCTACGAATCTGCGGCACGTGTCCTTAATTTTTGCGATATTTGGAGCTGAATTTACAGATTTTAAAAATATTTTACAATCAGCAAGAAAATGGGCAGTTTAATCAAAAACTTTCACTACTCATTTAAGATGTGGCATATCCGTAGAAAGAAAGAATTACAGCAATAAACAGTGCCCGAGAATTATACGTTAATTATATGTCAACACGTCCATAATTGTACCAATGTTTGGTCACCCTACTTAGAAAGAGACGTAGGACTATTAAGTGAGTATTCTTGTCATCACGTTTTTTACGCAGAGTGCTCAATCCATTGTAATATATCCCATGTTTGTGACTCATAGAAAATGTCTAGGTCCTTTGCGTAAATGAAGCATCATACAATAATATTATTCTGACGGCAATAACAGTAAAGCTATTGTACTTGCATCTGTTCAAATGTACTACTGTAACGTATGTAAATATTAATGGACTACGAGGCATGCCTTTTAAGTTTTGTCGTTTGAAGAAAAAAAACACAACTAGAACCTTATAGTACTTTTTATTGTTTTTCAAAGTATTTACCACGTAGCTTAATACACTTTTCCATTCGCTCAAACCAGTTATTATAACATTTATTCCACTCTAAAGTGGGGGTGTTCAAAATGGCTGACTTGAAAGCGTCGACTGCTTCTTCACCGGACTGGAACCTTTGACCATGAAGACTTTTCTTAATTTTAGGAAATGTAAAGAAATCGTTAGGGCTTAGGTCAGGACTGTATGGAGGATGGTCAAGAATTTCTACTTTTTCCTGCTTCAAATACTCAATCATTTGACGAGCGCTGTTTGAGCTTGCGATGTCGTGGTGCAGGAT
The DNA here is from genome assembly GCA_905147815.2 of Phalera bucephala. Taxonomy (NCBI): domain Eukaryota; kingdom Metazoa; phylum Arthropoda; class Insecta; order Lepidoptera; family Notodontidae; genus Phalera; species Phalera bucephala. Next base: position 9,092,154 of record LR990637.1, on the reverse strand, counting down.
GATGCGTCGCTTTAAGTTAGATCTTCGAAGTTCGGCGAAGACTTGTGGTAAACAAACTGTGGTATACCACTCTGCGTTAACCGTTCTACGATCTTCAAGTGCAATAGTCGCAACATGGCCGGTTTTTCCAACGAACGTGGCCACCATCTTCTTTGAAGTACTTCGAGAACGAACAACTTTAGTCGGCTGTGGCTCGTCTTGATAGACCCAGATTGTAGTTTTTTTTTTTTTTTATTAAAAACGTAGCCCCACCCTAGGATTTATTCCTGTGTCGTGGGTGCGTTTACAAACATGAAAATTCACATACACAAATACCCAGACCGAAACAAATAATTGTGGATCACACAAAGATTTGTCCCGTGCGGGAATCGAACCCGCGACTATTCGACACAGTGGGCGGAGCAGCTCAAGCTCTTAACGACTGCGCTAAATCGTCCGTCATTATTGTTTGGAATCAGGATCGTAGGCATAGATCCAAGATTCGTCACCACTGATAATGTCGTAGACGTGATTTGACACTCCTCGGTTGAACCTTTGCAGAGTTTTCTTACACCATCTGACGCGGGCCGCCTTGTGATCGTCGGAAAGCAGATGCGGTATACAACAGCAAACTAGCTTTCTCACACCAAGCGCTTCATGCAAGATCTTCTGAATGGTTGTCCCTGAGATGCCTAATAGAGCCTCTATCTCTCAATACGTCACATAACGATCTTCGAGAATTAGTTGTCTCACAGCAATGATGTTATCTTCAGTGAAGATGGATTTTGGGTGTCCTTTGCGAGATTTGTCACTAACACTAGTATGTCCACGCTGGAATTCTAAATACCAGCGTTCGACAGTCCGCAGACATGGGGCTTCATCACTTAACACAGATGTTAGCTATTCAAAACACTGAGCCGTGTCAGGCCTCTTCTAAAGTTGTAGAAAATTATTGCACAAACATTTTCCTCAGAAAGATTCATTTTCGTACGTAACCTGACAGATTCCAATCGACGCTGTGACTAAACAGTAGCATTAATCCTAATACTTTCAACTGTTTTGTGATTCAAAATTTAAACACATTCGAATATAGAACAGTTCCAAATTCAAAAATGCCGGGAAATATGGAAACGACAGAACTTAAAGGGCATGCCTCGTATTTTATTAAGGACCTTTTATTAATAAAGTTGTGGATTGTTTGTTAATTTGATGACGTTATTTGTTATGTTGTGTGCATATTTGTCCACGGCCATAACATCTCTTGAGTCGGGTTAGGCCAGAATTTAAAATAATCAATAATCTATGTATACCATCACACCAGATCCCTTGCTGGGTAGACAAAGAGTGCAGAGTAAAAATTAATGAATAATAATGATCACATCTAGTAATGGCTACTCTTTGAAATGACCACTTCAAACGTAACGGAGTGCATGTCACAACGCAGTTATATGGCAGTGAGAGTTGGGTATGTGAGAAGGAGAAGACGTGCGAAGTCAAGCTGACCGACCGCATTCGCAGCAGCGTAATAAGAAAGCGTGTAATCATGAATGATAGTATCGGTGTAAAGATGAGAAAGGGTCATTGGCTCGGGCATATAGAAAGAATGTCGGAAAAAAGAATGACAAAACAGGTACACAATGCGAAAGTGGAAGGATGTAGGTACCGGGGAAGATCTAGACTATCTTACCATGACCATATAGACCGTTTCTTATCTGAAGGACAAGTCAAGAATCTTCGTAACCGGCGAGCGTGTATAAGACGAACTATGATAGTGGTGGAAGCCAGAGAGGTTTGTAAGGATAGAACCTGTTCCAACTACTCTCTGCCTTCCTCGCTAGGGAACAGGCGTGATGATATAGATAGAATACTGCAAATGGGTTCTTCTTCATATGACAACTGCTTCAAATAGCTACTTCTTCAAATGACCACCTACTTCTTCGCGTGACTTAACAGGGGATGTGGGGAGGGGGTATCATTTTCGTATAAATCTTCTGTATTTCTTCATACTGCATTTTTCCTTTACCTTAAAAAATAAATCAAAATTGATTATTTCCTGAAGTGATCATTTCAAATGGCTACTTTTGTGAGTGGCAAGCTCAATCGCGCTATTGGTGGCTGTACCTACTCAGCTCTTCTATTGTACAGGTGGTGGGGCATAAGGGGCAGACCAGCATCTGTGAAGTAGCACCACAATCGCAGGCTGTTAAATTTGGATCTCTGAACCCCATGTGCACATAGGAAATAGTCAAAAATTGCCCCAGAACCAACAAACATTTGACCCATACCATCATTATTTATCTATTTTATTAAAATAATGGCTAAATTGACGGACGATTTAGCGCAGTGGTTAAGAGCTTAAGCCGCTCCGCCCACTGCGTCTAATAGTCGCGGGTTCGATTCCCGCACGGGACAAATCTTTGTGTGATCCACAGTTATTTGTTCCGGTCTGGGTATTTGTGTATGTGAATTTTCATGTTTGTAAACGCACCCACGACACAGGAATAAAACCTAGTGTGGGGCTACGTTTAAAAAAAAAAAGGTCAAGCAATCTAAAAAGAATATTTCTAAGTATTGTAAGTACATCAAATTGACTCTGTAATAAAAATCTTTTATAAAAAAAGGTAAACCGACTTCAAAAAGCAAAAAAATAAATATTTGAAGTCGGTGCTGGTTGGTGCAGTCGGTTACTTGGCACCGACTTCAAATATTTATTTTTTTGCTTTTTGAAGTCGGTTTACCTTTTTTTATAAAAGATTTTTATTTTACAATTTTAAGTGACCAGTGAATTCTATAGTAGGGTACCTATAGGATTGACGTAATACCGATAATATCGCAATTTACACATGCCTATTGTTTGTCGTTAAGGAGTTCCCTGGTGTATCTTCTAAGTCCAAGGTCCAATATCAATAAAATTAATATGGGACCACCTTGGAGATATACTGAACCCAATGCAAAAAAAATTATCAAAATCGGTCCACAATTGACGGAAATATCGCTGAACATACATAAAAAAAAAAAAAAAAAAAAAAAAAAAACATACATACAACCGAACATAGAACCTCCTCCTTTTTGAAGTCGGTTAAAAAGTAGTGTCTTGTTAGACAAAATACTTAAATAGATAATTCCTTAGTGTATCGATAGGTATTTATATAAAAATATAATTAATCTTTAAATCCACTCAATATATTTTTGACTACACAATATAACCTCATATGTATTGATGGATACTAAATTATAACCCCAAAATCTAATACTTTTCGTGCAATATTGCGATTCCCCCGCTTGTCCATTTAATAATAAATGCGTTACGAGACTTTATGGGTGATTTGAAATCATACAAGTATTTTTTCATTGCTGTTGGTTCTGGGGCAAATCATGGATGGGCGCAGAACAATGTCCTTTTGCCTGCATCTACCTACTTGAGTGCGGAACAGATTTAATCATTTCCACACTAGCCATGGTAGTAGGCTCGCGCCCTATTACATTGAGACTTAACATCGTCGGCGAAAAGTGAGTGTCACAGTACACCTCTGGCCCCAACTTGAGAAATATAGGCGTGATGGTGTGTATTTCTTACAAGCTTTTATTTAACTTGCAATGTTGGTTTGTCTGTCTTGCTTACCGGTTCAAATATTGTGGTCCAGTTTTCGGTATACCATTCAGCAGAAATTTGGAATACGATTGTGAGTTCGGTGACAATGCAATAAGATGTTGCAATTGAACTGGTCTGATGATAGAGTCGGAAGGTGGCTATAGGAACATGTGAACTGTACAACTAAACCCCCTCGTTTTTAGGATTGTTACGTTGGTATTGATAAGTACTATACAACTAAGTCGAAAGCCGGCCAATGGACCAGCCAACTACTCAATATTACTCTGCCGTGTGTGGGCTCGTTGGATGTTTTAACGAGTACTTTTGACCCGGATGGTGTCTTAGGTCTGTAGATGGAGCCAGAAGGAAGATATGGAACTCTTCGAATAAGCAAAGCCGCTTCGTTGTGTGTTTGATTTTAAAACTTATTTTCAAAAAGTTCTTTTGAAAATAAAATTATTTTGTTGGCAGTGAAATTGCGCACGAGACATCCCCGGTGTGCGACATGTTCTGACACGCCCACCATTCAACAGCTGGTGGACTATGAAGCCTTCTGTAAGGCGCAGGCGTGTGAAAAGGTACTTTAATTCCAGGTCGACTGCTTTCACTAACAAAAAGTAGTCTCACAATAGAAATTATTCCTGTTACGTGGGTACATTTAGAAGCATGAAATTCACATACAGAAACACCCAGATTCTCCATCTCTCTTCCTGTCTCTGTGTCCACCTTTCTATCCCTTTCTGTCTATTTATTTATTTTATTTATTTATACTTAATGCACTAATGTACATAGGCGGACTTAATGCCTACGGCATTTTCTGCCAGTCTACCTTCGGGTGGTGTGAGACAAGTGTGGTAGGTGCGAGATTATACAAGTGGAAAAAAGACAGAGGAGCGTACCTTGGGTTGAACCCAAAACCTCTGACTTTGCAGTCCACAATATATCTGCTTTAAAAGTGTTGGTAAATAAAAAACATTCTAGTTCAGATTCTAATTTATTATTTCTATCTATTTCATCCCTCTCCCTGTATATCTTCCTGTCGGTCTCTTTTCTCCCCCTGTCTCCATTATAAGACGTTAGACTACGTCGGACTTAGTTGGACGTCGTTAGACGTCAGTGGACGTCGCCGGACGTTTTGCTACATTACACAAGTACCTGATGCACGTTTGTGTTTCAGAAGGCACGTTTGATCGTTAGTTGGAGCTATCGGCAGCGTCAGATCTCCCCTTATCACATTTGGGGGGGCATTGCTTAGGGGCACTCAGGCTAAGCATAGTGCCATTTCGTGCTGCGTAATCAAAAGTGGTATAAGGGATTAGCTACTACGGACGAACGACGTCGATGGACGTCAGTGAATGTCAGTGGACGTCTTCGGACGTCGTTGGTCGTCGTTGGACAACGTTAGACGACGTTGGACGCTTTATATGCCACATCACACAAGTACCTTTTTATGGTGGGGAAATCCTCATAGATACTTCTTCCCGACGAGTTATGTAGAACTCCGGCTGTCGCTGACGCAAGTCCTACCCACTAAAATCCTATCGTGTTCAATCGCCCGCTTAAGTGGCGGGTAACGGAACGTGGACATATTTTCCTAAATCACACATGTACCTGCTTAAACAGCCGTGCCTCTATGCTATCCTATCCTATTTCTTTCAGGAACTAGATCTGCATATACTAAAACCTGAAAACAGAATATCACCACAAGAATTGGCCACATTACTTAAGTCTTCAGCATCTGACCAGCTTCTGGTAGATGTAAGGAGTGAACAGGAGTTCGGAATGTGCCGTTTAGAGGGCGCTGCGAGCTGGCCTATAGACAAGCTACGGCCAGCGAGACTGGACGAGCTGATAAGACAAATAGGCGAGTGTAGAGGATCAGGTAAGGTTTGAGGATAATATGAGGTCATTTGTATTCTATGTTCCTTTTTTTTAACGTATCACCATGCTAGGATTTATTCTTGTACCGTGGGTGCATTTACAAACATGAAAATTCACATACACAAATACCCAGACTTGAACAAATAATTGTGGATCACACAAAGATTTGTCCCGTGCGCGAATCGAACCCGCGTCTATCAGACACAGTGGGCGGAGCGGCTTAAGCATTCCGTCCGTTTGAAGACAATAATCACGGTCTCCTAAGATGTCGAGAGACTTTTAAGAAAAAAACCGTCATTAATTGTTTTTACATCAAATAAATCTCGTTAAAGTCTAATAGCAGAATTTCAATTTGTAAGTCTGCTATTGGAGTCGGAGCTTAAGCTTCTCCGCCCACTGTGTCTAATAGTCGCGAGTTTGATTCCCGCACGGGACTAATCGTTGCGTGGCCCACAATTATTTGCTTTGGTCTGGGTATTTGTGTATGTGAATTTTCATGTGTGTAAACGCACCCACGACACAGGAATAAACTCTAGGATGGGGCTACGTTTAAAGAAAAACCCATCCATATCATCACGCCAGATCCCTTGCGGGGTAGGCAGAGAGTTCAGAGTTCCAACAGGTTCTTTCCTTACATACCTCTTTAGCTTCCTCCACTCTCATAGTTCGTCTCATACACGCTCGCCGGTTACGGAGACTCTTGACTTGTTAAAAAACAATATTGTCCCATAATAAAGACATAATTAATTAAGTGAATTCCGGTGAAAAGAAATTTTATAATCATCTGTCTATGCTTGTTTCAGCAATATTCATCTGCAGACGTGGCAATGATTCACAGATTGTTGCCAAAATGATGTTGGATATGTTGGACGAGGAACACCGAAGCAAAGTGAAGGATCTCGCCGGAGGCCTCCATGCGTGGTCGCAGAAGATAGACCCTCACTTCCCTGTCTACTGATCTGTTTAACTTTCAATAGCTAGTCCGATTTAGCGGACGAAAACTCTCGCGCTCCTGTCGTATATTTCTGACAATATAATAAATTAGAATCTGAACTAGAATGTTTTTTATTTACCAACACTTTTAAAGCAGATATCTTCTCTGTTTTCGAAAGAGCGTTTTAAAAATTAACTATCACTTGCCTTAACGGTAAAGGAAAACATCGTGAGGAAACCTGCATGCCTGAGAGTTTCTTGAAAGTGTGTGAAGTTCGCCAACCCGCACTGGTCCAGCGTGGTGGACTATGGCCTAAACCCTCTCAAATTGAGAAGAGGCCCGTGCCCAACGGTGGGACAGTTTCTTAACAGAGCTAATATTAATTAATTAAATTATATAAAGTCAAGAGTTTACATAACCGGCGAGCGTGTATGAGACGAACTATGAGAGTGGAGGAAGCCAGAGAAGTATGTAAGGAAAGTACCTGTTGGAACTCTGTACTCTCTGCCTACCCCGCAAGGGATCTGGCGTGTACTGATTACATTTTTTTATTCCATAAACAATAGGCAAGGCCTCCCTTTCTATTTGTGAGTAAGCCCGTTCAGCCCTAGTGAGCGAACGCGACGCGTAGGCCACGGGGCGCTCCCCGCGCGGCGGGACGTGCGATGTCACTGCCCCCACCCCCACGCTGGTCGCGTCCGTCGTCACTATCAGCGGTAGGTCTGGCGAGTAGTGCGCGAGTACTTCGCTGGAAGCCAACAAACGCTTCAATTCCTTAAATGCCTTTTCGCACTCCTTACACCATACGTACTTAACCCCCGATCGCAACAAATTATACAATGGAGCTAAAATAAATTCAAATTCAAATTGATTTATTGCGAATACAGGTGTACAGAGATTTTATGTTATGAGAGTGTTCTAGCCGTATTCCACCTTTTGGCATGCAAATTACAGGTGTGTTTTATTTCTTACATTTTATACATTTCTTTATAAAATGTGTAACATTTATTTCATTATTCATTTAAGATAGATATAATAGATCATAAGTCTTAAGAATAAATAACATTATTAACCGATATCATTAATTATAATGGGTATCCACGATTTAATGTCTCTTATATTGAATTATGAAATGTAAATTTAAATCAAGTATCATTTAAGTTCAGTGTCATTAAAATAATGATCTAGCGTATAATATGCCTGCTTAGCGGTCAGTAGGTTCTTAACTTCCCTTCTAAAAATATTCTTTTTTTTATTTATTTTTTTTTAATCTCAACAATACACTATTCTTACAGGTATTAACCTAATGCAATAGCGTAGCACAGTCACTAAATACTAATACAATATCTAAGTCAAACCTAATACAATCTTCTACGATAATACCAAATATGAGGCTTTCGTGAATTCGCTCAGTCAGCACGTAAACAGATCAATTAATCCCGCAACCATGTTAAGCTTGCGCAGCGCCCGCACAAGCGGCGTACGCTGCAGCAGGTTGGTGCGCGCGCGCGGCACCAGCAGCAGTGGCAGTCGCCGCCGCCGACCCATGTACGCATCAGGAACACAAAGCCTCCTGTGTGTCAATAATATACCTAGGTAGTTTGTTAAAAATTCTCGGGGCCATACAAAATATACTTTTGTTGTACATCGCTGTTTTGTATGCGGGCACACCATTCTTATGTCTATTACGAGTACTGTTGTAGCTAGTGAAAAGATGGTTGTTAGTTTTAACAAAGTTAACCATCTCATATATATACAGACACGTAAAGGATAAAATTTTCAATTGTATAAGATGTGGCTTACATGTGTCAGTTTGTTGCAATTTGCATACGACCCTTAAACATCGTTTTTGAGCCTTAAATACCCTTTCCCTGTCAGTTGAGTTTCCCCAAAATATAATAAATAAATAAAATAAATAAACTACCATGACCAAATAGACCGTGTCTTAGCTGAAGGGCAAGTCAAGAGTCTCCGTAACCGGCGAGTGTGTATGAGACGAACTATGAGAGTGGAGGAAGCCAGAGAGGTATGTAAGGAAAGATCCTGTTGGAACTCTGTACTCTCTGCCTACCCCGCGAGGGAGCTGGCGTGATGATATAGATAGAAATAAATAAAATAAAATATGCTTATTTCAGACATTAAGTCCATAAGAGTTGTTAGTGATAAGTTAGTAATAGCTTTGCTTATATGCTACGTTAGTATTGTTAGTACTTTTGCTATTAATATTGCGACAAGTTTTTGGTGCACCATAAATTTTCCTGTACTGATCCTGCGGGGAAGACAGGCGAGACGTTAGATGTTTATTTACGCGCACCCATAACTATCTCCACCCATTGTTTTTGGATGGGACAGTCCTGTCTGTCAACAATCATTTTCAGTACACTGTTTCGAGTGCCACGTAAGCGCTGCAGTAAGGAAGCCGCTTTTTTACGCATTATGGCGTGAAAGCCATCCGTGCGGGCTTCGGCAAACATTCCCGACGCACTGCAGCGCCATGGTAGTCGCAACAGCATTCTGAAGGCGTTGTTGTATTGTACGCGCAGGATGTTATAGACTCGGCTTGTATATGATACCCATAGGCCGCTCGAGTAGAAGGACTGACAGAACGCTTTGAATAAACATACTTTGACGTCTGTCGTGCAGCGAGCGAACCTACGAGCGAACATATTGCTTCTTACCGCCAACGCCCTGCACTCTCGCTCTATGTCCCTATCATCTCGAAGGTCACTGGTGACAATGTGACCCAAGTACTTAAAACTATCAACCACATTGAGTACTATGCCGTTGAGATATACCGGAGGTACACGACGAGGCTGTTGTTTAGGTGCTTTAAACACCAGCATCTCACTTTTTTGTGAGTTATATTTAAGGCCGTGCACCTTCGCATACGTCTCGCAGATCGATAGTAACTCTCTCAGCCCGCTTATAGTTGGACTGAGAAAGACCATGTCGTCCGCGTAACTTATATTATTGACACAAGTACTGTCAATATGACAACCGACATGTGTATTACTCAGCCGCTCTATAAGCTGGTTAACATATAGATTAAACAACAGAGGAGAGCTTAACCCCCCTTGTCGTACACCACATTCCATCCTGTACTCATCCGACAAAGCACCGACCCACCTCACCTGATTCTTCTGGTGAGCATACCAGTATCTGAGAAGTGCTGTAATTCCGCCGGTACACCCGTGTCTCCCAACTTCTCCCATAGTATATCATATGCGACTAGTTCAAACGCTTTCGACAAGTCAAGAAAACACGCGTATACCGGCGTCCTCCTCGTAGTGTTGTACTTGACTGTGTGTTTCAGGCTCAGGATGGCACTCTCCGTTAATACTCCTGTCTTGAACCCAAACTGGGCATCATGCACCTTAACGTGCTCGGAGAGACAGTCATTCAACAGACCGTCAAGCACCTTGGCCATGGTAGTAGCGAGCGAGATGGGTCGATAGTTATTTATATCGGATGTATCACCAGTCTTGTTTTTAACTATGGGAACGACTATCGTCTGCATAAGCGGTTCCGACAGATAAGAGTCTCCCAATCACAGTGTAGAAAACAGTGACAACACCCTGGGCAGATGGATACCCGCATGTTCAAAATGTTCGATACTGAGACCATCATGACCCGGTGACTTTCCACGTTGCATTTTTGAGATTTTCTGGCCACTATCTTAGCTGGTATCTTTGGGTTCCGTTTTGTCGCCATGGTCTCCGTATCGTTTGCGTTATGAGGATCCGCGATTAAGGGCGACCGCACAGAAAAATGGTCCCTAAAAGCATCGGCAATATGCTTGTGGTCAGTAATACCACCGACACTCACCGGGAGACTCGGCCTTACATTCATCTTATTAGTGTTTTTCCAAAAATGCTTAAAGTTCTTAGTAGCGTGGTTGGACGCGAGATGGTCCATTCTAAGTTGATCCTGCCTGTTTTGACACCACTTGAGTTTAGCCTTGAAATGCCTCCGCCATATCATTAAATACACGACCACTGGCCGGGCGACCGGCCATAGTCCACACTTGGAATTTAAGCCGCGCCTCGCGGTGTGTGCCGGCGACATATTTATTTCACCCGGTGATATAGCCACCCTTCCTCCGACACTGTGTCCTATAGGTCTGTACTGCGGCCATTGCAAGTGTATTTACAATCATCATCATCATCATCTCAGCCTATACTTGTCCACTGCTGAACATAGGCCTCCCCAATCGCTTTCCAGCGTAACCGGTCCGATGCCACCTGCATCCAACGACTTTCTGCCATTTTCACAAGATCGTCGGTCCATCTGGCAGGCGGTCGTCCCACGCTGCGCTTGCCAATACGTGGTCTCCACTCTAGAATCTTTCTGCCCCAACGCCCGTCCGATCTTCGCGCTATGTGGCCCGCCCATTGCCACTTCAGCTTGCTATTTACAATATTAAAATACATTTCATCAAGAACCGAGCGATGCTCCTTGTGATCACACAGCCTATCACAACAACCATGCAGCTCACAAGGAACATCTATCAGTCTTAGTCCAGAATGACAGAGGTCGTGGTACTCGCTAATCTGCTTTGGTGATCTCTCACCCCATATAACACGATTTACAGGTTTATTATTTACCTTATCTACAGATTTAGGCTTAATTTTATGTAAATCACATTCGACCACAATCGGAAAATGGTCAGACCAATACAAGTCATAGAGTACTGTCACATTAACAACAGATTGCCGCGCAGACTCAGTGACTATGCAGTGGTCCAACCAACTGTTACAACCATGAGATTCGCTTGTAAAAGTGTAGGTATTACTGTCACACATATTCACATCTACACAGAACCAACTTTGATCCAGACAAAAGTTTATCATTTCATTATGAAACAACTCGTTCGGATGTGCATTATAGTCTCCTATAATATAAAAAGCTTCAACGCCCTTATTCTCCTCTATTTCAATTATTAAGTGAATAGTACTTAGACAAGCTGTGAACTCAGGAAGATTGTCATTAGAGTTCGTGGGCATGTAGACGCTGAACTACAGATCTACTACTTACAGTTATGTTGAGCGCACACACTCGCACATTATTACAATGGATCGGCAACACTGACTCGAACGCACTCTTACGCCACAATAATGCGACGCCACCGTATGGTCTTCCGCTCAGCAGGCCTGCCGCGGTGTCCACAGCCGACGTTCCTGTACACCCGAAGTTATCATCGATTGTGCTAAGTAGCGGCAAATCGTGTGCCAGAAACCATGTCTCCTGGAGGGCTACCACGTCCGCTGACTCACACAAAGCTCTGATTCCTTCCAATGACCTCTTGAGTGATTTGCAATTGAAACTTACTATTTTACTAAGATTGACCATTTTTGCTATCTGTATTTTCAACTTCATTATTGTTTCGCCTCATATGGTAATGCACAAATCGCCTAAATGATACTCCAGATGGCCACAACTTATCATCTAAGAAGGTATCAATGTTATGCTTAGTTACAAAGACCTTGTAAGCATTATAGTCTTTTTCCTGTTTCATTTTAATTTTAACTAGTGTAACTCGCTCTCCGGTCTTCTCATACATATAGGTAATAATATCCTGCTCAGATACCTCTTTATGCACATTGGATATAAATAGAGGCACCTTTGTGTCCGCAGCTCTAAACTGCACACCTTTTTCTTTAAGATCAACTAACGCTCTTCCCCTTTGACTAATAAACCGATTTCTATGCCTTCGTTTCTGAACCAAAGTCCATTCCTCATTATTATTCGATACTTTATTATTCGATACTTTCCATTCACCGTCTTTCTGAATAACCTCAGAAAACGACCGACGCTCATCCATCATAACATTAATTTGTTTACATCGATCAGCTGCTTCATTAATCAGCGCTGGCGGTCGCGACGCACAACCGGTATGCGACGGCTCCTTATTATCAGTTGATATTGCGCATGCACTTGTCGTCTCATTTACACCCGCGCTAGTCTCGCTCGCCGGGGCCGGCGACGTTGCAGGTGGCAGCTCGTGCATAGAGGAAAGAGATGGATAGTTTGCACACTCATTGCGCTCGACATCAAATGATTCATCACCACATAATGTTGGTAGTGCCATCGGCCCACTGTCAAACATTTTAAATCTACCTCCTCTCTGCGTGTTTACATTTCTCTCTTGATTTACAAAAGATGTAGTTTTATAAAATTCGTTTATACGATCATTTAATTCACTTTTGGTAGCATACTGATGTTGAAAATTATGTATACTTTTCTCAAGTAAAACTATCTTCTTGAGCAACGCGGTAACATCGACATGATCGAATGTAACGGGCGGCAATTTTTCTAATTTTCTGGCCACAAAAATCGGAATGTCTTCAGGATCCGTCTCCTTTAATAAGCAAATTATGTCCTCCAAGTCTCGTAAGGTTTTTCCTTGACGCTTTCGTGTTGTCGGTCGCTTGCTCATCGATTCAAACAGTAACGACTTTGCTAACTTGATGTCTGCCGTATTAAAAGCACTCTCGCATATTTGCACAAGGCTTTGTTCGTCCATAACATCTAGTTTTGTATAAAGGCCAACACCTCACAAATCACAATATTACAACTAGCACATTTAAGTCTTTTCGATACGTTATTCATTATCGCAGCAGAGGTGCGTTGCCTTGCTTGCACTCGCGTCCACGATCGGGACCGGACTGACCGATACCGTATAACGTATCTTATTATTGATGTTACATATGCATGATATGCCGTTAATGACGGACGATTTAGCGCAGTGGTTAAGAGCTTAAGCCGCTCTGCCCACTGCGTGTAATAGTCGCGGGTTCGAGTCCCGCACGGGACAAATCTTTGTGTGATCCACAATTATTTGTTCCGGTCTGGGTATTTGTGTATGTGAATTTTTATGTTTGTAAACGCACCCACGACACAGGAATAAATCCTAGTGTGGGGCTACGTTAAAAAAAAAAAAACGAAAAAAAAAAAAAAAAAAAAAAAAAATACGGCATCCTTGTTAACAATTTTTGACATCATATTGAGTGCATATGAAAAACTACAGTATTATCTATAAAATTTATTTTCTTGTTCATGTATTTTATGTCAATTATTGGTGTATTAAATGTACTATTTTTAAATGTCATTAAGTTCGTCTTCTTAATATTAATTAACAAGTTATTACAGGTCAACTATTAAATTAATATAATCAAATCATTATTTATATCAGCTTCCATATCATTTACAATATATTTACCAGAAAATATGACTGTGCTATCATCTGCAAATAAAACTATGGGGCGATCTACCGCCTTTGGCAAGTCGTTAATGTAGATAATAAATAATAATGGTCCTAAAACGCTCCCCTACGGCACTCCACGCTCAACTATCCTAACATCTGATTTATAGAAAATCTCCGTCTTAGAGCCAGGACAAATTCTAGATAGTTGGGTTATTTCCTGTCGGCCGCTTAGATAAGACTTTATTAAACTTAAAACGTTTCCTCTTATCCCATAAGTATCCAGCTTCTCAATTAGTATATTATGGTCCACAAAGTCAAATGCCTTGGTTAAATCCATAAACAGTGCACACACTGGTATTCTATTATCTATATTATTCATGACTTCAAACAAGAAATTATAAAAATTGCCATGTTGATAGTTCTTTTTTTCCTAAACCCTGTCTGCGCATCAACTAATATTTTATGTTTATCAAGATAATCGTAAAGGCATTGATGTATCTTTCTAAAATTTTAGAAAATATTGATAATAGGGCTACAGGTCGATAGCAACGATTGTGTTGTTTTTGATTGTTGATGTTTTCTTTATTTTGCTTCTTAAAGATTGGAACAATAATTGACGTTTTCAACTGTTCAGGGAATATTCCCGAATGAATACATAAGTTCATAATGTGGCTTAATATTGGTGCTAAGTTGACTGACACAGATTTTACTATTTTTGTACAAATTTCATCATTTCCTGTACTTGCAGTATTTTTAAGACTATTTATGATTCTGTTCATATCTAGAGGGGTTGCAGGGTTCAGAAACATTGAATTTGGTTTATTCCATGAAAGTGATTTTCTATAGTCTTTAGAGTTACATCTTTTTAATTGTATTTCATCTACGAAAAAAATATTAAACGTTTGTGCTATTTCTCGAGGATCTTCTATTACTGTATCATCGACTTTAATACATTTGATTCTGATCTTTGACTTTTTTTATTTTACAGTCGCTAACAATACTCCATGTAGCCTTAACCTTATTGGTAGCGGGTTTAATAGAGTAGTCATTTTGTGCTTTACGTGTCAGTTCAATAATCTTTTTTAGTCTACTTCTGTATAACTTAAATATGTTCCTATTGTTTTCATTTCGATGTTTACGATAATGTCTCAATAGCTCTCTTTTTCTTTTCGAACATGTTTTAATACCTTTTGTGATCCACCTTGGTTTTATACATCTATTAATCTTGATTTTGACTGTCGGGAAGCATAAGTCATAGAATAATTTAAATGACTCCATAAAGTTTTCATAAGCCGTATTTGGGTCAAGCGATTCATAAACATCATAAAAACTTAAGTTGTCTAAACATTCTTTGAACTTTGTTATATTGTCTGTACTATAGTCGCGCCTAATTATGAACCAGTGTGATAATGTGTAGTATTCTTTCACTGGACAGCTTAATATTTGTGCTGTGTGGTCTGATAGAGCTAGATCAAGAACCTCGGGCTTTATACCCGGTGTATTGCAAATAAAATTGTCAATGCAGGTGCCGCTGACTAAGCGGGTTGGCTGATTTATTACTAATTTGAGATTGAAAGACCTTAATAACTTTTCAAAATCGGTACCTAATTTATTCTTTTTAAGTATGTCGATATTGAAGTCCCCACAAATTACAACTTTCTTCTTTTTCAGACAAAATCTACGCAATAGACCACAAAATTTGATATAGAATGTGTTTAATGCATCAATGTTCATTTTGGGTGGTCTGTATATACATAAAACTGCAACATCTTGCTCAGCTAATTTTACAGCACTACACTGTATTATATTCGGTACACAAAACTCTTTAATGTCATCAATACTTTGGTATTCATGATTGTGACACACTAAGATACATGAACCACCGCTTCTTTTATTCCTACAGAAGGAAGATGCTAATGAAAAGTTAGGTATTTGAAGTAAATTTGAATCACACTGTAGCATATTGTGTTCAGTAATACATAATACGTCTATTGATTGTCCCTTTTCCGATAATTCAATTAGATTAGTTGATATTTCACCTAATTTTCCTAGCAGCCCATTTATATTTTGATGAAGTACGTTTATACAGTTATTAGCGAAAAGTATGCTAATGTTCAGAAGTATCTACCATAGCACAATTGCTAGTTTCTTTGTTCATCTCGTCGAAGTAGCAAAGGTAAATTTTTATGTTTGTCATAACATTATGATATATAAACAGCGCATTCCATTTCTATTAAGTTTGCCGGTTTTATAGGAAAACATTTCTAACGACAGATCTCGATTGCTATCAAAAAGGTAAGCGTAATTATTATTTTGTAGGTCTAGATTCATCAGGTTGTTGAACATTTCAACTTTATAGGTATGTATTGGTGCTCCAGCTATGTATGTAGGAAGACAGATAATTTTGTGGGTATTGGTAATATTTTTTAGACATTCTTTTATAGTTTTTACTATTTCTATAAAGTTTCTTTCCTCTTTGATGTCATTTTCTCCTATCAAAATCGGGCAATAATCAAGCAGGGTGAAATCTTTTAACTATCTATCTATCTATCTATAACCTCACGCCAGATCCCTTGCGGGGTAGGCAGAGAGTACAGAGTTCCAACAGGTTCTTTCGGCACTCTGCACCCCACGACTCGCCAGTTCGGGCCCGGCGTGATGGGTGGCGGCCCCCATCGCCGCTTCCACCTATATTCGTACCGACGGGGGCGGGCCGGTACGCGTCGCCTCGGGGGGACGCCCTAGCCCGCACTGCGGTACGTCTTCGGTCCAAGATTGCAGCCATAATGACTGGCAGGGGTCGCGACGAGCACGCTCTTGGACAGACCCCCTAATCTTTTAACTCTTTCTCTATATTACATAGGAGCTCTTTCGTCGTACCATTGGATATAATATATCGGCAATAGTCAAAGTGATTAGCAAAAACGTCTTTAATTATAGATAGGCTTCCTCTTTCATTATCAAAAATAAAACTTATATTCTTTACAAATTTGGCGTAATACATCACCATTCCTAAAAATATCTCAACTCTGTCACATTTCTAGGTACAGGGGTGTCTGTTATAGCCTTTACCTTGTCCGGACAAGTATGCACTCCCTTGTTCGATATCACGTACCCTAAATATGTGATACGCTCTTGAAAGAAACAACATTATTCTTTTTTTTACCTTGAGACCGTAATCCAAGTGGGATGCGGTATCCAATCATAAATAATAATATCATCTAAGAAAACTGCTACATAGGGCAAATGAGCAAACAGTTGCTCTAATTTCTTTTGAAAAATACCCGGACTGGATGAGAGTCTGTACACTAAACGGTTATATCGGAACAGACCCTTATGAGTGTTAATTACCGTATATTTGCTACTGTCGTCAAGCTCGAATTGTGCGTATGCTTGCGGAAGATCAATTTTTGAGAACCGTTGCCCACCGTGTAGTTTCGCCAACAAGTCCTCAACCCTGGGCAAAAGGCATATCCTAATGTTACCGTCTTTCTTGACGACTGGCACAACAGGCGTGGCCCAGTGGGAGCGGTCCACAGCCGTGAGCACGCCGTCGCGCACCATCTGCTCGAGAGCGCGCTCCACAGGCTCGCGCAGCGCGTACGCGAGTGGACGCGCGCGCATGAACACCGGCCTCGCCCCCTCGCGTAAATCAATACGTTCTTCTTCTTCTTTAAGTTATGGCTTCACACTAATTTTAAGTGTATTTTCCCAGTGTCCAGTGAGATATGTAATCGTGTTTGTTTAAATTAATTCGACTCCCTGATGAACTTGATGACGACGATGATCATGAAATTAATGAAGTACCCCACCCTGGATAGTAAAGCGGTGGATACTTTACATACCAATTGCGATGGTCGTTTGGAGGAAAGTCGAAAAGGCACGTTTTATCACTTTGTTACAATTACCTTTACTCATGCACATATAGGAACACATAATGGTTAATATTCCACCAACATTACACATTATTAGTCGAAATAACACAAGTTTTGGAAATTAAAACAAATTGACAACATCACTCTTCGACTTCCCGCCAAAAAACCAATCAATACGTTAGTACGCAGTATAAGAAACGCATTATTCACAGACAAGGAAATAGACAACAATTTGCAACTACCTAGTCAAATATAAAGGCCGGCGTGACTTTATAAAAATATATTTATTTTACAATATGAATTTATAGTAGATATACAAAATACTATGCAGTCAATAGTATTGCTTAAGGTTCGTGCGAACGGTAAGAGAGCTAAGTCAATATTGAGGTACTTTGCTTGGTGATGGCTATTTATAGACATTGCCAAGAAAACACATCATTCTAGAAGGCGCCCACGCAGAGTGCGCCGTATTAATTCATATCTGCTTATTAATCAAAACAATTATTAGAACTGGACTGAGACTAAACACGTAACCTGATAGTTGTTTACATGATAAATACGCAGCTGAGGCAAGTTAAGCCGAATCAGCAAAACAGTACTTGGAATTAATTTGCATAAGCAATAGCTTGTTATTATTGCATCATCTTTTAAAGTACTTGCACTGAGCTGTGTACTGGTCTGGTATTCATAACTACCTACTATTCAATAATTATTTGCATACCTTACAAAATCTATCATGCTTTTTTGTTCATTCCTTCTTCACGTATACATATGTATGTCCTTATGCTGAAATATCGTATTAGACACAAGGAGGCCTCTTTCCAAACATACATCTACAATAGGTTTTCCTGCATCGTTCACTCTCTTATTACCATAAGAACCTAGAGCAGCGTGGCAAGTTTGCCGTCCGGTTCTTACCCATCCGTTCAGGTCGCCACACAAAATCACCTTTTCGTTAGCCTCAGTCAAAAAATCAGAACTTCCCTAATCTTATCCCAAAACTTCAAAGGTCCTGGGGTGTCGACGAGCTTACGGGAGCATATGCTGCGACCAAAAATACTCTAGTGACACCCAGTTTTAAACCGACTCAGAGAAGTCTCTCATCGTACAGGCCATAGTCTCTCACTCCAGAGGCCAGGCGACGGGACAGCAAGATACCCAACCCCGTACTGGCACGACTGCTCTGCGGTACTCCAGACCACAGAGCCATTGTGCCATCAGGAAGATCACAGGTTTCACTGCCCCTCCGTATTGTGAAGGTAATTGAAACATAGTGATAAAACGTGCCTTTTCGAGATCCCCCAGAACGGCCATCGCATTGGTATTTAAAGCATCCATTGTTTTACTATCCAGTGTGGGGTACTTCATTATCATCGTTGTCATCAATTTCATCGGGGAGTTAAATTAATTTAAACAAACACGATTATGCATCTTTCTGGACACTGGCAAAATACACTAAAATTAGTGTGAAACCATAACTTAAATAAGAAGAAGGACAAAATAAAAAACATATTGAAGTTTTGTGTTTAATTTTACATAATGAATAGGGGCCCAGGGCGTTAATCCTACTCACACTTGACCGCAAAGAAATATGGTTCTTTTTTATGGTTCTTTTATACATTAGACTCATAGAACAAATCAGAAACTGACTGTAAAATAAATAAAAAGACCAACAATTTTAGCGTTTTATTTCATCACCAATTAACCCTTAAATCTGTCTCCAAATCGTATATAACATCATCGTCAGGCTCAGCGTTCCTCATCACCGGTTCATCACTGTTGGACGACAGAAATCCTTTAGTCGTTGTCGTTCTATGCCGTTTGTGTTGCCAGTGGTGATTCAAAATATCCGCCATCTTTTTTGAAGTGTCGCCGCCATTTTGAAATGAGAACGTTAGGTCGCCTGAATGAAATATTATAGCTGTAAAGAAATGAATCAGTTAACGAATTATCATAAATAAACCAGTCTATGATGAATAAAGGAAGCCAGACAGGCCTGTAAATAAAGAATCTGTTGGAACTTTGTACTCTCAGGAATCTCGCGTGAGTAGAAATCGGCCTATACATTATTATGTAAATGGTGTTTAGCAATTTGGGTTTTTAGAAAAAAGCATAGCCCCACACAAGGAATTAATCCTTTGCGGTTAAGGTGCTGAAAAGGGTTGAGCGGTAGTTCAGAAGAGAACTAGAACATCAGAGAAGGGCTTAGGGTTGGGTGTTGTCGAAAGCAGGACTATATGTTGGTGTATATGCGGCAGTTCAGTATATACTGGTACGGTCAGCACCATAAGTTGATTAACATTCTCAGTTTTTCAAATCGCTTGCACACTTTTGTTTCGCATCAAATCCATAATTTTTTTTGATCTAAATATATTTGAATATGTTGCTAATAATTTGGCATTGACAATGTTTACTTATGTTGGTAAAATGAAGAGTATTACCGATTAAAAAATCTGATTGCTAAGCAACTTAAGTCGTTGACTGTACCACATCGGTGGCGATGTAGTACACTGGTAGATTCGGTGTTGTTGGGAGCAGGACAATACTCTATAAAATGGCTGCCCTAAGAAGGGTTGATATCTGGTAGGTGGTCTGTAATAAATTAGTTCTGTAGTACATTAGAATGATTTGTCATAGTCATACTCGTAGTTCCACAAAAGCATGTAAGAGGGCGTCCATTAATTACGTGAGGAGAATTTAGAGATTTTTTGACCCCCCCCCCCCCCCACCCATCTCTGCAGAGATTTTGTGAGCTTTGGCTCAAGCCCCCTTTTTTTTACGACGGGAAATGCCAAACGCATGCGGCACGGCTCAGGTGGTTATGTGGGGATTGCACCCACTAAAACCTCTCAGCGTCCCACTGCCCTTTTGCCGGGCCACAGGAATCGTCACAGGCATGACCGCTGTGGCACCAGCGGGCTCGGTTCGCAGTTAGGCGCGGACCTCGAAACTTGTAGGGGAGTTCGGTCTCCCCCTACCGCCGTTAGGAGGCTGCGCGGACGCAGCGCTTTTCCAGCGCGGGCCTGCTAAGTGCTAGGGCGCCGGTGTGCCCTCCCCGACGCCTGCAGGCCGAGATTACGGGGGGCGAAGGTCGTTTCGGGCGTAGTCCCTGCGCCTTCGCCCAACGCGCCGTCTGCGAGCGGACGTTTGGAGGACGTCTTCTCCCTCACCCGCTCTGCCTCCTCCTTTGCGGGTATGACGGCCACGCAAAAGGCCGACATTGCCACCCAGGCGCTCTCGCTCCCAACCATGGATGATATCACGGTCGGGAGCGATAGCCCCTGTCCTCCCGCACCGAGCGCTCCGGCGAGCCGGCGCCGCTCGTCATCCCATGCCAGGCACACCAGCAGCGTGTGCGCCGCCGTGTCTTCCGGGGCCGCACAAAGGTGGCAGCACTCCGCCTCCTCACGACCGATCCGCCACAGATACATATTAATGCATCGGAATTATTCTAAAAAGAAAAAAACAATGTTAAATATGTTTATTTAAAACTTATCAAGCCTACCATTTTGGATTTCTAAGAAAGTAGACTAGAATTACAGTGAAAAGTAAACAATAAAATACTTAAATCGTTTAACGATATGTGCAACTTTGCGGCATTCGAAAAATCTCGTTAAGTAATATTGAATATTATTTGGCCATATTTTAGTAAATCTTCTAAATAAATAAATACTGTTTTCTTGCGTGTGTGTGTGTGTGTGTGAATGATGTACGCTGTTGGCCGCGAGGCCTTTACAGCTTCACCGGACTTAAAGGCGAGCGTGCAACCACTACGCTCTAGCCAGCCAGAAGGGCAAGAGGCGACATACTCGGTTGGGACAGTCGCTGTAGGGGGACGGGTGGACTACTAAGTGCACCGGTCAACCGCCGGCTATGGGAGGGGATCTACTACTACGTCGTCGTCGTCGCCCGTATTCTGATCGGAAAGAAGGGATGACAAAGCATCGGGGGGTCGGTGAGAACATGTCGCGGCCGGCGGTGGCGGCAGGGGTCGGGGGGGAGGTCGTAGTCGGCGGCGGCTACGATTAACGGATTCGCATGGGTAGATGCGTTCGCGAAGTGACGTGTTGACGCCTTTTTAATAAAGGCGCGAATAGGTTCGAGACCTAGATCGTAGTGGAGGTCGACGTTCCGTACGAACCAGGGGGCTCCTACGGCTTTACGGAGGAAGCGGTTTTGAACCACTTGGAGTTTATCGATGTGAGAGGGGGCCGAATGCCCGAACACAACACACGTATAAGTCATGATGGGTCGAACGCAAGTTTTGTAAAGTGTCACCTTATTTCTAAGGGACATGTTACTCCGCTTGCAGATTAACGAATGGAGACGACCGAGCACAAAGGATGCTCGGTGACGGACCCGCTTGAAGTGCGGGCCGAAGGACATGGTACTGTTTAGGGTGACCCCTAGATATTTGACCTCTTTGACCCAGGGAATGGGTCGGTCGAACATGGTCACTTGGCCGAGATTACTTCTAGGGCGGCGCAGGGAGTGGCGCGGGGTGGTACCTCTGGAGAAGAATACCGCAGCGCTCTTGTCCGGGCTCACCTCAATACGCCACTTCCTGAACCAATTCCCTAGGGAATTGGCGGTTGCCTGAAGGTTTCTGGTAATGAAACCCTTATTCCTATGCGAGACGTAAAGAGCGGTATCATCCGCGAATAGGGCTAGATGCGCCTTACTCGAACGAGGAATGTCGTTCGTGTAAAGGCTAAACAGGATCGGAGAGACAACTGAGCCCTGTGGGACTCAAGCACTGATGGAGTGGGAAGTGGAGCGCGTCATTTCGACGCGATAACGGAAGGCGCGATTCGACAAGAAGTCTCGTAAGATGAGCACGAGTCTGTCCGGCACACCCAATTGGTAGAGCTTGTAGATCAAGCCGTTGTGCCAGACTTTGTCGAATGCCTTCGCGACATCTAGGAAGAGGGCGCCCGTGTAGACGGGTTTGGGTCTATTGAGACCGGAGAGGATGTGCTCCGTGATGCGGTGCACTTGGTGGACGCACGAGTGTTTGGCTCGAAAGCCGAACTGCTCGTCGATAAGGATACCCCTGGACGTTACGAAGTCTTTGAGCCGCGCCAGAAGTAGGCGCTCGTAGATCTTGGCCAGGGAGTTGAGGAGACTGATAGGGCGGTAGCTCGCGGGGAATTTGCGAGGGAGGACGTCCACCTCCTTCCACTTAGCGAGTAAGGTGCAGTTCGTCATAGCGGCGTTCAGTATGGCCACTAAGAGGCAGATGAGTTGGGCGGGCAGGCATTTCAGAACGCGATTCGAAATGCCGTCAGAGCCGGGGGCTTTTGTAGTTTTCAGACCCATAATGAGATCTTCGACCTCCGTTTGGGTGATAGGAGGTAAGGAATCGACGGGGGGGGGAGGGATGCCCTGCGCTCGACTTCCCTGTCGAGCGCGTCGACGTGGGACTGGTCGACGGACTGAGAGCTCGGGGTGCACTGGCTCTCGAGGGAGTCGGCGAGAAGCTCGGCCTTTTCGTTGTCGTCAAAGGCTGGGGGTGCGCCTGAAGGGCGGGACAGCGGGGGCATGACAGTCGTGGAGTCGGATTTGAGGCTACGCGCCAGCTGCCAGTAGGCCAGGTGCGATGGCGCGATGCCCTCTAGGAGGTCACCCCACCGTTCCTCCCGGACCTCCGCAACACGACGCTTTACCTCTCGTTGTAAAGCGCGCATCCGGGCTCGAGTGGCTTCGGTGGGGTAAGAGTCGTACGCTCGGATTGAGGCGTTCTTGGAACGAATGAGATCCCTAACATCGTCCGGCAGTCGAAAGAGGTAGAGATCTTCCGCCTCGACTTGCTTGGACGATCGACTGACAGCCGATCGGATGTGTTCGGTGAAGGCATCTACGGCCTGATCGGTGTCCTGAGGGGACGGGATGGAGTCCGAGCTGAGAGGGAGGGGGGGAGGGTCGGCATCCGCCAAGGTAGTGCTTAGCGCATGCCAATCCACCACCGTCTTTTTGGGTCGCTGAGGGGCGGAAGGGGGGGGGGGGGGAACCGAGTCTCATGACTACAGGTCGATGGTCAGAGTCGAGTTCCTGGACTACTTCCAAGGAGTGCAGCCGTAAGGTGACACCCTTCAGAAGCGCCATGTCCAGGACGTCGGGTCGGTGGTTGGGATTGTTGGGATAGTGGGTAGGGTGCATAGGTGCGATGACGTCAAAGTCGAGAACGTCGACCAGGGCGTCAAGGCTCCTACCGTTAGGGGAAGTGATGAGACCGTTCCAGGCCACGTGCTTACTGTTGAAGTCACCCGCCAGAATGACGGCGCTTCCCAGATTGAGGAGTGCTTCAAAGTCACTCCTGAGAACGAGTTTAGTGGGGGAGAGGTATACGGAGACAATCACGATGGGCTGGTGCCCAGTGCGAGAGATGCGACAGACCGAGGCTTCGATGTTGGTGAGCGCGGGGGGATCGAGAGGGATGCAGTGAAGGGACCTCCTGTAGTAAATGAGAGTACCGCCTCCGCGGGAGCCGATTCTGTCGTTACGCACGAGGTTATAGTTTGCGATCCTAGGATCGCGCTGTGCGGGCTTGAGGAAGGTTTCCTGCACTAGGAGGATATCAAGCTGGTGATCTCGGAGGAAATCAGCAACCTGATCTCGCTGGGAGCGAAGGCCATCGGCGTTAAAAAACGCCAGGGATAGGTTGTGGGGCTTATGGCGGGGAGGTCGTAAATCCATTATTGGGTGCGGGGGGGTTGGGTTCTAAGGGACGCCAGGACGTCATAGACGTCCGCGGCCTGGTCCGCCAAGTTGGTGGCGGCGCGGAGTTGGAGGGCGAGTTCTCGGACTCTGGGGATTAGCGCGGGGCTTCATCATTATCATCATCAGCCTATAACAGTCCACTGCTGGACATAGGCCTCTCCAAGTGCACGCCACTGGGTACGATCCTCGGCTACTCGCATCCAGTTTCTGCCAGCCGCCCTACGAAGGTCATCGCTCCACCTAGCCTGAGGGCGTCCTGCATTACGTTTGCCAGTCCGCGGTCTCCACTCAAGAACTCGTTTGTCCCAGCGGTTATCGGTTGTTCGGCTAATGTGACCGGCCCATTGCCACTTCAGCTTACTAATCCGGTGGGCTATGTCGATAACTTTGGTTCTCTGTCGAATGACTTCGTTCCGGATTCCATCCTTCAGAGAAACTCCGAGCATAGCCCTTTCCATAGCTCGCTGAGTGACTTTAAATTTATGAACCATTCCAACCGTGAGTGTCCACGTCTCGGCTCCATATGTCATAACGGGCAGGACGCACTGATTAAAGACTTTTGTAATTAGGCTTTGTGGAATGGGCGATGTAAATACTCGACGTAATTTCCCAAATGCCGCCCAGCCCAGCCGTATTCTTCTGTTGACCTCTTTCTCGAAGTTGTTTTTCCCCAACTGCAGAGTTTGTCCTAGGTAAACATATTCTTGAACAACCTCGAGAATAGCGCCATGTATTGCAACAGGTTCCGGTACTACATGTCGGTTAAACATTACTTTGGTCTTGTCTAAGTTCATGCGGAGACCTATTTGTTTGGAAGAATCGGCTAGGCTGGTCAGCATCTGTTGTAAATCCTGCAACGTTTCGGCCATAATGACGATGTCGTCTGCAAATCTCAAGTGTGAGATATGACTGCCATTTATGTTTATGCCACGACCGTCCCAGTCCAGCGTCTTAAACATATCCTCCAATGCATTTGTGAACAATTTGGGGGAGATAACGTCCCCTTGTCTCACTCCTCGATGCATTGAGATAGGGTTGGTCTGCTGGTTTTGTAACTGGATGGTCATGGTCGCGGCGTTATAGAGACTTCTTAACACTTGGATGTATCGCCAGTCGACTTGGCATCGTTGCAAGGATATCAGAACTGACCAGGTCTCGATCGAGTCAAAGGCCTTCTCATAGTCCACGAATGCTAAGCACAGGGGCCGATTATACTCTTCGGTCTTCCGTATAATCTGCCGTATAGTGTGGATGTGGTCTATGGTTCCATACCCTCTTCGAAACCCAGCCTGTTCCGTGGGTTGAAATTCGTCGAGCCTTCGCGCAAGACGATTCGTGATAACTCTTGAAAACAGCTTATAAATGTGGCTCAGGAGCGAAATAGGGCGGTAGTTCTTCAGTTGGGTCTTATCACCCTTTTTGAAAAACAATACGACCACGCTCCTACCCCGAGCCTCTGGAGTTCTCCCATTAAACAGGACAGAGTTAAAGATATTTTGGAGCTCCTTTAGCACGGGTTTACCTCCTGCTTTTTGCCTGCAGTTGTAACTCCGTCCTCTCCAGAGGCTTTTCCATTCCTTAGCTGCTCAAGAGCCATTACGATTTCGTCTAGGCTGATTTCGGGCAGGTCTTCCGTAAAGTGGCGGCTTAATGTAGCTCTAGGATCCTCATTTCCGGGATCAGGACGAGATGTATGCGAGGCGTATAGACGGCTGTAGAAGTCTACTACTTCCAAAAGAATCTCCGGCTTAGAAGTGATGACGTCCCCACTGGCTTTGGACAACTTCGTCAGATGGCTTCTCCCCAAAGACTGAACGAAAACTTTCGACCCCCGATTTTGCTCGATTGCTTTTTCAATAGCGCGTGTATTAGCGCATTGGAAGTCATGTCGTACCAGTTTGTTAATTCGTTTGTTGAGTGCCCGTTGCTCTAATGAAGTGTTGGGTGGGTTTACACGTCGTTCCTTCATAAGCTGCAGTGTTTCCTCCGAAAGCTTCGTTTTCCTACTTATACGTCGCGTTTCACAAAATCTCGTACCTTCCTCCCTGAGGATTTTAACTACATTTGTGAGGGCCTGGTCTACGTCATTATTAGCGCGGGGCTTATTATTGCCGAAACGTTCATAATCAGGTTGACGTCCTGACTGACGTTAGTGGGCGGGGGGGGGCAAGCCGCCGCCGGCGGGATCGCCGGCGCGCGTTTCGGGGGGGCGGGCAGGGCCCACTGACGGGTGAGAGGCCGCGGTGTAGAGCAGCGGCTTCACCCACGCGTTGGCGCCAAGAGACGGCATAAGCGGCGGGGGAGGGGGGGTCAGCTTCTGTGGCGCGGGAGCGCGGGGAGCTGAGGTCTCTGGCGCTGAAGGCACCGGACGGGGGTGCGCTGAAGACGCGGGGGGTGTTGCGCCGAGGGCGCAAAAGGGGGGGCGGGTAACCGCGCGGGGGCGGCGGCCGCCGCCGCGCCTCGTTCGGCCACGCTTCCCCTTGGGGCAACCGTGATAGTTCGCGGTGTGCCCTTTGGTGCCGCAGAGGACGCAGCTGGGGGCCTCGGCCGCCGTTTCCTTCGAACGGGCGCACTGGGATGTCGCGTGGTCCCCGATGCATTTCACGCATTACGGGCAGAGTGCCCGTAGAGTTGGCAATTGTGGCACTGCCCGGGCGTGCCACGTTTGTGGGGGGCCTCCACGGTGAGGCCAGAGATGTGGCAAACGGCCTTTAGGTCGAAGACCCTACGGCCGAACTCGGTGCGGTCGAGGACGACCAGCACCATGTCGTAGGCCTCCTTTGAGCGCCCATTGACCATCCTGTGCACTTGGCGCACAGGAAGGTCCTCCTTAATGACGGCGGTGCCCAGCTCCCTAGGGACACCGCGGATGACTACCCTGAGCTTCCTTTCCTCCTCCAGGGTGTATGTGTGATACGCGATCTTGTTCGACTATTTTCTCGCAATTGTACTCTGTTTCTTGCGAAAAAAAATTACGTGATATTTGCCGAGACCCGCCCCCCCTCTCCCCAATGTAAGATTAGATGAGATTCGACTCGACTTCCCCCCCCCCTTGTATACCTCACGTAATTAATGTACGCCTCCTAATCAATCAGGGAATCGGGAACAGAAATCAAGTGGCTTCAAATAATAATATAATACGTACTTACTTAATATAATAAATAATAAACAAAACCAATTTGTCATTTTACAATTACTTTCTTGATAGAAATTTTAATCAATATAAACCGTCATAAGACACGATTGCCTATTAAGTCGTAAAATGATTTAACCGTAAAATCGTTTACATTATCTATCAAATTGACTATGAATTGTTTCGATGATTTATTATTACTGATTAAAAACATCGTTAGAGAACGTCCATGTGTCATGGGCCGTGTCCATATGAAACCAGCTGGCACCGCATCGAACACCCTGAAAGTTGGCTATAAGAATATTTCACACGGAAAATCGCTGACGGCGCAGCAACTGGACGCCTTCGGCGGCCTCCGTGACGATGTGCATCGTCATTTGGGTTCTAGCATCGGTCCGCTCAACTCATAGTTAGCAATTATCTAAATGTAATTATCTATTTTTCGGATTTTATCGCGGTTTATTTTTGATTTTTAAGTTACCGCGTCTCCCTCCTGTACAACTTTACATGAGTCCTTTCATGTCACGGACAAGATTGGCTACATCTTGAAGCGTGCTTCAATTAAAACATTTTATAAGCCGCCGAATAAGATCAGTCAATTTTTACCATCTGTCAAGTGTCACACCCCTCTACAAGATGCAGTAGTATGCAAGCTTGATTGTGAATGTGGTCTCTCTTATATAGGACAAAGAAAAAGACCGGTAAATTGTCCGGTTAAAGAACACATAGCTGACCTAAATTACCGTCGCTTAAAGAAGTCTGAAGTCTGTGAACATTTCCTTGACCGCACCCGCCATAACATCAGATTTGATAGACCATAGATCCTCCTGAAATAACACCGATTCCTACCAAGGATGGTTCGCGAGGCTATTGAAATTAAAAAAAACCTTCCTAATTTCAATAGAGAAGATGGGTGGGTGCTTCCGTCGACTTGGGATCCGGTACTTAATATAATCAAATCCAAAACCAAGCATAACACTGCAAGGCCTCAAGACACTGTGAGCTTATTATGCATAGATCGGACCAAAAAAAATAATTACCAAGTTTTAGGGTACCCTGGAACAACTATCCCTTTTGGACGTCTAACACATCAGTCCTTCCCGTGACCATAGGTGCTGCAAAGCACTCGAAACGTCAGGAACTTAAAAATAAAAAATAAACCACGATAAAATCCGAAAATAGTTTTATTTCATGTATAATATTCGCGTAAATCTAAGAACTCAATAATGTAAATCCTTTTCTTTAAGTAAAGTTAATTATTAATCATTTTACGGTTTTTCTTGAGTCCTCCGATAGCGTCCGACATTATTCACGTCTGAAGGACCCTATAGGTAGGTATCCTACCATGAGTTACTGCTGGTGGAGCTCGTAAAGCCACCCTATGAGGCTTCCAACTTGGCTTAATAACTACCACACTTAGAATAAATATAATCTAGAAGCCGCGGGCGCGAATCAAATTGAAGCAATAATCACGCGAGTAGTCACTCTGTGACCGTCGTGCGAAATAACGTGCTCTGCGCGTCTCAAATTAAATTGAATTATGCTCTCTAGTATCATTCCCGCCTGTAAAAATGCTGTTGAGCTCAAAAAGAAACATGATAGGATCACATTTCATAAGTATCTAACGCATTCAGGTGGCGTATTATTTAAATATCAAATTAATTCTTCCGTCTGTAATTGTCATAGCAAAAGACGCGTCCATTTTGTTAGTGTTGCTAGTATAACAATTTTATTTTTCCCTACTTTTATTTGCTAAGGACTTTATAATAGTTCTAGTATTAAATGGTATTTATATAGTTAACTACTACATCACGGTTTTAACTAAATAGTTAGGGTGATGAAAATATATTTTCCCTACATTAAGTGACTATAAACCTTAATAGTACAAGTATATCTATTTTTTAAGTTTAATTTGCATTAAAATACACGGCAATAATGATTATATTATCATGTACTATCTAGTCTAGTCTAGTCATCTATCATTTAAATATCATTTACTCCAAAAAGTGGTAATATTTCCGCACTGCCAACATTACGCGGGTGGGAAATGCGGTGAGTGCGGGGCGTTTGTTGAATTTTTGGCTTCACCGCGCGGCATGCAATTATGACTGCGCGCGGCTTCTATATTATTCTAAGCTACCACATTAAGTGGTAACCCGGATCAACAGCGGGCCCTCTTTAAGCTGGACCGATGACCTGGTGAAGGTCACAGGTCAAAGCTGGCTGCGGACAGCATAAAGCCGAGCTGATTTTTAGGAGAAGCCGTTATCCTGCAATAAACGTGTTTCGGCTGATAATAATGATACAGCAGGCTTTTTATGTCTGTTGGCCGCGGGGCCTTTACAGCTTCACCGGATAAGAGAGCGAAAGTGCAACCACTACGCTTGGGCCAGAAGGGCAAGGGGGCAACTAACTCAAAGGCGCTTTAAGTAGGAACTGCCTCGGCTTGGGTGATCGCTATTCTAGGTGTCTCACCGTGATCCTCTGCACCGAATGGCGGGTGGAATTCTTCTACCTCACTGATAGGGTCTGTGTCCGATCCTATATGTATCTGTATCCGAAAGGAGGGAGGTAAGGGCATCAAGGAGGGTCGATGGGAAGGTGGATGGCGATAACGGCAGATTGGAGAGGAGTCAGCAGGGAGGTAGGTATGTAATCTTGAGTGTATGTATGTATCAAATATATCTAATAGTCTGGATATCAATAAATACGTTTTTAGAGTTACTAACTACAAATATGACAACCATTTTGAAAACCATTGTTGTAGGATAAGTCACGGGCAATATCTAGTTAGAAAATAATGCCATCGGAAATTTTAGGAAATCGCTAAACAGCATTTTAAATCAGTATAACTTCTGCCATTCCAATTTAAACTTTATTATTGATAAAAGAAAGGTTCTATTTCATGTAAGTGACTGCAAAAAAGATTTGGCTTTTTTACCAAGCCCTTTTCTTCAAAGACTTATCCTGATTGGCCAATTTGCATCGTGCGCGCGCATTAAGAAAGCTAAAATAAAGTTTGTTTTCCATTACACGGCATACATTGCTCGTTTTTCATTGTAAAACATGTTTTGTCAAGAAAAAAACACAGTATTGGATGCTAAATAGATTGTTAATTGTCGTTTATACTACAATTCAGCATTTCCGTCTTTCTACGAGATACTTTACGCCTTTCAGTTCAGTTTCGCGATCCGTTGCATTTAGTTAAGTATTCACAAAATGTAACTGAAAACTGTTAATTTCAAAAAAACTGCGCCAAAAATTTTTTAATTTAACAATCCATTTAAATGAACTAAATGTGCCTTTATTATATAAGTGCCTTTAAAAATCATAATTCAAAATATCAAGTGTTTAAACATTAATTTAACTTTATAAAAGTGTGTGAGAAATAAATAAGTAATAAAAATTTAGTAGTACGTAATTTTTACGCGGCCATCTTGTGTACCGTTATAAGTAAAATAGTAGGCACTGGTATGCATCTGTACAGCTTAAGATGGCGAATGTAGGGAAAGTGTTAGCTACAATAAAAGCAGTTATAACACGGCTGGTTTTCGCTTGCCATGGTATTATTGCGATATGGCAAGTAACTTTGTTTAAAGACAGTATAGAGTACTGGTATTTAGCGTCTCCGATACTTTTATTAATCGTCGAAGGCGTCTTTACTTTAACTATAAAAGAAAATCAAGAATGGAAATGGTAAGTAAACATTAAGTATTTAAAAGTACTTTCATCATCATTATCAGCCCAAATTAGTCCACTGCTTGAAATAAGTCTTCCAATCTAGAGCCCAATCCTCAGCTTAAAATTATTTAAAATTTTATTTCATTGGTAATTCAAATCGTAGTCAGTATTAAAAGTTTATTAATGACACTTCTGTCACCCTTGCTTTGAGAATATAGGCATGACCGGGTAGATTTTCTTACTTTGTTATATTTTTTTAGCATATAAAGTAATAGGTTTACTCAATAGAATTTAAACGAAGTAAGTATAAACTTATCTAAAAAATATTGAAATGTTATACCTGATATATATAAATAATA
This sequence comes from Phalera bucephala, assembly GCA_905147815.2. Classification (NCBI taxonomy): domain Eukaryota; kingdom Metazoa; phylum Arthropoda; class Insecta; order Lepidoptera; family Notodontidae; genus Phalera; species Phalera bucephala. The sequence goes on along the minus strand of LR990637.1, from coordinate 9,060,796 downwards.
ATTAGAATTACTCTTAAAATACCATTTATTATATTACTTTTCACTATAGCGTACACGTTAAAGTGTAACTTTTTGAAGGAACCTTTATGTAAATACCATTAAACTCAATTCGAAAATCGCATTTTTATGGTTGTAAATATTAATTCTGAAGTAAGGAATTTATTTTTAAAATGCAACCACCTTAACGACAACAATATTTAAATCATTATACTAACATCGTGTACAATATTTTGTGTTTATTAGGTTGGTACTTAAAGAGTATTTTTTGAAATGAGGCTGGGCACCACAGAATTGCGTAGATAATGTATCAACACGAAATTCACACTTAATATTTGGTTTTGAATTTTGTGTTCGACATTAAGCTGAAATTGAACACCAAATTCCAAAAAATATATTATGTTGTGCTTACATTAAATTCAATCATACGGCAATAAGTGGAGAAATTGACGTGAAACAAGACAGTAGAGGATATTATAACATGGTTTAACATTGAAAATGGAACACGGCTTATAAGGAAAGAACCTGTAGGAATTCTGTACTCTTTTCCTAATCCGCAAAGATTTGGCGTGATGATATAGACCGATAATCTTTACGCTGAGTATGTCCACATATCTATTGCTGATAATTTTAGGTCCAATGTAAAAGGCACGAGCATATTGCCCGGCACAATTCCAGACTAGAAATTCCAATTCCCCAAGGCAGAATATGGCGTACGACCAATGTAATTTTAATAAATTTCGCAAATAAACTGAATTGATTTGACTGTTATTGAAATGTTTTGTGAGAGAAAAGCTATATTTTTTCTGATCTAGGACAACGAGGCAGTCCAGGATATTATTATCATTTTGTTTATGGAACTACGAACCTCTATAGTAATTATACCTATATCATGCGTTTACGAACACGAAATTCACATATACATACACACGGGCTGAAACAAATATTTGTATAATACAACTTAATGCAATAGCGAACTCCAATATCATTTTAAAAAGTATTAATGATACTTTTTGATTTAGAAGTATGTTATGATCGTTTACATGAAATCTTACGGTGTTTCAATAGACATGACCGTGTTGTTTTTTTTTTATTTTAATAATGACTAGCTGTAAGCAGAATGAAAGTAGGATAAATGCGGTAGAAATGCGAGCTTTGCGGAAGATGTGCGGAGTGAAGCTGACCGACCGCATTAGCAACAGCGTAGTAAGAAAGCGAGTAGGTATGAAAAATAGTATCGGTGTAGAGATAAGAAAGGGCATGCTCTGTTGGTTCGGACATATAGAAAGAATGCCAGATGAAAGAATGACAAAACAGATATACAATGTGAAAGTGGAAGGATGCAGGTACCGGGGAAGACCTAGACTATCTTACCACGACCAAATAAACCGAGTCTTATCTGATGGAAAAATCAAGAGTCTCCGAAACCAGCGAGCGTGTATGAGACGAACTATGAGTGTGAAGGAAGCCAGAGAGGTATGTAAGGGAAGAACCTGTTGGAACTCTCTGCCTACCCCGCAAGGGATCTGGCGTGATGATATAGATAGATAGATAGATGACATATGGCATACTACTTTGGGGATGCTCTGCAGAACTTAATACCATCTTTGTTCTCCAGAAAAGGGCTGTTCGAGCAATTTACAATTTGGCCCCGAGAGCTTCTCTTAAGGAAAAGTTTAGAGAGATAAATATTCTAACTGTTGCATCACAATTTATATATGACAATCTTCTATATGTTAAAAAAAATATCAGTGAAAAATATAGCGACATTCATCATGTAAATACACGGAACAAAGAAGATCTTATTGTACATTCCACTCGTCTCCACAGAATAAGTAATTCTTTTATGGGGCAATGTATACGCTTCTACAACAAATTACCCATAGATATCCGACACATGCCTATCAATAAGTTTAAGAAGGCAATTAAAACTAGACTCTGTAAGAAAGGGTATTATAAAATTTCGGATTATCTTGGCGATAAAACAGATTGGGTTTGAGCAGCTCCTCAATCAGCAACATTTATAAAAGATATAAATGTTGCTGATTGAGGAGGATATATGTATAATACATTTTTTTTTTAACAAAAAAAGGGTTATCGGAAAGGCCAAACAAATTTAATTAAAAGACTAGCCCGCTGAGTTTCTCGCCGGATCTTCTCAGTGGAGGCCGCGTTCCAATCCGGTGGTAGATGTAAAAATGTAATAATTTTGACGTTTGTAAGTGCTTATGTATTGGCCTATACAAATAAATGATTTTTGACTTTGACTTTGATGACTATCTGTTTTTTGCGACTTCGCGCCCGGTCGACATCAGCGCCACCTACCAGGTCTATGTAAATTTTGGATACATTAGCTTTCTAATAGTGAAAGAATTAAAATCGGTTCAGTAGTTTCAAAGATTATCGATTACAAGCAAACAAAAGAAATCATTCCCCTTTATTTTATTAGTATAGATAACCAGTATTAGTCAAATCCAGCTCGGTTGGGTGGCGTTCGGGAAGCTACGTAACATCTTCTCATCCAAAATTCCGCAGTGTCTCAAGACAAAAGTCTTTTACAAGTGTGTGTTCCCAGTGATGACTTACGGCACTGAGACATGGTCGCTTACGATGGGCCTCATAAGAAGGTTCAAGGTCACCCAAAGGGCGCTGGAGAGAGCTATGCTCGGAGTTACCCTGCGGGATCGAATCAGAAACGAGGAGATCCGCAGGAGGACGAAAGTCACTGACATAGCACTCAGAATTGCTAAACTTAAGTGGAAGTGGGCGGGGCACATCGCTCGTAGAACTGACGGCCGTTGGGGCAGAAAGGTTCTCGAATGGCGACCACGTACCGGAAGACGTGGAGTGAGCAGGCCCCCTACAAGATGGACAGATGACCTGGTGAAGGTCGCGGGTAGAAATTGGATGCGTACAGCACAAAGCCGGTCGTTGTGGCGGTCTTTAGGGGAGGCCTTTGTCCTGCAGTGGACGTCTTTCGGCTGAAGAAGAATAGATGACCAGTTACTATAGTATTTTTCATGTAAGGTGGGTACTGTGATAGTTATAAGTGTCAAAGATTATACTTTATTCAATGGCGATAAGAGGCATGACCGGTTTCTATACTTATGTTTTTATGCCTTAACATCATTGAATTAAATATTAATTTCGTTTGGCACTAGAACTGTCCCACGGCTTGATAAGTCCCAATAGTCCACAAGCCCGCCTCCATCGCACAATACTGGGTCCGCGTGCTAGAGTATGACCTAGTATCTCTCACCTCGATTTGTGAGAGAAGGCCTTTGCCCAACAGTGGGTGAGTATAGGCTGATATGATGATTTGTATCTCGCTGAGATTCACGGGCTTTAGCATACTATTTTAAAAACCATAATCTTGGTTATTAATGAATTATTTACAAGCTTTTATTTAACTTGCAATGTTCATACGTCTGTCTTTCTGTCTGTCTGTCTTTCCGCTTCAAATCTTGTCGGATATGGATAACCACAAGTGGATCCACTTGTGGTTATCCGATTGAGCCGAAATTTGGCACACTTATGTGATTTCGGTAATAATGCAATAATATGGTACAATGGAGGTGATCTGATGATGGAGTTGGATACTGGAACTACCATAGGAACATGTGAACTATACAGCGTGTCCTTCTCGTATTTAGGCTTTTTAGATTGGTATGCCAAGTACTATACAACCAGAAAGGGTCTGGAGATGAAGCCGAAAGGTAGCCAATGGAACCACCCAACTACTCAATATAACCCCGCCGTGTTTACTTTATGACCGGACGGTGTCCAGGGTCTGATGATAGAGTCGAAAGGAAGCCGTAGGAACTCCTCATCTAAGCAAGGTATCTCCGTTGTGTTTTTGCTATAAAAGCTTTTTTTTAAATAATAATAATATTAGCCCTGTTAAGAAACTGTCCCACTGTTGGGCACGGGCCTCCTGTCAAACTGAGAGGGTTTAGGCCATAGTCCACCACGCTGGCCCAGTACGGGTTGGCGAACTTCACACACGTTTGAGAAACTCTTAGGCATGCAGGTTTCCTCACGATGTTTTCCTTCACCGTTAAAGCAAGTGATAATTAATTTTTAATACGCACATGCTTTCGAAACGACGGTGGTGTGTGCCTGGGTTTGAACCCGAGACCTTTGACTTTTTTTAAAAAGGTCTTATTAAATTAAAATGATTATTAGTAGTATATCGGTCGCTAGTTTGTCTTCAGTCTTACCCATTCGCTGTTCTCCTTAGCTATGTATCCCACAATAGCTTTGCTAAAGGGTGAAAAGGTTTGCAAAGTAATCGATAGGTTGATAGCACAAGGTTTATTGTGAAACGATGACAAATAGTCCCAGAGCTAGGGCTGTCTACTGTTTTAGAATAAACTACGTAAGAGTATCTGATTTTGGAAAGGGGTAAATAGAGTGTTTTCTTCAGCAAAAACAAGTGATTCTTAGTACATAATTTTAATTCTATGGTTGAGAAACCGTCAAAGGTGAGAAATGTCAAAATTTAGTTTTATATACAATTTATTAAGGTTTATTAAGGCTACTTGGGAGCCGGCACTTAAGCCAAAAGGCGCAGCTGGCCATGCATAACGGAGTGCTTGTCCTAACGCTGTTATATGGCAGTGAGAGTTGGGTATGTAAGAAGGAGAACGAAAGCAGGATAAATGTGGTCGAAATGCGATCTCTGCGGAAGATGTGCGGAGTCACGCTGACCGACCGTATTCGCAACAGCGTAGTAAGAAAGCGAGTAGGTATGAAAGATAGTATCGGTGTAAAGATGAGAAAGGGTATGCTCCGTTGGTTCGGGCATATAGAAAGAATGCCAGAAGAAAGAATGACAAAACAGATATACAATGCGAAAGTGGAAGGATGTAGGTGCCGGGGAAGACCTAGACTATCTTACCATGACCAAATAGACCGTGTCTTAGCTGAAGGGCAAGTCAAGAGTCTCCGTAACCGGCGAGTGTGTATGAGACGAACTATGAGAGTGGAGGAAGCCAGAGAGGTATGTAAGGAAAGAACCTGTTGGAACTCTGTACTCTCTGCCTACCCCGCGAGGGAGCTGGCGTGATGATATAGATAGATAGATAGATATACAATTTAAAAAAAGTACTCAATAGTTATGCATTGGTTTTTTTTTCTTTTTTTTTCTTTTATTTAGGTACAACAAACAGCCACATTCACGTAATGAGTACACCGCATTATATGCATATAGTACTACAAATATGACCAACCCCGTTGTACACATATTGCATATGAAAAACAAAATTAGGGGCAATGTACAAAGTGCAACAGAATCAACGCAGGACTTTATGGTAGTTTGTTACAAGTAATGCTTATTGCTTAAGCAAAGAAAATTGGTACTATTACTTGGCTAAGAAAAATAACATGTGACATTTCTTATATTTGACAGTTTCTATCTCCTTCTTTGCGTTTCGACGGCAAACATGCTATAAGTTATATGGAAGCAGACCAAATTTATTTATTTCTTTATTAATGAAAAACACAAAACAGAATACAATCAAATATAATTAAAAATACAGAACTTAAAATAAAACTAGACTGCATTCCTAACTATTCTAATTTATGACTAATACATCCTCCATAACCCTCTCAGTTTGAGAGGAGGCCCGTGCCCAACAGTGGGACAGTTTCTTAACAGGGCTAATATTATTATTATTATTACATAATAAAGTGGAGCAAAATGAGAATGACAATTATAAGATTAAATTATAAAAGTAAACAAAAACGAATAAATAATATTGACATAGGAAAGCCTCCAATTCAATCAAAATCAAAAATCTTTATTTCGGTAACAACAAAACATTCTTTGACAGTGGTTGGAGACTCCTTTTAAGTATGTTTATACTTGTGTTAGGAGACTCCGCAATTACCCTTTATGAAAAAGTATTTTTACTCCAATTACCCTTTATGAAAAAGTATCTTTCTTAATGTACCAAAGAAAGTTCCAGATCTGCAATTCATTATATCGACTGCTTTATGCCCACATACCAGATCGTTGTATAGACGGCACATTCTAACTATAGGATTATAGAATGAGTTATTATTCTTATAGATTTGAAGCGAGAAGCTGTTGGGATTACGAGTTCTAAAATTTGTATTAAACTGTATTAAAGAAAGTATTTCCGAGGAATCTATATGTGAATGTATAATTTTGTAGAGGTAGACAAGATCAGTGAATTTCCGCCTCTCCTCAAGCCTATGAACCTTGAATTTTGACAATCTTTCGCTATAAGACCCGTCGCTACGACCTACGTCATGGCCACAATGACTGCATTCTCGGAGGCGGCCATCAAATCTTCCTGCGTACTCGTGTTAGGGGTGCGGAGTACGATATATGATGAGACAGCGATTGGGTTACGCTGCACAAACACCCTTAATTGGTACCATCCGTGAATCCCCACCTGAACATGTTTTGCCTGAACTGCATGAACTTGCTAGGGCCGACCTGGGTCCGAAGTCTATTTAAAGATTTCCAGACCGCCCATGGTAACTTATATCCAGGTGGGATACTCACAGCTGGTGAAACAAAGGGATTTGGTAGGGATATTTCTTCCTTCCAGAGATTGCATCTCGCTTTTGTTGGCTCTAAGGCTAATGGTTCGACGCACTTTATAAAGCTCTTACGGCTTTTTAGCCTTTGCTTCACTGGGTTGTGGCTATGCATGGAGTGCCGTGGGTCGTTAACCATTTTACCTCTCTCTACAGAGCTCGCCACAGCCCTGCGAATATCTGGGGGCGCAGCAGTTTTACCGGAGTCGGTTTCAGACAGCCCGTGATAATCCGGCAAGTTTCATTTAGTGCTGTATCCACTAGCCATGTGTGGGCGGACCGAGTCCACACAGGGCACGTATATTCCCCAGACGAGAATTCTAGAGCCAGGCCAGATGTCCGCACTTCGTGTGGCGAGGCTCCCCATTTGGTTGTAGTTAGGCTTTGTAGTAAGTTATTGCGGGCGTGCACCATTTTTTTTTAATAGTTTCTCAATTTTTCCTATATGTAAGGGCAGGTCCCTTCCAGAATGATTCTCAGGTACTTAGGATAGCAGTTGTGGACTATAGGCACACCCTGCCCGCTTGGTTGTTACGTACATGGAACACGCAAGACTAGGTCTTGGAACTGTTAAGCTTGAGAGAATTTTCCTCATAGTACCGACTCAAAGCGCGAAGAGCCATGGTGAGGTTAGCCTCTACTTCCTCGAAGTTCGTAGCTTGGAAAGTTAGCGCGAGGTCGTCTGCGTAAAGAAAGCGAGTTGGGTTGGGGCTAGACGGTTGGTCGTTGGTATATATGTTAAATAGGAGCGGTGCTAGAACACTGCCCTGCAGTAAGCCGTTCTTTTGTGACCTCCAGCTACTCTGGCCTGAGAGAAGGTAGACCTGAAAGCGACGATTGTGGAGAAGCTCTCGGAGTATTATGACAAATTTGTGATCGCCGGTCATAGTTTCAGCCTTTCACAACAATTTTCTTAGGTTCATTGTGTCGTAGGCCGCAAAGAGATCAACAAATGCAGTACCAGTAATCTTTCCCAACTCGAAACCATATGTGCTGAGCGAGTTTAAGTGTATGATTGCAGCATGACTTCGCTGGTCTGAAACCCGCTTGCTCCGGAATCAAAACAGGGTCGATAAAGGTCGTGAGCTTGGTCAGCAGCAGTCTCTCAAACAATTTGGACGTGTGGCACAGGAGTGATATTGGCCGGAAGTTTTTGAGATTTTCTGCTGGTTTTCCCGGTTTCTATACTTCAGGTTTCGGGTTCTATACGACAGTTTCTGTATTATAAAATGACGTACGAGGCATGCCTTTTAAGTTTTGTCGTTTGAAGAAAAAAACAAAACTAGTACCTTATAGTACTTTTTATTGTTTTTCAAAGTATTCACCACGTAGCTTAATACACTTTTCCATTCGCTCAAACCAGTTATTATAACATTTATTCCACTCTAAAGTGGGGGTGTTCAAAATGGCTGACTTGAAAGCGTCGACTGCTTCTTCACCGGACTGGAACCTTTGACCACGAAGACTTTTCTTAATTTTAGGAAATGTAAAGAAATATTTAGGGCTTAGATCAGGACTGTATGGAGGATGGTCAAGAATTTCTACTTTTTCCTGCTTCAAATACTCAATCGTTTGACGAGTGAGCTTGCGTTATCGTGATGCAGGATGATGCGTCGCTTTGAGTTAGATTTTCGAAGTTCGGCGATGACTTGTAGTAAACAAACTGTGGTATACCACTCTGCGTTAACCGTTCTACGATCTTCAAGTGCAATAGTCGCAACATGGCCGGTTTTTTCAACGAACGTGGCCACCATCTTCTTTGAAGTGCTTCGAGAACGAACAACTTTAGTCGGCTTTGGCTCGTCTTGAAAGACCCAGATTGTAGATTGTTGTTTGGAATTAGGATCGTAGGCATAGATCCAAGATTCGTAACCACTGATGATGTCGTAGACGTGATTTGACACTCCTCGGTTGAACCTTTGCAGAGTTTTCTTACACCATCTGACGCGGGCCGCCTTGTGATCGTCGGAAAGCAGATGCGGTATCCAACGGCAAACTAGCTTTCTCACACCAAGCGCTTCATGCAAGATCTTCTGAATGGTTGTCCCTGAGATGCTTAATAGAGCCTCTATCTCTCGATATGTCACATGACGATCTTCGAGAATTAGTTGTCTCACAGCAATGATGTTATCTTCAGTGAATGCTGATTTTGGGCGTCCTTCGCGAGATTTGTCACTAACACTAGTATGTCCACGCTGGAATTCTAAATACCAGCGTTCGACAGTCCGCAGATATAGGGCTTCATCACTGAACACAGATGATAGCTCTTCAAAACACTGAAGCCGTGTCAGGCCTCTTCTAAATTTGTACAAAATTATTGCACGAACATTTTCCTTAGAAAGATTCATTTTCGTATGTAACCTGACAGATTCCAATCGACGCTGTGACTAAACAATAGCATTAATCCTAATATTTTCAACTGTTTTGAGATTTAAAATTTAAACACATTTGAATATAGAACAGTTCCAAATTCAAAATTGCCGGGAAATATGGAAACGACAAAACTTAAAAGGCATGCCTAGTACTAATTAAATACTCGAGTAGAAGAAATTATTTTGAGAGTGTCGAACTTTGAGAGTGGAGGAAGCCAGAGAGATCTCTAAGAAAATAACCTGTTGAAACCCTGTACTCTCTGCCTACCCCGCAAGGGATCTGGCGTGATGATATAGATAGTTAGAAGTCTATAAATCCATTTCTATTCATCTGAATGACGAGTCAGGAGTCTCCGTAACCGGCGAGCGTGTATGAGGCGAACTATGAGAGTGAAGGAAGCCAGAGAGGTCTGTAAGGAAAGAACTTGTTGGAGCTTTGTACTCTTAGCCTACCCCGCAAGCGATCTGGCGTGATGATATAGATAGAAGTCTCTAATCCATATACCTACTTCTTAAAGTGCATAGAGGACAAACAAAACGTTTTTATCGCGATTGCCCTTCAAGGACCTGTTAACCTATTCGAATTGTACTCTCTGCGTACCCCACAAGATGTGGGGTAATACTATAGATAGATAGTATTTTATCTTCTTTAAAAAACGTAGCACCACACTAGTATTTATTCCTGTGTCGTGGGTGCGTTTTCAAACATGAAAATTCACGTACACAAATACCCAGACCGGAACAAATAATTGTGGATCACACAAAGATTTGTTCCGTGCGGGAATCGAACCCGCGACTATAAGACACAGTGGGTGGAGCGGCTTAAGCTCAACCACTGCGCTAACTCACCCGTCAGATAAAGTAAAGACATTAGTGACGAGCGGATGTGGATCAAACGCAACTTCCGTTTCCGGCGCGTCGTCACGCCCTCAATTAGTCTCCCTTCTTCGCGTCCCCTCCCCTCCCTCGCAGATTAACCCTTAGACCTTAGATGAATTACTTATCTAGATGCAACATCGCCCGTGGAAACGGCATTAAATAAAGATGTTTGTTAATCTTTCACACTAAAACTACTCAAACTCAGATTGTTGAAATAATATAGCTTATACATCAGAATAACGCATAGAATAATTTATAAAGAAATTATATAATAAATAACAAAATTATCTCATGCGCAGCCGCGGGTAACACCTAGTTTAAAGTAAATAAAACAATGTTCCGGATGTTAACACCACCTATCTATCTATCATCACGCTACACTTCATACATCTTGCGGGGTAGACAGAGAGTACAGAGTTTCAACTCAACTTTCTTTACATACCTCTCTGGCTTCTTCCACTCTCATAGTTCGTCTCATACACGCTCGCCGGTTACGGAAACTCTTGACTTGCTCTTTACATAGGACCCGGTCTATTTGGTCATGGTAAGATAGTCTAGGTCTTCCCCGGTACCTACATCCTTTCACTTTCGCATTGTTTATCAGTTTTGTCATTCTTTCTATATGCCCAAACCAACGGAGCATATCCTTTCTCATCTTTACACCGATACTATCTTTTATACCTACACTCTTTCTTACGACGCAGTTGCGAATACATTCGATCAAGTTGACTTTGCACATTTTCCGCAGAGCTCTCATTTCGACCGCATCTATCTAGTTCGTTCGACTGCCTCGTGGGTCTGGTGGCAAAGCACGTCGCTTTGAGGTCACGAGGTCCTGCGTACAAATCCTAGGTCGGACAAATATAGTTTTTCTAACGAAAAATTCCCAGTATGAGTTTGGAGTCTGGAATTGTGCCCGGTATATGGCAATAGGCTCGCCCCCTATTATATGGGGCTAACATCGTCGGCGAAATGTGGGTGTACTTAGAACACTTCTGCCACCCTCGATTGGGGAATATAGGCGTGACGGTGTGTGTGTGTGTATTTATCTAGTGGTCTAGTGGCAAAGCGCATCGCTTTGTGATCACGAGGTCCTGGGTTGAAATCCTAGGTCGGACAAGTGTAGTTTTTCTAACAAAAACTTCCCAGTACGAGTCCGGAGTCTAGAATTGTGCCCGGTATATGGCAATAGGCTCGCCCCCTATTACATGTGAACTTACATCGTAGGCGAAACGTGGGTGTACTCAGTACACCTCTGCCACCCCCGCTTTGGGAATATAGGCGTGACGGTATATTTATGCTGCTTTCATGCTCTTTTTTACATACCCAGCCCTCAGGCCCATATAACAGCTTTCTTTTTTTAAACATAGCCCTACACTAGGATTTATTCCTGTGTCGTGGGTGCGTTTACAAACATGAAAATTCACATACATACACAAATACCCAGAGCGGAACAAATAACTGTGGATCACACAAAGATTTGTCCCGTGCGGGAATTGAACCCGCGACTATTAGACACAGTGGCCGGAGTGGCTTAAGCTCTTAACCACTGCGCTAAATCGTCCGTCGTCCGCGTTGGGGCAAGCACTCCGTTATGTATGGCCAGCTGCGCCTTTTGGCCGGCTCCCAAGTAGCTTTCCCATCGCACCATTCACTTTAGTTCCTGCATTCACTCTTCTCTTTATATATCAGTGGTGTATTTTCCGTCCTTACTTAAGACTCATCTAAGATATACAAACATATACAGACGAATTGAGCAACTCGTTTGTTTGTTTTGAACTTTGTAAAAGCACAAGTGCCTTTCGAAGCACAGAGGATTTCCTAAAGAGAATATACAGACGAATTGCGCAACTCGTTTGTTTGTTTTGAACTCTGTAAAAGCACAAGTGCCTTTCGAGGCACAAAGGATTTCCTAAAGAGAATTTACAGACCAATTGACAATCTCATGTGTTTGTTTTGAACTCTGTAAAAGCACAAGTGCCTTTCGAGGCACAGAGGATTTCCTAAAGAGAATTTACAGACGAATTGAGAATCTGGTTTGTTTGTTTTGAACTCTGTATAAACACAAGTGCCTTTCGAGGCACAGAGGATTTCCTAAAGAGAATTTACAGACGAATTGACAATCTCGTTTGTTTGTTTTGAACTCTGTAAAAGCACAAGTGCCTTTTGAGGCACAGAGGATTTCCTAAAGAGAATTTACAGACGAATTGACAATCTCGTTTGTTTGTTTTGAACTCTGTAAAAGCACAAGTGCCTTTCGAGGCACAGAGGATTTCCTAAAGAGAATTTACAGTCGAATTGACAATCTCGTTTGTTTGTTTTGAACTCTGTAAAAGCACAAGTGCCTTTTGAGGCACAGAGGATTTCCTAAAGAGAATTTACAGACGAATTAACAATCTCGTTTGTTTGTTTTGAACTCTGTAAAAGCACAAGTGCCTTTCGAGGCACAGAGGATTTCCTTAAGAGGATTTCTAAGAATGAGGAGATAGCCAATGGACTATTTTAAAAGTCTATTACATACTAGGTATCTTTAGCAATAACATTCTTTGCAACGTTATTATGAATAAGAACACATTAATTATAATAATAAAACATTGGAAGTGTAATAGCGAACGATTTCGTTCGAAACCATTGTCACCGCTTTGCTATTGTATAGTTTGAATAAAATAGACACATACACTCAAATTATTGCTGTATTTTTTTCCGACGATTGTATCAAGTGCCTTATAAGAACAGTTACAAGTTTTGGAAGACTTGTACCGACCCCTATACATCGCTACATAGTTGCGACTACCTACCAATAGATGGTGCTGAAAATTCGCCATCCATGTCTAGAGCGCGATATTAGAGTACGCACGATGTGTAACATGTATGTTACAGTTGTTGAGTTGTTGTTGTTGTTGTTGGGGGCTTGTATGTATACAATGGTTTCGAACGAAATCGTTCGCTATTACACTTCCAATGTTTTATTATTATAATTAATGTGTTCTTATTCATAATAACGTTGCAAAGAATGTTATTGCTATAAATACCTAGTATGTAATAGACTTTTAAAATAGTCCATTGGCTATCTCCTCGTTCTTAAAAATCCTCTTAAGTAAATCCTCTGTGCCTCGAAAGGCACTTGTGGTTTTACAGAGTTCAAAACAAACAAACGAGATTGTTAATTCGTCTGTAAATTCTCTCTAGGAAATCCTCTGTGCCTCAAAAGGCACTTATGCTTTTACAGATTTCAAAACAAACAAACGAGATTGTTAATTCGTCTGTAAATTCTCTTTAAGGAATCCTCTGTGCCTCAAAAGGCACTTGTGCTTTTACAGAGTTCAAAACAAACAAACGAGATTGTCAATTCGTCTGTAAATTCTCTTTAGGAAATCCTCTGTGCCTCGAAAGGCACTTGTGTTTATACAGAGTTCAAAACAAACAAACCAGATTCTCAATTCGTCTGTAAATTCTCTTTAGGAAATCCTCTGTGCCTCGAAAGGCACTTGTGCTTTTACAGAGTTCAAAACAAACACATGAGATTGTCAATTGGTCTGTAAATTCTCTTTAGAAAATCCTCTGTGCCTCGAAAGGCACTTGTGTTTTTACAGAGTTCAAAACAAACAAACGAGATTGTCATTTCGTCTGTAAATTCTCTTTAGGAAATCCTTTGTGCCTCGAAAGGCACTTGTGCTTTTACAGAGTTCAAAACAAACAAACGAGTTGCTCAATTCGTCTGTATATTCTCTTTAGGAAATCCTCTGTGCTTCGAAAGGCACTTGTGCTTTTACAAAGTTCAAAACAAACAAACGAGTTGCTCAATTCGTCTGTATATGTTTGTATATCTTAGATGAGTCTTCGGTAAGGACGGCAAATACACCACTGATATATAAAGAGAAGAGTGAATGCAGGAACTAAAGTGAATGGTGCGATGGGAAAGCTACTTGGGAGCCGGCCAAAAGGCGCAGCTGGCCATACATAACGGAGTGCTTGCCCCAACGCGGACGACGGACGATTTAGCGCAGTGGTTAAGAGCTTAAGCCACTCCGGCCACTGTGTCTAATAGTCGCGGGTTCAATTCCCGCACGGGACAAATCTTTGTGTGATCCACAGTTATTTGTTCCGCTCTGGGTATTTGTGTATGTATGTGAATTTTCATATTTGTAAACGCACCCACGACACAGGAATAAATCCTAGTGTAGGGCTATGTTTAAAAAAAGAAAGCTGTTATATGGGCCTGAGAGCTGGGTGTGTAAAAAAGAGCATGAAAGCAGCATAAATATACCGTCACGCCTATATTCCCAAAGCGGGGGTGGCAGAGGTGTACTGAGTACACCCACGTTTCGCCGACGATGTAAGTTCACATGTAATAGGGGGCGAGCCTATTGCCATATACCGGGCACAATTCTAGACTCCGGACTCGTACTGGGAAGTTTTTGTTAGAAAAACTACACTTGTCCGACCTAGGATTTGAACCCAGGACCTCGTGATCACTAAGCGATGCGCTTTGCCACTAGACCACTAGATAAATACACACACACACACCGTCACGCCTATATTCCCCAATCGAGGGTGGCAGAAGTGTTCTAAGTACACCCACATTTCGCCGACGATGTTAGCCCCATATAATAGGGGGCGAGCCTATTGCCATATACCGGGCACAATTCCAGACTCCAAACTCATACTGGGAATTTTTCGTTAGAAAAACTATATTTGTCCGACCTAGGATTTGTACGCAGGACCTCGTGACCTCAAAGCGACGTGCTTTGCCACCAGACCCACGAGGCAGTCGAACGAACTAGATAGATGCGGTCGAAATGAGAGCTCTGCGGAAAATGTGCAAAGTCAACTTGATCGAATGTATTCGCAACAGCGTCGTAAGAAAGAGTGTAGGTATAAAAGATAGTATCGGTGTAAAGATGAGAAAGGATATGCTCCGTTGGTTTGGGCATATAGAAAGAATGACAAAACTGATAAACAATGCGAAAGTGAAAGGATGTAGGTACCGGGGAAGACCTAGACTATCTTACCATGACCAAATAGACCGGGTCCTATGTAAAGAGCAAGTCAAGAGTTTCCGTAACCGGCGAGCGTGTATGAGACGAACTATGAGAGTGGAAGAAGCCAGAGAGGTATGTAAAGAAAGTTGAGTTGAAACTCTGTACTCTCTGTCTACCCCGCAAGATGTATGAAGTGTAGCGTGATGATAGATAGATAGGTGGTGTTAACATCCGGAACATTGTTTTATTTACTTTAAACTGGTTTGTTTGTTTTGAACTCTGTATAAACACAAGTGCCTTTCGAGGCACAGAGGATTTCCTAAAGAGAATTTACAGACGAATTGACAATCTCGTTTGTTTGTTTTGAACTCTGTAAAAGCACAAGTGCCTTTTGAGGCACAGAGGATTTCCTAAAGAGAATTTACAGACGAATTAACAATCTCGTTTGTTTGTTTTGAAATCTGTAAAAGCATAAGTGCCTTTTGAGGCACAGAGGATTTCCTAAAGAGAATTTACAGACGAATTAACAATCTCGTTTGTTTGTTTTGAACTCTGTAAAACCACAAGTGCCTTTTGAGGCACAGAGGATTTCTTAAAGAGAATTTACAGACGAATTAACAATCTCGTTTGTTTGTTTTGAACTCTGTAAAAGCACAAGTGCCTTTCGAGGCACAGAGGATTTCCTTAAGAGGATTTCTATGAACGAGGAGATAGCCAATGGACTATTTTAAAAGTCTATTACATACTAGGTATCTTTAGCAATAACATTCTTTGCAACGTTATTATGAATAAGAACACATTAATTATAATAATAAAACATTGGAAGTGTAATAGCGAACGATTTCGTTCGAAACCATTGTCACCGCTTTGCTATTGTATAGTTTGAATAAAATAGACACATACACTCAAATTATTGCTGTATTTTTTTTCCGACGATTGTATCAAGTGCCTTATAAGAACAGTTACAAGTTTTGGAAGACTTGTACCGACCCCTATCCATCGCTACATAGTTGCGACTACCTACCAATAGATGGTGCTGACAAATCGCCATCCATGTCTAGAACGCGATATTAGAGTACGCACGACGTGTAACATACATACAAGCCCCCGACAACAACTCTCGGAGAATCCATGTTCGACCGACCTATTCCCTGGGTCAAATCTAGGGGTCACCCTAAACAATACCATGTCCTTCGGCCCGCACATCAAGAGACTCTGTCACCGAGCAGCCTTTGTGTTCGCCCGTCTTTATCCCTTAATCTGCAAGCGGAGTAAAATTACCCTTAGAAATAAGATGACACTTTACAAAACTTGTGTACGACCTATCATGACGTACGTGTGTGAGGTGTTCGGACACGCAGCCCGCTCTCACATCGATAGACTCCAAGCGGTTCAGTCCCTCTTCCTCCGCAAAGCCATAGGAGCCCTGTGGTTCTTACGGAATGTCGACCTCCACTCCGATCTCGGTCTCGAACCTATTCGCGCCTATATTAAAAAGGCGACAATTCGATACTACGCGAACGCATCTAGCCATGCGAATCCGCTAATCGTAGCCGCCGCCGACTACGAACCTAACCCGCTACCTCCGCCCGCGACCTGTTCTTACCAATCCCCCCGATGCTCTTACATCTCTTCTTTCCGCTCCGGATACGGACGACAACGAAGTCGTAGAACTCCTAGCCCGCCGACCGGTGCACTTAGTAAACCCCTCCCCCCATAGCGACTGCCCAAGCCGAGGCAGTTCCTCCTTGAGGCGCCCTTGAGTTAGTTGCCCCTCTGGCTCGAGCGTAATGGTTGCACGCTCGCCTTTGAGTCCGGTGAAGCTGTAAAGGCCTCGCGGCCAACAGCGTATATAACTCAAACACACACACACACACACACAACTTTTGAGGAGAGTAGCAGGCCCCGCCAGACACACCATCCGTCTGGCTGGAAGATCTTCCCTTTGACAAATCCTGCCACAACGTTCCTGCCATAGACTTTCGTCTTCTTTCGACTGAACGCTACATTAAGCTGATTTTGATACCGCGATCGTATGCAGTTTATCGTCAAAAAGCGATGCAGTATCGACGGAGCAAGTCGCGAAACAGGACCGTTGCAGTCCCACAATCTCCTATCGCTGACCATCTATCATGTAACCTCTGATTTTTAAAATCACCTGCTTCAAAAGCGTCGTCCCGTTTTCTCGCGAACACATCGAACCACTCTACCCCCTTATTGCAGTTGCCGCCGACTACAAACCTAACCCTTGTTAATCAGCCGTTATCGCCATCCGCGACATCTTCTCGCCGATCCTTCCGACGCCCTTACCTCCCTGGTAAGGACACTTTCGGATACAGATCACAGAATCAAACATCGACCTCGCCGGCGAGGTTGAAGAATTTCTTGCTCACCGATGTAGAACACCACGGCTAGATCCATGCTAATAATATAAATTCGAAAGTAACTCTGTCTGTCTGTCTATCTGTTTGTTTATCTGTTACCTTTCACGCTCAAACCACTTTAAAGATTTTGATCAAATACGGCAAGGACATAGATTTCATCCAAGGGAAACACATAGGCTATCTTTTGTCTTAAAAAAAGATTTTGGTGTGAAATACACGCCTGAAAATAACGCGAACGTAGTTGCGAGTACAGTTAGTATAGCCGAGTACGTAACCGAGCCACCTCTGTGCTCGGCCGTCTTTACCCGTTGATTTGGAAGCGGATTAAAATGTTCCTTAGGAATAAGGAGACACTTTAAAAAATTGGGTACGGCCCATCATGACGTACACTTTAGAGGTGTTCGGGCACGTCGCCCGCTCTCACATAGACAGACTCCAAGCTGTCCAGTCCCGATTCCTCCGAAAAGCCGGTGCTCCGTGGTACATACAGAATGTCGATGTCCGTTTCGATCTTGGTCTTGCACCTATCTCGCGACTATATTAAAAAGGCGACAACCTGCTACTTCGCCAACGCGTCCAACCATCAGAACCGCCGTCTACGCACCTACCTCCCCTCCTATCAGCAGTTACCGCCGCGCCATATTCTCACCGATCCTCCCGATGCTCTTACTTCACTTCTTTCGAATACAGATACCGCACACAGGATCAGACACCGACCTCGCCGGCGAGGTCGAAGAATCCCTTGCCCGCCGGCCGTTGCAGAGCACCACGGCAAGACACCTAGTATATGCCCTCCCCCATAGCGACTGCCCAAGCTGAGGCCGTTTCTCCTTGAGGCACCCTTGAGCTAGTTGCCCCCTTGCACTTCTGCCTCGAGTGTAGTGGTTGCACGCTCGCCCTCTTATCCGGTGAAGCTGTAAAAGCCCACGGCAAACAGCATAGATCACTCACACATATGCACACAAGAGATTGTATCTAATATATACCCGCCCCTTATAGCGACAGTCAAAGCCATGGCCATTCCTCCTTGAGGTGCCGTTGGGCTAGTTGCCCCCTGGCCCTTCCCACTGGAGCATAGCTATTGTGCGTTCGCCTTGAAAAGGCCCCTCGGCCAACAGCATATCACGATCAGATCAGATCATTCACGCAAAAGACACACAGGTTTTGTACTATCGTCAAACTTGAATGATGACCACCATAAGGCAGCATTTGGTGTGCAGTAATCAGCGGCTATCCGAGGTTGCGTTGCGGATATCGCACCAGGTGCAAAGAAGAAGAGTCCTTAAAGCACTTAAAACAAATGCTTCTACAAAAAAGTATTTTGTCTTAACAAATTATTTTCGTATCATCAACGAAATTGATCATCCATATTCTATACCTGAATATTACAATTCATGCGTGCTGAATATTATAAATTCGATAGAAACTCTGTCTCTTCGTTACGTTTTCACTCCTAAACGTATCTATCTATAACTTAGGTAGTCGCGGCTCTTTAAGAGAATTGTTTCGGCAAATATGACGGTCCCATGTCATTATATTTATGAAAACATAATGTACACACGGAAAAAATTAGATCTATTTAATCAGCTAGGTGATAGGCATTCCTATCACACGCGACATAGAAATAAATTGGATCAACATGGGGTCCTGTGTTAGATTTTGTAATAAAATTCCACTTGACATCTCTCAACTTAGTGAAAATAAATTCAAATCCTGTATTAAATGTACGCTCTGCAAGCGAGCTTACTATACTCTAGATGAATATTTAAAAGATAAAAATGCTTGGATAGGTGTTGTTCCAGCTCCACCAGAATGTGGATAGTAGTTAAATAAAATTGATCATTTTTCTTCCTCATTTCTTTATCTGTAAATGAGAGAACCATGTAGCAATTCACATAAATAGTTTACCTTGGTTAATTTAATTTAGACTCACCTGATACTACATTGTTCTCCCATACCCCACAACAAAATGTAGATGGAAAAATTGTAAAAATAAAAGAGTAACCGTGGAGTTTCTTGCCCTTCTTCTCCTCAGGAATGACATTCCGAAGCGGTGGTAGAGTCTTAGTTACTATTTTGACTATTCATAAATACTGTTATGGTTTACATGAATAAAAAATATTCTAATTCTGATTCTAAACTGTTGAACAGATTGTTGATGGAATTTGGCATGGACATACATTTTATCTAGGGCAAAGACAGATGCTACTTTTTATCTCAAAAAGAGACACTTAAGGGTGTAAAATAGGGGATGACATTTTGTAAGGGGAACCCATCGTTATTCAAGTTAGGTATATGGAAATTTATTGTAGGCTTTTGGTAAGAAAAGCATTATGTGGTTCAGCGTTTTTGAAAAATCATTCTTCTGTCTATCTATCTATCTATATCATCACGCCACATCCCTTGCGGGGTAGGCCGAGAGTACAGAGTTCCAATAGGTTCTTTTCTTACATACCTCTCTGGCTTCCTCCACTCTCATAACTTTGTATAGCGCTAAATCATTCTTCAAGAACATAAAATAGGGGATGAAATATTTTTATAAGAAGCCCATCATTCTTAAAGTTCATTCTTAAAATTCACTATTCGAGGTGGGGTTCTTCATAAATTCATTATCATAGTTGTCATCAAGTTCATCGGAGAGTTCAACTGAATTAATTTATAAATTAAATCTTACAAACACGATTACGTATCTCACTGGAGATTACCAATATACACTAAAAATAATGTCAAGCCATAATTTAAAGAAGAAGAAGAAACGCGGATGAATGAATTGAATGTGGCGTTGTTTAGCTTATTCTTAATTTTAGTCAATTGTAAACTCTCTTCTTTAAATCTTGTATGTTTTGTCCCCAGGTTCTGTCCGTCTGTCTTCATATACCTAGGTCTTGTGGTCCCAGCAATATGGCTGTTGGAACTCCACAAAGTAGACCTTCGAGTGCAGAAGAAATCGAACAATCTCTCATATATAGAGGTAAGTATTTCCTCTTATGTGCCATTGGGTTGGGTGTGAAAAAAAATAATACGGTTTTTTGGCGGGAAGTAAAAGAGGGATGTTGCCAATTTGTTTTAATTTCCAAAATTTAAGTTCTTTCGTGATGAAACTCGAGTTGTAACACTTTTAATATTTTTACACGATATGCATTAGATATAATCCAATACTTTTCAATCTGACCCCATGTTCCTAAGGCTTAAAAAAAATTAAAGTTTTTTTTTGTGTTTTACTGATCGCAAACACGCATTTAACCTACTATTCTCTCACAGACGGAGATCCCCTTGCCCGGAGCGACAAAAATCCCAACAGACATGTGGGTGACTCTTATAGAACAGTTCCTAATGCTGACACTGATAGTTGGGCGCTGGCTGCTACCCAAAGGAGACCTCACAAGGGACCAGCTTAGTCAGCTATTATTAGTATATATTGGTAAGGAATACCTTCAGATTTTATACTCTTGCTCCACCTGTCTTAAAGTGAATAGCCGACGCAGCGCGACAGGGGCGTAACGGTAGCGCGACCTGGGGAGTTGTAATGTTCTGAAATGTACGGGAGACCCTACATAGTGCAGCCGCGCACGGCGGGAGTGCCAACGTCACGGCCCACCGCAGCAGCGGGAGCGAGACGCCCAAACGAGTGCGAGCGGGACGCTAGTGTTAGACGGCCGCCTGGGAGGCGCGACATCGCGCCCGCACTGTGCGCACGTGTGCGCTGCCGACCGCCGGCTAAACACCAGCCGAGCGTCTTTCGAGCGCTTCCCGAACACCTCCCGAGCTTCTTCCAAAGGCTTCGTCTGCTATGAGACCCAACCTTAACGTTTTTTAAATAAGGTGCTGATGCAGTAGATCAGACTGCCTCATTGGGCTAGTGGCAAAGCGCATTGCTTTGTGATGACGAGTTCCTGGGTTCAAATCCTAGGTCGGACAGGTGTAGTTTTTCTAACGAAAACTTCCCAGTACGAGTCCGGAGTCTGGAATTGTGCCCGGTATATGGCAATAGGCTTGCCCCCTATTACATGGGACCTAACATCGTCGGCGAAACTTGGGTGTACTCAGTACTCCTCTGCGTCGGCGGCGTCTTAAGTTTTCTTTTCATGTATATTTTATACATATCGCGTTGCGTATTCAACAATAGAAAGACCGCAAGGCACGCGTCTCTGTGCCTGAGTTTTATTCGGACCGCTGTTTACATATGTTAACTATGATATTGGCGTGGCCCCCCATCACATTTTACACCTCTCCAACAGGTACAGCAGCAGACATCATAGAATTCTTCGACTCCTTCAAAGACGAGAAGGTTGCTTCTGAAAAGGTCCTCGTACTGTTAACCTTGGCCATCTGGTCATGGTCTCTCATGCAGTTCACGGTCGTCCTCACAGCCACGAAGTCCAGGAAGTCGAGAGGAGCCGCCAATAGGTCTGAGATGTATGTATAAACACAAAAGCACGCAGCCATATCATTACACTGAAGCACTGTACTTTGTAGCTACGAGAACTATACTCCTTATGATCCTTCCTTGATATATTCTGATTTGCGGGTAGTTTTATGTACTATGAATTAGGGAAGACATCTCAAACAATTTTTGTTTGTAGCAAATGTTAGAGTGCGTACACTCTAGTTCTAGTTTGTTCCAGGGGCTTCCCACAATGTGAATTCTAAGAATGCTAAGTTTTATTTTGTAATTTGACATAGGTGGACCGGCCTTTCTGGGATGGCACAGATCCTGTACTGACCTAAGACACCTCCATACTAAGTATCTTTAAAATCCGTTAAGCCGTGATAATATGAATAAATAAAAGCTATCCCGCAAAATTGCATTTGCATTATTGCCGTGCATTTTTTCCTTAAACAAAAAAAGATGATGCAAACTTTTGTGTCCGGGTCATTTATTGTTAAAGAGTGTGAATCACAATGTGAATCCTAAAATGCTAAGATTTATTTTGAAAATATTGTTTATGAAACTCCAGAAATATAAGAATGTATTATCTATGAGAATACAAACATCTCCGATAACGCTGCGATCACGGTCAAGTTAAAGTCGTACAAGGACCTCTTGGTCCTCGTGTCCAAAATCGGAACTACCGCTGTAAGCAAGGGAAATGTCAATTCATGGCAGCCACAGAGTTGCCGATTCCTATGAAAGAACATTGTTCTGCACCCATACATGATTTGCCCCAGAACCAACAGCAATGAAAAAATACTTGTATGATTTCAAATCACCCATAAATTCTCTTAAGGCATTTATTATTAAACGGATAAGCGGGGGAATCACAATATTTTACAAAAAGTATTATATTTTGAGGTTATAATTCAGTAGCCATTAATGAGGTTATATTGATGTATTGATATTCGGTAAAGATATCGGCGACTTCGATATAAGTACTTACAATATTTTGAAACATTCGTTTTAGATTGCAAATTGTCCGTTAGATACGGATATAAAATACATAAATGTGGGGCATGGGTCAAATATTTGTTGGTTCTGGGGCAATTTTCGAGAATGTCCTTTACCCAAGTTCTTTTTTTATTATCTGTGGGACCCACAGATATATCTCCTTGGTACCTAGTAGAAATTTTTTACAATACAACATGTGAATTTATTGTTTGAAAACGCATCCACAACAGGAATAATTCCTGCGATTTCTTTCATTAAATAAATTCCCCTCTAATGTTTCATGAAAATCGGCTAGGTAGTTTTCGCGTTATCCACGTTTGTACCGACAGACAGACGGATACGAAAGTGAAAAGTTTTTCTATCTATATCATCACGCGAGATTCCTTGAAAATTCGACTTATATATCGATAGTATAATGCATATACATGATTATTACCAAAAAATATTCCATGTACAGACTTGATCGTGTTATAATTTTATTATTTATATAATTTTACATTTTTATTATTAGATAACTGGGCTCACATTTACACACATTAAATACTGTTTTACAATCACATTATTTTCTTTTATTTACGCTTATCAGCTTTTGTGATGTCCTAATTTGATTCAAGAAAATATGACACAAGAACACAAATATGTCTACTAACATTTTTTAGTAACACTATTTTTCTTTCTTAACATTCTTTTATAATTAAACACAGAAGTATTGGGATGAAGTTTAAGAGTGTTGTCTGAGTGAGGCTTGCTAAGTTCCAACAGCAGGTGTCGACAAACCTGGCTCCATCGCACTCTCACCTCTTGAGAAGGTCATCGCCATTCAATGGACAGAAAAGACTAATTTATTCAGACAATCGTTCAATATTTCATTCTATTGGACCTCGTTTGTTTGACCCTTCGGCACTTTAGCAATAGTTTAACATCTCATCATCATCATCATCATCTCAGCCTATACTTGTCCACTGTTGAACATAGGCCTCCCCAATCGCTTTCCAGCGTAATCGGTCCGATGCCACCTGCATCCAACGACTTCCTGCGATTTTAACATCTACTCGTACTAAATTCTGTATGATACGCCTATAGAAAACCATAAGGACACCATTAAATTAAAAGATGTTAAAACCAACGATTATGAAGTCAATGAATGAAAGTTTTACAAATACTGCAATAGCAGACATGGTGCCCCGACAGTAATTAGAACCACAATGAAGAACTTTCAGTTACAAGTTACAAGTTGACGGACGATTTAGCGCAGTAGATGTGAATTTTCATCTTTGTAAACGCACCCACGACATAGGAATAAATACTAGTGTGGGGCTACGTTTAAAAAAAAATTGGTAAACTTTCTTTTCAACTTTAGTGTAGAGCTTTTGGCGGGAAGTCGAAGAGTAATGTTGTCAATTTGTCTTAATTTCCAAAACTTGTGTTATTCCGAATAATAATGTGTAATGTTGGTGGAATATTAACCATTATGTATTCTTATATGTGCATCAGTGAAGGTAATTGAAACATAGTGATAAAACGTGCCTTTACGATTTCCCTCAAAACGGCCGTCGCAATTGGTATGTAAAGTATTCACCGCTTTATTATCCAAGGGTACTTCATCAATTTCATTATCATCGTTGTCATCAACTTCATCGGGGAGTTGAATTAATTTAAACAAACACGATTATGTATCTTACTGGACACTGGCTAAATACACTTAAAATTAGTGTGAAGCCGTAACTTAAAGAAGAAGAACTTGAGTGTACTTTAGTCCACGCCGTCTTGAAGAGTTTTCTGATAGTTTTCTCTAATGAGTGGCGATAAGGTCGGGCAGATATACGACTTCTTGTGTTTTATTATAAAAATTTCTATGAATAACAGTGGATATGATACCGTGGGGATGTAACAGTTCGTTTTTTCACAGGAATAGCAGAGCGTGTTGTTGTACAATAGAAGTGTGTGCCATCATCATGAATATAGCACTCCAGGACGCCCCATTCTTGGCTTTTCGACTACTAATCATATGCCACTACAAGATTGTTAATTATATGAACATATTTTTCACTTGTAAGAATACGTTGGTGAGTATTTTTCGGTGTCCAACCAAAAGTCGATTTTTGACCTAAGCCGAAGCCGATTAATAGGCCTTCGCCAAAAACTTCGGTCGAAGCCGAAGCCAGAGGTTGAATAACTAGTGTTGTAACTATGAGCACTGAAGTCGAGCGTTCCACGCTGAATCGACGCTTGTGTGTGAATGATCTACGCTGTTGGCCACGGGGCCTTTACAGCTTCCCCGGACAAGAGAGCGAGCGTGCAACCACTACGCTCATATCAATTATAAACTTAATTTAAATCGCAATTTAAAACGAAGATTAGTAATAGCACTAGGTTTAAAATTTGCCTTAAAAAAACTGAACGTGGGTTTTTTGGCGGGAAGTCGAAGAGTGATGTTGTCAATTTGTTTTAATTTCCAAAACTTGTGTTATTTCGACTAATTATGTGTTATCATGGTGGAATATTAACCGTTATGTGTTTTTTCATAAGTGCATGAATGAAGGTAATTGCAACAAAGTGATAAAACGTGCCTTTTTGACTTCCCTCAAAACGGCCGTCGCAGTTGGTATGTAAAGTATCCACCGCTTTACTATCCAGGGTGGGGCACTTCATCAATTTCATAATCATCCTTGTCATCAAGTTCATCGGGGAGTTGAATTAATTTTGAAATGAATATTCGTAATACTTGACATTGGCAAAATACGCGTCGTCGTGTTACATATATATTATATTACATATATATATCTTGTTATTTTTTTTTATAACATATTATGCTGTAAATTAAATAATTCTATTGATAAAATAATTATTAGTTATCTTCCATTACCATTATTTTTATAGGCAAGTAGGTATGTTTGTTATAACTTTAGTACCAGTCGTATTGTTTTATTGAAACAGGTGATTTTACTACAAATATACAGACTCTACGTACTTCATTTGGAGACGGTGGATGAAGGAAATGGTTCTGTATATAGAAAGAAAGAGAAGACAAAGCATAAATCGAACGACAGGAAAGAAAAGGCCAAGAAACATAGGTGAGTACTTGTCAATGGCCAAGGTAAGCCGCTGAGAAAGCTTTTGTGTGTGTGATCTACGCTGTTACGTTACGGCTTCCCCGGACACGAGGGCGAGCGTGCGACCACTACGCTCGAGCCACAAGGGGGCAACTAGCTTAAGGCGCCTTAAGGAGGAATCGCCTCGGCTCGGGTAGTCGCTACCAGGCATGCTTTTTAAGTTCTATCGTTTTCATATTTCCCGGCCATTTTGAATTTGGAACTGTTCTATATTCGAATGTGTTTAAATTTTGAATCTCAAAACAGTTGAAAGTATTAGGATTAATGCTATTGTTTAGTCACAGCGTCGATTGGAATCTGTCGGGTTACGTACGAAAATGAATCTTTCTAAGGAAAATGTTCTTGCAATAATTTTCTACAACTTTAGAAGAGGCCTGACACGGCTTCAGTGTTTTAAAGAGCTAACATCTGTGTTTAGTGATGAAGCCCTATGTCTGCGGACTGTCGAACGCTGGTATTTAGAATTCCAGCGTGGACATACTAGTGTTAGTGACAAATCTCGCGAAGGACGCCCAAAATCAGCCTTCACTGAAGATAACATTATTGCTGTGAGACAACTAATTCTCGAAGATCGTCATGTGACGTATCGAGAGATAGAGGATCTATTAGGCATCTCAGGGACAACCATTCAGAAGATCTTGCATGAAGCGCTTGGTGTGAGAAAGCTAGTTTGCCGTTGGATACCGCATCTGCTTTCCGACGATCACGAGGCGGCCCGCGTCAGATGGTGTAAGAAAACTCTGCAAAGGTTCAACCGAGGAGAGTCAAATCACGTCTACGACATCATCAGTGGTGATGGATCTTGGATCTATGCCTACGATCCTGATTTCAAACAACAATCTACAATCTGGGTCTTTCAAGACGAGCCAAAGCCGACTAAAGTTGTTCGTTCTCGAAGCACTTCAAAGAAGATGGGGCCACGTTCGTTGGAAAAACCGGCCATGTTGCGACTATTGCACTTGAAGATCGTAGAACGGTTAACGCAGAGTAGTATACCACAGTTTGTTTACCACAAGTCATCGCCGAACTTCGAAAATCTAACTCAAAGCGACGCATCATCCTGCACCACGACAACGCAAGCTCACACAGCGCTCGTCAAACGATTGAGTATTTGAAGCAGGAAAAAGTAGAAATTCTTGACCATCCTCCATACAGTCCTGACCTAAGCCCTAACGATTTCATTACATTTCCTCAAATTAAGAAAAGTCTTCGTGGTCAAAGGTTCCAGTCCGGTGAAGAAGCAGTCGACGCTTTCAAGTCAGCCATTCTGAACACCCCCACTTTAGAGTGGAATAAATGTTATAATAACTGGTTTGAGCGAATGGAAAAGTGTATTAAGCTACGTAGTGAATATAATTTGAAAAACAATAAAAAGTCCTATAAGGTTCTAGTTGTGTTATTTTCTTCAAACGACAAAACTTAAAAGGCATGCCTCGTATGGGGGAGGGCATATACAACGTGTCTCAATACTAGGCATATACTAGGGGCAAGGGAATCTTACACAACGGCGAGGTCAGTGTTCTGGGACCCATTCGGCGCTTATTTTAGCCCACCTGTCGGCGTTTCGGGTAAGGTTACCAGCCCGAACCCACTTGAGCATAGCAGTTTTAACGCCCACATCTATTATACGGGTCGTGGAACGCAGCATTAAGTTCCGGACCATCTAGTCGAGAATGACAGACTGACGTAAACCACGCCCACCGCGATGACGTCACGGCCTAGTTGGAAGGCTCACTTGCACGGAACAGGGTAGCGTCACCTATTGACTAACTCAGGGTTATAGCAATGAATTACATGAATGGACGATTTAGCGCAGTGGTTTATAGCTTAACGCTTACTGTGTCTATTAGTCGCGGGTTCGATTCCCACACGGGACAAGTCTTTGTCTGACCCACAATTATTTGTTCCGGTCTGGGTATTTGTGTATGTGTATTTTCATGTTTGTAAACGCACCTACGACACAGGAATAAATCCAAGTGTGGGGCTACTTTTTTACATAAAAAAATATTTTCAAATCAAGTTGTATCACTTGTCTTTGAAGTTTACAGAAATATGTGTTTCTTTTTCAGCAGTAAACACAAATCAAAAAAACACAAGAGGAAGCACGAAGTGGGAGAGACTTCCATATCTGTTATCAGCGACAGAAGACACGACAAAGTCGATGGCGGGAGAATCAGGTAAGTTCTAACCATAACCTTAGAATAATATCTATGTTTTCTTTTATTAACCGACTTCAAAAAAGAGGAGGTTCTATGTTCGTCTGTATGTATGCTTTTTTAACCGACTTCAAAAAGGAGGAGGTTCTATGTTCGGTTGTACGTATGCTTTTTTTTTTATGTATGTTGCGATATTTTCGTCAATTATGGACCGATTTTGATATTTTTTTTGCATTGAGATCAGTATAGCTCCGCGGTGGTCCCATTTTAATTTCATTGGTATTGGACCTTGGACTTAGAAGGTACACCAGGGAACTCCTTAACGACAAACAATAGGCATGTGTAAATTGAGATATTATGGGTATTACGTCTATCCTATAGGTACCCTACTATAGAACTAAGCATTATATTAGCCAACTTTAAAAAAGGAGGTTCATAATTCATCCTTTTTTTATAACTCCTTTGCTTATGAACCGATTTTGATGATTCTTTTTGCATTTGGTTCAGTATAGTTTTCAGGTGATCGTATTTTATTGTTATTGGTATTGGACCTTGGACTTTCAAGATACAAGAGGGAACACCTTAACGGCGAACAGCACGAATGTATAGATTCCGTTATTATAGTCATTATATTAATCCTGTAGGTACCTTACTTTGCAACTTAGCAAAATAATATAATATCGGTATATAAATATCCGCCGCGTGGTTCCCGGCTTAGAATAGGACCAACCCATCTCATCCCATCGGGTGTCGTACAAGGCGACTAAGGGAAAACTAGGGAATGGGCAGCAGCGTTCCCTTAACACTTCTACGACCAAAAACTGCGCTCGCCAAGCCGCCTGCCAAGCGTGGCGAGTATGGCAAACACCCCCAACCAATATTATGGAAGAAAGCAAGAAAACCAGGCCCCTAGTCCTGTTCGTCCTGGCCACGGTAGCAGCCATGGTAACGACAGGACAAGAGGTGCTAAGAATCTCCGGCAGAGATTCGGCTACCACCAAAACCGAAAATTGGCCCTGGTGACATACAACGCACGCACATTGAGGACAGATGAGAAGCTAGTTGAGCTGGAAGAAGAGGTAAACAAGTTGCGGTGAAGTATTGTTGGTTTATCCGAGGTCCGAAGAGAGGGCGAGGACACGATAACCTTAAAATCCGGCAACTTGTTTTACTACCGGGAGGGCGAACAGCAGTCCCAAGGTGGTGTCGGATTTATCGTCCACAAGTCACTCATAAACAACGTTGTGTCCATCACTAGTGTGTCGAGCAGGGTAGCGTACCTGATACTCAGAATATCCAAAAGATATTCGCTGAAGGTCATACAGGTCTACGCACCGACCTCGGCATACTCAGATGATGAGGTCGAAGTTATGTATGAGGACATTAGTAGAGTTATACATACTTCCAAAGCACACTTTACAGTAGTTATGGGTGACTTCAATGCGCGACTGGGCAAACGGGGCGATGATGAGTTGAGAGTGGGGCAATTTGGATATGGGCAGCGTAACCCTAGGGGTCAGAGGCTGGCCGAATTTTTGGTGAAGGAGGGACTCTTTATGATGAACTCTTTCTTCCAGAAGCCGTCTCATAGGAAATGGACCTGGATGAGCCCTGATGGTTTCACAAAAAATGAGATGGACTTCATCATGAGCACCAAGCGACAAATATTTAATGATGTCTCCGTGATTCACAGGGTAAAAACCGGCAGTGATCACCGAATGTTCAGAGGCACATTAAATATTAATGTCAAAATGGAAAGATTGCGTCTGATGAAGTCTACGCTCCGACCTTCTAATGCACATATCCAAAACCCCGAGAACTTTCAACTCGAATTGTCAAACTGCTTCGAATTGCTAGACAGCAGCGCATCAGTGGACGAAATCAACAAAAGGTTGGTAGAGACTGTCCATACGGTCGGGTCCAAGCATTTTAAGCACCACCGTAAAAATAGGCCTCAAAAGCTATCTGACTACACCCGAAACCTTATGGCTGAGCGACGTACCATGACACTCCAAACCTCCGATGATGCTAAGTCCTATAGGCAGCTCAATGGACAGATATTAAAGTCCTTGCGACACGATTTACGGTCCTTCAATACAAGACGTATTGAGGAGACTATAGAGCAGAACAAGGGCTCCAAAGTGTTTGCAAGAGACGCGTCTATTGGGTAAAGCCAGTTGACGAAGCTGAAGACGGAGGACGGAAACGTAACGTCGAATAGGTCAGAGGTGCTCAGGGAGATAGAAAGGTTCTATAGGCAGTTGTAAACCTCAGTAGCTGAACCTGTTGTTGACTTGGTAAAAGACCCAAGAGCCAAGCTAACCCGACACTACACTGAAGATATCCCGGACATCAGCCTGTACGAGATTAGGATGGCTCTCAAACAACTTAAAAACAACAAAGCGCCGGGCGAAGACGGAATTACCGCAGAGCTTCTGAAAGCGGGCGGATCGCCGGTACTTAAAGTCCTTCAGAGGCTGTTTAATTCCGTCTTGCTCGAAGGAAAAACGCCGGAAGCATGGCATAGGGGTGTGGTGGTACTCTTTTTCAAGAAAGGTGATAACACTTTATTAAAGAACTATAGGCCCATCACACTGCTGAGCCATGTTTACAAGTTGTTTTCGAGACTCATCACAAATTGCCTTGAACGCAGGCTTGATGATTTCCAGCCTCCCGAACAAGCCGGTTTCCGGAAAGGCTTTAGTACCATAGACCACATACATACGCTGCGGCAGATTATACAGAAGACCGAGGAGTATAATCGGCCACTATGCTTGGCGTTTGTGGACTATGAGAAAGCCTTCGATTCAATCGAGACTTGGGCGGTTCTTAGATCTCTCTAGCGATGCCGCATTGACTATCGGTACATCGAAGTGTTGAAGTGCTTGTATAATAACGCCACCATGTCAGTTCGAGTACAAGGGCAGCGCACGAAGGCGATCTCCATAAAAAGAGGAGTAAGACAGGGAGACGTCATTTCTCCGAAACTGTTTACGACCACCATAGAGGACGCCTTCAAGCTCTTGGAATGGCGAGGACTTGGCATCAACATCAATGGCGAATACATCACTCACCTTCGATTTGCCGACGACATTGTGGTCATGGCGGAGTCGCTGGAAGATCTAGGACGAATGCTCGGCGACCTCAACAGAGTATCTCAACAAGTGGGTCTTAAAATGAACATGGACAAAACAAAAATAATGTTTAACGTCCATGTCGTACCCACCGCACTCACCGTTGGGAACTCTACCCTTGAAGTTGTCAACGAATACATTTACCTGGGACAGGTAGTCCGGTTAGGTAGGTCCAACTTTGAGAGAGAGGTCAATCGACGAATCCAACTCGGCTGGGCAGCGTTCGGGAAACTGCGCAACATCTTCTCATCCAAAATACCTTAGTGCCTAAAGACTAAAGTTTTTAGTCAATGTGTGTTACCAGTGATGATATATGGATCAGAGACGTGGTCTCTTACTATAGGTCTCATAAAAAGCTCAGAGTTTCTCAGCGAGCTATGGAGAGAGGACGGGCGTTGGGGCAGAAAGATTCTAGAGTGGAGATCACGTATTGGCAAGCGCAGCGTGGGACGACCACCTGCCAGATGGACCGACGATCTTGTGAAAATCGCAGGAAGTCGTTGGATGCAGGTGGCATCGGACCGGTTACGCTGGAAAGCGATTGGGGAGGCCTATGTTCAGCAGTGGACAAGTATAGGCTGAGATGATGATGATGATATAAATATTACTAAATGGCAAAAAATGCCAGAAGAAAGAATGACAAAACAGATATACAATGCGAAAGTGGAAGGATGTAGGTACCGGGGAAGACCTAGACTATCTTACCATGACCAAATAGACCGTTTCTTAGCTGAAAAGCAAGTCAAGAGTCTCCGTAACCGGCGAGTGTGTATGAGACGAACTATGAGAGTGGAGGAAGCCAGAGAGGTATGCAAGGAAAGAACCTGTTGGAACTCTGTACTCTCTGCCTACCCCGCGAGGTAGCTGGCGTGATGATATAGATAGATAGATAGAAATATTACTAAATAATTCATTCGTCACTTAAAATTGTAAAATAAAAATCTTTTAAAAAAAAAAGGTAAATCGACTTCAAAAACCAAAAAAATTAATATTTGGAGTCGGTGCCAAGTAACCGACTGCACCAACCAGCACCGACTTCAAATATTTATTTTTTTGGTTTTTGAGTCCGTTTTCCTTTTTTTTTAAAGATTTTTTATGTATCATCAGCCTATAGCAGTCCATTGCTATAGCAGGCCTCTCCAAGTACACGCCACTGGTTACGATCCTTGGCTACTCGCATCCAGTTTCTGCCAGCCGCCCTACGAAGGTCATCGCTCCACCTAGCCTGAGGACGTCCTGCATTACGTTTGCCAGTCCGTGGTCTCCACTCAAGAACTCGTTTGTCCCAGCGGTCATCGGTTGTTCGGCTAATGTGACCGGCCCATTGCCACTTCAGCTTACTAATCCGGTGGGCTATGTCGATAACTTTGGTTCTCCGTTTTATGTATGTTTACCGATATTTCCGTCAATTGTGGACCGATTTTGATGATTCTTTTTGCATTGGGTTCAGTATAGCTCCAATGTAGCCCCATTTTAATTTTTTTGGGTTTGGTCCTTGGACTTTGAAGATACACCGGGGAACTCTATAAGGACAGACAATACGAATGCGTAGATTGAGATATGTGTAAAACGTCAATTCTATAGGTACTTTACTATAGAACTAAGCAGAATATCAACCGATTCCAAAAAAGAAGGAGGTTCATAATTCGTCTGTGTATTTTTTTAAAAATCTTTGGTTATAAACCGACTTTGATGATTCTTTTTTCATTGGCTTCAATATAGCTCCGGGGTAGTCAACGAATAAATGAAATAGTTAAGTCATGGGAATTATATCAATCCTGTAAGTACTTTACTATCTATCTATCTATATATTAGGCAGAGAATACAGCGTTTCAACAGGTTCTTTCCTTACAGACCTTTCTGGCTTCCTCCACTCTCATAGCTCGTTTCATACACGCTCGCCGGTTACTGTTCTCTTGACTTTTCCTTCAGATAAGACTCGGTCTATCTACCTTACTGTATATAAATATACATAATTAATTCACTCACCACTTATAATTGTAAAACACAAACATAAAAAAAAATGGAAACCGTCTTTAAAAAGCATAAAATAAATATTTGAAGTCGATGCCAAGTAACCGACTGCACTGACTTCAAATATATATTCTTTGGTTTTTGAAGTCGGTTTCCCTTTTATTTTTAAGTTTTTCATTTATTACACCATCACGCTTATATGGTTGCCAAGCGGGGATGGCAGAAGTGTATTGTGTATACCCACTTTTCGCCGACGATGTTAGGTCCCCATGTATTAGGGGGCGAGCCTATTGCCATATACCAGGAACAATTGACGGACGATTTACCGCAGTAGTTAAGAGCTTAAGCAGCTCCGCCCAGTGTGCAATAGTCGTGGGTTCGATTCCTGCATGGGACAAGTTTTTGTGTGAACCACAATTATTTATTTCGGTCTGCGTATTTGTGGATGTGAATATTTTATGTTTGTAAACGCACTCGCGTCACAGGAGTAAATCGAAGTAGGTGGCTATGATATTTTTTTAAAAATACGCAGGTATTCTGGTACTGAACGTATACAGTTTTTCTATAGAAAAACTTCATTATTCAGGACCTCGTGATCACAAAGCACATTATTCGCCACTGAACCAACGAGGCGGTCTTTTATTTAATAATTAGGAAATTAATTATTCAATAGAAGATCATTTAAAAGATAAAAATGCTTCAATCAACCAATCAGCCTATCGCAGTCCACTGCTGGACATAGGCCTCTACTAACACGCGCCATTGCACACGGTCCCAGCGACCTTTTTGAGGTCGGCGGTCCATCTAGCTGGGGGCCGTCCTACCTTACGCTTACCAAGTCGCGCAACTCTAGGACACGCTTGCTCCATCGGCCGTCGGTCCTTCTGCAGATGTGACCAGCCCATTGCCACTTTAGCTTACTGAGTTTGCGAGCTATGTCGGTAACTTTGGTTCTTTGTCGGATTACCCAAAAACGCTTGGATAGATGCTATTTTAGCTCCGTTTGAATAATGACAACTTTTTCA
The DNA here is from genome assembly GCA_905147815.2 of Phalera bucephala. Classification (NCBI taxonomy): domain Eukaryota; kingdom Metazoa; phylum Arthropoda; class Insecta; order Lepidoptera; family Notodontidae; genus Phalera; species Phalera bucephala. The sequence goes on along the minus strand of LR990637.1, from coordinate 9,026,824 downwards.
ACTGTTATTAACATTCCCTCTCTTCCTTCTATTAACGGTCTGTTATTTAATAATTAGAAGATTTTTTGTTCAATACAAGATAAGTACTCATTAAATTTATTCGTTACAAACCAACGTACAAAACATTAAAACGTTCCGCTTCATAATATTAGTTTTCATAAATAGTCTGACGACGCAATGTTTTAGAGGCCAGTGAAAATTTACAAACCAAACAAAGGCAGAATCGTTGAAATAGATTGACTTGGATTAGTTATGTTTAGACTGTGGCAATCTGGGGTGGCCAGGGAGGCCTCTCACCTTGACACGGCAACCCGTTCGACATAACCTTTGATAGTGCTGTAGCCGAGAATTATCGATAACTTGAAATTACAAGTATTTATTTAACTTGCATTGTTCGTTCTGTCTTTCCAGTTTAAATTTTTGTGGTCTGTTTTTAAGCGTTTGTGGAATTGAGCTGCAATTTTTGTCAACGTTTGTAAGTTTGGTAAGAATGCAATAGTATGGAGCTGATCTGATGATACAGCTAGAAGGTGGCCACAGGAACATGTCAAGTACACAATATAACCCCCTCGTGTTTAGGTTAGTTAGTTTAGATTTGACTAGTACTATACATTCAGACGGTGTCTACGGTCTGATGACTAACCCGAAAGGAGATCAGAGCTTTTAACAACAAATGCTTATTTTTAAAAATCTTTTTAGATTAATATTTTTCACCTATTACATAGGATCTAACATCGTCGTCAAACAAGTGGGTGTAAACAGTACACTTCTACCACCTTAGCTTGAGAAATATAGGCGTGACGAAACTCCAGACTGATACTGGGCATTTTTCGATTGAAGAACTACACTTTAGCTGAGGATTTTAATCCGACATTTCGTGATCGCTACGCACATTATTCGCCACTAGAGGCGTACATCAAACCAAACCAACATCATATAATTTATCGATATCGATATACAATTAAAAATAGCCTTGTCCCGTCCTTACCGAGGGCGCGGCGGACTAAATGACGGGAGGGGAGCGATCCGATTGTTGTTGACCTGTCTTCACTATACGAACATTTGTCTATGTACCCTTATCAACGACACTAGATTAGTTACATACGATTATTGGAATGCGCTTTTGACTTTGATATTGGTTCGTTTCACGATTATTTGTAATGAGTTTGATTAGAATAATGATACATTAATCTGTACGCGATCGAATCAGGAATGAGGAGATTCGTAGAAGAACCAAGGTCACCGACATAGCAAGCTAAAGTGGCAATGAGCGGGCCACATAGCGCGTAGATCGGACGGGCGTTGGGGCAGAAAGATTCTAGAGTGGCGACCACGTATTGGCAAGCGCAGCGTAGGACCACCACCTGCCAGATGGACCGACGATCTTGTGAAAATTGCAGGAAGTCGTTGGATGCAGGTGGCATCGGACCGGCTACGCTGGTAAGCGATTGGGGAGGCCTATGTTCAACAGCGGACAAGTATAGCTGAGATGATGATGATGATGAACCTGTATTATCCCATTGCTGAGCACTTTATCTCACTAATCGGGATGACAGAGATAAATAGTCCACCATGCAGACCCAGCGCGGTGCGGTGAAGGCTGCTTTGTAGATATCTGGTAGATCTTATCAAGCCGCCTATAGACCGATATAATTTAAGGTCATATTCTGCTACGCGGGCCCAGTGTGAAAATGAAAAAATAACAGAATAATGGGTTGCAAAAAAAATACGGAGATTGTAAAAAAAATAAGCTACCTTAAGCTGCTACAGCGAAAGTGGAAGGATATAGGTACCGGGGAAGACTTAGACTATCTTACCATGACCAAATAGACCGAGACTTATCTGTAGGACAAGACAAGAGTCTCCGTAACCGGCGAGCGTGTATAAGACGAACTATGATAGTGGGGGAAGCCAGAGAGGTTTGTAATGAAAGAACCTGTTGGAACTCTGAACTCTCTGCCCACCTCGCAGGGGATCATGAGGATATAGATAGAAGCTGCTACTGCTACTGCAATATTTGCCTCGGTGTGAGCTGTGCCGAAAGGCATTTGGCTCAGCATGTGCTGGAGGGGAACAAAGTCTCCCCCAGCGCTGATTTTCAGCCAAAGCCTCCTCAGTTACTATTTATTGCACATAAAATTGTTACACTTAATGGTGACGCAATCGCGTACGTTGCATATTACAGATACAATATATACAGTGTGCAGTCTTTTTAACGAATTTTATGGGACTAAACATTTTGTTTTTCGTTAAATATAGTTTTTGTTACACGAAGAAGGAAAAATAACCTGATTTCACTAATTACTATAATTTTTAATTTTATATCTTTCGTAGGCGTTACGCCTGACGTTTTTTGTTAGACGTTAAAAACAATGTAATTCAAGAGTAATGGCACATATGTTTTAGGTAATTAACAATAACAAAAGCAAGGCCAACTGCCTTTTTATTTTGCGAGCATCAAGAAATCATACAACTTTGCGAGCTACGGGTGTCTTTTTTAGAAATTTCGGCACCTCAAACATTTAGTCGGAATCTTGTGTAAGCTGATTATATAAACGATTACTCTAGTAAATACTTCTGTAAATATTTCCTGGCGTCTAAATATTAACAAAGTTATTCGTTAAAAAGAATAGCTTTTCCGGTAAAAAGAGTGTATAGGTTTTGATCTAAACCAATCAAATTGATTTACTTTCTATGTTATAGGAAGTTTTTCGATATAACGAACGACTGTACCTGAATATGTATAATAAATATGTAAATAAATGAAGAAAGAAATTGTGTACATATATTATGAAAGGAAATTTAACATTTATTATAAGACAAAAAGGACTGCGTATAGTTTTTTATCTTCACAATCTGATATATAGTACTCTGTAATTATTTAGATTATTTTATTCAATTGTTGCGTTGAGCGAGTGTGGTGCGGTGGAAAGAGGATTGTAATCACCTGCTAAAAGGAGATACAATTCATCGATATCGATATAGAATTGTCGATAGTGTTGTCCCCTCCCTACCGAGGGCGCGGCGGGCTAAAGGACGGGAGGGGAGCGATCTGATTGTTGACGACCTGTCCTCACTATACGAACACTTGTCTACCTACGTACTCGTAACAAAGAAACTAGAATAGCTATATAGAACTATTAAAGTGCACTTCTGACTTTGATATTGTTTAATTTCACGATGAGTCTGGTTAGAGTATAGTAGAGATAAGTATACCCCCAAATCTTGCGATGGCTTTAGATACAACGTAACATACTCGTATTTATTTAATGATTGCACTACAGGAGTAAAGGCAGACTTAATGCCTGAGGCATTCTCTACCAGTCTACCTTAGGGTGATGCAAAAACTAGTGAAGTAGGTGCAAATCCATAGAAGATAAAAATAAAGAGATAGAAAAAAATATAATAAGATACATAGATATGGTATATATATATATATATAACTAATATATACATATAATAATAAATACACAAATGTAATTAAAATTAAGATCATTCTGCTAAAGTTTTGAGAAGATAATCCTGTACTTTTTTTTTAAAAGACGAGCGATTTGTGGCCATCCTGATATCATGAGGCAGTGCGTTCCATAGCAAAATGGATTGGACAGAGAAACAAGAGTGTATAAAATTAGAATGGTGAGAAGGGCATTGGAGAAGACGATTATTACAAGAGCGAAGATGTTTATCATGATTAGAGCATAGAAATTGAAAATGGGAGGAAAGATAATCAAGCGAAGCAGGAGAGTAAAGAATAGAAAATAACATTGTCAGTTGTATGTCACGAATGACATATGTTATTGTACCTAGAACTTCGTTGGCGCGCTATTTGTTCTACACACCTAGGTGCAGAACATTCGCTGGTGTGCGGGTCCCACTACGTCGGTTCTTGGAAACATATTACACGCACTTTCTTGATTTTGACATCTTTGCCCACTCGGAGTATCAATTTAGAAAGATGATTATTAATAAATTAAGCTCGTCTGGAAGTAGCAATCTTTAGTTGTTGATTTTTATTCATGCTGTTCGGCCAGCGCTCATGATTCTTCTTTTTAAAGTATTTTAGTTGAATCCGCGGACAAAGCTATGAGTTATATGTTTATCCAGTATCAAATTATCCGTTTTTTATGTAACGCAGAGCATGTCACTGTTTTTTGTCCTTTATTTAATAATATGTTAGTTAAAACTGACTCGTTGGTCTAGTGGCTAAGTGCATCGCTTTGTGATTACTAGATCCTGGATTCAAATCCTAGGTCGGACAAGTGTAGTTTTTCTAACGAAAACTTCCCAGTGCGAGTCCGGAGTCTGGAATTGTGCCCGGTATATGGCAATAGGCTATCCACTATTCCATGGGACCTAAAATCGTCGGTGTAACGTGGGTGTACTCAGTTCACCTCTGCCACACCCGCTTGGGTGTGGCATAAAATAAAAATTAATATGTAGAGTTATAATATATATGACGGACGATTTAGCGCAGGGGTTAAGAGCTTAAGCCGCTCCGCCCAGTGTGTCTAATAGTCGCGGGTTAGATTCCCGCACGGGACATATATTTGTGTGACCCACAATTATTTGTTTCGGTCTGGGTATTTGTGTTTGTGAATTTTCATGTTTGTAAACGCACCCACGACACAGGAATAAATCCTAGTGTGGAGCTACGTTTTTATTAGAAATAAAAAAAAGAAACATATAGATATACTATACATAAATTTGTTTATAAGTACACCCCCAAATCTTGCGATTCCTTAAGATTCTCTCCATCCAAATGTTGCCTCGAAGAGATCACTATTAGTGATAAGGCCGCTCATTGTTAGAAATTATAAAATTGTATTTCCATATTGTGTATCTTTGATGTTTGTGTGTGTCAATAAAGTGTTATCTATCTATACCATGATCTAAACTTTATGAAGGGTGGCGAATAGGAAGGAATAAGTATCGCTACCAAATCCCTTTGTTCCACCTACTGAGAGTCCCGCCATGAATTACCATGTCCAGTCTGGACATCTTTAAATAGACTTCGGGCCCAGGTCGGCCGAAGCAAAGAAAACGTCATCAGGTAGGGATTCACAGACAGCATTAATCTGGAGTGTTTGTGCGCTGTAACCCAAACGATGTCCCACTTAATACCATGCCCTGCGTGCCCTAACACCTACACGCAGCAGGATTTGATGTCTGCTACCGACAATGCAATTGGTGTGGCCGCCTTCTGGGCCGCATCCATATAATTATAATCACGTTTGCCGTCGAAACGCTAAGAAGGAGATAATTTATTCTGTCCCACTGCTGGGCAAAGGCCTTCTCCCACAAATCGAAGTGGGAGAGATTAGGTCATACGCCAACACGCGAAGCCAGTGCGGAGCGGTGGAGGTAGATTTGTGGCGACTCGCTGGTAATCTAATTAAGCCGCTTGTATTAATAAAAATGGCAAGGGCCTCCTCTCAAACTGAGAGGGTTTAGGCCATAGTCCATCACGCTGGCCCAGTGCGGGTTGGCTAACTTCACACACCTTCGAGAAACTCGGTTTCCTCACGATGTTCTCCTTCACTGTTAAAGCAAGTGATAATTAATTGTTTAATACTCACATGCTTTCGAAAAGACAGAGGTGCGTGCCTGGGTTTGAACCCGAGACCTCTGACTTTGCAGTCCAGCGGTCTTACAACTAGGCTATCACTGCTATAAAGCGATATAATTTATCCGTATCGATATAAAATTGTCGATAGTGTTATCCTCTCCCTACCGTGGGCGCGGCGTACTTAATGACGGGAGGGGAGCGATCTGATTGTTGTTGACCTGTCTTCAGTATACGAACATCGACGACACGAGGTTAGTTACATAGAACTATGTACTACAGGGATATTTTAGCTCGTGGATGATAGAAAAATTATCCCAGTTTCAAGGAAGTATTTCAACAGCTGGGCCCGCATGGTTACTAATTAAAAAAGATCTTGGAAAAAGGACATTGTCGAAAATTGGCCCAGAACCAGCAAACATTTGACCCACGCCATTATTTTTTATCTATTTTATTAAAATATTGGCAAATATCCGTATCTAACCGACAATTTGCAATCTAAAACGAATTTTTCAAAGTATAAGTACTTATATCGAAGTTGCCGACATTTTTTCTGATTGTCAACACATAATATAACCTCATATGTATTAATGGCTACTGAATTATAACCTCAAAATCGAATACTTTTTGTGCAATATTGCGATTGCCCCGATTGTTCGTTTAATAATAAATGCCTTAAGAGAATTTGTGAGTGATTTGAAATCATACAAGTATTTTTCCATTGGTGTTGGTTCTGGGGCAAATCCTGTATGGGCGCGAAACAATGTCCTTTCATAGCAAGCGGCAACTTTGCGATTGTCATGAAGTGACATTTCTTTTGAGCGCAGCGTTATTTCCGATTTTGGCCGCGGCCTAAAATGTCCTGATTGACTGTATTTAAGTGCGCTTTTGACTTTGATATTGCTTACTCTCTGTAATGAGTTTGATTAGAGAAATGCATTTAATCTATCTATCTATATCATCACGCCAGTTCCCTTACGGGGTAGGCAGATAGTACAGAGTTCCAACAGGTTCTTTCCTTACATAACTCTCTAGCTTCCTCCACTCTTATACTTCATCTCATACACGCTCACTGGTTACAGAGACACTTGACTTGATCTTACAGACCAAAAAAAATGCTTCAGAGTTCATTCGGACTTAAAACTGAATCTCGATCTTACATTTACTAAACTTGCTCTCTCATAGAACGAACGAAGACGCGACGTGATTTCGGTAAGTGGGCCGACTTTGCTTGAGTTTAGCTGATTCAAATGTTCCTAATAATAAATATTGAAATTCGAATCTTTACACTGTTTCAGATACAAATGATCGAATCTGAACAGTAAGACACTTTATATTAATATTCATTAATATTCGCCCTGATAAGAAACTGTCCCACCGTTGGGCACGGGCCTCCTCTTAAACTGAGAGGGTTCAGGCCATAGTCCACCACGCTGGCCCAGTGCGGGTTGGCGAATTTCACACACCATTGAAAAACTTACGCATGCAGGTTTCCTCACGATGTTTTCCTTCACCGTTAAAGCAAGTGATATTTAATTTTTAATACGCACTTGCTTTCGAAAGGACCGAGGTCCGTGCTTGGATTTGGACGAGACCTCTGACTTTGCAGTACCAGGTTATCGGCACCATCTTCTGGGGCCACAAAGGTCTCGGCTTGAAACAGGCTACGAACAGCACAACGCCGCACGTTGTGGCGATCTTTGTAAAAATTTGTACTGCATTGTACTTTCATCGACTTATCATCATCATCTCAGTCTATACCCGTCCATTGCTTATAACAAGCCCCCCCAATCGCTCTCCAGCGCAATCGGTCCGCTGCCTGCATCCAATGATTTCCTGCGATCTTCACAAGATTGTCGTTCCATCTGGCAGGCGGCCGTCTCACGCTGCGCTTACCAATACGCGACCTCTACTCTAGAATCTTTCTGCCTCAACACTCGTACGAACTTCGCGCCTGCCCATTGCCACTTCAGCTTACTAATCCTATCGACTGTTCATCACTATATCAGCCTATAGACGTCCACTGCTGAACATAATAATAAAATAATAATATTAGCCCTGTTAAGAAACTGTCCCACTGTTGGGCACGGGCCTCCTCTCAAACTGAGAGGGCTTAGGCCATAGTCCACCACGCTGGCCCAGTGCGGGTTGGCGAACTTCACACACCTTCGAGAAACTCTTAGGCATGCAGGTTTCCTCACGATGTTTTCCTTCACCGTTATAGCAAGTGATAATTAATTTTTAATACGCACATGCTTTCGAAAAGACAGAGGTGCGTGCCTGGGTTTGAACCCGAGACCTTTGACTTTGCAGTCCAACGGTCTAACCACTAGGCTATCACTGCTTCTACTGAACATAAGCCTCCCCATTCGCTCTTCAGTGCCACCAGTCCGATGCCAGCATCCAACGACTTTCTGCGATCTTCACAAGATCGTCGGTACATCTGGCAGGCGGCCGGCTCACGGTGCGCTTGCCAATACACGGTCTCCACTCTAGAATCTTTCTGCCTCAACGCTCGTCCGATCTTCGCGCCTGTTCATTGCCACTTCAGCTTACTAATGATCGTGCGAGTACTTATATCCACTAATACTAGTGTACGCCATCAACCGCCCTGTTTACTTTCCTTTTTAGTGTCTTGTATCTAACTAGGTTGTTTGGAAGAAATTGCTTTTAGCAATAAGACCGCCTATTGTATTACTGTCTTATTTCACTTTGTATTTGTAATTTTTTGTTGGTATGTGGTTCCAGTAGTCATACTCGTGAATTGGTGCTGCTTGTGGGGTCGGGTCCATCTGGAATCCTTTAGACACTCTTTATAAATAACATCATTAGTCTTATATCTCGACGTAAGGTACCACACTGGAGCTAGATCGTAAACTATTTAATTGTAATCTAAACATTGAATCCACACAATATGATTAAAATTAATAAAAAGGAAAAAAGAGGAAGAGAATTAAATAAAAAAAGACAAGCGTGCTGAGTTTCTCCGCCTGATCTTCTCAGTGGAGACCGCGTTCCGATCCAGTGGCAGATTATTAGTTAAAATAGATAAAAAAAAAAATGTAAATGATAATTTAAAATAATGTACTATGTGTAAGCGCCCCCGCAGGGCTTATAGAAAATAAATTTTTGAGTTTGAGTTTGTACTATAAAGACTAGTCTATCCTATTCTAATGATAAAAATTTCTATTTGTTTCAGAGCAATAATACTAACGAATTCGGATGAAATTAAGGAATTGGAGCTTTCAAAAATATTTAAAGATCAAATATCTACTGAGAATGAGAAGAAAAAAGGGTAAGTTATGTCTATATACAAGGTGTAACATAATAATCGCAAGACCTAAAAATAGTTAATAACGAGATAGTAACGACGATTTAGCGCAGTGGTTAAGAGCTTAAGCTGCTCCGCCCACTGTGTCTAATAGTCGCGGGTTCGATTCCCGCACGGGACAAATCTTTGTGTGATCTACAATTATTTGTTCCGGTCTGGGTATTTGTGTTTGTGAATTGTCATGTTTGTAAACGCACTCACGACACAGGAATAAATCCTAGTGTGAGGCTACGTTTTTAAAAATAACAAAGTTAACTGTTAAATTGGTAATTGAATTGATTCCAACTATTTTTAATGTATATTACATTTTTATTTGCATTTAAATTTATGGTGGTATGGAAGATGCATCTTGCATGAGGTGATTGATGTGATGAAAAAGAGACGCCTGGATGCTCTGTGTGTAACAGAGACTAAGCGAAGGGGCAGTGAAAGCTGTGATCTTCCTGATGGCACGATGGCTCTGTGGTCTGTGGTACCGCAGAGCAGTCATGCCAGCATGGGAGTGGGTATCTTGCTGTCTCATCGCCTGGCCTCTGGAGTGAGAGATTATGGCCTGTAGTGTAGAGGAAGCCAGAGAGGTATGTAAGGAAAGAACCTGTTGGAACTCTGTACTCTCTGCCTACCCCGTAAGGGATCTGGCGTGATGATATAGATAGATAGAAATTTGCAAAAATGCTGTTACTCCCTTAGTGCGCTATAATAAACTTAAGTTATTCTTGTTTCACAGCAATACGGAGATTTTAAATGCATTTATAAAACTTATTTCTCAATTCTCACACACACGTTATAAGTTTCATTGTTAATTGGGTTATAAAAGTGCGTAAAGAAGGCGTTAAAATTTATTAATTTAGAAAATTGGTTTTCGTTTGGAATTTGTGAAGTAATTATCTAATCGAGGTGTCTCAGGCATTGCGTTATTTACGATACGCCTTGTATAAATATCATCACGGCAGATGCCTTGCGGGGTAGATAAGTTATATTATATTTTAAATTATCAGCCTAAACTGCCCACTGCTGGGCAAAGCCTTCTCTCACAAATCGAGGTGAAAGAGATTAGGTCATACTCCACCACGCGGACCCAGTGCGGATTGGTGGAGGCAGGTTTGTGGCCACCTGCTGTTGGAACTTATTATGCCGCCTTTAAGGCTTCCAACCCGGATTAACGACTACCGCATTAAGTGGTAACCGGGACCAACGGCTTAACGTGCCTTCCGAAGCACGGAAACGCTCGAATGTGAAAATGCCCCAAACGGTCATCCATCTTAGGCCGACCGAGTCGAACGCTGCTAACCTTGGTGATCGGTAAGATCACCGCGGTCGCACAGCGCTACTAGCGCCTAGTTAATAAGTTATATGTTTTAAAGATATTTGATGTTAGATTAGTCTAGTGGTTGGGCTCGATCACCTCACAGGACAAAGCTTTGTGCAAACCAAAAATGTGATTCGGTCTGTGTTTGGTTATGTAAAGGACATTGTTCCGTGTCAATACATGATTCGCCCCAAATCCAACGAATCCGTTAATCGTAGCCGCCACCGACTACAATCCCCCTCCCCGACCCCTGCCGCCACCGCCGGCCGCGACATGTTCTCACCGATCCCCCCGATGCCTTGTCATCCATTCTTTTCGCTCAGAATACGGGTGACGACGACGTAGTCGTAGATCCCCTCCCATTGCCGGCGGTTGACCGGTGCACTTAGAAGTGCACCCTGTCCCCCCACAGCGACTGTCCCAACCGAGGGCGCCTTGAAGAGGCGCCCTCGAGTATGTCACCCTTGACCTTCTGGCTCGAGCGTAGTGGTTGCACGCTCGCCCTTAAATCCGGTGAAGCTGTAAAGGCCTCGCGGCCAACAGCGTACATCACTCACACACACCCAAAACCAAAAGCACAAAAAAATGCTTATATGATTTCAAATCACCTGTAAATTATCTTCATGCATTTATTATTACAGAGATAAGCAGGGGAATTACATTATTGAAAAAAGTGTTAGATTTTGAGGTTATGATTTAGTAGCGAATACATCTATGCAATCGATTGAATATAACTGATTAATAGGAATGACAACGTTGCGTTCGGTAAAGATGTTGGCGACTTCGATTTAAGTAATTACAATACTTTAAAATATTCTTTTTGGAATGCAAATTGTCCGTTAGATACGGATATTTGCCATTATTTTAATAAAATAGATAAATAATGATGGCATGGGTCAAATTTTAGCTGGTTATGGGGCAATTTTCGACGATGTCCTTTCGTATTTGTAAATGCATCCACGATATAGTAATTCAATTCCTGGTGGGATTTATTGCTGATGAAAAAAAATATCCAAGGTATTCAGTTTTTTTTTGTTCTTTTATTATAATTAATTGTAATTTATTAAGTAATAATATTTAGTATATATTAATATTAATTGTAAATAAATAATTAAACGTAATTAATTAATTAATGGATGGACCGACGATCTTGTGAAAATCGCAGGAAGTCGTTGGATGCAGGTGGCATCGGACCGGTTACGCTGGAAAGCGATTGGGGAGGCCTATGTTCAGCAGTGGACAAGTATAGGCTGAGATGATGATGATGATGAATTAATTAATTAAACGTATGTTACTAACACTTCGACCTTCAGCCTACTAACCGATAATGGACCATATTGTTGTCTGATGAAATAAATTGAAATTATTCCCAAATTAGTTCTATGATGTGTTTTTCGTTCTCAAATTTTAATGTTGTTTATTTCGATTTTTGAACACAATAATGATTGACCGAGATCCAAATAGACCGAGTCTTATCTGAAGGACTAGTCAAGAGTCTCCGTAACCGGCGAGCGTGTTAGAGACGCACTATAAGAGTGGAGAAAACCAGAGAGGTCTATAAGGATCCTGTTGGAACTCTGTACTCTCTGCCGACCCTGCAAGGAATCTGGTGCGATGATATAATGAGATAGAATTATAATTGAGTATTAGGGATGAGATATACTTGGAAGTTTCAATACCAGTACAAGTACCAGCCATACCACCATAAAAATACCAGCGTCGAAACTCAGGTTTCTAAATAGGTACCTACTTGCAAGTATTTTGAAACCTAACCCAGGGTTCACTGTTCTTATTGTACATTCTACTTGTCTCCATAGAATTAGCAACTCTTTCATGGGGCATTGTATACGCTTATACAACAAATTACCCATAGCTATCTGAAATATGCCTGGGTCAGTAAGATGCGCAGAGTCTTTGGCCATTTTTAAAAGAAAGGTTAAGGAGCACTTTCTTTCGACTATTCTCTAATAAGTCACCTACTATCATGCCGTTTCTTTATACCTATCTTTATTATATTTATATATTGTTATGTTTTATATATATTTATAAGCATATGAGTCTGTACCTATTAAAATAAAACTAACTAATAAATGTACGCCACCTACTGCCCTCTATTTTTAGTATAATTTTGATTTTCTTTCAGTTTTGGTTGTCTGGAAGAGATCGCTATTAGCGATAAGACCGCCAATTGTACCTCCTGTACAATAAAGAGTAATCTATCTATCTATTAATAAGTTTAAAAATGCTATTAAAACTAGCCTATGTAGTAAAGGATATTATAATATTTTGGAATATATCGACGATAAAACTGATTTGACTGGGTTTGAGCAGCTCCTCATTCGGCAACTCCGAAATACATTTACTAAAATAACTACTTTGTTATTAAAATACAATATTGTAAAAAAAATACTGATAAACAAAAAAGTCAGTCTAATTAAATTAAAAGACTAGCCTAGCTGAGTTTCTCACCGGATCTTCTCAGTGTGAGGCCGCGTTCCAATCCGGTGGTAGTTGTAAAAAATGTAATAATTTTTGACGTTTGCAAGCGGTAGTGTTGTAAAAACGCTCGTGTTTTTTACATATTTCAACGCTCGTGAGCGTCGACTCAGCGTTAAACGCTCGACTTCAGCGCTCTTTTTTACAACACTAGTAAGCGCTCTTGTTGGCCTATACAAATTTTTTGACAACAATGTTTTATTTTTGACTGATGAGTTCTCAACCCGACCGAGTAGCACCTTAAAAACTGGTAGCATAAATACGTCTCATCTCTACTCAGTATTAGTATGACAAACACTGAGGTGTTGTCATACTAACCTTCCTGGTTGGTTGTCCTTCCTAGGTGTTTGTCATACCGTCCTTCCTGTGACCATGGGTGTTTTCAAGCACTCGGAAAACAAGACAGGAATTTAAAAATCAAAATAAACACCGACAATATCTAAACAAAGTTTTTTTTTTACAGAGGCAAGAAAAAGCATAAATCGGCGAGCTCAGAGGAATCCATGAACAATGCTCACCCTACAACTGATGATTCCGGTATTTGACATCACCGGGTCCGGCGGGACAGCCCGAGACGCAGCCCTCGAAACAAAGACAAACGCGAGGACAGACGGGACAAGAAGCGGAACAAGAAACGTCAGGAATCCAGTGACAGTGACACTGACAGCTCTAGTTGAAAGCTGGCAACACTGATTTGTTCAATGTGCATATTTTGGTAAAAAAATGGATGGCGAAGAAGAATTGATCAAATATTCTACTTATTAACAAACTTTTTCTTGAATCATTTGTATCCCATGTGCACAATATTTCGATCAAATATCTGGGCGACAAAAAAAACTTATACTTGTAAAAAGATTTTGTCAAATGTGCATAATGTTTTGACCAAAAAATTGGACGGTGAAAAAAACATTGATCATTTTTTTACTTGTTAAATGTTTTCGTCCAATGTGCATTATATCTTATTCAAAAAATAGGCTGACAAAAAGAAATTGATAGAATTTTCTAGATGTTGTTTCGTTCAATGTGTATAATAATATTTTCTAGGCGTCAGAAATTTGAAATTTTATTAATTCTTAGAAAAAGATAGTGGGTTGGTGTATATTTATTGTTTTTTTTTTTGATATGGCACTAGGAGTATAATTTTGAAGGCTGTTGATTTTTTGGCGAGAAATTGACGACTGCTGAATGAAATGATCGGTTTTAATTCCCAAAACTTGTATTATTTCGAATAATGAAGTGTAATGTTGGAGAAATATTTAAAATAGTGTATTGTTTGTGTAAGAGTGATGGTGCAGATGGTAAAAAAGTGATAAAACGTGTCTTTTAAATTCCCTCATAACGCCCATTTAATTAATTGGGAACTTGATAATCTTAGATGAATTAAAATTGATAATATAACATTACATACTCGACAAGTAAGAAATGGCTCAATTTCTTAGCCGATTCCCATTAGGAGAAAGAGACCTGTAATCCTTCATTAGGTCTATTGTGTAAATATTATTTTATTGATTATATAACTTATTTTTATTATCTGTGTATCTTTTGGCATAATAAACAATTAAATAGTTGGCAGCACTAGGGATGCTCGATATTAGAAAAACATCGATGTTGACATCAATGTTAACATCGATTCAAAAATATCGATGTACGATAAATATCAAAAGGATCACATCGATGTTGTTTGTGTGTGTAAACCTCCACAGATAACATTGATCAGCGATATCTAGATGTGGATTGAGTGAATTATTAATGTTAAAATTTAGTCAGCGAAATCTAGTGTAAACTGAGTAAACTAAGTTCGTATAGATTTTGTGGCTTGGCATCCTAGAGTATACCAAGCTAATATAAAGTGAACTAGTTGAGTAAGAAAATATAGATGTTCCAATATCATTTTTGTAGAATGGACATTTTTGGGACCTTAACATCGATGTAAAAACATCAATATTTTCTTACAAAACATCGATTTTTATCGAACATCGATGAATATCGATCATCCCTAGGCAGCACTGGCATGCATTATAAGTTGGCTGCTCGGGAGTGACGATTGGATTATGGCGGGATTTGAATAAGCATAATTATTAATGTTTAACATTGTTATGAGTAACTGGATAGGTTTATGAAATAATATAGCTACGTTTCATCTACACTTCTGAACTAGTTTTACTTTAGTTAACTAATAATGTACTATGTCCTAGAATGTGAAACCAAAAATGGCGGGCAACTTGATGACCGCGAGTGATGTTTGTGTTTACATAGATAATAATCTTATTTCCTCAAGTGGTTTACACAGTATCCCAATGCCCATGGAAGTATATTTTTAAAATAAAACTTAGTAATCGAACGTGTCTCGTTACAGCAAGAATTTAGCACAAGTTAAGTTACCTAGAGTGTATGCACTCTAAAGGTACGGCCAAACCAACGCGAACAATCGCGTCCGCGATGGCGTCTGCGGTGGCGATCAGTATCTCCCTATGATTGCGCGTGCAGACGCCATATTTCCATACACATATTATTGCAGGATTGTGGTTGGTAACGATGTGCTAAAATACAACTGAATGAGTTTGTATTTCTTGGATGCGCCTTCAGTAAGGATGGAAAATACACCGCTGACATAGAGAGAAGAGTGAGTGCAGGGAACAGAGTAAATGGAGCGATGGGAAAGCTACTTGGGAGCCGGCACTTAAGCCAAAAGCGCAGCTGGCCATACATAATGGAGTGCTTGTCCCAACGCTGTTATATGGTAGCGGAAGCTGGGTATGTAAGAAGGAGAATGAAAGTAGGATAAATGCGGTGGAGATGCAAGCTCCGCGGAAGATGTGCGGCGTGAAGTTGACCGACCGTATTCGCAACAGACCGACGTACACGAGTAGGTATGAAAGATAGTAACGGTGTAAAGATGAGAAAGTGTATGCTCCGTTGCTTCGGGCATATAGAAAGAATGTCAAAACAGATATACAATGCGAAAGTGGAAGGATGTAGGTACCGGGGAAGACCTAGACTATCTTACCACGACCAAACAGACTGAGTCTTATCTGAAGCACAAGTCAAGAGTCTCCGCAACCGGCGAGCGTGTATAAGACGAACTATGAGAGTGGAGGAGGTCAGAGAGATATGTAAGGAAAGAACCGGTTGGAACTCTGTACTCTTTGCCTACCCCGCAAGGGATCTGGCGTGATGATAAAGATATTACTGCAAGAGCTAATCGCCATCGTGCACACCATCACGGACGCGGATGGACGCCTTGGTTTGGGCGTACCTTTACGCGTCCTACAAAAAAAAATAGTTCAGGTGTCCTCTCTAGTACATATTTTATTGGTTTATTAACAGATAGTGTAGTGTAATCAGGTGACGATATTTTGTATGGCGTCATAAATATACTCAATTGAACGTATCTCTGGAAATATTTATTCACTTATAACGTTGACAGTTACAATTAAGGAAGTTTAATTCAGAATGGTCAGCCTAGGCAGTATTTTAGTTCGGCTGGAATTGGATTTAGGGTTTCTGAGGAAATTGAAATAATGACGTTTGAATTTAAAAATGGCGGCGTTCTTCTTCTTCTTCTTTAAGTTATGGCTTTACACTAATTTTAAGTGTATTTTGCCAGTGTCCAGTGAGATATGTAATCGTGTTTGTTTAAATTAATTCGACTCCCCGATGAATTTGATGACAACGATGATAATGAAATTAATGAAGTACCCCACCCTGGGTAGTAAAGCGGTGGATACTTTAAATACCAATTGCAACGGCCGTTTTGAGGGAAGTCGAAAAGGAATGTTTTATCAGTTTGTTACAATTTACAACATCACTCTTCGACTTTCCGCCAAAACTCCGGCGGCGATGGTTGTATTTATAATATTGTGGTTTTATAGGGCATGTTATAAAATTTAAGTAGATAAGTGATATTGAGAAAAAATATATATGTATTAAATAAAGTTTATATTTATCTTATGTATCATTAAATATGTTAAATGTTGTAAATACCTTACTAACATATAGTACAAAATATATATGATAATGTATACAAGCTGTAACATAATAAACGCAAGACCTGAAAGTAGTTTGTTCTAAATCGGTAACTGAATTGATTCCAACTATTATTAAAGTTATTTTTTTTTTTTTTAATTTGCAAAAAATTCTGTTACTCCTTCAGTGCGCTATTACAAACTTATTTCATTCTTGATTCAAAGCAATACGGAGATTTCAAATGCATTGCTAAAACTTATTTCTTAATACGCACACATTCACGTATAAGTTTCATTGTTAATAAGTACGTAATATATAAATATAATAGCAGCCTATACTGCCCACTGCTGGACAAAGGCCTTATCTCACAAATTAGGGTGAGCGGACCCAGTGCGGATTGATGGAGGCAGGTTTGTGGCCACCTGCTGTTGGAACTTATCAAGCCGTCTATGAGGCTTCGAACTCGGCTTAACGACCACCACATTAAGTGGTAGCCGGGACCAAAAGCTTAACGTGCCTTCGGACGCTCGAATATAAAAATGCCACAAACGGTCACCCATCTCGGGCCGACCGAGTCGAACGCTGCTTAACCTTGGTAATCGGTAAGAACACCGCGGTCGCACAGCGCTACGAACGTAAAAAAGGGTAAAAAATCTTTAAATTTGGAAATTTGGTTTTGTATTGAGTTTGTGAAGCAATTATCTTATCGGGGTGTCTGGGGTCTTACGTTATTTACGATACACTTCTTATACAAAATATGTAACTTGACGTTGGAAATAATAATATGAAGTGTATACATACACGGTATAATTTTAGTCGTCCTTAAGCAAAAGCCAGTCCAATCTTAATAGCTGTTCAATATCTGTTCTCTGGTACTAATGAAAATGAAAAAAGAAACACTTTAATAAATGTAGCAACCTCTATACATCGCTACATAGTTGCGACTTCCTACCAATAGATGGCGCTGCCGATCCGCCATACATGTCTAGAACGCGATATTAAAGTGCGCACGACGTTTAACATATATATACAAGCCCCCGATAACAACTTTTACCTTACCCGGTGAAGCTGTAAAGGCCCCGTGGCCAACGGCGTGGATCATTCACACACACAATAACTCTTGGGCTGTGCTCTTTGAGAGTGGCAGGTCCCGCCAGACACAACACCCGTCTGGCTGGAAGATCTTCCCTTTGTCAAATCCTGCCATAACGATCCTGCCACAAACATCTCCATAACTATACCAATTGAATACATTCAATAACAGCTATACCAAGTGCAAAATGACATGCGGCCCAGCTCGCCAACTGGCCGGTAAATACTCGTATTATCGGTGTACCAGATTTTCACCCTTTTTTTTTAAAAAAAAGAGACGTAGCCCCACACTAGGATTTATTCCTGTATCGTGGGTGCGTTTACAAACAAGGAAATTTACAGTGGGCGGAGCGGCTTAAGCTCTTAACCACTGCGCTAAATCGTATGATGATACGCCAAGCTATGATATTCGGAGAGTTTAGTAGGTAGGTTGTGCCGCGTTTAGCCGCGTCCGTGGTGGCGTCCCCGGCTGCGATCACGGTGGCGATCAGTATCTCCCTATGATTTCACGTGCAGATAGCGCATGCAGGACGCAGGACGCGTTGGTGTGAACATTTCCATACAAATATTACTGCAAGGGCTGATCGCCACCCCCGATGCTTAGTCCCCCCAATGCTTTGTCATCCATTCTTTTCGCTCAAAATACGGGCGACGACGACGTAGTTCCTCTTCCATAGCCGGCGGTTGACCGGTGCACCTAATAGTGCACCCCGTCCCCCCACAGCGACTGTCCCAACCGAGGGCGCCTCTTCAAGGCGCCCTCGAGTATGTCACCCCTTGCCCTTCTGGCTCGAGCTTAGTGGTTGCACGCTCGCCCTTAAGTCCGGTGAATCTGTAAAGGCCTCGCGGCCAACAGCGTACATCACTCACACACACACACTGACCGCCACCGTGCACGCCACTGACTGCACGCGTTGGTTTGGCCATACCTTTAGATAGATAGATAGATAACTCTTTATTGTGCACCAATTACATAGATATTAAAATACAAAAAAAAGAACTTAAAGTTACACAAAGGACGGCCTTATCGCTAAAAAGCAATCTCTTCTAGGCATTTAAGCAAATTATTGAAGTATACTTTATATTCATTAATTTATTACTAGTGAAAAGTGCATGAGCTGGACTTACTTTGCTGGCTCCTGGATGACTTATATTACAAAATGGATATTGAAGATTGTATTATCATTTTTGAGTTTCTCTGTTCTTTGGAAGGCACTTTAAGCCATGAGTTCCGGTGACCACCTAATATCGTTGTTGTTAAACCAAGGTGGAACGGCTTCCATAAGTTCCACCAGCAGGTGTGCCCTAATCTACCTCCACCGCACTGGCTCCGCGTGCTGGAGTATGACCTATTCTCTCTCACCGCGATTTTTTTTCTTTTATTTTATTGTAGCCCCGCACTAGGATATATTCCTGTGTCGTGGGTGCGTTTACAAACATGAAAATTCACATACACAAATACCCAGACCGGAACAAATAATAGTGTGTCAAACAAAGTTTTGTCCCGTGCGGGAATCGAACCCTCGACTATTAGACAGTGGGCGGAGCGGCTTAAGCACTTTACCACTGCGCTAAATCGTCCGTCAAATTTGTGAGAGAATTCTTTGGCCCATTAGTGGGAGTATAAACTGATCAATAATATAACAGTTTCGTATTTATCGGATAATTACAATCCCTATTTTCGTTTTGGCAACCTTTTAGGTGGTTTCGTATATTTTTTATTTGTTAAAAAAATTATGGTATTGAACTGTTTAGGTGAAAGTATTACTTTCACCATAAAGTTTTTTTTAAATTATAATAATAATATTAAGCTGTAAAGGCTTCGTGGCCAACAGCGTAGATCACTCACACACACACTCACATACAAAAATTAAATTATTGTATTTGTTTTAAGCATTTATAACAGTATTATTGCTTAACTAGCTGTTACCCGCGGCTGCGTTTATTTTGTAAATTGACATAGTTCTTACCAAGATGCCTATGTTCCAGCACGCCCCCGACATAGGAGCGAATCTTGTGGGTGAGTCCAAAATATGGATAACCGCCGGAGAGGCTGCAGATGAAGTCCCCGTACCTGTAGCCTCTCCTTAAAGCGGAAAGCGGAACACGTGGAGGTTTTAGTCGGTATGCTCGGCGCCGCGAGCGGGGCGGGACTGCGACAGAGAGTCCGACACTCCTCGACTGTCTACCCGAGGCAGATAGGGAGCTAGTCTTTAAAAGATTTCCTCCACGGGACAAAAAAAAAGGTCTTACCAAGATAGCATTACTCCAAGACCTCCATACTACGTTTCTTACAACACCTGGGTACTTTCTTTTTGAGAAGGATTACCAGTTTATCTATTTATATAAAATTATTGTTATTACGACTAATTTAAACTTTTTCTACCTACCCTACTAAAGATTGTAATCTGGCGTAATAATATTTAAAATAGATTCATTGCGAGCTAAGTATGTAACTAAGCACATTTGGTGTCAGTCTTCTCGTAGGAATGTACAGTTCATGTTCATGATCAAAATGATATTTAGATATCTTAAAAAAATAAATATACAAAGTTTCGTGTCCAGGCCATTCATCGTTAAAGAGTTCTCTCCAGAAGAGACAATCCTTAATGCATTATCGATTTATGCACAAAAACATGTTTGAGTATTAAAATCAAACATGTATGCACAATTTCAGGTGAGTGCTTTTAACCACCGAAGATTTTCTTGTGAGGAGACGAGCCCTAGTCCAATATTAGTTCATGGAGGAATCTATGTGTAGGCTAAATCACACATTTTAACGTAACATTGCAGCTCGAGACTAACAATATTAAAAGAAATTAAGTTTTATGGTTTATCTCGGGATTATCTCGGATTGGTTCTTGTTTCCGGGATAAAAAGTAATTATTATTTTAAGTTAGGGTATGAGCTATTACCAAACCAAATTTCATTAAAATCCGATTAGCAGTTTTTTTGTGATTGAAACACTAAGAGAAAGACAGACAAACAATCATGCAAAAAAAATGTTTCGCCCCTATATAATTTTAGCCCTGTTAAGAAACTGTCCCACTGACTGTTGGGCACGGGCCTCCTCTCAAACTGAGAGGGTTTAGGCCATAGTCTACCACGCTGGCCCAGTGCGGGTTGGCGAACTTCACACACCTTCGAGAAACTCTTAGGCATGCAGGTTTCCTTACGATGTTTTCCTTCACCGTTAAAGCAAGTGATTTTTAATATGCACATGCTTAGTCAAAGACAGAGGTGCGTGCCTGGGTTTGAACCAGAGGTTTCTGACTTTGCAGTCCAACGGTCTAACCACTAGGTATCACTGCTATCTCGCCTTGTCTCTATATCGGATCCTCTATAAGGAAATGTGGGGTACATTTCCTTATAGAGGAACATAACTATAATTTTCAAAAAAATATTCAATGTACAGATTTGCCTCGGCTACAGTTTTATTATATGTATAGATAATACTGTTTTAAATGCATAATTAATTGCCTTGCAATATTTTAACTTATTTGAAACAAAAAAGTTGTTATAAATATTGTCAATGTCATTATAAAATAAAAATATATATTGTACATACAATCTTATAATGCGCACACAATAAATTCAAATTATGTATTCATAGGAAATAAGGTTTCGTAGATTTTTTAATAAAAAAAAATAACATCGTTGAAATTTGTGTTTTATTTGTTATTTTATGCAGACTCTAAGACCCGTATCTATAAACAGGTCTAAATAATTACTTTTATTTAAAAAAAAATGAGTACATCATTTTTATTATATAGTTGAGAAACTGGCAGAACAAACAAAAATTCAAACTATTTTGGCGGGAAGTCGAGGAGTGCTGTCGTCAATTCGGTTTAATTTCCAAAGCTTGTGTTATTTCGACTAATAATGTGTAATGTTGGTGGAATATTAACTATTATGTGTTCCTATATGTGCATGAGTAAAGGTAATTGTAACAAAGTGACATAACGTGCCTTTTCGATTTCCCTCAAAACGGCCGTTGCAACTGGTATGTTAAATCCATCGCTTTACTATCTAGGGTGGGGTACTTCATGAATTTCATTATCATCGTCGTCATCAAGTTCATTGGGGAGTCGAATTAATTTATATAAACACGATATCATATCACTCTGCCGTTGCCGGTCCCAAGCCCGGATGAGAAAAGAGGAGGGTTGGCGGATGGAGACGAAACAACCCCTACCTAAGAACACCGAGGTAGAAGCCTGCCGTAAAAGACGTCAACGCCGAGCTATGGGCGGCGGTCAACTAACCCATCCAACTGGCCATCGAAGACCATGAGTGATTAAATATCCTCAGAAATATTGGGAGCAGACGCTTGGAAAACGCCTGCTACTACTCTCCCACCCCCCTTTCTTATAAAAATGAAAAATGAAGAATGTGATTTGTCATGCGATCCGGCTAACCCCCGGCGTCTTGAGGTACCCGGGCCTCAAGGTGAGAAATATGTTACCGAAGACTCTATCGAAGTGAGTTACCAGGCTTCTGCAGCAGTAAATACTACTGGAAAACGAAAGTTCGTCCAACAAACATTTCATCCTAGCCTTTTTGTTCAGCCCAGAAGCTCATCATTAGGAAATAAAAATGACCAACAATCACCCACACCAACTTCACAGTACGAAGATCTGGAAGAGGCAACTACCCCAAAACCTTCTGATTGGCAAAGAGTCCCAATACCTAGGACAAACAAGCGTAAAAAACTTTCACAAACGCCATCCCCAGATAGATTAAAATTAAGCAACTATTTAAATATATCATGTTTATATATTAAATTTAGTGAATTACCCATAGACCTCACGGAAGATACAATTGAACCGAAAAAGAAAAGACCTAGTAAACCACCACCGATTATCCTCTATGGAATCGAGGATATTAATAAACTAACAGAACTTCTGGGAATCTACCACAGGAAAAGACTGCTTCACCCTGAAAGTAATTAATAGAAACCAACTTAGAATCACCTGCAAAGATGTTGAGACCTATAAAAACACCATCACTACTCTTCGTAATAAGGGACTTATAGGCCACACATTCAACCTTAAAGACCAACGCTGCTATAGAGTCGTCATTAAAAATCTACATCACACAACCCCCTTGAAGAAGAAATATTAAAGACTGGAAACAAGGTTCATGGCGAAATTATAAATGCTAAATTCGGACCTACTAAAAAGGCTACAACAACATTTTTCGTGAATGTCGTTCCAGGGCCTAATAATAAAGCAGTCAAGAACATCAAGTATATCTACCACCAAGCAATTATAATCGAAGATCCTAAAAAGAGAACAACGATACTACAGTGTCAAAGATGCCGACAGTATGGCCACTCAAAAAACTACTGCATGAGGCCATATCGATGTGTAAAATGTGCCAAAGGTCATAAAACTTCGGAATGCTCCAAAAAAGATCGCATGACCCCGGCACAATGTGCTCTTTGCCAAGGTGCTCACCCATCGACTTACAAAGGTTGCGAAATTTATAAAGAGATTCTGGCGAAAAGGATGCCGAGACCTCCAGGCCCTAAAATGAGCAATCCCAACCCAGGACATACTATAGATACACAGAATAATCCCCAAGGAAGAGAAAATAATACACTTTATTCAGAAAAACTAAAAAAATACCAGAAGAGTCACGATGTAGTGACTCAGGGGATCATAACAAAAAAATAGAAGAACTCTTGCTCAAACAATCTGAAAAGTTTGAGAATATCTTACAACAGATGAGTACTCTCTTGGGTCTCATAACTACGCTAGTGAGTAAATTATCAAAATGACTGCCCTCCGAGTAGGTAAGTGGAACATTAACGGATTGGCTCCCAACAAATCAGAATTAGAAATAATGATGACGAATAACAAATTAGATGTTTTACTAATATCAGAAGCACACTGCACAGAAAAAAGCAACGTCAAAGTAAACGATTAGAAGATCCGTTAAGCACCATATCTGCCAGTGTACAAAACTAAGTACATACAGGCAACCACTATAGCAGTGGAAAGCAAGGAGGGATGTCTCCACTTATCAGCAGTCTACTGTCCACCCAGATATATAATTGATGCCTCAAAATTTTCTCAATTCTTTGCAACACTAGGAGGCCGTTTTGTAGCGGGAGGAGATTGGAACGCTAAGCACACAGAATGGGGCTCTAGATTGATAACTAGAGTTACTAGAGGCAGACAGCTTAAACTCAGCATTGATACCAATAACCTCAAACCGATTTCAACCAGCGAACCCACATACTGGCCTACGGATATTAATAAAAGACCTGATTTGTTGGATTTTTTCATTGCGAAAGGCCTATCGAAGCATTACTTGAATGTTGAATCTTGTCTTGATAGCAACTCTGATCACACACCAGTGATACTTACTATAAGTACAACAATACTTTCCTATGAAAAACCGGAAGCCTTATGTAACAAACTTACGGACTGGGAGGGTTTCAGAGACTACATGGAGGAAAAAATCGAGTTACACCTACCTCTTAAAACTCCTGAAGAAGTGAAAAACGCTGCGACCTACATAACTAATCTTATACAAAAAGCATGCTGGGCTAACACTCCAGTAGAGGAGATAAAACTTGTGTTATTTCGACTAATAATGTGTAATCATCATCATTTCAGCCTATACTTGTCCACTGCTGAACATAGGCCTCCCCAATCGCTTTCCAGCGTAACCGGTCCGATGCCACCTGCATCCAACGATTTCCTGCGATTTTCACAAGATCGTCGGTCCATCTGGCAGGCGGTCGTCCTACGCTGCGCTTGCCAATACGTGGTCTCCACTCTAGAATCTTTCTGCCCCAACGCCCGTCCGATCTTCGCGCTATGTGGCCAGCCCATTGCCACATCAGCATGCTAATCCTGAGGGCTATGTCGGTGACCTTGTAATAATGTGTAATGTTGGTGGAATATTAACCATTATGTATTTTTATGTGTGTGTGTGAAGGTAAATGTAACAAAGTGGCATAACGTGCCTTTTCGATTTCCCTCAAAACAGCCGTTGCAATTGGTATGTTAAATCGATCGCTTTACTATCCAGGGTGGGGTACTTCATGAATTTCATTATCATCGTCGTCATCAAGTTCATCGGGGAGTTGAATTAATTTCTACAAACACGATTATGCATCTCACTGGACACTGTCAAAATACACCTAAAATTAGTGCGAAGCCATAACTTAAAGAAGAAGAAGAGCATTACTTGTAACCTTTTGTAACGGTGCATAATTTTGTAGTATACCCATGTAGCTAAAATTACTTGGATGGAGTCATACGACATTGCCGCTTCGCTGGTCATCGTACAACACATTGTCTTTTTCCTCTCTCAATTACACGGATCAGCATTAAGAGTGAATGAGAAAGCTATTGTAAGGTTGGCAACGTCGCTCTGTACGTGTGCTTGGTTGCATGTTGTGACCTGTGCTTAGGCCATAACAAATGCGCCCCGTCCGTTTCAACAGATAAAATATTAATGAAAATCATTGTGATAACTGAATATACTTTAATACACTGAAATTATGTCGTGTTGTGCTGTATTTTGTCAATCAAGGACAACCAAAGGAGGAGTGAAAAATCCTGAATTATCATTTCAGACGTTTGTATTTATTGCCTCTTATTATATTATAGGGAACTTTCATTGACGTCATATAATTAATATATGGTGATAATTAACTGTGAGTTTAAAGCTTTATTTTATATTTCACATATGCATTATTTTACGGTTCTCCACTAGTGATGTCCTACAGCGCCTATCGCTTACTATCGATATTAATGAATTAATACTGAAACATTAACCATTCCTATTTCACGTCATAATGACTAAACGAATTTGGATGAAATTTAGTAAGGATAGAATATCTAGATAAACACAGTCACGTCTATATTCCACAATCAGGGGTGGGATATCTATACCTATTTATGATTATTTCATCTTTAACTATAGTGCCGTTTTACCTGAAATAAAACGCTTATTAAACTACTTACCTCACTGGAAGCTTTATATTGAGATGGCATATAGAGCCTTCGTTGCGAAATGAAGTTTTGCCTTTTGGGTAGTACTGCTTTTACCGAAGATTAGATGTTTGACCTCTATATGATTTGGCATTGTGCCCTCCACCCCGCGAGGGTGCGGTGTATGCCATGCCCGTATGTAGATAAAACTGAACTCTGAAAAGCATGTTGATGTCCGTGTGATGGAACTGTTGATTTTCGTAATTTAGTATTTGCGTTTGAGTGCTAAGCTACCTCCCCTTTTACTATCGCCGGCACGCGGTCGCGGTAAGCATGTAGGTACGTTATAATAATACCGCTTTGTG
Source organism: Phalera bucephala (assembly GCA_905147815.2). Lineage (NCBI taxonomy): Eukaryota > Metazoa > Arthropoda > Insecta > Lepidoptera > Notodontidae > Phalera > Phalera bucephala. Next base: position 9,000,750 of record LR990637.1, on the reverse strand, counting down.
GAATGCGCCGGCTGTTATTTGATGTACCTGGACTTTTCTATCGATGTATTTGGAGGCTTCGCGTCCGTTCTAGAACTTGCATACGAGTATAAAAGGAACAGCGCGGCGACGGACACAGCCTCTTTTCTGAAGTGACAGCGATCAAATCGAAAACAAGCGCTCTTAGTGGAATACACCAGCGACCTTAGCAGCGATCAACGGATTCTACGATTGACTTAGCGACTTAAAAGCAATAATTGGGTACCAGCGATAGCAGTACGTGTGTGTTTATTTTATAGCACACTAAATTGACATTATTTATATTGTATATCAATTTAGTGCGCTATAAACTAAACAAAAAAAAAAAAAAAAAAAATATATATATATATATATATACTATTTATGACAACTGACAAGGATTGTATTAGTGAATTATATATTTAGATATTATTATGAAATAAGTACTAAGATGAAAAAAGTATTAAAAATTAGTTTTTTTTTTGTAGTTCAAGATTCATTTTGTTAATTAATATTTGTACGCCAGTTGGCGAAACATAGAGTACGTACTCAAACTTTAACATCTCGCATCATATTATAATGCAATGTTTACAAATAAAGAAATTTGAATTTGTGTGTTTAGTACTCGTGTGTACTTGCATTCGACTGACTGTTTTGTGCGTTAAGTGCCTATTCAATAAATTAACATATTTACTATAGATTCTCAGGTAACTTCAGATTTTCTGTTCGGTGAAATAAATATTTTTTTATGTAAATTGTCTTTTACTTCGATAAGGCCTGTCCTAGTAATCAGTTCCCTATTAAAGTACTCTAACGCAGATCAACAAACTCATACATTAAATTGACACGCTACCTCAGCGATATGGTCAGCGATATGGTCAGCACCATACATCCTAAGTTCATGACTAACGTGCATTGAGAAAGCGCTCGTGCGAACGTAGGGTAAATGTGATGTAAAAATTATAACCACCGCTACCCTTATATTCTCCAACCGGGAGTGAGAGTGGTGTACTGTGTACACTCACTTGTCGTTCGACAATGTAAAGTCTCATGTAGTAGATGTAGTGGATGAGTCCATTGATATTATACCGAGCACAGTGCCAGACTCCGTACGTATGTGTGAACTTATATAAATTACTCACAGTAATTTAAAATCTTAATTTAGATGAGTCAATTACGATTTTGCATGAAGTAAATATTTTTTAAGCATAAATTGTATTTTCTTATCGATAAATCCTGTACTAGTAATCACTTGCCTAATCACGCACACTAACGCAGATTCCCCAGTTTCCCAGTTGTAACCCGTTGACACCCGTTCCATTGGGTCTGAAAGGAGTAGAAAGAGAGGGAGCATCTGGGTGTGCACAAAGGTGCGCTTTGTGCATTTATTCTGCGCAAATGATTAGCTATTTTGATGGATTTTGATTTAAGCCGTCACTTATACCTTCGCATTTGCCGAAATCGGCTGGATTGGTGTGCTCTTTTTTTCAGGCTATTTCTCAATCTACTGCCGTATTTGATATATACGCATAGGTGAAGCGCGTAACTTAAATGACTCTGAAATGAAATTAACTAAAATACCTATCTGATACAGCTGACTGAGGAACGATTGGAATGAGTTACAGAAATTTTAGCTAATTTAAGTAATCTTAAATAAATCACTTGTTGGAACTCTGTACTCTCTGGCTATCCTGCAAGGGATTTGGCGTTATGATATAGAGATGATATAGAGAAAAATAAATTATACTCATAGATTGTAAGATATGTAAATAGTTGAAGACGATTCGGTTTCTGATTTAGAACAAACAACGTTATTTATGTTACATGTTATATAATTTATGAATATTTTGTGGCATTTTTTTTCAAGCTATTGGTCGTTAGTTGTTTATAAAATCAAACAAAAAAATATTTCCTTACATATATTATTATATTCTATCGTATAAATACAAATAATCTGTACAAGTATTAAGAAAAAATAACAGCGGCTCTTACAAACGAATACAAATAAAGTTTTGATAAAACTTCATTAAAAAGTTTAATCGGTATGTCTGTGCCACCATTTTCTTATAATAAAAAATGACATCTGTCAAAATTCCCGCTCTGTTAGAAATGTCACCGCCATTTTGTTTACAAAATGTCATCTGCCAAAGTTCCCGCTCATTCCGAAATGTCGGCGCCATACTTGTCGTAGAGTGTACGCCAAAAGTAAGCTCTTTCTGGGGTCAATGGGGCCACGTATTGTGGATCTAAGGCAATGGCTAATTGGTGAGGATATGGTAGCCATTCACCGTTGGATGCTTCTGGAGTCGGTGTCCTGCAAATCAAAAACGGTTTTATTTTTTTAATAAAAAGATACAGTTGTTCCTCTTTTTCCATGTTGACTACGAAATTGAGCTATGATTTCCAGTATCATAGTAAAATACTATGTTTTGCCAGAATCAAATTGGTATAGTTGTAAATTAATTGAGGCTCCTTAAAGATAATAATTATAATAATATTAAAGAAATTGAAATACCCTTAAGTAGTTACACGAATCAGTAAAGTTGTGGGTACAGACAGGTGTTTGGGGAAAATTGAAAAGACCAGTGTCATAACTTTGTTACTCAAAAGTACAGGAATACACAATTGTTAATATTCCACCAACATTATACAAATCCAAAACAGTATGTGATATGGGAATTGAAATAAAAATTCTCTATTCCATACCCATACTCTTCTATTTGGCGGCAAAAGTATCTGTACTTAATGAATTTATTCTAAAAATAGGTAGATATAAAATTTTATGTCTGATGAGAAATGACTTCTTAACGAATGAATCAGCCTTTATGAATCACAAATTGAGGTGAGAGAGATTTGGACATTCTCTAGTAGGTATGCACAATCAGTGCCGATTGGTATAGAAAGGTTTGTGGTCACCTGTCGTCGGTACTTATCGAGCCTGTAAGGCTTCCTCCTCGGCCACATCGGACGTGATAACAGTGACCACCGGTTAGACGTGCTTTAGGAAGCAAGAAGTTTTTTTAATACCAAATTTTAATTCCTAATCTTTATAATTGTTGGTACTCACCCAAATTTAGCAAAATTAGTCCACATTAACGTCATAAAAGTTATTATTCTCGCATCGTCCTCATCCATAGGCAAAGGTAACCGTTCCAACTCAAATATATAAAACAACTCGTCCATATTTGTAGTCGCTGGTAAACTAGTATTAGTCAATAACCTTCCTAAATTTCTTTGGCCAATATAATTAAATATATACTGATAAACATCGACTGTAGATTTATTAGCATAGACTTCTGCAAATAATGACATTGGTCCAACGTAACCGAAATCAGAATTCAAATTTATCAAACCACCAATAACGGCTTCCTCTGTCGTCGCGTTTGCGAAGTATGTATCTGTTAATAATTCGAGAAAATCTTCTTTTTCATCTGCTGGTACATCTAAAGCCTTCTGATCCAGTACTGTGTAATCCTCATTAATAATTCTGTCAATTTGACTAGTAATAGTGTTGTAATCTAGTATACTAGTCAATCCTTCAACGGTATTTAGTCCGAATATCGCTGGAACAGGTTCATAATCTTCTGAAGTGAGTATTTTGTATGGAGAATCTGTCAAAAATGGTTCGTCATCCAAATATTCTTCGACTGATGGTAAGAATACTGATTTAGCATTCATCTGTTTACTTATCGCTTCTTCCAGTTTAATAATAGGTACATCTGTATATATATTTAATAATTCTTCAGGATCTAAAGTGTTTACCCCTAAAGATTTCGCAACTTGTGAAGCTGTAGCTAGTGGATTACTATCGAATGAATTCGGACTGAACAGTGAACCACTTTCAGATATAATCCTATTAAATAATCCGTCACAAGATTTGGAAAGAGTAAGGTATATAGCAGCTATCCCGCCTGCACCTTGTCCGAAAACTGTCACATTATCTGGATCTCCACCGAAATTTTCTATATTATCCTTAATCCATCTCAAAGCGAGTCGGATATCTTTTAAGCCAGCATTCCCTGGAGCCTCTTTTAGGCCTAGATTTAGAAATCCGAAGGCATTTAATCTGTAGTTTATTGTAACTAGGACAATTCCGTGACTTACTAAGTAATGTGGACCGTAAAATACTGGAGAACTAGAACCAATACCAAACTCTCCGCCGTGTATGAATACCATTACGGGAACAGTGGTGTTGGTAAAGGTTGGAGTGTAAATATTGAGTATGAGACAGTCTTCGTTGTCGCTTGGTGCTGATAAAGGGTCGTAAGTAGGAAATTGGGGACATAATACTGCTCGATTTTCGGCTTTATACACTCCGGAATATGGCGGCGGTTCTATTGGGGCCTGAAAAGAGAAATATTTATTATATTATTTAACGATATTTATCTATATCATCACGTCAAATCCCTCGCGGAGTAGGCAGAGAGAACAGAGTTTCAACAGGTCCTTTCCTTACAAACTTCTCTGGCTTCCTCCAGTCTCATACACGCTCGCCGGTTATGAAGACTCTTGACTTGTCCTTCAGATAAGACTCGGTCTGGTCATGGTAAGATAGTCATAAAGAATGTCAAAAGAAAGAAGGACAAAACAGATATACAATGCGAAAGTGGAAGGATATAGGTACCGGGGAAGACCTAAACGATACCTAAGTTTGTTTTATTTATCTTCACATGAGCAAAACCACTTGAGTTCAAATAAAAGAAAACTACAGGCGGTAGAATGAAAAGAAACAACAAGAACATAAATATAAACCAAAGTTCTATATCAAGAACAGAAAGGAAAATTAATGAAGCGCCATTATGGAAATTAGACAGGAATGAGTATTAAAGTTTCATTTTTCAAAAGAGATACTATAAAGGGTTGCCCATCTGAGCTTGAATCAAACGCTGCTTAACTATGGTAAGACCACCACTGTTTCCCAGCGCTACGAGTGCCCCGTCGTGATTTTTGGGGGAATAAAGAAACACTACCTTCATAGTTATTATTAATTATTTAAAACTACCTTTTCCTGCAGTATCACACGCATAATATTCCTATCGTCATCGACGTTTCAAAATGGATGCCATATAATTTCGTAACTGTCAATTCTAAATAGTGTCCGACCGAAGCTACCTTCGGCTAACAATACCACCTTCGGCGAAATCTTATGCTTCAGCCAAAATGGGCCGAATTTTTGGCAGAAGCCGAAAGTTTCCAGCAAGCACCGAAATTTAATGATCTTTTACTATTTATAATTTCCGAATGCTTTTAAGTTAATAAAAATTATAAATTATATTATTTCAGCGCATTTCAATCATTTTTAACTAGTTGTAATTTTAATCGTCTCGTTAAATTGATACGGTCAACGTAACTTTTTAAAAATTTAGCCAATCATTAACCATATTTCTTAGGGTTATTAAGCATTCGGCCATAACGACGAGACTTTATAGACTATAATGTTGTGTTATTTGCCGAAGAACTGATATACGCCTAGTTAAACGCGTTCTTGAGTGGGCATCACAGATGGGCAAACATAGTGCAGATCGCTCTCAGGCTAGATAGAGCGTTGATCTACGAAGGACAGCTCGCAGAAATTGGATAAGAGTGGCCGACGATCGCACTCAGTGGTGTGCATTTGAACAGATCTATGTCCAGCTCTGGCCTGCTATAAACTGATAATGAAGATGGTAATATTTCTTATCAACAAACATTTAAGTACGGGTAAAATTTACAATATAAGTAACTCACCTGAAATCGATCTTTCACAACACCGTAGCGGATTCCTGAAAATTCGTAATAAAAACCATTCGGAGCTAAATACCCTTCCACTTCTCCTTGCTCCGTTTCCACTATTTTGGTCTCTTCATTTCCAAAAACGTAATTAAAAATAACTAATAATAATATAAATCTGTATGCCATTTGGAATAATGAATGCATTGCTTGTGCCTCGCAATAAATACACTTAAAACTAATAATCGTTGACGTTTTTCGTTTCGCGCCCTTTTATATGTCAAATATTGCTTCATTTTTATAATGAAATTATTTCTTTGTAATTGGAGTATGATAAGCAGAAACCTTTTAACCATATTTATTAAAACATTCAAATTAGAACTCTAAATTTAGGACGATAAAATTGTTTTTTCCATGAAATATTTTGAGGATTGATTTATTGTTATTAATTTATGTACAATCATGTTTGTGTGTAATAATGGTTCTGTAGAATTATTTTTACACAGCTTTAACATTCTTTTCTCGGATTAATATATACTACCTCTTACACAATATGTTATTTCCAAAGCGGCAAGAGAGGTGTATTTATACTTCAAGCAAATCTGTCTTAAGAAAAGTAGTATAATTACTGGTATAATTTATTATGTTGTATCAAAATTTAGAAGTACTCATCTAAGCTAGTAGTATAGATGAATTTTGGACATTAAAATATTTATTAGGACACTGAATTACAGCTCGTCGCGTCGCTAGCTCTGGAGAAAGCGACCTTTTCTGACAACATATACAAGCTGTAACATAATAAACGCAAGACCTGAAAGTAGTTTGTTCTAAATCGATAACTGAATTGATTCCAACTATTTTTAATGTATCTTACATATATTTTTAAAATTTACAAAAAATGCTTTTACTCCTTTAGTGCGCTATAAAAAACTAAATTTATTCTTGATTCATAGCAATAAGGAGATTACAAATGCATTCCTAACCCGCATTTCTTAAAATGCACACATACACGTACAAGTTTTATTGTGAATTGGGGTATAAAAGTGCTTAAAAACGTGGTAAAAACCCCGTAAATTTGGAAATTTGGTTTTTGTTTTGAATTTATGAAGCAATTCTCTAATTGGGGTATCTGAGGTCTTGCGTTTATTATGTTACACCTTGTTTACATATGATGGATTATTAAAATTCACTAAGGAATTCTAAAATCGAGCAAAAATCTTCAAACGTGACAATTCAATGGAATGATTAATCGCGATCTATTGATATCATATTTTGATCTTGATAAATCGTTTAAGTTGGTGTTTTATCAATAAAAATAAATATAGTGTTACATAATTTATCATAATTATTATCTTAGTGTAATTTCTAATAAATATCTAAAGTATTTTAAGTTGTTTAAGTATCTATAGAACATTTTTAGGTACTTATCGGTTTTTTTTTGGGACTGCCCTGTTAGTATAGTGGCGAATAACGTGCTTAGCGATCACGAGGTCCTGGGATCAAATCCTAGGTCGGACAAAAGTAGTACTTCTATCAAAAAATTCCCAGTACCAGTCCGGAGTCTGTAATTGTGCCCGGTATATGGCAATAGGCTCTCCCCTTATTACATGGGACTTAACATCGTTGGCAAAAAGTGGGTGTACACAGTACACCTACGCCATACTCGCTTGGGAAATATAGGCGTGACATTCTTCTACCTATCGTTATTTTTAAGATGGAGGGAGGGGAAAATCTTCGGAAAACCCCAATAAGGCTATGACACTGCAGAATATAGTCGTTTTAGAAATCACCTATGAAAGAGTCGTTCAATCATGAGACGAACTATGAGAGTAAAGAAAGCCAGAGAGGTAAGTAAGAAAAGAACTTGTTTGAACTCTGTACTCTCTACCTAGAGGGATCTGGCGTGATATATAGATAGATAGATAGAAATCAGCATATACTGTCCCTCTGCTGGGAAAATTCCTACTCTCACAAATAGAGGTGAGAGAGAATAGGTTATACTCCAGCTCGCGGACCAGGTACGTTGTGGCGGAGGCAGGTTTGTGGACACCTGCTGGTTATCAAGCCGCCTATAACGCTTCCAACTTGGCTTAACGATTATTTATTAAATGGTAACCGGGACCAACGGCTTAACGTGTAACAACGACTTGGTTGACGACAAAGTTTAGAACGTGAGCTGCTTCACTCACTGAATCGATTATTCACAGGTTTGATCCACACAAGGATAAATTTGCCCGTGGATGACATTGACACAGGGCGTTGCTGTGAAATTAGGGTTTATATTAAGTAAAATTTTCCCACTTCCAAGGTACGGTGGATCCGCACTAATTTAAAAAAAAAAGTAAATTTCATTGAAAACGGCAACTTTGCGACTGTCATGAAGTGACATTTTCCTTGATGACAGCGTTAATTCCGATTTTACGCGGGCCACTATATCCTAGTATAACTGTATTTGTCTCGGTCTGGGTATTTGTGTATGTGTATTTCATGTTTGTAAACGCAGCCACAATACAGAAATAATTCTCCGTGTGGGGAACTACGTTAAAAAAAAACAACAAAAAGTTATACGCACTGCGTGTTTAATTAGTCATAGCGACTAAGAGCACAGGCCATTTATTTTAGTACATATTATTACTTAACTTGCAATTCACATTATTAAATAAATTCCAGAAAACAAGATAAAACACAAAACATTTTGATTGCATCATTTTATTAATTTCGCAACTAAACGTCGTTGCATAGATTTTCAATTTAAAAAAAAATGTCGCGTATAGTGTTGTCATAATTTTATGTTCTAATCAAATATCTTTTAATTAATTACTACATTTATTTATATAAAGTGTCACGTTCGTTACCTATGTGAGTACATACGAGGGAGTATATTTTATTCATACAAGCGCTGTTTCAAGGCGCATTAATAAATCACTGAAATGTACTAAATGGCTTCAGAACATTATTTTTAAAGGCACTTACAGTGATTGTTATTTTTTAATAAAACACATAATATGGTCCTTTTTTCATACGCGAAATACACCACTGGAATAAAAAAAAATTACTAACCGTACCTATATTTTTATAATCCCTTACAGGGCGTTGAAAACGCGCTCATGCGAATGTGAACGACTTGCCGAAAAATAGAAAGGGGTTCTATTCGAATCTTCGGGTCCATTGGATAGACAGCTTGCAAGCCAGGTGGACTTGCTATACTCTGCCTTCCCGATGCCCTCACCTCCCTCCTGTCGGATACAGATACCGCACACAGGATCAGACACCAACCGTGCGCATGAGGTCGAATAATCTTTTCTTTCTTTAAAAAAAACGTAACCCCACACTAGGATTTATTCCTGTGTCGCGGGTGTGTTTACAAACATGAAAATTTACGTACACAAATACCCAGACGGAAACCAATAATTGTGGGTCACACAGAAATTTGACCCGTGCGGGAATCGAACCCGCGACTATTCGACCCAGTGGGAGGAGCGGCTTAAGCTCTTAACCACTGCGCTAAATCGTCCGTCGTGCCCTAAATCCCGCCGGCATGTGCAGAGCACCACGGCGACACCTAGTATACCATAGCGAAACCCAAGCAGAGGCCGTTCCTCCCTGAAGCGCCTATGAGCCAGTTGCGCCTTTACTCTTCCGGCTGGAGCGTAGTTGGTGCTCTCTTGCCCAGTAAAGCTGTGAAGGCCTCTCGGTCAACAGCGCATATCATTCACACACACAAATCGCTACTGTCTTATTGGTGGGTCCTATACTTATCAACTGTAGGTACATATTAACTTCGTTAAAGACTTGACCATTGTAAATTAGGCATTATAAGCTCTTGCTCCAGCTACGCCGTAATGCAATATTATTATTTATTCTCTTCCTAGGCGTTTCAGCCACAGCAACCAGTGATTGGTGTTACATAGTCTATGTAACATAGATGTAAGCATGGGTTTTGGCAACCTTTAACTTTTTAACGCATTTTGACGTAGGTTAATTAAAGCAAGTTGTGAAACCACGGGATTTCAGTTAGCAGTTTTTGATTTCTTAAATATATACAAGCAGGTAATTCATTTTATTTTACTGTCTTTTATTAAATAAATTCCTTGTAAATTACTAACGTGAACATTACATTCACAACATTCACTTTGCAATAGCACTGAGCAATTGTTGAAAATATAAAATAATAAAATTAATATATCTGACTACCCCATTAGGGATTTGGTGTGATGATATAGATAGAATAAATTAAATTAGTCATTATAAATCGTTGTCTCCACTCTATACCGAAGTCCAGTGTTTGAATAATGAGTGCGTTCAAAAACTTTTAATAAATTAGTTTTATACTAAGCAAGTAATTCATCTAAGAAATCAATATTACAATTTTTACATATAATTAATTTTGTAATCGTAATCACAAAATCAGTATTAACTTATTTTGAAAACAAAGTCTTGTTAATAATTTTTATTAAAATATTACAAGAGTAAATTCATTATTTAAAATATCAATAAAAGTGAAAGTTATCCAAACTAAACTTCCAAACACATCCCAAACTTACAATTTGACGTTTACAGAATTTGTGGTTAAAAATTATAGTTTTGTCAATCAAAAACTCAAATATCACACAAATTAATCAAGTTTTACACATAAATGTATGTTACGTGACTAAGAGAGCGTTTATTGTCTATTATTTACTCGAAATAAGTGACAAATAAGTGAATACACAGCCGTGCAGAGTGCTTACGTGGATTTTAGAAAAAACTTCAACAAATCATTATTATATTATTATTATGAGAGTTTAAAATTATCTTCAATAATGAATAAGAAGCCGACTAGAACCGGTCCGAGGATCAGAATAACGAGGCCAGCGTTGAAAAATAAGAAAATTGATGAAACACCAAGCGCATTTGAAGATCGTAAATATATCTATACCTGTCAGTACTGTTGTCTGAAATTCACTCAAAATAGTCAGTATTTCCGTCACATGACCTCCAACCACGAGATTCAGCAGAAATCAGCGACGTTTCAGTGTAACGACTGCCATATTGTGTTCAATAAAAAGAGTAATTTGGATTTGCACTGTCAAACCCATCACCAAGTGAAAAGCAAGTCGAAATGCGAGAGCTGCGCGATCACCTTCAAATCCAGGTACTGTCTCCGTCGCCATTTGAAGTTAAAACAGCTTATGCAAGAGAATTCTTGCATAAAATGTCAGAAGAAGTTTGTGTGCAAAGAAAGTTTAGCGAAACATATAAAAAATAAACACATGTTTAAGAATACCACATACCAATGTGATCTGTGTTCGTTGAAGTTCAAAGCGGAGGAATCTTTACATAGTCATCTGGCCCGTATACATAAGAGATTATGATTTTGTTGGATAAGATATTTAGTGTTAAAGGTTGAAGGAGAAATGGAAAAACAATATTCTTTAAGAAGAATGAGTAAAGTTTGTATCCACAACATCATTTGTGATATTTTCAGGTAATTTTTAAGTTGTATATTTTTTAATAAAAGGTAGTAGGTAATTTTTGGTTTTTCCATTAAATTAGTGAAGCAATTATCTAATTGGAGTGTCTGAGGTCCTGCGTTATTTACGATACATTTTGTATAAATAACAATAATAATATTAACCCTATTAAGAAACTGTCCCACTGTTGGGCACGGGCCTCCTCTTAAAACTGAGAGAGTTTAGGCCATAGTCCACCATGCTGGCCCAGTGCGGGTTGGCGAACTTCACACACCTTCGAGAAACTCTTAGGCATACATATTTCCTCACGATGTTATCCTTCACTGTTAAAGCAAGTGATAATTAATTTTTAATACGCACATACTTTCCAAAAGACAAAGGTGCGTGCCTGGGTTTAAACCCGAAACCTCTGACTTTGCAGTCCGACGTTCTAACCACTAGGCTATCACTGCATTTTGTATATAAGGGCTCAATTACCTCAAATCTGGTACATCTCTAGCGTCCATTGAAGGAATGTTCTGCTTAAATAAGAATATTTCGTTTTGTCCATTTCTCGTTGTATATTTAGATAAGTTATTGTATTTTTTAACATTATCCTTTAAGGTGAATGAATTAATAAGATAATGAAATCGTGAACAATGTTTTTAAAAAGCAATAAATTAATGTTAATATATTGTATTGTACGTTTTAATTATTATTTTGGAATTCAAGCCAGACATGTAGATGTGATATCCGTGTTTTGTATTGGATCATACGGGGCCGTTTCCTTCAATTAAAAGTGTATATTGTAACGCTGCGTGTTACTATAACTTCATGAATTGATCGTGTAATTGTATGCTGTATGCTACTGGAGTATAGTGCCCGACCGTGGTCGATTGTTTGCCGATGCCGAAGGCGATTAATAGGCCTCGCTAAAACCTTCGGCCGAAACCGAAGAGAAATACGTGTTAAGAAGAAATATAATCTAGAAGCCGCGGGCGCGCATCAAATTGAAGCAACAATTACTACCTGTAAAGCTCACACGTTCACACAGTTTCACTCTGTGACCGTCTTGCGAAATAACGAGCTCTGCGCGTCTCAAATTAAATTGCATTATGCCGTCTAGTGTCATTCCCGCCTGTAAAAATGTCGTTGAGCTCAAAAAGAAACATGTTAGGATCACATTTCATACATGTCTAACGCATTCAGGTGCCGTATTATTTAAATATCGAATTAATTCTTCTGTCTGTAATTGTCATAGTAAAAGAGGCATCCATTTTGTTAGTGTTGCTAGTATAACAATTTTATTTTTCCCTACTTTTATTTGCTAAGGACTTTATAAGTTGTAGTATTAAATGGTGTTTATATAGTTAACTACTACATCGCGGTTTTAATATTTAGTTAAGATGATGAAAATATATTTTCTCTACATTAAATTACTACAATCCTTAATAGTACAATTATATCTATTTCTCAAGTTTAATTTGCATTAAAATACACGTTACCGCAACAATGATTGTATTATCATGTACTCTAATGTCATCAACATTTACCCCAAAAAGTGGTAAAATTTTCCGCGCTGCCAACATTACGCGGGTGGGAAGTGCGGTGAGTGCGGGGCGCTTGTTGATTTTTTGGCTTCACTGCGCGGCGTGCAATTATGACTGCGCGCGGCTTCTGTATTATTCTAAGGGTTCATGATTTGCGAAAGGCTAAATATGCAAATAGTTGACTGTTTTAACGAACTTGTTTTGTTTCGATTTGGTTATTTACTGGCAATGGCGGGCGGCCGGCGCAACGCAATGTGACCCCTGCCCCCCACGCGTCGCCTCTTCCGCCGCGCTCTCGCGGATTCGTAAGTCGTAGTAGATCGTTCAATTTCGGTGTTTGCTTACTAGCAAATACTGAAATTGAACGATCTACTACGACCTTCGGCTTCGGACAAAACTTCGGCCCATTTAGACCGCAGTGGGCCACAGCCAAAGTTTTGGTCGAAGGTGGCTGAAGCCACCTGTGGTGATTGTTTAGTCGAACACTACTGGAGTACAATTTCACGAAGTTATCGGAACGAGCCGCTTTAAGAGTTTAATAGGTCATAGCGAATAAGAATCCAGGGGGAGCCGAGCAAATGCTTTTAATGTTTCACAGGTTCACACTGGCTTCCTTACATTATCTTCACTCTTGCACATAAACAAATACATAAATATATCCACTAACATTACACAGTACTACCACAGTTAATATATTTAAACAGTAGAAATATTTTAGTTCGTACGGTCCGAATAAGAATCACACATTCCGCCTTGAGTGTAGTTCGTACACTCACGGCCTCATGCCAGGTGAAGCCATAAAGGCCTCTCGGCCAACAGCGCAGATCAGTCACACACACATACACACATTTAAACACACGCTTAAAGAATCACGCACACATGCGCGCTCTACGCTTGACTTGGCTTCTCGGCAGACTGCCCGCCGGCCGGTGCAGAGCACCACGGCGAGACACCTAGTATACCCCCTTCCCCATAGTGGTTGCACGCTCGCCCTCTTGTCCGGTGAAACTGTAAAGGCCCCGCGGCCAACAGTGTAGATCATTCACACACAAATTCTTGGCAGATTTCAATGACTGACTACTCACAGAGATCTGCCGAGAAGTCGCGTAGAGCGCGCGTCTGTGTAGTACGTGATTCTTATTCCGATCGCTAGTCCTTAGATGTTTTACTGTTTAGAAATGTTGACTGTGATTTTAAAACGACACGAGTTTCGGGAATTGAAACAAAATTAATAATCTCGCTCTTGTATTTCCCGCCAAAAATCTTCTAAGTGGTGTTTATTTTTATACTTAATTGTAACATAGTTATGTTCTGTATATTTTTTACATTTTTAATAACTTATTTTAGTATATAAATACACTAAATTATGATGTAAGTGAGTCTTCTTTTTATATTAAGATAAGTAAATTTACTTAAGTTTTTTTTTTATATTTTAATGGATTCAGTCTGCATGGCGCATCAGGTGTGTCATGGTACCTAACGTAATAACGCTAGCAGGTGACATACTACGCGTGTTACTACTTAAACAAAAAAAATAAATTTACCGTAACAGTATACATTTTAGAACAAATAAAACTTATCTAGATTTTATTTTGGACTCACTGAACTATATTTAGCCTGGCTGCTCATTATTGACGCGACTATAGTGCCAACAACTTTAATGGCCCTTGACACTCCTGGAGTGCCATCAATGACTCATACGATTTATGTTTAAACAGAATCTGAAACTATGAATCGGTTAACAGTGGAATCCTGAAAATCGAATTAATTCAGCTCAAATATGTAACAGTATTTTAATTTCTCGTTAGTACGTATGTTATATTGTTTAATTATGTAGGTACGTAAAATTTTAAATTTTAAATGTGTTTTACTATCCGTTAAAATTAAATCAGGGTATACTGACCCACTGCTGGGACAGCTGGATGATCTTATCTCACAAATCGAGGTGAGATAACAGTGAGCATTTCCATTGCCCTCACTTGCTCAGTGTTACCAGTCTGAAGTTTTTAATTTGAGGCATTGAGTTATTATATATAACACTATGGAAACTATGTCAAACATAAAATCGCTTGTAAGTTGATGACCGCGGGGTTATAGTGCTACAAGAATATTTTGCCCGTGGATGACATTTACAGGGGGTTAGTCTAAAATTAGGGTTACCATTTTGTAAAATTCTCCTTCTTACAGGGAAATATTTCAACAGGTGGGTCCCCACGGTTATTAATTAATAAAGAGCTTGGGTGAATTTCATAGCGAACGGCAACTCTGTGAGTGTTATGAAGTGATATTTTATTAGATGACAGCGTTAGTTCCGATTTTTGTCACGTGCCAAAATATCCTTGTTCACTATACTGGAGAAGCTATAATAAAATATTATTTATTATAGCTTCTCCAGTCCTTTTAAGAAACTGTCCCACTGTTGGGCACGGGCCCCTCTCTCAAACGGAGAGGGATCAGGCCATAGTCCACCACGCTGACCCATTGCGGGCTGGCGAACTTCACACACCTTCGAAAAATTACGCACATGCCTTCGAAAAGACAGAGGTGCGTGCCTGGGTTTGAACCTGAGACCTCTGACTTTGCAGTCCAACGGTCTAACCACTAGGCTATGTCAAACAAGCTATATCAGACAAAAAATCGCGCGCATCTTGATGACCGCGGGATTATGTTTGTGTTGACATAGATAATAAAATCTAGTATTTTAGTGCTCATGAAGGCGAAGGACATTGTTCTGGGTCCATACATGAGCTGCCCCAGAACCAACAGCAATGAAAAATTACATGTATGATTTCAAATCCCCCATACATTTTCTTAAGGCATTTATTATTAAACGGACAAGCGAGGGAATCGCAATATTGCACAAAAGTTTTAGATTGTGGTTATAATAAGGAATATGCGTGTAATTCAAATAAGGGTCAAATATTATTTTTTTACAATCTTTATCGCATTAGAATAATGTCTATACCATTTTTTTTAATAAGATTACTTTTTTATTAAGAAATAATTATTGAAAGTACAAAAAATTAGTGGGAAATTTAAAGTAGCTGGAACGCCACGCTATTGGTCAGATCGAATATGACGTCAAAGTCTACAATACAAATGTCAACAAGTGCATATTTGTTGGATGTTTGCTATTGAGTTAGTTTTATTGTTATTTTTCGTTGTAGACTTACACAAAGACAAAATTTTAGTTTAAATTATTTAAGTTCATTCTTACGTTAAAGTGATCTTCACAGCAATATAAACAAGTTGATGGAGATACCATGTCTCTTTTTTTGATTTTACACCACTTTCTCCTTATGTCCGCACCTATCGTGTGCATTTCTTATTGTATTTTTACACCTAGGCACAGCAGAGTGTTGTTCCATTGTATAATAGTCGCAAAATACAAAATAAAAATACATTACAGAATAAAATACTTCTACAGCTGTTCACTAATTGATTGTTATTATAGACTTCGACGTCACGCCAAGCGCGCCAAAATGGCGGGCGTTTAAAGTGCTCTTATCTGATTGCTATCTTCAAATTATTTTTTTTGCCCTTTGCCTTTTGTTTTTAACGCTTAAATTTATTTTGCAATTATATATTAATGTAATCTATCCTATAAAAATATAAAAAATATACACGCATATTCCCTATTCAGTAGCCATTAATACATATGAGGTTATATTGTGTGCTGACATTCAGTAAAGATGTCGGTGACTTCGATATAAGTACCTACACTACTTTGAAATATTTGTTTTAGATTGCAAATTGTCCGTTAGATACGGATATTTGCCATTATTTTAATAAAATAGATAAGTAATGATGGCATGGGCCAAATTTTTGTTGGTTCTGGGGCAATTCTTGACAATGCCCTTTTTAAAAAAAAAACAACACGCGAAGGTGTCACGTTGCGTGAATCACTGGAACAAAAGGAACTAGAGGAGTGGTCCTTACACTTTTCTGGTACGGTACCATAGGATAACGTGAGCTATCACTGCGGGCCGCACATTTATGGATTGGGTAGTTGACACCAAGAATTAATTGACATCTTTTTTATAATCTGTCGAAATGCGATTGCACCATAGCTTTTGTATAGCAATACTTTTGACTATTAATTGATTTTAAAGCAACTAAAAATCTAATCTGCAATCAATAAAAAATAATTGAGTTTTCAGGGCCAAAATAAAATGTTTCTTAGAACAGTTGTGTCCTGGAATTATTGGTTAATGGTTTCAACTACCTAATTGGATATTATTATATCAACAACTTAGGTAGCGTTATGGGTATAAGCGTGAATACGAAATGTATATTGTAGAAATATAGTATATATTTCTATATAGTTAACTTAATATGCAAAATCAGTTTTGATAGTCTTTGACTACTAAAATTGTTGGGGCGGGCCGCAGTTTGACGACCACTGAACTAGAGTGTATGCACTCTAACATTTGCTACAATCATGTACTTGAGGTGACTTTTCTAGTACGAAGTTGAAAAGCCCACAACATTATTCATTTGAGATATTTTGTTGTATAGTCTGTTCCAATCAAACTTTGTGAACAAAACATTATCACTTTTAGATATTTTATTTGTGAAATATGAAGGTGACAGTATTTCCGAAGACATCGAATTGGAAATGCTGTTATCAAGAAATCGACGTTTTTAAGTTGAGTGTAAAAAGTTTTAAGGTTTCGCCACATAGCCGACGCAGGGCGACGGGAGCGCGACGGTGGCGTGACCTGGGGAGTTGTAATTAACTGAAATGTACGGGAGGCGCCACACAGCGAAGCCACGTTCGGCGCGACGGCAAATATCACGACCGAACGTAGGTGAGGACTTCCATCGCGCTCCGTCGGCTGTTTGACCAAACCTTTAAGGTTTGCTCGAATACCCGACGGGAGTGCGACGCAAGCCCTTTGCTACGCTCGGTCGGCGGTCGGCAGCGCGGCGCACACGTTACACTGCGGGACCGACGTCGCGCCGGCCGGGCGTCCGCCTAACAGCTTCCCGCTTGCACACGTATTTGCGTCTCGCTCCCCCGTGCTTCATTTGTAATCGCGTCGGTTTGTCTCCGCGCCGAACGTGGCTGCGCTGTGTTTCGTTTTTCGTATATTTCAGCACATTAATAATAATCTGTTTCGCCACATACCCGACGCAGCGCGACGGGAGCGTGACGGTGGCGTGGCTTAGGGAATTGTAATGTACTAAAATGTACGGGAGACACCACACAGCGCAGCCCCGCTCGGCGTGACGCAAACGTGACGAATGAACGTAGCCGAGCGCTACCGTCTTGCTCGTACACGTGACGGCTTCTCTCTCCCGCCGTGCTTACGTACTTTCCGTACATTTCTGTGCATTACTACATTCCATGTCGCGCCACCGTCGCGTCGGCTATGTGGCGAAAGCTTTAATGATTGATTGGAATAGACTGTACAGATTTTGGCCGGTACCTAATCAATCTTGACCAATTTGAGATTGTTAATTTAAGTTGTAAAGAAATATAATTTATAAATAAAAACTTATGATTAATATTGTTTTTGTTTCATTTATTAACTTGAGATTTATCTCGGTTTCGCATAGATGGCACGGACACAGTTTGTCCTGATTTAGCCAAAATGTCTGCCTGTCTGTCTCATTGGTTGAATTTTTTTTTCTAACTTACTAATCTGATCAGAACGTGGCCTCCACTGAGGAGATCTGGTGAGAATCTCGGCGGGCTTGTATTTTTACTCCAATTTTCAATTCATATTTTTTTCAATCATTTTCTGTATACAAGCTGTAACATAATAAACGCAAGACCTGAAAGTAGTTTGTTCTAAATCGATAACTGAATTGATTCCAACTATTTTTAATGTATCTTACATTTTTTTTTTATTTGCAAAAAATGCTTTTACTTTTTCAGTGCGCTACAAAAAACTAAATTTATTCTTGATTCATAGCAATAAGGAGATTACAATGCATTCCTAACCCGTATTTCACAAAATGCACACATACACGTACAAGTTTCATTGTTAATTGGGGTATAAAAGTGCTTAAAAAAGGGGTAAACACCTTTAAATTTAGATATTGGTTTTCGTTTTGAATTATAGAGCAATTATCTAATCGGGGTGTCTGAGGTCTTGCGTTTATTATGTTACACCTTGTAGATACATATACAAGGTGTATTGTAAATAACGCAAGACCTAAGACACTCCGATTAGATAATTGCTTTACAAATACAATACGAAAACCAATTTTTCAGATTTAATACTTTTAACTCCTTTTTAAGCCCTTTTATACCCCAATTTACAATGAAACTTGTACGTGTATGTGTGCGTATTGAGAAATAAATTTTAGCAATACATTTGTAATCGCCGTATTGCTCAAAATCAAGAATAAATTTAGTTTATTAAAGTGCACTAAAAGAGTAACAGCATATTTTGCAAAATAAAAATAATTTAATATACATTAAAAATTGTTGGAACCAATTCAGTTATCGATTTAGAACAAACTACTTTCAGGTCTTGCGTTTATTATGTTACGCCTTGTATACACGTTTTATATTATACAAAATTAATGCGATCCAGCTGCAGTGTGATGCCTTACGACTGAGTTATACACACACACCGTCACGCCTATATTCCCCAGAGGGGGTGGCAGAGGTGTACTGAGTACACCCACGTTTCGCCGACGATGTTAGGTCCCATGTAATAGGGGGCGAGCCTATTGCCATATACCGGGCACAATTCCAGACTCCGGACTCATACTGGGAATTATTCGTTAGAAAAACTATGAAATAAAACTATTTTTCGGATTTTATCGCGGTGCTCATTTATTTCATGTGTAATATACGCGTAAATCTAAGAACTCAGTATAGAAAAACTACATTTGTCCGACCTAGGATTTGAACCCAGGACCTCTTGATCACAAAGCGATGCGCTTTGCCACCAGACCAACGAGGCAGTCGTGACTGAGTTATGACTAAAAATATTTTTTTTAAGGAATGATAAGCTAAAGGATTCTCGGTGGACTAGTCTCCACAAGCAGTACCCTTTCACGAATGTGACTGACTCGTTAGCTCAGTACCCGGTGAAGCTGTAAAGGCCCCGCGGTCAACAGCGTAGATCATTCACGTACGCAAAAAAGAGTATGACTACTTAAGCAGCCTCACCTACCTCGACTATATTAGAGGAAAGTAAGTGAACCGCACCAAATAGCCACTGCGAGCATAGTCTTTTTAGTGAGCATGACCAATCCCAGACCCAAGAGAGCAATCAGAAAATGTCTACAAAAGCAGTACTTCGAGCTCGTTTGGACGACACGCTACGCTCTCCTAAAGACAGTCTTAGGTTTTAAGCTGAAGGTACGCATCCAACTTAAGACTCCGAATGGACCCGCGATCTTCACCAAGACCGGTAAGGTCCATCTTGTAGGGAGCCTGCCCACTTGTCTTCGCGCCACTCAAAAACCTTTCTGCCCCAATGGCTCTCGCATGGTTATTGGTATCGTTTTTAGGAAATTAATGAAAATGAAAGAGCAGCGATAGCCTAGTGGTTATAACTTTGGACTGCAAAGTCAGAGGTTTCGGGTTCAAACCCAGGAACACACCTGTTTTTTCGAAAGCATGTGCCTATTAAAAGTAAACTATCACTTGCTTTAACGGTGGAGGAAAACATCGTGAGGAAACCTGCATGCCTAAGAGTTTCTCAAAGGTGTGTCAAGTTCGCCAACCCGCACTGGGCCAGCGTGGTGGACTATGGCCTAAACCCTCTCAGTTTGAGAGGGGCCCGTGCCCAACGGTGGGACAGTTAACAGGGTTACATACCTACATACACTCACGCCTTTATCCCACTGGGGTAGGCAGACTACAGTTTGCCACATACTACGATTCTGACACATCTCTTTCGCTTCAGCTACATTCATACATCTCTGCATACATTTCCGTCGATTAAGAGTGCTACGCACTTGGGCCTTTTCCAAAAGACTATTAATTTGGTCGTGATAGCGACCTCCTCCGACCTAGCGTCCTTGGGCGACCTCTTCCGACGCTTCCACTCACATGCTCGATAAATTCCTTTCGTTAGCCGCCTGTCACAACTTCCTCTCCACATGCCCATATTAAAATTGTTATTAATAATACCAGCCTATATTGCCCACTGCAGGACAAAGGCCTTCTCTCGCTAATCGAGGTGAGAGAGATTAGGTCACACTCCACCACGCGGACCCAGTGCGGTGCGGTGGAGGCAGGGTTGTGGCCACCTGCTGTTGGAACTTATCAAGTCGCCTTTAAGGCTTCCAACTCTGCTTAACGACTACCAAATTAAGTGGTAGCCGGGACCAACGGCTTAACGTGCCTTCCGAAGCATGGAGACGCTCGATTATGAAAATGACACAAACGCTCACCCATCTCGGGCCAACCGAGTCGAACACTGCTTAACCTTGGTAATCGATAAGAACACCGCGGTCGCACAGCGCTACGTTGCGCTAAATTGTTATTATTTAATGAAATTAAATTAAAGACTACTGCGCAGAAACTTTATTTTACACAAATATGAAATGTTATTTCAATGATTTCTAAACATGATTTCCATGTAATTTTATACATCAGTTTCCTGAAAAATAATTTACTTATACTTACAATTTTTCAAACAAAACATTATTCATTAAGTAATAGATATTGACTAATGCTTCGCCCCGCACGGGTAGCATAGACAAAGTTTGTCTTACTTCAGACCACACATTCCCCATTAGATCAATGAAGCAGTTTTCATCAATATTATAACTGTTTTTATATTTGTATAGGTAGCTTAATCTGGTACAGGGAGTGTTTGGATTTCCAGGCTTACGTTAGGTCAAAGGACAGCACAAAAGATCCCATCGGGTCGGTCAGTGCTTCTGAGATCTTCTTAGTCCATAGTAGCCAACATTAAGATATATAGCGTCTTAGAATCACAATATTTTTTTATGTATTAGTTTGGTCGGTAAATCTAGTGATTGTAAGATCGAGATTCAGACTGAAATGAAGCATTTTTAACCGACTTCAAAAAGGAGGAGGTTCTATGTTCGGTTGTATGTATGCTTTTTTTTTTTTTTTTTTTTTTTTTTTTTATGTATGTTCAGCGATATTTCCGTCAATTGTGGACCGATTTTGATGATTTTTTTTGCATTGGGTTCAGTATAGCTCCGCGGTGGTCCCATTCTAATTTCATTGGCATTGGACCTTGGACTTAGAAGATACACCAGGGAACTCCTTAACGACAAACAATAGGCATGTGTAAATTGAGATATTATGGGTATTACGTCAATCCTATAGGTACCCTACTATAGAACCAAGCAGTATATTAGCCAACTTCAAAAAAGGAGGTTCATAATTCGTCCTTTTTTTATAACTCCTTTGCTTATGAACCGATTTTGATGATTCTTTTTGCATTTGGTTCAGTATAGTTTTGAGGTGGTCCTATTTTATTGTTATTGGTATTGGACCTTGGACTTTGAAGATACAAGAGGGAACTCCTTAACGGCGAACAGCACGAATGTATAGATTCCGTTATTATAGTCATTATATTAATCCTGTAGGTACCTTACTTTACAACTTAGCAAAATAATATAATATCGGTATATAAATATTACTAAATAATTCACTCGTCACTTAAAATTGTAAAATAAAAATCTTTTAACAAAAAAGGTAAACCGACTTCAAAAAGCAAAAAATAAATATTTGAAGTCGGTGCCAAGTAACCGACTGCACCAACCAGCACCGACTTCAAATATTTATTTTTTGCTTTTTGAAGTCGGTTTACCTTTTTTGTTAAAAGATTTTTATCACAAGTAGCAGTTTGTCTTTTTTCTTTTTTAGTAACTGTTCATATATATTCTTAGGATCATATGTGTACTGAGCTGATAAACATTTTTTCTTTATTTCTTTCATTTTGTTTCAATATTAGATATACTAACTGGTAAATGTAGAATCAAGATTCAGATACAAATGAGTAATTTGTTTAAGTACAGCTGTTTCATATCTAGTAGTTCTCATGTTTCATATCACTGATTTGTTTCAGCAATTACTCTGTATTAGACATGGCCAAAGTGATTCACTGTTCAGATTCGATTATTTGTATCTGAAACAGTGCAAAGATTCAAATCCCAATATGCCTCATTTGGAACAGCTAAATTCAAGCACAGTTCGCCCACCGAGCGATACCACATTGCATATTGTTAGTAAAAAGGTAAGTTTAGAGAATGTAAGATCGAGATCCAGTTTCAGATTGGAATAGTGATTGTTCGGTAATATAGCCTTCCTATACTGACTGATGAATGTAAGATCGAGATCCAGATACAAATGAGACATTTTTTTCTCTACTACTGTTGTGAATCTTGTAGTTCTCATTCATGTTTCATATCATTGTATCGTATCAGTAACGATCAACACATGTCTACTCTATATTTCTCTATTTACAAATGATCAGAAGTAACAACTTTACCATTCAACATTCCCATTTTATGTTTTTCTCTCACGTGCCGTACCACATGATCTTTTCTTTTATACTTTTGTCCGCAAATCGGACAAACAACACTATGATTCAAATGTTGAGACTTAATATGCCTTAACATGTGATCTTTTCGCTTGAAACTCGAGTTGCAGTGTGGGCAGACATGTCTTTCAGTTAAAAGATGATTTCCTTCATGTTCTTCGAGTTCTTCCAAGTTCCCGCACTGGAATTCACATTCTCTGCAGTTAAACACTTCGGATTTACTGGAATGCTTTCTTTTCACGTGTTTCAACAATATATCGTGTCTTTTACAGTCTTTTTCGCACACAGGACATATGTGACACCTTTGGTTTGAATGAATACTCATTATATGCCGTTTTAAATGATCTTGCCTTCGGAAAGTCGCTTTGCAGTAAATACATAAGTGAGATCGCTTGTTACCGTGTAATTCGATGTTGTGATGATCATATTCAGACTTGTTTACAAAAGGAATCTTGCAGTCTGGACAATATAAATTATGTTCTGCGGTTTGTGTGATTCTTGCGGTGTTAATTGATGCTTGATTTTCGGTTCCCGCGAACGGATTTATTGCGTATTTCGTGCCGTTATCATCGTGAAATATAGGGCTTGGGTAATAAATTGTTTTATTGTCAACCATTTTTCTTGATTTTGTGATTTATTGTAAAACAACACAATAATCCGCCCTTACTTGAATATTAATCGAGCGTAAATGTTTTGGTATATGTTGACATAATTATTTTGTTCTTGTTACTCTTATGTGAAATTTGTGAAGCTATCTCGCTTTAATGCTTAAATTATTATGTTCACGATAGAGTTACTATGCAGCAATCAATATGACATTGACAATTCTGTATAGGTAGCCATATTAGAAATACCAATTTAACTGAGTTCTTAGATTTATTTTGTATTTGATTTGATTAGGTTTTTTGCCGTAATGGCGACAAGAAGCCAATTTTTATAATTTACTGTTATACTCTATTACTACTTGACATTGGCGAACACCGTTATAGTGTGCGGCCATTCATTAAAATAAGAAGAAGAAGAAGATTTGATTACCGGATCCCAAGTCAATGCGCTTAAAAAGACGGTGGTGGATTGGCATGCGATAAGTAAAGCCTTAGCGGATGCCGACCCACCCCCTCTTCCTTTCAGCTCGGACTCCACCTCATCCCCTCAAGAAACCGATCAGGCTGTAAATGCCTTCACCGCCCATATCTCATCAGCTGTCAGTCGGTCGTCAAAACAAGTAGAGGCGGAGAATCTCAACCGCTTTAGACTGCCAGACGATGTTAGGAAACTTATTCGGGCTAAAAAGGCCTCAGGCTGAGCGTACGACTCCTACCCCACCGAAGCCAACCGAGTCCGGATGCGCGCCTTACAACGTGATCTAAAGCGTCGTGTCGCGGAGGTCCGGGATGATCGCTGGAATTGCTTCTTAGAGGGCCTCATGCCATCGCATCTGGCTTACTGGAAGCTGGCGCGTACCCTTAAATCCGACTCCATGTCTGACATGCCTCTGCTGACCCGCCCCTCATGCGCAACCCCAGCCTTCGATGACGACGAAAAGGCCGAGCTTCTCGCTGACACCCTCGAGAGCCAGTGCACTCCCAACTCTCTTCCCGTTGACTGGGCTCATGTCGATTCGATCGACAGGGGAGTCGAGGGAAGGGTGTCCTTCCCCCCCCCCACCGATTCCTTACCCCCTATTACCCAGACCGAGGTCGAGGACCTGATTAAAGGTCTTAAACCGAGATAGGCCCCTGGCTCTGACGGCATTTCTAATCACGTACTGAAATGCTTACCCGCCCAGCTCATCTGCCTCTTAGTGGCCATCCTTAATGCCGCCATGACGAACTGTACCTTCCCCACTCAGTGGAAGGAGGCCGATGTCATAGGTATCCCTAAGCCCGGTAAATCTCGTGACCGTCCCACGAGTTACCGCCACATCAGTCTCTTCAACTCCCTGGCAAAGATCTACGAGCGCTTTCTCCTGGCACGGCTCAAAGACTTTGTATCGTCCAGGGCTATTCTCATCAATGAGCAGTTTGGCTTTCGAGCCAAACACTCTTGCGTCCATCAAGTGCACCGCATCACGGAGCACATCCTCACTGGTCTCAACAAACCCAAACCCGTCTACACGGGTGCCCTTTTCTTCGATGTCGTGAAGGCATTCCACAAAGTCTGGCACAACGGCTTGATATACAAGCTTTACCAAATGGGTGTGCCAGACAGACTCGTTCTCATCTTACGAGACTTCCTGTCGAATCGCGCCTTTCGGTATCGCGTCGAAATGACGCGCTCTACCCCCCACTCCATACACGCTGGTGTCCTACAAGGCTCAGCTCACTCCCTCCTCCTATTCAGCCTTTACACGAACGATATTCAAGTAAGGTGCATCTAGCCCTATTCGCAGATGATACCGCTCTCTATGTCTCGCATAGGAATAAGGGTGTCATTACCAAAAACCTTCGGGCAGCCGCCAGTACCCTAGGGAATTGGTTTCGAAAGTGGCGTATTGAGGTGAACCCGGACAAGAGCGCTGTGGTGTTCTTCTCCAGAGGTGCCACCCTGCGCCCCTCACTGCGCCACCCTAGAAGTAATCGCGATCAAGTGACCATGTTCAACCTACCAGGGAATACCTGGGTCAAACAGGTCAAATATCTAGGGGTCACCCTAAACAACACCATGACCTTCGGACCGCACATCAAGCGAGTCCGTAACCGAGCAGCCTTTGTCCTCGGTTGTCTTCACCCGATGACCTGCAAGCGTAGTAAAATGTCCCTTAGGAATAAGGTTACACTTTACAAAACTTGTATACGGTCCATCATGACGTACGCTTGTGAGGTGTTCGGGAACGCCGCCTGCTCTCACATCAATAGACTCCAAATGGTTCAATCCCGTTTCCTCCGCAAAACCGTCGGAGCCCCGTGGTTCATACGGAATGTCGATCTCCATTCCGATCTCGGTCTTGAACTTATTCGCGCCTTTATTAAACAACCCGATATTTTGCGAACGCGTCCAATCATAGTAATCCGCTAATCGTAGCCGCCGCCGACTACGAACCCAACTCCCCTCCTATTAACCGCTACCTCCGTCCGCGGCATGTTCTCACAGACCCTCCCGATGCCCTTACATCCCTTCTTTCGGATACAGATACCGCACACAGGATCAGACACCGACCTCACCGGCGAGGTCGAAGAATCCGTTGCCCGCCGACTGGTGCTGAGCACCACGGCGAGACACCTAGTATACGCCCTCCCCCATAGCGACTGCCCAAGCCGAGGCCGTTCCTCCTTGAGGCGCACTTGAGCTAGTTGCCCCCTTGCCCTTCTGGCTCGAGCGTAGTGGTGGCACGCTTGCCCTCTTGTCCGGTGAAGCTGTAAAGGACCCGCGGTCAACTGCGTAGATCATTCACACACACACCTAAGTCGATGGAAGGACCCAGCCATCATGTCTATTGAAATTAGGATGTTTTTTAATTTCAATTGCCGCGCGAACCATCCTTGGTAGGAATCAGTAATTTTTTACGAGGTTTTGTGGTCTATCAAATCTAGTCTACCCGTACTTTATTGTAAAGTATTGTACGTTATTTAGGATTAGTATACTTTAAGACAAATATAAAGTACGCGAAAATACTTAATTTCGAATAGTTTGATTTTTCTAAGATTTATTTTTCATAAATAGACAGCGAGTAGGTATGAAAGATAGTATCGGTGTAAAGATGAGAAAGGGCATGCTCCGTTGGTTCGGGCATATAGAAAGAATGCCAGAGGAAAGAATGACAAAACAGATATACAATGTGAAAGTAGAAGGATGCAGGTACCGGGGAAGACCTAGACTATCTTACCACGACCAAATAAACCGAGTCTTATCTGATGGAAAAGTCAAGAGTCTCCGTAACCGGCGAGCGTGTATGAGACGAACTATGAGAGTCGAGGAAGCCAGAGAGGTATGTAAGGAAAGAACCTGTTGGAACTCTGTACTCTCTGCCTACCCCGCAAGGGATCTGGCGTGAGGTTATAGATAGATAGATAGATATTTTTCATAAATCATTAAAAATAAAAAAAAAGATCGCAATTTTACGTATCACGGCTGAGTGATGTAACTGGGATATTCGCAATTAAAAACAAAGTGGCTGATGTCTGGTGTTAAAATCCTAATCTAAGGCTAGATTTAAGAAAAAAACTTCACTAACTTAAAGAAACAAATACTATAAACACTTTTAAATTACTACTATCTTTCTCCAATCTATTCAAGGTATCATAGACTGTAAAGATTATAAGCTGTTTAGCAGTGATAAAAGTGATTGAAAGTTGCTAAAAGTATGTAATAAAAAAAATATGTTTTTAAATAAAATAGTAAAGTGAAATAAATAATACTTTATTTTGAAACAATGTTCTTTTTGCCTACCTTTAAAAACCAATGTATTTTATTTGCTCAAATAACCCTAATCAAATCTGATGTTATGGTGGGT
The DNA here is from genome assembly GCA_905147815.2 of Phalera bucephala. Classification (NCBI taxonomy): domain Eukaryota; kingdom Metazoa; phylum Arthropoda; class Insecta; order Lepidoptera; family Notodontidae; genus Phalera; species Phalera bucephala. The sequence continues at coordinate 8,973,116 of LR990637.1, read as the reverse complement.
GCAGTCAAAGATATGTTCACAGACTGCAGACTTCTTTGTTTTTTGGTCAGCTATATGTTCTCTGACCCGAGTTTTTACGGGTCTTTTTGTTTCTCCTATATAAGAGAGACCACATTTACATTCAAGCTTGTATAATCCTGCCATGAATATATTACCATAAACGGATTGAGCACTCTGTGAAAAAATCGTGACGACAAGGATACTCACTTAGAGCCGACGTCTCTTTCTAAGTAGGGTGACCAAACATTGGGACAATTATAGACTTTTTGACATAACTATCGTTTAATTCTCGGGCACTGTTTATAGGCGTGATTCTTTCTTTCTACGCATATGCCACACCTTCAATGAGTAGTAGTCAAAGTTTTTGAGTAAATTGCCCATTTACTTGCTGACTGTAGATTTTTTCAAAATCTATAAATTTAGCTCCAAATGTCGCAAAATTTAAACATAGTCTGTTGGACATCCGAGGGCAAAATTAATATACTGTTCCCCGATCATGATACAGTTAAGCCTTTGGCGCAATTGCGTATAAGTATGGTTGGTACGCCATCAGGTCCAGCAGACTTATTTATGTCGATAGCCTTAAGAAACTTGAGTACCTACTTCACTTTCACAGATCTCAACTGAACTAATATCCGCGATAGTCTGATATTGAAATTGATCAATTTCAGTATCAATATTACTGCTAGAATGGAGAAAGTTACAGTAGAAATAGTCACTAAACATTTTGCAGATATCGTCCCCCTGACCAGACGAGTTGTGCCCATATTTCATGATAGATGGATAGGTATTGGACATTTGTTTACTTTTAATATATAACCAGAAAGCTTTAGGGGATTTATTTATGTTGTCCTCTATTACTTTTATGTATTCTTCGAACATTGCCTTCTCCAGCATTTTCTAAAACAGGATTAAAAACGACTGCTAGTCTGTCAGATTGCCATACTTCTTGTATTTTGCAATCGAATTTGTTTTATTTCCTCCGCAACCCTACTCGATTTTAGTTTTAGGTAAAAATGATGTCCCTAATTTCACACCAACCCTGTCATCCATGGGTCAAAAAAGCCTTTTAACATAACACTATAAGGATATAAGTATAAGTCCGGAGTCTGGAATTGTGCCCGGTATATGGCAATAGGCTCGCCCCCTATTACATGGGACCTAACATCGTCGGCGAAACGTGGGTGTACTCAGTACACCTCTGCCACCCCCTCTGGGGAATATAGGCGTGACGGTGTGTGTGTGTGTGTTTACTTTAAGGATGGTGAAAGAAATCCTTATAACTAGATTCGCCCTCAATTTGACAACGCTCTTAAGGATGGGATATAAAAAATAAAACAAGCATTAAAGATTTAATATTGGACTAATATTTAGTAAAATACCATATTATATTAATAAAATTCATATAAAAATCCAAGTATTTCAGTTTTTAAACCATACCTACTGACCGGACAGGGACCAGAGGGCACAAAATTACCAATTATAAAAAAAAATCATTCCACAGACATTAGTTTGTGACTGGCGTATCGTACACGATAAAAAATATAAATTTAAGTACTTATAATACTATACAGATTATTTAATCTAATTGTGAATACATAAATACTTATATATCTAATAATTAAATAATTCGAGAGAAAAATAAACATCTATGTTAACACACTATATATTTTTTTCTAATTACATGTTTTGGCGGTAGGAACAATAAATTATCGTGTACGGTAGCTTTTTTCTACTAACGTCGAATAAATTACCAAATACCATCTCTGGTTTCCCTGCCAAGTGTAACACTAACTAATATTATCCAAACAACGAAAAAAAAAATATAAAAGTCACTCTTAAAATAAGGAAAAACGTAGATAAATCGAAAACTACTTATCTACAATTATTTATTTTCATTTACATAAATATAAATATATAAAAAATCGTAATACATTTCATTTAATTATATATTAGAAACCAAAAACGAAAAAGATAAAGCTTGTTTTTAGAAATTTGAATCTAACGCGATATTCAAACAGATTTTTTACATTTTTTTCTTTACTATTTTATTTCAAGTTAAATATACATAAATATTCCTTAATTTACGGCCAACGTGCAAAAACCTTTATATCGCTGAAAGCTTATACTAATCTGTGTAAAATTTACCTATAATAATAATAATAGACAAAAAAAGAACTCGAAAAAAAATACTGAAACAACATTAGAACTAAAACTACTACTAAATAAAAACTACCAATCAATAAAAAAGTTATACAAAAATGGTAAAAAATAAATAAATAGGAATAACATTAAAAATACATCGAAACAAGCTGGGTGTTCAAATAAAAAAAAATTCAAAAAAGCATCCATTTTTTCGGGAAATTAAGTAAAAATATAGGAATCACTTATGTCTTTTTGGTAGAACTTTGGGCCGCATACTGTCTTTGGTCAAAACTAGAAGGATGTAGCTAAAATATAAATGTACTTACAAAAATAGTTATGTGATCACACGAACTGTCTGAATTTTACAGTTATTACTAACGTGGTAATGCTATGTCAGACATGCCTACCCATAAATCCAAAATTTAATACTTGAGCTAAAGGGCACGTGTAATTTCGGAAACCCTCTATAAGAAGTCTCCATTTTTGAGAAGTCACCAGTATGCACCTAACCACCTCCTTTCTGGATGTTCGGCTCTGGGCCTATAAAGCCTCGCATTCAGAGGGAATTGTCCTTTTTTTCATTTCCCTTATACGCCACATGATTTTTCTATTTAGCAGTACGTCAGTAGGCATTGCATGACGTCGCCAGACCGTATTTCAGACATGAAGACAAAAACATTCAGATGTCTGGTGACATTGCAAGGCGTCAAGCGACGTAGGTATTACGATATTTGCCGACGTCAAAAGATGTCTGGTAACGTCCTAAAATGTTTGGCAATGTGGCAAGATGTTTGCCGACGTCGCAAGATGTCTAGACGTCGTAAGATGTCTGGCGACGTCCTACAATGTTTAGCAATTTTTGGCGACGTCACACGATGTCTAATGACATTAGTTGATCCGTTTCAGGTGATCGGAATGGAATACCTCTGATATTGTGACAGTAATCCCGTGAATTATAAGTGGTCATATAGACGGCTTACCAAGTCCTAAAATAGAAATGCACAGATGTAACCTAGCCAGGCTTGCAATTTCTTGAAATGTTAACATTTACCACGCTAGAAATGACCATAATATTAAAAACCGGATCAGACAGCGCAAACGAAGACAATATGAAAGAATTGCACTACCCCAATAAAGCAAACTACAATACAAACACAGGGGAAAGTTTCAAATTCATTTTAATATCTCACCATAGTTCTAGTACTCACAGCGTGAAACAGACAAGCAAACCGTCGTGGCCTGAGGCGAGGCGCGCGTGTTATGTATCCACTGGATAATAGCCATGGGGAAATAAAATAAATAACCTATTCCCCACTCGGAGGTGGTAGAAGTGTACTGTGTACACCCACTTTTCGCCGACAATGTTAGGTCCCTTATAGTAGGGGCGAGGTACTTTGACTTTGACTTTAACACTGTGGTGCGACGACGCATTGCAAGAACGACGATTGTCTATAGTTCGCATCGTGAGTTCTACCAAGCAACCGTATTCACTAAGAAACAAATATACTATAGATATTTGTTTCGCGACACTGTCCCTAGAGACATTGACCGAGGTCTCTCGACATCTTTGATGTCTTTCAATCTTGACGTCGGACGATGTCAAGCAATACTAAAATACGTCGCTCAATGTCTCAGATACATTTCGCAGAATATTTGTCCTTGAATGAACACCCATTTTTCTTTAGGATGTTTGACATAACTTTACAATGCATTATGCGTATTCGTAGAATTCTTGCGATTCGTCATAGCGCCACAGTGATGCAAGTGTGCTAAACGTCCAATGAAACATGAACGTGGATATGTCCACGCCCTTTAAACAAAGTTGTCATTTTAACTTTGGCCAATACATAGGTAATTCTTCGGCACAAAATGTCGTGATAGGTACATAATACACGCGCCGCACGATGATAAATAAGTAACAAAGAGTACGCTGGAGGACAATACACGACTCACTAAATACGGTGGCGAAGAGAATGAGTTTTCTTGCTCTTAAAAGTACCTACACATTGTGGTCAAAGTAAGTAGAATTTGGCAGAACCGACATCTAATATTCAGATTACCTCTCGTATTTTCACATAGATAAAGTTAATCGACTTGCATCCCTAGGTGAAATTCGACAGGATTAGCAGTGCTAACAAGTATAATTGCAAAATAATATTTTGTGAAAATAATATGACACCAACAGGCCGCTTGTAGGCACCATTATACGCAAGTCAGTTTGATATTGCATTGGCGATCGATAAGTAGATGGGACTCGAAAGATACAAGTAAAATGCTATAGATGCAAACCATTAGAATGAATATTGTTACGGTACACGACCTTGAAAATCAAATTTTTAAAGGTACTAATAATCCTGTCAAATTAAACATTCTTGTCTTTGATCTATTTACGCTAGTCTTCATAATTTAACTGGTAATAAACAGCGTCGTAGCTAAGATATGGCCACCAAGGATACTTTCAGACCCGCAGCTTTCAATTCAACACCTTCCTACAAGTTTCAAAATTCAAATCTTGCCATGGCTGCTCCATACGTTCCCTACGACGCTGGTAATATACTTTTACATTAGATTCAACTTAAGCTTAAGTTACAAAGCCATTTTCACTCTCATCGCCACCGCATCAAGTCAAAATGTGCTTATTTCTAAAAAGAAAGCTTAAATTAATCTTAATTATCTCTCACTAAAGCTGTCCGTGTCTAAATGTTTATAACGCTTACAGAAAACTTGCATTGTCCCCAAACGCAGTCAAAATTATTACGCAAATAAAAAAATGGCAATTTCATTATTAATTTCACTATCAACGAAATTGATTATTCAACAATTACTGAAACAACTGGCTTATAAAAATATATAAATCTTATTTCAAATCAATTTTAAATTATAGTGCGGACTCGAGTCACGTCTATGAAAAAGGTTTTGGCTCTGTATTAATAAATCAAATTGAAATTTTATGTCAAATTCCCGATATAATGTATTTAAAAAGAAAATTTAACTAGCTATTAGACAAAAAATGAGTTAGAAAAGAAAAACAAACTCATTGGAATTGATTTATCAATATGAGCCTATTAATCTTATAAAACACTCAATTACAAAGACAGTGACGAATTATAGAAGTACTCAAGATATCAGAGTATTACAATTCGAGTAAAAACATTTAATTCATTGTGCATTAAAAAACAAAATTACGTGACAATTTACTCAAAAAATCTCAAGTATTCCATTATCCAAAAGTCCAATTGCATTTTCCAAAATACTATATAAAAAATAAATTTAGATTCACTCTACGGTAGAAATAATGAAGAAACGAGTGGTAACACCAGAAGGTACAAACAGTGCGTTCATTTTAAGACAAAAAAAAAGTATATTGTCCTAGCAACGGTACGAGATAGGTACATTATATCTAGTTTAAATTGCGCTACTCTGCTATTCAATTTTACTAAAACGTTCTAGCATGAGAATTTACAAATTCGCCCGGGCGCGAACGGCGCTAAGACGAAAAAATTTCCACTAACCGTTCCGCCACCGAGTTATCGTAAAAAACATTATTTTTTTGCGGTATTTTTTTAAAATTTTCTTTTCCTAACTCCTATGTACATGCATGAAGTGCGAAACTCACTCGGGAGCCACGAGGGGGCGACAACAACAACAATTTTATAAAGATACAAATTCATTTCACGTCAAAAAATTGTAAAACTCCGCGACGGCGCTCTCCGTCGGTGAATGCACGCAGTGATATGCAAATGACAAAATTACGATCTAAAATTAATGGAAACAGCACACCCGTCCATAGATAAACAGACAACGTACAAACGTGAACAAAACCCGTCCGAGGACGGGGTCGAGCGAAAACAACCTACAAACTAGCAACTAAACTCATAGAAGAAACAGCCGCCTCGGTTTAACGACTAAAGAACCCTCGAAATCAACTAAAAAATATTATTTTCATTTTCAAACGCTAATGTCATTATAAAGGATATGAATGTTGCTTCTTTTATGGTGGCAACGGATCAAATAGGCATAATTCTTATAGTTCTTATGCCAGTAGACATATGTAAGTTGATATCTCTAAACGACTAGAAATTGCGATTAATCTGCCTTCTATAAAAATAACACTTGATAGTGTAAAACTTTCTGTATTCAAAGTTTCACACTGTCAAAAGTTGTTTAATAATTTGTGATATACAATACATCATCATAGATTATCATGGCCTCGAAATACTTATACAAGCGACCTGTACGATGTCACCTCATTATAGTCAAGTTTTAGTATTATCTTAAATTTCAGACAGCGTAACAACGTAATATTTGATTGCAATTATAAATATCAACGTTTAAAGTTTCCTTTCTCGGTGACATCAAAACGTGCCGTTAGTTTATAACTCGAATAGTTACTTGTATAGAACTAAGAGTTGTGATAAATCGTGTCACAATAAAAGAAACAACAGCTAAACGACAATCAAAACTAAAAATGCGAGGCGGCAAGAATAATAACAAGACAAGCAAGAAAACAGGTTCAAAAACCTCAAGAGGAAAACAACTATCAAGTGAGGGCAACTGAAACTTTACCCCCGCAAATATATCCACTCAACTAAATAGCAAAACTACTCAAAATCCTCCGCGATTTCTACCATTTAGGTAGACAAGCGAACATGGCTGGTCCCACAGGGCTGTAGCGATTTTTTTCTTTGGGCATTGCTGTTATATGGTACCACAACATTTTGAGATGCATCAAAGTTGATTATAAAAGAATGCTTTACTCTCTCAAACTATCTGTATTGTATGAATATTGTATTTTGGTCTTAATAAATGCCCAAAGATGTCAAGTTCTTAATTTAGAAAAGAGACCTATGCGTGTGACCAGCCTGTAATGCCATAAGCGTCAGTAAGCCCTAGGCGTAGTGCAAATCTAGCCCACCGCTCGCAGACAGACCACATATCCCAAACATACCTCGGTATTATATACTAACACCAATTATTTAAGTTTTTTTTTAACGCTGGGTTTGAACAGACCTTCAAGATCCATTAGATAATTACTTTGAATTTCAAAGTAATTAACGTCACATTACAAAGTATAAGCTAAATGTTAGAGTTAGTTGTGAATAATTTTTTATTAAAATTGCATCAATTTGAATTACCTTGCGTACGTACTATCTTGATTTTGGATTGTGTGAAAGAGGCGTTAGCAGTATTATTTTATCTTACTCTGTTATAATAAAGAGACGCAAATATACGAAGTTTATAGCTCTGTCTCTTTCTTAAGGCAGAACCTCATGCTTTTAAGTTGTTATAAATGATACTGGCCAGGCCAAGAACGTTAAAATGCTATCAGATATTTAGCACTCGTAACAATCTTAGGCCTTATGACTATATTGAAACAAATTTTGTAACGAATGTGTTTAAACATTATTTACTTGAAGATCTGTTATTTTTTTATAGAAAAATGATTTTTCCACCCAAGCTTTCACTACAAAGTTGCGCGTAAAGTAAAATAATCACATCCGAATTCACATTAGTTACTTTTTTATTATAAAAATACAAAAATACAAAATGGGACAGTGCGACCATACACATACTAGCAACCATTGCCCGCCAATCACTTCAACTAGGAGGGTAGGGAGCACTAAACAATTTTATTCTCCATTACAAAAATCATTGAGCAATTTCATGAAAAAGAACCACCAAATTCGGAACGAGTGTACGAAATTTACAAAAGGCAGTAAAAAATAATACTCATCAATTACAAACTAAATTCCGATGCAGAAACAAAACGCTACAAACAAAGATTTCATTTAAACAAAGTGTTGCCACAAAAACGTTGAAAAAACTACCAAATTTGAAAATGCAGTAGAAAAAAGGAAAATCAGTCGATAAAAAAATGAATAATTACAAGTGTGCCAAGTGAAGAATGGGTTCCTATATAAGAGTGTTCGGGCGATAAAGGCATGTGTTTTTAAAAATATTTTTCTAGGAAACTTCTATTTTTATAAGAGAAATCGTATTCGAATTTACTATTATACTGAAACTAGTAATTTACTAATTGGGTCCGAATTTCGACTTTAAACTAGTAGTGCAAATGTCAAATCTGAATGGAGACAGAAAATATACAGAAAGTCCAACAAAGTGAGTGACTATTGAAGTGTCCATTAAAAACCAGATTGCAACGAACAGTGACAAATTTTATAGAATATTCGCCAACATATTAATTTCTGCAGTAAAATTACTTTGCTGTAAGATATTTTTCAGCTTTCTTCCGATCCTTGACACATTATTACTAGTTTCTCGTCGAAATCAGGCCGTAAAGTTATACACACTTAATCGTGTAATATTGTTAACTCTGGACGCGCCTTGAGACCCTTAACGCCAAAAAGACTATACATACATATCTAAATACTAAGAAAAATATAATATTATTATTTTTCCTTCAATTCTACTACAATAATTGATTAATACTTGAACCTCTTGTTACGTAAAGGATCTCAGAACACGCAGATATGGCAATGTTTTCACTAAAATGCAACTACTATTAATACAAATTGTACCTACTTAAAGTTTAAGGGGTCCATTTTACCCCAATTGAAGATTAAAAAAATAGGAATTTAGACAGGGTAAAACCGACCTTGTCGAGCCAGACGGGGAGAAGAATTTCGGCTCGAATCGACCCATCGATAGGGTGAAAAAGACCCACGCTTTGCGAGCAACGTCGGGAGGGGTATTTCGAACTTATACGCCGCATCAAGGCACTATCAAGCCTCATGATATATCCGAAAAAAGGTACCACACACAACACGAAAAAACCGCATCGAAATCAGAAAAAATCATCAAAAAATCCGCGCAAGTCTTTTAACTACAGTCTATTATTTCCGTGGTCTATCGGGATACGTTATCTAACTCCACACAGTGTGTATCCGTGTTCATATACTTTTAAGATTTTAAGTACACGCTTATAAAGAAAAATAACTGTCAAAATATCAATCCTTTTATCTCTATTACAACCGATATGCATGAAAGCAACTATTGTAGCAAAATCTATTTTAAATTCTGATTTTCATTTAAGTGACAGCTTCAAGATTTTTTAAAAATCTATCTATATCATGCCAGATCCCTTGCCGGGTAGACAGAGAGTACATATTTCCAATAAGTATTTAAATTTTAAAATGTTCATTAATAAACTAATGTGGTCGTCAAAGCGTTGATTCTAAGCGTAGTTTGAAACTTTGCCACAATTTTTCGTTTACGATCGTAGCAACCAAATGTAATAGAGATAACTCGTGAAACATACTAAAATTGACGACACGACAGTAAAGCATTGAATTGGCCAATTCTCTGCAGCAGAATATACATAAATAGTTTACTATACTTTGAGTAAATGATCCAGAAAGGTTTCTAAAGTATTTTCGACCTCTTAAGACCAGATCTTGAAGACATTCATAATGACTAAAGAATGGACACGGATGATCTCTTTAGGTCAGGCAACACATCATGGTTTCATCATCGTGAACCATGATGTTTTGAGTGGAGAAAAATGATTTAATTCTGGGGTTCATTTCTAGCCTCATCTGTTTCGGCTAGAGGTATCACGGAAAGAAAATTGTAACCCTGATACCTCTACGAGAATTTAGATTTGTTAAGGGATGTTCAAAGCAAGAAAGTAGTCTACTTGCTCGTGGGTATCTAACTCAGTAGAGATCAGTCATTTGTCTTTGCGCACTTATAGATACTGCGAGCTTGAGAGTCCATAAACAGAAACTTAATCTACATATCTGCTCTTGTAACGGTCGCGTCACCATATTTAAAATATGTTTCAAGTAAATTTATTTTATTACTCAAAATAACGCATCATTCCTCACGTCGTCGATGCATTAAAACTCATTTGGTCCACCAGTGGACTTACGTCACATTATTAAAAATTAAATATCGGTGCTTGATTAATGTTATTTAGAGCATTTACTACCAATTTTTAAGTAATGGGCGAAAGCGTAGCTTGTTCAGAATTCAAACACTTTTGAGGTATACAAAACCATCCAACTGTTTAATAAATTCCCGCCAAATTATTATTTATTTAGTTGCAATAAGAACCAAAATACTTCGCAATTTGGTAGCAAATACTCAATGAATCATATAACATTTTTTGCCCAATTTTCAACCCCAAGTGAACGAGCGCAGGCAAAACCGTGAAACCTATTTACACTAGGCGTTTAAAGGTTAAATATATCTTAAATAGTTTCCAAGGACGTTAAGACCTACTACTAGGTCTAAAGAGCGCCACAAACTTACATCTTCAGCAGGGAAAACTGGAACTAACGGTAAATGTTACCATCATGAAAAATTTTAATTACTTTTGGTAGCTTTCCGAAGACGTTGGTGTCAAAGTTTGAGTGGCGTTTTTCCTTGTTTAAACACTATACTACCATCTATTGCACTACCCCGGCGAATTCAAAAAAATAGTTTTTTTTAGTATATATATATATATTAATTTTTTTAACGCTATAAATAAAATTTGTAGACGTGGCTGAGAGATGCGAGCGATTGATTGTAATGTCAACAGATTATTATATATCGCGTTAGCAAATTTTCAACCTTATTGCTATTATACGTAAGGCAGTTTATTTATTGGCTGATATAATAAATGTATGTCCCATATTCTTGATATTCAGCAATATCGGCACTAATTGTATGTTTCGCGTCTTGACGCTTTTTCACTAGTCTCTATAGTTTATCGAAGAAGGTAGCCTCTCAAAAAACCATTCGACTTTCGCGATTCATTAATTACTAATGTAAAAACTCGCTGGCATTTCAGTCACGCCTACAGCAAACTTGCATACAGCAAGACTACAGCCAAATTGGTAACCGTTTTCGTTAAGTTTGTACTAAATCCGTTCCCTACCACCTCCCAATGTCGAAATCATAACGAGCCCGAGTTTTGTTCATATACCCTGCGTTTTTCAGCTGATTTTTTCAAGTAAACATAGATAGATTAGTTTTAGTGTTAGATCTGTTAAGACCCCCTCTCTTTATAGTCTTTAAGGATTACTCAGATACTAAAGGGTTCCAACAGCTGATCGCAAAACGACAGGGTATACCGTCCAAGTTTGTGAGAAATGCCCATAAGATAATCAAGAGCTATTAGAGCTGAGATAAAACACGACTTTATATTCAACGAGCTCGGCAAGTAATTAAAAAGCTCATGAAATTTGGCAGCGTGTAAGACAACGTCCAGTTTGGTATCAATCCTCACCCACTGCCATGCAAGTGTAATAAATATAAATTCAATAAAAGAATCTCGGAAATCTCCTACATAAGATATTATAACTGACAATGCTACTTATTTGTCAGAAATGGACAATGTCACGAACGTTAAGGTAAACGTCTAATAAATCAGTGTTATGCTATATCAGTGCAGTGACTTATTGTAGACAAATTTGTCACATTGACACTTATCAAACAAAACTTCGTTCTCGCTCATTTTACAACATGGACAAATTTCATCACTAACGGGACATAACTCTACAATCAGTGTCCGAGTCGAAAATAATAAGAGAAAAATAAAAAACATTTAGGAATTGTATCTAGCTACACAGGTACGATTATTTTTTGAAAAATCAGACACTCCCACTTATGTCTTACGCTTAATATCTTACGATAAGTGAGCGTCCACGCGATAGATGCGACTAATCGCATTACGTCATCTCGTGACAAGATAGACCTCACTTCTATCCATAGATAACGGACAACTAGCTAAGTTTTTTTTTTGGATACATATTTTGCTTAAATCGAATCTATTTGTGGGTGAATACACTTTTGCGGAAACTTCCACCTTGATAGTTTATTTATAAACTGGTAACATTGTAGGTTACGCCACAGATTAACGGTTATCGCTATAGTGTAAATTGCAAGTACCGAAATGGTAGTTTTAATTAATTTGAATCTGGCAACGCAGCCTACAATGTTTTTTTCGTACGGTGTTGCCGCAAAATGTATTCTATCAACGCCTTGTACTTGCTTCTCTATAATATTTTGCTTAATGTTAAACAGATGTTGAATATTTATTTGTATTAATTTCGCGCTAAATGGTGCATTGGCGAGGTTTCGCTGTTTCATAGACATCGTTATTAGAAAAAATATACAGAATACAATATAGAATGTTAGATTGTAAGATCTCGACAAGGATTTTGACAAAAAACTGCTTTTCTTAAATAATATGCCTCAAAATATTTATGTAGCTAATTAAAGCCTGATGAAGAAACATAATGAATGAACAATAAGGCTTTACTCAATCTCTATCAGTATTATTACAATTTTACTATGCTGCGAGAAACACGTGGATTTTCTCAGTTTATTATTTCGATCCTCATGGCAAAATAAGATTACAATAACACTTCTAAAAGTAGTAGCCTCCTTGTGCTAGACTATTTGAGTATATTACTGGAAGAAAAACAGTTTTGTTTAAAATCATGTCTGAGTTTTGGTATTAAACTGAAGTCAACATGTACGGTTACTTATATATAGATTCTATTACGATGCCCATAGAACACAAAATCGCAGGTCATATCCGTATGAGGCTCTTCTGTCAGTCCTTAATTCAGTAGTTTACTACCGAAATGTGGTGGTCACCATTTCCAAACAGGTATAATGCATTTTCAAACAAAAACTGATCAAATATATGGCAATAGTAAATAGATACTCTGATGTTGCTAGGTTTGGAGAGAAACTACCAAATTATAGAACCAACTTTGCAAGATATTATATTGAGCTCGTGTTTCTTTTAATAAAGTAGTATTACCAAGTTAAGAGAAACAACCAAATGAGTAGAATTCTCTAGACGAATGAAAATGTTACTAATCGTCTATAAGCATTTTTAAAAAGCTACTACTAAAACTGGTTTCCATGACTAAAACTGTTGCCATGTTTTGATCAGTTTTTAACAAGATTCCGTACCATTTTTCCGACGTGTTTCAGCAGTATTGTATATAATTGATTTACTTTTATTAACTTCACTAAAGGCAAATCAATACAGACCGACTGCGATGTGGGAGGTATAAAGGATGATCAGGGTAGTACCGTTTTACCTACTGGGTAGTACCGGTTTACCTAGCGGGTAGTACCAGATTAACTATTGGGCAGTGCCAGGTGTTTTATTTCAGAGCGGGTAGTGTTAGGGTAGTTTGATATTTTAGAGCTAGAACTTGAAAGAGATTACGGCATGGGTAGTTGAGAGAAAGATATGTTGGGGTAGTTATAGGCCATAGTCCCTTTACGTTAATTGTACGACGTTAGTATTAATGCAGTTATCAAATCTACAGGCGGTGCTGGGTACCACCCAGTAATTTCAAGTATCTAGCATAAACAGTGAATTGCAAAACCATTTACTAGAATTACCAAACGACCTTACCTCAAATCAATAAACTCTCGAATCAATTACCTACATTAATTCACTACCCTCAACTTATTATCCCGTAATCGTAAAACCACAATCTCACTACCTGAACTCGACTACCGAATTAATAAAAAAATTTAATGGGAAATAGTTGATGACATATTTGGACTATTCCACCTATTTTTAATCAACTACCCATGTTGTAATCAAAGAAGCTCAATACGAACCAAGTCTATTCCTTAAACTTAAGTCAGGTTGTCGACTTAGAATTAAACCCACCTGTTTACTATCAAATTGGATATTTTGTAATCAAACAACCTTACAATTATGTTAAAATCTTGATATTTAATACAGGTTATAGACTACCGCACCTATTTTCAGTCAACTACCCATCTTGTAATCCCATTACAACTGAAGTTGAATCTTGAAATTAGACTGTTGACTAACCTGTTTCCAATCAACTACCTCACCTTTTAATCAAATTACATAATTTTAAAAATAAAATTAACAATCTTGAAATGATACCAATTTTTTGCATCCCACCTGTTTCCAGTCGACTCCATCCCGTAATTAAACTACCTCATAATAAAGTTAAACCTAAGACAAAGGTTGTCACAATCAAACCCACCTGTTTCCAATCACCCGCTTAGTAATAAACTACCCCATTACCAAATCTTGAAAATTACAAACCTACCTGTTTTTCAACTAACTACCCGCCTCGTAATCGACCTACCCATCTTATACCCGAACTACCCCACTACGGTTGAAGTTGAAGTCCTAAAATTAGACAGGTCAAACATACATGTTTTCACCCAACTACCCGCGTCGTAATAGTACTACCCCTGTTGTGAAGCACTACCCCAGTGGTGCGTGGTTGTGAGCACTATCACTATTAGAAGGATGAAAAACAGGTCTGTCTGAAATCTACCCCACCTTTTTCTAACCAACTACCCATCTTGAAATATTTTGAAACTAGACAGTTTAATTCCATAAAAATTGAAGTTAAATCTCGGAATTAGACAGGTCATCTAATATAACTAGACAAGATACAAGCTTGCTTAGTTTGAGGCTCAACGAAACATGATGTAAGTAGTTACTTTTTTCTTTTTGGTAATAAATGATTTTTATTTTTATTAACTGTTTTCAACCAACTATCCATCTTATAATCAAACTACCCCAATACTACCTAATTATTAGCCTCTTAATCTACTACCCTACGAGTGTGGCACTACCCCGGTTGTGCGGTACTACCCCGATAGTGCGTGGTCGTGGGCACTAACACCAGCGGAAGGGCACAGCCCTTGGGCGGTCGGCACCTTCCTTGACAAGAGGCTTGTGGAACTCACGGCCCGGTCTGGAGTGGATCGTCGCCCAGCAGTGCTCGCAGTAGTACTAGAAAGATTGAAAACATTTTTATAGAAAGATCAGATAGCATGAATTTACTGGGGGGAACTTCCAATGGCTATTACACGGCTTACACACTGCCCACATCCACGTGAAGTGAGGGAAGCTTAGTTGTGCATAAACGCGCCACTACCGCTCTACTTTCCTATCCACTCTATCACTGCCCCCGCTGGGCAGTGATAGAGTGGATCCCTTCGTTGGCGGGTTTTTGAGACTCGAGGGCGTCAACTCAGACTCGAGCGCGTCAACTCAGACTCGAGCGCGTCAACTCAGACTCGAGCGCGTCAACTCAGACTCGAGCGCGTCAACTCAGACTCGAGCGCGTCAACTCAGACTCGAGCGCGTCAACTCAGACTCGAGCGCGTCAACACAGACTCGAGCGCGTCAACTCAGACTCGAGCGCGTCAACTCAGACTCGAGCGCGTCAAGTCAGACTCGAGCGCGTCAACTCAGACTCGAGCGCGTCAACACAGACTCGAGCGCGTCAACTCAGACTCGAGCGCGTCAACTCAGACTCGAGCGCGTCAACTCAGACTCGAGCGCGTCAGCTCAGACTCGAGCGCGTCAGCTCAGACTCGAGCGCGTCAGCTCAGACTCGAGCGCGTCAGCTCAGACTCGAGCGCGTCAGCTCAGACTCGAGTTGTTGGGGTACGACTTTGTCCAGCTGTGAACATCTATCAAATGATGATTGAGATAGGGTGTATAGTTACCTGCAGGCAGGTGACGTTGGCGCAGAAGAAGGGCGCAAACTTCGAACCGCAGCGAGCGCCTGCGCATTCGTCACACATCTGGTCGTCCAGCACATACGGCTTCACCTGCCAACAAAATGTAAAATCAGCAAGAAAATTTCAAATTTATTGAATTAAATTCTGTCTATCTATAACCTTACGCCAGATCCCTTGCGGGGTAGGCAGAGAGTATCAACTCAGTATCCCAATTAAATTCGATGGACGATAAAGCGCTACAGTGCGGTGGCTAAGAGCTTGAGCCACTCCGCCCACTGAGTTGGGCGGAGTGCTGCCCACTGGGTTCGATTCCCGCAAGGTTCTCTTTGTATGACCCACAATTATTCGTTCCGGTCTGGGTATTTGTGTATGTGAATTTTCACATTTGTAAACGCACCCACGCCACAGGAATAAATCCTAGTGTGGGGCTACGTTTTTAATTAAGCTTAAGGAAAAGCATCCGAAAATTATACACAGGCACGCCTATCTTCCCCAAGCGGCGGTGGCAGTGGGGTGCTGGGTACAGCCAGTTTTCGCCAACGATGTTACGACACAGGAATAAATCCGTATTGAGCTCCGTTTAAAATGAAATGTGTGTCAAGAGAAGAACGACTGACAATTTGGAGACTAAAGACTTATAATATTAGCCCTGTTAAGAAACTGTCCCACTGCTGGGCACGGGCCTCCTCTCCAGATCGCTGCCGGAAGATCAGCGCTGCAGCATAATACAGCTGCGGCATTAGCTGAGGCAGGGACCAATTGTGGGTCTCACACAATCACTGCTTTGCATTTCTAACTTTTTATCGTTACTCTTTTGTCATGTTAATTACATTTGTTATACATTTCATTCTTTTGTGTTTAGTTGTGTGAGCGCAAAATAAATTATTTTTCTTTCTTTCTTTGTGAGCACGAGGTACTGGGTTCAAATCTTAGGTCGGACACATGTAGTTTTTCTAACGAAAAATTCTCAGTATGAGTCCGGAGTCTGGAATTGTGCCCGGTATATGGCAATAGACTCGCCCTCTATTACATGGGACCTAACATAGTCGGCGAAACGTGAGTGTACTCAGTACACCACTGCCACCCCCTCTGGGGAATATAGGCGTGACGGTGTGTTATTATGATTTTTATATCTCAGTCGTAAGGCATTACACTGGAGCTGGATCGCATAAATGATTTTGTATAATATAAAATTGTAAGTACCTATACAGAAAATAATGAATGGAGAATTAGACAAAAAAGACAAGCCCGCTGAGTGTCTCGCCGGATCTTCTCAGTGGAGGCCGCTTTCCGGACCGATGGTAGATTAGTAAGCTAAGCAAAAGAAATATGTAAATATGACAATTTGTAAACACCCCCGGCATAGCACCTCCAGATGTTCGCAGGGCTGTGGCGAGACCTATAGAGAAGAAAAATGGAAAACGACCCACGGTACCCTAAGCACACACCCCACACCCCACTGCAGCAACGAGCCGTAAAAGTTTTATCAAGTATGTCGACCCACTAACTTTGGAGCGGTCAAAAGCGAGGTGAAACCTGGAGCGCCTCTTCCAAATCCTTTTGTACCACCTGTTGAGTTTCCCACCTGGACATAAATTACCACGGCCGGTCTGGAAGTCTTTAAATAGGCTTCGGACCATACCAATGAGACTCACAGACCATACCAATCTGAAGTGTTTGTGCGGTGTTACCCAAACGATGGCTCACCTCACATCGTGCCTTGCTTGCCCCAGCACCTGCTCGTGGCAGGATTTGATGAATGCTACCAACAATGCGGTTGAGGTGGCCGCGTTCTGGGCCGCTTCTCTTCGAAACGATAAGAAGAAGAAGAACCACCATAATTTATGCAAAATAAACGGTTTGAGTTCGAGAGATAATAATAGTGTGTTTTACCTCAACGCGTTTGTCGATGTCGCCGTGCTGAAGCTGCACAAACCGCGCAGAAATGGCCGCGATGTAAGACTGCTGGTTGGAGAACGCCACACGGCCCGCGCCCTGAAAATCAAAGGAATTAGATGTATCACAAAATATTTACTAGACTCTTTTGGCTGTAGGCTCACCCCCTATTACATGGGATCTAACAGTCGGCGAAAAGTGGGTGTTCTCAGCACACCTCCGCTACCCCGCTTGGGGGTGCTTAATAGCAAATGCGATGATACTTAACACAATTTTAGCGGAATACAAACCTTGTCTTTCTCAACGAAATCACGACTGACTGTTCACAGTGGTGGTACCTACGCTTATGTATGCCAGTGAATGTTAGGTATGGCAAAAGAAGCATGGAAGTAGAGTGAATGCTGTGGAAATCTTTAGTTGTATATGTGGAGTCACCCTTGCTGACCGAATGAGGAATAGTGTGATTAGAAACCGATGTAATTTGTTATGTTGAATTGGTATGGGGTAGTGGAGAAGATGTGTGACAAGCGGCTAACCAAAGGAATATATCAAGGGATAGTTAATTTTAGTTTGCTTTGGAAAAGACAGAGGTACGTGTCTGGGTTTGGACCAGAGACCTCTGACTTTGCAGTCCAGCGGTCTAATCGCTAGGCTATCACTGCTATCGTAACGCCAGAGTTGCAGATATTAACCAAAAATTGTTGATACATAATTATAAAATATACAAGGTGTAAAATAATAAACGCAATAACTGAAAGTATAATCTATAACCTCACGCCAGATCCCTTGCGGGGTAGGGAAAGAAAGTAGTAGATTCCAAATAGATAACTGAATTGATTCCAACTATTTTTAATGGACGATTTGGCGCAGTAGTTAAGAGCTTAAGCCAGAGCGGCTTAAGCTCTTAACTGCGTCTAATAGTCGCGGGTTCAAGTCCCGCACGGGACAAATCTTAGTATGATCCACAATTATTTGTTCTGGGTATTTATGTATGTGAATTTTCATGTTTCTAAACGCACCCACGACACAGGAATAAATCCTAGTGGGGGCTACGTTATTACTTAAAAATAAAAGACTATTTTTAATGGAACTTACATATTTTTTTTAAATTAAAAAATGCTGTTACTCCTTTAGTTCGCCATAATAAACTAAATTTATTCTTGAATCAAAGCAATACGGAGATTTCATATGCATTTTACATACACATACAAGTTTCATTGTTAATTGGTGTATAAAAGTGCTTAAAAAAGGGGTAAAAAAATTAAATATGGAATGTTAGTTTTCTTAATGAATTTTTTGTGAAGCAATTGTCTAATCGGAGTGTCTAAATTC
This sequence comes from Phalera bucephala, assembly GCA_905147815.2. Taxonomy (NCBI): domain Eukaryota; kingdom Metazoa; phylum Arthropoda; class Insecta; order Lepidoptera; family Notodontidae; genus Phalera; species Phalera bucephala. Next base: position 8,954,240 of record LR990637.1, on the reverse strand, counting down.
TTGCGGTTATTACAATACACGTTGTATACACCATAAGAAGAAAACACATTATTTATTCGTGGCACAAAATTACTGAATTGATGTGAGGACTATAGTAGCACCGACGACGACAACCGAGTTAAGGGTTCTCTACATACCTTAGGGTACTTGAGCTCGGGGTCGGTGTCAATGCCGGCGTAGCACACGCCGCCGTACAGCCGGTCCATGATCATAGCCAGCTCCACTGCAAGGAGAAACGGAAGATGCATTAATAAGGAGAAAAGCCCAAAACTTACCGGTCAAATGTCAGAAGAAAGAATGACAAAACTGATATACAATGCGAAAGTGGAAGGATGTAGGTACCGAGGAAGACCTAAACTATCTTACCATTACCAAATAGACGGTGTCTTATCTAAAGAATAAGTTAAGAGCCTCCGTAACCGGCGAGCATGTATGAGACGAACTATGAGAATGGAGGAAGCCAGAGAGGACTGTAAGGAAAGAACCTGTTAGAAATCTGTAGTCTCTGCCTGCCCCGTAAGGGAACGGGCGTGATTATAAAGATATATAGAAACGCCCAAAGCCCGTTAAAAAGTAACTCCTCGTTCTAAATTGTCAAAGCATTGCACAGATTTGTTCAACTGTTCATGAACAATTTATTAACTTTGGAACCACTGTTGTAGATAGTTTCTGGTTCTTCAAGAACATTCTTGAAGAACCAGGAACCATCTACAGCAATGGTTCCCAAAGTTGACTGGACCGCGACCCACCTAACAAAAACTACCACATTCGGGACTCACCTCTTGGTTTTTATTAAGAAAAAAGGGACAAAACCATTCAGTTCCAATAACATTTTTTTATACTTGAATACAATGAGTGCTATTTCTTAATGAGAGGGATGCATTTGTTTCCTATTTCTTGCCATTAAAGCTTTAGCATCAACTTCAATTTTAGTTACTTTTAATCTCAATGGGTTGGATATTTTCAATTTATTTTATTGTTTAGTTTTAATATCAACGTTAGTCGAAAATCCTGTCTCGCATAGGTATGAGGTACTGAAGGGAAGGAGGCCTTTCATAGCTTCATCAAATAGAAGAGGATAGTTGTCAGCAATGAAGAGCCAAAATTTTGTAACGTTTACGATTAAAACTTATTTTCTCAGTCACTCATACAGCAGTCGCCCGTCCGTTAGGATCTTCTTTTTCTTCAGGGCCCGGCTTCCTTTTTTTATAGGTCGCCACTAACCAGGGGGGTCGCGACCTATACTTTGGGAAATGCTGGTTAACAGTGTTTAAATGATTCTATATATTTCAAAATCACGTCAAAAAGTAGCAAGCTTTCGCAATAATTTCTTCTAGGCTCTTCCAAGTGTAATTCTACTTGGAAAATACTAGACTTTATTGCAGCTTCTTGCAGAAGATTTCCAAGGGAGTGATATTCAAGCACAGCAAGTTTGGGTCAGGCACGAAGTCGGCATTGGTGAGACGGGGTGGGGAGGTTAGTATTGCTAGATTTACGATTGTTTGACGGAGATCGTGAGCGAAATTTTTTCTTCTAGATTCTTGCTACAGCAGAAGCATTTAGTATAGCAGGAATCTAGAAGAAAATATTCTAAAAGGTTCTGCAGCTTCTGAAATAGTTACGAGACCTTCTAAAAATGATTAAAATACGCTGTATTACCAGAGGCTGCTTCCTCTCATTTCATTTAAAGAATGCTACATGTCGAAATATTTCAGTTTGATCAGCTTCAAAGATAGTTGGCAGATTCCAGGCAGGTAACCAGCTCAAATTGTGAAATCGTGCAGTATTTGCTGCTTCCATTTTTCAGTCAGATGTCGAATATTCTGGAGAGCCTCAAAAGATGACTAAAAGTTAGTAGGATAATAGAATTCCGAAATCCTTTAAGAGGATACTACTACTAGAAACTTCAGGGTGACTCACCTTTTAGATAAGACATGGCCCAGCAAATTCTAGGGCCTCCAGTGCAGCATTTCTTGCAACGCCAGTTAATTTCTTCGAGTGAAGATGTCGATTAAACCTTTCAGGGTGACTCACCAGCCTTCAGCGGACGCGGCACTCCACCCACAAATACAGTCTTCCTGGGATCCAGCGGCATGCTCGCGTCCAGGACGAAGTCCGCGTCAGCAAGCCGCCACGGCCGGATCTGCACCGGCTTGTCGCGGATGGTGGGCGACGACACGCAGAGGTACAGCTTGTCGTCGTCCGTAATGCAAGCCTCCATTAGCGCAGCCACTGAACTCTCATCCTGGAAGAGGTTGAAAAGTTGATTGTTTGTTACTTCGGTCCTTCGAGCCGGATCATGGAATGATGAGAGTTATCCTACGGGTGTTGGTAGGAAATAAACGGAAACTGAGCAATGGGCTGTATAATACGCGTTACAAACAATGTTCTTATTAAATAAATGTGTGCTTCGAACGATGGACAATGACGCAGTCCTTTGCCATCTTTATCATCGCTTGGAGCCGTCCCCCTCCGCGTCCTGCGGCCTTTCCACCGCTAAGAGATGTTCTGACATGATAATCAGGTCTTTATTTCTATTGCTTTTTTATGTGTGTGATCTATGCTGTTGAGGGGTCTTTACAGATTTCTTTAAAGAGTACAACAACTAGGCTCTAGCTGGAAGAGGCAACTAGCTCAAGGACGCCTCAAGGAGGAATGGCTTAGGATAGAGCTGTCGCTATGGAAGAAAATACACTAGGTGTCTCGCCGTGGTGCTTTACACTGGTCAACGGGATTCTTAGACCTGGCCGTAAAAGTGTGTCTGATTCTAGATGTGGTATCTGTATTCGAAAGTAGGGAGGGTCAAGGCATTGGGACGGTCAGAGAACGTGCCGCGAGCGGTGAAAGCGGGAGTCCAGGGGTGTTAGAAGAATAGGACATAACTGATTGACTGACCTGAGCGGATTGATTGAAAGGAGCCCCTATAGCAGAGAAAAGTCCTCTTACGAATCAAGGTATCAATTCTCTCACATTGATATATTCTCTAGTTGCATAAGACTAGCAGGTGTTTTGATCACCTGCCTCAGTTTTCCTCTACTCCCCTGCCTTCTGGTCTGTCTCCTCTCCAATAGTACCTAGTCTTGATCGGGGCCGTTAAGACGAAGGCACGTTTAGCCTTAGCTACTTAGGCCCCGTGCACGATTGACTAACTTGAAGGCAATTCAACGTTACAACCTAGAGTTAGTCAGTAGGTAGCACTAACCCTGGTTATCATGAATAGTATAACTTGTTTAATTTAACTTAGACCTACCTCTGATAGACTAGCCTACATTGTTCTCCCATACCCCACAGCAAAATGTAGATGGCAAGAGGAAATGTAAAATACTATTTGGAAAGAGTAACAGTGGAGTTCTTGCCCTTCTTCTCCACAGGAATGACATTTCGAAGTGGTGGAAGAGTCTGTTACTTTACTGACGATTCATAAATACTGTAATGTAAATTAATGAAAAATATTCTAATTCTGATCCCGTTCGTGCAAGTGGGCCTCAAGTACCTAATACGACGGACGATTTGGCGCAGTGGTTAAGGGGTCAAACCGCTCCACCCACTGGGTCAAATAGTCGCGGATCCGAGTCCCGCACAGGACAAATTTTTGTGTGACCCACAATTATTTGTTTCGGTCTGGGTATTTGTGTATGTGAAATTTGATGTTTGTAAACGCAACCACGACACAGGAATACATCCTAGGCTGGGGCTGTCTTGAAAAAAATCAAGTTAGTAGCCTTTCCGACAGCCGGGATCCTGGATTATGGACACCAGCTGTTAAAACTTATCAAGACATTATGGCTTCCAACTAAGCTTAACGACTACCACATTTAGTAGAAGCCAGGAAGACAGCGTGACTTGCAAAACTCTGAACCACTCGAAAATTGCCAAACGGTCACCCATCTCAACCCAACCGAGCCAAACGCTGCTTAACCTTACTCACCGCGGTACCAGAGGTTCTACTACGGTGTAGGACCCTTCCTACCTCACGGTAGCCCATATATAAAGGACCCATAGTGCAACGGCCTCTAATGTATAATACGTACCTGAAATAGTAGAAACGCGTAGCCCTTGGGCGGAAAGTAACTCTTGCTCTCAGCTTTGTGGGGCCAGTCCACCACCAGCGGGCCGAACCGACGAAACGAAGACGTGATCTCGTCTGGAACAAGCCACATGGATAATTAAACTTCTACATAACTCCAGCTATATACCCTATTCTGTATGCACCTACATTTCAGTAAAATAAACAGATAAGAAAGAAGTACACTCTCAAAAGGATCTTATGACCCGCGGCCGGAATTAACGCTTCCATAACACTGTCACGCCTATATTCCCCAAGCGGTGGGTGGTAGAGGTGTACTCAGTACACCCACTTTTCGCCGACGATGTTAAGTCCCATGTAATAGGTCCAATATTAGCCTCGATATTTTTTTAAATTTCATTTGCAAAATTTAATAAAATTGTCAAAGATATCATTTATACTACATAATGTCATGCTGTGTAATATTCTGTTACCCATCCTTATAAATATTGTGTTTTTATATAATTAGATGTGTACCTGGTTCTGTGTTTCTTCTTGGATAATGTGTTTACTTCGGTCTTATTTATTTTTTTTGTTTTTAACGCACATGTTTTGGATTACAATCCAGATCTATTGTATTACTTATAATTAAGTGTTATGTTTGATTGTAATCTGTGTTTTATGTCAAATTAAAATAAAAATATAGGGGGCGAGCCTATTGCCATACACCAGGCACTATTCAAGACTCACTTATACTGTGATTTTTTTCGTTAGAAAAACTACATTTGTCCGACCTAGGATTTGAACCCAGAACCGCATGATTACAAAGCGATGCACTTTGCCACTAGACGAACGAGGCAGTCAAGGCTTTCATCAAGTGAAATGTCACTTAATGACAGTCGCTGAGTTGCAGTTTGCTATGAAATTGAGGAAAGTTCATTTTTTAATTAGTAACTTTGCAGACCCCCACCTTTTGAATTATCTTTTGGAAGTAGAAATATTTTACTGAATTTTAACCCTAATGTCACACCAACACCCCCAATGGTGTCAATGTCATTCATGGGCCTAAAGATCCTTGCCACACTATACGTTAGACACGCGGGACTGCCACGCGGGGAATATGTAAGGGAAGAAGCTTCTGAAACTATACTTACTGCCTGATTTGGCATGATGATACTAAAAATACATAGAAAGGATCACAAAAAGAGAATTTAGGTCAAGGTGCATCGATATCAAATCGATAGTTCAGCCTTGGCTGGCCTATTGCGACGCATCCAATCAAAACCTTGGACATCTATATTAATATTATTGTTGGTACAATGTCGCTTAGCAACCATCAAATTATGAACACAGGTGTTACTTCCATAGAGATAAGACTAATGGCTGGTTTCAATATTCAACCCACGGATAGATTTGCTTACTGTCGGTAGAATTTTGACAGATTTTCCGTACAAAATATGTCAAAATTGTATAATAATATTAGCCCTGGTAAGAAACTGTCCCACTGTTGGGCACGGGCCTTCTGTCAAACTGAGAGGGTTTAGGCCATAGTCCACCAAGCTAGCCCAGTGCGGGTTGGCGAACTTCACACGCCTTTGAGAAACTCTTAAGCATGCAGGTTTCCTCACGATGTTTTCCTTCACCGTTAAAGTGATAATTAATTTTTAATACGCACATGCTTTCGAAAAGACAGTAATGCGTGCCTGGGTTTGAACCCAAGACCTTTGACTTTGCAGTCTAACGGTCTAATCACTACGCTATCATTGCTTAATTTAAACTTAAAATTGTATCTTAAGTTAAATATTGACACCGGTCGTAACAACAGAGACTATAAACCCAGTTTAGCTGTACACTTTTTGTGGACACTTGGTACCAATTAAGGTAACCAATTTAAAAATCTTTGCTGGAAAAAGCTAAAACGTGCGTACTTCTTTGTTATTAAAAATATTATCGCTTGCCATTTAGACGTAGTCTCCACGCATATTTATCGATTAATATTTGTTTGTCTAGTGACTATGTTCTCTGCGACTTTTTGTTTTCAAGTAATAATTAATGTCATAAAAGTCTTTAAAAATAAAATAAAACCAACTTCAAAAAGCAAAAAATAAATATTTGAAGTCGGTACCGGTTAGTGCAGTCGATTACTTGACACGAACTTCATATTTATTTTCAGCTTTTTGAAGTCGGTTTTTTAAAAACAGATTTTTATTTGACAATTTTCAGTGACAAGTGAATTATTTACTAATACTTATATACCTATATTATTTTGCTGAGTTGTGCAGTAAGGTACCTACAGGATTGATATAATAACCATAATAACGGAATCTATACATTCGTGCTGTTCGCCGTTAAGGAGTCCCCTAATGTATCTTCAAAGTCTAAAGTTCAATACCGATTTCATTAAAATGGGACCACCTCAAAACTATACTAAACCTAACGCAAAAAGAATCATCAAAATCAGTTCATAAATAAAGACGTTATAAAAAAATACAGACGAATTGTCGACACCTCCTTTTTTGAAGTCTGTTAATATTCTGATTAGTTCTATGGCAGGATACCTATAGGATTGAATACCCATAATATCTCAATCTACGCATTCGTATTGTTTGTCGTTAAGGAGTTCCCTAGTGTATCTTCCAAGTCCAAGGTCCAATACCGATGAAATTAAAGTGGGACCACCTTGGAGCTATACTGAACCCAATGCAAAAAGAATTATCAAAATCGATTCATAATTGGCGGAATGATCGCACAACATACATACAGTCTAATTGAAACCTCCTCCTTTTTAGAAGTCTGTTAAAAACAAAATGTACAGGAGTGTAATAGCTTACAATAGATTTGCGCCCTTTTTCTTATCACTGACATGACATAAATGTAAACAATGCAAATATATAATCTAGTTGACGGTGGTCTTACAGAAATGCAATGTAAAAGAATCCGCCAGACATTCCCGGGCTTCCTAACGCTCTCGTATCAAAAGGGCACCTTCGCAAAACGACATATTTAATAGCCTTCAAAAAGGAGGAGGCTCTATGTTCGTCTAGTAAGTTCACCGATACTTTCGACAATTGGATTTTGATGATTCTTTTTACGCTGGGTTCCGTATAGCTCCGAGGTGGTCCCCATATTAATTTCACTATTTGACCTTGGACTTTGGAGATACGCCAAGGGACTCTTTTAACGACAAACAGTACGAATATGCAGTCTGAGTTATTACGGGTATTATGCCAATCCCGCAGGTACCTTACTATAGAACAGAGCAGGATAATATAGGTATATTGTTAATAAGAAAAAAATATTACTAAATGACCCCTCATTTCTCACCAACACCCCCGTATCAATGTCATCCACGGGCAAACAGATACTTGGTTCCGATTTTAATCACGTGCCAAAAGATCCTTGTCACACTATAGATGTGGACGACATAGCTCGCGGGATAAGGATGTTATGCGTCGTCGGATCATGACACCACTCGCCAGATAATGAATATGAGGGAGGTAGAGGTACATACCTTCGTCGATGTCTGGTGGCAGGCCGCCAACGAAGACCTTCCTGCTGAATCGCTCTCCATGCTCAGAGCCAGCTGATACGGGCGACGACCGAGCCGGCGAGCCCAGAGCACTCACACACATCGACAAACCTGGAAACATACCAAAATTAGGGTTTATATACAATGGAAAATTGGAAGGATGTAGATACCAGGGAAGACCTAGACAATCTTACCATGACCAAATAGACGTCTGAAGGGCAAATCAAGAGTCTCCGTAACCGGCGAGCGTGTATGAGACAAACTATGAAAGTGGATAAAGCCAGAAGGGTCTGTAAGAAAAGAACCTGCTGGAATTCTATACTCACTGCCTACGTCTTCCGTTATGTCCCCTATCTTCAGCGTCCATTTCTGCGATCGTCTATGTCCCGACCGCCCCCTTCCAGGACCGTCTTATTCCTGGTAAGACGATCCAGGTAATAATTATATCTATGGATACAGGGAACATTATGAATGCACTCCTCTGTATCATCGGCGTATTTCACATCCTTACTGAAGGCACATTTAGGATATACAAACTTATTCATTTACTCCAGGACATCGTTACCAATCAGAAGACTTGCTTCTTGTGTGTGTGTGTGCGAGTGTGTAAATGATCTACGCTTATTGGACGAGGGGGGGCTATACACCCTTACTCGACAGGAGCCCTCGAGCCAGAAGGGCAATTGGCTCAAAGGCCCGCAAAGAAGAACGGCCTCTTCTTGCCACACAGCATCAAACAGCGACATCACCGGTGAAGCTGAAGAATCCCTTGTCCGCCGGCCGCTGCAAAGAACCACGCCGTGACACCTAGTATATGCCCCATAGCGACAACCCAAGCTGAGGCCGTTCCTCTTTGAGGCGCCCTTAAGCTAGTCAGTCGCCCCCTTGCCCCTCCAGCTGGAACGTTATTATTGGACGCTCGCCCTCTTGCACAATGAAGCTGTAAAGGCTCCTCGAACACCAACGTAGATCACATACAAACACACACTCAAAGGACTCTGCTTGTTACAACCCTTGCATTCATTCAGGTTTGTTCCCGATCAAAAACCGTAACCTTGGCTTTCTTTATAGGTAGCCAATTTATGGGTGTCAAAATCAATAATGGTGTATACCCCCAATAGAAACAAATCTGTAGAGATATGATACCTCATCTGTTATGTGGAAGCCGTGGGCTTCACCTCGTAGGCGGATGCTAGCCTTAATAAGCACGAGGTAAATACAAAGAGGAGATGGCGTTATTATTAAGCGTGGCACTGCGCGGGGTGACGCAGGGCAAGAGGGACGTTACGCTTCACCCACATTTGTATTTGCCATCTGGCGGAGAATGATAAAAATTAAACGGTTCGTCTATGTTCGGTAGATGGCATTCATAATAGAATTTAATAAATTACGAAAAAATACAAGTGAAATGTGACACCATTTGTATAACCAGAATGTCGTTCCACGTAATTTTTGCATGTTAAGAGACATAACTTCATTTTAACGGTTTTATTTTTAATCTAAATACATAATATTCAATAGCCGTTCCCACTGCCAAGTTGGAGACCGCCATGAGCGAGGACTTCTGGCCGAGGGGTGTCGTTTTCAAAAGATTTCGAGGGAGGCTGAGAAATACAGCGCAACATGTCGCCATTTTACTTAGTTTATAAGTTTTTATATAAAATATGTTTGTTAGTGTCTGTAAGGTATATATTCTATGGGTCTGTAATTTGAACAAAATATTTTTGCAAAATTTCATTTGCCTGAATTAAATAACTTATTATTATAGCTACGCGAAGCGAAGAGTGAATAGAGCGAGTAGCGATACCAACCTGAGATAAGTTACGCCTACACGATGACGTCAAGGTTTGGTGGAATCCAAAAGGCTCGCTAGCTTTTGCAATCTCCTCTTTGTATTTGCTTCGAGGTAATACGTCAAAGGGCACGAATGAAAATACTACACAGGTCTACAGGCACGCCACGTGACCCTTACGTGGGCTCACGAAACGGTAGCCATTTCGTAGAATTGAGTAATGAGGTGGCATCGGTGCGTGATGTTTGAAGTTTCTGAGAGACTATTTGCACTTTTGAAGGACAGACCGTGGGATTTTATTTATTTCTTATGGAGGTCTAACAGTTTAATGCAATATTATATTAGAATAACACCTGTGAGATAATTATAGGACCTCAAGTTTAGCAATAATATTAAATTTCTGATCTGAGCAAACAGAGTCCAACTTGGGTAAGCATTAACAGATCAAACAGGGCGTGGGATCATTTAGTATCTTGTAATAGTAGTCATTTTGAGAAAGAGGTCATTCTGAGCCTAACCCTACTTGACGTATGGCTAGTGGAGGGTTTTTTTGTATAACTATTTCACCGCAAAAACAAGCATGCAATAACTATGTAGAAGCCGAAAAGGGAAAGAGGCGAATAGCTCAAAGGCGCCTCAAGGGAACTGACTTCGCGTGGGTTATAAAAAACTCACGCCACAGCCAGCCATAAAGGTGTCGCCACGTAGCCGACGCAACGCGACGGGAGCGCGACGGTGGCGTGGCTTGGACAGTTTTATGTACTGAAATGTACGGGAGACTCCACACAGCGCAACTCGGCGCGACGGCTAACGTGACAACCGAACGCAGCCGAGCGCTTCCGTCGCGCTCCCGTCGTTCTTCGTCGGCTAATTGACCAAACCTTAAGAGCTTAGCTGCTTTACTCACTAGATCAAGTTGTCATGGGTTCAATGCTAGCATGGGAAAAATATTTATACCACGCATAGATGTGTGTCGATATAGGTGTTTGTGAACGTAATGTTCGTAAACGCACCCATGACATTGTATGTTTGTCTGTTACATTTAACGCCCAAACCGGTGGAGAGATTTCAATCAAATTCGACAAGGACATTAATTTTATCCAGGAGAAGGACATAGGCTACCTTTTGTCCCAAAAAAACCTTAGGGTGTGAAATATACGCCTGAAAATACCGCGAACGAAGTTGCGGGTTCAGCTAGTATTGAATAGAATCATTCTCCTGTAAAATTGTATATGAAGCATTTTTTAGCGACCATAGTTCATCGTATAATGCTTAGAGATACATAGCAGTTTTTTCATACGGAAATTTGGTTAGTAACCCAGTCAAAATGCCAAAATCTCGAAATGGTGCACATATGGTTAGTTTAGACGATGATATGTCCATTTATCTGTATTCTACGGAAGCTGCGGGCCCAGAACCGCGGCGGGTGCAGGTGCGGACCGCTCCGTAAGTTTTAGCCTACGGCTGCGAATTGCATCATCAGACCACATCGGTTGCCTGCCCAAGTCCTCCCGTCAACCTAGGTGTAAGAGAGACATGGGAGACGGCCGATCTTGCTCGACGAAGGCGACGGCGCCGGGGCGGAGGCACAGCCCGCCCAGGCCTCCCAGCCCAAAAGCCCGGGGCTTAAGAATACCGGCTAACTCGCGTCCCTCGCCGTTATATCTGGCGGGGGACCCCCCTGCACCAACATTAGCAGGCGGTCTTCGGCGTCGCAGACGCTAGGGGCGGGGGCCCCGAGTGTTCTTCTAAACGACCCCGAGGAGGACGGCAGCGTGGTGTGGCCCACGTCGCTGTGAGCACCGCGTCGGTGCGGGGAGTGGGGAGCGTGTTATTAAGTCTCTCCCTATGGTGGGCTCTTCAGAGCGCGGCACAAGAGGGGCACCGGTGCGTTCCATACAGAGATCCCGGAGCCCCTTCAAACTGCTGATGTCGGACACCCTGGGTTTTTAGTCGGTAGGAATCAGACACGCCCCGCGAGGCTAACAGAAGTCCTATGCAAGATTATCCCCTGATAAAAAAAAACAAGTAAGTGAGACCTACCAATCAGTGTGTTCTTAGCCTTCATCGAATAGATGCGTTAACACTTGATCGTTGGATGACTTCAGCTGCCAGCCAAAGTTGTGCTATCCTCTAGCTTTAAGAATCTATGGGGTTGTACTTACCAGCGGCGCTGAGTCTGGAGACCACGTCCTGCGCCTGATCCGTGGGCACGGAGGGCGAGCCAGCGCCCGCCGCACCCGCAGCCACCGCCGCGTCCTCCACACCGGGGAAGAACGGAGACTTGCCTGCGGACAACCAGAGAACACATTTAGCACATTATAACACACATATACCAAACTAGCTGTTACTTGCGACTACGCCCGCGTGGAATTTAACAAATCATTACCGAAGTTACTCTATCTGTAAGCCTAAGTTACTCCTTATAAAATCAGCTATCTGCCGGTGAAAAGTCCCGTGAAATCAATCCAGCCTGAGATTATCCGAAACAAACAGACACGGACATAAATGTTAAAAATTGTTTTTTTATTACCATATATACTTTCATATGCATTTAATAAAAAGCTGTTATTTTGACATTACAAACCGACACTTTTATACACACAGACAATTTTATTTATTTGTACAGGAATACTCATAAAAAAGGTCAGAGATGCTCAGCGAGGTATTGAAAGGGCTCGACGTTTCTCTACTCGTTCGAATCAGGAATGAGGGCTTAGTAGAAGTAGAAGACTTAGTAGAATTCACAGGCCACCATGGCACGTAAGAACATCTACACATGATGAACCTATGCGGCGACGTGGTATGCAGGAGCTGCTGTACAGACACTGAAACCATGAAGCATGTCCTCTGTCATTGCGACGCTCTGGCCGCGCGGCGAATGAAGCTACTGGGATTGGCCTATCCAAATCCAGAAGAACTACGGCTCGGCTCACCTGCTGGGATTTACAACCTGATACAGGGAGTATTGGACAAGTCAGGTACGTAAGAGCATTAGGGCAAGGACAGCACAAAAGATCCCATCGGGTCGAAGTGCGCCAGAGGTCTCCTCGGTCCGGTAAGCCTACAACTAAGATAAGATAGTAGAAGAACTAAGATCACGGACATAGCCCACAGGATTAACAAACTGAAGTGGCAATGGGCGGGCCACATAGCGCGAAGTTCGGACGGGAGTTGGGGCAAAAAGATTCTAGAGTGGAGAGCACGTATTGGCACAAGCAGAGTGGGACGGCCGCCTGCCAGATTACCCGACGATCTTGCAAGATCGCAGGAATTCGTTGGATGCTGGTGGCATTGGACCGCCTGCGCTGAAGAGCGATTGGGGAGGCCCATGTTCAGCAGTGGACAAGTATAGGCTGAAATGATGCCTGGCAGCTGAAGCCATTATGTTATGCAATACGTTTTAGAGAAGCTACTGCAAACAAAAAATGGCGTAACTTGATGACCGCGGATAAAATACACATATAGCCATCATGGAGCAGTATAAATATTAAGTATATCAGCAAGCCAGATCTCTTGAGAGGTGTGCAGAAGTACAGAGTTACAAGTTCTTTCCTTACAGACCTCTCTGGCTTGCTCTTCTTACAAAGAGTGTATAAGACGAACGATGAGAGTGGAGAAACCGAGAAATATCTGTTATTGGATTCTGTAGTATCTGCCTATCCCGCAAAGGATCTGACGAAATGATATGGATAGACAGAAATTTTATCGATTTAAAAACCACTGCTCGACCTAACCAGGACCTAGGACTTCCTGGTCGGTAATGACACTGCAAGCACCACAATATTTTGCAAAATCATCATACCCATTTTGAAAAAAAATCTCCCAAGATCGGGATCCCCATTTTGGAAATTTAGAAAGATTCGTCTTTTTGAGATATCACTATTTTGAGTAATCCCCATATTGATTATAAAAGAAGCCAACCAGGCAATTGCGTGACATTTATAAAAAAAAAAATTGTTTATGAAAAAATGAAAAATGTGTACATTTTGTCGACAAGTGCGTGTGACCCCGAGCTGACCCGAACACGGAGGTCACAAATTGACCCGGGTCAATGAACTCGAAATCCAGAGCGCCCCGGTTTTGGGGTGACCATTTGTCTAACAAATTACAGGACAGTTATAGTTAAGAATCAGAATATTTTATTCGTGTAAACAATTTTAGTCCTATAAATCTTTAGAAAAATAACAATATCAACATTTCGGAATATTAGTTCTATGGAGAAGGGCTAAAAACTCCATAGTTTCTCTTTTAAAATAATAGCTTATAACCTAACTCAAGAATTTGTATATTAAACGCAAAAAGGTTTTTTCAAATCCGACTGGTTGTCCATAGATTAGCGCGTTTAAACAAAAAAAAACTCGAGATTTTAGGTTAGTGATAAATAATATACGCATAGTGTCAAGCAATACACAAAAAAAAAAATTGAATTAATACAATAGATCTGTCACAAGAACCTGTAAGAACCTTTCTGCCTTCAGAGAGAACAGAGTTCTAAAAGGTTCAAGGCTCAAATATGACATAAAATTAATAAATTTATAATTATATCTATCTATATCATGACATAAGATCTCTTACACGATAGGCAGAAGTAGAACTATCGTGATGATGTTCATAGTTATAATTAAAACATCGTCACGCCTATATTCCCCAAGCGGGTGTGGCAGAGGTGTTCTGAGTATACCCACGTTTCGCCGACGTTAGGTCTCATATCATAGGCGGTGAGCCTAATTAAAAGTTAAAGTTAAAACTTAGGACTATCCCGCATTATGCAGTCTTTCATGGTCGTCCTACAGGAGTTAAGTTTTATGGTTGCTTTGACACTTCATATCAATATAGTAAATTGTATGTTTGCTTGTAAAGTGGCGTATGATGTGGTTAACGGTCACGAAGTCCTAGATTCGAATCCCAGGTCCGTCAGTATTTAGAGTTTTTCTATCGACGATGAACTATGAGAGTGGAGGAAACTAGAAAGTTAAGTAAGGAAAGAACCTGTTGGAACTCTATACTCTGCTAACTCTATACTACCCTGAAAGGCTGGCGTGCTGATCTGCAGCAGTGAGATATAGAAGGCTTAAAAAATAGTAGGTTTCGATAGAAAAACCCCTTTGTTCGACCTAGGATTCGAACTCAGAACCTCGTGATCGCTACGCACATTGGCCACTAGACCAACGAGATAACCATAATGGAAAAATATAACAAAACAGATATATAATGCAAAAGTGGAAGGATGTAGGTACCAGGGAAGACAGACTATCTTACCATGACCAAATAGATCGTTTTATCTGAAGGAAAAGTCAAGAGTCTCCGTAACCGGCGAGCGTGTATGAGACGAACTATGAGAGTGGAGGAAGCCAGAGAGGTCTGTAAGGAAAGAACCTGTTGGAACTTTGTACCCCTTGCGGGGTAGGTAGAGAGTACAAAGTAGATAATAAAATTATAGCCCGCCCCGCCCCGCCCCCTAGATAATAAAATTGACTAATGAATATAGTACTTGTCCGATACCTATTTTTAACTAAATCGGCCGGGGCTCATCTTGTCTAGCTCTCTGCGAACCCCGCTACGTTGGTAGGCGTGAGTGACACATACGTATTGGCTAACAAATCATTCCGCCCGTCCATCTAAATAACTAGACTATCTGGAAGCTAGCCAAATGGCAGACTATTATTTTATAATCAAATGTCATTGACTTGGTAAATGATAAATATTTGGACAGTACCGTGTCGTTGGTCCAGTGGTGCATCATGCACGTGCAGAGGTCCTGAGTTCAAAACCTACGTCGGACAAAAAAACAGGTCTGGCTGCGACCGGGCACTCGGCCGTTGGAAGGAGAAACGTCATGTCAGCAAGTCGCTTAAAAGGTTTGGTCAATAGTCCACGGAGCGCAACGGGAACGTTACAGAAGCGCTTGTCTACGATCGGTCGTGACGTTGGCTGCGCTATATAGCGTCTCCTGTTCATTTCAGTACATTAAAACTCCCCAAGCCGCGCCGAGCGAGGCTGCGCTGTGTGGCGTCTCCTGTACATTTCAGTACATTACAACTCCCCAAGCCGCGCCGAGCGGGGCTGCGCTGTGTGGCGTCTCCTGTTCATTTCAGTACATTACAACTCCCCAAGCCGCCCCGAGCGGGGCTGCGCTGTGTGGCGTCTCCCGTACATTTCAGTACATTACAACTCCCCAAGCCGCGCCGAGCGAGGCTGCGCTGTGTGGCGTCTCCCGTACATTTCAGTACATTACAACTCCCCAAGCCGCGCCACTGTCGCGCTCTCATCGCGCTGCGTCGGCGCTGGTGAAACCTTTAGTGTTAAAGATTAATACGGAGCTAGATCGTTAATTGTTCGATATTTAATTGTAACCTAAACATTGTATCCACATATGATTGAAAAAAATGGCAATGGAAACAGAGAAAGAATGAAATAACAAAGAAGCCCGCTGAGTATCTTCGCCGGATCTTCTCAGTGGAGGCCGCATTCCGATCCGATGGTAGATTAGTAGTTATAATAAATTTAAAAAAAAAATGGAAATTGATTACTTATAAGCCCCACAGTGTTTATATAAATTAAATTATTTGAGTTTGATAAATAGGAGCGATTGATAAAAAGCAGTGATAGCCTAGTGGTTAGACAGTTGACTGCAAAGTCAAAGTTTTCGGGTTCAAACCCAGGCACGCACCTCTGTCTTTTCGAAAGCATGTTCGTATTAAAAATTAATTATCACTTGCTTTAACGGTGAAGGAAAACATCGTGAGGAAACCTGCATGCCTAAGAGTTTCTCGAAGGTGTGTGAAGTTCGCCAACCCGCACTAGGCCAGCGTGGTGGACTATGGCCTAAACCCTCGCAGTTTGAGAGGAGGCCCGTGCCCAAGGTGGGACAGTTTCTTAACAGGGCTAATATTATAAATAGGAGCGAAAACGCCGCCCCGCCCGCCCCAACGCTAACACAAGTTCATAACAGCGACCTGACTACCTATATAAGCTAAATAATGATACTGGATTCGTGTTCCTAAGACTAATAGTTTTTTGATTATAAGGATAAGTAGTTATAGACCATTTCATTACGGTTCCCTTTTCTGACCGAGTACCCGTATGTTTCGATGTGATTTTAAAGACGTTCCACGTCAAAATTCAGAAAGATTCTAGAGTGGAGACCACGTATTGGCAAGCGCAGCGTGGGACGACCGCCTGCCAGATGGACCGACGATCTTGTGAAAATCGCAGGAAGTCGTTGGGTGCAGGTGGCATCAGACCGGTTGCGCTGGAGAGCGATTGGGGAGGCCTATGTTCAGCAGTGGACAAGTATAGGCTGAGATGATGATGATGACGTCAAAATTGGATAGATTTTTTCCAGTTTCATTATACCGGATACAATGTCTAGTATTGTCCTGACTGACACAAAGAATTTTTCAATAGAAAAGTGGCCCTGTCCGACCTGGAATTCCAATCTAGAACCTCAAAATCTCCAGCCGCAAAACTAAGCTAAACCGTCGGGCCAGTCCTTGCAATGTATGATACTATTATATCATCACGCCAGATCCCTTGCGGGGATAGCAGATGTGTAATGTATAACATGGCTTACGATCGACGACGTGTCTTAGCTGAAGGGCAAGTCAAGAGTCTCCGTAACCGGCGAGTGTGTATGAGACGAACTATGAGAGTGGAGGAAGCCAGAGAGGTATGTGAGGAAAGAACCTGTTGGAATTCTGTACTCTCTGCCTACCCCGCGAGGGAGCTGGCGTGATGATATAGATAGATAGATAGATGGCTTACGATGTTAAGTCCCAATATTGACAGAGCTTCGACCAGTGGTTAAGCTTGAGTCGCTCCGCTCATTGGATCGCGCAGTCGTGGGTTCGATTCTCGCACAGAATTTTTGTGTGACTCACAAATATTTGTTTCGAACTGGGTGTGAATGAATCCTCACTCGCGACAGGAATAATTGGTAGTTGGGACACAATTTAAAAAAGAAGAAAATATGAGAGTAGAGGAGTCCGGAGAGGTCTGTAAGGAAAGAACCCGTTGGAACTCTGTACACTCTGCCTGCCCTGCAAGGGATCTGGCGTGATGATAGATAGAATATAAATTATGTACTCACTCTTTCTGTACGGGAACCTCGGGCCTCTAATAAAAGGTGTAACCAGAGGTATCGTATGCACCGACATAATATTTTAAACAAACTTTTATTTATATTCAGAGTTTATAAATTGAAAATAAAATTATTTTTATTTTGTCGAAAAAAACGTGCGACCCCCGCTGTGACGTGACACGCGAATGGAAAAAACAATAGCCGATATTCGAAATTTAAAAATTAAATTCTTTTTTAAATCTAGCATGCCACGAATACCGTCCTAGGAACGATAACGGTTATTATGAAATAGCGCCGTAGCAGTTATGTGAAATAGCTGATGAAATAACGATGAGACCATTATAAAATAG
Source organism: Phalera bucephala (assembly GCA_905147815.2). Lineage (NCBI taxonomy): Eukaryota > Metazoa > Arthropoda > Insecta > Lepidoptera > Notodontidae > Phalera > Phalera bucephala. The sequence continues at coordinate 8,936,480 of LR990637.1, read as the reverse complement.
CATTTACAATAAATATGTTAATTGGGAAATTAAAACACTGCCTCGTTGGTCTAGTGGCAAAGCGCATCGCTTTGTGATAAAGAGGTCCTGGGTTCATATCCTAGGTCGGACAAGTGTAGGTTTTCTGGCGAAAACGTCCCAATACGAGTCCGGAGTCTGGAATTGTGCCCGGTATATGGCAATAGGCTCGCCCCCTATTACATGGGACCTAACATCGTCGGCGAAACGAGGGTGTCCTCAGTACACCTCTGCCACCTCCGCTTGTGGAATATAGGCGGTGTGTCTATCTAAAAAATATCTTTCTTTGACGATTTAGCGCAGTGGTTAAGAGCTTAAGCCGTTCTGCCCACTGTGTCTAATAGTCGCGGGTTCGAGTCCCGCACAGGTCAAATCTTTCTGAGATCCACCATTATTTGTTCCGATCTGGGTGTTTGTGTATGTACACCCATGACACAGAAATATACTCGAGTGTGGAGCTACGTTTAAACAAAGTCATCTTAAATTTTTGGAAGCATATAATAATTATGGCCAAGTCGCGAATAATGTGCTTTGATCTCGAGGTCCTGGGTTCAAATCCTAGGTCGGACATATGTAGTTTTTCTATCGAAAATCTCCCAATATCAGCCCGGAGTCTGTGATCGTGGCTGGTATATGGTAATAGGCTCGCCTCGTATAACATGTATGTACACAGTCTCTGCCACCCCCGCTTAGGGAATGTAGGCGTGACGATGTTCATACTTTATTTATTAAAATAATCTATCTATCTAGAGTCTCCGTAACCGGCGAGCGTGTATGAGACGAACTATGAGAGTGGAGGAAGCCAGAGAAGCCACAGCACGCAATGTTAGCCCGCATAGTAATCTATATATTAATACGTGAAGCAAAAACTTTGTACACCTTTTTACGAAAATTGCGCGGACGGAGGAGTATGAAATTTCCCACACTTATAGTTTATATAGAGAAGGAGAGCAGAATGCTAATATTTTTTTTAAATTATGCATACATTGAATCAATGAAAAAAACATTAAACACTACCATGTATTTGACACAATACACGTCAAATTGATGTTTGCCTTTAATATTATTTGTCTATAGTCTTACTGAATGTCAAACATAACCAGCAAGCGATGAAAGAGTAGGTCGAATATCGACCTATGGGCGACCACTAGTCGTTATAATAAGACACTAGTTACCTTATTAGTCCTTTTTTTAATCGTAGCCCCACACTAGGATTTATTCCTGTGTCGTGGGTGCGTTTACAGATATGAAATTTCACATACACAAATACCCAGACCGAAAAAAATAATTGTGGGTCACCCAAAGATTTGTCCCGTACGGGAATCGAACCTGCGACTATTCGACCCAGTGGGCGGAGCGGCTTAAGCTTTTACCCAACGGTTATCTCACGACTAAGGTGGCAAAATGTAACATAAATGTATTCTCGCTCGTCTGCTAGCCCTGCTTGAGTAGTCGAGTGAAATATTGTATAATGGAGGTCGCCATTTTATAATCATTATGAATACTTATGCATGCGATCTTGACGTTTGTGGGTTTATTTTATTGGTTACGTAAGTTTTGACCTTAATTCGATAAGGTAAAACACAGACAAGTTTAAAATAGACTATCAATAGCTAATATAAAGTGATATTCAAATAATAATAATATTAGCCTTGTTAAGAAACTGTCCCACCGTTGGGCACGGGTCTCCTCTCAATCTGAGAGGGTTTAGGCCATAGTCCAACACGCTGGCCCAGTGCGGGTTGGCGAACTTCACACACCTTCCAGAAACTCTCAGGCATGCAGGGTTCCTCACGATGTTTTCCTTCACCGTTAAAGCAAGTGATAGTTAATTTTTATATAATAATAAATGCTTTTTTTATGACAAAGTATCTTTTGATGCCCTAACATCCCTTCTAATAATAATCTTTGTGTGATGGCCACAAATGTTTGTTTCGGCATAGTTGTTTGTGTATATGAATTTCATGTTTGTCAACAGATCCTCGACACAGCTAGAGGGGTTCGTTTAATGGTAAGAGCTTATCCGTTTCGCCCACTGGATCAAGTAGTTCCCCGATCCCCTCACCGAACAAGTCTTTATATGACCCACAAATGTTTATCTCAGTCTGAGTGTTCGTGTATGGAGAATTCCTTGTTTATTAACAGATCTTCGACACTTGAATAATTCCGAAAATGATACTACCACACAGTTTTTTTTTACTTTTTAAAAGAATGAGTTCAGTATTTAAATCTCGATTCAATTAAATATTTCTTTGACCGTCTAACACAAACTAAAAGTATTCTGTGAAGTTTGGGTATACTATACACTGAAGTGGCAATGGGCGGGCCACAAAGCGCGAAGATCGGACGGGCGTTGGGGCAGAAAGATTCTAGAGTGGAGACCACGTATTGGCAAGCGCAGCGTGGGACGACCGCCTGCCAGATGGACCGACGATCTTGTGAAAATCGGAGGAAGTCGTTGGGTGCAGGTGGCATCGGACCGGTTGCGCTGGAGAGCAATTGGGAAGGCCTATGTTCAGCAGTGGACAAGAATAGGCTGAAATAATGATGATATACACCTAAGGCTACCTTTTCTAAACGAAACTCGCGTGAAAAATATAGCAGGAAAATAGCAAGTGCCTAGCCGCATAACGTAACCGCACTGCGCTATTTGGATACAGAGTCCGCAACACGACATTGTGTATCAATACGCTACACGCCACTTACTCTCACAACCAAAAAGTACTCTACGAAGATTGGGTGTAGTGTGTACGTCTACCCATGCTGAAAAAAACTGGCGTGAGAGGTAGATATAGGAAGCCGAACAGGTTCGCTTCTTCAAACCAAAATGAATTTTGCAAACTTTGAGTATACTAGATATAGACACAACTACCCGACGAGCAAAAATATTAGTCTAATAAAAAGCGACTAACAGGCAATAACTCTAAAATACTCTTTTCTCTCTGCCTACCCTGCAAGGGATCTGGCGTGATGATAGAGATAGAACTCTAAAATAGTCACAGGTAAATCGCAAGTTTGTGGCTAACCTACCCGCATTGCGCCATTACGCTACAGGGTCCGCAACACAACATTGTGTGCCAACGTGTCATAAATTTCTTCCATCCCTTAAGCAAGTCCTACTAACGACAACCGCACTACATTCCTGCGACCGCTGAGTAATATGCCAGCGGCCAGCGGCTGTGTATTAGCCGAACTCTCCTAATGCAAGTTATTCCCTCTCTGTTCCTCCTACGTGGTGAGGGTACGATTAGACAACCGTTTCTAAAGAAAACTAGCGTAAGAGATATAAAATAAACGCAGGTAAATCGCAAGTGTATAGCCAACCTAACCGCATTGCGCCATTTGGCTACAAGGTCTGCAACATGACATTAGGAACACATGACAGACCATTGTGGTTCCTCGCTTGCAGGAGTTACAATGGTAGGAATGTGTGGCGGGCTTAGTCCCATAAAAAACTGCTTTATCCGTTCCTGGAACACGTTCCTACCAACTACAATCCCACTGTGTTCCTGCGATCGCTAAGTAACTGTCACGGGAATATACAGCTTACTTCAGCGGCCGACCAGCGGCTGTCCGTCAGTTGAACTCTTCTAATGCAGGGTAGTCTGTTTCTCCTGCGTGGTGATATTTCGCTAATGCAACCCTTTCTGAGGACAACTTGTATGATATATATAAAATAAACGCAGGCAAATCGCAAGTATGTGGCTAACCTGACCGCATTGCGCCATTTGGCTATAGGGTCTGATATTGTGTGCCAAGTGCCAACGCGCCACATGCATATTTATCCATCCCGGGAACAATTCCTACCACCTACAACCCCACTGTGTGCATGCGTGCACATGGAACCGCTGTGTAATGGGCTACGGGAACACAAAGCATACTACAGCGACCTACCCCAGCGTCTGTCCATTAGTCGAAATCTCTTAATGTGGAATAGTCTGTTCCTCCTGTTGGTGCTATTGCGCTAATGAAACCTTTTCTGAAGAAAACTAGCGTGAGAGATATAAAATATGCCCCCCGACTCCTGCCGCCACCGCCGGCCGCGATATGTTCTCTCCAATCCCCCCGATGCTTTGTCATCCATTCTTTCCGCTCAGAATACGGGCGACGACGACGTAGTCGTAGATCCCCTCCCATAGCCGGCGGTTGACCGGTGCACTTAGTAGTGCACCCCGTCCCCCCACAGCGACTGTCCCAACCGAGGGCGCCTCTTCCAGGCGCCCTCGAGTATGTCGCCCCTTGCCCTTCTGGCTCGAGCATAGTGGTTGGACGCTCGCCCTTAAGTCCGGTGAAGCTGTAAAGGCCTCGCGGCCAACAGCGTACATCACTCACACACATACACACAGATATAAAATAAACGCAGGCAAATCGCATTTGTGCAGCCAACCTAACCGCATTGCGCCATTTGGCTACAGGGTCCGCAACACGACATTGTGTGCAACGCGCCACATGCGCGCCGGCCCGAATCGGGCCTAGTGTCAAGGTTAGTTGCTATTCATACCTGCTATTTAAACCTGCGATTTATAGCTGCTATTCGGACCTATTAACTAAACCTGTTATTTATACTTCTTATATTGTTGGCTTGTTATGCGCACAAACTGGAATTATCTATTGTAATATTTACAATTTGAAATTGTGCCCGGTATCATGAAAATAGGCTGGCCCTCTATAAAACGTGGGTGTCCACAGTTCACCTCTGAACCCGCTTGCAGAATATGGGCGATATATGTTTTTTTATTGTGCAAGACCAGTAACATGCTAGTTTTTTTCATTTTTAAAGAACCTATCCCGACACCAAAGGTACGGCCAAACTAACGCGTTCAGCCGCGTCCGCGATGGCGTGCACGGTGGCGATCATTCCTGCAGTAGTATTTGTATGGACGTGTTTACACCAACGCATCCTGCGTCCTGCACACGCGATCAGTGCGGCGTCTGCATGCGCGATCATAGGGAGATAGGTACTGACAGCTACCGCGGTCGCGGCTGGACGCGATGGTTTAGCCATACATTAAGAAATATTTCTGTGTCGTGGATACCTTCACTAACACGGAATACATAAAATACCTAGACCGAAGAAATCATTATTGGGCTACATAAAAAAAATTCCACGTGGAAAAGGAATGGCTACGGGCACTCCTAAAACAATATTTGTGTGTGTATGAGTGATCTACGCTGTTGGCCGTGAGGCCTTTATAGCTTCACCGGATAAGCGCGCAAACACTACGCTCGAGCCAGAAGGGCAAGAGGGCAAGTAGCTCAAGGGCGCAACGACCTCGACTTGGGCAGCCGCTATGGGAGAGAGCGTGAACTAGGTGTCTCGCAGGCAATGGATTCTCCGACCTCACTGGCGAGATCGGTATCTGAACGTGTGTACGGTATCTGTATTCGAAAGAAGGGAAGTAAGGGTAACGGGGGGGTCGGCGAGAATATGCCGCGGATGGCGGAAGCGGCTGATAGGATAGGAGTCAGGTGCGTAGTCGGCGGCGGCTACGATTAGGGGGTTCTGATGGTCGGACTCTTTCGCGAAGTAGCGGTCGCCTTTTTAATGTAGGCGCGAATAGGTTTGGAGATCGACATTCCGTATGCACCACGGGGCAGGACTGGACAGCTTGGAGTCTGTCAATGTGAGAGCGGGCGGCGTGCCCGAACACCTCTCAAGCGTACGTCATAATGGGCGCTACAAAAGTTTTGTAAACTGTCCTTATTCTAAGGGACATTTTACTCGGCCTGCAAATCATTGGGTATAGTCTAAAACAAATATATCTAAAGATATTCTTGATATCTGTGAATATATCAATGCTAAAAACAAAGGTACGTATTTACCAATGTATTGCATAGTAATACTAAGATAGATTACACATTGCCGACTTATGGGCAGAGATGAGTAAAATGTATCCAGATTAATGATTAACCACCCCCTCTTAGGGAATATAGGTGTGACGGTGTATTAATGTATACGCTTCTACAACAAATTACCCATAGATATTCGAAACATTCCTATCAATAAATTTAAAAAGGTAATCAAAGCTAGACTGTGTAAGAAAGGGTATTACAACATTTCGGATTATCTTGACGATAAAACAGATTGGGTTTGAGCAGCTCCTCAATCAGCTAAATTAAACAATGCTGTATAATACAATTTTGAAAAAAAAATAGTTATCAGACAGGCCAAACAAATTAAGTTAAAAGAAGTTCCGATCGGGTGGTAGATGTTAAAAATTAAATAAACAAATAAATGATTTTTGACTTTGACTTTGACTTTAATGTTTAATCTTCAACAATTACGATTACACTTTTAATCTTGACTCATGATTGAATATTACAAAATGCAATTGCATTCATTAATCTGATTACATTTTGCCCGTCTCTGCTTATGGCCAACATTCAAAAGTGTGCGTGTGTATATAACATAAAATGTATGAAATTTGGGGATTGTATACTATTCCTAGGAAATGCGTAAAAATTGATTAAGGCTTTTTAAATCATACATTTCCTTGGAAATGTATATTGTTATCCATAAAAGGCCGACCACCCTGGAGTTTTAATTCGTAGGAGACAAACCCGCTCCCCCTCACCTACTTATCCGAGAATAGCAGAACTTTATGCAGGATTTTGCCAGGTGAGAAAATTACATAAGCGATATCAAAAGTTTTTAATAGAAGCGACATTAAAGAAAAAGTGGGGCACTTCCCCTCTTACTCCCTTACACTGCTATAACATTCAGTCTGCCTTGTTGGTCTAGTAGCAAAGCGCTCTGTGGTCACTAGGTCCTGGGTTCAAATCTTAGGTAGGACAAATGGACTTTTTCTAACGAAAAGCTTCCCAGTATGAGTCTGGAGTCTGGAATTGTGCCCGGTATATAGCAATAGCCTCCGCCCCTACATGGGACGTATTACATGAGGCCTATCATCGTCCGCGACACGTGTGTGTACTTAGTACACCTCTGCCACCCCCGCTTAGGGAATATAGGTGTGACGGTGAATTAGAATTGTGAATTAAAAAAGAAAAGAAAAAAAGAAAGAAAGTGAATTAGAAAACATATTTCAGGTAGCTGTTTAGGAAATGTATACAAGTCCTAGGAAATGTGTAAAACAAAATTTAACTTTCCTTGCAAATTTAGGCATTTTATACAGGTCCTAGGAATATATACAATGACGGATTACATATATTTCCCGGTACTATATTATAGAAGTATTTATGGTGTTTAACAAGCCCTAGTTTCTAATCCGTATTATATCGATTTTCGTGGGAATTGTGCCATAATATTACCTACTTTAAAGTGTTGCTACCCTAGATAAAACAAAGGAAGTACCTAGAAACCATTCACCCTTATAACAGGAAAATTCTATTCTATTCTATATCAACACCCCAGATTCCTTGCGGGGTAGGCAGAGAGTACAGAGTTCCAACATGTTCTTTCCTTACATACCTCTCTGGCTGCCTCCACCCTCATAGTTCGCCTCTCACTCTCCAGTTACGGAGACTCTTGAGTTGTCCTTCAGATAAGACTCGGTCTATTTGGTCATGGTAAGATAGTCTAGCTCTTCCCCGGTACCTACATCCTTCCACTTTCGCATTGAATATCTGTTTTATCATTCTTTCATCAGGAAACAGGACAATAATAATAAATAAATTGAGTTCTTAGATTTACGCGAATATTACACATGAAATAAAACGATTTTTTTGGATTTTATCATCCTTCCTGTGACCATGAGTGCTGCACTCACGCACGCGTGCGAGCACTCGAAACGTCGGGAACTTAAAAATCAAAATAAACCGCGATAAAATCCGAAAAAATAGTTTTATTTCAATAAATAAATTGATTAATTCAAAAAGCCTTTTTAAAACTAGCTTTTATAGCAACCACGCAACGGAAATATCTTGCTTTATTGAGGAGTTCCTATAGCTTCCTTCCAGCTCCATCGTCAGGCCTTGGACACCAACCGGATCTGAAGTACTCGTCAAGACAAATCCAACGAGCCCTAACATGGCGAAGTTATACCTATTGAGTAGTTGTGTGGTTCCATTGGCCACTTTTTGGCTTCATCATCAGACCCTGAACACCCTCTGGTTGTATAGTACTTGTCAATACCAATCTAACAAGCCTAAACACGAGGGGTTTACGTTGTATAGTTTACCCGCTCCTATGGTCACCTTCCGACTCCACCATCGGACCAGTTCCATATTATTGCATTGTCACTGACTTTACATATGTATGCTAAATTACAGCTCAATCGGATAACCGCAAGTGCCTGAAAAATGAATCACGAGATTTGAACCGGAAAGACAGACAGACATACGAACCTAGCAAGTAAAATAAAATCTTGTAAAACAAGCCTTTCCTCTCAGTTGGAGAGGAGGCCCGTGCCCAGCAGTGAAACAGTTTCTTAACAGGGCTAATATTATTAAAACAAGCCTTTATAGCGAAAATACGCAGATATCTTGCTTAAAGGAGCTTCTGTGATCACCTTCTGGCTCCATTATCAGACCCAGAGTTAGGCAAAAATTTATCGTGAAAACGATTAAATTGCTGATTGCCCAAAATTACAATGACTTTGGACGTCAAGAGCCTCAGCCACAACATTAGTGCTAAAGAGCTAAAGCACTTGAAAAGTCAGGAACTCAAAAACAAAGCTAAAATCTGAAATAGTTGAATTTAATTGTTTTCTCAATTAATTTTGGCCCAACATCGCAACATACTAGCTGTTATTTCATACCCAAAATGATATTATAACAACTAACTAGTGGTCGCCCATAGGTCGATATTCGACCTACTCTACCTTCGCTTGCTGGTTATGTTTGACATTCAATAAGACTATAGTCAAATAATATTAAAAACAAACATCAATTTGACGTGTATTATGTCAAATACATGGTAGTGTGTAATGTTTTTTTCATTGATTTAATGTGTATTAAGCATAATTTAAAAAAATATTAGCATTCTGCACTCCTTCTCTATATAAACTATAAGTGTGGGAAATTTCATACTCCTCCGTCCGCGCAATTTTCGTAAAAATGTGTACAAAGTTTTTGCTTCGCGTTTTAATATATAGATTCTGTTTTAGTCTCTTCGCCATTTTGATTCGAACGCACCATATTTATATATACCCTATACAATTAAGACTGCCTCGTTGGTCTAGTGGCAAAGCGCATCGCTTTGTGACCACGAGGTACTAGGTTCAAATCCTAGGTCGTAGTGAAGTTTTTCTAACGAAAACTTCCCAGTACGAGTCCGGAGTCTGTAATTGTGCCCGGTATATGGCAATAGGCTCGCCCCTATTACATGAGACCTAACACCGTCGGCGAAACGTGGGTGTACTTAGTACAGCTCTGCCACCCTCGCTTGGGGAATATAGGCGTGACGGTGTGTGTGTTTAACAACAAATTCTGTTTTAGTCCCATCTCCATTCTGATTCCAACGCACTATATTTAGATATATAATGTAGCTCATTTTAACGGCGCAGTTTCATGTCCACTTTCCTGCTCACTGCCGTCAGAAAAGGCTGAATGTAAACCCATCATAAGACGGTAGGTGTTAACAAGTAAACACATTTTATAATCCATTTTACGCAAGCTTCTTAACTCTTACGCTAGCCGAAGACAAATCCTGTTTATTTTATTAGGTTACGGGGTTATAGGTTTATTTACTTATTTAATTCTTTATGCACTAGTGGTACAAAGGCGGACTTAACGCCTTAGGCATTTTCTACCAGTCTACCTTAGGGTAGGGATGCTCGATATTAGAAAAACATCGATGTTGACATCGATGTTAACATCGATTCAAAAATATCGATGTACGATAAATATCAAAAGGAAAACATCGATGTTCAAAAACATCGATGTTGTTTGTGTGTGTAAACCTCCACAGATAACATTGATCAGCGATATCTAGATGTGGATTGAGTGAATTATTAATGTCAAAATTTAGTCAGCGAAATCTAGTGTAAACTGAGTAAACTAAGTTCGTAGAGATTTTGTGGCTTGGCATCCTAGAGTATACCAAACTAATATTAAGTGAACTAGTTGAGTAAGGTAATATAGATGTTCCAATATTATTCTTGTACCATCGATGTGTCGATGTTTTAGGGACCTTAACATCGATGTGTCGATGTTTTAGGGACCTTAACATCGATGTAAAAACATCGATATTTTCTTACAAAACATCGATGTTTATCAAACATCGATGAATATCGAGCATCCCTACCTTAGGGTGACGCAGAAACAAGTGACGCAGGTGCAAAAACTATACAAGGCGATGTAGAGAGAAAGAGTGAGGTTGCGAAACATAAATATAATATATTATGTATACTTACAATACATATACACATACCATACATATCGTTATATGTATATATAAATTCTCAACTATTAATGCGTTGTCCGGTTAGGTAGGTCCAACTTTGAAAAAGAGGTCAATCGACGAATCCAACTCGGCTGGGCAGCGTTCGGGAAACTGCGCAACATCTTCTCATCCAAAATATCTCAGTGCCTTAAGACTAAAGTTTTTAGTCAATGTGTGTTACCAGTGATGATATATGGATCAGAGACGTGGTCTCTTACAATAGGTCTCATAAAAAAGCTCAGAGTTGCTCAGCGAGCTATAGAGAGAGCTATGCTCGGCGTTTCTCTACGCGATCGAATCAGGAATGAGGAGATTCGTAGAAGAACCAAGGTCACCGACATAGCCCTTAACATTAGCAAGCTAAAGTGGCAATGGGCGGGCCACTTAGCGCGAAGATCGGACGGGCGTTGGGGCAGAAAGATTCTAGAGTGGAGACCACGTATTGGCAAGCGCAGCGTGGGACGGCCGCCTGCCAGATGGACCGACGATCTTGTGAAGATCGCAGAAAGTCGTTGGATGCAGGTGGCATCGGACCCGTTACGCTGGAAAGCGATTAGGGAGGCCTATGTTCAGCAGCGGACAAGTATAGGCTGAGATGATGAATGCGTTACGATTTGTTTAGCTTGGAGTTTAGGCGTATTTTGCTTATGAGTATGATGCTTTATGGCTTATGTAATAATAAGTTTGACTGTAACGAATGACTTATGTTATGTGGGTACAACATAATATCTGCGATGGTGCGTATGAACCCCACGCACTCTGTTTGTTCTACACACCTAGGTGCAGAACTAATGCTGGTGTGCGGGTCCCGCTACGTCGGCTCTTGGAAGCATATAACACGCACATTCCCGATGTTGACATATTTGCCCACTCGGAGTATCAATTTAAGAAGATGATCAATAATAAACTTAGTTCGTCTAGAAGTAGTAATCTTTAGTTGTTGATTTTTTTCCATACTCATACATGCTGGTCGGCCAGCGCACATGATTATTCTTTTTAACAGCATTTTAGTTTATTCCATGGACCAAGCTGTGGGTTATATGTTTATCCAGTATCAATCTACCACATGTTACATGTTACATGTTAAGAATACAGAATGTGGACCGAGTTTCCCCTCGATCTGAATGAGTTTGTATACTTATTGATTTTTCCCGCCCCGCTGTGACCTAGAAACGGCCACTGGATGGGGCGACTCGCAATCAATACTTTGTAGGGTTATAGAGTACTAGAGTTGTTTACTTATATTTATCTCTGAGAAAATACTAGGACTTGACGGATGATTTGGTGCAGTGGTTAAGAGCTTAAGCCGGAGCGGCCACTAAATCGAAAAGTCTCGGGTTCGATCCCCGCACGAGACTAATCTTTGTGTGGCCCACAATTATCTGTTCCGGTCTGGGTATTTGTGTATGTGAATTGTCATGATTGTAAACGCACCCACGACACAGGAATAAATGCTAGTGTGAAGCTACGTTTAAAAGAAAAAAAAGGTTAGAGTTTCATTTTCATATATCCCTCTAAGCCTGTTGGAACTGTCTCTACCAACCCTGTAAAGGTTCTGGCTTGATGAGTTAGAAACATAGATATCCTTCTAACGTTTTCTGAAGAAAACTCAAGCTCAACTAAAGTCTATCTATATCATCACGCCAGATCCCTTGCACGGTAGGCAGAGAGTAGCGCCGGCGGTAGCGGCTGATAGGAGGGTGCGTAGTCGACGGCGGCTACGATTAAGGGGTTCTGATGGTGTGACGCATTCGCGAAGTAGCGGGTTGTCGCATTTTTAATATAGGCTCAAGACCGAGATCAGAATGGAGATCGACATTCCGTATGTACCACGGGGCAGGACTGGACTGCTTGGAGTCTGTCAATGCGAGAGCGGGCGGCCCGAACACTTCACAAGCGTACGTCATGATGGGCCCTACACAAGCTTTGTAAAGTGTCACCTTATTCCTAAGGGACATTTTACGCCGCTTGCAGATCATCGGGTAAAGACGGCAAGCACAAAGGCGGCTCGGTTACAGACTCGCTTGATGTGCGGTAGTTATGTATGGTTCCCAACGTCATCTCTATTTAAAATCGATATTAAAATATATTTATAAACAAAGATCTAAAAGGCGCTCGTAGCGCTGTGCTACCGCGGTGTTCTTACTGATCACAAAGGTTAAGCAGCGTTCGACTCGGTCGGCCTGAGATGGGTGACCGTTTGTGGCATTTTCATATTCGAGCGTCTCCGTACTTCGGAAGGCACGTTAAGCCGTTGGTCCCGGTTACCACTTAATATGGTAAACCGAGTTGGAAGACTTAAAGGCGGCTTGATAAGTCCAACAGCGGCTGGCCACAAACCTGCCTCCACCAATCCGCACTGGGTCCGCGTGGTGGAGTATGACCTAATCTCTCTCACCTCGATTTGTGAGAGAAGGCCTTTGCCCAGCAGTGGGCAGTATAGGCTGGTATTATTATTTATATTATAGACCTAAAACTACTAAAGACTCTACCACCCGTTCGGAATGTCATCCCTGTGGAGAAGGGCAAGAAACATTTAAAATAATGTACTCTTTTAGGTTTTAAGGTACTCTAAAAATGAGAATTACAATTCTTTCATTACATAATTCGTCCATAGGGTATGCAAGAGCAATACAGAACGATATAGATACACTTAAGTATAGATTAAAGTGTAGCGTGTTCTGCCTGACGAGCTTGGGGTATTGGTGCTTTGTAGAGACAATGTGGCTACCGTCTTTGGGGTTCTGGTTTGGTCATGCTCACTATAATGTCTTTGCTTGCGGTGGCTGTCTGGCGCGGGTCAGTCCCTTCCCTCCAATATGGTCGAGGGGAATGATGGCTGTTCCAGCAGTCATACTCGTGAACGGGTGCTGCTTGTGGGAACTGGTCCATCTGGAATCCTTTAGACGCTCTTTACAGATAACATTAGATTCATATCTCGATCGTAAAGCATCACACTGGAGCTAGATCATAAACTATTTAACTGTAACCTAAACATTGTATCCTCACAATATGATTAAAAAAAGGAAAGAAAGAGAAGTAAATAAAAAAGACAAGCCCGCTGAGTTTCTTCGCCGGATCTTCTCAGTGGAGGCCGCGTTCCGATCCGGTGGTAGATTAGTAGTTTAATTAGATTAAAAAAAAATGTAAATTGACTATTTGTAAGCGCCCCCGCAGGGCTTATACAAAATAAGTTATTTGAGATTGAGTTTAAACATAAGTATACTATTTGTCTTTATCCAGTACATGTGTAGTAACAATTCCCCTTTTAGGAAGCCGGTTACCCATCAGCTGTGGAGGAAGTTGTACATTACTGTGACCTCCATTGAGACCGTAACTACATTCGTTACTACACGATAAAGCTATTTGCACGAATTTAGATCTATCTAGATAAATCTGGGGCTCAGGCTGACTAGATTTATTGACTAGCTCGGTCAGGCTGAGATGGGTGACCTTTTTAGATGCGCAAAAATCATAGTTTAAAATACACGCTTCCATAGCAAGCCAAACTAAAAAGGAGAAAATATATTTTTGACTACCTCGTTGGTCTAGTGGCAAAGCGCGTCGCTTTGTGATCATGAGGTCCAGGGTTCAAATCGCAGGTCGGACAAATGAAGTTTTTCTAACGAAAATTACCAGTATGAGTCTAGAGTCTGGAATTATGCCTGATATATGGCAATAGGCTCGCCCCCCACATGGGACCTAACGTAGTCGGCGAAAAGTGGACGAATTTTTTTTTTTTAATTTTTATGTATTAAAAGTTTGTTAAATGAATTTTATGTGTAATGAAGCGTAGGGTTTTTGACATCAAATGTTATAAATAGTTCACTGGTAGCTATTTATTAAAGTACAGTTTTTGGCAGAAAAGTTGTAGCAGAATTTGTCAAAGGGAAGATCCTGAAGAGGAGCTGGAGTCTTCATCATCAGACCAGCTCCATGGTACCATATTATTGCATTGTCATCGGAATTTTACGGACGGCATACGTATGCCAAATTTCAGCTCAATCGGATGGGTTTCTTGTGATCCATTCAGCAAGTGCTTGAAAAATGGATCACAAGATTTGAACCGGAAAGACAGACAGACACACGAACATTGCAAGTTAAATAAAAGCTTGTAAAAATGGCGCACAACTTTATGACCGCTGAGTTATTGGGAATGTTTTTGTTTCCATAGATAAGAAATTCTTAAGTTTTTGGAGTTGTTTTAACATCTACATCATCACGCCAGATCCCTTGCGGGGTAGGCAGAGAGTACAGAGTTTCAACAGATTCTTTCCTTACATGCCTCTCTGGCCTCCTCCACTCTCATAGTTCGTCTCATACACGCTCGCCGCACGCTTCAGATAAGACTCGGTCTATATGGTCGTGGTAAGATAGTCTAGGTCTTTCCCGGTACCTACATCCTTCCACTTTCGCATTGTATATCTGTTTTGTCATTCTTTCTTCTGACATTCTTTCTATATGCCCGAACCAACGGAGCATATCCTTTCCCATCTTTACACCAATACTATCTTTCATACGTACTCGCTTTCTTACTACGCTGTTGCGAATACGGTCGGTCAGCGTGACTTCGCACATCTTCCGCAGAGTTCGCATTTCCACCGCATTTATCCTACTTTCATTTTCCTTCTTACATACCCAGCTCTCGCTGCCATATAACAGCGTTGGTACAAGCACTCCGTTATGTATGGCCAGCTGCGCCTTTTGGCTTAAGTGCCGGCTCCCAAGTAGCTTTCCCATCGCACCATTCACTCTGTTCCCTGCACTCACTCTTCTCTCTACGTCAGCGGTGTATTTCCCATCCTTACCGAAGGCGCATCCAAGATATACAAACTCATTCACTTGTTAACAGTTAAGTGGTTTTAACTTTTGTTATAAAAAAAAAATACTTGAAGTGACTTCTCAAGTGCTAATATAATGTCGCGCCGCTTGTGCCATACTTGTCATACTATTATAATCCTTGTCCCCATGGTCCCACCATTGATAATTGGGACTGTCTTATGAGAATATTTTTACCCAATTTTCACGCGTCACTGACAAGGTCATTGATCCCGCACGTGGTTAGTTCGCGCTTGCGCATTACATCCCAAAAGTGACTCTACATTTTTTTGAAAATTTCTGACTACATTATTATGTTACCATAATTAAGTAAGAAGTCTAGAATTGTGTTCGATATAATGCTAACAATGTCGCATCTTTCTCGGACCTAACATATTTGGTGAAAAGTGGGCGTACAGAGTACACCTCTGTCACCTTCACTTGGGGAGTATAGGCGTGTGTTTATTACATTTCTATATATCTAGTGATAGCCTAGTAGTAACACCGTTGGACTGCAAAGTCAGAGGTCTCGAGTTCAAACCCAAGCACGCCCCTCTGTCTTTTTGAAAGCATGTGCGTATTAAAAATTAATTATCACTTGCTTTAACGGTGAAGCTAAATATCGTGAGGAAACCTTCATGCCTAAGAGTTTCTAGGTGTGTGAAGTTCGCCAACCCGCACTGGGCCAGCGTGCTAAATTATAGCCTACACCCTCTTAGTTTGAGAGGAGGCCCGTACCCAACGGTGGGCCAGTTTCTTAACAGGGCTAATGTTATTATTATTATATCTATATCATCAAGAATTATGAAATACCCGGAACAACTATGCATGTTGGACGTCTAACACCTCAGTCCTTCCCGTGACCATGGGTGCTTCAAAGCACTCGAAACGTCGGGAACTTAAAAATTCATCGCGATGAAAGTCCAAAAAATAGTTTTATCTCATGTGTAATATTCGCGTGTATATATGACAAAGGCTCCCTATTACATGGGATCTTACATAGTCGGCGAAAAGAGGGTGTCCACAGTACAACTCTACCACCCCCGCTTGGGGAATATAGGCCTGACGGCGTTTATTTTTTTGTAATATTCGCATAAATCTAAGAACTCGATATTGAAGAATTAATTATAATCGGTTCCCTAAACGCTATTCAAACAATATGCGATTTCATAAAAGGTATCTCTATGGATTTTTTCTAATTATCTATATCATCAGATCCCTTGCGGGGTAGGCAGTGAGTACAGATTTCCAACAGGTTCCTTCCTTACAGACCTCTCTGGCTCTCTGCAAGCGAGCTTACTATACTCTAGATGATTATTTAAAAGATAAAAATGCTTGGATAGGTGCTGTTCCAGCTCCACCAGAATGTGGATAACATGTAGCTATTATTATTTATTATTTCCTCTCTTCCTTCTAGTAGTTAAATAAAAGTGACCATTATTCTTATTCATTTCTTTATCTGTAAATGAGAGAACCATGTAGCCCTTCACTTGAATAGTTTAACTTGGTTAATTTAATTTAGACTCACCTACATTGTTCTCCCATACCCCACAACAAAATGTAGATGGAAAAATTGTAAAAATACTATTGTAAAAGTGTAACCGTGGAGTTCTTGCCCTTCTTCTCCACAGGAATGACATTCCGAAGTGCTGGTAGAGTCTTTGTTACTATTTTGACGATTCACAAATACTGTTATGGTTTCTTTTTTTCTTCTTTCAAAGGCCCCGGCCGCGTCTGTCTGATTGAACGCGATAAACTCAATAACTACCGAACTGATATTCATACCAATGGACGGAGTCATTCAAGAGGAAGATTTGTTTGTATAATTCTTCCGTGCGAAGCCGGGACAGGCCGCTAGTAATATATAATTATTCATATCTATTATTGGTTGTTGTCGAACCAATACCGACCGACCGACGAATTTATACTCTCTACCTACCCCGAAAAGGATCTGGCGTGATGATATAGATAGATAGAGATCTATTATTTTAGCTTCAATCGTAATAACTTATTTTATGATCTATTATTGTATATATAATATTATAATATTAGCTCTGTTAAGAAACTGTCCCACTGCTGGGCACGGGCCTCCTCTCAAACTGAGAGGGTTTAGGCCATAGTCCACCACGCTGGCCCAGTGCGGGTTGGCGAACTTCACATACCTTCGAGAAACTCTTAGGCAAGCAGGTTTCCTCACGATGTTTTCCTTCACCGAATTAGTAAAAATAAGTTCAAAGCTTTTGTAAAACGATCACTTTGTAAGCAAGCTTATTATTCAATAGAAGATTATTTAAAAGATAAAAATGCTTGGATAGATGCTATTTCAGCTCCACTTGAGTCATGGCAACCTATTCAACTGTTATTAATTAACATTCCCTCTCTTCTTTCTATTAATTTAACATAATCACATTTTTTGTGTACTTGTTTTTGTAAATGTGGGAACCATGTAGCCAATCTCATAAATAGTATAATTTGCTTTATTTAACTTAGACTCACCTGATGACCAACCTACATTGTTCTCCCATACCGCACAACAAAATGTAGATGAAAAAATTGTGATTTTTTTATTTTAAAACAGTAACCGTTCTCCACAGGAATGACATTCCGAAGTGCTGGTAGAGTCTTTGTTACTATTTTGACGATTCACAAATACTGTTATGGTTGACATGAATAAAAAATATTCTGATTCTGATTCCTCCACCCTCATAGTTCGTCTCATACACGTTCGCCGGTTACGGAGACTCATGGCGTGGCCTTAGGTTAAGACACGGTTTTTTAAGTTTTAGTAGAAATACTTTCTTGTTCTAGTGGAACATTCAATGGCGATCACGCCTTCGTTTTTAAAACAGACTCTCTATATCATCACGCCAGGTCGCTCAGGCAGAGACTATAACCTGCCTAGGTTCCTATACTATTACACTTGCCGGCTACGGATACTCTAAGGGTGACTTCAGGTAAGATATTTAGATAGTAGACCATAACCGGCGAGCGTGTATGAGACGAACTATGAGAGTGGAGGAATCCAGAGAGGTATGTAAGGAACTGTAAGGACCTGTTGGAACTGTGTACTCTCTGCCTACCCCGCAAAGGATCTGGCGTCATGATATAGATAGATAGTAGATATATATATAATAATAAAGCCGGTCGTTGTGGCGATCTTTGGGGGAGGCCTTTGTCCTGCAGTGGACGTCTTTCGGCTGATGATGATAATGATATAGAATAGGCTCATCCCCTATTACAATGGGACCTAACAGCATCGGTAATATCGTGATATACACAGTACATATCTTCCCCCCCGTTTGGGGAATAATCTCAATGGCAGATAGCGTGGACAAAGTCAGAGAGGTGTTTAAAGAAAAACCCCGTTCTCTCTGCGTACCCCGCAAGGAAGCTGGCGTAGACAGATGGTTAATCTGGATAGACAGATAGTTAATCACTATATCACCATATCTTATAAAACAAAGACCAGCGCCGGTTGATGTTGAAGGCTTCCAGCATTATGCTGAGTTCGGGACCGTTTTGTAACGATATTAGAAATTTATTTATTTGTTTATTTATTAAGGATATACACAACGCGTACATAGATCAGCGATTACATGCTTATAGCGTGTGTACTCCCTCAATCATAGGAAATCTCAGCATGCACGTTATAATAAAACAACTAAACAAACTTAATTAAAATTATGAATTAGATACAAATAAAGATAAAAATGTGAATTAAAAATGTCAGCAAAAATGGGAATTAGCCTCTAAACATAGGAACGGTAAGTATATTTAGGTTTTGTCTTCTAGTTTTATATCGCATCGCATCGCTTTGTGATCATGAGGTCCTGGGTTCAAATCCTAGGTCGGACAAGTGTAGTTTTTCTAACGAAAAATTCCCAGTATGAGTCCGGAGTCTAGAATTGTGCCCGGTATATGGCAATAGGCTCGCCCCCTATTACATGGGGCCTAACATCGTCGGCGAAACGTGGGTGTACTGAGTACACCTCTGCCACCCTCGCTTGGGGAATATAGGCGTGACGGTGTTTTTTTTTTTAAACAAACTTAATTAAAATTATGATTTAGATACAAATAAAGATAAAAAGGTGAATTAAAAATGTCAGTAAAAATGGGAATTAGCCTCTAAACATAGGAACGGTAAGTATATTTAGGTTTTCTCTCTTCTTATTTTATATCGCATCGCATCGCTTTGTGATCATGAGGTCCTCGGTTCAAATCCTAGGTCGGACAAGTGTAGTTTTTCTAACAAAAACTGGTACAAGTCTGGAGTCTGGAATGTGCCCAATATATGGCAATAGGCTCGCCACCTATTACATGGGACCTAACATCGTCGGCGAAACGTGGGTGTACTCAGTACACCTCTGCCACCCCCGCTTGGGGAATATAGTGACGGTGCGTGTGTAATTTTATATGTACTAACGCGTTGCAAATAAACTTTTCTTTTTTTCTTCTTTCAAAGGCCCCGGCCGCGTCTGTCTGATTGAACGCGATAAACTCAATAACTACCGAACTGATATTCATACCAATGGACGGAGTCATTCAAGAGGAAGATTTGTTTGTATAATTCTTCCGTGCGAAGCCGGGACAGGCCGCTAGTAATATATAATTATTCATATCTATTATTGGTTGTTGTCGAACCAATACCGACCGACCGACGAATTTATACTCTCTACCTACCCCGAAAAGGATCTGGCGTGATGATATAGATAGATAGAGATCTATTATTTTAGCTTCAATCGTAATAACTTATTTTATGATCTATTATTGTATATATAATATTATAATATTAGCTCTGTTAAGAAACTGTCCCACTGCTGGGCACGGGCCTCCTCTCAAACTGAGAGGGTTTAGGCCATAGTCCACCACGCTGGCCCAGTGCGGGTTGGCGAACTTCACATACCTTCGAGAAACTCTTAGGCAAGCAGGTTTCCTCACGATGTTTTCCTTCACCGAATTAGTAAAAATAAGTTCAAAGCTTTTGTAAAACGATCACTTTGTAAGCAAGCTTATTATTCAATAGAAGATTATTTAAAAGATAAAAATGCTTGGATAGATGCTATTTCAGCTCCACTTGAGTCATGGCAACCTATTCAACTGTTATTAATTAACATTCCCTCTCTTCTTTCTATTAATTTAACATAATCACATTTTTTGTGTACTTGTTTTTGTAAATGTGGGAACCATGTAGCCAATCTCATAAATAGTATAATTTGCTTTATTTAACTTAGACTCACCTGATGACCAACCTACATTGTTCTCCCATACCGCACAACAAAATGTAGATGAAAAAATTGTGATTTTTTTATTTTAAAACAGTAACCGTTCTGTACTGGAATGACATTCCGAAGTGGTGGAGTATTTGTTACTTTTCTGACGATTCATGAATACTGTAATGGTTTACATGAATAGAAAATATTCTGATCCTGAATGCTTTTTAACCTCATAAACGGCTTGCTAAGTTCAACCAGCAGGTGTCCACCCCTCCACCGCACCGCACAGGCTCCGCGTGCCGATGATGTAATCTCTCTCTATGACCTAATCTCTCTCACCTCGATTCGTGAAAGACGGCCTTTGCTCAGCAGGGGGCAGTATATGCTGATTTTATTATTCATTTTTATTATTTTATAATATATTTTGACGTTTAATTTTTTTTTGTTGGCATAAGATCTTATCCGTACAATCTATGTTATTTTTAAGTTAGGGAACGTACTCATACTACGTGACCTTTTTTTACAATTTTTACCCAATTTGTGGCCAACTCTAGTATATGCCAACACCCCCCTCCCCCTCTAGCTTTCACGTAGTAATTCATAAATACGGTTTTTAATCATTTTTTTGCAAAAAGAAAATTAAGTATAATAATTTGGCTTAATTTGTCTTTACTAATACAGGGCTACTAATCGAGGCGCTCGTAGCGCTGTGCGACCGCGGTGTTCTTACCGATTAATAATAATAATTTATTTCAAGTTCGTATTACATTATTACAACAAGAAGTTATACATCAACATCTGTGTCTGAACTAGACAAAAATTATCTGTATTTCAGACATCAGCGCTCTTCCCATAGCCTGAATTATTACAATTATATTGGTTTAAGTTGACCCACTAATAACACCAATTATTAAAATGTGACAAAAAAATAATAATTAAATGCATATTATAATTAGAGTTGGAACTCTGTACACTCTGCCTACCCCGCAAGGGATCTGGCGTGAGGTAATAGATAGATAGATAGAGATATAATTAAAGTAAAATAAAAAATTCAACCAAAAAAAAATTTATTAAATAAGATAAGAAATTAACAAAAGAATAATAAAATTAATTAAATGAATTGTAAAATTAATTAAATGAAAATTGATTACCAAGGTTAAGCAGCGTTCGACTCGGTTGGCCCGAGATGGGTGACCGTTTGTGGCATTTTCATATTCGAGCGTCTCCGTACTTCGGAAGGCACGTTAAGCCGTTGGTCCCGGCTACCACTTAGTGTGGTAGTCGTTAAGCCGAGTTGGAAGCCTTAAAGGCGGCTTGATAAGTTCCAACAGCAGGTGGCCACAAACCTGTCTTCACCAATCCGCACTGGGTCCGCGTGGTGGAGTATGACCTAATCTCTCTCTTGCTTCAATTTGTGAGAGAAGGCCTTTGTCCAGCAGTGGCCAGTATAGGCTGATATTAATACAGCGCTTGCTACGTAATGCCCAGAGTGCGTGTATACTTACATACTCATAGTTACAAGTGGAAAGAATATTATCAAGTAGAAAAAACTTATGTAATAACTGACAACTGCACTGCACTGCAAACTGTTAGTTTTCAATCAGCTGACGTCCGGCATATCTACGTCAGTGTTGCCACCTGTGAGTTTCACAAGCGCTAAACTCTGCGCGCAATATATGAATATAGCTCAAAAAAGTGCGAGATTGCCCTAGCGGATATTGACTACGTGACGAAATCTAAGCCCATGTGACCATCGTGGTATTTTGAAGACCTACCCCCCCTGCACGGGTAGTATAGGTACGTTCCCTTAGTTGCCTATAACTGGGTGAGCTTGCAATTTCAAGTTTGTGTGAGCTATGATTTCGACCACGTCGTGCGGCAAAAACGTCTTTTTATTTTGTTTTTTTTTTATTTATATTAATTTATCCCCGCTAATTGCCGCGCGACTGGCTCGTCAGAGAAGCAAGGCTTCATGCAAGCACGTCACTTGGGGCACCACTAAAAATCAGCGCTGTGTTGTGGTTACGCTGAGTGGTACCCCATTAGTACTATTAGGCTAATTTTATAAGTACATTTTATTTTCGTAATGTCGCTTTAATTTAATTTTTGTGGTGTACTTTTTAGCTGACTAATAAAATATCTTTTCTTTCTTTCATGATTTTAATAGTATTTTTCATGAAGGATGGGTACTGTGACAGGTGTAAGTGTCAAAGAAAATTATACTTTATTCAATTGCAATAAGAGGCACGACTGTTTCTATATTTATAGTTGTATGCCTTAACATCATTGAATTGAACATTAATTTCGTTTGGCACTTAGAACTGTCACTACCCATCTTATGTGAAAAATACTATAATATTAGGTACCTGTCTGTGTATCATCTGTTCGTCATCATCATCTCAGCCTATACTTGTCCACTGCTGAACATAGGCCTCCCCAATCGCTTTCCAGCGTAACCGGTCCGATGCCACCTGCATCCACCGACTTCCTGCGATTTTCACAAGATCGTCGGTCCATCTGGCATGCGGTCGTCCCACGCTGCGCTTGCCAATACGTGGTCTCCACTCCAGAATCTCTCTGCCCCAACGCCCGTCCGATCTACGCGCTATGTGGCCCGCCCATTGCCACTTCAGCTTGCTAATCTTAAGGGCTATGTCGGTGACCTTGGTTCTTCTAGGAATCTGTTCGTAATCCAAATAAAATATCTCTTTCTACCCCTCGAGAGTGTAAGCACGCATTCGCAAACAGTTAGTCACGATTATCCAGGTCAGGAGATATTCAAGTTGTCCTAGCAAACAACTTTGTAACTAGAGCATGAAATGATCTAACTGCACTATTAAAGAGCTGCAGTAATACCCTTATTCGTGGTGTGTGAATAATTTACTCTGTTGGCCGCGGGCAGTGTAGGGCATTATTCAATTGTAGGATCAATCGATTGAAATCTCATTTGCAATTAAATGAATCCCCCTGAGGTACTCCGGAATAACAATGTCTTTTGGACGTCAAAAGCCCCAGTCTCTTCCGCGATCATGAGCGCTGTATAACACTCGAAACGTCGGTCACTTTAAAACCACAAATAAGCCGGGACGAAATCCAAAATATTTTAATTGCAAATAAATATTTATCAATTCACTTTAGGCCATCTCTGGCCGCGGTGCCTTTACAGCTTCACAGGTCATGAGAGCGAGCAAAAACTACGCTCTAGCTGGAAGGGCAAGGGCAAAACTAGCTCAAGAGCGCATCAAAGAGAAACGTTCGGCTTGGGCTGTCGCTATGGGGGAGGGCGTATACTAGGTGACTCGTCGTGGTGCTCTGCACCGGCCGGCGAGATTCTTCGACCTCGCCGGCGAGGTCGGTGTCTGATCCTGTGTGCGGTATCTGTATTCGAAAGAAGGGAAGGACATCGAGAGGGTCGGTGAGAACATGCCGCGGACGGCGGTCGATTGAATAATTCCTAACACTTCCTTGCCCTCGCTTCCGCACAACTGGGCAAGGCCCCCTAGGCATAATGCACAGAAATCCTAATTATAAAACACTAGAAGTGAAATGGGACACAATTTAGTTCAAAATCTCTGTCACCGCTTTTCCATACATGCACAGTTCGAAAAATGACACAAACTCACATTAATGCTGTAAAAATATTTTCCGATCTTCTTCTTCTTTTCGTGTCAATGGTTCATATCTGTCCTACTAAGTGGCTAGCTCAATCGCGCGATTCCTGGCTGTACTAAGCTCTTTTATTGTACAGGTGGAGGGCCATAATTGACCGACCAGCAGCTGTGGCATAGTCTACGAAGTCGCATCAAAATCGCAGGCTATTAAATTTCTCGGAACCTCCACATGCAGGAATTTTGCCTGCATGTACCTACTACTGCAAAAGTGGAAGGATGTAGATACTGGGGAAGACCTAGACTATCTTACCATGACCAAATAGACCGAGTCTTATCTGCAGGGTAAGTCAAAAGTCTCCGTAACCGGCGAGAGCAAGAACTATGAAAGTGGAGGACGCCAGAGAGATCTGCAAGGAAAGAACCTGTTGGAACTCTACTCTCTGCCTACCCCGCAAGGGAACTGGCTGATGATATAGATAGATAGATCTAACTACTTGAGTGTGGAGCCAATTTAAAGAATTCCACACCGGCCATGGTAGTTCGTGCCCTGGGGTAGTTGCTTCTGACATGGGATAAAGTAAGGCGGTATGGGTTTCCTTTAAATCCGAAGAATTGTATTAACTTATAACTGCAGTTACAGGTTTTGGAAGACTTTCATACCAACTTTAGCTACTTCTCCTTATCGTATCGACGGCAGACATGTCGAATCTATATGGAAGCGGCCCAGAACGCAGCCACTTCAACCGTATGGTCGGTGGCATTCATCAAATCCTGCCACGTGCAAGTGTTGGGCCTTGCAGAGCACGATGTAAGGTGGGACATCGTTTGGGTAACACCACACAAATAGTTTAGATTGGTATTGTCTGAAAGTCTCCACCTAAACAGACCGGCCATAGTAATTTATGGCCAGGTGGGAGACTCTCAGCAAGTGGTACAAAAGGATTTGGAAGGGACACTCCATCTCTCCAAAGGTTGTACTTCGCTTTGATGGCTCCAAAGTTAATGGGTTGACACATTTGGTAAAGCTTTTACGGCTCTTCAGCCGTTGCTGCACTGGGAAATGGCCATGCATGGGGTGCCGTTTAGCTACTGTATCATATAAATAGGTCCATGCAGTCCCGAAGCATCTATACTCATAGAGTAAAGCAAAAGAGTGTGTTTATTTTTTTTAAACGCGACAATATCTGGAACTACTTGTCCCATTTGAAAAATTCTTTTTGCATTTGATAGTCCAATTTTTGGTCAACAATCTATAGGTTATTTTAACATCACGTTACATCCCTTAGGAGCCGAGCAAAAAGGTCAAAAATAACGCTAAGTGAAAACGCAGTAATAGCGTAGGCGGGCGTTGCGTGGCGACCGTATTAGCTTCGGCTATTAAATGTGGGTCACTTCCTTCCCTCTAATATGGTCGAGGGAGGTGATAGCTACTCAAGTAGTCGTACTCGTGAACGGGTGCTGCTTGTGGAGACTGGTCCACCCAGAATCCTTTAGCTTATCATTCTTTAAAAATATTATTCTTAGTCTTATATCTCATTCGTACGGCATCACACTGGAGCTGGATCGCACGCTTAATTTTGTATAATATAAAAATATATGTATCGACTATTTTAACATGGCCAAATAGACCGACTCTTATCTGAAGGACAACTCAAGAGTCTCCGTAACCGGCGCGCGTGTATGAGACGACCTATATGAGTGAAGGAACCCAGAGAGGTATGTAAGGAAAGAACCTGTTGGAACTCTGTGCTCTCTGCCTACCCCGCAAGGGATATATTATAGACAGTATGTATCTAAACATAAAATGATGAAAAAAATGAATAGAAAATTAGCCAAAAAAAAAAAACCCGCTGAGTTTCTCGCCGAACCTTCTTAGGCCGCGTTCCGATCCGGTGATAGATTAGTAAGTTAAAAATAAATATGACCATTTGTTTGTACCCCCGCAGGGTTACACAAAATAAATAATTTGAGAGTTTAGAGTGGTAAACAGCGAGGGAATCCGGAGATCACAGCTAGTATTGTGATAATTTTTTCTCATACGATACATCTCTCGCGACTATACAATTTCTAGTGTCTTATTACTATTACATTTTAATAGCCTATTCTGTATCCCATTACTGGCAAAGGCCACCCTTCTATGTCTCCACAAAAATTAATCCTGGGCCTGTAATATCGATGTCTTGACATCTTGTTCTCCCAATCCCCCCCCCCCCACAACAAATCTATATTGAAAAAAAATAAAAATAAAATTTTAAAAGCAGTGATGGCCTAGTGGTTAGACCGTTGGAATAGAAAGACAGAGGTCTCGTGTTCAAACCCAGGCACCCCTGTTTTTCGAAAGCATGTGCGTATTAAAAATTAAATTATTATTTTTTAGTTATTTTATTTGGGTTACCAACAGATGATACACACACAAGGACAGTTAACTAATACTTAATATCATACCACGTGCTTACCCAGTTATAGGCAACCACAGCTAACAAAAAATAACATACGTTGCGCAGAGGGAATAGTCACACAGATGAATTGGTAACAGATTAAGATTAAAATTAAAAATCTTATAATTATACAATAACAAATATTCTATTCTATAAATTTTACTGTACTGAGTACACCCACTTTTCGCCGACGATGTTAAGTCCCATGTAATTAGGGGCGAGCCTGTTGCTATATACCAGGCACAATTCCAGACTCCGGACTCGTACTGGGAATTTTTCGTTAAAAAACCTACATTTATGAAATTATAAATAAACAAAAATTAAATTTTTATAAGCAAAAATAAGATAACAAAAGAATAACAATCAAAAAGTTAGCTAACTCTTGACAAAAAGTGTTTTGTAATATATTTTTTGAAATAATTATGTTTATTACAGAAGATATCGAGTTCAGTTGTCTGTCTTGAGAGATCATTATACAATTTGGGAATTCTGATTAAAGGCGAGTTTAGACCTAAATTTTTTCTATACCTACGTACATTGAACAGCTTGTACATGTTTAAGCGCGGCAATCTAGTAGGAGCTGATATACTAATCTGTCCCAACAATTCCGGGCAGTCAATCTCATTGTTGAGAAGTTTATGAAGAAATAAAAGATCCAAGAGCTTACGTTATTCTATATCATCACGCCAGATCCCCTACGGGGTAGGCAGAGAGTACAGAGTTCCAACAGGTTCTTTCCTTACATACCTCTCTGACTTCCTGCACTCTCATAGTTCGTCTCACACGCTCGCCGGTTACGGAGACTCTTGACTTGTCCCTTATATAAGACACGGTCTATTTGTAATATATTTACCCGTATTCACAAATAAATATATTTGATTTGATTTGTCCTTCACTTCTATTAATATGGCATTATTTAAACTTTTACAGACGTTAGAGGTTATCAAAGGTGAACGATATTTAAATCACCGGTGAAATGGTTGATTCAGTCGCTCAGCTTAACTTTCACTGCCCCTAAGTATTTCGTAACCGAAATTATTGTGACAAGCGGTCAATCGGAAAATAACACTTTCACTTTTGTGATGACAATTTCAGACTTTATCTATAAATCTAAATAGCTAGGCTTATGGTGATTATGACAATAATCTAAAACGGACGGACGATTTATCGCAGTGGTTAAGAGTTTAAGCCGCTTCGCCCACTAACCACCGTCCGCTGTCTAATAGTCGCGGGTTCGATTCCCGAGCGCGACAAATCTTTATGTCTCTTCACAATTATTTGTTTCGGTCTGGGTATTTGTGTATGTGAGTTTTCATGTTTGTAAACGCACCCACGACACAGGAATCAATCCTACTGTGGGGCTGCATTTTTTTTAAAAAAGAATAAGAAGAACACCATCACGCCTAAATTCCCCAAGTGGGGGTGTACTGAGTACACCCACTTTTCGCCGACGATGTTAAGTCCCATGTAATAAGGGGCGAGCCTGTTGCTATATACCGGGCACAATTCCAGGCTCCGGACTCGTACTGGGAATTTTTCGTTAAAAAACCTACATTTGTCCGACCTAGGATTTGAACCCAGGATGTCGTAATCACAAAGCGATGCGCCTAACCACTAGACCAACGACGCAGTCAGAATCAGATTAAAAATATTTTTTACTCATGGAAACCATTACAGTATTTATAAATCGTCAGAAAAGTAACAAAGACTCTACCACCACTTCGGAATGTCATTCATGTGGAGAAGAAGGGCAAGAAACTCCACGGTTACTCTTTTAAAATAAAAAAAAATACTATATATAAACCGAGTCTTATCTGATGGAAAAGTCAAGAGTCTCCGTAACCGGCGAGCGTGTATGAGACGAACTATGAGAGTCGAGGAAGCCAGAGAGGTATGTAAGGAAAGAACCTGTTGGAACTCTGTACTCTCTGCCTACCCCGCAAGGGATCTGGCGTGAGGTTATAGATAGATAGATAGAAAAATACTAACATTTTCATCTGTATTTTGTTGTGGGGTATGGGAGAACAATGTAGGTTGGTCACCAGGTGAGTCTTAAGTTAAAAAAAACCTTGTCCGGTCAAGCTGTAAAGGCCCTACGACTAACAGCGTAGATCATTCACACACACACATATAAAAAAGCAAATTATCTAAAAGAAACCATATTAATCTATCTATATCATCACGCCAGATCCCTTACGGGGTAGGCAGAGAGTACACAGTTCTAACAGGTTCTTTCCTTACGTACTTCTTTGGCTTCCTCCACTCTCATAGTTCGTCTCATGCACGCTCGCCGGTTACGGAGACTCCTGACTTGTCCTTCAGATAAGACCCGGTCTATTTGGTCATTGTAAGATAGTCTAGGTCTTCCCCGGTACCTACATCCTTCCACTTTCGCATTGTATATCAGTTTTGTCATACTTTCTTCTGACATTCTTTCTATATGCCCGAACCAACGGAGCATACCCTTTCTCATCTTTACACCGATACTATCTTTCATACCTACTCGCTTTCTTACTACGCTGTTGCGAATACGGTCGGTCAGCTTCACTCCGCACATCTTCCGCAGAGCTCACATTTCCACCGCATTCATCCTACTTTTATTCTCCTTAATATTAAAAATCTATATAAATTGTACAATACAGTCTGGAGTCTGAAATTATGCCCGGTATATTGAACTATCTAAGGTACTAGGCGCCCATATGTCTATGGAGATACTATTATTGACCCACTGTACCCTGGATGCCAAACCCGCCCCAATGTAGGTCAGCCTACCAGCCAGCTTTGCCCTACATACCGGTTACCATGACAACGCCAACATGGCCGCCGTCGCCATGGAAACGCGCATGCGCCCTCCAAATGTCATTGATAAGGCGTGTCTTTAATGATAAGGATTTTGTTTTAGGGGATGATTTGACACGGGAAAGGGACGCGCTAAGAGTAGGTATGGGTGTTAAAAGTACGCCTATGTTGAGGGAGTAGCTAACAGCTGATGATCTGCGATTAGGTCGACAATTTTAAGCTGTTGTAAGGGACGGTCAAAATTTAGGTAATATAAAGCGAAAATGGAACGATGTAGGTACAGGGGAAGACATAAACAATCTTACCATAACCAAATAGACAGTGTATTATCTGAAGGGCAAGTCAAGAGTCTCCGTTATCGGCGAACGTGTATGAGGCAAACTGTAAGAGTGAAAGAAGTCAGAGAGGTCTGTCAGGAAACAATCTATTGGAACTCTGTACTCTTTGCCTACCCCGCAAGAGATCTAGCGTAATGATATAGATAGCTAACTATGGTAGTGAATAAAAAAAAATATTTTGTGTGCGTGTGTGTGTGTGTGTAAATGGCCGCGGGGCCTTTACGGCTTCACCGGACAAGAGGGCGAGCGTGCAACCACTACGCTCGAGCAAGAAGGACAAGGGGGCAACTAACTCAAGCGCGCCTCAAGGAGGAGCGGCCTCGGCTTGCGCAGTCGCTATGGGGGAGGGCGTATACTAGGTGTCTCGCCGTGGTGCTCTGCACCGGCCGGCGGGCAAGGGATTCTTCGAGCTCGCCGGCGAGGTCGGTGTCTGATCCTGTGTGCGGTATCTGTATTCGAAAGAAGGGATGTAAGGGCATCGGGAGGGTCGGTGAGAACATGCCGCGGACGGCGGTAGCGGCTGATAGGAGGGGAGTTAGGTTCGTAGTCGGCGGCAGCTACGATTAGCGCGCGCGGATTTGGACGCGTTCGCGAAATATCGGGTTGTCCGCTTTTCAACAAAGGCGCGAATAGGTTCAAGACCAAGATCGGAATTGAGAAAACAAAAATCTTCACACATTACGAGCGTGTATGAGACGAACTATGAGAGTAGAAGAAGCCAGAGAGGTATGTAAGGAAAGAACCTGTTGGAACTCTGTACTTTCTGCCTACCCCGCGAGGGATCTGGCGTGATGATATAGATAGATAGAATCATTCATTCTTTCATACTAAAGGAAATGTATGAGCAAAAATATTAAAAAAATATATATAAAGTTTGTAAAAAGACAATTATTACTTATACAAATAAGTAAACTTAAAAATTAAAACAAAACAAAAATTGAATATTTTAATTTAAGGACTATTACAGTTATAGCCTAGTGGTTAGACCGTTGGACTGCAAAGTCAGAGGTCTCGGGTACAAACTCAGGCACGCACCTCTGCCTTTTCGAAAGCATGTGCGTATTAAAAATTAATTATCACTTGCTTTTACGGTGAAGGAAAACATCGTGAGGAACCTGCATGCCTAAGAGTTTCTCGAAGGCGTGTGAAGTTCGCCAACCCGCACTGGGCCAGCGTGGTGGACTATGGCCTAAACCCTCTCAGTTTGAGAGGAGGCCCGTGCCCAACGGTGGGACAGTTTCTTAACAGAGCTAATATTATTATTTTTTTACCATTATGGTGTTAAAATATTGTTGTCGACCGGGTGGGAAGTCACGGGAAATTACTAAACAAATAATAATATTAATTATTTACTTACCATAATAGGCCATATTGCTCATTAGATGCTCGTTGATCATAATTTCTCACAACTTTTGAACACAAAACTAATGATACATTTTATCACCACACACAGATCTGTACACAAAATAAAAAAATATTATTGAGTGGATTTTGATAATAAGTGTAGGTTTTTTAAGATTCATTCGTTGAAGAGCTAAAAAGAGTGGCATACTGGTGTATCCTATTAATATTATAAATGTGAACGTTTTGTATGTTTGTTACTCAATTAGGCAAAAACGGCAGATCGCATTTAGATGAAATTTGGCACACAGATAGTTTATTTAGCGTAGCCCCGCACTAGGATTTATTCCTGTGTCGTGGGTGCGTTTACAAACATGAAAATTCACGTACACAAATATCCAGACCGGAACAGATAATTGTGGATCACACAAAGATTTGTCCCGTGCGGGAATCGAACCCGCAACTATGACACAGTGGGCGGAGCGGCTTAAGCTCTTAACCACTGCGCTAAAACTTCCGTCTAATTCTATTCAATTCTATTCTAAAACCAACCTTTCATAATAGACCAGGTAATCGTACAAATTAATATGGTTATGTGAAAGTGGAAGGATGCAGGTACCGGGGAAGACCTAGACTATTTTACCACGACCAAATAAACCGAGTCTTATCTGATGGAAAAGTCAAGAGTCTCCGTAACCGGCGAGCGTGTATGAGACGAACTATGAGAGTCGAGGAAGCCAGAGAGGTCTGTAAAGAAAGAACCTGTTGGAACTCTGTACTCTCTGACTACCCCGCAAGGGATCTGGCGTGAGGTTATAGATAGATAGATAGTTAATCAAAATGAAAAGCTCAAATTCGCTCAGCGAGCTATGGAAAGAGCTATGCTCGGCGTTTCTCTACGTGATCAAATTCAGGAATGAGGAGTTTCTTAGAAGAACCAAGGTCACCGATATAGTCCATAGGATTAGCAAGCTAAAGTGGCAATGGGCGAGCTACATTGCACGAAGATCCGACGGGCGTTGGGGCAGAAAGATTCTAGAATGGAGACATTGGTCATAATATAACTAGAAGAACGATTTTTTTAAAGCCAGTAAAGTGGCGTGCAGCAGCCAGTGATCTATAAAAATACTAGTGTCTACACCAATTGTCCTTGTAGGTATCGATTCACTTTAAATAATCGATTAAAATGATATCGAGTCACGTCCATTAGACGGTAAATAGGCATATTAAAGCCCAATCACGCGACTCATGACAAATAGCTCTACTATTAAGTTGCAAGGCACTTATTCTACCTATCTCTATCTATAGAATCTCGCTAGATCCCTTGCGGGGTACGCAGAGAGTTTAGCGTTCCAACAGGTTCTTTCCTTACAGGCCTCTGGCTTCCTCCTCTCTCATAGTTCGTCTCATACACACTCGCCGGTTACGGAGACTCTTGACTTGCCCTTCAGATAAGACATGGTCTTGGTGTTGCAGTCTAGGTCTACCCTGGTGCCGACATCCTTCCACTTTCCCATTGTATATCTGTCTCTAATTCGCTGTGACTTTAACACGTAACACTGCGCGTTATGATAATGAAATGATTCTTTGATGGTGCTCTAGTGGTATATTGAATACCATTACCATCTCACCAAAATATCGTAACGCACCGCGTTTAGTCATGGCGAAGAGCCTGTTCTTGTGGTCACGCTTATTATAGAAAAATTAGCAGTTTTCCGCGGCATCCCACCCGGTCGACAACAACGCAACCTGGTCTATGTACTATATGTTACTTCTGGGCAAAATTTCTAATTCTGAAAAAAATATTCAAAATCGGTTCAGCAGTTTTAAAGTTACAAACAAATAGTCCGACCTAAGGTCGATTTTTGGCGGAAACCTATTAATAGGCCAGCGCCAAAACCTAGCTCAAAGCCGAAGTTTAAATAGCCATAAGAAATTTTGTTCATAATTGGCTAAATTTTTAAAAAGTTATTTTGACTGTATTAACATAACGAAATGATTAAAATTAGCTACGACTGGTTAAAAATAATAAAACTAGAATAATATTATTTATATAATTTAATTACTTAAAAAAATGCTGGAAAGCTTCGGCCTCGGCTAAAACTTCGGCCCATTTTGGCCGAAACCGAAGCTTCGGTCGGATACTACAAACAAACAAATAAATCTTTCCTCTTTATAATATTACGAATCATGAGAGTGGAAGCCAGAGAGGTATGTCAGGAAAGAACTTGTAGGAACTCTGTACTCTCTGCCTACCCCGCAAGGGATTTGGCGAGATGATATAGATAGATAGATATATCGTAGCTCTTGCAATGCGGGGGTAACAGAGGTATACTTTATACACTCACATGACTTTGTGTGATTCACAAATGTTTACATACATGAAATTCACTAAAAAATGTTAATTTAAAAAAATACTTTTTTTAAAGATATTTTGTAGCACACGCATTGTTGAATTGTTTTCTGCATAATATCAACTACATTCTCGAAACGTGTGAGAACTGCCTAAGCAATTATAGTCGACCTTGACCGATCTCACGTTAGTCGACTACAGAATCGACTAGTGTGCACATCACTACGGTTGCGTAACGTTTTTACGATTCAAATACATTTAGATTACGCTGTGACAAGTGACGACATACTAAATGTTAAAATTTACTGACACTGATTTAGCGCAGTGGTTAAGAGCTTAAGCCGCTCCGCCCACTGTGTCTAATGGTCGCGGGTTCGATTCCCGCACGGGAAAAATCTTTGTGTGATTCACAGGATTTAGCGATCGCCAGCCACTTTATTATCCGATAAGGTTTTTTTGGCTCGTGGATGACATTGACAGAGAGGCATTGGAAAGGAATAAGGGTTAGCATGCAAAAAATTTATCATAATTTTAGTCATATTTTAGCAAGTAAGACGAATATTTTGCATGTGAACGTGTTTTGACTAAAGTTTATTATATAATATCAGCCTATACTGCCCACTGCTGGGCAAAGGCCTTCTTCTCACAAATCGAGGTGAGAGAGATTAGGTCATACTCCACCACGCGGACCCAGTGCGGATTGGTGGAGGCAGGTTTGTGGCCACCTGCTGTTGGAACTTATTAAGCCGCCTTTAAGGTTTCCAACTCGGCTTAGCGACTACCACATTAAGTGGTAACCGGGACCAACGGCTTAACGTACTTTCCATAGCATGGAGACGCTCGAATATGAAAATTCCACTAACGGTCACCCATCTCAGGCCGACCGAGTCGAACACTGCTTAACCTTGGTGATCGGTAAGAACACCGCGATCGCGCAGCGCTACGAGCGCATCTTTGACTAAAGCTTAATGAACCTTTTTGTATTCAAATAAGACCGAAAATGTAACTACCAACATTTGTGCAAATAAATAAATAATTTTCCTACTTTCAGGTAAATATTTCAATTTGTGGGCCCACACGATGTAACTAAATAGAGAGAGTTGAAGCGTCCAGCAAACTTAATCAAGCTTCACCATGTGGATGCAGTAAACCAAATTAAATAATAGAACAAAATAAAAAAAAATGTCCTTTAAAACATAGATAGATAGATAGATAGAGTACTCTTTATTGTACACCAGTGATATTAACAATTAATTACATACAAGAAAAAAAAATAGGTACAATACATACCTCCTACTAAATAAAGAACTCTGGTAAATTTCATAGCAAACGTCTATCCCAACTGTCATGTAGAAACATTTCACTCGATGAAATCGTTAATTACAATTGTTGTAACGTGCCAAAAGATCCTTGTCGGACTATACGGCTTATTAGAAATTAGGGCGATGATAATGCAGAGCTGTAGTACACCGTCACGCCTATATTCCCCAAGCGGGGGTGGCGGGGGTGGCAGAGGTGTACTGAGTACACCCACGTTTCGCCGACGATGTTAGGTCTCATATAATAGGGGGCGAGGGTATTGCCTTATATGGTATTGTATTATATATATTACTGGGCAGTTTTCGGTAGAAAAACTACACTTGCAGAGCTATATTCAGATATTTCATGCAACGTCCTCTATTTATCGACCAATAGCGTATGCTAAGTGTGGTAGCCTGTCGTAAGCGCATTTAGAAGGTCACATAGTTTTTACATCGATGTGCTCCGTGTTTACATTGCTGATTCGAGATCCATTGCGAATTGAATGAAACTGAGTAGTTCTAGACGAAAACATTTCTGTTTGAACGTTTAGTGACTGCCTCGTTGGTTTAGTACTGTAAAATACGTATTGCGATCACGAGATCATGGGTTCAAATACTAAATCGGACAAATGTAGGTTTTTAGTCCTGTTAAGAAACTGTCCCACCGTTGGGCACGGGCCTCCTCTTAAAGTGATAGGGTTTAGGCCATAGTCCACCACGCTGGCCCAGTGCGGGTTGGCGAACTTTACACACCTTCGAGGAACTCTTCGGCATGCAGGTTTCCTCACGATGTTTTCCTTCACCGTTAAAGCAAGTGATAGTCAATTTTTAATATGTACATCTATCTATCTATACCAGGACACCAGATCCCCTGCGGGTAACGGGAAAGTACAGAGTT
Organism: Phalera bucephala; assembly: GCA_905147815.2. Classification (NCBI taxonomy): domain Eukaryota; kingdom Metazoa; phylum Arthropoda; class Insecta; order Lepidoptera; family Notodontidae; genus Phalera; species Phalera bucephala. Next base: position 8,901,010 of record LR990637.1, on the reverse strand, counting down.
CCAAAAAGTTTTTTTCTTACATAACTCTCTGGCTTCCTCCACTCTCATAGTTCATTTCATACACGCTCGCCAGTTACGGAGATTCTTGACTTGTCCTTCAGATAAGACTTGGTCTATTTGGTCATGGTAAGATAGTCTAGGGTCTTTCCCGGTACCTTCGAATTAGAACTTTAAAGTCAGCCCAATATACTTCTATTTTCTATAGAAAATTTTCATCATTAGTAATAGGTTAGTCCTGATCTATGGCCAACCAGAAAAATTAATTTATTCTATTTCCTAATCTACATTTTTTTTTTAAACTTTTTTCAAACATGATTCAAGTAAACAAATAATGTTTTTGTTAATGTTACCTCAACCCAGTTAGATTGTTTTTCGCGCGTTTTTTAAGAAGAATGCCACAACACTCCGTGTCAAGGATAAATTGTTACTCAATGATGCCAACTTAGCAACAAGAATATAAAACAGTCATAGATAAGACAAACAAATTGGAGAGTTTTAGCGGGAAATCGAAGAGTGATGTTGTCAATTTGTTTAATTTCTAAAACTTGTGTTATTTTGAATTATAATGCGTAATGTTGGTGGAATATTAACCATTATGTATTCTTATATGTGCATGAGTGAAGGTAATTGTAACAAAGTGATACAACGTGCCTTTTCGATTTCCCTCAAAACGTTCGTCGCAATTGGTATGTAAAGTATCCATCGCTTTACTATCCAGGGTGAGACACTTCATCAATTTCATAATCATTTGTCATGAAGTTCATCATGCAATTGAATTAATTTAGAAAATAATAGATATATTGGTAATATTGGTAAAAATACGTGTCGTCGCCATAAACATTAAAAAAAACTTTAATTTATAATGCAACAAGGATCATTGGCCCATGGCTGACATTGACATTTAGTAAAATGTTAACTCTAATTTCACACCAACGCTGACTGCCTCGTTGGTATAGTGGCAAGGCACATCGCTTTGCGATCACGAGGTCCTGGGTATAAATCCTAGGCCGGACAAATGTAGTTTTTCTAACGAAAATCTTCCCAATATGAGTCCGGACTATGGAATTGTGCCCGATGTATGGCAATAGGGCCCTATGGGACCTAACATCGTCGGCGAAAAGTAGGTGTACCCAGTACACCTCTGCCACCCTCGCTTAGGGAATATAGGCGTGAAGGTGTCCAAGGGGATATCTTAACAGGTGGGTCCGCGCGGTAACTAATTATAAAAAGAACTTGGGTTCTTTACCCAAGTTCTTTGGAAATGTTACTTATAGAAGTGTTTTTTTTTTCATTCTTTTTAGTTCTAGAAAGCATTGGATGCATCATCTGGGCTTTCGCTCCGCGTATATTACAGCGTGTACATAACTTGCTTGTTTCACTTGCTTGGTTCTTACGTCTGCCTTTTTGGTTCAAAGGACATTGTTCTGCGCCCATACATGATTTGCCCCAGAACCAACAACAATGGAAAAATACTTGTATAATTTCAAATCACCCATAAAGTCTCTTAAGGCATTTATTATTACACGGACAAGCAGGGGAATCACAATATTGCACAAAAAGTATTAGATTTTGAGGTTATAATTCAGTAGCCATTGACACATATAAGGTTTTATTGTGTTGACATTCAGTAAAGATGTCGGCGACTTCGATATAAGAACTTACAATACTTTGAAATATTCGTTTTAGATTGCAAATTGTCCGTTAGATACGGATATTTGCTGTTATTTTAATAAAATAGGTAAATAATGATGGTATGGGTCAAATGTTTGTTGGTTCTGGGGCAACTTTCGACAATGTCCTTTCATAGCAAACAGCAACTATTCGACTGTCATAAAGTGACATTTCACTTGACGAAAGCGTTAGTTCCCATTTTCGCTGCAGGCGAAAAGATCCTTGTACGACTGTACAGTCGTTATTGCTGTAGTGCAACAAGGGTCTTTTGGCACATGGCGTTTCAAACTCAAACTCAAATAATTTATTTTGTATAAGCTCTGCGGGGGCTCTGCCAAATAGTCATTTTACATATTTTTTTTATTTAATTTAACAACTAATCAACCACCGGATCGGAAAGCGAAGAAACTCACCGGGCTTGTCTTTTTTATTTACTTCTCTTTCTCTTTTTTCTTTCCTTTTTTTTAATCATATTGTGTGGATACAATGTTTAGGTTACAGTTAAATAGTTTATGATAGGTCATAACTATTTAGCTCCAGTGTGATGCCTTACGATCGAGATATGAATCTAATGATGTTCTGTTAAGAGGATTTCGGATGGAGCAGTCCCCACAAGCAGCACGTTCACGAGTATGACTGCTGGAACAGCCATCACTCCCCTCAACCATATTGGAAGGAAGGGAGTGACCCGCGCCAGACAGCCACCGCGAGCAAAGACATTATAGTGAGCATGATAGTTTACATGGCCTTGCCCAGTTGTGGGACAGTATAGGTTGAAGTTATTGCTTTGTGTTGTTTAAAAAACATAGACCCACACTAGGATTTATTCCTGTGTCTTGGGTGCGTTTACAAACATGAAAATTCACATACACAAATATCCAGACCGGAACAAATAATTATGGATCACACTAAAATTTGTCCCGTGCGAGAATCGAACCCGCGACTATTAGACACAGTAGGCGGAGCGGCTTAAGCTCTTAAACACTGCGCTAAATCGTCCGTTATGTTTCATAAATTTTACTTCTCCCGAAGCGATGAAAAAGAAGGCACGGGCCGAAGCCAATTGCTTATACTTAATGAGAACAAAATAATTATAAAAAAATAATAACTACATACATATACGATACAACAATATTACACCCAATATCACTTTCGCAATTAAGACGACTCGAACGATACATCTATCTATCTTTCTATCTATATCATCACGCCAGATCCCTTGCGGGGTAGGCAGAGAGTACAGAGTTCCAACAGGCTCTTTCCTTACATACCTCTCTGGCTTCCTCCACTCTTTTAGTTCGTTGCATACACGCTCGCCGGTCACGGAGACTCTTGACTTGACCTTCATATAAGACTGTCCATTTGGTCATGGTAAGATAGTCTAGGTCTTCCCCGGTATCTACATCCTTCCACTTTCGCATTGTATATCTGTTTTGTCATTCTTTCTTTATGCCCGAACCAACGGAGCCTACCCTTTCTCATCATTCTCGCTTTCTTACTACGCTGTTGCGAATATGGTCGGTCAGCTTCACTCCGCACATCTTCCGAAGAGCTCGCATTTCTAACGACACATCGTATGTTCCAAATCCATCAAGCCATTTAAGCTACAGAACATGCCAAAAAATAGACATACAGGAGGAGGATATAAGGATCTTTTGGCGCGCGGCCGAAACTAAAGCTGTCATCAAGAGAAATGTCACTTCATAACATTTGCAAAGTTGCGGTTTGCTATAAAATGTACCCGAGTTCTTTTTTTAGTAATAGTATGAACCGAGATCGAGGCGCTCGTAGCGCTGTGCGACCGCGGTGTTCTTACCGATTCAAAGTCAAAGTCAAAAATCATTTATTTGTATAGGCCAATACATAAGCACTTACAAACGTCAAATATATTTAATTTTTTACATCTACCACCGGATCGGAACGCGGACTCCACTGAGAAGATCTTCTCGCTAAGCCGTTGGTCCCGGCTACCACTTAATGTGGTAGTCGTTAAGCCGAGTAGGAAGCCTTAAAGGCGGCTTGATAAGTTCCAACAGCAGGTGGCCACAAACCTGCCTCCATCCGCACTGGGTCCGCGTGGTGAAGTATGACCTAATCTCTCTCACCTCGATTTGTGAGAGAAGGCCTTTGTCCAGCAGGGGGCAGTATAGGCTGATATTATAATAGTATGGACCCACCTGTCGAAATATTTCTCTGAAAGTAGGATAATTCTACTAAATGATAACCCTAATTGCAAGCCAGCCTCTCAATGTCATCCATGGCTAAAAGATCCTTATAGCACTATTAATTGTCGAAAAACATACCTTCTGGGGAAATCGGGTAAAATTAGAATCTTCTATCTATATATATCATCACGCCAGATCCCTTGCGGGGTAGGCAGAGAGTACAGAGTCCCAACAGGTTCTTTCCTTACATACCGCTCTGGCTTCCTCCACTCTCATAGTTCGTCTTATACACGCTCGCCGGTTACGGAGACTCTTGACTAAAATTAGACTCTTAATTTTTCAAAATCTGCGCACTTAAAATATATGGCACCGTGTATTCTTACAAGTAAAAATTAAATAAAAAAGAGTACCCTGACTAAAATGAATCACAGCTAAGAAAACTTTCCGTAGTAGGTGACTACTACGGAAGGTTGAAAGGTGTTCAAACAAAAAAAAACTGAATCAAAATCGGTTCATCCGTTTAAGATCTTTGATGCCAGAGACAGATACACACTTTAAACGTATAATACCCCTCTATTTGCGTCGGGGATTAAAAACATTTCGATCCTACTATAATAATATGATAAATGCGAAAGTGTGTATGTTTGTTACTTAATCACGCAAAAACGGCTGCACGGATTTGGATGAAATTTGGCACACAGACAGTTTATTACCTAGATTAACATATCGGATACTTTTTATCCCAGCAAAATAAGCTTCCTGTCAAAACTCAAGGCAGAAAAAGTCGCGGGCAGAAACTAGATTTTTAAACGTAGTCTTATTCCTGTGACGTTGGTGCATTTATAAGATTCACATACACCAACCAGACTCAAATATGGAAATGTCACAAACGGTCACCCATCTAAGACTGACCGAGGCGAACGCTGCTTAACCTCGGTGATCACTAAAAACACCGCAGACGCATAGCGCTGCGAACGAGCCTCATTTACTAATTACTGCATAATTGATATTTATAATTAGATTTCACGTGTGCCATTATAAATTATAATTCAAGGCAATGGAAAATTGTTCGTCCTTACTTCGAAGTGGACGAACTGAAATCAAATCAGCGCCCGCGGCATATTCTCACCGACCCTCCCGATGCCCTTACTTCCCATCTTTCGAATACAGATACGGCACACAGGATTTGACACCGACCTCGCCGGCGAGGTCGAAGAATCCCTTGCCCGCCGGCCGGTGCAGAGCACCACGGCGAGACACCTAGTATACGCCCTCCCCCATAGCGACTGCCCAAGCCGAGGCCGTTCCTCCTTGAAGCACCATTAGTTAGTAGCCCCTTCTGGCTCGAGCGTAGTGGTTGCACGCTCGCCCTCTTATCCGGTGAAGCTGTAAAGGCCCCGCACACACACAAAATGTAAAATACTTAATATTTACAATTCGATTTCACGCGAGCCATTTTAAATTATAATTCAAGGCAATGGAAAATTTGTTCATGCTTACTTCGAAGTGGACGAACTGAAATTAAATGAATGAAAATGAACGATGATGAAGTTCCAGTGGTTAGAGCCTGTCTGTTCCGCTTACTGGATCGAATGGGCGCCAGTTCGATTCCCGCCCGGGACAAATTATTGTGTCACCCAAAGATATTAACATTAATCTATATCATCACGCCAGTTCCCTTGCGGGGTAGGCAGAGAGTATATAGATCCAACAGGTTCTCCACTCTCATAGTTCGTCTCATACACGCTCGCCGGTTACGGAGACTCTTGACTTGTCCTTCGGATAAAACTCGGTCTATTTGGTCATGGTAAGATAGTTTAGGTCTTCTCTGGTACCTACATCCTTTCATTTTCGCATTGTATATCTGGTTTGTCATTCTTTCTTCCGACATCCTTTCTATATGCCCGAACCAGCGGAGCATACCCTTTCTCACCTTAATTTTAATATAGTTGATATCATTAAAACAGACACTTGGAATTAATTTGATTATAATATCAGCCTATACTGCCCACTGCTGGGCAAAAGCCTTCTCTCACAAATCGAGGTGAGAGAGATTAGGTCATACTCCACCACGCGGACCCAGTGCGGATTGGTGGAGGCAGGTTTGTGGCCACCTGCTGTTGGAACTTATCAAGCCGCCTTTAAGGCTTCCAACTCGGCTTAACGACTACCACATTAAGTGGAAACTGGGACCAACGGCTTAACGTGCCTTCCGAAGCACGGAGACGCTCCAATATGAAAATGCCACAAACGGTCACCCATCTCAGGCCGACCGGGTCGAACGCTGCTTAACCTTGGTGATCGGTAAGAACACCGCGGTCGCACAGCGCTACAAGCGCCTTAATTAATTTGATGATATATTTAAATATTAATTTAGCAATTCATGAATTTCCAATATAATGATTGGTTTCTTAATTGTTAGGTTTTTTAAGTTATTGGATTATTTCTAATGATATTTGCATGCCTAAAGGCTGAATACGGCGTACAACCAACGTAATTTTAACATCCTCCGAAACTCATTTTATTCAGACACACACGCAAATAAACGGATTTGATTATAATTTGGTTAATCTATATAATAATAATAATAAGGACGATAAAGGACGACCGTTTGAGGGCCCATCTAGTAAGCGGCGGAGGGCCCATCTAGGTATCACTAATTATGGCCGGTGTCCGTCCCCTTTGAAATAGTCCAGTTTTTGTCCATCAAACCTCATTTACGTAGCCTTTGTTTTCTTTTCATAATTTACAATAGTCCTTGCACCTGCTGAGGTCAGTTCGCTGGTTATGTTTCTTCATTTTCAGCAAGTGACCTCAGCAGGTGGCTTACTTAACATTAACTTCTCGCAAAGGGCCTCTACGTGTTGGACCCATGTCCCCATGCAAGCCTTTCAAAGGTCCGGGTAAAGCCCGTGAATCTCAGCGAGATAATATCTAGTCTGAGGTTCAAATCGAACTTGAACTAGGGTGGTCCAAATTTTTTTTTACTACTTTTCAGCTCGGCCACCCCATGAATTTTTAACATGTATCTGTGGTAATAACATTATGAAATTTCGTGTGTCGATATTGGATCTCTAGTGAAAATTGCTTAATATGATTTTGATTATACTTCAAATTTATATATTATAGAAGTATTTGGTTCTATAAAATAAAACTAATTTGATGTTTCATTGGAAAACTGAAAAAACATATATAACTAATATTTATTGTGTGTTGCCATTCATGTACATTTTTATGAGTCGTCTAATTAATGTTTTAAAATAAAAATACTTAGTTTTAAGTTCATTTTACGTTATTTCACTGAACATTCTGCTTTTTTCTATATTATTATATTTTTTTCCATAAAATTTGTATATTTAAAAGTCAATGCGCACTCCTTTCTGTTTAAGGCTAAAGTTTTATACATACTTAAAGGATCTTTTAGCCCGCGGCCATACTCTTAACTAACGCTGTCATCAAATGAACTCTCACTTTATGACAGCCGCAGAGTTGCCGTTTGCTATAAAATTTACCCAAGTTCTTTTATATTAAAAAAAAAAAAAACACTGTCACGCCTATACTCGCCAGAGGGGGTGGCAGAGGTGTACTGAGTATATCCACGTTTCGCCGACGATGTTAGGTCCCATGTAATAGGGGGCGAGCCTATTGCCATATACCGGGCACAATTTCAGACTCCGGACTCATACTGGAAATTTTTCGTCAGAAAAACTACATTTGTCCGACCGCGCGCTTACTAATTGTACCTGTTGAAATATCTCCTTGGAAATAGGATTTTACTAAATGTTGTCATCCATAGGCCAAAAGATCCTTGTAGCACTATACACATAATAACAAATGTATGTATATCAAAACCAGGTGATGGCAAAACTACTACGCTATATTTTATTCCCACACAAGCGTGGGCCACCTTATCGGTCAAAATTTTATTCATGATTTTTCTATTGATAAATTCTTACTATCAGTCTGGAGTCTGGATTAATGACCAGAATAATGGCAATACGCTCTCCCATGAGACCTAACATCGTCGGCGATAGAATTAAACTATTTTTTATCCATGTAAACCATTATAGCGACCCGTCCCAGCATGTGTGTGTGTGTGTGTGTGTGAATGATCTACGCTGTTGGCCGCGGGGCCTTTACAGCTTTACCGGGCAAAAGAGGGAGCGTGCAACTACTACGCTCGAGCCAGAAGGGCAAGGGGGCAACTAGCTCAAGGGCGCCTCAAGAAGGAACGGCCTCGGCTTGGGCAGTCGCTATGGGGGAGGGCGTATACTAGGTGTCTCGCCGTGGTGCTCTGCACCGGCCGGCGGGCAAGGGATTCTTCAAACTCGCCGGCGAGGTCGGTGTCTCATCCTATGTGCAGTATCTGTATCCGAAAGAAAGGATGTAAGAGCATCGGGAGGGTCGGTGAGAACATGCCGCGGACGGCGGTAGCAGCTGATAGGAGGGGAAACCCGTCCCGGCTTCGCACGGATGAATTACACACAAACCTTCCTCTTGAATCACTCCGTGCATTGGTGAAAACCGTATGAAAATCGGTCAGGTAGTTATTGAGTTCATCGCGTTCAAACAGACAAACGCGGCAGGGGACTTTGTTTTATAGTATATAGATATGAAAGACTCTACCGCTACTTCGGAATGTCATTCCTGTGGAGAAGAGCAAGGTTACTCTTTTAAAATACCATTTTTACAGTGTTGTTCATTTACATATTTTTTTTAGTTTAAAGAAACTAGGATTTCTTCCTGTCGTGAGTGCGTTTACAAACATGAAATTCACATACACAAATACCCAGACCGAAACAGATAATTGTGGGCCAGACAAAGAATTGTCCCGTGCGGGAATAGAACTCGCAGCTATTAGACAAAACGAGCAGAGCACTTTCATAATTCTTCTCATACACGCTCGCCAGTTACGGAGACTCTTGACTTGCCCTTCAGATAAGACACTGTCCGTTTGGTCCATAGTATATAAGCCATTTTTTTTATACTGTGCGACAGATTGACATTTGTAAAGACTCGGGAGGGTCCAGATGAAAATCAGCGCCTAGAACTTGGCATTAAGCAGATCTGGATACCTGTTTAGCTCAGCTGTGAGACACATAGTCATGTGCATTGGTTTGTTAAATTTTATCTGATAATTTTATAATTTAAATTACTTCCCAATTAGTTACAGAACGATTTATGGTTGAATTATTGATGTGTATGATTTATATAATAGCAATGATAGCCTAGTGGTTAGACCGTTGCATTGCATCTGAGATCTCGGGTTCAAACCAAGCACACACCTCTGTCTTTTCGAAAGCATGTGCGTATTAAAAATTAATTATCACTTGCTCTAACGGTGAAAGAAAATATCGTGAGGAAACCTGCATGCCTAAGAGTTTCTCGAAGGTGTGTGAATTTCGCCAACCCACACTGGGCCAGCGTGGTGGACTATGGCCTAAACCCTCTCAGTTTGAGAGAAGGTCCGTGCCCAACGGTGGGACAGTTTCTAAACAGGGCTAATATTATTTATTTTTATTATTATATATATCAACAAAATATGAGGTCTAGTGCTGTGACAAATAAAATTTCTTTCTTTCTTTCCCGGTACCTACATCCTTCCACTGTCACATTGTATATCTGTATTCCTTTAATCTATGCTTTATCATCAAGGTACCGCGCTCAAGGGATAGGCAGAGAGCACAATATATTAACAATTCCTATCTTTTTTTAACATCATTCTTATGCATAAAACAGTTTAATCTTCAAACACCGTCACGCCTTTATCCCCCAAGGGGGTGACAGAGGTGTACTGTGAACACCTACTTTTCGCCCACGATGTTAAGTCAGGTGGGTATTTCTCATGATACTGGGCAGAATATTCCGGACTGCTATTAAAACTTTATCGAAAGAAAAATCATACTTGTCCTACCTATAATTCGAAGCTAAGACCTCGTCGGACCTCACTAAGTCCCACTAGATCAAAGAGGCATTCAAAACAACTCAATCATGAAAAAAATTAACAATATTATGATAATTACCGTAAAATGACGATCTTTTAAAGATAGGTACAGATTATCAAAATCCACTCTTATTATAAAGCACAGATTATAAATCACTCAATTGTAAAATATATTTTTTTACAGAGGTCACTGCACTCGCGTCGGGCCGCGCAATATATTTTTTTTTATAAAAATAGACTCAACACGCAACGCCCACGGTTCTAAATTCGTATTTTAATTTTAAAAAAGTTTGAAACGCATGCGCTCCGCTCGCGCGCGTTCGCCTACTGACAGTACCTCGACACAGACGCAAAACGATTCTTATCGATAACGCGACTATTTTCAAAACACTATATCTTACTACTAAAAGTACAAGTAATCTAAACATCTTTATTTAGCTGTATAATACGAATTTGTTAATGCTACTAAATTAGGATGTCTCATAATACTTTAAACGTGTAGGAAATAGATGGTTATCAAAATTAAACGGTTTATATGGAAATCTAAGCGCTGTACCTAAGTCACGAGGTTTTCAGTGACGATTTTAGTTAGTAGTTATTTTTAACTATAACGCTAGCTAAGTGTGAAAATGTCATGCGTTCGCTTCAGTTGTTTTGTATCTATAGTTTTATTGTCCTTTCTTTCTATCTCTCTTTCAGTTTTTGGGTAAAATGATGACTGTTAGGCTTTCAATTGCTTGAATGGTCTTAAGCCAAGTGAGTTAGATAAAGGAGGTCATACCAGGCGATTCTAGCCTTTATTTACACGAAGTCTACTTCGCAGCAGTGTGCAGGGCAGTTAGCATGAAAAAGAGCATGGCTGGTATATTTATGGATAACACTGCCTGGCCTACTTCTGTTTTATAATGTTCTAGCTGTCATATACGGCTGCAAATGCGTTTTCTGGGCAAAGGCCTTCTCTCACAAATCGAGGTGAGAGAGATTAGGTCATACTCCACCACGCGGAGCCAGTGCGGTGCGGTGAAGGCAGGTTTGTGACCGCTGTTGGAACTTATCAAGCCGCCTATAAGGCTTCCAACTCAGCTTAACGACTACCACATAGAGAGATAAGCGGGACTAGTGGCTTAACGTGCCTTCCGAAGCACGAAAACGCTTGAATATGAAAATGCCACAAACGGTCATCCATCTCAAGCTGACCGAGTTGTACGTTGCTTTACCTTGGTGATCGGTAAGAAAACCGCAGTCGCGAAGTGAAAGAACTAATACTTAGTACAATTAAGATTTCTAAATGCATCCGTGTCGAGCTTTATTATTAATGCAAAGTTGAGATGTCTGAAATAAAATATAATGAATATTTCCAATATTGCATTCCCGATGTGTCTATGAAAGTGGAAGGCGACAGGAATCGGAGAAGACGTAGACTATCTTACCAATAGACCGTGTCTTATCTGAAGGGCAAGAAAAGATTCTCCGTAACTGGCGAGTGTGTAGGAGAGGAACTTTAAGAGTGGAGGAAGCCTGAGTTATCTGCAAAGTACTCTTCTATAAAGGAAGTATGTAAAACAGTACTTCTTTAAACCCCGCAAAGGGTTTGGCGTGATGATATAAATAGATAGCATTTCCGACATTTTCACTCTCACAGTTAATACATACTTAATAATAATATTAGCCCTGTAAGAAACTGTCCCACTGTGGGGCACGGGCCTCCTCCTAAACTGAGAGGGTTTAGGCCATAGTCCACCTCGCTGGCCCAGTGCGGGTTGGCGAACTTCACACACCTTCGAGAAATTCTTACGCATACAGGTTTCCTCACGATGTGATCCGTCACCGTTAAAGCAAGTGATAATTCATTTTAATACGATAAATAAATAAATAAAAAAAATACAGAAGTCCGTGCCTGAGTTTGAAACCGAGACCTTTTTCCCCGAGACCCTTTGCAGCCCAACGCTCTAACCACTAGGCTACCACTGCTATAAACTGCATACTTATAAGTATTAATTAGAAAAACGCACGATCCAAACATGTGAAAATTGAGCGCGCTTTGAGCACCTACAGAAATCAGTGTAAATAACATTAAGCGTTGTTCACGACGCTCGCTTGTAGCTAATTGGTTGACAAAACCCGCCCAAGGTCACTGTAAGGCTGTCACACAATGTTGGTTGCGTAAGCGCAGGTCTTTGTGTCAACTACACAGATATCGAGCTAATGGAAGGGACAGGGAGCGTAGTCACCGTGTTAACACAGAACAATGATGTGCATGGCCTTGTCGTATCTGACGGACAAGTTAAGACGAACTATGAGAGTGGGGGAAGCGAGGGAGATCTGTAAGTAAAGAATCTGTTGGATTTGCGTACTCTCTACCTACCCGCGTGGGATCTGGCGTGATGATATAGGTCGATAGCTAGCTTTACCCGTGCTAAAATAATTTTAATCAAATCTATATATAAAGTAATATATATATATATATATATATATATATATATATATATATATATATATATATATATATATATATATATATATATATATATATATATATATATATATATATATATATATATATATATATAAAATAATTACAATCTAAAAACTACACTCTAAAATAACACTGTTTTACAAGAATTGTTTAATGTATAATAGTCGCGGGTTCGATTAACGCACGGGACAAATCTTTGTGTGATCCACAATTTTTTGTTGCGGTCTGGGTATTGGTGTATATGATTTTACATGTTTCTTAACGCACCCACGACACAGGAATAAATCCTAGTGCAGGGCTACGTTTTAAAACAAAAAATAATAATCTATATATTAATACGTGAAGCAAAAACTTTGTACACATTTTTACGAAAATTGCGCGGACGGAGGAGTATGAAATTTCCCACACTTATAGCTTATATAGAGAAGCAGTGCAGAATACTAATATTTTTTTAAATTATGCTTAAAACATACATTAAATCAATGAAAAAAATATTACACACACTACCATGTATTTGACACAATACACGTCAAATTGATGTTTGCCTTTAATATTATTTGTCTATAGTCTTACTGAATATCAAACATAACCAGCAAACGATGAAAGTGTAGGTCGAATATCGACCTATGGGCGACCACTAGTATTAATAATTTCGCGGTGAAATCAATAATTTAATCGAGAAAATTTCGTTTAATCGAGTATTCCTTTAACGAAATTCTAAAATATACAGTCATAAATCATATTTCTAAATATTAAGTCTCTAAACTAAATACTTAATTCTTCACTTTTTTTCGCGGTGATCCCTTTTCTGATCCTTTTTGAACTAATTTGGGAGTACGTCCTACGCCAGCTACATTTAGGATATCTGCTTTCCAGCTAAAACTGCTAAGGTTTAATAATTCCGCTGTTTTGTGTACCCTAATAAAGGTTTATTGTAAATATCATTAAAATGTACAAAACACGTTTTTGAAGTTTAAATGTGAGATAAGCCCATTCAATGGCTCTACGTTGAGTTACAAAAAGACTTTTTGGTGTATATTTGTCTATAAAAGCTCGTAATTAGCAACTTGTCTAACATATTACATTACTATAGATTGGTATTAATCTGTTAGCTTATAAAAACAAAACAAAAGATGTATGTTCAGCTTCTTCTTTTAATAATCCTTTGATATTAAATCCATTATTTTTGTAGATCTGAAAGGTCATGGGCCAAAATCAAAACAAATAGAACTTTAATAGGAAAGTGCTATTATAGCATTATAAGAGTGATAATGAACACTTATGATATCTCATATTGAATGTTTTTATAACCACAACGAAGTCTTACCTCTAAAATCATCAAACAAGATCCAAAGCAACACAAAGTGTGTCAAGCCATTATTACTTAAGTTTGCCAATTCTGAGGGCTATGTTAGTGACATTGGTTCTCCTGCGGATCGCTTTATTTCTTATTCGATACCTCAGGGAATCTCCAATCATAAAAGCATAAAAAGGTATTTTTAAATTAAAATGATTGATGATAAAAGGTATGCTCCGTTGGTTCGGGCATATACAAAGAATTTCAGAAGAAAGAATGACAAAACAGATAGTCCACTCTCATAGTTTGTCTCATACACGCTCGCCGGTTACGGAGACTCCTGACTTGTCTTTCAGATAAGACCCGGTCTATTTGGTCATGGTAAGATAGTCTAGGTCTTCCCCGGTACCTACATCCTTCCACTTTTGAATTGTATATCAGTTTTGTCATTCTTTCTTCGGACATTCTTTCTATATGCCCGAACCAACGGAGTATACCCTTTGTCATCTTTACACCGATACTATCTTTCATACCTACTCGCTTTCTTACTACGCTGTTGCGAATACGGTTGGTCAGCTTACAGACGGTACCGACATAACATTTTCATATAAACTAGTTACATTGATAATCCTCACCTAGTCGGTCAAATAAACTTATCGGTACCGAGAAGAATACCCAGATTTGCACTAAAAATCGACTTTGCTTCAACTTATTATCGTCATTAGCATCATCATCATCAGCCTATAGCAGTCCACTGCTGAACATAGGCCTCTCCAAGTGCACGCCACTGGGTACGATCCTCGGCTACTCGCATCCAGTTTCTGCCAGCCGCCCTACGAAGGTCATCGCTCCACCTAGCCTGAGGGCGTCCTGCATTACGTTTGCCAGTCTGCGGTCTCCAATCAAGAACTCGTTTGTCCCAGCGGTTATCGGTTGTTCGGTTAATGTGACCGGCCCATTGCCACTTCAGCTTACTAATCCGGTGGGCTCTGTCGATAAGTTTGGTTCTCTGTCGAATGACTTCGTTCCGGATTCTATCCTTCAGAGAAACTACGAGCATAGCCCTTTCCATAGCTCGCTGAGTGGCTAAATTTATGAACCATTCCAAACGTGAGTGTCAACGTCTCGGCTCCATATGTCATAACGGGCAGGACGCACTGATTAAAGACTTTTGTCTTTAGGCTTTGTGGAATGGGCGATGTAAATACTCGACGTAATTTCCCAAACTAGATAACTTATTATCGAACAAAGATTAACTGTCCTTTAAGTCGCATCAAAGAAGCATATGATGTTAATGATGCTCACATCTTTAGCAATCCGCTCGCAGACTTTCGAAAGAGTGTTCTTCAAAAACTAAGTTCTTAAAATATCTACTATTACCCACTACTTTTTCTTTAGTGTCCCTGTTACTATGATAATTAATTTTATCATTTTATTTTGATTGTAGTAATTCCTTATTATAGTATGTAATATTTTATTATTCTTGTAATTTTATTTATATCAACCTATACTGCCCACTGCTGGGCAAAGGCCTTCTCTCACAAATCGAGGTGAGAGAGATTAGGTCATACTCCACCACGCGGAGCCAGTGCGGTGCGGTGAAGGCAGGTTTGTGACCGCTGTTGGAACTTATCAAGCCGCCTATAAGGCTTCCAACTCAGCTTAACGACTACCACATAGAGAGATAAGCGGGACTAGTGGCTTAACGTGCCTTCCGAAGCACGAAAACGCTTGAATATGAAAATGCCACAAACGGTCATCCATCTCAAGCTGACCGAGTTGTACGTTGCTTTACCTTGGTGATCGGTAAGAAAACCGCAGTCGCGAAGTGAAAGAACTAATACTTAGTACAATTAAGATTTCTAAATGCATCCGTGTCGAGCTTTATTATTAATGCAAAGTTGAGATGTCTGAAATAAAATATAATGAATATTTCCAATATTGCATTCCCGATGTGTCTATGAAAGTGGAAGGCGACAGGAATCGGAGAAGACGTAGACTATCTTACCAATAGACCGTGTCTTATCTGAAGGGCAAGAAAAGATTCTCCGTAACTGGCGAGTGTGTAGGAGAGGAACTTTAAGAGTGGAGGAAGCCTGAGTTATCTGCAAAGTACTCTTCTATAAAGTAAGTATGTAAAACAGTACTTCTTTAAACCCCGCAAAGGGTTTGGCGTGATGATATAAATAGATAGCATTTCCGACATTTTCACTCTCACAGTTAATACATACTTAATAATAATATTAGCCCTGTAAGAAACTGTCCCACTGTGGGGCACGGGCCTCCTCCTAAACTGAGAGGGTTTAGGCCATAGTCCACCTCGCTGGCCCAGTGCGGGTTGGCGAACTTCACACACCTTCGAGAAATTCTTACGCATACAGGTTTCCTCACGATGTGATCCGTCACCGTTAAAGCAAGTGATAATTCATTTTAATACGATAAATAAATAAATAAAAAAAATACAGAAGTCCGTGCCTGAGTTTGAAACCGAGACCTTTTTCCCCGAGACCCTTTGCAGCCCAACGCTCTAACCACTAGGCTACCACTGCTATAAACTGCATACTTATAAGTATTAATTAGAAAAACGCACGATCCAAACATGTGAAAATTGAGCGCGCTTTGAGCACCTACAGAAATCAGTGTAAATAACATTAAGCGTTGTTCACGACGCTCGCTTGTAGCTAATTGGTTGACAAAACCCGCCCAAGGTCACTGTAAGGCTGTCACACAATGTTGGTTGCGTAAGCGCAGGTCTTTGTGTCAACTACACAGATATCGAGCTAATGGAAGGGACAGGGAGCGTAGTCACCGTGTTAACACAGAACAATGATGTGCATGGCCTTGTCGTATCTGACGGACAAGTTAAGACGAACTATGAGAGTGGGGGAAGCGAGGGAGATCTGTAAGTAAAGAATCTGTTGGATTTGCGTACTCTCTACCTACCCGCGTGGGATCTGGCGTGATGATATAGGTCGATAGCTAGCTTTACCCGTGCTAAAATAATTTTAATAAAATCTATATATAAAGTAATATATATATATATATATATATATATATATATATATATATATATATATATATATATATATATATATAAAATAATTACAATCTAAAAACTACACTCTAAAATAACACTGTTTTACAAGAATTGTTTAATGTATAATAGTCGCGGGTTCGATTAACGCACGGGACAAATCTTTGTGTGATCCACAATTTTTTGTTGCGGTCTGGGTATTGGTGTATATGATTTTACATGTTTCTTAACGCACCCACGACACAGGAATAAATCCTAGTGCAGGGCTACGTTTTAAAACAAAAAATAATAATCTATATATTAATACGTGAAGCAAAAACTTTGTACACATTTTTACGAAAATTGCGCGGACGGAGGAGTATGAAATTTCCCACACTTATAGCTTATATAGAGAAGCAGTGCAGAATACTAATATTTTTTTAAATTATGCTTAAAACATACATTAAATCAATGAAAAAAATATTACACACACTACCATGTATTTGACACAATACACGTCAAATTGATGTTTGCCTTTAATATTATTTGTCTATAGTCTTACTGAATATCAAACATAACCAGCAAACGATGAAAGTGTAGGTCGAATATCGACCTATGGGCGACCACTAGTATTAATAATTTCGCGGTGAAATCAATAATTTAATCGAGAAAATTTCGTTTAATCGAGTATTCCTTTAACGAAATTCTAAAATATACAGTCATAAATCATATTTCTAAATATTAAGTCTCTAAACTAAATACTTAATTCTTCACTTTTTTTCGCGGTGATCCCTTTTCTGATCCTTTTTGAACTAATTTGGGAGTACGTCCTACGCCAGCTACATTTAGGATATCTGCTTTCCAGCTAAAACTGCTAAGGTTTAATAATTCCGCTGTTTTGTGTACCCTAATAAAGGTTTATTGTAAATATCATTAAAATGTACAAAACACGTTTTTGAAGTTTAAATGTGAGATAAGCCCATTCAATGGCTCTACGTTGAGTTACAAAAAGACTTTTTGGTGTATATTTGTCTATAAAAGCTCGTAATTAGCAACTTGTCTAACATATTACATTACTATAGATTGGTATTAATCTGTTAGCTTATAAAAACAAAACAAAAGATGTATGTTCAGCTTCTTCTTTTAATAATCCTTTGATATTAAATCCATTATTTTTGTAGATCTGAAAGGTCATGGGCCAAAATCAAAACAAATAGAACTTTAATAGGAAAGTGCTATTATAGCATTATAAGAGTGATAATGAACACTTATGATATCTCATATTGAATGTTTTTATAACCACAACGAAGTCTTACCTCTAAAATCATCAAACAAGATCCAAAGCAACACAAAGTGTGTCAAGCCATTATTACTTAAGTTTGCCAATTCTGAGGGCTATGTTAGTGACATTGGTTCTCCTGCGGATCGCTTTATTTCTTATTCGATACCTCAGGGAATCTCCAATCATAAAAGCATAAAAAGGTATTTTTAAATTAAAATGATTGATGATAAAAGGTATGCTCCGTTGGTTCGGGCATATACAAAGAATTTCAGAAGAAAGAATGACAAAACAGATAGTCCACTCTCATAGTTTGTCTCATACACGCTCGCCGGTTACGGAGACTCCTGACTTGTCTTTCAGATAAGACCCGGTCTATTTGGTCATGGTAAGATAGTCTAGGTCTTCCCCGGTACCTACATCCTTCCACTTTTGAATTGTATATCAGTTTTGTCATTCTTTCTTCGGACATTCTTTCTATATGCCCGAACCAACGGAGTATACCCTTTGTCATCTTTACACCGATACTATCTTTCATACCTACTCGCTTTCTTACTACGCTGTTGCGAATACGGTTGGTCAGCTTACAGACGGTACCGACATAACATTTTCATATAAACTAGTTACATTGATAATCCTCACCTAGTCGGTCAAATAAACTTATCGGTACCGAGAAGAATACCCAGATTTGCACTAAAAATCGACTTTGCTTCAACTTATTATCGTCATTAGCATCATCATCATCAGCCTATAGCAGTCCACTGCTGAACATAGGCCTCTCCAAGTGCACGCCACTGGGTACGATCCTCGGCTACTCGCATCCAGTTTCTGCCAGCCGCCCTACGAAGGTCATCGCTCCACCTAGCCTGAGGGCGTCCTGCATTACGTTTGCCAGTCTGCGGTCTCCAATCAAGAACTCGTTTGTCCCAGCGGTTATCGGTTGTTCGGTTAATGTGACCGGCCCATTGCCACTTCAGCTTACTAATCCGGTGGGCTCTGTCGATAAGTTTGGTTCTCTGTCGAATGACTTCGTTCCGGATTCTATCCTTCAGAGAAACTACGAGCATAGCCCTTTCCATAGCTCGCTGAGTGGCTAAATTTATGAACCATTCCAAACGTGAGTGTCAACGTCTCGGCTCCATATGTCATAACGGGCAGGACGCACTGATTAAAGACTTTTGTCTTTAGGCTTTGTGGAATGGGCGATGTAAATACTCGACGTAATTTCCCAAACTAGATAACTTATTATCGAACAAAGATTAACTGTCCTTTAAGTCGCATCAAAGAAGCATATGATGTTAATGATGCTCACATCTTTAGCAATCCGCTCGCAGACTTTCGAAAGAGTGTTCTTCAAAAACTAAGTTCTTAAAATATCTACTATTACCCACTACTTTTTCTTTAGTGTCCCTGTTACTATGATAATTAATTTTATCATTTTATTTTGATTGTAGTAATTCCTTATTATAGTATGTAATATTTTATTATTCTTGTAATTTTATTTATATCAACCTATACTGCCCACTGCTGGGCAAAGGCCTTCTCTCACAAATCGAGGTGAGAGAGATTAAGTCATACTCCACCACGCGGACCCAGTGCGGGTTGGTAGAGGCAGGTTTGTGGGCACCTGCTGTTGGAACTTATCAAGCCGCCTTTAAGGCTTCCAACTTGGCTTAACGACTACCACATTAAGTAGTAACCGGGACCGGCTTAGCGTGCCTTCCAAAGCACGGAGACGCTCGAATATAAAAATGCCACAAACGGTCACCCATCTCAGGCCGACCGAGTCGAACGCTGCTTAACCTTGGTGATCGGTAAGAACACCGCGGTCGCACAGCGCTACGGGCGCCTTAATTTTTTTTTTTGTATATTTTTTTTTATAATTTGAGAACCCGTATTAGAAAGTGTTGTACACGCATAAAAAGATACTTCACACAGTATGAAATTGGCTATAATATATTAATATAAAATTTGTGAGGTGTCGATGGGATTTAAAAGCATTTAAATAAATAAATAAAAAATATTCCAATAGGCGTATCCAGTAACGAGTTACATCTTTAACTCCGCTATGCAACACTGCCTATTAAACAACAGGTATCGTCAACAAAATAAACCATGTCAAGTTTGTTATATTTATTACATTTTTTCCAAGCGCATCTCTTGGTACCGTCCGCAGCTACACACCTAGACAAGTTTCACGCGTTTATACAAGCTTTTAATTAACTTGCACTGTTCGTATGTCTGTCTGTCTTTCCGGTTCAAATTTTATGGTCCATTTTGCAAGCACTTACGGGCATCTGATTGAGCTGGAATTTAGCCTACGTATGTAAGTTTTGTGTCAATACAATAGGTCTGATGATGGAGCCGGAAGATGGTCAACGGAACTACACAATTGCTCAACATAATCCCGGCATGTTTGGGCTCATTGGATTTACCTTAACGTGTGGCACCCGTATGGTGTCCAGGGTATAATAATGGATAATGTGCTAATCTATTCCACCATTTGCCAGCCACTCTTACGATGTCATCGCTCCATCTAGCCGATAGTCTGCCTATGTGTCGGCGTCCTGTTCAGGGCCACCACTCTGTTACGGCCTTGGTCCACCTGCCATCTTCACGCCTCATGAAGTGTCAAGAACTCCTCACCTAGCCATTTATCTGCCTTTTTTTTGCCATCAAAGCTTGCTTAGAGATCTTTTTAAATTAAAGTTATAGTCCTACAAGGATCTTTTTACCCGCGGCCACAATCGAAACTAACGCTGTCATCGAGTGAAATGTCACTTTATGACAGTCGCAGAGTTGCCGTTTGCTATGAAATTTACCCGAGTTCTTTTTTTAATTAGTTACCGTGAAATGTTTCCCTGGAAGTAAGAAAATTTTACTAAATGATAACCCTAATTTCACACCAACGCAGCCCTGTCTTGTCATCCGCGGGTCAAAAGATCTTTGTCGCAGTATATCTGTTTCATACTTCTTTGCACTATATGTTTCTTTTCTCTTCCCGCAATCGACAGCTCCTTGTTCTGATCACGTGACTTTTGCTTGTGAAATGACATTCCCATAAATTTTTCCGTTTTCTATCGCATTACCGAGCGTAAAAGTCAATTTGGTTATCGGAGCTGTATAAACACATGCTGCTTCTGACTGTACCTAATAATATTACCCTGTACCAGCCATGTCAAACTCATAGTCACTGGTGGGCCATAAGCATGAAGACCGCAGACTAGATGGGCCGCAGAACCTAATCTTAAAAAGGATAAACTACTGAAAATCTTAACAAAAAGAAGAACCATTATAGGACAAGTATATTTATTAAATTTCCAAAACGGTTTTGAACACGCTTGCAGGCTGCATTATCTGGCTGTTTTCAAAATTGATTCGGGCCGCAGGAAAATGCTCAGTGGACTGCATGTTTGACATGCCTGCCCGTGATTTTTTGCCTGGGGAAATTCCTGCAAAGGACCTCCGCAAGCTCGGGGGACGCTCGCGAGGCGTGTCGGATTCCTACCGACTAAAAACCGCAAGGTGGCCGACATCAGCAGTTTAGAGAGTCTCCGGGATCTCCGTATGGAACGCACCGGTACCCCCCGCGCTCTGAAGAGCCCGCCTTCAGGGGAAGACTTGATGACACGATCCCCTCGCACCAACGCGGTGCTCACGGCGACGTGGGCCACACCACGCCGCCGTCCTCCTCGGAGTCGCTCGTGAAGGACACTCGAAGCCCCCACCCATTGTGACATGTCTGCCCTATACTATCCCTGTCCGAATTAGCAAGCACAGCGTGGAACGGCCGCCTACCAGATGGACTGACGATTCTGTGAAGATTGCAGGAATTCGTTGGATAAAATTGGGGATTGAAAGAGATTGGGGAGGCCTATGTTCAGCAGTGGACAAGTATAGGCTGAAATAATTATGATGTTGATACTGCCCCACTGTTGAGCAAAGGCCTTTTCCTCCAAATCCAGGTGTGAGAAGTCATACTCCAGCACACGTACCCAGTATGGACTAGTGGAGGCAAGTTTGTGGCCACCTCCTGTTGGATCTTACAAGCCAGGGCTTCGAAATTGGCTTAACGACTACCACATCAAGTGGTAACCGGGACCAACATTTTTACACTCCCGAAGCACGAAGACGCTTGCCTATTAAAATGCGAGAAGCGGTCTCATGTCTCATCTCAGGCTGACCGAGCCGAGCGTTGCTTAACCTTGGTGGTCGGTAAGAACACCGCGGTCGCACAGCACTACGAGCCCGCTACTGCTGATAGTACCTATTTGTAGTTAAATAGGAAGTCACGATGGTTATATTAACGTGTCGCTAGTACGTGGTGGGGCTGGGCCCCAATTGCAGCGATAATGACCGCCTCGTTGGTACTCTTGATAGGAATTTCATAATTTATGGAGCCCCATTCCCGTCCTTGTCACAAGTGTTCACACTTGTGTGAACTCCGTGATGTATCGACACTACAAACCGTATTAGTTTTAAAGTCGTCACAATAATTTGCAATTGTAAATTTAAAAGTTAATAAATTAAAGTAGGATTTTCCAAATTATATATTACGTATGTTTTGTTAATTAAAGTCCAGAGTTGTAACACACGATGTCACACTTAGTTGAATTTTATCTGAAAGACAATTAAAGAGTGACCGGCGAGCGTGTATGAGACGATCTATAGAAGCCTGAGAGTTCTGTAAGGAAAGAACTTCTTAGAACTCTGTATTCTCTGTCTAGATGATTGACCGCCTTGGCCCAGTGATTAAGAGCCTCAGCCACTTCAGCCACGGGATTTGATTCCCACTCGGGACAAATATTTGTGTGGCCCATAAATGAGTCGGTCTGGGTGTAAATTTCATGTTTACAAACGCACTCACGACACAGAAATAAATCTTAAAAAAGAGCGTAGCCCCACGTTCTTTGTTAAAAAAAGACTCATCATCATCATCATCTCAGCCTATACTTGTCCACTGCTGAACATAGGCCTCCCCAATCGCTTTCCAGCGTAACCGGTCCGATGCCACCTGCATCCAACGACTTCCTGCGATTTTCACAAGATCGTCGGTCCATCTGGCAGGCGGTCGTCCCACGCTGCGCTTGCCAATACGTGGTCTACACTCTAGAATCTTTCTGCCCCAACGCCCGTCCGATCTACGCGCTATGTGGCCCGCCCATTGCCACTTTAGCTTGCTAATCTTAAGGGCTATGTCGGTGACCTTGGTTCTTCTACGAATCTCCTCATTCCTGATTCGATCGCGTAGAGAAACGCCGAGCATAGCTCTCTCCATAGCTCGCTGAGCAACTCTGAGCTTTTTAATGAGACCTATTGTAAGAGACCACGTCTCCGATCCATATATCATCACTGGTAACACACATTGACTAAAAACTTTAGTCTTAAGGCACTGAGGTATTTTGGATGAGAAGATGTTGCGCAAAAAAGACTACTAGTACTTAAAAATGTTACTATAATATAAAAGAATTTATGGAAGATAAGTGGTAGCTAAATAAGTAGTGATAAACCAGAAATATGTACAGTATTAGTTATATTTATATGTTTAAGGAAAAATTATAACAAGTTTTACGACACCCTAGCAGGGCCATGTTCACATAAATTTTAGTTAAGACTGTAACTTTATGTATATTATGCAATAAGTAAATAAATAAAAGAAAAGAATTTGCGATTGTCATTTGTTATTTTAAAATGAATTCGCTTCCGCTTTTGACATATCCCACGGCATAACAATTGTAACCAACAATTTCACACCTAGTTTTTAAATGTCATATGTACGGTATGTTGGGCAGAACTATTAGATAAATAATGCTCTCTGGTACATATGTAAATATATGTAGCCGATTTTCCGCCGCTGGGCAAATACCTTCTCTGACAAATCGAGGTGAGAGAGATTAGGTCATACTCCAGCATACGGAGCCAGTGCGGTGAGGTGGAGGCGGGTTTGTAGCCTGCTCGTGGTACTTATCAAGCCGTCTATATAGCTTCCAACTTGGTTTAACGACTACTACATGAAGTGGTTACCCGAATCAATGCTAACGGTGCCTTCCGAAGCACGAAGATACCCTTTTTCTAATTGAATCACAAGATTGGCGTATCATAGAGTGTAATTATTTTACGAAAGTCTAAACCTAAACGATTATACTATGATGTTAGAATAATTCGAAACAATAAAATCAAATCAAAATGCATTTTAAAGACGTAATAAATATATATTATTATGATAGTTCCAAGAAACTACGTTTTACATTATGGTTTTGCCACCACACAACTAACGCCATCTGTTATGAAAATGATGTAAACGTGTTTGTTAATCTCCACAATATTGGCGGTAATAACGCTATGGCTAGTGGCGATGGAACGACATAAACTAAACATTCCATTCAGATCCCAATATTACCAATTTCGGTCGATAAAACCCAACGAATTTTATTTAACGGCATTTATTACTCTCTACTGTCAAAGGTCAAAGCTATCGATTTATGATACTGACAAAAATAGATAGATTTGTAGACTACCAAATGCACTAAATTTTGTTGAATTCGTAAGGTCTTATGGACCAAAATTGGTAAGATAGCAATCGATATCTACGTCTAGAATGCAGGCCCAAACTCCGGTTTTCAAAGATCTCAGTAAAATCCGTAAATGTCAGCGAAATAATATGTTACTACGTTTTCAGTGGTTGTTGTCAGCAGGTGACTTACATAACATAACTTCTTGCAAAGGGCCTCTACATGTTGGACCCATGTCTTTATACAAGTCTCCCAAAGGATCGGGGATACCGTTTGTATCGGAGGACCGTTAATCTCAGCTTTACCATAATTACTGTGATTGATATTGGCAGGCGAACTATATAATATATAATTATCTCAAAAGGCCTCTACGCGTTAGACCCATGTTCTCGCAAAAGTCCTTTTTAGGTAAAACCCGTAAATCTCAGGGAAATACAAACATGGGAAATTATTTTCCTACATTTTTAGCGATTTATCACAGAAGACGAACTACATAACACTAATTTCAGGCAAAGGGCGTGGCCAAAGGCCTCTACGTGTTAGAATCCTTGTAAAAGCTTTTTAAAGATCCTAGTAAAACCCGTAAATCTTTGCGAAATATGTAAATACGCTTTCAGGAGTTGTTCTCAGCAAGTAACTTACATAACCCCTTCCCTTTTCGCAAAGGGCTTCTACGTGTTGGACCTATGTCCCGACACAAGCTTACACAAGGACCCGGGCAACCCGTGACTCCGTAAGATACAATTACAATAATTAATATACTAAATTCTCGCAAAAGCCTCTACGTGTTGGCCCCATATTTCTGCACAAGCTTTCCAAAGGACCAAGAAAACCTGTAACACTTTATATTATAAAATCATCTTAATAAATATAGTTACATTACCTTTCATGTGATCTGATGTGTCTGCACGCATTATGTCCGTTAAATAATGTTCTAAAGAACGCATATTGTCTAGGCCACTTCGTTCCTGGAACAAAAGAAAAACAGATTAAAAATAAATCCTTACATCGTCAGCAAACAGTCACTGTACGAAGGTACACCCTGCTTGGGGGGATGGTAGTAGAATCTTTACCGTCACGCCTATGAATACTGGTACGGTCACGCCTATCAAATTTCTGGAAATTGGAAATTTGTAATTATAAACTAACTGATAGTATAAAAGTTCCTTGTAATTTAGGATGTCACAGAAAAAAAATACCTAGAAATCGATAAAAGATTTAATAACGCCATCTAGTGGACCTTTTACGGAACCCTCAGAACTTATCCCGTTATTATTTTTATAATGGCAATATGCCATTTTAGCCAGTATCAATATAAATACATATCTATACTAATATTATAAGAGAAAACAATTTTTGTATGTTTGTAACGAATAAACTCAAAAACTACTAGACCGATTTCAAAAATTCTTTCACCTGTAGAAAGCTACTTTATCCAGAAGTAACAGGCTATATAACATAGACGACATCAGCGCCACCGGGGAGGCGCTGATGTCGAACGGGTACGAAGTCGCGGGAAATCTATTATAATTGTAAGTTTCTATCTATCTATAATCTCACGCCAGATCCCTTGCGGGGAAGGCAGAAAGTACAGAGTTCCAACAGGTTCTTTCCTTACATACCTCTCTGGCTTCCTCGACTATCATAGTTCGTCTCATACACGCTTCCCGGTTACGGAGACTCTTGACTTCTCCTTCAGATAAGACTCGGTTTATTTGGTCGTGGTAAGATAGTCTAGGTCTTCCCCGGTACCTGCATCCTTCCACTTTCACATTGTATATCTGTTTTGTCATTCTTTCCTCTGGCATTCTTACTATATGCCCGAACCAACGGAGCATGCCCTTTCTCATCTTTACACCGATACTATCTTTCATATCTACTCGCTTTCTTACTACGCTGATGCTAATGCGTACTAATTGTAAGTAGTCTATTATAATTGTTAATGTTTCATAAACATTGCCAAATATTATTCAACATAGCACACGTTTTGGTAATTGGAAAAAATTGATAACAAAAAAAGCAAAAAATAAATATTTGAAGTCGGTGCTGGTTAGTGCAGTCGGCTACTTGGCACCAACTTCAAATATTTATTTTTTGCTCTTAGTAGTCGGTTTCCCTTTTTTAAAAAAGTTTTTTTTTTCAATTTTAAGTGATGAGGAATTAATTATATATATTTATATACCTATATTATATTATTATACAGTAAAGTACTTAGAGGATTAATATAATGCTCATTGTAACTGATTTTACACATTCGTGCTGTTTGCGGTCAAGAAGTCCCGTGGTGTATCTTTAAAGTCCAAGGTCCAATACCGATACAATTAAAATGGGAGTACCCCGGAGCTATACTGAACCCAATGCAAAAAGAATCATCACAATCAGTTTATTAGCAAAGAAGTTATAAAAAGCATAAACGAATGATGAACCTCCTCCTCTTTTGAAGTCGGTTAATATTCTGCTTAGTTTTATAGTAGGGTCCCTATAGGATTGACGGTATCTATATATTAATACATGAAACAAAAACTTTGTACACATTTTTACGAAAATTGCGCGGACGGAGGAGTATGAAATTTCCCACACTTATAGTTTATATAGAGAAGGAGTGCAGAATGCTAATATTTTTTTTAAAACTATGCATAAAACATACATTAAATCAATGAAAAAAACATTACACACACTACCATGTATTTGACACAATACACGTAAACTGATGTTTGTCTTTAATATTATTTGTCTATAGTCTTACTGAATGTCAAACATAACCAGCAAACAGTGAAAGAGTAGGTCGAATATCGACCTATGGGCGACCACTAGTCTGGTCGTTAAGGACTTCCCTGGTGTATCTTCAAAGTCCAAGTACCAATACTGCTGAAATTAAAATGGGACCACTTTGGAGCTATACTGAATTCAATGCAAAAAGAATTATCAAAATCGATTCATAATTGGCGGAATGATTGCGTAACATACATACAAAAAACATACAGCCGAATTGAGAGCCTCCTCCTTTTTAGAAGTCGGTACAACCTTATTAAATCAAAATAACAGTAAATTGACTTTCTCTAAGTCTTGTTCTCCCTTTATCCCTTAAATTCCCATTCAGATGAGCTCCTATAGCCGAGTTGATTTTCTACAGCCGCTAACGGTAATACAAAATTAAAAACGTGTGTGTGTGTGTGTGTGTATATATGTGTATGTATGATCTACGATGTTTGCTGCGGGGCCTTTACAGCATCACCGGACAACAGGGCAAGCGTCCAACCACTACGCTCGAGCCAGAAGGGCAAGGGGGCAACTAGCTCAAGGGCGTCTCAAGTAGGAACGGCATCGGCTTAGGCAGTCGCTATGGGTGAGGGCGTATACTAGGTGTCTCGCCGTGGTGCTCTGCACCGGCCGGCGGGCAAGGGATTCTTCGACCTCGCCTCGACCGGTATCTGTACCCGAAAGAAGGGATGTAAGGGCATCGGGAGGGTCGGTGAGAACATTTCGTGGACGGCGATAGCGGCTGATAGGAGGGGAGTTAGGTTCGTAGTCAGCGGCGGCTACGATTAATGGATTCCTATGATTGGACGCGTTCACGAAATATGTTAGGTAATTATGTAACAGGGGAAAACCAATTGCCATTACATCCGGATTGCTATTGTTCGATAAAAAACTTAGAATTTGTCCAATTTAAGATTCGAACCCAGCAAGCACTTCGTGATATTTGTCCAGTCGTAATTACGCCGCGCGATGAAGCCAAAAATTCAACAAACGTCCCGCACTCACCGCACTCCAGAAAGATTATCACTTTTTGGGGTAAATGTTGATGACATTAGATTAGATGATAATAAAATCATTGTTACGAAAATGTGTATTTTAATGCATATTAAACTCAAGAAATAGATATACTTGTACTATTAAGGTTTGTAGTAATTTGGTGTAGGGAAAATATATTTTCATCATTTTAAATAAATATTAAAACTGTGATGTAGTAATTAACTATATTCATACCATTTAATACTAGAACTAATAAAGTCCTCGACAAATAAAAGTAGGGAAAAATAATTAGCAACACTAACAAAATGGAATAATACTATTTTACTGATTTTATCGCGGTTTATTATTGATTGTTAGTTCCCGACGTTTCTAGTGCTTTGCAGCACCCATGGTCACGGGAGGGACTGAGGTGTTAGACGTCCAAAAGGCATAGTTGTTCCGGGGTACCCTCAAACTTCTTAATTTTTGTTGGTCCGATCTACGCAGAATGAGCTCACAGTGTCTTGAGGTCTTACAGTGGTATGCTTACCAACAAAAATAATTAAAAAGTTTGAGGGTACCCCAGAAAAACTATGCCTTTTGGACGTCTAACACCTCAGTCCCTCCCGTGACCATGGGTGCTGCAAAGCATTCAAAAGGTCGGTAACTAAAATCAAAAATAAACCGCGATAAAATCCGTAAAATAGTTTTATTTCATGTGTAATATTCGCGTTAAACTAAGAAGTCACTAACAAAATGGACTATGACAATTACAGACAGAAGAATTATTTCGATATTTAAATAACGGCACCTGAATGCGCTACTTAGGTATGAAAAATGATCCTATCATGTTTATTTTTGATCTCGACAGCATTTTTACAGGCAGGAACGACACAAGACGGCATCATTTAATTAATTAGACCCGCGCAGAACACGTTATTCCGCGCGACGGTCACAGAGTGACTACTCGAGTGAACGTGCGACCACTTGCTGCGCAGGTAGTAATTGTTGCTTCAATTTGATGCGCACCCGCGGCTTCAAGATTATTTTTATTCTAAGGTCTACCCACAGTATGCACTATTAGACCAACGAGGCAGTCACAACACAATTTCTGTATTAAATAGAACTGTTTCAAGATATGTTTTCTTCAATTTCTGACTAATTAAAAATTTGTAAGGAGCAGACAATAAAGCGAGTTAAAAAGGTGTATAAAAAAAACACCATCACGCCTATATTCCCCTAGCGGGGATACTACGTACACCTACAATTCGCCGACTTGTGTAAGTCTAGACTCCGGTCTGATACTGGATTTTTTTCAGTAGAAAACCCAAATTTTTTAATCGCAAAGCACTTCATTCGACACTAGAACAACGAGGCAGTTATGACGGTAATAAAAAATAATTATAAGTTCCAACACGTTAGTGTATGTTACACTCAATCACTAACGTATCTCGTTAGTGATTGAGTGTAACATACACTTCTTGTGTGTTACCCATTAGAGACAACAAGCGTGACTCATGAAAATCAAAAAAAATAATAATTTTATTTTTAATAAGTTTTTAATAGCTTTTGGCTTTTAATTTAATACATATGTCATTTTCAATTGACAGCAAAATTTAAAAAGCAATATTTTCTCTATGTTTTATTATTTTATGCGCGACCTGATTTCAAATTTAGAATTATTTCGCATTGCGTTGACCCTTTGACCCCGAGTGCACTGCGAAAACGAAATCCACATTTTTATATTCATTCCCTACATTCTAAATAACACTGTAAACTTAAGCTATAAAGTCAAATTTTCTTTACAAAGTGTTCATTACTTAGAAACTTTAACCTCAATGAAATTTCGATTTTATGTGCGATGTGCGTAAGATTCAATTTCGCTTGTAGTTTCCCTAACGTTATGGCGCAATGCCGCAATGACGTCACACTGCGTAGCTGGAAAATAGGTCAGTAGGTTTGTATGGGCATAACATCCATTTTACTTAGACCTCTGCTGCAATTGAAAACTTGATTGTTACGTACGTAAAGGAGGGTTTTTTGTAAAATGGCACCGCCATTTTATTTTGTAAGTAGCAAAATGATTGATTTGGTATCGATTTATTTGATTTGTTTCCGTAGTTTTAATCTAGATCGAGCCTCCCCTTAGTACAGGAGGGATTCAGGTCGTCCTAGTAATCTAGACTTCGTGTTTTTGGTAAATAATAACCTAATTTCTATACTTCGCTGTACAAATGGCGGTATAAAAAATCAAATAGAATATAATGCAAAAGTGGATGAATGTAGGTACTGAGGTAGACCTAGACTATATTACCATGATCAATTAGACCGTTCTAATCGGAAGGGCAAGTCAAGAGTCTCCGTAACCGGCGAGCGTGTATGAGACGAACTATGAGAGTGGAGGAAGCCAGAGAGGTCTGTAAGGAAAGAACCTGTTGGAACTCTGTACTCTCTGCCTACCCCGCAAGGGATCTGGCGTGATGATATAGATAGATAGATTGCGATTTCTTTAGAGGTAACAAAGGATAGATAGTTTGGTTTAGTGTAACTGGAGCAAGCCAGGGCTTAAGCGGAGCGGCTTAAGCCATTGCTTGGTCCAGTTACATGGTTCACTAGATGGATTAGTTGCACGTTCGATTCCGCACAGGACCAATCTTTGTGTAACCCACAAATATTTATTTCGACCACAGAGGAATGATTCCTAGTGTACTACGTTTTATCTGCCCGAGTTGAGGCCGTTCCTCCTTGTGCCGCTCTTGACACCGACCTCGCAGGTGAGGTCGAAGAATCCCTTGCCCGCCGGCCAGTGCAGAGCATACGGCGAGACACTTAGTATACACCCTCCCCAAAGCCGAGGCCATTCCTCTTAGAGGCGCTAGAGCTAGTTGCCCCCTTGCCCTTTTGGCTCGAGCGTAGTAGCTGCACGCCTCTTGCCCCGTGAAGCTGTAAAGGCCCCGCCTCCAACAGTGTAGATCAGTCACACACACACAAAATTAGAAAAAGTAAATAAAATAGATTTAAAAATAGCAATCATTTGAGGCTCACTTAGCGCTGTGTGACCGCGGTGTTAAAGATCACCAAGGTTAAGCAGCGGTCGATTCGGTCGGCCTAAGATGGGTGACCGTTTAAGGCATTTCATATTGGAGCGTCTCCGTGCTTCGGAAGGCACGGTAAGCTGTTGGTCTCGGTTACCAAGTAATGCGACGTTAATGCAATTTGGAAGCTTTATAGGCGGCTTGATAAGTTCCACCAGCAAGTGTACACAAGCCTGCCTCCCCCGCACCGCACTGGCTCCATCTGCTGTAGTATGACCTAATCTCTCTCACCTTGATTTGTGGGAGAAGGCCTTGACCCAGCAGTGGGCAAAATAGGCTGATATTATAATCGTCTCTGTCTATAGACCGGGTCTTATCTGAAAGACAAGTCAGGAGTCTCCGTAACCGGCGAGCGTGTATGAGACGAACTATGAGAGTAGAGGAAGCCAGAGAGGTATGTAAGGAAAGAGCCTGTTGGAACTCTGTACTCTCTGCATACCCCGTAAGGGATCTGGCGTGATGATATAGATAGATAGATAGATAGATAGATCTTTCTCTCTTTACCATACTACTGAAGTCATTATAATTTTTAAATAGCATATCTGTCGTTAACATAAACTTAAGCTTTTTTCCAAAAAAAAATCTATTCCTTGATGTGTCTCTTCGAGGAGGTTATTTTTAAATGTAACTTTGTCGATTCACTTCGTGTATTTCAGTATTAACTGAAGATTCTTTTAGAGAAAATTGAACATTAAACAAACACAATCACGCTTATTTTCTCCAAGCGGGAGTGGCAGAGGTGTACTGTGTACTTTTCAAAGGCTTTAACTTGTAACAGGGGCCTAGCGTATTGTATTTTTTAAAACGTACACGGCTTACATTTGAATGTGAAGAAAACCAAAATTATGGTTTTTGAACGGGAAGAAACCAGAACGAATGCAAGGATTGTGGTGGGTAACGATGTGCTGGAGCAAGTGAATGAGTTTGTATATCTTGGATGCGCCTTCAGTAAGGATGGGAAATACACCGCTGATATAGAGAGAAGAGTGAATGCAGGTAATAGAGTGAATGGTGCGATGGGAACTACTTAGGAGCCGGCACTTAAGCCAAAAGGCGCAGCTGGCCATGCATAACGGAGTGCTTGTCCCAACGCTGTTATATGGCAGTGAGAGTTGGGTATGTAAGAAGGAGAACGAAAGCAGGATAAATGCGGTCGAAATGCGATCTCTGCGGAAGATGTGCGGAGTCACGCTGACCGACCGTATTCGCAACAGCGTAGTAAGAAAGCGAGTAGGTATGAAAGATAGTATTGGTGTAAAGATGAGAAAGGGTATGCTCCGTTGGTTCGGGCATATAGAAAGAATGCCAGAAGAAAGAATGACAAAACAGATATACAATGCGAAAGTGGAAGGATGTAGGTGCCGGGGAAGACCTAGACTATCTTACCATGACCCAATAGACCGTGTCTTAGCTGAAGGGCAAGTCAAGAGTCTCCCTAACCGGCGAGTGTGTATGAGACGAACTATGAGAGTGGAGGAAGCCCGAGAGGTATGTAAGGAAAGAACCTGTTGGAACTCTGTACTCTCTGCCTACCCCGCGAGGGAGCTGGCGTGATGATATAGATAGAGATAGATACACGACGAATTATTCCTGTGTCGTCCTTAAAAAAAATTGTTTCCGATATAATGATTTAGTTCGATCCTCGACCAAATATCGTTGGCGAAAAGTGAGTGTACGCAGAACACCTTCATTTTTCTTATATTCTTAACCTAATTCACCTATATCTATACTATACTGGTGGGTAATCTTAATTTCATCAAAACTTTAATTACTTTTACGATGTTATCACAGAGAGGTCTGTTGGTTTTTTGGAGAAAAATCGAAGAGTGATGTCGTCAATCTGTTTTAATTTCCAAAACTTGTTTTATTTCGAATAATAATGTGTAATTTTGTTGGAATATTAACCATTATGTATTCTTATGTGTGCATGAGTGAATTGTAACAAAGTAATAAACGTGCCTTTTCGATTTCCCTCAAAACGGCCGTCGCAATTGGTATGTAAAGTATCCACCGCTTCACTATCCAGGGTGGGCTACTTCATTAATTTCATTATCATCGTTGTCATCAAGTTCATCGGGGAGTACAATTAATGTATACACTGGTAAAATACACTTAAAATTAGTGTAAAGCCATAATTTAAAGAAGAAAATCTGTAAGGAAAGAACCTGTTGGAACTCTGTATTCTCTACATCGCGGGGTCGCAAGGGATTTGGCGTGATGACATAGACATTATCACACCCTTATGAGGTGATGTATATGAGATGATATGGGGATAGGGTACAATCCCCAAGGGAGGAAGGTTCTGACATTATATATTCATAACAATACCTACAGTGCGACAAGGATCTTTCGGCCCATGTATTAAATTGACAGGGAGGCGTTGGTGCAAATTAGGGTTATCATTTAGTAAACGACATTGTTGAAAATTGCCCCAGAACCAACAAACATTTGACCCATGCCATCATTATTCATCTATGTTTTTAAATTAATGGCAAATATCCGTATCTAACGGACAATTTGCAATCTAAAACGAATATTTCAAATTATTGTAAGTACTTATATCGAAGTCGCCGACATCTTTAATGAATGTCAATACACAATATAACAAATGTATTAATGGCTACTAAATTATAACCTCAAATTCTAATACTTTTTGTGCAATTTTGTGATTCTCTCGCTTGTCTGTTTAATAATAAATGCCTTAAAAGAATTTATGGATGATTTGAAATCATACAAGTATTTTTTCATTGCTGTTGGTTCTGGGGCAAATCATGTATGGGCGCAGAACAATGTCCTTTACCGACTTCCAGGGAGATATTTCAACTAGGTCAGATTAAAAAAGTACGTGTCAATTTCATAGCAAACGGCAACCCTGCAACTATCATGAAGTGACATTTCACTTGGCGACAGAGTTGGGAAAAATTAGTTTTAAAAAATTAAGTTGTAATTAACATATTTTGGATTTCGTCACGGCTTATATGTGCTTTAGAGTTTAGAGAGCGCAATGTTTTAAGGCCTCATGATCATACAAAAGTCACACAATAGTCACTTTTTGTGTGTATGTGTGTGTGAATGATCTACGCTGTTGGCCGCGGGGCCTTTACAGCTTTACCGGGAAAATGAGCGAGCGTGCAACCACTACGCTCGAGCCAGAAGGGCAAGTGGGCAACTAGCTCAAGGGTGCCTCAAGGAGGAACGGCCTCGGCTTGGGCAGTCGCTATGGGCGTATACTAGGTGTCTCGCCGTGGTGCTCTACACCGAGGTCGGTGTCTGATCCTGTGTGCAGTATCTGTATCCGAAAGAATGGATGTACGGGCATCGGGAGGATCGGTGAAAACATGCCGCGGACGTTGGTAGTGGTTGATAGGAGGGGAGCTGGGTTCGTAGTCGGCGGCGGCTACGATTAACGGATTACTATAATTGGACGCGTTCGCAAAATATCGGGTTTAAGTGAAGTTTACACGAGAAATAGTCTTCGGGTATATTTATTTAGCTAAGAAAAGCTAAATCATGTACTACTTATAACATGGGGTATGTCTTAAAACAACTTACACGTGTATATAATAATGTTCTTTTTTATTTCTGTAAAACAAAAACAAAATTTTGGAGCCAAATATGCCGCCCCCTAAAATTTTCCGGC
Organism: Phalera bucephala; assembly: GCA_905147815.2. NCBI lineage: Eukaryota > Metazoa > Arthropoda > Insecta > Lepidoptera > Notodontidae > Phalera > Phalera bucephala. Next base: position 8,866,183 of record LR990637.1, on the reverse strand, counting down.
CTGGGCTCCAGCCTACCCAGCCTGCTGGTAAATACACCACTGTTGATCCTACAATTGCCCAACGCTGCTTGATGACAGGGTTAGTTCCGATTTGGGCCGCGGGCCAAAATACCCTTGTGGGAGTGTACAATACTTCATTGTTCTAATGATAACGGCTGGCAATCACGAAGCCAAAAAGTGTTATTTGCGGTGTTGCCACTGAAAACAAGGAATTTAACTTGAACTTTGTATCGTAGATCGGAAAGTGTTGGTGGTATTTCTATTAGAATACTTCTACCTACCCCGTCAGGGGCTCGATGATATAATTAGAGTTAATTCCACAAAGCAAATACGAAGTCGAGTAACGTAAGTCACGCCCACCACGATGGTGTCAAGGCTTTTACGAAATGGAAAATGCTCGCTAGCTTAGGCCCTCTTCTCTTGGTATTGGTTCTTCGTGGAAAATTCTCAGTAATGGAGCGGAGTCATTGACACGCCTATCTCTCTAGACTTATATCTCAGTCGTAAGGCATCACACTGGAGCTGGAACGTTAATTTTGTATAATGTATTACATACAGAAAATTATGAAAAAAAATGAACAGAGAATTTAACAAAAAAGACAATCCCGCTGAGTTTCTCGCCGGATCTTCTCACTGAAGGCCGCTTTTCGATCCGGTGGTAGATTAGTAATAATAATAATAACAGCCCTGTTAAGAAACTGTCCCACCGTTGGGTGGCCCAGTGCGGGTTGGCGAACTTCACACACCTTCGAGATACCCTCAGGCATGCAGGTTTCCTCGCGATGTTTTTCTTCACCGTTAAAGCAAGTGATAGCTAATTTTTAATTTAGATTAGTAAGTTTAAACAAATGTAAATATGTCCATTTGTAAGTATCCCCGTTTATGCAAAATAAATCATTTTAGTTGAGGTGTTTTTTCTAGTACGCAGTAACACCGTCACGCCTATATTCCCCAAACGGGGGTGGCAGAGGTGTACTGAGTACACCCATGTTTCGCCGACGATGTTAGGTCCCATGTAAAAGGGGCGAGCCTATTGCCATATACCGGGAAAAATTCCAGACGCTGGACTAGTACAGGGAAGTTTTCGTTAGAAAAACTACACTTGTTCGACCTAGGATTTGAACCCAGGACCTCGGGATCACAAAGCGATGCACTTTGCCACTAGACCAACGAGGCAGTCATACATAATAACTGAATAAGTCTAGTTTGGAATAGTGCCCGAAATAATATTAATAAACTCGCCTTATATTATCTACATTGAGACCTAACATCGTTCTCTAAAACAAACTAGAAAAACAAAATGGCTTATAAAAACTCAACAATGCTACCAACTGACAGGCGCAGTTCTAACGCCGGAAATTAGGTTACGTTACGTTGGCAACTCGAAAATAGAACGAACCATCGACAAAGTAGACTGATGCAATTGCTTTTTTAAATCGAATTAGCGTGAAGACATGGGCTTTTGAGAAAATGTAAAAAATTATAAACCAGTATAGATATCTGTAATTTAAGTAAGTAAATAAGTTCTATCTATCTATATACTACGTTTTTATACACAATAACTTATTTACTGGGTATGAAAGAAGGAGAAAAAAAGTAGAATAAATGCGGTCGAAATGCGAGCTCTGCGAAAGATGTGCGGAGTGAAGCTGACCGACCGTATTCGCAACAGCGTAGTAAGAAAGCGAGCAGATATGAAAGATAATATCGGTGTAAAGATGAGAAAGGGTATGCTCCGGTGGTTCGGGCACATAGAAAGAATGTCGGAACAAAAATTTACAAAACAGATATACATTGCGAAAGTGGAAGGATATAGGTACCGGGGAAGACCTAAACTATCTTACCATGACCAAATAGACCGTGTCTTATCTGTAGGGTAAGTCAAGACTCTCCGCAACCGGCGAGCGTGTATGAGACGAACTATGAGAGTGAAGATAGTCAGAGAGGTATGTAAGGAAAGATTCTGTTGAAACTCTGTACTCTCTGCCTACCCGGCAAGGGATCTGGCGTGATAATATAGATATGTTTTGTGACTTAAAACACAGTGTTGTCAGCAATGTTGCGTGTACCTGTAAGTGGCATATATATCATCCCATCGGGTGTCGTACAAGGCGACTAAGGGAAAACTAGGGAATGGGCAGCAGCGTTCTCTTAACACTTCTGCGATCAAAAACTGCGCTCGCCAACCCGCCTGCCAAGCGTGGCGAGTATGGCAAATCCCCCCTTTGGGGAGGCCTATGTTCAACAGTGGACAAGTATGGGCTGAGATGATGATATATCAGAACTATTTATATTAATCGTGCTATGGACAAAATCCCATGTGTATGCTGGTATGCCTATAAATACACAGACTGGAGTCTGGAATTGAGCCCGGTATATAATAGGCTCGCCCCCTATTACATGGGACCCAACATCGTCGGCGAAAAGTAGGTGTACATAGTAAAACTGGCACCCCCGCTTGGGGCATATAGGCGAGAAATGTTTATTATTTTATTCTAAGACCTCTGACCATCCCTCTATTTAAGAGTCGTGACCGTTTTACAATAGAACGCAATGGAAAAGATCATCTTAGTATCAGATAACAAGTTTTATTTGAGATAAAAAATATTGATAAGATAAAAATTGTAATCTCCTTTGCAGTTACGAAAGTGTATTGTAAAGTAAGTGACTAGTGAATTTTCAATATTGCTACAGAACCGTGATGTTCTTAACTATCTCAAAAGTTAAGCTGATGGCTGTACCAGGAGTCATACTCGTGAATTAGTGCTGCTTGTGGGGACTGGTCCATCTGGAATCCCTTAGACACCCTTTATAAATAACATCTTTAATCTCATATCTCGGTCGTACGGCATCACACTGGAGCTAGATCGTAAACTATTTAATTGTAATCTAAACATTGTATCCATACAATATGATAAAAAAAATAGAAAGGAAAAAAGAGAAAGAGAATTAAAAAAGAAAAGCCCGCTGAATTTCTTCGCTTGATCTTCTCAGTGGAGGCCGCGTTCCGATCCAGTGGTAGATTAGTAGTTAAATTAGGTTTAAAAAATGTAAATTGACTTTTTGTAAGTGCCAGTGCTAATTTAAAATAAATTATTTGAGTTTGAATTTGAGTTTAAGCAACATACGGCTTGGTCTGACTGAGATAGGTGACCGTTTGCTGCATTTCCGAACGTCTCCTAGCTTTAAAAACCTTCATACCGTTGTTCGTCCCAATTTATAATAGTCCCTAATATACTAAAGAGGAAATTAGCGCAGTGGTTAAGAGCTTAAGCCGCTCCGCCCACTGTGTCTAATAGTCGCGGGTTCGATTCCCGCACGGGACAAATCTTTGTGTGATCCACAATTATATGCTCCGGTCTGGGTATATGTGTATGTGAATTTTCGTGTTTGTAAACGCACCCACGACACAGGAATAAATTCTAGAGTGGGGATAAGTTTTATTTGTTAGTTTGTTTGTAATAGATAAAATCTGAAACTACTACACCAATTTCAATAATTTCTTCAAACTTTAAAAAGCTACATTATCCAGAAATAACTTAAACCCACAAAAAGAAGCAGTGATAGCCTAGTGGTTAGACCGTTGGACCGCAAAGTCAAAGGTCTCGGGTTCAAACCCAGGCACGCACATCTGTCTTCGAAACCAAGTGCGTATTAAAAGTTAACAATCATTTGCTTTAACGGTGAAAGAAAACATCGTGAGGAAACCTGCATGCCTAAGAGTTTCTCGAATGTGTGTGAAGTTCGCCAACCCGCACTGGGCCAGCGTGGTGGACTATGGCCTTAACCCTCTCAGTTTGAGAGAAGGCGCGAGCACAACAGTGGGACGGTTTCTTAACGGGGCTTATATAGACTTAGACCCGATAGGTAGCGTTGTTGTCGACCGAGTGCGAAACCGCGAAAAACTAGTAAGCTAGTAAGTTATATTATGGCAATCATTAAGCCAAGTCAAAAGCCTAACGGTTTGCTAAGTTGCATCAGCAGTTGTCCACAAACCTGCCTCCACCGCACCAGACTGGCTCCGCGTGCTGGAGTATAACCTAATCTCTGCCTTTGCTTAGCAGTGGAATAGTAGACTGATTATTTTTAATTTTTATAGGGCGAAAAATATATATAGACTATCTACCTATATACCTAGACTATCTTGCCACGACCAAATAAACCGAGTCTTATCTGATGGAAAAGTCAAGAGTCTCCGTAACCGGCGAGCGTGTATGAGACGAACTATGAGAGTCGAGGAAGCCAGAGAGGTATGTAAGGAAAGAACCTGTTGGAAATCTGTACTCTCTGCCTACCCCGCAAGGGATCTGGCGTGAGGTTATAGAAAAAAATATATATATATATATTTTTATATAAAAAAGTCATCATTTTCTCTCGTCCTCGTTGACTGACCCATCACTTAACCTACCTCTAACTAGTAAATCAAAAAATTCATATAGTACTGAGACTATTAAAGATCAAAGTTATGCAGAAGCTTTGAAAACATGTGGAGAATAGAGGGCAGCACAGTGGCAAAAATCTATAATAATATCAGCCTATACTGCCCACTGCTGGGCAAAGACCTTCCCTCACAAATCGAGCAGAGGGAGATTAGGTCATACTCCACCACGCGGGCCCAGTGCGGATTGGTGGAGGCAGGTTTGTGGCCACCTGCTGTTGGACTTATCAAGCCGCCTACGGGTGTAGGAGGTGGTTGGATCACTGTATTGTCTCCTTAGCCGCCTGGCATACTGTTGTGGAAGTAGGCATAGAGGAAAATGTGTATATGTCAGATCATATGCCAATATATGTTAAGTGTGATCTAAATCTAGTAAGACAAAAGTTAGGAACTTGTAATATACCGCCCAACACCATAATATGGGGTGAGAGAAAGGAATGCCAGATAGGTAAATACCACGACTTATGTAATAAAAAATTACGTGAAATGCATTTCCCCCGGGAGTTTCGGGAGTGTGACTCTGGGATATGTAGTTTAAACGAGCATAAACTTGTGTTAGATAATTTATATGCACAAATTGTCTATGTTCTTAGTGATGCAGCTAAGCAAACAAAAGAAAAAGGAGGAGGTAGACCCAGGAGAGATAGAGTTCTATGTGGCTGGAACAATCATGTCCGCGACGCTCATGGGGAGGCCAGACTTAAATTTAAAATGTGGATGTTACATAATCGACCTACCGAAGGAACGGTATATAATGAAATGTGTGAGGCTCGTCGGATCTTTAAAAGTCGCTTAAAATGGTGTCAAAATAAACAAGACCAAATAAAAATGGATATAATTGCCAAACAAAGATCTACGAGAAATTTCAGTAAATTTTGGAAATCCACAAATAAGCTGGATATTAGGCCCGGCCTACCCGTAAGCGTTGGAGGTAAGAACGACTCTGGGGAGATAGCGAGGATGTTCATGGAACATTTCCAAGTGCGATCTCCACTTGGCCCTTCAGATGTGAGAGTCGATGCTGAGTCGTACTGTTCGGGAGAGGAGCCGATACCACACCTGTCGGCTAAACATATCGAAGCCGTAATTAAGAATACGAGTAGAGGCAAATCACCAGGCCATGACGGACTGAGCATCGAACATTTTAAATATGCTCGGGTCCACCTGCCGAGTATCCTTTCCGTGTTCTACGCGATGTGCATTACGCACTCATACCTACCAGCCGACTTGATGAAGACGATCGTAGTCCCCATGGTTAAAAACAGGACAGGCGATATTTCAGACAAGGCGAACTACCGTCCTATCTCTCTCGCCACTACCATGGCTAAGATATTGGATAGTCTGCTTGATTCATGGTTAAAAAAGTATCTAAGCTTGCATGACGCACAGTTCGGATTCCAACCCGAGCTATCAACTGAAAGTGCAATCCTGAGTCTAAAGCACACTGTCCAATATTATATAGATCGTAAAACCCCGGTATACGCCTGTTTTCTCGACCTCTCCAGGGCCTTCGACCTTGTATCATATGACGTGCTCTGGAAAAAGTTGGGCGACAGGGGTATACCGGTAAACGTTCTGAAAATCCTCCAATTTTGGTATGCGAACCAGTCCAATAATGTGAAGTGGGCCAACACTCTTTCCGAATCATATAGGCTGGAGTGCGGAGTAAGACAAGGAGGCTTAACGTCTCCCAGACTCTTTAACCTATATGTAAATGATCTGATAGTCGTGCTCAGCAGTATGCGTGTCGGATGCCGGGTGCATGGTGTAACTATAAATAACATCAGCTACGCGGACGACATGGTGCTGCTGGCCCCGACTGCTGGAGCAATCGGAGAGATGTTGAAGGTTTGTGAGAATTATGCGGCTGCACACGGACTTGTTTATAATGTAAAAAAGTGTGAATACATTGTCTTTAAGGCTGGAGGTAGATACCCAGAAAATATACCGGATATTACCCTATGTGGCATGAACATTAAAAGACTAAATAAAGTAAAATATCTTGGGCACTTTCTAACTGACGACCTTAAAGACAATGTAGATATAGAGAGGGAGCGTAGGGCGTTGGCGATTAGAGGCAACATGCTGGCACGTAGATTCTTCCGGTGTACTGCAAATGTGAAAGTCACGCTTTTTCAGGCATACTGTCAGAGTTTCTACACGGGAAATCTATGGATCAGATATGCCAAAAGAGCGCTAGACGTCCTACGAGTCCAATATAATAATATTTTTAGGATGCTGTTGGGATTGCCTCGTTTCTGCAGTGCCTCAGAAATGTTTACACAGGCTCGAACGGATGGCTTTTACGCTATCCTTCGCAAGAAAACCGCATCGCTGATGAGTAGAGTAAGAAGCAGTCACAACAGTATCCTCCAAACAGTGGCAGAGAGCTATTGCTCTCCTATTTTGAGACATTTTGTATGGAGGACGATAAATTAAGGAGAAACTAATCTCTCAGTTTGTTGTCCTTCATGCTTAGTGGTTAAACTGTACATATTTGTAATAGGTTAAATGTACTAACAATAGTAATAAGTTTTTTCTTTGTATACTAACACAATGGGCTTTTGTTGCCCGCAAAAATAAATATTATTATTATTATTATTATTATTATTTAAGGCTTCCAAGTCGGCTTAACGACTACCACATTAAGTGGTAACCGGGACCAACGGCTTAACGTGCCTTCCGAAGCACGGAGACACTCGAATATGAAAATGCCACAATCCGCCACCCATCTCAGGTCGACTGAGTCGAACGCTGCTTTACCTTGGTGATCGGTAAGAACACCGCGGTCTCACAGCGCTACGAGCGCCTAATCTAAGCAAAATAATATTTTTTCAGGTAAAATGGGCACTAGTCATAAGTACGAAGATAAGTTTAGTACACCAGGACGAAACAGACCGTTTCTTATATGAAGGGCAAGTCAAGAGTCTCCGTAAGCGGCGAGCGTGTTTGAGACGACCTATGAGAGTGGAGGAAGCTGGATAGATCTGTAAGGAAAGAACCGGTTGTAACTCTGTACTATCTGCCTATCAGCAAGGGAGCTGGCGTGATGATAGAGATAGAGCTCTGCTTGGAGAATATGTGCGACGATGTTTTTTTTTCTGGTAGGTATTAGAAATGAGGTTATTCTTTCGACAAACCAACAGATATGTCAAACTGTCAATGAATTGGGATAAAAAGATAAGATAGAAGAGATAAGAATGATAACATATTGATTTTAATATATTTTTGGTTCCTTATGTTAACCTAGATTTTATATAGATGCAGTGTAAACTCATGTTCACAAATTCAAATTCTTTTACTTCTTTGTAAACATAGATGGTTATTACAGATCTTGTCAAATTACAATAATAGGTTCTCTATGTTTTACCTTTTAAGGCATACAAAGACATGCATGTTCAGTTATTATAATTATTATTGTGAGTAACAAACATTATTATGATTACAAATTGCAATATTAACATTAATTATTAGTCATCATCATCATCATCTCAGCCTATACTTGTCCACTGCTGAACATAGGCCTCCCCAATCGCTTTCCAGCGTAACCGGTCCGATGCCACCTGCATCCAACGACTTCCTGCCATTTTCACAAGATCGTCGGTCCATCTGGCAGGCGGTCGTCCCACGCTGCGCTTGCCAATACGTGGTCTCCACTCTAGAATCTTTGTGCCCCAACGCCCGTCCGATCTACGCGCTATGTGGCCCGCCCATTGCCACTTCAGCTTGCTAATCTTAAGGGCTATGTCGGTGACCTTGGTTCTTTTAGTTTTGGTAATTATTAGTCATTTTTAGTTAAATAAATAGTATAGGAATTTCTGTATAATGTCAGCTAAATGGATACCCAATCAATCAAACATTATTTAAAATTACTTAAGTCATCATCATTTAAGAATAATAATATTATTTATTAACGTCAACAGTATAATAATATTTATTAGTTAGTATGGTAGTCAATTTCTTTTTAAACTTAAAGGAATCGGATATAGATTTAATTGAATTTGGTAATTTATTATATATTATATATTGAGATTTTTTCATATAGTATAATATACACAGACAGACGTTTAGAACATCAAGGTACGGTCAAACCAATGCGTTCAGACGCGTCCGCGGTGGCGTCCCCGGCGGCGATCACGGTGGCGATCAGTATCTCCCTATGATTGCGCGTGCAGAGGCCACCCAGATAGCGTGTGCAGGATGCAGGACGCGTTGGTGTGAACATTTCTATACAAATATTACTGCAAGAGCTGATCGCCACCGTGCACACCACCTCGGCCGCGTTGTTTAGGCCGTACCTTCAATTCTATCTATATAATTCTGTGCGATTCTTCGTCGGTCTTCGCCGTTCGTTCAGTCTCCGCCGTCTGCTGCATATTCCAACTTCGGTTGTCGGAAGATGACAAGGACTGCGATAGCAGCTGCTAGGAGGGCCCCAAAAACGCGCTCGTAGAGTTGTGCAACTGCGGTGTAGCGATTCATAAGGATAAACAGCGCTCGTTCCAATCGGTCTGAGATAGGTGACCGTTTGTAGCATTTTCATATTCAAGCGTCTCCGTTTAGAGAGGCTCGTTAAGCCGTCGGACCCTGTTACCAGGTAATATCGTAGTCGATAAGCCAATTTGGAAGGCTTGATAAGTTCTAACAGCAAGTGACCACAAATCTGCTTCTACTAATGGAGTATAACCTAATCTCTCGCGCCTATATTAAAAAGGTGACAACTCGATACTTCGCGAACGCATCTTCCCATACGAATCCGCTAATCGTAGCCGCCGCCGGCTACGAACCTAACCCCTGCCGCTACCGCCGGCCGCGACATGTTCTCACCGATTCCCCCGATGCTTTGACATCGCTTCTTTCCGTTCCGGATACGGACGATGACGAGGACGAAGTCGTAGATCCCTACTTAGCCTAGCCCGCCGACCGGCGCACTTAGTACACCCCCTTCCCCTGTAGCGACTGTCCAAACCTTTGAGGCGCCCTCGAGTATGTCGCCCCCTTGCCCTTCTGGCTCGAGCGTAGTGGTTGCACGCTCGCCCTTATGTCCGGGAAAGCTGTAAAGGCCTCACGGCCAACAGCGTATATCACTCAAACGCACATACACACACTCGACCTAATCTCTCTCACCTCGATTTGTGAGAGATAGCCTTCTCCCAGCAGTGGAATAGGCTGATATTATTAATAAACGCCTCCGGTATCGAAAATTACCTTCGTAACACAGTTAAAGTTACTGAACTGAGTTTATCGTCCGTTCACCCGATAAAATTGCTAATTTTTCGTCGTTTCAAAAGTAAAACATTGTTAACGACTTCGCAATCTAATCCATGTTTTACTGGGGAATTTTTACCAAGGTGGGTCTGTAGGGGGGCCACGGAAACTAGAAGAGATGTGTTTTTGAGATAAGAAAAATGTGTTCCAAGGAAGGTTTATTAGATATTAATCACCTGGGCGTTCAAAGGCTTTTTTTGTGTGTGTGTGAATGATCTACGCTGTTGGCCGCGGGGCCTTTACAGCTTCACCGGACAAGAGGGCGAGCGTGCAACCACTACGCTCGAGCCAGAAGGGCAAGGGGGCAACTAGCTCAAGGGCGCCTCAAGGAGGAACGGCCTCGGCTTGGGCAGTCGCTATGGGGGAGGGCGTATACTAGGTGTCGCGCTGTGGTGCCCTGCACCGGCCGGCGGGCAAGGGATTCTTCGAGCTCGCCGGCAAGGTCGGTGTCTGATCCTGTGTGCAGTATCTGTATCCGAAAGAAGGGATGTAAGGGCATCGGGTGGGTCGGTCATGCCACGCACGGCGGTAGCGGCTGATAGGAGGAAGTTGGGTTCGTAGTCGGCGGCGGCTACGATTAGCGGATTACTATGATTGGACGCGTTCGCAAAATATCGGGTTGTATTATTGTTACATCGAACCTCACTAACTTAAAGAAAACAGTAAATACTATAACCCTTCTAAATTGCTTCTATCTTTCTCCAATCTATTCAAGTTATCATACACTGCAAAGATGCTGTAAAGCTGGTTAGCAGTGAGGAAAGTGTTTGAAAATTGTTAAAAGGAATAAAAAATATATTCTTAAACAAAATAGTAAAGTACTTTATTTTGATACAATGTACTTTGTTGCCTCCCTTAAAATAAATGTACTTTATTTCCTCAAATAAAAGGTGGCAACCCTAGTTACACCCTCAATATAAATGTACACGTAGAGTTTTTGGGCGGGAAGTCGAAGAGTGATGTTGTCAATTTGTTTTAATTTCCAATACGTGTATTATTTCGACTAATAACGTGTAATGTTGGTGGAATATTAACCATTTTGTGTTCTTATATGTGCACGAGTGAAGGTTATTGTAACAAAGTGATAAAACGTGGCTTTTCGACTTCCCTCAAAACGGCCGTCGCAATTGGTATGTAAAGTATCCACCGCTTTACTATCCAGGGTGGGGCACTTCATCAATTTCATTATCATCGTTGTCATCAAGCTCATCGGAGAGTTGAATTAATTTAAACAAACACGATTATATATCTTACTGGACACTGGCAAAATACACTTAAAATTAGTATGAATCCATAACTTAAAGAAGATGAAATGTAAATGTATATAAGAGGTGTTTAGAGTACACATAATTATATTTTATTAATTTTAACAAGAATAAGCCCAAACTGGAAGCCTTATACGGGGCTTAATAAGTTCCAACAGCAGGTGGCAAAAAATCTGCCTCCACCAATCCGCACTGGGACAGTTTATACTTAATTTTACATACAGCAGATCTTGGTTCCACCAGCAGGTGGCCACAAACCTGCCTCCACGGCACCGCACCGAGTCCGCGTGGAGTCTTTAAATAAATAATCCAGAAGCCGCGTCCAGTCATAATTGCACGCCGCGCGGTGAAGCCAAAAATTCGACAAACGCCCCGCACTCACCGCACTTGCCACCCGCGTAATGTTGGCAGCGCGGAAAAATTACAACTTTTTCGGGTAAATGTTGATGACATTAGATTAGATGATAATAAAATCATTGTTACGGAAATGTGTATTTTAATGCATATTAAACTCAAGAAATAGATACATGTACTTGAACTATTAAGGTTTGTAGTAATTTAATGTAGGAAACTGCCTCGTTGGTCTGGTGGCAAAGCGCATCGCTTTGTGATCACGAGGTCCGGGTTCAAATCCTAGATCGGACAAATGTAGTTTTTCTAAAAAAAAATTCCCAGTATGAGTCCGGAGTCTGGAATTGTGCCCGGTATATGGCAATAGGCTCGCCCCCTATTACATGGGACCTAACATCGTCGGCGAAACGTGGGTGTACTCAGTATATCTCTGCCACACCCTCTGGGAAATATAGGCGTGATGGTGTTTTTTTTTATTGTAGGAAAAATATATTTTCATCATCTTAACTAAATATTGAAACCATGATGTATTATCTAACTATATTAATACCATTTAATACTAGAACTAATAAAGCCCTCAGCAAATAAAAATAGGAAAAAATAAAATTATTATACAAGCAACACTAACAAAATGGACGTTTTTTTTGCTATGGCAATTACAGACGGAAGAATAAATTCGACATTTAATTAATACGGCACCTATGCGCTAGTTAGGTATGAAATATGATCTCTATCTATCTATATCATCACGCCAAATCCCTTGCGGGGTAGGCAGAGAGTACAGAGTTCCAACAGGCTCTTTCCTTACATACCTCTCTGGCTTCCTCTACACTCATAGTTCGTCTCATACACGCTCGCCGGTTACGGAGACTCCTGACTTGACCTTCAGATAAGACCCGGTCTTCTTTTTTATCTCAACAGCATTTTTACAGGCAGGAACGACACATGACGGCATAATTCAATTTAATTGGGCACGCGCACAACACGTCATTCCGTACGACGGTCACAAAGTGACTACTCGTGTGTGTGTGTGTGTGTGTGTGTGTGTTTGAGTGATATACGCTGTTGGCCGTGAGGCCTTTACAGCTTCACCGGTCATAAGGGCGAAAGTGCACTACGCTCGAGCCAGAAGGGCAAGGGGGCGACATACTCGAGGGCGCCTCAAAGACGAACGCCTCGGTTTGGACATTCGCTACAGGGGAAGGGGGTGTATTAAGTGCGCCGGTCGGCGGGCTAAGCTAGGGATCTACGACTTCGTCCTCGTCATCGTCCGTATCCGGAACGGAAAGAAGTGATGTCAAAGCATCGGGGGCATCGGTGAGAACATGTCGCGGCCGGCGGTAGCGGCAGGGGTTAGGTTCGTAGTCGGCGGCGGCTACAATTAGCGGATGGAAAGATGCGTTCGCGAAGTATCGAGTTGTCGCCTTTATAATTTAGGCGCGATTAGATTCGAGACCGAGATCGGAGTGGAAACTACTCGTGTGACTACCTGCTTCACAGGTAGTAATTGTTGCTTCAATTTGATGCGCGCCCGCGGCTTCTGGATTATTTATATTCTAAGCATGGAGTATTACTTCTCTCACCTCGATATTTAAGAAGGGAATTGGCCAACAGTAAGTTATTCATGTAAATCCTTTATATTAGCCACGTGCCAAAAGATCCTTGTCACGCTATATTCGTTCTGGTTAGTGTCAACTACACAGGCGTTAAACAGATGCGTAACACAACTGGGTTATCAGTACACTTAGCGTGACAGATAGTGCAAACACGCCTTATCTATGCGGTATTGTGGTCTCATTTTACCAAAAAAAAAAGTTGCCTATGACACAAAAAAGAACTCATAAAGTTTACAAAGTTAATCCAAATTAAACTGTGTAATAAATGGCATTATTATCGGATTATCTTGACGATAAAACAGATTGTTTGAGGAGCTCCTCAATCTGAAATTTCTAGACACATATACAATTTATTGAATGACTAGCACTTTCCCGCGACTTCGTACCCGATCGACAACAGCGCCACCTAACGGTCTATGTTTTATAGCCTATGTTACTTCTAGAAAATGCAGCTTTCTAATGGTGAAAGAATCATTAAAGTCGGTCTCGTAGTTTTTGAGTTGATTCGTTACAAATACAAATCTTTCCCCTTTATTATATTAATGTAGAATAATAGTGTCCGGCCACCTTCCGCCAAAAAAACCACCTCCGGCCTTGCGGCTTCGGCCAAAACAGGCCGAAGTTTTTGCCGAAACCTAAGGTTTCTACCAAGAGCCAAAATTACTGAACTACGATGTACGACTTCACAAGAGCGCGGCAGAAGAGGCGACGCGCGGGGGCAGGGGTCACATTGCGTTGCGCCAGCCGGACACCATAGTCAGTAAAAATCAAATCAAAACAAAACGTCGTCAATACATAACTTTTTAAAAGTAGCCAATCATGAACCAAATTATTAAACCCAAGTTATTTAACCTATTCCTCTTACAAATCGAGGTGAAGGTCTAGGCCTCCACCACGCGAATCTAGTGCGGTTTGTTGGAGGCAGGTTTGTAGTCTGCTGTTGAAAAAAAAACAATTCAAAAAATGATTATCAGAACGTGCAGTCGAATTTTAAAGAAAAAGAATGTCAGAAGAAAGAATGACAAAACAGATATACAATGCGAAAGTGGAAGGATGGAGGTACCGGGGAAGACCTAGACTATCTTACCATGACCAAATAGACCGAGTTATCTGAAGGACAAGTCAAGAGTCTCCGTAACCGGCGAGCGTGTATGAGACGAACTATGAGAGTGGAGGAAGCCAAAAAGGTATGTAAGGAAAGAACCTGTTGGAACTCTGTACTCTCTGCCTACCCCGCAAGGAATCTGGCGTAATGATATAGAAGTTAAAAGATAAGCCCGTTAAGTTTCTCGCCAAATTGTCTCAGTGGAGGCGTCTTTCCGATCCGGTCGGGTCTGAAAAAAATATACTACTTTTATCAAAATTCTCACCCTTCCTACTAAGAAACCTATTTATCAGCTATCACTATATACCTGTCAGAACTCAGTCAGACTCAATAACATTCTGTTATACCTATGTTACATCTAATTCGTACCTTGATAGAAATGATTTTATTACCGAAATATGTAGATCCACCAAAAAGTTGGTAGATATGAGAACACTGCGAGGAATGTCGCCAGACTTGTAGAGCGACATCGGGCGACTTCGCCTGACGTCACCAGCGACATGGTCGCGGAACACTTGTCCTCTAATGAATACGAAATTTAAAGATGTCTCTACTCCGAAAGGGACCTTGTGTAATATGTCTTTATCATGCTATCAATCAAATAGATAAATCCAAGATGGCGGAAGATTGATGACAAATGCGTAACAAAAGAATGTTTTTGACGAAAAAATAGAAAACTAAACGATAAATTGATTTATACACAAACTGGTGAATGACTACGCTGTTGGCCGACGGCCTTTTACAGCTTTACCGGGCAAAAGAGCGAGCGTGCAACCCCTACGAGCTAGAAGGGCGGAGGGCAACTAGCTCAAGGGCACCTCAAGGAGGAACGGCCTCGGCTTGGGCATTCGCTATGGGGGAGGGCGTATACTAGGTGTCTCGCCGTGGTGCTCTGCACCGGCCGGCGGGTAAGGGATTCTCTGTATGGCGAGGTCGCTTTCTGATCTTACGATATACGAACAGAGGGAATTGCAAACAGAATTATGTCTCCTTTCCTATATTTCGACCTACGTCGCACATGATAAAAAAATATTACATATGAAATAAAACTATCATTTTCAGATTTTATCGCGTTTAAAGATCGGGAATATAAAAATCAAACAAATTAAACTGACAATATTTTATAATATCCTAGGTCGGACAAATGTAGTTTTACTAACGAAAAATTCCCAGTATGAGTCCGGAGTCTGGAATTGTGCCTGGTACATGGCAATAGGCTCGCCCCCTATTACATGGGACCTAACATCGTTGGCGAAACGTGGATGTACTCAGTACACCTCTGCCACCCCCTCTAGGGAAAATAGGCGTGACGGTGTTTTATTGTTTTTATATTTTGTAATACGATATGTGTATGCCTTAGATGAATTACTTGCATTTTACAAAACTTGTATAAGTAGTAATAAGTAAAATCCACTGATCGTAACGGGGAAAACCTTGTCGCTCTGTCTCTTCTCTTCTTCACCTGCACCTCGTCATAGCTCAAGTCGATATGATGGTGATAGCCCTACTTTACAGATGTTCAAGAAAAGAATTGGAGAACATTTTTTTTTTAATTCACAAACTTATACCCAGACCGGAACAAATAATTGTGGATCACACAAAGATTTGTCCCGTGCGGGAATCGAACCCGCGACTATTCGACACAGTGGGCGGAGCAGCTCAAGCTCTTAACCACTGCGCTAAATGGTCCGTCAATTTCCTATCTATGTAAGATATTTGTATGTATTCATGTAGTCTATTTTATGGTAATGTATAGCATGTAGTATATTTGTAGATATATATATGTAGTTTATACCTTTTCTATCTATAAATAACTTTTATTTCCTTGCTTTTGTGTTGTACACTTATTCCTATCCTCATTTTGTCCATTTGTTTCTCTTTCACTCAAAGGTTTGCTGGTGGAAAACTCGACTTTGAGTTAAGCTCGCCTTGTACGTTAATTTACCTTGTAACAATTTGTGTATGTGTAAAAAGAATCAAATAAATAAATAAATAAAATGTCCCTTAGGAATAAGGTGACACTACGAAACTTATGTACGACCTATCATGACGTACGCTTGTGAAGTGTTCAGGCACGCCGCCCGCACTCACATCGATAGACTCCAAACAATTCGATCCCGTTTCCTCCGTCGGAGTCCATTCCGATCTCGGTCTCTAACCGATTCACGCCTTCATTAAAAAGGCGACAACCCGACATTTTGCGAACGCGTCCAATCAAAGGAATCCGCTAATTGTAGCCGCCACCAACTACGAACCTAACTCCCCTCCTATCAGCCGCTACTACCGTCCGCAGCATGTTCTCACCGACCCTCCCGATGCCGATGCTCACACAGGATCAGACACCGACTTCGCCGGCGAGCTCGAATAATCCCTTGCCCGCCGGCCGGTGCAGAGCACTACGGCGAGACACCTAGTATACGCCCTCCCCATAGCGACTGCCTAAGCCGAGGCCGTTCCTCCTTGAGGCGCCCTAGAGCTAGTTGCCCCCTTGCCCTTCTGGCTCGAGCGTCGTGATTGCACGCTCGCCCTCTTGTCCGGTGGAACTGTAAAGGCCCCGCGGCCAACAGCGTAGATCATTCACACACACACATTGACAACTTTTGAACAAATCTTCAAAAATCGATCTCTGTCATCACGCACACATAGTGCGTAATAAGGCCGCTTTTAAGCGCCATTTTTTTTAGCAATGCTTCGTCTAGCCCAGTCTTAGTCTAATAGTACGACAGAGTCATGGTTACGGGTAATACAACGTTTTTAACATCATTTCAAGTACATTCAATAAAAATACTGTCTTTTGTGTGTTTGTGAATGATGAACTCTGTTGGCTGCGGGACCTTTACAGCTTCGCCGGACTAGAGGGCGTGCGTGCAATCACTACGCTCAAGCCAAAAGGGGCAACTAGCTCAAGGGCCCCTCAAGGAGAAACGGCCTCGGCTTAGGCCAGGGGGAAGGCATAAACTAGATGTCTCGCCGTGGTGCTCTGCACCGGCCGGCGGGCAAGGGATTTTTCAACCTCGCCAGCGAGGTCAGTGTCTGATCCTGTGTGCGGTATCTGTATCCGAAAGAAGGGATGTAAGGGCATTGGGAAGGTCGGTGAGAACATGCCGCGGACCGCGGTAGCGGCTGATAGGAGGGGAGTTAGGTTCGTAGTTGGCAGCGGCTACGATCAGTGGATTCCTATGATCGGACGCGTTCGCAAAAAAGCGGGTTGTCGCCTTTTTAATAAAGGCGCGAATACGTTCGAGACGTTCCATATGACAGCTTTGCGGTGGAAACGGGATCGAACTGTTTGGAGTCTATCGATTTGAGAGCGGGCGGCGTGCCCGAACACCTCACAAGCGTACGTCAATGCCTTATATTATCCAAGCGTTAGTCTAAAGTCTAAAGGCATACTATGGACACCAACATATGTCAGTTCCTAATGTGCCTAATAGGGACAAATCTATTGACGTTATAAGGATCAAAATTCCAGACTCCAACTAACAATGTTACGAATAGAAAAACTCCAGAAATAGTAATAACAAAACATTATTATACATGACCAAATAGACCGTGTCTTATTTGAAGCAAGTCAAGAGTCTCCGTAACCGGCGAGCGTGTATGAGACGAACTATGAGAGTGCAGGAAGCCAGAGAGGTCTGTACGGAAAGAATCTGTTGGAACTCTGTACTCTCTGCCTACGCAAAGGAACTGGCGTGATGATATAGACAGATAGATAGATTATTATACAATTTGCCCGAAAAACCTCAATAACACTTCATCCGACTTAAATTCAACATAACCTAAAACTACATTGAATAACAAAATTGGAAACAATATGAATTTTCACCGAACATAAAACCTTTAACCGTCTCTTTTTCACGCAAAGCGAGGGAGCGAGATGGAACGCCGTCACTCGCCACGTGAGCTAGCGCAATCAATAAATGGCAGCTGAAAACCTTGAAAATTAACAACAGATGATAAGGAAAGAAATGGTTGCGTAGTTTAAAACTAGAAAACGTTTTTACAAGCTTTTATTTAGCGTGCAATGTTTGTTTGTCTAGATCGATACTTCTATCTATCTATATCATCACGCCAGATCCCTTGCGGGGTAGGCAGAGAGTACAGAGTTCCAACAGGTTCTTTCCTTACATACCTCTCTGGCTTCCTCCACTCTCATAGTTCGTCTCATACACGCTCGCCGGTTACGGAGACTCTTTTCCTTCAGATAAGACTCGGTTTATTTGGCGTGGTAAGATAGTCTAGGTCTTCCCCGGTACCTGCATCCTTCCACTTTCACATTGTATATCTGTTTTGTCATTCTTTCATCTGACATTCTTTCTATATGCCCGAACCAACGGAGCATGCCCTTTCTCATCTTTACACGGATACTATCTTTCATACCTACTCGCTTTCTTACTATGCTGTTGCTAATGCGGTCGGTCAGCTTCACTCCGCAGATCAATACTTGCAAACTAATTTAGAACCACTTCTATAGCATCACGCCAGATCTCTTGCAGGTTGGGAAAAAGTACAGAATCAAACTCAAATAATTTATTTTGTATAAGCCCTGCGGGACGCTTACAAACAGTCAATTTACATTTTTTAAATCTAATTTAACTACTAATCTACCACCGGATCGGAACGCGGGTCCACTGAGAAGATCCGGCGAAGAAACTCAGCGGGCTTGTCTTTTTTATTTGCTTCTCTTTCTCTTTTCGTTTTTCTTTCAATCTTATTGTGTGGATACAATGTTTAGGTTACAATTAAATAGTTTATCGAGATATGAATCTAATGATGTTATCTGTAAAGGATCTAAAGGATTCCAGATGGACTAGTCCCCCCACAAGCAGCACCCGTTCAAGAGTATGACTGCTGAAACAGCTATCACTCCTCTCGACCATATTGGATGGAAGGGAGTGACCCGCGCCAGACAGCCACAGCACGCAAAGACATTATTAATAGTGAGCATGACCAAGCCAGAACCCCAAAGACGGTAGCCAGATTGTGTCTAGAAAGCAGCAACCAGTTCCAACAGGCTCTTTCCTTACATACCTCATACATACCCACTTATGTTATCATTAGTTTTGTTTTGTTTTATTAGCGGCCGTGACGTCACCAGACGGCTAAACAGAAGCCTAGCGCTGTGCAAGCATCTGCTATTTTTTACATGTTTTGTAATTATGAAATGCTACAAAAAAATTTCAGTTACAATTGTGTCAAAAGTCGGAAATCGTTTGAACTGGTGCCTGCGACTATGAAAAACCATAAGAATTGGAAAGCATTGAATTAAAAGATTCAAAACAGTCAAAACTAACAATTATGATGTCAATTATCAAATATTTTTTTAAATTGCAATAACGGACTTAGGATCCTGGTTACTCTTACGTACCGCTGATGATAAGGAAAGAAATGGTTGCGTAGTTTAAAACTAGAAAACGTTTTTAGAAGCTTTTATTTAACGTGCAATGTTTGTTTGTTTAGATCAATACTTCTATCTATCTATATCATCACGCCAGATCCTTTGAGGGGTAGGCAGAAATTACAGAGTTTCAACAGGCTCTTTCCTTACGTACATCTCTGGCTTACTCCACTCTCATAATTGGTCTTACACGCTCGCCGGTTACAGAGACTCTTGACTTGTCCTTCAGATAAGACACGGTCTATTTAGTCATAGTAAGATTTTCTAGGTCTTTCCCGGCACCTGCATCCTTCCACTTATAATAATATTAATATCAGCCTATATTGGCCACTGCTGGACAACGGCCTTCTCTCACAAATCGAGGTGAGACAAATTAGGTCATACTCCACCACGCGGACCCAGTGCGGATTGATGGAGGCAGGTTTTGTGGCCACCTGCTGTTGGAACTTATCAAGCCGCCTTTATGGCTTCCAACTCGGCTTAGCGACTACCACATTAAGTGGTAGCCGGGACTAATGGCCTAACGTGCCTTCCGAAGCACGGAGACGCTCGAATATGAAAATGCCACAAACGGTCACCCATCCCTGGCCGACCGAGTCGAACGCTGCTTAACCTTGGAAATCGGTAAGGTACCGCGGTCGCACAGCGCTACGAGCGCCTCTCCTTTCACTTACGCATTGTATATCTGTATTGACTTTCTTTCTTCTGACATGACAGAACCAATTCCTCTTGTTATTATAATATTAGCCTATACTGTCCCACAGTGTCAAACAGTACTAGCCTAGAGGTTAGACAGTCGGACTGCAAAGTCAGAGGTCTCGGGTTACAACCCAGGCATGCACTTATGTGTTTTCGAAAGCACCTGCATATCAAAAATTAACTATCACTTGCTTTAACGGTGAAGGAAAACATCGTGAGGAAACCCGCATGCCTAAGAGTTTCTCGAAGGTGTGTGAAGTTCGCCAACCCGCACTGGGCCAGCGTGGTGGACTATGGCCTAAACCCTCTCAGTTTGAAAGGAGGCCCGTGCCCAACAGTGGGACAGTTTCTTAACAGGGCTAATATTATATTCTGTCCCATTACTGGGCTCATTACCACTTGATGTAGTAATCGTTAGGTTAATTAAGAAGTCTTATTGGCCATTTGACAAGTTCCACCAGCAGGTGACCACACACCTGACTCCACTGCACCGCACTGGCTCCGGGTAATGAACTATGACCCAATCTCTGTCACATCGATTTGTAGGAGTAAGCTTTAAAACAGCAGTTAGCAAACAGTAGATCCCTTGCGGCGTAGGCAGAGAGTACAGAGTTCCAACAGGTTCTTTCCTTACATACCTCTATGGACCTAACATCGGCGGCGAAACGTGGGTATACACCTATGCTACCCCCGCTTGGGAAATATAGGCGTAAAGGTAGTTATTTTATTTTTCAAGGGGGTTTCAGGTCCAGAAGAGGATGTTCGGATCAAGTTTTCTCCCTTCGCAACATCGTAGAGAAGCATCTGCCAGTAGGCCGGAAGGTTTTCTGCGGTTTTGTGGATTTGATAGGGTTGTGCGAAGGAGATTTTGGGACATTTTGCCTGAGTATGGTATAAATGGCGCTCTGCTGCGGGCCGTCCAGTCCAACTATGTGGACTGCAAGGCATGCGTACGGGTGGGTGCTAACATGTCACCCTGGTTTGACTTTGAAATCGGCGTCAAGCAGGGTTGCGTGTTGTCCGCTAGACTGTTTATAATATATTTGGATAAAAGTCTTCAAAGACTGAAAGCGATGAATGAAGGTGTACAAATGAATGATCTAGTGGTAAATCATCTACTATATGCAGATGACGCGATTTTGATAGCGCCAACAGCCACTGATCTGCAAACACTAGTCACAGCTATGAGAGACGACTGCATGAAAAATTGCTTCCATTTGAATGTGAAGAAAACCAAAATTATGGTTTTTGAACGGGAAGAAACCAGAACGAATGCAAGGATTGTGGTTGGGAACGATGTGCTGGAGCAAGTGAATGAGTTTGTATATCTTGGATGCGTATTCAGTAAGGATGGAAAATACACCGCTGACATAGAGAGAAGAGTAAGTGCAGGAAAGAGAGTGAATGGCGCGATGGGAAAGCTACTTGGGAGCCGGCATTTAAGCCAAAAGGCGCAGCTGGCCATACATAATGGAGTGCTTGTCCCAACGCTGTTATATGGCAGCGAGAGCTGGGTATGTAAGAAAGAGAATGAAAGTAGGATAAATGCGGTGGAAATGCGAGCTCTGCGGAAGATGTGCAGAGTGAAGCTGACCGACCGTATTCGCAACAGCGTAGTAAGAAAGCTAATAGGTATGAAAAAGAGTATCGGTGTAAAGATGAGAAAGGGTATGCTCCGTTGGTTCAGGCATATAGAAAGAAAGTCCGAAGAAAGAATGACAAAACAGATATACAATGCGAAAGTGGAAGGATGTAGGTACCGGGGAAGACCTAGACTATCTTACCATGACCAAATAGACCGGGTCTTATCTGATGGACAAGCCAGAAGTCTCCGTAACCAGCGAGCGTGTATGAGACGGACTATGAGAGTAGAGGAAGCCAGAGAGGTATGTAAGGAAAGAGCCTGTTGGAACTCTGTACTCTCTGCCTACCCCGTAAGGGATCTGGCGTGATGATATAGATAGAGATAGATAGATTTTTTTTTTATTACTAATTGGAATTAAAGTCGCTTTTACTTAATTACTGGTACTAACTCAAACTTAAACTTGTATCATATATTTTTTATAAACACTGCGGGGATACTTGCAAATAGTCATATTTACATTTTTTTTGACTTACTAATTTATCAGTAGACTGCCTCGTTGGTCTAGTGGCAAAGCGCATCGCTTTGTGAGCACGAGGTCCTGGGTTCAAATCCTAGGTCGGACAAGTGTAGTTTATCTAACGATAACTTCCCAGTACATTCCGGAGTCTGGAATTGTGCCCGGTATATGGCAGTAGACTCGCCCCCTATTACATGGGACCTAACATCGTCGGCGAAACGTGGGTGTACTCAGTACACCTCTGCCACCCTCAAGGCGCCTCGCTAGCTAGCTTAAGGGCGCATCAAGGAGGAACGGCCTCGGCTAGCGACTGCCCAGTCGCTATGGGGGAGAACGTATACTAGGTGTCTCGCCGAGGTGCTCTGCACCGGCCGGCGGGCAAGGGATTGTTCGACCTCGCCGGCGAGGTCGGTGTCTAATCCTGTGTGCGGTATCTGTATCCGAAAGAAGGGATGTAAGGGCATCGGGACGGTCGGTGAGAACATGCCGCGGACGGCGGTAGCGGCTGATAGGAAGGGAGTTAGGTTCGTAGTCGGCGGCGGCTACGATTAGAGGATTTCTATGATTGAACGCGTTTTTCAATAAAGGCGCGAATAGCTTCGAGACCGAGATCGGAATGGACCCAACGGCCCAGATTGCATGCCCACAACTAAAGCGTTTTTTGAAGCCCATCGTAAGTGACCATGTCTCAGTGCCTTAAGTTATCACTGGCAACACACACTGGTCAAAGTCTTGTCTTGAGACACTGCGGTATTTGGAACGAAAAGACGTTATATACAGTCGTTATATACAGATCTTGTGGCCCGCGGCCAAAATCGTAACTACCGCTGTCATCAAAATGTCACCTCATGACAGTCGTAGAGTTGCCATTTGCTATGAAAGGACATTGTTCTGTGCCATGATTTGCCCCAGAACCAACAGCAATGAAAAAATACTTGTATGATTTCAAATCACCCATAAATTCTCCTAAGACATTTATTATTAAACGGACAAGCGGGAGAATCGCAATATTGGCTAAAAAGTATTATATTTTGAGGTTATAATTCAGTAGCCATTAATACATATGAGGTTATATTGTGTGTTGACATTTAGTAAAGATGTCGGCGACTTCGATATAAGTACTAACAACACTTAAATATTCGTTTTAGATTGCAGATTGTCCGATAGATACGGATATATGCCATTATTTTGATAAAATAGATAAATAATGATGGCATGGGTCAAATGTTTGTTGGTTATAGGGCAATTTTCGACAATTTCCTTTACTCAAGTTCTTTTTCAATTAGTAACCGAGCGGACCCACCTGGTGAAATATCTTCTTGGAAGTAAGAAAATTTTACTAAATGTTAACCCGAATTTCACACCAATGCCCCCGTCAATGTCATACATGGGCCAAAATATCGTTGTCGCTTTATACTTTCCCAAACTCTTCCCAGCCGAGCTGGATTCGACGACTGACCTCTTTTTCGAAGTTGGACCTACCAAATTGAATAGACGAGTATAAATAGCTAATTATCTAAGATGAACAATACAGAAATTTGATTTACAGATAAAAAATACATTATCAAACCATAAATTACGATATCTCTGTGATTTTATGACCATAGTAAATAAATGTACATTGTTGAAACAAAAAATCTTATCTACGTATTTTAAAAATAAACAATCAATGCATAGATAAGGAATAATGAAAATAAAACAATAAGCCACTCTATATGATGCAGTTTGAAGTCTTTGACTGACTGTGTGTCCGTGTGTGTGTGTGTGTGTGTGAATGATGTACGCTGTTGGCCGCGAGGCCTTTACAGCTTCACCGGACTTAAAGGCGAGCGTGCAACCACTACGCTCTAGCCAGCCAGAAGGGCAAGAGGCGACATACTCGAGGGCGCCTCTTCGAGGCGCCCTCGGTTGGGACAGTCGCTGTAGGGGGACGGGTGCACTACTAAGTGCACCGGTCAACCGCCGGCTATGGGAGGGGATCTACTACTACGTCGTCGTCGTCGCCCGTATTCTGAGCGGAAAGAAGGGATGACAAAGCATCGGGGGGGTCGGTGAGAACATGTCGCGGCCGGCGTTGGCGGCAGGGGTCGGGGGGGAGATCGTAGTCGGCGGTGGCTACGATTAACGGATTCGCATGGGTAGATGCGTTCGCGAAGTGACGTGTTCACTATTCTCACTGTTACTCAAAAATGGATAGACCTACATATTTCAAAATGATCTCTTATGCGAGCTCTGCGGAAGATGTGCGGAGTGAAACTGACCGACCGTATTCGCAACAGCGTAGTAAAAAAGTGAGTAGGTCTGAAAGATAGTACCGGTGTAAAGATGAGAAAGGGTATGCTCCATTGCTTCCGACATATAGAAAGAAAGTCATAAAAAAGAATGACAAAAGAGATATACAATGCGAAAGTGGAAAGATGTAGGTACCGGGGAAGACCTAGACTATATTACCATGACCAAATAGACCGTGTCTTATCTGAAGGACAAGTCAAGGGTCTCCGTAACCGGCGAGCGTGTATGAGACGAACTATGAGAGTGGAGGAAGCCAGAGAGGTATGTAAAGAAATAACCAGTTGGAACTCCGTACTCTGGTCCGTCCTTACGTGATCTGGCGTGATGATATAAATAGATAGATTTTTAAACACGGACGTTGGGATAATAGGAATTAATTATTTCTAATCGCCCCTTAGGGGATAGCAGCCATGATAAAAAATGATCCCACTACACCCAACTGCGACGGACGATTTAGCGCAGTGGTTAAGAGCTTAAGCCGCTCCGCCCACTGTGTGTAATAGTCTCGGGTTCGATTCCCGCACGGGACAAATCTTTGTTTGTCTACAATTATTTGTGCCGGTCTGGGTATTTTTATATGTGAATTTTCATGTTTGTAAACGCACCCACGATACAGGAATAAATCCTAAAGAGGGGCTACGTTTTATTTATTTATTTATTTATTTATTCAGAAAACCAACAGCGTTATACAATTATTGCATACTAAGATTATGTATTCAAGTATAGCCAATAACAGGGTTTCCTTACTGTGTATACAAGTAATGGCATTGTTGGGTGAATAAAATGTATTTAAAAAGAAAAGATGACATTATGATAATATCGCCATCGTTGATTTAAAACATACTGTTTAGTGAAATATAATTATTACTTTAGTTTTAATTTATATTACTAGCTGCGATAGTGCTAACGACGTGCTTTTTAAATTTAAGTTTTGAGCAAGCAAAGAGATCGATGCGGCTAAATAAAGTGTTATAAGTGCGAGTAAGACGCGATAATATAGTGTTTTTAGCGTAGTTAGTACAATGGAAGGGTACGTCAAAAAAAATTATATATACAAGCTGTAACATAATAAACGCAAGACCTGAAAGTATTTTGTTCTAGATCGGTAATAGAATTGATTCCAACAATTTATAATGTATTATAATTTTTTTAAATTTGCAAAATATGCTTTTACTTCTTCAGTGCGCTAAAACAAACTAAATTTATTATTGATTCAAAGCAATATGGAGATTTTAAATGCATTCCTAAAACGTATTTCTGAAAACTTACACATACATGTACAAGTTTTGTTGTTAATTGGGGTATAAAAGTGCATAAAAAAGGGTTAAAACCTTTAAATTTGGAAATTTGGTTTTTGTTTTGAATTTATGTAGCAATTCTCTAATCGGGGTGTCTGAGGTCTTGCGTTTATTAAGTTACGCCTTATATATTTTTTTTGTGGGAGTGATTTTGGGAAAGGTACGGTCATGTGTTACAGGAAACCGAGGAAGCGCGCGCTATTTGATTTGACCAATGAGCGACCGCAGTGGAGCCGGGAAAGCGCGCAATTTGATTTGACTAATGAGTGCGCGCGGTGGAAACCGGGAAGCGCGCGCTATTTGATTTGACCAATGAGCGACCGCGGTGGAAACCGGGAAGCGCGCGGTATATGATTTGACCAATGAGCGCGCGCTATTTAATTTGACTAATGAGTCATCTCAATTTCATAGTAGGATAACATGTCAGATGTTACACATCATATGCGACTATTCTAAGGCACACTCCTTTTCTTATATGAATCAAACCCAACGGGCAAGTGGTAAGTGTTTTGTTTTGATTCTCACATCGCAATAGACAGCGCCTTGTTATGACCATATTCTGACCACACGACTTTTCCTAAATAACCCTGTAACTCCTTTCAGCGATTTTTAATAATTATAGTGGAGGAAGCCACAGAGGTATGTAAGGAACACCTGTTGGAACTCTGTAGTCTCTGGCTACCCCGCAAGGTATTTGGCGTGATGATGTAGATAGATAAAAACGGAACTCCCATAAGATCACTTGGTTTTCCATCTGTCTGTATGTCCGATAATTAAGAGACTTTTTGTGAGGACCGGGTACCAAGTTGTAATTTACGTCAAATGCTAAGGTCTATAAATCCTTTACGGGGTAATAAAATGAAGCTTCTAAGTCAATGTAATTCAAAGATAAACTCACACATCAACCTATAGGGTACTTCCCGTTGACCTAGAATCATAAATTTTGGCGAGAAGCAAGGTTTTACAGTGCAACTAAAGAAAAAAATTACAAACATTGTTCATTTATAAAAATAAATTGGATGAAAACTTAAAACAGCGACATCTAGTAGCATTTTACGAAAAAAAACTCAAAACGCGAGTCCTACTTACTTGATTTTTTTTTTAATTATATCTCTATCTATATCTATCTATATCATCACGCCAGCTCCCTCGCGGGGTAGGCAGAGAGTACAGAGTTCCAACAGGTTCTTTCCTTACATACCTCTCTGGCTTCCCCCACTCACATAGTTCGTCTCATACACACTCGCCGGTTACGGAGACTCTTGACTTGCCCTTCAGCTAAGACACGGT
Source organism: Phalera bucephala (assembly GCA_905147815.2). Classification (NCBI taxonomy): domain Eukaryota; kingdom Metazoa; phylum Arthropoda; class Insecta; order Lepidoptera; family Notodontidae; genus Phalera; species Phalera bucephala. The sequence goes on along the minus strand of LR990637.1, from coordinate 8,839,058 downwards.
CTATTTGGTCATGGTAAGATAGTCTAGGTCTTCCCCGGCACCTACATCCTTCCACTTTCGCATTGATTTTTTAATTATAATTTTAAATAATAGTATTTCCTTATGAAAACAATGTTATAGTCTTTAACTATTCCAGGTATTGATTGCCAATTGCCACATCCATTACATTAAATTAATACATAACATATGAGTACAACGTAAGAGAAGATATTTTAAAGAAAAAATTCAAAACAAATATAATCAAGAAAAATTACGGCCATCATAATGACCGCGTGATCGGGGATGCTTATGTTGTCATAGATAATAAATTATTATTATTTTCCAGTTGTTTAAACAGTATCAGAGTGCACATGAAGACATATATCTGAAATAAAATTAAGCACTTGAACTTGACACATTGCAAGCAGCTGGCACAAAGTAGCTAGTATATGCACTCTATGTCAAGCTAAAAAAAAATGTTGAGTTGTCATCTTTAGTACTTACTATATTTTTTATAAGGGACTAAACTCGCCACGCATTTCTCCACTGTAACTCCTGTAAGTCAGGCAGTTTTCTCCAACTTAAATTATAATCAACATATAATAGAGACCCGGCCAAGTTGCCCCTGTCGACCTATTTACCGGGTTTTCAAGGCCCGCAGAGCAGCCACGTGACCTACATTCCGTCGCACTGCGGCGCTGTTGGCCGGTGTTGCCACATTGAAAAATCTTCAACGTATATTTATTTTTTGGCAACATTTAGGTTTGACTAATTTCCATGATGGCCGCCGAGATGGCGACAAAACTGACAAATGCAGGAAATTGGGTTCATAGTGCTTTGAAACGCGGTTTTCTTGGTGGAGAGTTAAGTTATTTTCGACTCGGTTGGGTGACTGTTTGCGGGAAGTGAAAAGGAAGGCATATTTAAACATTAGTCTCCACTTAAAGTGGTAGTTGTTAAACCTAGTTGGAAGCCTTATCAGGAGTTTCACCAGCAGGCGGCCTCAAACCTGCCTCTGCCACTGGGTCCACGTGGTGGAATATGACCTATTCACAGCTTTTACACAGCCAGTTACAACACCAGTTCTTACACAGCAGAAGGATAAGGCAGGCTGACTTAATATTTAGTTGTATATTCCCTTAGCAAGAGCAACATATGTGCACAATACATACCCAATGCTAGATGCCAATGTGATAGGAGGCGAGCCATTCCCCGAAGGTGGGCTCGGAGCACGACACGGAGGGGCACCAGTACGTTCCTAACGGAGATCCCGGAGCCCCTCCCCGAAGTGTCGATGCCGGCCACCGTGGGGTTTTAGTCGGTAAGAGTCCGATATGTCCCGCCAACTTCCCCAAGACAGGCGCAAGACAGGCCTATCAGGATTTCGCCACGTTAAAAAGGCGCGAGCCATTATACTGGGCATAATTGTGTGTAGTAGTATTTTGTACGAGATGAATTATGAGAGTGGAGCTAGAGGTTTGTAAGGAAAGAACCTGTTGGAACTCTGTACTCTCTGATAGTATTTATTCGCGGAAATCTAAAAAATCATGTCAATATCAGAATGCATTTATTTTTTATTACATAGCCCCACACTAGAAACTATTCCTGCTTCGTGGATGGTACAAACATGATATTCACATACACGAAGACCCAGATCGGAACAAACATTTGTGGGTCTCACAAATATTAGTAATGTGAACCGGGTGTATAAAAACCGGAGATTCAGCGGTTAACACATAAACCGGTTTTTAGCGGTAATTACTAAAATTACCGGAGTTTTTTTGAAAGCATCCTTATTCTATAATTTGTCCATATAGAAGGAACTCCCGACAAACCCTTGTCTACCAGTTTTGATAATATAAAACTACGTACTACGTAAGTCGTAACACATAGTTCAATAAGTATTCGTAATTAATCTACACATGAATGTATAAATAATAATAATATTTGTTTTCTCTACACAAAGGTACTTACATTCTAATAGGGACTAAATACAGTACTTTTGTAGTGCACCATTTGTGAGAGACTGGCATCTGCACTAGGATAGGGTTATCCTGTCTGACAGATTACCAGGCCCCCGACACAAAAGATAATAGTGCTTATAGCTTAGGTGACTTAGGATCTAGGTAATCCGGTACAGGTAGAGACATGTAGGTAAATTTGTGCATGTGTATGGGTGTGTGTCAGTGTGTTTATGTGTGTGTGTGCGCGCGCGTGTGTGTGTGCGCGCGCGTGTGTGTGCGGTGCACACATTATAGGTAGCATAAGGTATACAAAATATTTATGTGAAATGTAAATGAAAACTCAGTACACTTAGAACTGTTACTTAAGTCGTGAAGATAGGTAATCAGGTAGGTTTACGTACGTACTGCTATTTACCTTGGAACTATTTGGTATATGTTAATTATTTTCATTACGTCGTTATCAACCGGTATTTCTCCGGTTATTGTAGCAAATCCGAAAATCTCCGGATACTGATTTTGCCTCCGATACACATCACTAATTTGTACCGTGGGGAGATTGATCCCATGGCTCCTTGATACAGAAAACGGAGCGGCAGTTATTTTCACACTAGGCCGCCATATTTGAATTCAGTTAAAAACTCGCAAAGTTTACATAACTCTTTCAAACGTTGCTTACAAAGTATGAAAGGCAAAACTTGCGTCCATTGTTCTCGTTTGTTGACGTTGCGCGCGGAAACCGAGGCACCGCGCGCAAACATTGTGGATTCCTAATCGGATTTGTACATAACAATATCATATCAATACGAGCTAAGAAACAGCAAATTTTAGAAAATCACAAATAGCATGCTATTACGATTTAACATTATTTTTCACACGTCACACCCGCCATTAAAAATTCACACCACACACATATAAACTGTAAAAATACTATTTTAAAAGTGTAACCGTGGAGTTTCTTGCCCTTCTTCACAGGAATGACTTCCCGAAGTGGTGGTAGATTCGATAATTTTCTGACGATTCATAAATAGTATAATGGATAACATAAATAAAAAATATTCTTATTATTTTTCTTCTTCAATGTAAGGATTGTGGTTGGTAACGATGTGCTGGAGCAAGTGAATGAGTTTGTATATCTTGGATGCGCCTTCAGTAAGGATGGGAAATACACCGCTGACATAGAGAGAAGAGTGAGTGCAGGGAACAGAGTGAATGGTGCGATGGGAAAGCTACTCGGGAGCCGGCACTTAAGCCATAAGGCGCAACTCGCCATACAAAACGGAGTTCTTGTCCCAACGCTGTTATATGGTAGCGAGAGCTGGGTATGTAAGAAGGAGAATGAAAGTAGGATAAATGCGGTAGAAATGCGAGCTCTGCGGAAGATGTGCGGAGTGAAGCTGACCGACCGCCTTAGCAACAGCATAGTAAGACAGCGAGTAGGTATGAAAGATAGTATCGGTGTAAAGATGAGAAAGGGCATGCTCCGTTGGTTCGGGCATATAGAAAGAATGCCAGAGGAAAGAATGAGAAAACAGATATACAATGTGAAAGTGGAAGGATGCAGGTACCGGGGAAGACCTAGACTATCTTACCACGACCAAATAAACCGAGTCTTATCTGATGGAAAAGTCAAGAGTCTCTGTAACAGGCGAGCGTGTATGAGACGAACTATGAGAGTCGAGGAAGCCAGAGAGGTATGTAAGGAAAGAACCTGTTGGAACTCTGTACTCTCTGCCTACCCCGCAAGGGATCTGGCGTGAGGTTATAGATAGATAGATAGATATTTTTCTTCACGGTGGCATGGTCCTATGAATCGCGTAAGCTACTCAGCCCACTGAATCGATTAGTGGCGGGCTCGACCCCGCACGGGAAGAATTTGTGCAACCCACAAATGTCTCTTTCGGTCTGGATATCTGTATATGTAAATTTCATATTTGTAAATGCACCCAAGACATAGGATACACACGCAAAAGCTTAGACCTTTAAAAAAGACATCATATGAATTCGCATATTGTTCGAATATCACCGTTTAGCAGATCGATGAAAATACCTTTTTTAACTTAGCAAACAGTAGCAGGTATGACGCTACTTAACACTAGCTATTAGCGAATTAAATTTTGCCTGTGAAATTTCAAATGAATTAAATTAGAAGTAGTAATCATTTTCGCCAACCCGCACTGGGCCAGCGTGGTAGACCATGGCCTAAACCCTTCAGTTTGAGAGGAGGCCCGTGCCCAACGTTGGGACAGTTTCTCAACAGGGCAAATATTTTTATCATTATTATATCAAAAGTGGCAGAGGTGCTGACGATGTTAGGTCTTAGTAGGGGGTGATTAATGCCATCAAAGCGGGCCTAATTTCAGATTCTGGAAAGCTAATAAACATTTTTCCGAAAAATTAAACTCATAACACTACCTCTTTGGTCTAGTGGTAAAGCAGTCCAAGTATAAGCCGAGAGTCTGGAATTGTGCCCGGTATATAGCAATAGAATCGCCGCTAAATACATAGGACCTAACATCGTCGACGAAAAGTGGGTGTACTCAGCACACCTCTGCCACCCCCGCTTGGAGAATATAGGCGTGAAAGGATCTAGGACTGAACCAAAACCTCGTGATTGCCAGCTAGACCAACTAGGCAATGCAAATAGTGCAATATCTACTATAGAGATTATCATTTGACAATATAGAGGTGATTAAATTATCATTATCAGATAACTGTTGTTGCGAAAATACTTTTATATCATAAGTATCGCACGTTTCTGTTTTTACATTTTTCCTCTGAAATTGGTGTTGCATTTATTTGCCAGTGTCTGTATTTATATCGTCACGGGATCCCTTGCGGGGTAGGCAGAGAGTATAGAGTTCTATCAGGTTTCTTACAGACTTTTCTTGTTTCCCACACTCTCCTAGTCCGTCTCATACACGCTCGCCGGTTACAGAGACTCTTGATTAGCCCTTCAGATAAGACTTGGTCTATTTGGTCATGGTAAGATAGTCTAGGTCTTCCCCGGTACCTATATCCTTCCACTTTCGCATTATATATCTGTCTTGTCATTGAAGGTACCGGGAAATACCTAAACTATCTTACCATGCCCAAACAGACCGTGTCTTATCTGAAGGAAAAGTCAAGAGTCTCCGTAACCGGTGAGCGTGTATGAGACAAACTATGAGAGTGGAGGAAGCCATAGAGGTCTGTAAGGAAAGAACCTGTTGGAACTTTGTACTCCCTGCCTACCCCGCAAGGGATCCGGCGTGTTGATATAGATAGATAGAAGTTGTAAATTTTTGTTTACTCCTCTTAATTTTGATTTGCAAACGCAATATAATAGGGGGCGTGCCTATTGTCATTATAGGTACCGGGCACAATTCGAGTTTGACTGTCAAACATCTGAAATAATGTACTTGTCTGGTACGTGTAAAGTCATCTGTTATGTCTGTCATTCAATGTCATTTGTTTAACAATTATAACATTACTTAAATCTATACATTAATACGTGAAGCAGTAACTTAGTACACCTTTTTAAGATAATTGCGCGGACGGAGGAGTATGAAATTTCCCACACTTATAGTTTATATAGAGAAGGAGTGCAGAACCTAATTTTTTTTTTTAAATTATGCTTAAAACATACATTAAATCGATGAAAAAAACATTACACACACTACCACGTATTTGACACAATACACGTCAAATTGATGTTTGTCTTTAATATTATTTGTCTATAGTCTTACTGAATGTCAAACATAACCAGCGAACGATGAAAGAGTAGGTCGAATATCGACCTATGGGCGACCACTAGTCATCATAAATTTATAATTAAAGTAACCAAATATTGGTAACAATCGATTATTTTCTTAAAAAAAAAAACGTGACCCCAGCCAAGTTCTTAATAGCAAAGAACTTGCTTAGTTCTTCATTAACAAGTGAGCTATAAAATTATTAATTTCTGATTGTCTCAGGTCGATAAGTACTACTGCCTTTACCATAAGGGCACATGGGGCCCGAGTCCGGCGCAGGGCTCCGATTCTCACGGGGCCCCGAAAGGCCGATATATTCCTTTATACTATTTCTTTTCTAGTTTATAGGCCAACGAAAATATTTAAAGAGTAAATAAGGAAGTTTTTTTCGACTTTCTGGCAACACTGAGCGGTAATAATGATTGCCAGTTACATTATATAAATTTATATTTAGCTGCTTTTGACCGTGTCTTATCTGAAGCGCAAGTCAAGAGTCTACGTAACCGGCGAGCGTGTATGAGACGAACTATGAGAGAGGTGGAAGCCAGAGAGGTCTGTAAGGAAATAACCTGTTGGAACCCTGTACTCTCTGACTACCCCGCAAGGGAACTGGCCTGATGATATAGATAGATGGATATTTTGCTACCATTTTGGCTTTTTCGTTGGGCTGTCTACTTACTAAGGAACCACCGTCAACAATTTTCTCTCTCAGGTTCTCGCTATGTATCGCGAGTCGATAACACCAAAGTTTGTGGGACTCGTACTTGGTCAGTTTTTAATCGACTTTAAAAAGGAGTAGGTTCTATGTTCGTCTGTATGTATGTTTTCTTTTATGTATGTTCCCCGATAATTTTTCCTTTTTATCACGGGCCCCATATTATCGTGTGTCCCAGGGCCCCGGAATGGGCTAAGGCGGCCCTATCGGTAACTAGGACAAAGTGTATATATGGTTTTTCAATAAAAAAAAACATTGTAGATATCGGGAGTCTGGAATTGTATCTGGAATTCTTCTATCTATCTATCTATTAGATCCCTTGCTGGGTTGACAGAGAGTACAGAGTTCCAACAGGTTATTTCCTTACAGACCTTTCTGGCTTCCTTCTCATTTATAGTTCGTCTGATACACGCCAGCTAAGACATGGTCTGGTCATGGTAGGATAGTTTGAAATTGTATCCTACTAAACGGCTTGGTCGATTTCAGTTTTTTTTGTTATTATAGGGTTAACTGGATAGCTCTTAGATATAGTTGGATCCGACAGGTGGCGCTGTTGTCGGCCGAGTGCAAACCGAAGGAAACTGTTAGTAACTAATAATTTTCACATAATGTTTATCAAATGCGGTATTTATATTTTTAGCACGGTCACCAAATGTCGGTTATCACTGTGATAAAAATATATAGCTATATAATATTCTATCGCTACATATTATATACCAAAGCCCTCCCGCCGCGTATGTCTGCTGACCGAGATAAAACTCAATAACTACCAAACGGATTTCCATACGGTAATCTTCAATGTACAGAGTGATTCAAGAGGACGGTGACACTATCAGCCCATACTGCCCACTGCTGGGCAAAGCCCTTCTCTCACAAATCGAGGTGAAAGAGATTAGGTCATACTCCACCACGCAGACCCGTGCGGTGCGGTGGAGACAGGTTTGTGGCCACCTGCTGTTGGAACTTATCAAGCCGCCTGTAAGGCTTCCAACTCGGCTTAACGACTACCACATTAAGTGGTAGCCGGGACCAACGGCTTAACGTGCCTTCCGAAGTACGGAGACGCTCGAATATGAAAATGCCACAACAGTCACCCATCTCAGGCCGACCGATTCGAACGCTGCTTAACCTTCGTGATCGGTAAGAAGGCGGTCCCACAGCGCTACGAGCGCCTCAAGAGGAAGCTGTATGTGTATAATTCACCGGTGCGAAGTCAGGGCGCTAGTATATATAACAAAGTTAAAGAGTTTGTTTTTGTTTGTTTGAACGCGCTAATCTTTCTATCAGTCGGATTTAAAAGTTCCTTTTTGCATTTGATTGCATAACTCGACTGACTGCCTCGTTGGTCTGGTGGCAAAGCGCATCGCTTTGTGATCACGAGGTCCTGGGTTCAAATCCTAGCGACCTGATGGAAAAGTCAAGAGTCTCCGTAACCGGCGAGCGTGTATGAGACGAACTATGAGAGTGGAGGAAGCCAGAGAGGTCTGTAAGGAAAGAACCTGTTGGAACTCTGTACTCTCTGCCTACCCCGCCAGGGATCTGGCGTGAGGTTATAGATAGATAGATAGATAGATAGGTCCTGGGTTCAAATCCTAGGTCGGACACAAGTAGTTTTTCTAACGAAAAATCCTCAGTATGAGTCCGGAGTCTGGAATTGTGCCCGGTATATGTCGATAGGCTCGCCCCCTATTACATGGGACATAACATCGTCGGCGAAACGTGGGCGTACTCAGTACACCTCTGCCACCCCCGCTTGGGGAATATAGGCGTGACGGTGTGTCTAACAAAGTAGTCTCACAAATCGAATGGAAATATCACATCGTCACCCATCTGACCAAATAGATCGTTCTTTAAACACTGAACACCCATCTCAGTTTGTCCGAATACACCGCTACCACACTACGAACTCCGCGATAGCATACCGCCACGAAATCCTCAATTTACATATAAGTAATATATAACTCCCACATATTTTTCGTCCATAAGGGAAAAAGGGGTGTCCGAAAGCTGTAAAGGCCCCGCGGCCAACAGCGTAGCTCAATAAGACACACGAGAGACACCCATATTTTACTAACATTATTTTCAAAAAACAATGATAGCCTGAGATCTTCGGCTTTGCAGACCGTTGGACTGCAAATTTAAAGGTCTCGGATTAAAACCTAGGCACGCACCTCTGTCTTTTCGAAAGCATGTGCGTATCAAAAATCAACTATCACTTGCTTTAACGGTGATGGAAAACATTTTGAGGAAACCTGCATGCCTGAGAGTTTCTCAAAGGTGTATGTAGTTCGCCAACCCGCACTGGGCCAGCGTGGTGGATTATGGCCTAAGCCCTCTCAGTCTGAGAGGAGGCCCGTGCCCAACCGTGGGACAGGTTCTTAACAGGGCTAAAATTATTTATTTTGGTATGTAAGCCAGCCAGAAAGGTACGTAAGGAATGAACCTGTTGGAACTCTGTACTCTCTGCCTACCCCGCAAGGGATCTGGCGTGATGATATAGATATTATTTATTTTCATTCTAACAGTAAGTTAGATGTTCTGTATTCTTAACTCTTTGAGTACATTCTGACACTCGTCTTTTGAAAATGACTCAAATAATAATTTTAAGACCTGGTTTTACTGTACTCTCCGCCTACCCCGCAACTGATCTGCCGTGATGATATAATTAGGTCGATATTGTCGTCATTAGTTAGCATAAGGAGATTAATTACAATCTTTCGAAGAATCTATTTTACATATGATAACAATATCAAATAAATAAATTAACACCGGCACGCCTATATTCCTAAAGCGGGGGTGGCAGAGGTGTACTGAGTACACCCACTTTTCTCCGACGATGTTAGATCCCATGTTATAGGAGGCGAGCCTATTGGCATATACCGGGCTCAATTCCAGACTCCGGACTGATTCTGAAAATTTTTCGATAGAAAAACCTACATTTGTCCGACATAGGATTCGAACCCAGGACCTTTTAATCACAAAGCATATTATTCGCAAATAAACCACCGAGACAGTCGACCATGATAACAGTATGTATATTAAATACAAAATAAACAAAAAATAAAGATGGGAATTGGACTGCAAAGTCAGAGGTCTCGGGTTCAAACCCAGGCACGCACCTCTGTCTTTACGAAAGCATGTGCGTATTAAAAGTTACTAACACTTGCTTTAACGGTGAAGGAAAACATCGTGAGGAAACCTGCATGCCTGAGAGTTTGACAAAGGTGTGTGAAGTTCGCCAACCCGCACTGGGCCAGTGTGGTGGACTATGGCCTAAGCCCTCTCAGTTTGAGAGGACGCCCGTGCCCAACGGTGGGACAGTTTCTTAACAGGGGTAATATTATATTATTATTGTGTAACGTATGCTCTACAATTATGAAAGTGGAGATGACGAGATAAGTATGAAAGGTTTACAACATTTTGATAATATATTGACTTGTACTATCTCATTGCTGACCGGAGGCTCTCCCCCCAATCGAGGTAAGAGAGATTAGGTCATTCTCCACCACGCAGACCTTTGATAGAGGCAGATTTGTGACCACCTGCTGTTGGAACTTATTAAGACTAACCAAATTGTACATAGCCTTCATTTTCCTTCCAAAGTACGCTTAATAACAGGAACTGTGTAAAAGACCACCCATCTCAATTCTGACCTAGCCAAACGCTGCTTAACCTTAGTAAAAGAAATAAGTAAACATCGCGATGTCCTAGTCTTTATGCTTACCTGGTAAGTTTCGTCCGGTTTTCCAGGGTAGGAGGCAGACCTTCTATAATCGGGAGGCCTCGGTGGAGCAGGCGCTCTACGCCACGGGGCGAAGGCCGATGGCTGGGGCGGCTGTGGCGCCGGCCACCTGTACTGTGGAGCCCTACGGAAAGGCGCGCGGTACTGTCGTTCGTCATCGTTGACGCTCGGAGCGCCGGGGTATTGGAGCTCTCCCATCTCGCACGTCCGACTCGCGTCGAAGCCGGACGGGCACTGAAGATAACATATCGGTCGGGTCGATTGCGAATGCGCGCGCACGACGCGTTCCGTTTTTTAATAATGTTATATTTTTTTATTCCTAAACGAATGATAATAATCGAGATATTTTTATATTCGGAAAGGATTTGATTTTTCTTTGTGTATTTTTTTAAATGTAGATTTTGGTGATTACTTTTGTTTCTTAATCGAGAAAAGGCGAGGTTTTCCGAGATCCACTCTAGATGGTCGAAGGACCTCCTCAACTTAAGAAACTAATCCTATCTTGTTTGGGCTCAATATTTATTTATCTTTATAGTATTTTATTAGTTTTAGTTCTGGGAAGTAACCCTTAATAATGTACACAAAAAGAAAAACATACCATCATTAACTTAGTTTAAGTAATCTAGACTAATATTATAAAGAGTAAAGTGGCAAAGCGCATTGCTTTGTGATCACGAGATCCTGGGTTCAAATCCTAGGTCGGACAAATGTAGTTTTTCTAACGAAAAATTCCCAGTATGAGTCCGGAGTCTGGAATTATGCCCGGTATATGGCAAGAGGCTCGCCCCTATTACATGGGACCTAACATCGTCGGCGAAAAGTGGGTGTACTCAGTACACCTCTGCCCCCTCTTGGGGAATATAGGCGTGACGGTGCTTATACACCTAAAGTAAAAATATAAATATAAACAGCAGAACCAAAACCAGGAGGATGAGATTCATTTAATTGTGTGGTTTTAATTTGGGATTTAACGCTACGCATAAAACTAATGCAAGATGATCCAAAGATGTCGAGATCGAATTTTTGATGACTAGATTTGGCTTGATAAGGAGCACTTTCTATTGTCCAGGGTCTAATGATGGATCCTGAAGACGGCCATCGGAACTCTTCAACTTAACAAGATAGCGCCATCTTGTAGTAGTAAGATTAGTATTGACAAGTCATTAGCCTTACGTGGTATCCAGAATTTGATGGAGCCGGAAGGTGGCTATAGGAACTTCTAAACTAAAAAATATAGTCCCATCGTGTTTGGGCTCGTTAGATAGGTCTTGACAAGTTCTATAGCCCTAGGTGGTGTTCAGAGTCAAATGGTGGTGCCGAAAGATGACCATAGAATGTCTTGAGCTCAACTAAATAGCCCAGCCGTGTTTGCACTCGTTACTCAAACTCAAATCGTTTATTTTGTATAAACCCTGCGGTGGTGCTTACAAAGTGTCATATTTACATATTTTTTTTAACTTACTAAACTACCACCGGATCGGAACGCGGCCTCCACTGAAAAGATCCGGCGAGAAACTCAGCGGGCTTGTCTTTTTTGTTTAATTCTCCATTCATTTTTTTCATAATTTTTTGTATAAATACATACATTTTTATATTACACAAAATCATTAATGCGATCCAGCTCCAGTGTGTATAATGAAAAGCTAGAGGATTCTGAATGGACCAGTCTCCACAAGCAACACCCGTTCACGAGTACGTCTACTTGAGCAGCCATCACCGCCCTCGACCATATTAGAGGGAAGGAAGTGACACGCAGCAAATAGACACTGCAAGCATAGACTTTTTAGTGAGCATGACCAATCCCAGACCCCAGAGTGCAGTCAGAAAAAGTCTACAAAAGGAGCAGTACTTCGAGCTTGTTAGATTAGTCTCTAAGGGCTATAGGCCTATGTAGTTTCCAGGGTCTAATGAAGGCGCCGGGAATTGGCTATAGGAACTCCTCAACTTAACAAGATAGCCTCATCGTGTTTGGGCTCGTTAGATTAGTCTTGACAAGTGCTATAGCTCTATGTGGTATTCAAGGTTTGATGATGGAGCTGGAAGGTGGCAATAGGAACTCCTAAACTTAACAACATCATCCTGCAATGTTTGGACCCGTTAGATTAGTCTTGACAAGTGCTATAATCTTTTGCAGTGTCCAGGGTCTGATGATGGAGCCAGAAGGTGACCATAGGAACTCCTAAGCTTAACAACATGGCCCCGTCGTGTTTGGGCTCGTTGGAATTGTCTTGACAAATGCTATAACGCGCTATGGTTTCCAGGTTCTGATGATGGAATCAGAAGGTAGCCATAGGAACTCCTGAACTTAACCTTCACCATCTTTTGAGGCTAATAGGTTATTTAACTTGCGGTCCCTTGCGGGATAAGCAGGCGGTACAGAATAGTTTATTAGCTATTTTAAGGATATTTTGGGATCTCCCCCAATAAGTTCGCCCCTTATTACATGGGGCCTAACATCATTGGCGAAAAGTAGGTGTACAGAGAACACCTCTGCAATCCCTGCTTGGGAAATATAGGCGTGGTGTTTTAGGGTAGGCACAGAAGGCCCGCCAAGACATAAGTCACAAACTCAAACTCAAATTATTTATTTTGTATATAAACCCTGCAGGGTTACTTACAAATAGTGATATTTACATATTTTTTTTTACTTACTAATCTACCACCGGATCGGAACGCGGGCTCCACTTTAAGATCCGGTGAGAAACATAGCGGGCTTGTTTTTTTTAGTCTAATCACCGTCACGCCTATATTCCCCAGAGGGGGTGGCAGAGGTGTACTGAGTACACCCACGTTTCGCCGACGATGTTAGGTCCCATGTAATAGGGGGCGAGCCTATGGCCACATATTGGGCACAATTCCAGATTCCGGACTCATACTGGAAATTTTCGTTAGAAAAACTACATCTGTCCGACCTAGGATTTGAACCCAGGACCTCGTGATCACAAAGCGATGCGCTTTGCCACCAGACCAACGAGGCAGTCCAAGTTAGTCTAATTCTCTATTTTTTTTATCATAATGTGATATACATCATATAGATACATTTTTGTACTATACAAAATTAAGTATGCGATCCAGCTCCAGTGTGATGCCTTAAGACAGATATAAGACTAATAATAACATTTTTATAGAATGATAAGTTAAAGGATTATGTGTGGAGCGGTTTCACATATTTTATCACCCTATGCGTGGGATAACCGTTTTACCTTTGTGATAATATGACGTGCTGTAACAATCGGCTCCTCCTTATAGCATCCTGAGCTAAAAACGTCGGCGATATAAATGTACACAGTACGTCACTGCAACCCCCGCGTGGAGAGTGTGGGCGTGTTGGTGATTATTTTTCTAAATATAAACGATTTCATTCTGCCTCGTTGGTCTGGTGGCAAAGCGCATCGCTTTGTGTTCACGAGGTCCTGGGTTCAAATCCTAGGTCGGACAAATGTAGTTTTTCTAACAAAAATTCCCAGTATGAGTCTGGAGTCTGGAATTGTGCCCGGTATATGGCATTAGGCTCGCCCCCTATTACATGGGACCTAACATCGTCGGCGAAACGTGGGTGTACTCAGTACACCTCTGCCACCCCCTCTGGGGAATATAGGCGTGACGGTGTGTTTTTTAGATAAAATTTTATTTTTCAATCGAAAAATTCGCAGTACATGTCCGGAGTCTGGAATTGTGCCCGGTATAACTGCAATAGGCTCGCCCCCTATTAGATTGGACCTAATACCGTCAGAAAAAGTGTGTATACTCCCTACTAGAGGCGTAACTGTTTTATTTAAATAAAAAATAATAAGTTTATATGCAATAATAATAAATAATATTAGCCCTGTTAAGAAACTGTCCCACCGATGGGCACGGGCCTCCTCTCAAACTGAGAGGGCTTAGGCCATAGTCCACCACGCTGGCCCAATGGGGGTTGGCGAACTTCACACACCTTCGAGAAACTCTAAGGCATGCAGGTTTCCTCACAATGTTTTCCTTCACCGTTAAAGCAAGTGATAATTAATTATTATTACGCACATGTTTTCGAAAAGACAGAGGTGCGTGCCTGGGTTTGAACCGGAGACCTCTGACTTTGAAGTCCAACGGTCTAACCACTAGCCTATCGCTGCTTATTAAATTTATATAGATTTTTTTTTCAAAAACCAGTACCCCTTAACAAGTTTCGATAACGGTACTAAATCTGTTGAAACTCTGTACTCTCAGCGTATCCCGCAAGGGATCTGGCGTGATGATATAGCTAAAGAAGTTAAGATGCCCTAATTTCCAAGCAACATGTATCAAAATGCCGCAACCCCCAATGCAGGGTGGCATAATGCGTCATACGCTAGAGGGCGTATCTTTCGGTTCCGATAGTTGTAACGTAACGAGAAGGTCGCAACGCTGAGGGACCGCAATGTTCTTAAGGGGGAACCTAACCTAACCCTAACTCCCAAAAATAGGCTTTATATACAGAAGATTACTGATTAATGTACACCGTATTTGATATAAGAAATATATCATAATAAAGATGAAAGCGTCGTGCATTTAATATATGGAGTAAAATTTAATTTTACGTATTCAATTATCCAAAATAATTCTTTTAAAAAACACTCTTTACTCTTTACTTTTTACTCAATCTTGAATACATATTGCAAATAAATATATATTATAATATTATTAGCTTTGTTACGAAACTGTCCCACCGTTGGGCACGGGCCTACTCTCAAACGCAGAGATCAAGAATATAGTATTTTTCTACAGACAGTTCTAATTGCCAAACGAAATTAATATTTAATTGAATGGTGCTAAGGCAAAAAACCATAAGTATATAAACGGGTCGTGCCTCTTATTGTCATTGAATAAAGTATAATTTCGTTTGGCAATTAGAACTATCATTACCCATTCTATGTCAAAAATTCTATAGGGTGAAAATGCGAAACACCGAAAGTATCTGGCCAGCTGACGAGCGCGCGCCTTAATGTCATTTTGCGGTTGGTATAGGTTTCTATCTATCTATATCATCACGCCAGATCCCTTGCGGGGTAGGCAGAGAGTACAGAGTTCCAACAGGTTCTTTCCTTACATACCTCTCTGGCTTCCCCCACTCTCATAGTTCGTCTTATACACGCTCGCCGGTTACGGAGACTCTTGACTTTTCCTTCAGATAAGACTCGGTTTATTTGGTCGTGGTAAGATAGTCTAGGTCTTCCCCGATACCTGCATCCTTCCACTTTCACATTGTATATTTGTTTTGTCATTCTTTCATCTGGCATTCTTTCTATATGCCCGAACCAACGGAGCATGCCCTTTCTCATCTTTACACCGATACTATCTTTCATACCTACTCGCTTTCTTACTATGCTGTTGCTAATGCGGTCGGTCAGCTTCACTCCGCACATCTTCCGCAGAGCTCGCATTTCTACCGCATTTATTCTACTTTCATTCTCCTTCTTACATACCTAGCTCTCGCTACCATATAACAGCGTTGGGACAAGAACTCCGTTATGTATGCCCAGCTGCGCCTTATGGCTTAAGTGCCGGCTTCCAAGTAGCTTTTCCATCGCACCATTCACCCTATTCCCTGCATTCACTCTTCTCTCTATGTCAGCGGTGTATTTCCCATCCTTACTGAAGGCACATCCAAGATATACAAACTCATTCACTTGCTCCAGCACATCGTTAACAACCACAATCGTTGCATTCGTTCTGGTTTCTTCCCTTTCAAAAACGATAATCTTGGTTTTCTTTACATTCAAGTGTAAGCCATTGTTCATGCAGTTTCTATAATATAATAATAATAATAAAGTTTATTTTGTAACGCACAAATAGTTCCATTAAAGCTTAAGACTATATGGTGTATGTAACAAGATGCCATGACCTAATGTAACAATTTATATAACAATTGGACGTGCATTACAAAAAGGGTCCTAACTCAGCAAGTTTGCTGACTGAGGACAGCCAGCGCTGATCTTCCGTTAGCACCTTTTAGCGGACCGTTGATGTGACAACACGATACATGCCAAAATACGCAGAGAAGTATTTGTTCTCAGTGAGACTATGAAAAAAAAAAATAAGATAAAAAAAATAAAAATAAATATTAATACTAGAAAAATAAAACAAAATGAAACATACTAAAAATCCTATGCTAGACAACGAGCGCTCTCTCAACATGCCGGGCTGAAAACTGTAAGCGCTTTCCTGTGTTGTGTTGTTCTTTTAGCGGTTTGTTTCACTCCAGCGCTTCGCCATCGCGCGGAGAAAGAGCGCTCTCGTGAGCGTAGGGTTAAACATTTGCAGTGCGCTGCAGTTGCTATTAAAAACGCCCAAGTACCCTTTCCGCTTAACCAGTATAGATTTATGGAATGACTAAATGTCATATACAACACTGTAATGAGCGCTTCAGTCGCCTACTGGAACGCACTTTAGGTGACATCTAGTGACCTTAATACGAGTTACGGCGTCAAGTAGAAATTGTGTACCGCGCACGCATAAAAAGTGAACAATTATGACGCACGTGTTAAACAATACCTTCATTAAAATAAAATAACAATTAATCCACTATTCAACAAAAAAATAAATAAAATCACATGAATTAATTATATTTTGTACATAATAAGGGCTTACTGTGAGTATGTGATCATAACAAGTGGTACCGAGGTAGGCACATCGTTCGATCTCAAATGTCGGAAACAATTATTTCACAATTGCAAGAGGGATACACACTGACCAGTAAGTAGAAAGCTACAACCTATAAAATACCTATAAAAGTAAGCAGGGATAATACTATCTTAAACCTATAAGCCATCACAAAGTCTCCCTATATTACGCTAGTGTCATGCAAGAAAGTTCCTTGTCTGTTCTGATGGTCAAGCAGTATTTTTTTTATTTTAATTCTAAAATAAGGAATGCTATATTGCAGGTTTCTCAATGGCGGTGGAATATTATTCCAACATTTGGTGGCAGCATAGCGGAAACTACCTTCAAAAGCAGCAGAACCATGTCGCTGAGATGCAAGCTGCACAGCACACCAGCGAGATCCAGTGGACCTCGCTGGTGCCGATAACCAGGACAATTTTTCGTAGAGATAAGTGGGCGATTTATATTTAATAACTCCAAATAAAAGGCATGATAAGTGAAGCTTTCGTCGATGTCGCATTTTAAGAATAGAGTGTTTGTTAAGATAAGGCGTCACATGTGCCCTCAATGGGATGTTAAAGCAGAAGCGAGCACAAGCATTCTGAAGCCGTTGTATGATTTTATGTGTTCTAGCCAGCAGACGTGGGCCGGTAACTATGTCCATATAATTAAGCTTAGATAAAACAAGAGACTCAACCAACTGAACTCGCAACTCTTCTTTTATGTATGGTCTCATTTTGTACAAAACTTTCAGCCTGTAGAAGCAATCCCTGACACAGTTTGCAATGTGTTTTTCGTAGCGTAGTTCGCAGTCCATTAGTAAACCTAGATTGCGGGCTTCATATACACGCTCAATGGGTGTGTCCATGAGCTGGACACTTAACAGAATTAGTACTAATTCTTGACAACTGGTGCCTACTACCAAAGACTAAGTATTTAGTTTTACTGGGATTTAGCAACAGGCAGTTGCTTGTAGACCAGGCAGAGATTCTTGCCAGGTCCTCATTGACTTTATTGATTGCACTGTCAATTTCAGTTGGTCTGAAGGAAAAATACATTTGTATGTCATCTGCATATATGTGATATTTACAATGTTTAATGTGTCCAGTTATGTCCGCAAGGTTAAAAATAAACATTATTGGTCCCAATATTGATCCCTGAGGCACACCTCGATTAACTGTCATTATGTCAGATACAGAAGAAGAACCATCATTATGACCCAGTTTGACACATTGAGTCCGATTACTAAAATAACTGTTAAACCAGATAATGGCTTCATGATCAAACCCATAATATTTTAATTTAGACATCAGCAAATTGATATTAATGGAATCAAATGCTCGGGAAAAATCTATTAATACGAGTACCGTACACATACCCTTGTCCCGAGCACAGAGTATGTTATCTGTTACATCAAGCAAGGCTGTTACAGTGCTGCGACCCTTTCTAAACCCAGATTGTACATTAGGCAAAATGTTATTTTTCTCCAGGTATTCTGTTACTTGCAAGCAGACTGCTTTTTCCATGACTTTAGAGATACAGGGAAGAATACTGATTGGTCTCAGATCTTTTAATGTACAAGGGTTTACACATTTAGGTAAAGGGTGAACAACAGCAAGTTTCCAAGCTTCAGGGAAAGTAGACGTAGTAATAGACAGGTTAACAAGGTCCCCTATAAGTTTAAGTGTAAAAGGAAATGTCATTATAAGCATATCTAGGCTAACACCATCACTACCTACTGCATTTGATTTGAGACTTTTTATTATGTTTATCATTTGATCAAGATTGATTAATTCAATGTGGAATATTGCATCACTATATCTATGGTGCTCAAAATAGGTTAACTGTGAGATTGACACTTCTGAGGTGCCTGAAATATTAAGAAAGTGGTTATTAATTATGTTGGGGTCATTATGGGGTGGAAGATCTAGATAATTTACATTTAATAAAGTATTTTTAATATTTCTCCATAAGAGCTTAGGATCACTTACATTACTGTTTATATTATATTTAAAATAGGCTGATTTCTCATAGAATAAAGCTTGATTCACTGTTGATTTGAGGTTCTTGTAGTATTCTTTTGTCACACATGACTTAGTTTTATGATATTTTGCCAATGCCACATCCCGCAACCTCATCATCTGTTTAATAGTGTCAGTAATCCATGGGTAAGAATGGTCCTTAATAATGACAGACTTTAGGGGTGCATGCAAATCGAATAAGGCCACCACACTATGGGTAAAGAGGTTAACTATTTCGTTAACACACCCAAGTGTTAATATTTGATCCCACCTCACTCTCTGCACATCACTACCAAAGCCATCCATACAAATATGTTTTTTTGGTCTATATGTTATGGTGCGAGGCATGAGTTTCTCGTGCTGAATTTAATATTCACCCAACATGATCCTGACTAACCTTCTTAGCATGCAAGTCAGTGCAAACTATGTCAATGAGAGTCTGGCCAGTCTCAGAGAAATGGGTCGGTTTACTGACCACCTGTGTAAGACTAAAACTTGAAAAGAACGAATTCAATTTAATAGCATTTATGTTATCATTGCGTAATAAATTGATATTAAAATCACCTAAAAGTATCAAATTATCACAATTAGATATTGAGCTAATTGAGTCAGAGATTGCATCCAAGAATAAGTCAATGCCCTGCCATGGAGGACGGTATGCTGTGCCAATCGCTAGCTTCTTTCCATTTAGGGTCAAAGTGAGCCACATTTGCTCAACTGAGCTGTGCTTAGGGTCCACTGGATGGGGCCAAGTGCGTGCAGCAATATTTCGCTTTATATAAAAACCCACCCCGCCTCCGCGTAATCGTATTTCACGAGGCCTCGGGATGTGACGAAGCCGGAATCCTGGAAGCGAAGGTGCGCGACCCTCTTCACCCGCTCTGAGCCAGGTTTCGTTAATCGCTAGAACGTCAATTTCATGCCTGGTCACTGAACCTATAAAGTTATCATGGTTGGTGCTGAGGGAACCCGCATTATACAAACCAACTCTCAGTTGCTTGCTAATCATTTAAATTACTATTAAATACCGTAGGGAGACACACATTAACATTGCTAAGATGGCAAAATATTATTTTCTTATTTAACAGTATATTGAAAAAAAAAAATAAGTGTTCGAATACAGTATATAATGGTGATTTTTCTAGGATAAATATTTGTACAGTATATCATAATAATTTTTATAGGATAAGTATTTGTACAGCATATTATAGTAATTTTTATAGGATAACTATTTGTAAAGTATATATAATATATACACTTATATAAGTATATATTACTATAATAATAGTAATTTTAACAGGATAAGTATTTATACTGTATAATAAGGTAACTTTTCTAGGGTAAGTATTTGTAAAGTGAATTATAGTAAATTTAGTATGTATATATATTTGTGGATTAATATGAAAATTCATAGAGACTTTATTATTATAAGTAGCTATGTTAAGACGTGATAGTTTATTTATACATATAATCACTTTGCCAAAGTTTGTGCAATGTCTCGCGTTTACAGCAATTAATTGATCAGCATAATATACAAACATGTATACACAATAAAGAACAATATTTCTGGTTCAACAATATAGGTTTCTATAATGCACTAAATTAGAATTGTTATGGAAATGTTACTTATAGAATTTTTTTTTTTTTATTCTTTTTAGTGCTAGAAGGCATTGGATACATCATCTGAGCTTTCGCTCCAGGACGACTAAAATTATACCGTGAATATTACAGCGTGTACATAACTTGCTTGTTTAACTTGCTTCGTTCTTACGTCTGTCTTTTTGGTTCAAAGGACATTGTTCTGCGCCCATACATAATTTGCCTCAGAACCAACAGGAATGAAAATATACTTGTACGATTTCAAATCACCCATAAATTCTCTTAAGGCATTTATTATTAAACGGACAAGCGCGGAAATCGCAATATTGCACAAAATGCATTAGATTCGAGGTTATAATTCAGGAGCCATTAATACATATGACCTTATATTGTGTTGACATTCAGTAAAGATGTCGGCGACTTCGATATACGTACTCACAATTCTTTGAAATATTCGTTTTAGATTGCAAATTGTCCGTCCAAAAACGGCCGCGATTGGATCAGAGATGGGCAATATGTAATACTTTTAATCTTTATTGAAGATCATCTTTAATTATGATTGAAGATTACAAAATGTAATCGTAATCATTAATCTAATAACATTTTGCCCATCTCTGGTTTGGATATACTTACGCATATATACCTAGAAATTAGGTTCACATTAGGAATGGTATCAGATCTTTTTATTGTGGTAGTTTTAGCCACAAAGCAAATATAAAGAGAAGATGTCTTCTTTAGGTTTCCCTATTCATACAAGCGTGTCACTGCGCGGGGTGGCGCGGGCTGAAGAAGACGTTTCACCCCGTCCCCTCTGTATTTGCCATCTAGCTAAGAATGATATCTAACGTCAGGGTCTAGTTGAAAGACAATGCACATATTGAGTTCTTAGATTTACGCGAATATTACACATGAAATAAAACTATTTTACGGATTTTATCGCGGTTTATTTTTATTTTAAGTTCCCGACGTTTCGAGTGCTTTGCAGCACCCATGGTCACGGTGTGACCGTGTGACCGTCGCTCAAAGAAGTCTGCAGTCTGTGAACATGTCCTTGACCGCACCCGCCATAACATCAGATTTGATAGACCACAAATCCTCGTGAAAGAACACCGATTCCTACCAAGGATGGTTCGCGAGACTATTGTACTATATACTAATTTCAATAGAGAAGATGGCTGGATGCTTCCATCGTCTTGGGATCCGGTAATTAATATAATCAAATCCAAAACCAAGCATAACACTGCAAGACCTCAAGACACCGTGAGCTCATTCTGCGTAGATCGGGCCAACAACAACAAAAATAATTAAGAAGTTTGAGGGTACCCCGGAACAACTATGCCTTTTGGACGTCTAACACCTCAGTCCCTCCCGTGACCATGGGTGCTGCAAAGCACTCTGCGTAGATCGGACCAACAAAAACAATTAAGAAGATAGAGGGTATATAAAATCAAAATCAAAAGTTATTTATTCATGTAGACCAAAAGGCACTTATGAATAGTCAAAAAGAGATTTTTTTAATTACTTAAGACTCTACCACCCGTTCGGAAAGTCATTTCTGTAGAGAAGAAGGGCAAGAAACTCCAAGGTTACTCTTTTTAAAAATGAGAGTTTTACAATTCTTTTTTTTTTTAAATATGTAAACACTGCGGGCCCGGTTCGTCCCGCACCTTTTTATGTTTTAGTTTTATTTTATTAATTCTGCTTTATTGTAGTAGTGTTTTTTTTTCCTTTTTTTTATGTAATGTGATTGTGTAAATGCATTATATGCTTGCTTTGCTATTACTAGGTTTTTATTTTTTTGTCAATTTAGATTTGCCCTAGAGCGAGAATGCCTCAGTCGTGTGAGTGTGGGACTGCTGGTAGGGGTTTCCTTTAGACCTTTAGGCCTCCGCCTCCAACAGCTTTTCAACAATTGTCATGTCTCGACTGCGAATAGCCATACAATTCTTTTTGTATACATTGCATTCATGGAGTATGAGAGAACAATGCAGAACGAGCTTAATAGATGTGCTGAAGTATAGATTAATCATAAGTGTACTTAGATTCATGGTATTGGTCAGTGTCTACATAGTCCTCTCATTCACAAAATAGAGATGTATATAAGTGTAGAGGTATATAATAAAAACCATAATAATAATAGTAACAGGCCCGCAGGGCAGCTTGTGGCGAGCTGTTGGTGAGTAACGATACCACCGACCCGAGTGCTTCAGAGAGTCGGTCAGGGCCCCCAACTCAGCGTGTCTTCGTCAGTCGAGTGGAAACCGAAGGGTGCCCGCAGGACTCTCGGCTCTGGCTAGCCTTAATTGGCCGTCCCGAGACGAGCCGTGAGAGCTATATCGACATAGGAAGATAATGCGGTGCTACGTCGATGTACACCAGGGGTGGAAGTGTTAAAGGGCATAACGCCGCGAGTAACTTCGGAGAAAGCGCAGCACACCTCTCTACACCCCTGAGCCGCTCACACAGGTGTTGCCCTCAGTTGTCCTAGGACGACCGTTTGATGGCCCATCTAGTAAGCGACGAGTCACCGCCGGCCACGGGTAATTAGGTATCACTAATTATGGCCGGTGTCCGTCCCCTTTGATATAGTCCAGTTTTGGTCCATCAAACCTCACTTAAATAGCCCTTGTTTTCTTTCCATAATTTACAATAGTCCTTGCACCTGCCGGGGTCAGTTCACTGGTTATGTTTCTCAATTTTTAGCAAGTGATCTCAGCAGGTGGCTTACATAACATTAACTTCTTGCAAAGGGCCTCTACGTGTTAGACCCATGTCCCCATGCAAGCCTTTCAAAGGTCTGGGTAAAGTCCGTGAATCTCAGCGAGATACATATAATAGTAAAAGAAAGGGTTAGCGAGTTTTTTTTTTTTTTTTTAAAACGTAGCCCCACACTAGGATTTATTCCTGTGTCGTGGGTGCGTTTACAAACATGAAAATTCACAAACAAATACCCAGACCGGAACAAATAATTGTGGATCACACAAAGATTTGTCCCGTGCGGGAATCGAACCCGCGACTATTCGACACAGTGGGCGGAGCAGCTCAAGCTCTTAACCACTGCGCTAAATCGTCCGTCAAACCGATTATCCGATTATCGATTACGATCAAACAAATCTTTCCTTTTTTAAATAAAAACGTAGCCCCACACTAGGATTTATACCTGTGTCGTAGGTGCGTTTACAAACATGAAAATTCACATACACAAATACCCAGACCGGAACAAATAATTGTGGATCACACAAAGATTTGTCATGTGCGGGAATCGATACCCGCGTTTTTTCGATCCAGTGGGCGGTGCGATTTAAGCTCTTAACCACTGCACCAAATGGTCCGTAGTAATTGTTAAAAAAATTTAATTGCATTTAAAATATTTCGGATTTTATCGCGGTTAATTTTTGGTTTTTAAATCTCTCGAAAGTGTGTGAAGTTCGCCAACCCGCGCTGGGCCAGCGTGTTGGACTATGGCCTAAACCCTCTCAGTTTGAGAGGAGGCCCGTGCCCGACGATGGGACAGTTTCTTAACAGGGCTAATATTATTATTATTTATTCGAGTAGTCTACAGCACGATCACGGGAGGGACTGAGGCGTTTAACGTTCAATAGTCATTGCTATTTTGGAGGACTTTAGGGAGATTTATTTATTTACAATAGAAATTTCCAATGGTTGATACTACAATTTAAAAAAAAGATTGAATGATACCGAACACTATTCTACAAACACGTAACTATAGACCCCGGGATTATGGCATCACGACTAAGCGTATTTTGCCAATGTCAAGTATTACGAATATTCATTTCTGAATTAATTCAACTCCCCGATGAACTTGATGACAAGGATGATTGCCCCACCAGGATAGTAAAGCGATGGATACTTTACATACCAATTGCGACGGCCGTTTTGAGGGAAATCGAAAAGGCACGTTTATCACTTTGTTACAATTACCTTCACTCGTGCACATATAAGAATACATAATGGTTAATATTCCACCAACATTACACTTTATAATTCGAAATAACACAAGTTTTGGAAATTAAAACAAATTGACAACATCACTCTTCGATTTCCCGCCAATAGAAGTAATCTCGGCCAAGTGACCATGTTCGACCGACCCATTCCCTGGGTCAAAGAGGTCAAATATCTAGGGGTCACCCTAAACAGTACCATGTCCTTCGGCCCGCACATCAAGCGGGTCCGTCACCGAGCATCATTTGTGCTCGGTCGTCTCCATTCGTTAATCTGCAAGCGGAGTAAAATGTCCCTTAGAAATAAGGTGACACTCTACAAAACTTGCGTTCGACCCATCATGACTTATGCGTGTGTTGTGTTCGGGCATTCGGCCCCCTCTCACATCGATAAACTCCAAGTGGTTCAAAACCGCTTCCTCCGTAAAGCCGTAGGAGCCCCCTGGTTCGTACGGAACGTCGACCTCCACTCCCATCTAGGTCTCGAACCTATTCGCGCCTTTATTAAAAAGGCGTCAACACGTTTCTTCGCGAACGCATCTACCCATGCGAATCCGTTAATCGTAGCCACCGCCGACTACGATCTCCCCCCCGACCCCTGCCGCCACCGCCGGCCGCGACATGTTCTCACCGACCCCCCCGATGCTTTGTCATCCCTTCTTTCCGCTCAGAATACGGGCGACGACGACGACGTAGTAGTAGATCCCCTCCCATAGCCGGCGGTTGACCGGTGCACTTAGTAGTGCACCCGTCCCCCTACAGCGACTGTCCCAACCGAGGGCGCCTCTTCGAGGCGCCCTCGAGTATGTCGCCTCTTGCCCTTCTGGCTGGCTAGAGCGTAGTGGTTGCACGCTCGCCTTTAAGTCCGGTGAAGCTGTAAAGGCCTCGCGGCCAACAGCGTACATCATTCACACACACACACACACACACACGTGTTAGCGGTTACGTCACACAGATAAACCAAAATTGAAGCGGTTAAGCAATAATGTGTCAATAAATAAAATAACCCGTTCAAATTTTGATTTTATTTCTATCAAGTTATGGAGCTATTTACAATATCAAGTTGAGTGTACTTGAAACGTTTTAGTATATCATACTCAATGTAAAATGGAAGTGCCTCGGAAACGTCAATTGTATTTTGCTGCCATAAGATCAATACAATACGTACCGTATGCTTCCATAAATGTATTCAGAAGGGCGTGCTAATGTACTGCACGCCGTTATTAGATCAAATAACACCTGAACTAAGTTAGTGTGTCAATGTAAACACATATATAATAGTACTTTGGCTGGGTACCTATGTAACTTCTATAAATTATATAAAACAGCTGAGCATGCGGCTGAAGCAAGGTAGCGGTAAACTAGGCTATAATGAAAGAAAATGACAATAGATGGCGGTAGTGTATTTAATTAGTTGGTGAAGATTCCGATAGATTGAGCTAAATGATAATGTAAGAAAGAATCACCCAATTCCTTCTATTGAAAATGACTGCCTCGTTGGTCTGGTGGCAAAGCGCATCGCTTTGTGATCACGAGGTCCTGGGTTCAAATCCTAGGTCGGACAAATGTAGTTTTTCTAAAGAAAAATTCCCAGTACGAGTCCGGAGTCTGGAATTATGCCCGGTATATGGCAATAGGCTCGCCCCCTATTACCTGGGACCTAACATCGTCGGCGAAACGTGGATGTACTCAGTACACCTCTGCCACCCCCTCTGGGGAATATAGCGTGACGGTGTGTGAAAATAATCATTTTGTTGCAAGTTAATTTACGTAGACATGTATTACGTTCTGAGAGGAACTTGGAACTTCGAATATATTATATATTCGAAGTTCCAAGTATATTTTAAATATTTATCTATTTTATTAAAGTAATGCCAAATATCCTGATCTAAGTAATCATGCAATTTCAGGTATTTTAAATTGTTTAGATATTTCAGAACGCAACCAAATTTGGCACTGACAGTTCGCGTTGCATTTTAACCAATTAACGATTTTAAAAATATTATCTTCATCTTTCTCGTTTTAATATACAACATGTGTATATATTTGTTTCATATCAAGCAACTGTCAATTTGCATACACAAAAAATCAAAACAGCCTGTCCACCTGGAACGCGATATCCAAAAAACAATGCTAGATCTCTTGCATATTTTTGGTAATATTATTGAAAAATCTATCTATCTATATCATCAGGCCAGCTCCCTCGCGGGGTAGGCAGAGAGTACAGAGTTCCAACAGGTTCTTTCCTTACATACCTCTCTGGCTTCCTCCACTCTCATAGTTCGTCTCATATTATTGAAAAATGACTGAATTAATAGCGATAGCGACAATAAAATGCAAACAGCAAGCCCTGCGCGCCGTTCGGTTCAACGTAGACGGCTCCTACTGCCTCACATGCGGCGCCGACAAGAAAATAAAACTATGGAATCCGCACCGCCAGCTCTTGCTGAAAACCTACGGAGGACATGCGAACGAAGTACTTGACGCCGCTGGATCGTGTGATAGCAGCCATATTATATCCTGCAGTGCTGATAAATCCGTGATTCTCTGGGATGTGACTACAGGACAACCTTTAAGAAGGTACAGAGGCCATGCAAGCTCTGTAACATGTATAAAATACAATGAAGAATCAACCATGGCCATCTCCGGGTCCATAGACAATACAGTCGCTTTTTGGGACGTTGTCAGCCGTCGACAAGAGCCAGTGCAAGTTTTAAAAGATGCAAAGGACACAATTACATCCATACAAGTTACTGACCATGAAGTTTTGACTACTTCAGTCGATTGTCATGTTAGATTGTACGATATAAGGATGGGCAAAATGGTTACAGACTATATAGGACATATTATTACCTTTGGAAGCTTAACTAGAGATGGACAATGTTATATTTTAAGTTGTGCAGACAGTACTATAAAATTATTTGATAAAGACTCCGGTGAAATCTTGAATACATTCTCCGGTCATGAAAGTAGAGACTATTTGCTAGAAAATGCAGTTAATGAGAAGGATAGCCATATTATCTCTGGATCGGCAACTGGAGAAATATTTTATTATGATTTGATAAGTAGCAGTTGTACACAAAAACTGGTGCATAGTGAAAATAAGCCAGTTGTCTCATTAAGTCATCATCCGACGGAGAATTCTTTGATATCTGCATGTGAAGATGAAATTAAGTTATGGGGAATACAAGCTATGGAAGAATAAATTGTATTTTTATAAAGAATCAGTTGTATTTTTTAAATAAAAACAAAAAATATTTTAACAACACTACAGTAGACATGCGTCCATCTTTACTGATATGAAACATGAACGCGGACCAGGGTTGCCAACGCCAATCCTCCGAATTCCCCAAAATCTAGGTCAAATTCCCCAAATTTGGAGAGAACAAAATTCCAAATCCCCATCAAATTCCCCACAAAAGTAATTTGTTTCAGGGTATTTTTCGGATGTCCTTCTTGTAAATTAATCGGTTATTTTAATTATAACGAACTACATATTTTAATCAGCTCTTGTTATTATTACATAGCTTATTTATGTCTTTGTAGCACATTAATAATTATATTTTATTGATGTACCTTATGAAAAACAGGAAATTAGAAAATAAATAAAAAATGTTGTTAAAGTCGAATTCTTGGAAAAATATTAAACTCGAGTTAAGCGAAAACTCTAAAAGGTCTAAAGTGTTAAGCACTCTGTAAAGGTCCTTGTTTGTGTGAAATAAAATAAGTAAATCGAAATCTCTTAGCCTTATAGCATGAAACGAGATTCTGAATTAATTAAATTTCTTTCATTTATTTGAATTGATCCAACGTTACAAAACCTCATTTCTTGTCCAGGAGGTGGCATCTAGATCGCACTTAGTAAATTTCCAGGACATTATATAGTCAGAGAATAGAAACAAGTTATGTAAATTGAATCATTTTTCATTTTTAGCCTAATATATCAAAATCCCCGCATTTTCCCCACTAAATCCCCAATCGACTTTGAATTACCCGCGGTGTGGGGAATTCCCCACAAACTGGCAACGCTGATGAGGACTACAAGATTTGAAACAGTTGTATGGAAGAAAATGTCTCATTTGTATGTGAATCTCGATCTTACATTCACCAATCGGTATACAAAGGTGCTAATGTTACAGAACAAACAAAATGCTCCATCGTTCATTCCAACTAGGCATGTCGATTCATTGATTGTAAAATCGACTTTTGCATTGATTCGATTCGAATGTGCAAGAATCAATTCTTGATTAAATCGAGGATTAAAAGATTGATTATCAATTAATCAACTCGAATTCGATTCTTATGAATTTGCCGTCAAACATCCCCGACATAAATGCCATTAAACATCCCCGCAAACCCCTAGGTCATGTAACTTTACACGACATTTTATATTTGACATAGCTTTTCTAGTACATACATAATAACTCCACGGCCAAGAATATAAAAAAATAAGTTTTGTCAAATGTTTACCAAGTATCCGGTTTCTAGATTTGCGTACGATATTACCTGCTATCAAAAATAACTTTTTGGCTGCAGTACAGGCATGTAGATTTAAAATCGAGTCATCGATTTTTTGAACCAAATAATCGATCTTTTAGATCGATTCCGAAAGCCGTCGAATCGATCGTTTCACGATCCAATCATAAAAAAGTGGTAATCGAAAATATGACTTCAAAGTTGTTTAAATCAGGGATAAAAAAGAGCAAAACACATTTATAGTGTGAGTTTATTTTAAGTCAGTTGTCTTTTTGATAGTCACTAAATTGAACGCAACAAGAACAAAACAAAAAAAGGCCATATCCAAAAAGAAATTTATTCAATTGATAAATTAATAAGAATTGGCTACGAATCGATTAATAGAGAATCGATCTTTTAATTTTCGATTTATTAGAGTATCCATCATTGCGCGTTCGTTTCGAATCGATCCAAAGATCAATTATCTTAGAATAAATCAATGCCTACTGTAGGTGGTGATATATAAATTAAATCTTTTAAAATAATATTAATCGAATAAATTATCGACTTTTTTTAAATCGATTATTATTTACAAACATTATTAAATTAGCTTAACAATGTCGGTGAAGAGGGAGTGTACGTAGTACACCTCTGCCACTCCCGCTCATATTATACAGGCGTGACGGTGTTTATTGTTATTGTTTTTTTTTTTTACATGTAAATTGTGTTAGTCGGTGTATTATACTCTATATTGTAAATTGTAATAATTTTTTTATACTCTGTGGTATTAATTATCTATGATTACTACGCTTGTGTCTTTATCTGCGTTTATTTATGTGGCGAAGTGAGTTTTCTATTAAAAATAATGGGACGCGTTTGTATTGTATGTAAATGGAGGACTGGCTATGCTCCCAAAAGAATGTTTCATGTGTAAGTAACGTTATATTATGCCATACATTTAATTTTTTAGTACTTACATAGGTTACAAATATTCAACGCTTTAATCCCGTAGCTGCCAAATTTACAACTTACTACCAAATAGTAGTTTATAAAATTTTGGTAGACAAGTGAACATTTATTAATTTTGTTATTATTCGACTTACAGGTTCCCAAGCGACAAAAAGGAAAAGAAAGCATGGCTCAAAACAATTGGCAAAACCAAGGAGCCCGTGAGCAAATCTGCTACAGTATGTTCTCATCATTTTAGAAAATCTCGTTACACTCGTCATGAGAATGGGAAGCTTAGTCTAAAACCTGGGAGCATCCCAACATTACATTTAGATGAACCAGAAGGTATTTTAATCCCATTTTTTATAATTTGTTACAAAAATCCCTTACACCAAAGAACTGATCCTTTGCTATAATCAAACTACTCATAAAAAATATACAAACAAAAATGGTTTATTGGTACTTCTCATACATTGTAAGTTTATGTGAAATTGAGACAGCCCCAGTAAGTAGTATGAATACTTATGTTGAGGGAAATGCAGTGCAGGTTTATTTTTTGCTACATAAAACGGCAACAGCTGTAAAGTTACATATCAAATAAAATAAATAATATTACAAAATAAATAAATTAATAACATTACACATTAAATAAATAAATGATTTTACCCAATAAAATCTTTAAGAACTAAGTGAAAATAGTTAAACTGAATTTTATTCTTACATGTATTAGCGTGAATAGCAAATTTATGTAAGAAGTTTATTTCGATTTTCAACGATTCCCCCACAAAAAATGGCATGGAAAATGTTTTTTACTAATTCTGACTATTTTCCAACCTGCGTTGGTCCAATAGAGGTTTTTGATCCTTACAAGTATCTAGCTTCTCGCGACTTCGTCCGCCTTGACAAGAACATTACATTTTTCCGGGATAAAAAGTATCCTGTGTTCATCCAGGTAATATTCATCTGTGTGCCAAGTTTCATCCAAATCCGTTCACCCTTGCGCGATTGAGTAACAAACATCTGAACATAAAAAGTGTTTGTTTAATTGCGAATTTTCTCTACATTTCTTCAAAAACTTTAAATGCAGCTTAAAATGCCTCAAAAGGTTCAGGATAGTCTCTTCAGAACGTTTTTCTGTATATACAGTGGTTAAGTTAGCTGCTCTACTGCCCCGTACTAAAAATCTACTTTGTATAATGGTATTTTTGTGACTACACAACGAATATTCGTATGTTGAATAAAAATATAACTTGGTAGTATTTTCATTTTATTTATTTGGCAACACTCGTTAACAGTTGGCAGGCCTGTCTACTGGGCCATTGCTCATTCTACGTCAGATTTTTCTCAATCAAACAAAATACGAAATCGCATTTCTAAACGTTTATTTCCAATATTATGTATATGTTATTTCAAAATAACTGTAACAATAAACATTTATCTATCCAGTTTCATTGAAAAGTACCGGGGATTCAGCGAAACCATCGAAAAGGCTGTTCAAATGCGGTCTATGTATACGCAAGTTTCTTTACACATCAGCGTTACGATCTCATTTAAAACATGTTCATAAAGTGACTACAAACTTCCTGAATCAGATGAAACCTATACAGACGCTTGAAGAAGACACAGAAGAAGAAATAATGCCTATAACTAAAGTTATGAAGACCAATGTTGCTGGCAAAGCATTGAAACCGGTGAAAGCAAATTTTCAGTGCCCTGTGCCAGATTGTGAAGAGAAATTCACGCATTACACTAATGCGATCCAGCATATACAGAGGAAACATATCAACAAAGACGGGAAGAAAGTGTAAGTTACAAACTCATTTAAAAATTGATATGGCATGTCGCTAGTGGCCGACCGAAGCTCTATTTTTGGCCGAACGCGATTAATAGGCCATCGCCAAAACCTTCAGCCAAAGCCGAATGTTTAATAACCCTAAGATATTTGTTTCATGATTGTCTAAAATTTTATAAAGTTACGGTGAATTTACTAACTATACAAGATGATTAAAATTACCTACAACTCCCTTGCGTGGTAGGCAGAGAGTACAGAGTTCCACCAAGTTCTTTCCTTACATACCTCTCTCGCTTCCTCCACTAGGTGTGTGTTGTTTGCCAACCTGCACTGGGCTAGCGTGGTGGACTATGGCCTAAAACCCTCTCAGTTTGAGAGGCGGCCTGTGTCCAAAGGTGGGACAGTTTCTTACCAGGGCTAATATTATTTAAATGTAATATATTATTTAATAGTATATAGAAAAACAATGACTTTTGGATGTCAAACGCCTCAGGCCCTCCCATAATCATGGGTTCCATAGACCACTCAAAATATCGGGAACTTATAAAACCTATAAAATAAAATATTCTATCTATCTATATCATCACGCCAGATCCCTTACGGGGTAGGAAGGGAGAGTACAGAGTTCCAACAGGCTCTTCCCTTACATACCTCTCTGGCTTCCTCTACTCTCATAATTCGTCCCATACACGCTCGCCGGTTATGGAGACCCTTGACTTGTCCTTCAGATAAGACCCGGTCTATTTGGTCATGGTAAGATAGTCTAGGTCTTAATAAAATATTATAAGAGCAATTTAAAGTTTTTATAATTAATTTGTGGTTAAAGTGGACGAAATCAACAACAGGCTGATAGAGACTGTCCATACTGTCGGGTCCAAGTATTTTAAGCCCCACTGTAAAAATAGACCTCAAAAACTATCCAACTACACCCGAAACCTCATGGCTGAGCGACGTTCCATGACGCTCCAAACCTCCGATGATGCTAAGTCCTATAGGCAGCTCAATGGACAGATACTGAAGTCCTTGCGACACGATTTACGGTCCTTCAATACAAGGCGTATTGAGGAGACCATAGCACAGAACAAGGGCTCCAAAGTGTTCACAAGAGACGCGTCTATTGGGCAAAGCCAGTTGACGAAGCTGAAGACGGAGGACGGAAACGTAACGTCGAATAGGTCAGAGGTGCTCGGGGAGATAGAGAGGTTCTATGGGCAGTTGTACACCTCAGTAGCTGAACCTGTTGTTGACTTGGTAAAAGACCCAAGAGCCAAGCTAACCCGACTCTACACTGAAGATATCCCGGACATCAGCCTGTACGAGATTAGGATGGCTCTCAAACAACTCAGAAATAACAAAGCGCCAGCCGAAGACGGAATTACCGCAGAGCTTCTGAAAGCGGGCGGAACGCCGGTACTTCAGAAGCTGTTTAATTCCGTCTTGCTCGAAGAGAAAACGCCGGAAGCATGGAACAGGGGTGTGGTGGTACTGTTTTTCAAGAAAGGTGATAACACTTTACTGAAGAATTATAGGCCCATCACACTGCTGAGCCATGTTTATAAGTTGTTTTCGAGAGTCATCACGAATCGTGTCGAACGCAGGCTTGATGACTTCCAGCCTCCCGAACAAGCCGGTTTCCGGAAAGGCTTTAGTACCATAGACCACATACATACGCTGCGGCAGATTATACAGAAGACCGAGGAGTATAATCGGCCACTATGCTTGGCGTTTGTGGACTATGAGAAAGCCTTCGATTCGATCGAGACTTGGGCGGTTCTTAGATCTCTCCAGCGATGCCGCATTGACTATCGGTACATTGAAGTGTTGAAGTGCTTGTATAATAACGCCACCATGTCAGTCCGAGTACAGGGGCAGTGCACGAAGGCGATCCCCATAAAAAGAGGAGTAAGGCAGGGAGACGTCATTTCTCCGAAACTGTTTACGGCCACCTTAGAGGACGCCTTCAAGCTCTTGGAATGGCAAGGACTTGGCATCAACATCAATGGCGAATACATCACTCACCTTCGATTTGCCGACGACATTGTGGTCGTGGCAGAGTCGCTGAAAGATCTAGGACGAATGCTCGGTGACCTCAACAGAGTATCTCAACAAGTGGGTCTTAAAATGAACATGGACAAAACAAAAATAATGTCTAACGTCCATGTCGTACCCACCGCACTCACCGTTGGGAACTCTACTCTTGAAGTTGTCGACGAATACATTTACCTGGGGCAGGTAGTCCGGTTAGGTAGGTCCAACTTTGTGAGAGAGGTCAATCGACGAATCCAACTCGGCTGGGCAGCGTTCGGAAAACTGCGCAACATCTTCTCATCCAAAATACCTCAGTGCCTAAAGACCAAAGTTTTTAGTCAATGTGTGTTACCAGTGATGATATATGGATCAGAAACGTGGTCTCTTACAATAGGTCTCATAAAAAAGCTCAGAGTTGCTCAGCGAGCTATGGAGAGAGCTATGCTCGGCGTTTCTCTACGCGATCGAATCAGGAATGAGGAGATTCGTAGAAGAACCAAGGTCACCGACATAGCCGTTAGGATTAGCAAGCTGAAGTGGCAATGGGCGGGCCACATAGCGCGTAGATCGGACGGGCGTTGGGGCAGAAAGATTCTAGAGTGGAGACCACGTATTGGCAAGCGCAGCGTGGGACGACCGCCTGCCAGATGGACCGACGATCTTGTGAAAATCGCAGGAAGTCGTTGGATGCAGGTGGCATCGGACCGGTTACGCTGGAAAGCGATTGGGGAGGCCTATGTTCAGCAGTGGACAAGTATAGGCTGAGATGATGATGATGATAATTAATTTTGGCCCAACTCTGGTAAATAAATGCAACACTTTTCTGACAGAACCTGTAATTTAATTAACCAATTTTATATAGAATAATGTTCCTTAGAAAACCATACAGCAATGTAATTTGAAGGTAGCTACATCTGTTAATACTTTTTCTATCTGTTACATGTAATGTAGGTACTTGTGTTCTTATTTGTCTAAATAAGTATTACAATGTAGGGTACATAGAGATTAACTGGAGTCTGGACAGGATTGTGTATGCTACCTAGCAGTAAACATGTGAATTGTTAAATTGTCTTTTATTAAACATAATACTATCTATATCATCAGGCCAGATTCCTTACGGGGTAGGCAGAGTACGTAGTTCCGAGGCGCTTTCCTCGAAGACCTCCCTGGTTTCCTTCACTCTCATGTTATTATCCATTTTCAGATCAGCAAAACCACAGAAACCCATAAAACCTATTCCTATCGGTCCAAGATGCTCTTGTGATGCAATACTCAGACTCAACGAGAAACATGTGTGTGAGAACACAGAACCGGAGAAATATTTATGTATGGGATGTGAGCAGATCTTCAGTAATATGCATTTATATGAGGTACACCTGGAAGGAATCCATGGCGATGACTGCGAGAGCTATTTCATGCCCGATAATGTTGGTAAGTATAAAAAGTGTAATTTTTATTTAGTTCCAATAGTATTGTCATAAAGAAATGTAATGCACATATATTAGTTTGTTATAGCGCATTGGAGTAACAGAATTTCAGGGCAAATTAAAAAAAAATGTAATTTACGTTTAAATTTAAAAGCAGTAAGGCAAGAGTGGTCTCTTAGCTTAAACTGATCGGGTTTAGGCCGTAGTCCGCCATGCTGGCCCAGTGCGGTTTGGCGAACTTCACACACCTTCGAGAAACTTAGGCATGCAGGTTTCCTCATGATGTTTTCCTTTACCGTTAAAGCAAGTAATAGTTAATTTTATGCACATGCTTTCGAAAAGGCAGAGGTGCGTGCCTGGGTTTGAACCCTAAACCCCAGACATTGCACTCCAACGGTCTAACCACTAGGCACTAGGCTATCACTGAAAAAAAGAAAAATAAAAGAAAGAAATAAAAGACCGTCACGCCTATATCCCCAACCAGAGGTGGCAGAGGTGTACTAAGTACACCCACATTTCGCCGACGATGTTAGGTCCCATGTAATAGGGGGCGAGCCTATTGCCATATACTGGACACAATTCCAGACTCTGGACTCACACTGGGAAGCTTGCGTTAGAAAAACCTCGTGATCACAAAGCGATGCGCTTTGCCACTAGACCAACGAGGCAGTCAGTTTCCGATTTCTATTAACATTAACGACTGTAGCAACTCAACTTGGCTACATTTCCTTCTTCTTCTTCAAATGCCTCTCCATTACTGGAGGTTGGCCGTCAGCTCTACGTATGTGCTTCTTTCTTGAGCCATACGGAACAACTGCTCAATGCTGGCAATTCCGGTCCACTCCCTAATGATTCGCAGCTATGATTTTTTCGTGATATCTATCGTGGCGCAGCACGTGTCCGAGATATCCAATGTTTCGCTTTTTGATGCTACGCTGATACTACCTGCTAAAATTATTTCAACCAAAATTCTATTCCACAGAATTCACAGAACTAAAATCAGTAATAGAAGCAAATTCCGAAATGAACTACGTATTCCTCAACAATCAATCCCCAAAACTGATGTATCACTGCTCCTACCAAGAATCTGGATCTGGAACGAACCCAACACATCTATGCCCATCCACCATCACCGTTAAGGCACTACCTAACGGATTTCACGTCAGATACTATAAAAACCACTCAAAACATGAATGTCCTAAAGTTTCGCTACCACAGAAGTTTAAAAAATATTGTATCTCACCGTTCTTGAAAGACACAGATGATATTGTATTACAAGAAGATGAGGACGACCAAGATTTATACTTAAGATTCAAACGAGTGATGAATAATATAGTTATAGACGCTGCAAAGATTAACATTACAACGCTAAACTTACTACTTGGTAAAGCTTTGGAATTGACAACAATTTTAAACAGTTATGATGAAGATGACGATTATACTTCAATGAAAAAGCTAACGGATAATCAAATAACTGAAGCTTTAGGAGTTAAACCGGTTGACACCAAACGTAAAGCTGTATCCATGTTTCGATCAATGCAGGATGCTAAAAGGTTAAGAAGAGAAGTCAGATTTCACGATGAAACTGACATAAGTGTTGAAACCGTTGAGAACATAGTTGAACCTGTTCATAAAAAGGTTGAAACCGTTCAGAAGAAAGTTGAAACCGTTCAGAAGAGAGTCGAACCTGTGCAGAAGAGAGTCGAACCTGTTCAGAAAAAAATTGAAACCGTTCGGAAAAAAGTCGAACTTGTTCCGAAGAAAGCTGAACCTGTTCAGAAGAAAGTCGAACTTGTTCAGAAGAAAGTTGAACCTGTTCAGAAAAAGGTTGAAACCATTCAAAAGAAAGTTGAACCTGTTCAGAAAAAAGTTGAAACCATTCAGAAAAAGGTTGAACCCATTCAGAAGACTGTTGATACCGTTGAGAAGACTGCCATTACCGTTCAGAAGAGTAGCGAACCAAAAGAGGTTATATCAAAGCCTGTAAAGACTGTCTTGGATGATATTCCAAAAGATATTACTCCGATTAGGCCAGTACGGTTTCACCAATCTTCACCATCCTTCAATGATTCGTATAAAAACTTTGTAGATCAGAATTTCAAAAACATAGACAGTCCGAAGGCTACTAAAAAGAAAGAAGTCGTCAAAACAAAGATTGGACAATTCAAACCAAGTATTTCTCCGAAAAAAGATATGCCTAAGATTACCAAAGTGTGGACGATGAAACCAGACATTGAATATGAGGTTAAAGAGAGAGAGAATGATTGTAATATCTTGATATTGAAGATATAAATTGAATGATGTTAATACTATACTTTTTTCGGCTTTATCGCGGTTTATTTTTGATTTTTAAGTTCCCGACGTTTCGAGTGCTTTGCAGCACCCATGGTCACAGAAAGGACTGAGGTGTTAGATGTCCAAAAGGCATAGTTGTTCCGGGGTACCCTCAAATTTGTTAATTATTTTTGTTGGTCCGATCTATAAAGAATGAGCTCACGGTGTCTTGAGGCCTGGCCGTGTTATGCTTGGTTTTGGATTTGATTATATTAATTACCGCATCCCAAGTCCATGGAAGCACCCAGCCATCTTCTCTATTGAAATTAGGATGTTTTTGAACCATCCTTGGCAGGAATTGGTGTTCCTTTATGAGGATTTGTGCTCTATCAAATCTGATGTTATGGCGACTGCAGACTTCTTTGAGCGACGGAGAACATGTCCTTAACTGCACTTAAAAATCAAAAATAAACCGCGATATATTCCGAAAAATAGTTTTATTTCATGTGTAATTCGCGTATTCGCGTAAATCTAAGAAGTCAGTATGATGTTAATACATTTTACATGATCACAACAGAGTAGGTGGCAAAGTCAGATCATGTTTAGGCCAATTCTAATAAAAAGACCGAATCTGAATCATTGAGATATTGTGTATCGGCAACGATTTTTTGATCCGCGGCCAATGTCAGAACAGTCAGTGAAATGTCATATGACAGTCGCAGAGTTTCTGTTTGCTATGAAAGGACATCGTCGAAAATTGCCCCAGAACCAACAAACATGTGACCTATACCATACTTATTTATTTATTTTGTTATAGTAGTTACAAACATCCATATCTAACGAACAATTTTCAATCCAAAACGAGTATTCAAAAGTACTGTAAGTACTTGAATCAAAGTCGCCAATGTCTTTTCCGAATGTCAACGTTGTAATCGAATTATGGTTGGAGATGTCAATCCTATCAATCGGTTATATTCAATCCATTACATTAAATAATGATCGATTTGATAATTGCTAGTGTAATTTTACATACCGATTTTACAAATGTGGGCTATTAAATTATAACCTCAAAATGTAATACTTTTTTTTGCAATAATGCAATTCTCTCGCTTTTCCGTTTAATAATAAATGCTTGAAGATAATTTGCAGGTAACTTGAAATCATACAAGTATTTTTTCATTGCTGTTGGTTCTGGGGCAAATGATTTAAGGGCCCAGTACAATGTCCATTACTCAAGTTCTTTTTTTTATACATCGAAATGTCATAAATGACACATGAGGTTTTGGCGGGAAGTCGAAGAGCGCTGTCGTCAATTTGTTTTAATTTCCAAAACTTGTTCATCAAGTACATCGGGAAGTTGAATTAATTTATACAAACACGATTATGCATCTCACTGGACACAGGCAAAATACACTTAAAATTAGTGTGAAGCCATAGAAAGATCATAAGTTTTTGAAATTAAGACATTGACAACATCACTCTTCAGCTTCCCGCCAAAGTCACATAGCTCTTCTACATATAACTCTGACTAAAAGTACCATAATGGTACTTTCAATTTACATTTGTGGCGTGTTGCGCCCTTGAATGGAGCCGAAGCTTAAATATTGTATATAGTATTATTAAGTAACTATGTTAATTCATGAAATCATTGCATGTATGTAGTATGTATGAGGTATTAATAGAAATTTTCAAAATGTGTCTTTCAATTTTCTGAAATTCCCGTCGTATCGGTCTGTATCAGCAACTTAACATATGGAGGCCCTATCTACAGATAAAAAGTGCGTTCATTCAGATTTAAGTAAAAAAAATGTGATATCAGGCCAGATCCCTTGCGGGGAGGCAGAGAGTATAGAATTCCAACATGTTCTTTCCTTACAGACCGTTCTGGCTTCCTCTACTCTCATAGGTCGTCTTATACACGCTCGTCGGTTATGGAGACCCTTGACTTGTCCTTCCTTGTGAAACAATTAAATTTCAATAAAAAAAAATCTGATTTATCGCGGTTGGTTTGGTTTTTAAGTTTCCGTCGTTTGCGTTTGACGTCCAAATGTCATTGTTATGGTGGAGTACCTTAGGGGATTATTTTAATTGAATTGAAATTTCAACTGATTCAGCTTATAATAAAAAAAAAAATTGAATAATGCCTAACTCCTACTTTTAAACTAACACCTGTATCTATAGACATTTAATTACTAAGTCGAGAAAAATCATGTGTTTAAAATTCTATATAAAACTTGACATTTCTCCCTTTTGACAGGTACTCAACTATAAAAATGATGCGCTTAGTAAATACTCGAGTAAAAGTAATTACTTAAACATGATTATAGATACGGGTGTTAGTATGCCTGCTAAAGCAAAGCAACAGAGTACAGCTCGGATTCATATATTTGGCAGCCATATTTAATTTGGAAGTAGGCACCTTGTATCTGTGGGTAAGGCCTTCTCCATATTTTTAGTTACTCATTGGTCTGTATCCACAACTTTATTGTTTGGAATAATACCTAAAAGTATGATGTCTTGAATAATCGGGAAATCAAATGATCAAAACAACCCAATTTGGGAACTGAAACAAGATCGACAACCTCACTTTTTATTTCCCGCCAAATTCTCTCTAATATGGCTTACTGTCACTGCCAAAAACAAAAGCGGTTTTTTTTATAATGTTAGGTACTTGAATATAGTTTAGCGCTGTATTATTTTTCCTTATAAATATTAGGAGCTCAGTATCAAAAATTCGCTTGTTTAGCTCGTGATAAAGTCACTGGCTGAATTTATGTATTGTTAACTTAGACTAAGACTAGTCTAGACTGGGCATTGCTAAGAAAAATTGCATCATAAGCGGTGTGAGTTATTGCGTGATGTCTGTTCGATTTGTTCAAAAGCTGTCTGTAAACGTGTACCATAGAGGTAAGACTTAAAAGCATAGAGGGATTATAAACCCAGTTCAGCTGTACACTTTTTCTGGACACTTTAAGTAACCAGTTTACAAATCTTTGTTCCTACATGGTTCGACCTCACTTTTATTAAAAATGTTATGGGTTGTCATTTTGACGTAGGCTCCGCGCAAATTTATCGGTTAATATTTGTTTGTCTAATGACTGTTCTCGATGACTTTTTATTTGTTTTCAAGTAATAATTAATGTCAAAATAAAGTGTACCAGAGTGTAAGTGAATACGGTAGATTTGTCCCCTTTCTTATCATTGACATGATATAAGTTTAAGCAGTGCAAATATATAATCTTGTAAATGCTCCCTCTATGGCGCGTACTAAAATTATCAACCCCATAGGTAGATAATTCTTTCGCGCGTTCGATGCTCAATCTAGACAAGTAATTCCTCTAAGAATGTTAATATGCCTACGTTTAAGTATGACTTTGTATAAAGTTAGTTAATAAATAATGGTTTTATATTATTTTTGTTTTACTATCGTAATTAACATTCTGAAATCATTTTTCTATATCTGATCAATTATAGCATATTTTCTTTGCACCTGCTGGTGGAACTTCTCAAGACAAACTCAAATCGTTTATTTTGCATAGACCCTGCGGGGGTGCTTACAAAGTGTCATATTTTCATTTTTTTTTTAACTTAGTAAGTTAACTTTATCTACCACCGGATCTGAGCGCGGCCTCCATTGAGAAGATCCGGTGTGAAACTCAGCGGGCTTGTCTTTTTTGTTTTTTGTATAGATACATAAATTTTTATGTTATACAAATTCATTAATGCGATCCAGCTTCAGTGTGATGCCTTACGACTGAGATACAAGACTATTTTTAAATATATGCTATAATTAAAGGATGAGGGTTCTGGGTGGAGCAGTCTCCACAAGCAGCACCCGTTCACGAGTACGACTACTTGAGCAGCCATCACCTCCCTCGACCATATTAGAGGGAAGGAAGTGACCCACGGCAAATAGAAACTGCAAGCATAGACTTTTTAGTGAGCATGACCAATCCCAGACCCCAGAGTGCAGTCAGAAAAAGTCT
Source organism: Phalera bucephala (assembly GCA_905147815.2). Classification (NCBI taxonomy): domain Eukaryota; kingdom Metazoa; phylum Arthropoda; class Insecta; order Lepidoptera; family Notodontidae; genus Phalera; species Phalera bucephala. Next base: position 8,797,817 of record LR990637.1, on the reverse strand, counting down.
ACGATAGGAGCAGTACTTCGAGCTCGTTTGGCACGACAAGCTACGCTTTGACATTTTTGTTTACCAATAATCTTATATGACTTGGCTACTACTTCTTGTGGTAAAAGGGCCCCACAGATTTGACCTGCCTTCTGTAGTACAGAGACACTCGAAAATAGAAATGCCACGACGTTCCCCCATCTAAGAAGGATGATCGAATCGAACTCAGCTTGACCTTTGTGATCGTCACCAACACCATTATACCACACTTCTATGAGCGACATGGCATGTTATGAATGTTACACTTTTAAAATTTTACTAAAATTTTCAAGATTAAGGACTACCGGACCTATTGAAATATAGCCATGCCAAAATATGATGGCAACCTTAGCGCGTTGTGTTTATCTAAACCAAGAGACGACTACTGCAGGACTAAGGCCTACATCAGAAAGAAAGAAATTTTATTTGTCACAGTATGACCGACAGAATATCAGCCTATACTGCCCACTGCTGGACAAAGACCTTCTCTCACTAATCGAGGTGAGAGATTAGGTCATACTCCACCAGGCGGACCCAGTGCGGATTAGTGGAGGCAGGTTTGTGGCCACCTGCTGTTGGAACTTATCAAGCCGCCTTTAAGGCTACAAACTCTGCTTAACGACTACCACATTAAGTGGTAGCCGGGACCAGCGGCTTAACGTGCCTTCCGAAGCACGGAGACGCTTGAATTTAAAAATGCCACAAACGGTCACCCGTCTCGGGCCAACCAAGTCAAACTTTGCTTAGCCTTGGTAATCGGTAAGAACACTGCGGTAGCACAGCGCTACGAGAGCCTCATATAAAACATACATAACAACAATTCAATTACAGAACGTTCGTACGATTAACATTTTCTCAAAAATATACAAGCTGTATCGTAAAAAACCCAAGACCTCATCCACCACGATTGAAATGAAATGAAATTTATTTGCTTGAAACATGGTATTACAATAAGGTTGCATTATCTCGTAGTTCAGCACATTTCACCTAACAGGTATGCAAATATTAAATATTTATTAGGTAATAGTACAGTGCTTTACAAATTTAATATGTAAACCAATTAACAATGAAACTTGTACATGTATGTGTGCGTATTGAGAAATTCTTGCTTTAAATCAAGAATAAATTTAGTTTATTATAGCGCACTAAAAAAGTGAAAACATTTTATGCAAATTAAAAAAAATATTAAGATACATTAAAAATTGTTGGAATCAATTCAGTTATCGATTTATAACAAACTTCTTTTAGGTCTTGCGTTTATTATGTTACACCTTGTATAGGAACCCAACAAAAACACACCGTCACGCCTATATTCCCCAAGCGGGGGTTGCAGAGGTGTACTGAGTACACCCACGTTTCGGTGACGTTGTTAGGTCCCATGTAATAGGGGGCGAGCCTATTGCCATATACCGGGCAGAATTGCAGACTCCGGACTCGTACTGGGAAGTTTTCATTAGAAAAATTACACTTGTCCGACCTAGGATTTGAACCCAGGACCTCGTGATCACAAAGCGATGCGCTTTGCCACCAGACCAACGAGGCAGTAATTATAATTATTGAAAAATAATTCCAAAGTATTTTTATGAATTATACTCATTTACTATTAGTATATAAGTATACTACTATTAGTAAATAAGTATATTTAATAAAAATACTTTGTTTGTCAATCTATCATCACACCAGCTCTCCTGCAGGGTAGATTTAATCATTATAACTACGTTAGATTTGTCTATATTTATCTATAATTCAATCGATATTTCCAACTTAACCTAAGTCCTTTATCGATATGAACTTCACCGACAGAAATTACCGATCAACTAAAAATTATTGCTAACAATCGAAACGTTCCCCTGTATCAATTGTACCTTGCGTGTTGGCAACGCACCGTCGATTTTCATTCGTTTGTTGATTGTTATTCGATTGTATTTTTGTGAGGGCGAATGAATCGACAATCGAATGACTGTAACTACAATTGTCGGTTCATTCGATAGTTTTTTTTTGTAGCAATCGCCCATCGCTAGTGACGCCACCGTTGTCAACGATGAATAGTGCTACCAAAAGTCGATAACGTAGTGCTGTTTCGCATTTTATCGATATCGATAAAAGAAAAAACTAAAAACAAAAAGTCCGTACAATTAACAGCTAAACGTAACTAATCTATTGCATGTGCCATTGAAAATGGAATCTAGTGTTACACTTGATGTGCTTTCGTTTGACCTTTACGTGCAGAGGAGAATATAAAAGACATAAACAGATACATACAAAATATCTATTTATGTCATTAAACTGACTTAATATGAAAGTGAACAGTTGAACTAGTTTGAAATATCACCTGTCCTATGAAGGAAAAAATCAACCCTAATTAAATATGAAATTAAATAGCTGTCGTCAACACATCCAACATCACATCAGTAATAGGATCAGAACACGTAGTGATTATACAACCTGTAACATAATAAACGCAAGGCCTGAAAGTAGTTTGTTCTCAATCGATAACTGAATTGATTCCTACCATTTTTAATGTGACTTATTTTTAATTTGCAAAATTTGCTGTTAGTCAGTGCGTTATAACACACTAATTTTATTCTTGATTCAAAGCAATACGGAGATTTCAAATGCATTTTTAAAACGTATTTCTCAATATGCACACATTCACATACAAGTTTCATTGTTAATTGGTGTATAAAAGTACTTAAAGAAGGGTGAAAACTTTAAATTTTTGCATTTTTCATTTTCGCATTAAATCTGTGAAGCATTTATCTAATCGGGGTGTCTGAGCTCTACCGTTTATTACGATACAACTTGTATACTCTTTGGATAAGAAAAGTATGTACAAATTGATAACTTGTTAAAATCAAAAAAAGTAAAAATGTCACGCATTCCCTAAGTAGAGGTGTTCTTTGTTTACCCACTTTTCGTCGACGATAGTAGGTCCCATGTTATGGGACGCGCGCCCGCCCATCTTGTCGTGCTCGATATCTTAGTAACTATGTCGATACATATTGAATCGATTTTAAACTTACAGAAATTCAATTCCCTACTAAAGAAATCGTGTTTGATGATTGTGAAGTGTTAAGAAATGAAAATCAATTTATGGCATCCCTGTTTGCAACATTTTTGATAGCGTTTGATATATATAAATCATAAAAATGTCATGTTTTTTTCCATTGGTCTCTTTTTTCTTTAATAATTTTTTTTTATGGTTATTTAAGTATTTCACTAATACAACAACAATTTAGAGACGTAATTTTGTAGATTACTACATTTATATTCTGCGACGTGATTCAGTTTGGTTTGAATATTTTTTTTTGTTGGTGAAGCTGTGAAAGCCCCGCGGCCAACAGTGTAGATCATTCACACACATACAAAAAAAAAGAATTTTGAATATCGTATAACCAAATTGATCGTTTCAGATTGATTTATAAATTAATTACATAATAAATTAATCACACGATAAACAATTTTAGGATTGACTGATTTTAAATCGATTCTATAGCTAGCTTTAGTTAGTACTACCAACATAAAGATACAATTACCAACTACTGCCGTCAAGATCTATGGTCAAGAAGTTTTGGCGGGAAATCGAATAGTAATGTGGTCAATTTGTTTTAATTTCGAAAACTTGTGTTATTTTAGATGTATGTATTATTATATGTGTGTGGTGAAGGTAATTGTAACAAAGTGATAAAAAGTGCCTTTTAGATTTCCCTCAAAACAGACGTCGCCATTGGTATGTAAAGTATCCATCGCTTTACCATCTAGGGTGGGGTAATCATCAATTTCATTAACAACGTTCTCGTCAATTCATCGTATCTGTAAAGAATATCACTTATGACTAGGCTGTATGGGAGGGCGTCATACGACGTTGCTGCTCCGCCGGTCATCGTTCAACACATTGTCTTTTTTCTCTCTCAATTACACGGATCACCATTTTGAGTGAATGAGATAGCTATTGTAAGGTTGGCAACGTCGCCCTGTACGTGTGCTTGGTAGCATGTTGTGACCTATGTTTGGGCCATAACAAATGCTCCCCGTCCGTTTCAGCGGTTAAAATACAAATGATAATATTTGTGATAAGTAAATATACTTTAATACAGTGAAATTATGTCGTGTTGTGCTGTATTTTGTAAATCAATGACAACCAAAGGAGGAGTGAAAAATCCTCAATTATTATTTTATACGTATGTATTTATTGCCTCTTATTATATTATAGGGTAGTTTCTCAGCAAAATTATGGATTTAACATTAATTATATACGTTATTGACGTCATATAATTACTATATGGTGATAATTAACTGTGAGTTTAAATCTTTAATTTGTATTTTAAATATGCATTATTTTACGCTTCTCCACTAGTGATGTCCTACATCGCCTATCGCCTACTGTCGATATTAATTACTTAATACTGAAACATTAACAATTCCTATTTCACGTCATAATGACTAAACGAATTTGGATGAAATTTAGTAAGGATAGAATATGTAGATAAACACTGTCTTAGAAGAGGAACGCTGTCTTACTTCAAACTTTAGAAGAGGCCTGACACGGCTGCAGTGTTTTGAAGAGCTAACATCTGTGTTCAGTGATGAAGCCCCATGTCTGCGGACTGTCGAACGCTGGTATTTAGAATTCCAGCGTGGACATACTAGTGTTAGTGACAAATCTTGCGAAGGACGCCCAAAATCCGCCTTCACTGAAGATAACATCATTGCTGTGAGACAACTAATTCTCGAAGATCGTCATGTGACGTATCGAGAGATAGAGGCTCTATTAGGCATCTCAGGGACAACCATTCAGAAGATCTTGCATGAAGCGCTTGGTGTGAGAAAGCTAGTTTGCCGTTGGATACCGCATCTGCTTTCCGACAATCACAAGGCGGCCCGCGTCAAATGGTGTAAGAAAACTCTGCAAAGGTTCAACCGAGGAGAGTCAAATCACGTCTACGACATCATCAGTGGTGACGAATCTTGGATCTATGCCTACGACCCTGATTCCAAACAACAATCTACAATCTGGGTCTTTCAAGACGAGCCAAAGCCGACTAAAGTTGTTCGTTCTCGAAGCACTTCAAAGAAGATGGTGGCCACGTTCGTTGGAAAAACCGGCCATGTTGCGACTATTGCACTTGAAGATCGTAGAACGGTTAACGCAGAGTGGTATACCACAGTTTGTTTACCACAAGTCATCGCCGAACTTCAAAAATCTAACTCAAAGCTACGCATCATCCTGCACCACGACAACGCAAGCTCACACAGCGCTCGTCAAACGATTGAGTATTTGAAGCAGGAAAAAGTAGAAATTCTTGGCCATCCTCCATACAGTCCTGACCTAAGCCCTAACGATTTCTTTACATTTCCTAAAATTAAGAAAAGTCTTCGTGGTCAAAGGTTCCAGTCCGGTGAAGAAGCAGTCGACGCTTTCAAGTCAGCCATTTTGAACACCCCCACTTAAGAGTGGAATAAATGTTATAATAACTGGTTTGAGCGAATGGAAAAGTGTATTAAGCTACGTGGTGAATACTTTGAAAAACAATAAAAAGTACTATAAGGTTCTAGTTGTGTTTTTTCTTCAAACGACAAAACTTAAAAGGCATGCCTCGTATGCCATGCTCGTATATAGATAAATCTTAACCCTGAAAAGCATGTTGATATCCGTGTGAAGGAACTATTGATTTTCGTGATTTAGAATCCGCGTTTGAGTGCTAAAACCTTTAGAAGGTACCTCCAAGTGAAAAAGTTTGGCGGATTTTTTTTTTAAATTTTCCATTTTAGTAAACTTAACACGAAGGACGTATTTAAAATGTTTCGCGACGTAATATTGCAAGTTCTACATTCAACAAATTATATTAAGTTTTTTTTGTGCAAATTAATATAACTAAGGATTTTTCAGAATTAAGAAAGTGTATGAATGAATGAATGAATGAATGAATGAATGAATGAATGAATGAATGAATGAATTATTTATTTGTCATAACATAGGTATGGAATTAGATCTTAATACTATGAACAGTCTCACTATGTTTCACCCTAAGGATATACAAAGGTTCATATTAATAATAAAATGGAAACATTATTCGGTTAAAAACAATCAAAGAAACACAGGTATTCAAAGTGCATGCTAAGGGTATACAGAAATGCATTGTAATAATAAAATTAAAATAATACTTGGTTAAAAGGAAATAAAACTAATGTAATAATAAAATATTATGTCAACAACAGCAAATTATACTACATGTCATACTGTAACAAGTCATTGTATAATGTCAAATTAATATGTAACTCAAACACCGTTTAAATGTCATGGTCATTTAAGAAGTCGCCTATGCTATAATAACATTTTTCTACTAAGAACATTGACAATTTAGATTTGAATTCCTTTATTTGTAAGGTTTTGAATTCATTTGGGACCTTATTAAATATATGGACGGCCATACCTAATACGCTTTTTCTGGCAGCTGCACTTTTACAATCAGGTTTATTTGTGATTTGGTATTCATATTGCTTTCTAGTTGGTAGTTTTCTCACATCTGCTATATTGTTAAATAATTTTATGTTCTGCTTTACGAAAATTGCCATTTCCAATATATATAGTGATGACATTGTTAGAATTTTTAATTGTTTAAAGAACGGTACACAACTATCTGTCATTTTCAAACCACAAATTGCCCTCACACACCGCTTCTGTGCTTTAAACACGGCTTCTCTATTGGTTGCGTTACCCCAAAATACAATACCATACCTTAAGATAGAGCCAACTAAACCATGATAAGCAACAAGTACTGCTTCTCTATTTACAATTTTTGACAAATTATACAATGCGTATGCACATTTATTCAATCTTTTGCAAACATGCTCTATTTGTGGTTTCCATGTAAACTTGTTGTCAATATGTAGGCCTAAGAATATTGACGTTTCTATTTGCTTAACTTCAGCTTTTTTATATTTAATCGTCATAAATGATTTACGTGCTTCTTTTGAGAACTACATTAAATTTGTTTTGGTTAGGTTAATCTTTAAGTAATTTCTATCTAGCCAATTTATTAGGTCAAATACCGATGCCTGAATGCTTGTAAGATGATATATCTTCAATCATCACAAACTGAACTGAATTGACTGCTCCAATTTTTTTCTGTCTTTCTGATTCAACTTTAATTAACCCCTTATACTTATACAATCAGCAGGGGTAGATTAAAAATGGTGTGAATTGATATAATTACACATGTGTCATTGTACACTAATGTTATTCAATAAATGAACATATTTGCTATAGATTCTCAGGTAACTTAAGGTTTTCTGTTTCGGTTCGGATAAATATATTTTTTAATCATCATTTGTCTTTTACGTTGATAATTCGTGTCTTAGTAATCACTTCCCTATTAAAGTACACTAACGCAGATCCAAAAACTCCCACATAAAATTGCCACGCTACCTCAGCGATATGCGCTGACCATACATCCTAGTTTCATGACTAACGTGCATTGAAAAAGCGCACGTGCAAACGTAGGGTAAATGTGATGTAAAAATTGAAACGACCGCTACGCCTATATTCCCCAAGCAGGAGTGGGAGTGGTGTACTGTGTACACTCACTTGTCTTTCAACAATATAAGGTCTCATGTAGTGGGGGATGAGTCTATTGATATTATACCGAGCACAGTGCCAGACTCTGGACTAGATATTTTTTTATCGAATAATTACTATTTTCCGACATAGGGTTCGAACCGACGACCTTGTGATCGCTATGCGCATTACCAATGAGGCTTTACTATTGTATTAAATTGTACATACTAATATCGATGTTTACAGATTCGTTTTTAAGATTTGTATTATAATACGTATGAGTGAACTTATATAAATTACTCGTAGTAAATCGAAATCATAAATTATATGAATCAATGACGATTTTGCATGAAGTAGATATTTGTTAATTATTATCATAAATTATCGATAAATTTTCTTATCGACAAATCCTGTACTAGTAATCACTTGCCTAATCACGCACACAACGCAGTTTCACAAACTCACACCGACATAAAATTGACACGCTACCGCGGCGATATGCGGTGTCTAGGCATTCTTCGTCTATGGGTTAACATATGATAAACAGAAAAACGTCATTTTTAAATTTTGGATAACGGCAAATGCGTTTGTCATAAATGTACGTAAATAAACAAATGACTTATTTTTAAAGAAATTGACGTTATTGCATATTGCAAGATCAGATAATTGGAATAGAAAAGCTTTTTAATTGACTAAAAATGCAGCCGACAGCAAAGAATAGTGAGTATTTATATACTGTCAGTTTTTCATTGTATTTTTCTGCATGATATTTTTATTTGAGTAGGGTGGTGAATTTCAACCTATTCTCTCTTACCTTGGTTTATAAAAGGTCTTTACACAACGGCGGAACAGTAAAGACTTATTTTTATCATGAGTCGGAGTACTTACACTGCATACCAAAGGTATCACCTGAGTATGGACTGATTTATAATATAACATTAATATCCTTATTTATTAGGCTACTATGTATCAGACCCCTTGCGGGGCAGGCAGAGGCTATAGAGTTTCAACAGGTTCTTACCTTACAAATCTCGCTGATTCTCTCTATGATAAAATAATTTATACTCCGTCACACCTATATTCTTCAAGTGTGGCAGAAGTGTACTGTGTACATTTCGCCGACAATGTTAGGTCCTATGTAATAGGGGGCGCGCCTATAGCCATTATAATGGGCACAATTCCAGATTCGGGTCTGACAGTGGGAATTTTTCGATAGAAAACTACATTTCTGATTTGAACCCAGAACCTCGTGATCGCAAAGCACATGACACACACAATATCATTATTATTATTATAGGTGTAGAGTGGAGGAAGCCATAGAGGTCTGTAAGGAAAGAACCTGTTTGAAATCTATACTATCTGCCTACCCCGCAAGGGATCTGGGGTAGGCAGGATATCTACCAATATCTGATGATCTACCAATATCATCAGATATTGGTAGATATAGTTATTACTATAGGTAATCAAGCAAGCAGGTGTAACAACTGGTAGATATCTGTATCCTCCTGTTCTCTACTCGGATTATTGTTTGTTGTCAATAAGATATTATCGTATCGGTTCTTGAATTGGTTGGGTCCGTGCAGAAATCACATCATCTGGTAGTTTGTTCCACTCTCTTACCACTCTATCAGTTAAGAAATGTTTATGAGGGTTATTGTGTGAGAAGCTAGTACATAGTTACAAATGATGATGATGAGAGCTGTTCTCTAGATGTCTTTAGAGGAAGAGTTAAAGAGCATTTCCTTTCAAGTTGATACAAATTCTATTATATTCTTTATATTATGGTTATTTATACTTATAGGTATATATATATATATATATATAGGTGTATTATTTATACATGTTTGGTTTTATATATGTAATATTAGTATTATTTATGTATGCAGAGATTTTGATTTGTGTTTTCATACTCATCTCTACTTTTTTCCTTTTGGAATTATCGAATAGTTGTACAATTGCCTTCACTTACGACAAATATTCTCCATGCACACCAAGGTTAACTGGAAGACAACTCAAAATAAGTTAAGTTCGCCCATGTACATCATATGTGTAAATGTACTTACAACTTTTGTTTTTATGTGCCATAAAGAATAAATAAATAAATAAATGATGGCCTCTTAGGCGAGTATCGTAATCACGTTTATATAATTATGGAAATCTAACGTCTAGGTCATAATGTCTATTTAGTATTTTGTATGTCTCTGTCTCCAAGGTCCCTGCGTTCTCTTAGGGTTGTGAGCTTTTGTACATCCAACCAGCTTTCATTTTTAACGGATTTAAAAAAAGTTATAGAACAGTAAACTAACAATACTTATAAAAAAAAACACAGTCACGCCTATTTTCCCCAAGCGGGAGTGGCAGAGGTGTACTGAGTACACCCACGTTTCGCCGACGATCTTAGGCCCCATGTTATAGGGGGCGAGCCTATTGCCATATACCAGGCACAATTCCAAACTACGGACTCATAATGGGAAATTTTTCGTTAAAAAACTACATTTATCCGACCTAGGATTCGAACCCAGGACAACATATGTCACAAGCGATCTTCTTTGCCACCAGAACAACGAGGGAGTCTAACAATATATCTTTTTGCAGAACTTTCTGAGCTTCAATCGATCATCTCGAAAATGCCTCTAGATGTGTTTTGTGTGACTGCTCTGCCAGACCTCGGTTTGAAGTGGAGGGAAGTGTCCCAGGCCGTGAGAAATGCCCGCCAGCCGATACACCCGACCAGCGTGGCAAGGGTACTCCGGAAACACGTCTCCAGAGCGCTTACAGCAGAAGAGATTGATGATATTGTAGCTCGATTGAGGTTGAAATGTAAGTTGCTTTGAAAATAATAAATTACTTTAACACCCGTAAAAGATTACCATTAGGCAGAGATGGGAAAAATGTAATCAGATTAAAGATTATAATTGCATTTTGTAATATTCAGTCATGATTCAAAATTAAAAGTGTAATCGTAAACGTTGAAATGTAATTGTAATCGTTAATACATCATCATGCCTATATTCCCCAAGGGGGGGTGGTTAATCATTAATCTGATTACATTTTGCCCGTCTCCGCTATGAGGTGTCACCATGCTCCTAAATGGCCAGGGTATAAGAAACTGTTCAAGCAAAGAGGTTTGCTGTTAGGTTTTAGTTTTTTTTTTTGTAATCACAACCATGTATTAAACTTGAATTTTTTACTGAATGTCGGAAAAATCTTGTTGACTTATGAGGGAGCTTTGGGGTCAGCGGAGAAGTATAGTATTAAAAGTGTGTGTTCCCCGTAATGTTGTAAATATCTATACTGGTTTTCTTTGAGTAACATTATTGTGTGAAAAGCAGTGATTGCCTAGTGGTTAGATCGTTGGACTGCAAAGTCAGAGGGCTCGGTTTCAAACCCAGGCACGCACCTCTGTCCTTACGAAAGCATGTGCGTATTAAAAATTAACTATCACCTGCTTTAATAGTGAAGGAAAACATCGTGAGGAAACCTGCATGCCTGAGAGTTCGCGAAGGTGTGTGAAGTTCGCCAACCCGCACTGGGCCAGTGTGGTGGACTATGGCCTAAGCCCTCTCAGTTTGAGAGGAGGCCCGTGCCCAACGGTGGGACAGTTTCTTAACAGGGCTAATACTATATTATCATATTTTTATATTAACATTATTGAATACTCATTAATATACAGTTTTGTATAAAGTTTTTACCTCAATTTAAATAGTCACTGAGACAACAATAATAGTGTCTGAGCAGAGATGTATTGGTCATTTTATTTTCTCCTCTAACAAGGAATTCTCTTTAACATAGTAAGCACCCACTATACATTATTGATTAAACAGGGTGTTCAATCTGAAACTTATAATAAACAACACTTGAGGGACGAATTATGTTATGCACATAATAAAGTCACATGCGAGCTCTGCGGAAGATGTGCGGAGTGAAGCTGTCCGACCGCATTAGCAACAGCGTAGTAAGAAAGCGAGTAGGTATGAAAGATAGTATCGGTGTAAAGATGAGAAAGAGTATGCTCCGTTGGTTTAAGCATATAGAAAGAATGTCAGAAGAAAGAAAGACAAAACAGATATACAATGTGAAAGTGGAAGGATGCAAGTACCGGGGAAGACCTAGACTATCTTACCACGACCAAATAGACCAGGTCTTATCTGAAGGAAAAGTCAAGAGTCTTCGTAACCGGCGAGCGTGTATGAGTCGAACTATGAGAGTGGAGGAAGCCAGAGAGGTCTGTTAGGAGAGAACCTGTTGGAACTCTGTACTCTCTACCTCTCTTATCACGCAGGAGATCTAGCATGATGATGTAGATAGTTACTATTTTTATTAGTATTTAACAAGAATTTGACATTTCAGTGGCAGCCACACAGTATCGGACATGGCATGTGGTAAGACTTCAACAACAGTCCACAGATGAACCCATTACTATGACTATAAGGATGCTTCCGGGACGAGTCACGCAGGCACTAAGGAAGAACAAAAATAGAGGAATGAGACCTGAGGTAATCATTTCGAGAATATTATTATAAGTCTGTAAGGAAAGAACCTGTTGGAACTCTGTACTCTCCCTCCCCTGCAAGGATTCTGGCGGGTTGATATCGATGAAATTGAATTTAAATTTGTGTGTGTGTGTGTGAATGATCTACGCTGTTAGCCACGGGGCCTTCACAGCTTCACCGGACAAGAGGGCGACAGGGCAAGGGGGCAACTAGCTCAAGGACGCCTCGAAGGAGAAAGGTTTATGAATCAGAATCAGAATATTTTTTATTCATGAAAACCATTACAGTATTTATGAATCATCAGAAAAGTAACAAAGACTCTACCACCACTTCGGAATGTCATTCCTGTGGAGAAGGAGGGCAAGAAACTCCACGGTTACTCTTTTTAAATAAAAAATTACAAACTTTTTCGTCTTCATTTTGTTGTGGGGTATGGGAGAACAATGTAGGTTGGTCATCAGGCGAGTCTAAGTTAAAAAAGCGAATAACACTATTTATGTATAATTCACCCGTGCGAAGGCGGGGCGGGTCGCTAGTTAACACTAAAACGACTCACTGACTGACGTTCCGCGTTAAAACCAACGGCCAAGTGCTTCGACAGCCATACCTGATTTTTTTATTGTTTCAGGTACAAACAGTACTTCTAGGTGATCTAATGTACATAAGCGTCCAATTAGTTTCGGAACATAAGGAAGGTTCTGTACTGTACGTGGCGACTCCGCCGGGGGAACCAGTCGCGTTGGTCAGTTCTACCACCATGGTGGGATTACTGAAGGCTTGTGTTGAAGGTAAGTTTATAAAATATCATCCTTTTTAGACTAGAACTTAGTAGTTAGGGCAAAGGCCTTTTCTCACAAATTGAGGTAAGAGAGTTCAGGTCATACTCAGTGGCGTAGCTTGCCTTAGACGGGCCCCCTATCAAAATTTGTTGGATGGCTCTTCTACCTAACTGCGGCGAAACCCAAATGGAGGGTTAAAATTTTCACAAAAGAAAATGACTCCCATTCAATAAAGTAATCATATATTGATTATTAGTTATTACTTACAGTAAGTACAGCTAAGTAAGCCAAACAATTTAAATCAAATACACACTTTTTTTAGGCCTTTTTTTCAGCAAACTTATTTGTTAAATCGTCCATAGACGATTTCTATCTATCAAATCTATAAAATGTAAAATATTACAAATTGCTTTTGGAATAAATAATTTAAAGGATCCATACTGCGCAGTCATGACCAAAACTTATGTATGATCAATTGATCATGTGTGTTAATAAATCCAGGTATACTCATGTATCATATGTATATTTTCTCCCGGAAAGTTTAACGTATGACCCGAGTATGAAATTGTGTATAATATTTTACGAAATCGAGGCCCCTGTAGCTGGGAGGCCCCGTATCTTTGATATGGCTGATACGGCGGTAGCTACGCCCTGGTCATACTCCACCGTGCGGATCCAGTGCGGATTGGCGGAGGCAGGTTTGCGGCCACCTGCTTTTCAAGCCGCCGGCTTCCAACTTGGCTTAAACGGGACCAACGGCTTCACGCGCCTTCCGAAGCAAGCCGACGCCCTAATATGAAAACGCAACAAACGATCACCCATCTTACACCGACCGAGTCGAAGGCAGCTTAACCTTGGTGATCGGTAATAACACCGCGATCCCACAGCGCTACAAGCGCCTATCCGGGCTTAAATCAATTTTCATAAATTAAAAATTATTTCATTTCAGGTCTCGGCTACAAAAAATACGAGAACGCGAACCTATATGGGCGGGATATACACTCTCTCTTACGAATTAACGATCGCTCACACAACGCGAACGCCGACCATCTTGCCTCGGTCCCAGAGTACGCCCCTACCCCCGTAGTAACCGCCACCGGAATAGATTACACTAACAAAACCTACGACGAAAACTATGTAGATAATATTCTAGGGCCAAACCCGCCATTACTAACAGACTTACAGATAAAAACTACCAAACCGTTCTTCGATCAGAGCATGTTAGCGAAACCGATAAATTTGAGCGTCAGTTTGAAATCTGAAAATGTAGCTAAAACATTAAAAAGTTGGGTTACTAAAGGAGCGCTTCATCCCACTTCGGAGTTCTTCAAAATATTCCACGAGATTAAATCTAATAAGATTATTTATAATAATTCTGAATAAGTTTTTAATTATAGCTGTTAAACTAATGATATTTGAGCTTGGAAAATCATAGACTATTTATAGTGCTATCGATATAAATAATAGACTATAGTACTATCCATACTATCAATAGTACAAATCGGCTAATACTATTGATCGCAGACACTATCAATAGTATGGATACTATTGATAGTGTGTGCAGGTGGTAGGGCACGCAAAGCATGATATTATAGATAATATCATGCTTTGCGTGTCCTTCCACCTGCACACAGCAAGATTTAATGTCTGCTTCCTACAATGCAATCAGTGTGGCCGCCTTCTGGCCCGCATCCATATAATTATCACGTCTGCCGTCAAAACACTAAGAATTATCCATATTAATTCGTTTACACAACGCGAACTCCTCTCCCCGACCCCTGCCGCCCCCGCCACCGCCGGCCGCGATATGTTCTCACCGATCCCCCCGATGCTTTGTCATCCCTTCTTTCCGCTCCGAATACGGACGACGACGACGACGCAGTCGTAGATCCCCTCCCCTAGCCGGCGGTTGACCGGTGCACTTAGTAGTGCACCCCCTCACCCTGCAGCGACTGTCCCAACCGAAGCCGCCTCTTCAAGGCGCCCTCGAGTATGTCGCCTCTTGCCCTTCTGGCTCGAGCGTAGTGGTTGCACGCTCGCCCTTAAGTCCGGTGAAGCTGCAAAGGCCTCGCGGCCAACAGCGTACATCACTCACACACACAACGCGAACTCCAACCAAATTGCCTCGATCTCAGAGTAGATAACTAGTATCGTTATAAAATAGTAGACTATAGTACTATCGATAGTATTTTTTTTTTAGGAAAATAAGTCTGCAATAGAAGTTATACCTGTGTCGTGATTGCGTTTATAATTATGAAATTGACATGCCCAAATACCCAGACCGAAACAAATCATTCCGACCTCGGCCTCGAACTTATTCGCACCTTTAATAAAAAAGCGACAATCCGATATTTCGCGAACGCGTCTTATCATAGAAATCCGCTAATCGTAGCCGCCGCCGACTACGAACCTAACACCTCTGCTATCAGCTGTTACCGCCGTCCGCGGCATGTTCTCACCGACCCTCCCGCTGCCCTTACATCCCTTCTTTCGGAAACAGATACCGCACACAGGACCAGACACCGACCTCGCCGGCGAGGTCGAAGAGTCCCTTGCCCGCCGGCCGGTGCAGAGCACCACGATGAGTCACCTATACGCCCTCCCCCATAGCGACGGTCCCAACCGAGGCCGTTCCTCTTTGAGGCGCCCTCGCGTATGTCGCACCCTTGCCCTTCTGGCTCGAGCTTAGTGGTTGCACGCTTGCCCTTATGTCCGGTGAAGCTGTAAAGGCCTCGCGGTCAACAGCGTATATCACTCAAACACACACACACAACTCTTGGGGAGTGGCCGCCAGAAACAACACCAGTATGGCTGGAAGAACTTCCCTTTGTTAAATTCTGGCACAACATTCCTACCACATGCTCTTATTTTTCAGATCGTTTTACCTTCAGTTTTATACAAATAATATATCGATATTATTGTTGATAACTAGTTTCTGCCCGCGATTTCGTCCGCGTTAACTTTAGTCAGGAACCTAACATTTTTCCGGGGTAAAAAGTATCCTATGTGTTAATTCAGGTTATAAACTATGTGTACCTAATTTTATCTAAATCCGTTCTGCCGTTTTTGCGCAATTCAGTAACAAACATCCAAATATCTTAACATACAAACTCACATTTATAATATTAGTAGGGATTATTGAACCAGAAAAACATTAATAAACGAATAAAATATAAATGAAGAATGCGGAGTGAAGCTGACCGACCGCATTAACAACAGCGTAGTAAGAAAGCGAGTAGGTATTAAAGATAGTATCGGTGTAAAGATGAGAAAGGGCATGCTCTGTTGGTTCGGGCATATAGAAAGAATGCCAGATAAAAGAATGACAAAACACATACAATGTGAAAGTGGAAGGATGTAGGTACCGGGAAAGACCTAGACTATCCTAACACGACCAAATAAACCGAGTCTTATCTGAAGGAAAAGAGTCTCCGTAACCGACGAGCGTGTATGAGACGAACTATGAGAGTGGAGGAAGCCAGAGATGTATTTAAGGATAGAACCTGCTGGAACTCTGTACTCTCTGCCTACCCTGCAAGGGATCTGGCGTGATAATATAGATAGAGAAGATATAGAAAATATAAATTCTGTCGGATATATACGACAAGGGCGAGCACGAAATCATTTGTCGGAAAAATCAAACTGAATCAGTTAATAGGTTGAATATATTATTTTAGATTAATATTATATCTGTGTTTTTGAATTGTTTTTGTGTTTCATTCTACCAGTTACCTACCCCACAACTTACGATGTACACAAAATGGCTGTTTACACAACGGCCGATGACAACACCGGCCAAATAACGACAACAATATTGGTGGACAATTATTATCATGAATGCATTTATAGTATTTTTAATGAAAGACTTACTGTGACAGTTGTAAGTGTTAAAGAAAATTATATTTTATTCAATGGCAATAAGAGGCATGACCTGTTTCTCTACTTATGGTGTTATGCCTTAATATTATTAAATGGAATATTAATTCCGTTTGGCTTTTTTTTTTGTGCGTGTGAATGATCTACGCTGTTGGCCGCGGGGCCTTTACAGCTTCATCGGACAAGAGGGCAAGCGTGCAACTACTACGCTCGAGCCAGAAGGGCAAGGGGGCAACTAGCTCAAGGGCGCCTCAAGAGGGAACGGCCTCGGCTTGGGCAGTCGCTATGGGGGAGGGCGTATACTAGGTGTCTCGCCGTGGTGCTCTGCACCGGCCGGCGGGCAAGGGATTCTTCGAGCTCGCCGGCGAGGTCGGTGTCTGATCCTGTGTGCGGTATCTGTATCTGAAAGAAGGGATGTAAGGGCATCGGGAGGGTCGGTGAGAACATGCCGCGGACGGCGGTAGCGGTTGATAGGAGGGGAGTTGGGTTCGTAGTCGGCGGCGGCTACGATTAGCGGATTACTATGATTGGACGCGTTCGCAAAATATCGGGTTGGCGCCTTTTTAATAAAGGCGCGAATAGGTTCGAGACCGAGATCGGAATGGAATTTCGTTTGGCATTTAGAACTGTCACTACCCAAGGCTGCCTGGAAGAGATTGCTTTTTAGCGATAAGGCCGCACTTTGTGTAACTTTTTTTTTTTGTGTTTTAATATCTATGTAAGTGGTGCACAATAAAGAGATCTATCTACCCATCTTATGTGAAAAATATTATAGTATGTTTTCACACTATGTTGTTATCGAAATTGTTGCCGACAGCGACTGCCGGCAATAAAACTGGGCGGCTCCGTTCGGCAGCCGACTACTACCCAAAATGTTTGAAGTGAATTATCATTACGCCAGTGAGTACAGAGTTCCAACAGGGTCCTTCCTTACATCAGGGGTCGGAAACCGGTAAATTTTTCAAACCGGTTTCGGTCATTGACCCCTAACCGAAATGATTTTCTTTTCTAACAATTTTAACGGGGTTCCGTTTTTAATTTGCCTACCCCGCAAGGGATCTGGCGTGAGGTTATAGATAGATAGATTAACGGGGTTCCGAACGTATTGAACCTTTTTTTTCAAACCGGTAACGCCTCCTGCCTTACATACCTCTTTAGCTTCCAAATTATATCTAAGGGGTTATAAATTAAAAAAAAAAAACCGTCACGCCTATATTCCCCAGAGGGGGTGGCAGAGGTGTACTGAGTACACCCACGTTTCGCCGACGATGTTAGGTCCCATGTAATAGGGGGCGAGCCTATTGCCATATACCGGGCACAATTCCATACTCCGGACTCGTACTGGGAATTTTTCGTTAGAAAAACTACATTTGTCCGACTTAGGATTTGAACCCAGGACCTCGTGATCACAAAGCGATGCGCATTGCCACCAGACCAACGAGGCAGTCGGCGAGTTGCGAGGGTTATAAATTAAGAACATAAAATCAAACCATCAAACGAAAGGCTTCCAGAGCTTAACAAAGCCCTCCCAAAATATCGCTACGACGACCTCTGGCACAAGGTTCGTCGGACACAAGCAATGCGTCATACATTAACAATGTCTATCTATCTATATCATCACGCCAGATCCCTTGCGGAGTAGGCAGAGAGTACAGAGTTCCAACAGGTTCTTTCCTTACATCCCTCTCTGGTTTCCTCCACTCTCATAGTGCGTCTCATACATGCTCGCCACAATGTGCTATAGAAAATTGAATTTTATTATTATACAATTAAGGTATCAAATGCCACTTTGCATTTTGTGGACACGTTATTGCTTATTTGTGTACAGTTAAGAAATAAAACAACCACCTTCAAATATCGATAAAACGCATTTAATTATCGGATCACATTAAAGGTTTAGAACCGTTTTACATCCCCTTAATGATAAGGGCTTGGCCAAAATTTCACTTATTACCGAATAAAATGACGTGCTGCGCGCTTAAACTAAGACTAGGAACAACCTACAACAACATTGCGGACGCAAGGGCCCTATCCCTCCTTCACGAATAACCCTGAGGACGGCGGCGCGGTGCGGCCTACGTTGCCGTGAGCACCGCGTCGGTGCGGGGGGGGGGGGAGCGTGTCACTAAGTCTCCCTCCGATAGCGGGCTCATCAAAGCGGGGCACCGGTGCGTTCCATACGGAGATCCCGGAGCCCCTCCAAAGCGTAATATCGGTCATCCTGGGGTTTTTAGTCGGTAGGAATCCGACACGTCCCGCGAGCTTTCCCCGAGGCTCGCGGAAGCCCTATGCAGGATTTTCCCCAGGAAAAAAAAAGGCTAGGAGGCCGTGGAAATTACTAATTTGGGATAGAACTGCAGTCTTGATCAATGGTCTTTCCTCGTAGACTTGTTAAACTATCGACAGTTGACCTTGGAAAATAGGAGAAGATTTATACAACATGTAACATAATAAACGCAAGACCTGTAAGTAGTTCTAAATCGGTAATTGAATTGATTCAAACAATTATTAATGTATCTTACACCGTCACGCCTATATCCCCCAAGCGGGGGTGGCAGAGGTGTACTGAGTGGTGTACTCAGTACACCTCTGAGTACGACGTTTCGACGATGTTACGTCTCATAGGGGGCGAGCCTATTGCCATATACCGGGCACAATTCCAGCCACCGGACTCGTACTGGGAAGTTTTTGTTAGAAAAACTACACTTGTCCGACCTAGGATTTGAATCCAAGACCTTGCGAGCACGAAGCGATGCGCTTTGCCAGTACAGCAACGAGGCAGTCACCTAAAAGTAGTTTGTTCTAAATCGATAACAGAATTGATTCCAACCATTTTTAATGTATCTTACTATACTATAACATCAGTTCCCTTGCGGGGTAGGCAGAGAGTACAGAGTTCCAACAGGTTCTTTCCTTACATACCTCTCTGGCTTCCACCACTCTCATAGTTCGTCTCATACACGCTCGCCGGTTACGGAGACTCTTGACTTTTCCTTCAGATAAGACTCGGTATATTTTACCGGTTTTGTTATTATTTCTTCTGACATGTATAGTATATATTTACAACTATAGTATCTCAATTTAATATTTATTACAATGCCATAACCTTCAAAGTTTGAATTATAAATAACAGACATCTTACGTCCTTTTACATATTTCATTTATAAAAATTTACTACCTATTTTGACTTTCTTCTTCTTCTTTAAGTTATGGTTTCGCACTAATTTTAAGTGTATTTTGCCTGTGTCCAGTGAGATGCATAATCGTGTTTGTCTAAAATAATCCAACTCCCCGATGAACTTAATGACAACTATGATGATACCCCACCCTGGATAGTAAAGCGGTGGATACTTTACATACCAATTGCGGCGGCCGTTTTGAGGGAAGTCGAAAGGCACGTTTTATTACTTTGTTACAATTACCTTCACTCGTGCACATATAAGAACACATAATGGTTAATATTCCACCAACATCACACATTATAATTCTAAATAACACAAGTTTTAGAAATTAAAACAAATTGACGACATCACTCTTCGATTTCCCGCCAAAGCTCCTTGACCATAGACTTGACAGCAGTAGTTGCTAATTGTATCTTTATGTTGGTAGTACTAACTAGAGCTAGCTATAGTATCGATTTAAAATCCACCAACAATACACATTACTAGTCGAAATAACACAAGTTTTGGAAATTAAAACAAATTGACAACATCACTCTTCGACTTCCCGCCAAAACCCCCCTATTTTGACTTTAGTGTATTAACGTTGCAAATGCCGTCCTATTCATAGTTAACACGCACAGCACTGACTGATAAACTACTATTTTATTGAGATTATCATTCTGTATCCAATAATTGTTAAGGGCCGTAACAGATTATTCTTCTACTTGTAACTTGTGATACACCACGGTAATGTAACGATAGAAATAACAGCAGGTAACACAACATTACACGTTCCATTCTGTTCTGTTAGTATGCTTTTTTTTAAACGTAGCACCACACTAGGATTTATTCCTGTGTCGTGGGTGCGTTTACAAACATGAAAATTCACCCATAAATACTCAGACCGGAACAAATAATTGTGGATCACACAAAGATTTGTGCCGTGCCGGTATCGAACCTACGACTATTAGACACAGTGAGCGGAGCGGCTTAAGCTCTTAACCACTGCGCTAAATCGTCCGCCCGTCCGTAATCTTTGTACTATTGTTACACGTGTAACGATAATGTAACGATAGAACTTCCTATCTTTCTACTGACTGTTACAATGCAAATGTACGTTGTTCTGTTATTGTGTTAGTACTATTCACACACAAAATGTAAGTATAGAAGTGGCAGTAGATAGAACATAACGCGCTCCGCTTTTACTGCTAAGCGCTTACAAAGCAAATGTGTAATTATGTTAGTGTGTTAATACTATTGTTACACGTGTAATAATAATGTACCGATAGAACTAACAATATACAGCAGAACATTACACACCCAATCTTTTCTCTTGACCGCTTACAATGCAAGTGTGTAATGTTTTGTTAGTGTGTAAGTAATATTGTTACACAATATGTAACGATTGAAATAACGGGAGATAACAGATCATTACACACCCGGTCCTTTCTCTTGACCACTTACAATGCAAATGTGTAATGTTCTGTTAGTGTGTTAGTTCTATTGTTACACGTGTAACAATAAAACTAACGCACTGAAATCAATCAGACGAAAGATTGCGTCGCGTTTTCTTGTATGACGGTGTAGACTTTGGCCTTATATAAATAAATAGTAATTTACCAGTCGGCCATTTTAATACAAACAGTTTAATTACAAACCTTATGGCAAGAATTACTTATATTTTTACCATTCGAAAATTCACCTATCTATAAAATTTGACGATCCAATGTAACCTAACGAGAAATTGAGCGGCTTAATCGACTTTAATCTACTAAAATAATCGACTTAGAAAGACATCAGTCGATATCCGACTAATTTACAATTAAAAAATATAAATTTAAGCTTTTTATACATATCGCACGTTTAAATCCAGAAGAAGTGGTTAGATTTTTGAGTTCCGCATCTCAAAACGAGATGACAGAATGTATTTAAGATCATTCTTTTTTCTGCATAAATACCCCAAAATAGTTCCTGAACAAAAACTAATTACCTAGTTAACAATTTAATTTAACGAAATATTTGCCAATAATTTTGACATAAAGGAAATATTTTCAAAATATTATTTTTAAAAATCTATTAAATTTAGTTATATATTGAAACCAATAAGTAAATTCTGCATATCCCGTTATCCCCACGACGACATATATAATTTATCAACCAGAAAATCGACTATCCCAAGCAAACTTAGTCGATTAGACAACAATATTCGACTAAAACTAACTAAAACAAGCAATATACCACACCGTTTAACAAATAGTCTTAATCAAATGAACATAATTTAGACTAGACATAACAATATGTAATCACTATCAAAAGGAAATTTGAGAGTTGAAAAATCGACTAAACCCAGGGCTGGATTATCCATTAGGCAGGTTAGGCAAGCGTCTAAAAGCGCAGAAAAAATATATTGAAAATGTTTCTTCGAGAGATAATTATATTAATTTTAACCTGAAAAAAGTGAGAGCTAATATTTAAACATAATATTGTTATGACTGTTACATTTCTCACTCTTGACAGTTTTTCTAACTATTTATTAGCCCTGTTAAGAAACTGTCCCACCGTTGGGCACGGGCATTCTCCCAAACTGAGAGGGTTTAGGCCATAGTCCACCACGCTGGCCCAGTGCGGGTTGGCGAATTTCCCACACCTTCGAGAAACTCTTAAGGCATGCACTCTCACGAGGTTTTCCTCCACCGTTAAAGCAAGTGATAGTTAATTTTTAATACGCACATGCTTTTGAAAAGGCAGAGGTACGTGACTGGGTTTGAACCCGAGACCTCTGACTTAGCAGTCCAACGGTCCACCACTAGGCACCAAATACTTGAGTAAAAGTAACTACACAGACATGTTTATAGAGACGGGTGTTAGTAGTGTTGTAAAAATGAGCGCTTAAGTCGAGCGTTTAGCGCCGAGTCTACGCTTACGAGCGTTGAACCACGTAGTAAACGCGAGCGTTTTAGCGCCGACTCGAGCGTTTTTACAACACTAGGTTGGTCTAAGCATTTAACATACTACACATTATATATCGATGCTCCCAAATGACCGGCTTCATGCTGTCCGCAGCCAGTTTACCTACGACCTTCACCAGGTCATCCTTGTTAACCTGCTTTTTAAACTCTCAAAAATCTTTAAAACTACAAAATTGTCAATTCTATAACAAATCATATAATAATTAAACGTTATTATATTTATATTATACAAGCAAATGCAATGGCAGATCCAAACTAGAAGAGTTCGCAACCGTCCGTAGATAATCTACTTTTTTATTAAAATGTCACTCCACAAGAGGATGGACATGAAAAATCAACACAATAAATCAAAATCAGGGCTAAGAATAATGTAAAATCAAAACTGATTTGAAAATCTGAGAATATTAAACGATTTAAGTTGCTGTAGACGCGATGGTTTTTCGAAAAACTGGAAATCTTCCTAGTGTTGTAAAAATGAGCACTGAAGTCGAGCGTTTAGCGCTGAGTCGACGCTCACAAGCGTTGAAACACGTAGAAGACGCGAGCGTTTTAAGCGCCGATTCGAGCGTTTTTACAACACAAAATCTTCCTCGTGTGTGTGAATGATCTTCGCTGTTGGCCGCGGGGCCTTTACAGCTTCACCAGATAAGGAGAAATCTTCCTATCCCAAATCAGCCTTAACTTATACAGAGTGTTATGAACAGGTACACAAAACCTAAACAGGCCACAGTACCCATCAATACTACCAACTATAATATCACTACTCGATACTCACTGAAATTATTAATAAATATGCGGTAGGTCACAGAAATGTGACCGCCTGTGACAAGGACGGGATCTCTGAATCTAAAAATCTTGAAATTTCTGTCACACAAACAGAGTTGGGTAAAAATTAACTGTGAAAAATTTAATTACAATTAAAATATTTCGGTTTTTAGCGCGGTTTATTTTTGGTTTTTAAGTTCCCGGCGTTTCGAGTGCGATACCCATGCCCAGCACCCATGGTCACGGGAGGGACTGAGGCGTTTTTTTTTTTTTTTTTTAAAAACGTAGCCCCACTAGGATTTATTCCTGTATCGTGGGTGCGTTTACAAACATGAAAATTCACAAACAAATACCCAGACTGGAACAAATAATTGTGGATCACACAAAGATTTGTCCCGTGCGGGAATCGAACCCGCGACTATTAGACACAGTGGGCGGAACGGCTTAAGCTCTTAACCACTGCGCTAAATCGTCCGTCAACTTGACTTCCTTGTTATACGGGAGTACCTTAGGGGGATTAATTTAATTGCCATTAAAATTTGATTTGTGTGTGAATGATCTACGCTGTTGGTCGCGGGGCCTTTACAGCTTCACCGGACAAGAGGGCGAGCGTGCAACCACTACGCTCGAGCCAGAAGGGCAAGGTGGCAACTAGCTCAATGGCGCCTTAAGGAGGAAAGACCTCGGCTTGGGCAGTCGTTATGGGGGACGGCATATACTAGGTGTCTCGCTGTGGTGCTCTGCACCGGCCGGCGGGTTAGGGATTCTTTGACCTCGCCGGCGAGGTCGGTTTCTGATCCTGTATGCGATATCGGTATCCGAAAGAAGGGAAGTAAGGACATTGGGAGGGTAGGTGAGAACATGGGACGGCGGCAGCGGCTGATAGGAGGGGAGTTAGGTTCGTAGTCGGCGGCAGCTACGATTAGCAGATTCCTATGAACGCGTTCGCAAAATATCGGGCTGTCGCCTTTTAAATAGAGGCACGTATAGGTTCGACCGAGATCGGAATGGAGATCGAGGTTCCGTATAAACCACGGGCTCCGACGGCTTTGCGGAGAAAACGGGATTGACCAGTTTGGAGTCTATCGATGTGAGAGCGGGCGGCGTGCCCGAACACCTCACAAACGTACGTCATGATGGGCCGTACACAAGTGTTGTAAAGTGTCACCTTTTCCTAAGATTACACACCTTTTACTACGATTAAAAAGTTGATTGAATAATGTGGAACACTAAAAAGTTACCTGTTTCAGGTTCTGTGTATCTGTTTAATACACTCCGTACAAACTGTGTAGAAATAATGTAAGAACAAAGGAACGAATCAAAATCAATTCTTATATTATTTTAGTCGACTTTAAAAAGAAGGATCTCGATTCTATTGTATACTAATTTTTAGGAAAATCCAGCCCCTCTGTAGTCGATTTTGTTTTAATAAACTTTAAAAAAAACGAACCAGTGTTGAGCTCAATAAAAATACAACTTAACCTCATTTACAATTGAACAATAAATGTTGCTATATAAAATAAAAATTATATTATACATTAAAATGTATTTTATATTTATAATATTTTATTAATATGGCAACTACCATAGGATTGCACCGAATAAACCAATGACACAAAATGGAGATCATTAGAAATGTCAAATTAATTATTTTATATGATTTTACTATTATACTTAACATTATGTCGCAGCCACTTAATTAGACGGCTAGTCAACTAGGCATCAATCAACGTACTAATGTGAAATTAATTAATCCAACTCTGTGAATAAACAATCAAACATTTGGCTAAACATTGTTTAGCTGTTGTATGAAATGGCGGCCTTAAATAATTTATTTCATTAAACAGCTGCGACATATTCGCTATTATCACGCCAGAGCTCTCAGGAAACAGGTAGAGAGCAAATTTTTAATGTCTCTCACTTACACGTGTAACAATAATATAAAATAAACCACTAGACCAACAAACTGTTGACAATCGTTCTCTGCCTACTCTACAATGGATCTGGCGTGATGATACACATACAAATATGTCAAATATAACAAATAAAATACTAAAAAAAAAACCAAAAGAAAGTTTCATTTCATTAAAAAAAATACCTTAAGATGCAATTTTTCTTTCAATAATTACACCTGTTGACATATACTTTTCGTTATATTATATCTAATTTTATTAAAGACGTAGGTGTACAACGTACGCTCACTTTCAATGTAACAGGCTTATGGTCCGTTTCGATATTCAACTGAAGGATACATTTGCTTACTGTCTAGAATTTTGACAGATTTTCCAAACGAAATATGTCAGAATCCTATTCGTAGTAGGATTTTGTGTGTGTGAATGATCCACGCTGTTGACCGCGGGGCCTTTACAGCTTCCCCGGACAAGAGGGCGAGCGTGCAACCACTACGCTCGAGCCAGAAGGGGAAGGGGGCAACTAGCTAGCGGACGCCTCAAGGAGGAACGGCCTCAGCTTGGGCAGTCGCTATGGGGGAGGGCGTATACTAGGTGTCTCGCCGTGGTGCTCTGCGCCGGCCGGCGGGCAAGGGATTCTTCGAGCTCGCCGGCGAGGTCGGTGTCTGATCCTGTGTGCGGTATCTGTACCCGTAGTAGGGTTAAATAATGGAACGGGCTGTCTAACAGCCGGTTCCGTTTATCAAGAATAACGACACAGAATAGCTTTTAGGCTCAGGTAAATTACTTTTCTAGATAGTGCAACGTGCGTGCGGAAACAGCATGAAATTTATCTACCTATAATAATTAGCCCTGTTAAGAAACTGTCCCACCGTTGGGCACCGGTCTCCTCTCAAACTGAGAGGGTTCAGGCCATAGTCCACCACGCTGGCCCAGTGCGGGTTGGCGAACTTCACACACCTTCGGGAAACTTAGGCATGCAGGTTTCCTCACGACGTTTACCTTCACCGCTAAAGCAAGTGATAGTTAAATTTTAATACGCACATGTATTCGAAAAGACAGAGGTGCGTGCCTGGGTTTGAACCCGACACCTCTGACTTTGCAGTCTAACGGTCTAACCACTAGGCTATCACTGCTCATACCTATAGGATAGATATATTATCTCAATAGGTTATATTCAATCGATTAAATTCAATAATGATCGATTTCATTATTGCTAGTGTCTTTTTACATAACGATTTTACAAATGTATTGTTGGCAACTAAATGATAACCTCAAAATCGAATACTTTTTTTGTGATAATGCAATTCCCCCGCTTGTCTGTTTAATAATAAATGCATGAAGACAATTTGCATGTAACTTGAAATCATACACGCATTTTTTCATTGCTGTTGGTTCTGGGGCAAATCATGTATGGACGCAGAATAATGTCCTTTACCCAAGTTCTTTTTTTAATTAGTAACCGTGCGGACTCACCTGTTGAAATATCTCCTTGAAAGTAGGCAAATTTTATATAATGGTAACCCTCATTTCACACCAACGCCCCCCTGTCAATGTCATCCAAAATCAAGGAACTTTTATACTATCTATAACTAACTTTTATAGTATGTCCGTTTATAAGTTCCTTACCCAAAATGTCCCTGTAACTGAGGCCGGTGTTGGCGCCATCTGTGTTAGCAATGCTCCGCCTTGATAAGTCTTTTCTAAGCTCTTTCATAACCCTCGGGTAGTCTGAAGTAGACTAACCGACAATTTGTTGTAAGTGTGTCTATGTATGAATTTCTCCATCTCTGAGTAGCCCTATCCGTTGGTTAAACTAGCTAGTTTTAATTGCCGAGAAACGCTAATCGAGAAGTAACTAACTAGAACTTTACTCTAGGGTTGTGAAAGGCCAATAAATTATTTTTAATTTTATTCCATTAAAAAACCGAGTGGGTAGACCATTGGACTGCAAAGTCGGAGGTCTCGGGTTCAAGGCACGCACCACTGTCTTTTCGAAAGCATGTGCGTATTAAAAATTAATTATCACTTGCTTTAATGGTGAAGTTAAACATCGTGAGGAAACCTGCATGCCCGAGTTTCTCGAAGACGTGTAAAGTTCGCCAACCCGCACTGGGCCAGCATGGTGGCCTAAACCCTCTCAGTTCGAGATGAGGCCAGTGCCCAACCGTGGGACAGTTTCTTAACATGGCTAATATTATTATTAATAGTTCCCTAAAATTGGCGACGAATTTACCACCTGCAACAATGACACTGAAATATCATCTTAGCCTATACCCTGCCTTAGTCTTTAGCTGAACATACGCCTTCCCAATCGCTCTCCAGCGCAGGCGGTCCGATGCCACCTGCATCCAACGACTTCCTGCGATCTTCGGTCCATCTGGCAGGTCCCACGCTACGCTTGCCAATACGTGGTCTAATCTAGAATCTTTCTGCCTCAACGTGAAATATATTAGCGAATATTTGGAGAACTGTATACACCCCCATCTAGATATTTCAGTCTCAAGAAAAACTAACATGTATTCAGAAGACAGTAATGTGAATGAATAACAGTATAGTGTAAAGTGGGCGTACAATGAACACCTCTCTTTGAGGACAACATATATGTAACGAAAAGTATTAAAAATCAAGATTTACAAAAAAAAACTAGGAACAAGCGATTGGCAATAAATTTTCTCTTTTTTTTTACTTTTTGACTAGTCAACTGCAAATATACTTAAATATTAAATAATTAAAAAATTAATAGCACCGCATCGAGAAAAAAAATGTATGCATTTTTTTTCGTATTGCAACACCCTTAAAATTACATTTTTTTTAACTTACAACACCACTAGTCAGATCGGAAAAAATCTTTTTTAACTCTTATTTTCTAGGTATAGAAGAAAGTTAATATTATAATTATTTTAGAAATAAAAAATATCCTAAATATAATCAGCAACTAGAGTAAGTATGAATTTCAGAAACAATCTTTGAGGACTATAACACTTTCTATTTGTGAAATCAATCTGAACTATGCATCATAATAATATATACTGCCTACTGCTGGACAAAGGCCTTCTCTCACAAATCGAGGTGAAAGAAATAAGGTCATACTCCACCACGCGGACCTAGTGCAGATTGGTGGAGGCAGGTTTGTGGCCACCTGCTGTTGGAATTAATCAAGCCGCCTATAAGGCTTCCAACTCGGCTTAACGACTACCACATTAAGTGGTAGCCAGGACCATCGGCTTATCGTGCATAAGCATCGAGACTCTCCAAAATTCATACTTACTTCAGTTGATCGCGCTTTCAATTTTTTTTTTATAAGAATTTTGTACTCATAAATGCCGAACCATTTTTTTTTCATACTATATTTTTCAGACGTAGGCTTATTTTTATGTTTTGGTAGCAGTTTTCATCATCCGGTCGACATCAGCGCCACCTACCGGGTCTATGTTACTCCTGGATAATTTAGCTTTTAAATGGTGAATGAGTTATTAAAATCGTTCCAGTAGTTTCAGAGACTATCTATTACAAACAAATCTATCTTTTTCTTTTGATTTAATGACCACATAATTTCGGTTTGATTTTTAAAATGGCTACATTAATAATGGAGTACGGGATCAGACCGAGCCGCCTTTACATCCTTTCACTTTTGCATCGTGTGTCTTTGTTGTCTGTCTATCTATCTGTCTATATCATCACGCCAGATCCCTTGCGGGATAGGCAGAGACTACAGAGTTCCAACAGGTTCTTTCCTTACATACCTCTCTGGCTTCCTCCACTCTCACAGTTCGTCTCATACTCGCTCGCCGGTTACGGAGACTCTTGACTTGTCCTTTACATAAGATACGGTATATTTGGTCATAGTAGGATAGTCTAACTCCTGTAAGCCTGGATCCACAATGGTCTCCTTAGATGACGCCAAGGTTTGAACCTTGAGGTGTCCCGGGAAGCGCTTTGTCTTGGAACCCGCAACAAATTTAATTAGAAAGAAATAAAACCAGTAGCAGTAGGAAAAAATAAAACTTGACTTTCCTCCTTTGCAAACCGTGAGACACTAAAAATTGGCAAATGACTCATAGGGAAGGATCGTGTGTCTACTTCACCGTTGTATTTTTTTGACTTATATAAAAATAAGCCAACATCTATCTAAATATCAAAATTCCAACTAGCCTATAATCACAATACGCCGTTCAATCACAGATATTTTCAACCCTGCCGCTAACCTACCACTGCTGTCGGTCAAAGTACCATTTGCGAAAAGGGCCATTTACAAAAGAAGCGATTGTATAAAAAATTTATGAAGTTTAAATGAATAGATTTCAAAAGTTTTGCTTTTAAAACGTCCTATTTAGATTGTGGCACCCGTCGTTCCAATGCTACTTGTGAAAGTACCATTAACGAAAGTATCGTTTATAAAAAAGTACCAATATGATATGCAAAAAATTAATCATTTTCAAAAGCTTCGCTTATGATAAATACTATTTACATTTCAATAACATAGTGGCTTTTATTATTTAAAGTGCCCTTTTCGAAAAAGTACCTAAATGTTAAAATAATACTTATTCCAATAGCATCACTTTCAATAATTAACGATATCGATCAATTTGAACTATTTTTGCAATGTGGAATTGAAAAGTACCACTATTAAGGTGGTCATATCCGAAAACAAATATATTGACAATTTGGCAATTTTCATAAAGTGCCAAACAATGAAAAGTACCAATATTGAAAGGTGACGCAATTGAAATATTCTTACCAACAGCAAATAACAATAGTTTTGACCAGCAAAATTAACTGACAACAGTGGTACCCCATCATATTTCCATACCACACCATTCAAATGTATATACTTAACAATTTATATTCAAAAATACACCAAAAAAGAATTTTCAAAACTAGCAATTCGATAAAAGTATTTAAAAAAAGATTACTGTATTTTTTTAAAAACAGTTTTAAACGTGGACATGCGTTTGGTGCGTTTTTTTTTAATGATACCTAAATTTTCTAATGTCAACACAACGTTTAATTTACGAAGTACAAATATCTTTTTTTTAAACGTAGCCCCACATTAGTATTTATTCCAGAGTCGTGGGTGCGTTTACAAGCATGAATGCACATATACAACCACCCAGACCGAACCAAGTATACACAAAGATTTGTCCAGTGTGGGCGTATTACCACTAGACCAAACGTCACAAAAGGCATGTCCACGTATAATAAATATTTTTCACATTGCCTTTAAAAACATTTTGTATAATGACAGGTCGCCATTTTGATGAATGTATAAAACAAGATGGCCGCCTCTTACCCGTCTAAGATGGCTTTGTCACGATGTTCTTGCTTATTGCATTTTGAATCTTCAGTGTTTATTATGTGTGACATAGTCATGTGCCGCCTGTAAACATACATTTTAAATAAATACTAGAGATTATGTATTATTAAAAAAGTAGTGATAGCCTAGTGGTTAGACCGTTGGACTGCAAAGTCAGAGGTCTCGGGTTCAAACCCAGGCACGCACCTCTGTCTTTTCGTAAGCATGTGCTTATTAAAAATTAACTATCACTTGCTTTAACGGTAAAGGAAAACATTGTGAGGAAACCCGCACGCCTGAGAGTTTCTCGAAGGCGTGTGAAGTTTGCCAACCCGCACTGGACCAGCGTGGTGGACTATGGCTCAAACCCTCTCAGTTTGAGATGAGACTCGTGCCCAACAGTGGGACAGTTTCTTAACGAGGCTAAATTATATTATACTTGGGATTAAATCATTTTTACAAGTGACTATTGACCAAGTAAAACTCTTTTATCAGTCATAAAAAAACCACCGTTGGGCAAAGTCCTTCCTCTACTGTTTCCATTTGGTTCTGTTTTTGGCTTTTAAATTCTTAAGTCATTCGGAAAACTTAAATACAAAATTATAAAAACCCTCCAGAGGTATGTAAGGAAAAAGCCTGTTGGAACTCTGTACTCTCTGCCTACCCCGTAAGGGATCTGGCGTGATGATATAGATAGATAGATAAAAACCCTTTACCTCAATTTATCGTAGCTAAGAACACTCTCGATCAAGGCACATTTCAAACAAAAAAGTTAATGAGCTTCGATGCTACAGACACACAGATACTCAAACTAAAATTACAACACCCCAATTTACTTCGGGGGCTAAAAATGATATGAAATGGTTTTTCATTCGTCGTCAATAAACCAACGAAGCAGGCAGAAGAATATTTACATACATCGTATACAGACATCATTGAAAATGACCCCAGAACCAACAATCATGTGGCCTATACCATAACTATTTATCTGTGTCACTCTAGTAGTTGCGAAACATCCGTATCCAACGGATAATTTGCAATCCAAAACGTATATTTCTTAGTACTCTAAGTACTTAAATAAAAGTCACCAACGTCTTTTCCGAATTTCAATGTTGTTATCGAATAACGGTTGAAAATTTCAATCCTATCAATAGGTTATATTCAATCGATTACATTTAATCATGATCGATTTGATTATTGCTAGTGTATTTTTACATAACGATTTTACACATGTTTAGCAACAATGCTACTAAATTATAACCTCAAAATCTAATACTGCTTTTGCAATAATGGGATTCCCCCGATTGTCCGTTTAATAATAAATGGATGAAGATAATTTAAAATCATACATGCATATTTTCATTACTGTTAGCTCTGGGGTAAATCATGTATGGACGTAGATCAATCTCCTTTCATTGATATCTTTTGATTTTTCAAATGGTACATTATTTTAAAAGGGTGTCTTTCATTTACCTTAATCCTCTTTCCCCTCTAAAAGTAAGGCTGCACATCGTACAGTGCTTCCACTCCAATCGCCCTTTCTCTTCTTTATTTTTCATTTCGATAACTGGACTTTTCTTCTGGTCCTTTATAGACTTCTGGTCTTCTTTCGGAGGACTAAGATTGGCTGAGCGGTCTACTGGTTGGTGCTTCTTGTCGGTCTGACTGGTATGGGTTTTTGGTTTTAGATCTGCAAATTTTCAGATGGATTAAGACAGCAGTTCTTAAACTTTTAAGGTAACGCAACGCTTACATTTTATACAACCACACATCACATCAAATGATTAGAAATTAAAAGACACTGGAATCTAAAATAAGAACAGAAACCGCTGGGGTTGGTTGGAACAAGAACCCATGTCTTCTCATCATATTAAAGATATTTTGCGTTATTCCAAAATATTTGTAAATGTGTAATTATTTAAATGGGAAAAAATATGCCTAAGATTAAATGACAAATGTGGTACCATGATCGATTTTCCACGGAACTTCCTTCGGGAATTGCTAGATAAGAATATGTTAAAACCCTTTAGGCGCATAATATAAAGTGTGTCACACATAGGACATTGCCGAAAATTGCCCCAGAACCAACAAAAATTTTACCCATGCCATCATTATTTATCTATTTTATTAAAATAATGGCATATATCCATATCTAACGGACAATTTACAATCTAAAACGAATATTTCAAAGTAGGTATTGTAAGTACTTATATCGAAGTCGCCGACATCTTTACTGAATGTCAACACTCAATATAACTTCATATGTATAAATGGCTACTGAATTATAACCTCAAAATCTAATACTTTTTGTGCAATATTGCGATTCCCCCGCTTGTCCGTTTAATAATAAATGCCTTAATAGAATTTATGAGTGATTTCACATACAAGTTGTTATAAGGTAAAACAGTACAGACGTAAATTTGGTACACATCCGCCACCCCCACCTGGGGGTCACTAGATGTGGGGTTCGGCGTTTTATACGTAATGAAAGGTGTTGACTGTTCAGGGGTTTATTCTGATAATGTGATCTGAATAAGATCGGTTACATGAGTATATATGGGTACTTATGTATACGTACTTAGGTATACTAATTAACTACACCTAATAATATTAGCCCTGTTAAGAAACTGTCCCAACGTTGGGCACGGGCCTCCACCCAAACTGAGAGGGCTTAAGCCATAGTCCATCACTGCTGTTACCTACTACATCTACCAGCTTAAATTAAAAAACAGAACAGGGTTTTTTTAAGTACACATTTAACAATAGAATATTTATGGTGTTAATAATTGATCGTTACCGATAAAATGTTTCTTATGAAAATTGTACTAGAAGGGATCAAAAAGTAGTGAGAACGACATCCTCCTTGGTAAAAAAAAAATACTGGCAGGCATAGCTCAGATACATATTTGTAATATAAATAAAAAAAAAATCTTCGATTCTCTTTTGTTTTTTCTGAATGTAGTCATTTGTTTGCTTCGTGTCGGAACGTGTTCCCGAAAATGGAGAAAAACGAAGTGCGAGCCGTTATTAAATATATCTGTTTCTCTTGGTCAAAAAGTTAACGACGCAAGAGATTCATTGCGATTTGGAGGAACATTAGGAGAGTCTGCTCCGCCGTATTCCACTGTCGCAAGGTGGGCTTCTCAATTTCGAGTAGGGAGAACGAGCACGGAAGACGAACATCGTTGCGGCCGTCCATCGACGTCAGTCACCCAAGAAAATGTTGCGAAAGTCGAGAAAATTGTATTGAGCGATCGAAGAGGTACCATCCGATACTTAATTCAAGAAACGGGCATTTCATATGGAAGTATTCAATCCATATTGAAACAATCTTTGAATATGAGAAAAGTCTTCTCAAGATGGGTGCCGAGAATGTTAACCGACAGTCAGAAACAAAATCGACTTGACATTTCGAAGATATTGTTGGACAAGTTTCAAGAAGATTCTGAAAACTTTTTATCTCGTTTCGTAACAATGGACGAAACATGGGTCCATCATTTTGATCCCAAGACAAAACAGCAATCTTCGCAATGGAAACGGCCATCATCACCGACCCCGAAGAAGTTTCGTGTCGTGGCATCGGCTGGCAAGGTTATGGCCTCAATATTTTGGGTCTCAGAAGGAATATTGTTGATTGATTACCTGGAGCGTGGAACCACTATTACAGGTCAATATTATGCAGCTTTAATTCCCAAGTTGAGGAATGCCATCAAAGAGAAAAGGAGAGGGAAACTTCGAAGGGGCGTGCTGTTTCATCACGACAACGCACCCGCGCACAGGTCGGCAGTTGCGATGGCTGGCATTCAGCAAGCTGGCTTCGAATTGGTTGACCACCCCCCTTATTCACCAGATCTGGCGGCTAGCGATTTTTATCTGTTCCCCAAATTTAAAAAATACTTAAGGGGAAACAGGTACGAAGACGATACCGAGGTGATGGATGCCGTGGAGAGCTTTTTGCAGGACCAATACAAAACTTTTTTTGTGAAATGGATTGAAGCCTTGGAAAAGCGCTGGACTCGGTGTGTAGAGAGACTCGGAAACTATGTAGAAAAATAAATTATTATGTTATCAATAGTCATTATATTCTATCTCATTCTCACTACTTTTTGATCCCTCCTCGTACAATTATCTCAGGAATTATTCAGTATCCATATTTTTTGTTCAAAGTATAGGTTTATTCTATTTGAATATAATTTAACTACTAAACTAGAAGACCAATGATACACTGAATGCAAATATATACAAAAAACTGACCTCTGGTAAGTATAACAATGTTGGGAACACCCATGACGTGGTCCGGAGAGTCACTCTTCGCGCAGTCTTCGTTGACTACACACTTGCTATCTTCAATGATCCGACTGAGGGGTACGGCTTCGTCGCTAGACCCCTCGGTGTCGCTTCGAGTTGCTTTTGATTGTCGTTTCTTGACTCTTTTTCTGAATCTTTTGGATGGAAATTAATATTTGACATCCTATAGCACATAACATCGGGTTCGACATAAACGAAAACTGATTTTGGGGGTCCACGAGGTCTAAAAATCGACCCCTAATAACACAAGTTAGCAACTTGTTATAAGAATGACTAATATTTTAGTGGGAAGTATCATTGTTGTACTCTACTTAATTAACCAACCGCAAAGATTTAAATTGGTAAGTATATTGAATCAATAGAAAAAAAATTAGAGATAGGATTTTTAAAGTAATTTGGCTATGGGGGTCTGAGGTATCAGTGCATTTCGGAAAAGGGGTCTCTTGCCCAAAATTGTTTAAGAATCCCTGTCCTATAGGATCCAAAATCAGACAAATGTAGTTATTTAATCCAAAAATTCCCAGTATCAGTCCGAGGCTTGGAATCGTGCCCAGTATATGGCAATAGGCTCGCCCCCTATTACATGGGACCTTGCATCGTCTCTAACATTATTTTAATCCTATAGAAATGTGATTCTAAATAGAAAGAAAAATACTAGGCCTTAAATGGGAATTGAACTCATGTAACCGACGGAACCAAACATTTGGTCTGGTCTGGGTGTTTGTGTATGTAAATTTCATGTTTGTAAACGCACCCACGACACATGAATAATTCCTTAGAATGGATGACAAAGATCCCCCCGATGCTTTGTCATCCATTCTTTCCGCTCAAAATACGGGCGAGGACATAGTCGTAGATCCCCTCCCATAGCCGTTGACTGGTGCACTCCGTCCCCCCACAGCGACTGTCCCAACCGAGCGAGTATGTCGCCCCTTGCCCTTCTGGCGCGAGCGTAGTGGTTGCACGCTCGCCCTTAAGTCCGGTGAAGCTGTAAAGGCCTCGCGGCCAACAGCGTACATCACTCACACACACACACAATTCCTTATACGGTAAATTTAGAAAAAAAATCCACTGACATAGTAGTGTTATAAAAACGCTCGAGTTGGCGCTTAAAACACTCGCGTCTTTCACGTGGTTGAACGCTTGTAAGCGTCGACTCAGCGCTAAACGCTTGACTTCGCTTATGTTGTGTGTTTATCAAATGTCTTACCTCTTCCTGGGTCTTTTATAAATTGCACAGGCTTTCTTAGGCTTCGTCTCCTCGTTGTTGTTAATAATTATGAACTTTCGCTGTGAGCAGCTTAACAACAGTTGAGTGTATTAAGCTAATAACCACTAGACTAATTGTCATACTCGTGAACGGGTGCTGCTTGTGGCGATTAGCCCATCCAGAATCATTTAGCTTATTATTCTTTAAAAATATTATTATAATATATAATACTAGCGGCCCGTCCCGGCTAAGCACGGGTGGATATTGTGTCCGCGGCGTAGGACCGCGCGGCTACCTATTTCAAAGATGTGCACGCCCCTCTCTCGAACTTCGGTCCCATTTTTATTAGTATTTTGTTTAGATTGACATTTTTTAATTCGTAATATCTTTTGAATGGAATGTCCGATTTGAATAATTTAAAAAGTAATCTAGAGGTATTGAAACGGTCTTGAATACGATATGATTTATTTAGATAAGGAATAATACAAAGGTATGGATAACATAAGTCTGATTTTGGTCGGCAATTCTATCAACTATTAAAATCTAAAAAAGTAGTTATAGTGACGTAACCACAATAGTTGGGCATATGGTATCGGGAAGTTTTTTGTAGATAAGGATATGTTCTTAAATATTGTAGAACATTTTTTGTTCCACATCAATAGTTTCCGCAGCGCATGCGATGAAAGACATTTTATGGCTAATTTTTTACACCTTGGGTTAAATTATTGAACATTTAGTAGGGATCCTTTTTGTTTTTTTAGTAATAAATATATCCTATGTTACTCAGAGATAATGTAGCAGTCTAATGGTGAAAGAATTTTTGTAATCGGTCCAGGAGCTTTTGAGTTTATTCGTGACATACTTACAAAAATACAAATCTTTCCTCTTTATAATATTAGTATAAATTAGCTCTGTTAATAATAATAATAATAAAATCGTTTATTAAAGCCAGAAATAGTTACATTAAAATTTAGATTAGATTAAGAAATAGGCTTACAATTAATTATCAATGTAAAATATAGTCCCTTTCCTCCAAACTAGGATTCAACATCCTGTATCTTGGAGGGAAGTGATTCCACGTGATACACTAATGCGAAGCCTTATAATATAACAAATTCATGCTTCTTTCCATATAAGATCTTTTAAAAATTAATAAGATAACAATAACAAATATATATATATATGTATGTATGTATGTAAAGGAAAAATAAGAGAGTGCGCTAGTGTGAGTGTGTATGTGTGCGTGTGTGTGTGTGTGTGTGTAGCGGTGGAACAAAATTGTCTTTTATTTTATGTACGTAAGGAGGTTCTCAGTTTCAGTATAGTCCAGGTTTTGCAACCAATTTTGAGTTTTTGTTTTTACGTCATATTTTGTGAGATTTACAATATCAAGTAATTTATTGGCCGTATTATAAAGGCGTGAGCTTAGTGTCGTATATTGTCGACCATAAAATACGGTACTATACCGATCTATTTGGAATATGTTTATGTTGCTTCGTCTACGGGGGTTACTATGTATGGGTCGGCTTGAGTGTTTACGTAGAATGGAACGAAGAATGTAGAGCTGCCTAACTGTAAGTACGCTAGAAAGAACATATAACTGCTTAGTAGGAAATCGAAAGGGTTTGGAATGCATCACTTTAAGGATAGCTCTTTGAGCTCGTTCTAATTTTAAAAATTCAATTTTTGATGCACCACCCCAAATTGGTATGCAATATCCAATTATTGATTGGCACAGAGCTTTATAGACTGATGTTAGGGTTTTTTTGTCAGTAACATGTCTCAATTGTTTGAAGATATATATCATCTTTCTGATTTTAGAAGAGACAGTTTCGAGGTGTCTGTGCCATGCTAGGCGTTCATCAATTTCTACTCCTAAGTAGCGTATATAAGAGACTCGGCAGATTGTGGGACAGGGGCAATTTAGAAAGGTACAATCATCAGAATGTATTCTGAGGCGCATATTTTGAGGGGGTAAATTTGTGGATAATATAGAAAAGGGCAAATATTTGGTTTTACTTGGATTTAAGGTAAGGGCATTATGCGTTAGCCAATCTATAACAACTTTTAATGAGTATTCCGCGGTTTTAAAAATTTCGATCCAGCTTTTCCCATGTATAAGCAGGGCAGTGTCATCTGCATAGGTATAAATTTTACAGTTAGGGATCTGAAGTTTGCACAGGTTGTTTAAGTAAATCACAAAGAGTGTTGGTCCTAGTATACTGCCCTGTGGGATACCTTGAGTGGTGTAGTTATCATCGCTGAAAATTCTTTTGATTTTAACGCATTGAGAACGGTTGGTTAAATAGTCCTTAAAGATGTCATAGGCTATGCCTCGAATTCCATTCGATTCAAGTTGTGTCAAAAGGATGGGAATAGATACCGAATCGAATGCCTTTGAGATGTCTAAGAAAATACCTAGACATTTTTCTTTTTTATCCAGTTTCCTTCCAGTAAGAAACTGTCCCACAGTTGGCCACGGGCCTCCTCTCAAACTGAGAGGATTTAGGCCATAGTCCACCACGCTGGCCCTGTGCGGGTTTGCGAACTTCACACACCTTCGAGAAACTCTCAGGCATGCAGGTTTCCTTATGATGTTTTCCTTCACCGTTAAGGAAAGTGATAGTTAATTTTTTAAGACATTTTATTCAAACTAAATCAATTTCCATTAATATCACTACATATTACAAAACAAAGTCCCCTACCGCGGCTGTCTTTCTGTCTGTCTGAACGCCATAAACTCAATAACTACTGAACGGATTTATATGGTTTTACCATTGGATCGAGTGATTGATTGGACCGTGCCCAACGGTGGGACAGTTTCTTAAAATGTCTTACCTCTTCCTGGGTCTTTTATAAACCACACCGGCTTTCTTGGTCTTCGTCTCCTCATTGTTGTTAATGTTGATGTACTTCTCACATGTGGCTGTAAGCGGCTTTTCAGCTTCTGTACTGCTGGATATGGAGTCACTTTTATCACATGCAAATAAGTCCGTTTCATTGCTCAGTTCGTTGCTGTCTATTTGATCACTGGAGAAAAAAAAAGTTTAGAAGTTCAGAATTTAGACCGCAGACCTCACTGGATTGAGTAGTAATTTCTATTCACATGCTGGACACAACTTTAGAGTCTGTCTAATGAAAGCTGAGAGTGATATTTTAACGATTTCATAAGTTGGCAATACTGAGATTAATGTCACCTATTGTTCTCCTAAACTATAGACTAAGGGTTAGGTTTAACTATAGACTTAGGGTAGGTTTAAGTACCTGGTGGATATACCTGACCCCAATTTAATAGCCTTGAATGTAAAATCTTATTAAATTCCGTGGCATTGCATTGATGGATTGCATAAATGATACTTTGAGTCTTCAAGTGGGTGACAGACGTACCAGCTTTAAACTCGCGGTTTTAAAAGAACGCGTACTTACTCGGCTCGACGTCGGCGACACACTGCCGACTTGGTCATACTGTTCCGCGATGTCGAACACCGAACAGGTCTTGTGTTATTTAGGATGTAATCGGAGAGTTTATGTAAAGGAATGGTTAGCCAAAAGAGAATGAAAATTCGTAAGCCCGTCCCATGTGCAACCGATTTGAATGTTTAAACAAAATTGCGGCTCGCGGCTCGCAGTGCGAACGAGCCGAGACGAGCTAACGAGCAAAATTTCAAATCGGTTGGATCGCCGACGAGCTTGCTCGGCGATTCTAAAATACGCGTACTTGAGGTGACACACACGCGAAAAAGGTCAAACCACAAGTACGCGTACTTTATCGAACGTCTGTCACCCGCTTCAGACATTACACATTTTAATTAAAAAATTGGAAGACAAAAAATTGATTTAATATCTGAAACCCAATATGTATCAGGTTCCCATAGCAGAAAACCAAGAAGTTATAAATCATTAAAACAAAAGCCCAATGCAATAGGTTTTTTTGGCGGGAAGTTGAAGAGTGAAATTGTCTACTCGTCTTAATTTCCAAAACTTGTGTTATTACGAATAATAACGTGTAATGTTGGTGGAACATTAACCATTATGTATTCTTATATGTGCAATGTGCCTCTTCGATTTGCCTCAAAAAGGCCATCACAATTGGTATGTAAAGTATCCATCGCTTTACCATCCAGGGTGGGGTACTTCATCAATTTTATTATCATAGTTGTCATTACTAAAGCCACTAAAGCCGAGAACATTGTAGAGTACGCCCGTAAGTAGACCTTCTACACAGCAATACAATACAGCATTTAATTCCTTTGTTGTGCGAGTTCCCACCGCCAAGCTGGAGACATTTATGAGCGAGGAGTTCTGGCCAAAGGGTGTCATCAGGAGATTTCGTGGAAGACTATGAGACATCACCACACATGTGTCTTAGTTTATTAGTTTTTATATATTATGTCTGTAAGGTATATATTCTATGGGCCTGTAAGTTGCACATAATTATTTTTGTGAAACTGCACTTGACTGAAATGATTTATTTTTATTATAACATCAACACGATTATGTATGTCACTGGACACTGGCAACATACACTTAAAATAAGTGTGAAATAATGTAAAGAAGAAGAAGAATTCAATATGTTAGAATGCTATAGCTTCTATGTATGTGCCGGACAGGTATGTGTGGCGGCGGCGCCGACCGAAGTTGGTAGCGGAGCCATGCGCGCACACCAACCTACTGGCATAGGCGACGCTGACGCGAGCGCTTCGCACTCTTAACCTCATTGCCAATGATATAGATTTATTTTATTGTACTCTGGGTGAATTTACAAAGTTAACATTATATACTTTATGTTATAGGTAGGCTAGGAAGATTTTTTTTATATAGGTATTTGTACATTTTGTTTATTAGTTTTAATTATTATTTTTTTATAATTTAGAAATGCAACATTATTGTATTGGGGAAACCTGTAAAGATAGTGCTAGGTAGGTGTGATAGGTTT
Source organism: Phalera bucephala (assembly GCA_905147815.2). NCBI lineage: Eukaryota > Metazoa > Arthropoda > Insecta > Lepidoptera > Notodontidae > Phalera > Phalera bucephala. The sequence continues at coordinate 8,756,538 of LR990637.1, read as the reverse complement.
GACTAAATAAAAAAAAAAATTAAAAAAATGTAACTCCCTCCCTACTCCACCTTCCTTCACTCTCCTGTATATATAAATGTGTTATTTTATTTTATTTATTTATTTATTCTTTATTGTACACGTTTAATTATAATAACAATAAGATAGGAAAGTTTATGTACAAAGGCGAGCTTAACTCAAAATTGAGTTTTCTTACAGCAAACCTAATAGGCATAGAGAGATGAAAACACAGAGGACAGTACCAAGTGTACAATCGAAGTAAAATGTGCAAATAACTATATATAATTATACAATATATAACATATACATACAAACCTAACATAATAATATATACATAAACATTTATCGATACATAAAAAAAATACATATTTATCAATAATAATACATACATATTTACACATATAGATCATGATGAAAGGAAATGCTCTTTAATTTTCCTTTTAAAGACGTCTAGTGAGACACTATCGCGTATAGTGTGTGGGAGTGAATTCCAAAGCTGCACTGCACGAACAGTAAACGAACCACTATAAAGGCTAGAAGTGTGATGGGGAGTGTGGAGAAGAAGGGAAGAAGATGTGCGGCAGGGTTTTCCCCTGGGGACTAGAAACTCAAAGCGTTCCCTTAAATAAGTTGGTGAATTAGGATTATGGAGAATAGAATAAAGGAGTGAAAGAATGTGAGTATCTCGACGACGTCGAATAGGCAACCACTTCAATCGCGCCCGAAATTCCGACACATGATCGTATTTTCGGAGCCCAAAAATAAAGCGGATGCACAAATTCTGAAGTCGTTCGAGTTTATGTTACTTAGTATATTAAACTTACTAACATAATTTTTGCTTATGCTTTACTTTTTTAGTCATAAAAATATCCAAGTATCAAATCCATTTATTCCCGGTTCATCTGGAGTACCACGACTTAATTTATTTAAATTTGCCGCCATTTTTCACTTAGTATTCATTAGACAGACTCTACCTATGTACTATGCGCGCAAATAAAGAATGGTATTAGAAATGGCGTCCCCTCTATTCACACTATCTGTCTATACTCACACTCGACCCTAGTTACTACAAAAAATAATCACTTTCGTGTTGCATTTCTTTTTTGCTTGGTCTTAGTTTTTTTTTACTACTCTTATTTAAATCATTGGGTCATGTTATGTCCTATGTAATAGGGGGTGAGGGGGTGAGCGTAGTGCCATATACCAGGCTTAATTTCAGACTTGGGACTCATACTGGAAATATAACAGGTATAGCGTTTTTATATTAATCAAATCGACTAATTTGAATATGTTATTTCTTTTAATTTATTTAAAAAAAGAATATAGTCCCATAGGAGGCATATGTACGCCCATACACCCAAGGTTGAGCCCATAGCTATTATACCAGGTTATAATTCTAGACTCCAAACTGCAACCGATTTCTTTTTATAGATAAAGTACACTTTGTCTCACCTAGAACTGAAACCCAGGACTTAGTAAATGGCAGGCGGACTATAGGTCAACGAGTCAAATCACTCAAAACACTTAAAACTAGAAAAAAAACTTACCTATGATCCGAGACATCACTCAGTTCAGCAGTCCCCAATTTCTTTATTTCAAATGTAATATTTATTCTCTTGTATATTTCCTCTGTTATATTGCGACATTTCTCATACTTCGCATCAATTCTATCGCTTGCCATCGACCAAACTTCTTTACTGTTGCTCAAAGCAGACATTTTGTGAGATATAATAATCTTACAAGACTCTTATTGGATTAAAAACAGTATTTTCTTAATTTTAACACTGTGCGGGCGTTTTTTATGAAGAGAATTGAGCAATACAGCCATATTCGTGACTGTAACTAAGGAAAAATATAGTTACGAAATGCTCATCAAACCGCCTGTTATTTTCCACGTATTTCTGCTTATTTGACCGGTTTTCTCACTCGTTTCTATTATAGAATACTCCGAACACGCTTCAGATGACTTAGGAACACGTTTAAAACGCTTATTTCACGTCTAAACACGGTAAAAACACTTATTTTCAAACAAAGGACACTACATCACAGTTTTTACGACACAATAAACCCGTCACAAGCGCAGATATTTGCAATTAAATTACATCGGACTCGAGATAAGCTCTAAGACTAGATAAAATTATGGTTGGTAAGTTAAACGTGTTGTATTTTTTAACATTAATTAAACAAATAACAATAAAAATAAAAACGAAGATAGCCTTCCGGCTTTTTTTTTTTGATTTTTTGACGTTTTTAATTTAGTGTTGCTGCTTGTTTGATTAATTGCACATAATTTTAATATAATTTTTACCATAGACAAGCTTGTTCTTATTGAGGACAATGAGGTGGTGAAATTTAGATGGTTATTTTACAGATTAACGCTAAAATAACTTAGATTAACTTCGTTAGAACCTGATCTGGATATATTGAATTAAACACTGGATTGGATTATATCATATTCTGAACAAAGATTGATTTTTTGCTAGACTATTCGTAAACCATAGAGCAATCTACAAATGGAATTTTGTTTCGGTTTTCCATGGATTTTGTAGCGCTGAATATTTACTTGATTAATTATTAATATGATATATCTCATCAAAGTCCGTTGTATTAAATCAAAGTTATGTATTTTTGTGAACCTAATAAATTATTATAAGATCGCACAAGTTCCTAATGGCGCGTACAGACCAGCCGATTGGTCTAACATAGGCCAACGAATAATTTCAGCGTTATAGCACATTCGTTACCACTTGAAAGTAAGTAGTCCAAATGCATCTGCAGATTTGAAGTGCAATCAATTGGAGCGCACAAACGCTGCGATTTGACTTCAATACTTAAATTGCGATGCAGCGTGGATTATAAAAATATCTTTTAGTCACGCTTTGCTGTTAAAGATAATAAATCTTTAACAGCAAAGCTATTTGCACCTATCCATAACACATTCCTCCAATGGTTCAATTCTTATCATGTTACAACAACCCATTATTGGCATTCATTATTTATACACTGTCCAAACAGGGTTAGCAACATCCAAAATGATCCCCTACTTCGTACAAAATCCCTTTCTGTGTGTGTGTGCGGGTGATCTACGCTGTTACTCTTTACAACTTCACCAGACAAGAGGGCGAGCGTGCAACTACTCCGCTCGAACCAGAAGTGCAAGGGAGCAACTAGCTCAAGGGCGCCTCAAGGAGGAACGGCCTCGGCTTGGGCAGCAGGTATGGGGGAGGGCGTATACTAGGTGTCTTACCGTGGTGCTCTGCACCAGCCGGCGGGCAAAGGATTCTTTGACTTCGCCAGCGAGGTCGGTGTCTCATCCTTATTGCGGTATCTGTATTCGAAAGAAGGGAAGTAAAGGCATCGGGAGGGGCAAAGTAACCCATTCGTTGGCGTTTATTATGCCGGTCTGTACACAACATAACGTACATAACTTCAAACATGTAGAGGTGATTCTTATGTTACATACAACATCTGTTACCATGGCTGTTATAGTAATACCTGTTTACGCAGGTATCTAGTTTATACACTGCGTAACTTCAACATGTCAATGTATGAACCAATCAAAGTATCATCGATACCCCACCTCCCGTCAATTTAAAATTAAAGTCTGTCCCTGAAAGAAGAGTTTTCTTGTTACATAATACGTAATAGCGTGAGGACCATTTGTTGCAAGACCTTTTCTAACGGCGCTTAAATATTGTATTCAGTTAAATTTAAATGAATATATATAAATGAACAAAATAAAGCAAATTAAAATAAATAAATTTATAAAAATACTCCAGTATTTTTCATTGAAGCCATACTTCCATGGAAGAAGGTTAAGCGATTGAAAATCAACACCTGTCACGAAACATGATCTTATTGTGAATAACCTTACCTTAATACCTGTTATTTGTGACACTACTGAAACACGCTGAACGTTACACCTCACCTCTAGCTTATCAACATTTCCCGCCATGATATATGTCAAACGCCATACTTTTGTTTTCATTTTGCAACCTACTTATAATCCATGTATTTACGCGATTATTACCCGAAAATGAGTTTAAATAGATGTTATTTAATTCCCAATAAATTGATTTAACCGCCATAAACAACTTTGTTTACAATGGCACCGAAGAAAAGTGTAAAAAATAGACTTGTAGCGAAATTAGTAAGTGGAAAAAGAGTGCCGTGCGCTTTTTGTCAACGAGAAATCGACGACGAGATCACGTGTGGAAAGCTTTACACGATTGGAGACATACAGTGTCATTATTTTTGTGTTGTAAGTATCTGAGTTCGCTTTGTACGAAATTAATTCAAGACGCCTAGTGTGAGCTTGGGGAGATGAAAACAATGCTTTCTCACCACAACCTGGACTAATTGCTAGTCATAAGAGGCTATTCTCTCTTTATTTATATCATGAGGCTAGATCCCTTAGGGTTAGGTTGAGAGTACAGAGTTCCAACAGGTTCTTTCCATACAGATCTCGCTGGCTATTAAATCTCTAAAAGGCTATTAAATCTAGCTAGATATACTTCAAATAGTAGAAGTAGTTAAAGCAAGACAGTATGTACTCTGTTTCATATTGGAGAAACATTTGTTTTGGCTGGGTGTTGTCATTTTCTACCAGTATTTGGTGCAGATTTTCTATCTATCTATATCATTACATCAGGTCCCTTGCGGGTAGGCAGAGAGTACAGTGTTCCAACAGGTTCTATCCTTACATTCCTCTTAGGATTGTAATGACTTACTGCATTTATTTAATCATATTATATTTAGGTAAGGAACCTGCCTTATAAAAAATAGAAATAGGAACTGTGTAACGTTGAGAAACACAGCATCAGCTCCCCAGGAATGTGAACAAAAATGTAGACAATTTTGGTTGGTTTTTGATAGATATTACCTTATTAGACTTCGCTCAGAAGACCAATTCTTGTATTTAATTTATACTGAGAATGTATGCTGACTGAATTTTGATTCAATAATGAATTGAAATGGAAGTGGGCAGGCTACATAGACAGATTATTATTGTAGCTTAGTCCACTGATTCAGTTCTGAATGGTCCTTGCAAGGGTGTAAGCCTCGTCCATCTCGTTCTACCTTTTCCTGTCCTAGGCGATGCTCATCCAGACCCTTCTGGTTATGTTTCTATAAGGTCATCAGCCTATCTTTTCCCTTTTCCGTCCTTTGCGCCTCTTTCCAAGTGAGCAGTGGCAAGAAATAGGTAGATACCAGGACAAAAGGTGGATAATAGAGACCACAAAGTGGCCTGGAAAAAGGTGCATAAAAAGGTGATGATGGGTGCTGTGAGCACTTAAGTCGGGCACTTTAAAACAACAAATAAGCCAAAATGAAATTCGAAATATTGTAATTGCAACAGAAATTGTGAAAAAATTTAATTGCTATTAAAATATTACGAATCCGTCACGCCTATATTCCCCAAGCGGTGGCAGAGGTGTACTCAGTACACCCACGTTTCGCTGACGATGTTAGGTCCCATGTAATAGGGGGCAAGCCTATTGCCATATACCAGGTACAATTCCAGACTCCGGACTCTTACTGGGAATTTTTCATTGGAAAAACTACACTTGTCTAACCTAGGATTTGAACCCAGGACCTCGTGATCACAAAGCAATGCACTTTGCCACTAGACCAACAAGGCAGTCACTAGACCAACGAGGCAGTCACTAGACCAACGAGGCAGTCACTAGACCAATGAGGCAGTCACTAAACCAACGAGGCCTTCAACTAGACCAACAAGGCAGTGAATTTTTTCAAAATTAATTATTGCCCAACTCGGACTTACCGGCATTCAGCGTGCCAAACTGAATTGGTGAAAGAAGCTACAATAATTATGAATTGACTCACATTTGGTATTTACCTCCAATTGATTATCAGTCCGATTTCTGTACCATTTCAGCCGATCTCAATATAACATCATAAATTATATGTTGGCTATGTAATATAGTTGTTCTGGCTTGGAGGCCTGCGGACGTTGTGGCTCACGCGTAGCTTGCTCAACCTTGCTCGCATCGTCGCTGCTGGCACAAGCGGAATTCATTCAAGACATTCACTTAGCCATACATTAATTTTAACATTCCTCTTCCAGCCGTCGCCCCACGCTCAAAACAGGCTTCGTAAATACATTCTAAATTCAATACTGAGTTTCATTGGCTCTAGTATGTTATAAGACAATACGGATGGACGATTTAGCGCAGTAGTTAAGAGCCTAAACCGCTCCGCCCACTGTTTAATAGTCGCGGGTTTGATACCCGCACGGGACCAATTTTTGTGTTACTCACAATTATTTGTGTCAGCCTGGTTATTGTGTTTGTGAATTTTCATGTTTGTAAACGCACCCACGACACAGGAATAAATCATAGTGTGAGGCTACGTTTTAAAGAAAAAAAAAGTCGACTGCCTTATTAGTCTGGTGGTAAAGCGCGTCGCTTTGTGATCACGAGGTCCTGGGTTCAAATCCTAGGTCGTACAAATGTAGTTTTTCTAACGAAAAATTCCTAGTATGGGTATGGAGTCTGGAATTGTGCCCGGTATATGGCAATAGGCTCGCCCCCTATTACATGGGACCTAACATCGTCGGCGAAACGTGGCTGTACTCAGTTCACCTCTGCCACCCCCTCTGGGGAAGAAAGGAGTGACGGTGTTTTAGTTTTTTTTTTTTAAAGAAAAAGAAAGTCTTAATATTATTAATTATATTTGATGTTTGCTTTTGTATGTTTAACAACTCTATGATTTTATTTATTTTCTTTTGCAGTTACTGTCCTCATGCTTGATACAAAAAGGTAAAGATGAAGATGGTTTATTTGGATTCCTCTATGAAGATATCATAGCTGAAGTTGAGAGAAGTAAGAAACATGTAAGTATAACGAGTCTAATGAAAAACAATAAAAAATGTTAATAGAACAAGAAGGAGGCCATTACTTCGAGACCATTCTTCCTTGAGGCGACCTAAAGTTAGTTGCCCCTTGCCCTTTTGGCTAGAGCGTAGTTGTTGCACGGTCGGCCTCTGGCCCGGTGAAGTTGTAAAGGACCCTGGCCAACAGAGTAGATCCTTCACACGCACCCGCGCACGTGCACTTACGCGCCCACATACGCCCATACACGCACCCACACGTACACACTCGCACACACTCACGTACACACTTGCACACACTCGCGCACACACGTACACATGCGCGCACACCCGTACACACACGTACACACTCGCACACACACGTACACACTCGCGTACACACACGTACACACTCGCACACACACGCGTACACACTTGCACACACTCGCGCACACACGTACCCGCTCACGTGCACTTACGCGCCCACATACGCCCATAAACGCACCCACACTCGTACACACACGTACACACTCGCGCACACACACGTACACACTTGCACACACACGTACACACTCGCGTACACACACGTATACACTCGCACACACACGTACACACTCGCACACACACGTACACACTTGCACACACACGTACACACTTGCACACACACGTACACACTCGCACATACACACAAACACGTTTACACGTACATATTAGCACACCCACGTACACACACACACACTCAGACCCGCGCGTGCGCGCGCGCGTACTTGCACATGCACATACAGACAAGGCAGTCATAAGACAGTTTTTGATGTATTGAATGAATGAAATGGAGAAAGCTCGTTGATAAGCTTCTAAGGATGTATTATTTTCCAGAGGTGTTCATACTGCAGTCGAGGTGGCGCCAGTCTTGGATGTTCCGTGGTGCAGTGCAAGAAACAATTTCACTTACCATGTGGGAGAGAGAGGAATGCTGTGTCTCTCTTCTATGGGAACTACAAGTAAGTACCTATTTATTCATTCACTGGTATTCTTTAGAGAAGAAATGTCAAGTGATATGTGTCGCTGGTGACGTCAGAAGTCTAGCTACGTCCGGCTGCATTACATTGTCTGACCTAGGATTCGAACCCATGACCTCATATTGGTTGGCCTTATTCGCTGTTAAACCAAGAAAGTAGTCAATATTTTTTTAACTAGTTAATCAGTTCAAATGGTCTTTTAATTTCCAGATCCTTACGATATATTGACGGACGATTTAGCGCAATGTTTAAAAGCTTAAGCCGCTCCGCCCACTGTGTCTTATAGTCGCGGATTCGATTCCCGCACGGGACAAATCTATGTGTGACCCACAATTATTTGCTCCAGTCTGGGTATTTGTGTATGTTGATTTTCATGTTTGTAAACGCACCCACGACACAGGAATAAATCCTAGTGAGGGGCTGTTTTGTTTAAAGAAGAGAAGAGAAGAAGACAGGAATAAGTCAAATTCACTTTGTTATACAATCCCCAGGTCTTTCTGCGAACATCACGCGCCCAAACAGTCCATACCGGGCGTTATAATGAGTAGAGCTAAGATCAGAATGGCGGAAGACAAGAAACTGGCTAAAAAGAGAGTACCAGATCTGAAGTTGGAATTGTCTTCTGATAACAGTGGTAATGGTAAGTACTTGATGACTTTTCGTTTGTCTTTATACATTTCGCAAATCTATCAATTTTAGACTGCCTCGTTGGTCTCGTGGCAAAGCGCAACGCTTTATGAACAGCAGGTCCTGGGTTCCAATCCTAGGTCGGACAAATGTAGTTTTTCTAAGGAAAACTTCTCAGTATAAGTCCGGAGTCTGGAATTATGCCCGGTATATGGAAATAGGCTCATCCTTTATTACATGGGATCTAACATCGTAGTGGAAACGTGGGTGTCTCAAAAACTCAGTACACCTCGGCCACCCCCGCTTGGGGAATATAGGCGTGATGGTGTATTTTTTTTTCATGCGACCCACAAATATTTGGATCAACCCCATGACCACTCGATCCAGTGTGTCTACGCAACTATACAAGATGTAACATATTAAACGCAAGACCTGAAATTAGTTTGTTCCAAATCGGTAACTGAATTGATTCCAACAATTTTTGACGGACGATTTAGCGCAGTGGTTAGGTTAGGTTAGGTTCGCGTCTAATAGTCGCGGGTTCGAGTCCCGCACGGGACAAATCTTTGTGTGATCCACAATTATTTGTTCCGGTCTGGGTATTTGTATGTGAATTTTCATGTTTGTAAACGCACCCACGACACAGGAATAAATCCAAGTGTGGGGCTACGTTTTAAAAAAAACAAAAACAATGTATATACAATTTCTTTTTAAATTTGCAAAAAATGCTTATACACCTTCAGCGCGCTATAAAAAATTAAATTTATTCTTGATTCATAACCAGAAGAAGGTTCGAAATGCATCCCTAAAACGTATTTCTCAAAACGCACACATACACGTACAAGTTTCATTGTTAATTGGGGTATAAAAGTGCTTTAAAAAAGGGTAGAAACCTTTAAATTTTAAAATTTGGTTTTCGTTTTTAAGTTATGAAGCAATTCTCTAATCGGGGTGTCTGAGGTCTTGCGTTTATTATGTTACACCTTGTATAGTTGGTGGCGACCTCGCGCGACTAAAGACTGCATTACCATTCGATAGTCAACTTGATTCTATTGTTAACTTAGCGGACAAAGCGACGGGCAAGGCACACACACGAATGCGCTATTTTGATTAATCTATCTATCTATATCATTACGCCAGATCCCTTACGGGGTAGGCAGAGAGTACAGAGTTCCAACAGGTTCTTTCCTTACATACCTCTCTGGCTTCCTCTGCGCTCATAGTTCGTCTCACACACGCTCGCCGGTTACGGAGACTCTTGACTTGTCCTTCAGATGAGACCCGGTCTATTTGGTCATGGTAAGATGGTCTTTATATTTTGATTAATAATGAATAATAATAAAATAATAATATTAGCCCTGTTAAGAAACTGTCCCACCGTTGGGCACGGGCCTCCTCTCAAACTGAGAGGGTTCAGGCCATAGTCCACCACGTCTCTAAACCACTAAAACCTTGGTTCAAATCCTAGGTCGGACAAGTGTAGTTTTTCTAACGAAAACTTCCCAGTTTTCGTTAGAAAAACTACACTTGTCCGACCTACGATTTGAACCCAAGACCTCGTCATCACAAAGCGATGCGCTTTGCCACTAGACCAACGAGGCAGTCCAGTCAGTCTTGTTTTCAATCATATCTATTATTTTTTGATAATCTAAATATATTTTAATTCTAAATATGTCCTACTAATATTACCAACTAGCTGCTACCTGCGGCTGCGCACGCGGTTTGAACGATTTTCCTCGCAAATTTTCCATTTTTTCTCCTCATAAGAACCTTGCTCGGATTTCAAAGCATATTTCAAAAAAAAAATTAGCCGAATCGGTCCAGCCGTTCTCGAATTTTGTGCTTAGCAACACATTTAGGCATTCATTTTTATTTATATAGATGTAAAAGTTTGTATGTTTGGATGTTTGTTAAGCTGGTAATTAAGCCGTTGGTCCCGGTTATCACTTAATGTGGTAGTCGTTAAGCCGAGTTAGAAGCCTTATAGGCAGCTTGATAAGTTCCAACAGCGGTCACAAACCTGCCTCCACCGCCCCGCACTGGCTCCGCGTGCTGGAGTATGACCTAATCTCTCTCACCTTGACTTGTGAGGGAAGGCCTTTGCCCAGCTGTGGGACAGTTTTAGTATTATCTATCTATCTATATCATCACGCCAGCTCCCTCGCGGGGTAGGCAGAGAGTACAGAGTTCCAACAGGATCTTCCTTACATACCTCTCTGGCTTCCTCCACTCTCATAGTTATACACACTCGCCGGTTACGGAGACTCTTGACTTGCCCTTCAGCTAAGACACGGTCTATTTGGTCATGGTAAGATAGTCTAGGTCATCCCCGGCACCTACATCCTTCCACTTTCGCATTGTATATCTGTTTTGTCATTCTTTCTTCTGGCATCCTTTCTATATGCCCGAACCAACGGAGCATACCCTTTCTCATCTTTACACCGATACTATCTTTCATACCTACTCGCTTTCTTACTACGAATTATTATTAAATTTAGTATTATTATATCAAATTGTGTACAGTATTTAGTATGTTAGTCGGATATATGTTTCTTTTTCTCTTTGAAGTACCCGAAGCAGAGTCAGTGTGTGTAATATGCTACGAGCAAGTACAAGGCTACCCCACCCCGCAGACGTTCTGGCCGCCGTGCTGCGCAAGAGACGCCTGGTTCCATCGGAATTGCTTACAGGTGAGAACCTCAAATTTTCAAATGCAAAGTACATTACTGAGTTCTTAGATTTACGCGAATATTACACATGAAATAAAACTATTTTATCTTCCTTACTGGGCTGGAAGCGAAAGAAAAACTTAGAATGCCCCAGTAGCCATACTTTTGCTTGGCTGGTGGTAAGAGTCCACCAAAGGTAGTAACGTCATCCGATCAACGACCAGAAAAGGAAAATTTGAAACAAACCCTATACCAACCCGTCTGGCCAGCGTGGTATAGTAGGCCAAAAACCTCTTAATATGTTAAGACACCAAACGCAAAGGCCCCCAGTTCCCGGTAGTCCCGCTGTCCGCTGCCACGGTAGCGGTCGCGGTAACAGCGGGGCAGGGGGTGCGAAGAATCTCCGGGCTACGACACAAGGCTACCAAAAACACCTGACCCTGGCTACGTACAATGGACGCTCTCTACGGCTGGACCAACACCTCGCTGAACTCGAGGTAGAACTAGGTCGCATAAACTGGCACATATTGGGGTTATCCGAAGTCCGAAGACAGGGCGAGGACACGATAACCCTTGAGTCAGGCCACCTGTTTTACTTTCGGGAAGGTGATCGGCCCTCTCAGGGCGGTGTCGGTTTCCTGGTCAACAAAGCTCTCACTAACAACGTTGTGGAAGTCAGCAGTGTGTCGACACGGCTAGCGTACCTCATAATTAAAATCACCAACAGGTACACCCTGAAGGTGGTACAGGTATATGCGCCGACCTCGACATACTGCGACGACATAGCCGAAGCCATGTATGAAGACATAGCCAAGGCATTACATGGCACCACCAAGGCTCACTACAACGTTGTTATGGGGGACTTCAATGCCAAAGTGGGAGTACAAGAACGCGGCGAAACGATAATCGGACCCCACGGCGTCGGGCGCCGAAACCACAGGGGGCAGATGCTGGTCAACTTTCTGGAGTCGCAGGGGCTCTTCTTGATGAATTCGTTCTTTAAGAAGAAGCCCCATAGAAAGTGGACATGGCGAAGCCCCGACACTGTGACGAGGAACGAGATAGACTTCATCATGACTGACAGGAAGTCTATATTTAGAGACGTCTCCGTGATCAACAGGTTTAATACCGGCAGCGATCACCGACTTGTCCGAGGCGCTCTAAATATAGACTTCAAGGCCGAAAGACGTCGCATGATGAGGTCTACTCTCAGACCTACTGCGCCTCAAATAGCTTTAGGGTCCGAAAAGTTCCAACTGGAGCTTCAAAATCGTTTCGACCTGCTGGAAACCGAAGGCAATGTTGACGAGAAAACCGACACAGTGGTCAAAACGCTACAGGATGTGTCTCGAAGGGTGTTTCCCGGCAAAAGCGGTAACAGAGAGTCTAAACTCTCGCTCGAGACTCTCGAACTTATGAGGCAGAGACGGGAAATGTCATCCACGCAGGCGTCTTCGCCGGATGGGAGGAACCTCAACCGGAAGATCCGGAAGCGGGTGCGACGTGACCTCCGATGTTCCAACACCCGCGCCATCGCGGCTGCGATTGAACAGAACAGAGGCACCAAAGTCTTCGCTCGCCAGCTAGGTAGATCCCATCTGACGAAACTTAATACAGCGGATGGCAAAACCGTGACCTCCAAGTTCGAGATACTCGAGGAAATTGAGAGTTTCTACAAAGACCTGTACGCATCACGGATGGCTAAACCCTCGAGACCCAGCGCTGACGACCACAGAGCCCCACTAGCACGCCACGATACGGAAGACATCCCTGATGTCAACCAGGACGAGGTCAGAGTGGCTCTCGAGCAGCTCAAAAACAACAAGTCGCCAGGCGATGACGGAATCACCACTGAGCTCCTAAAAGCAGGCGGGACTCCAATCCTGAAAAAGCTAGCGAGTCTCTTTAATTCCGTCATCCACCAGGGCTTAACACCTCAAGCGTGGAGCGGGAGTGCGGTGGTTCTGTTCTTCAAAAAAGGTGACAAAACCTTGCTGAAGAACTACAGACCCATCTCACTCCTGAGCCACGTCTACAAGTTGTTCTCGAGAGTACTCACAAACCGCCTCGCCAGAAGACTTGACGAGTTCCAGCCACCGGAACAAGCCGGGTTTCGAAAAGGCTACAGCACCGTAGACCACATCCATACTGTTCGGCAGATTGTACAGAAGACCGAAGAGTACAATCAGCCGCTGTGTATGGCTTTCGTGGACTACGAGAAAGCCTTCGACTCCATCGAAACCTGGGCGGTTTTGGATGCTCTGCAGCGATGTGGCATCGATTGGCGCTATATCGAGGTGTTGAGATGTCTGTATGATACCGCCACAATGACCGTCCAGCTCCAGGGCCAAAAGACCAACCCGATCGAGCTGCATCGAGGGGTAAGACAGGGGGATGTAATATCCCCCAAGCTCTTCACCAATGCACTCGAGGACGTCTTCAAGACGCTGGACTGGACTGGGCGGGGCATTAACATCAATGGCGAATACATCTCACACCTTCGGTTTGCCGATGATATCGTCATCGTGGCAGAGTCACTGGAACAGTTGAGCGGAATGCTGCATAGCCTAAATGGAGCCTCTCGAGGTGTCGGTCTCGGCATGAACTTGGATAAAACCAAGATCATGTTTAATGAGCATGTCACGCCGGGACCGATCTACGTCGATGGTTCGATGCTCGAAGTTGTTCGGGAGTATGTCTACCTTGGACAAGTTGTCCAATTTGGTAGGAACAACTTCGAGAAAGAAATCAACCGCAGGATCCAATTGGGTTGGGCAGCATTTGGCAAACTACGTCACGTTTTCGCTTCGCCTATACCGCAATGCCTGAAGACTAAAGTCTTTAACCAATGCGTTCTACCTGTTATGACTTACGGGGCCGAGACGTGGACACTCACAGTGGGACTAGTCCACAAACTCAAAGTCGCACAGCGGGCTATGGAGCGAGCTATGATCGGCGTCTCTTTGAAGGATAAAATTCGTAACGAGGTAATCCGACAAAGAACCAAAGTTACCGACATAGCTCGCAGACTCAGTAAGCTAAAGTGGCAATGGGCTGGTCACATCTGCAGAAGGACCGACGGCCGATGGAGCAAGCGTGTCCTAGAGTGGAGACCGCGACTTGGTAAGCGAAAGGTAGGACGGCCCCCAGCTAGATGGACCGACGACCTCAAGAAGGTCGCTGGGACGGACTGGATGCGGAAGGCGGGGGACCGTGTGCAATGGCGCGTGTTAGGAGAGGCCTATGTCCAGCAGTGGACTACGATAGGCTGATTGATTGATTGATTGATTGAAAACTATTTTACGGATTATCAATTCGGCTTAACGACTACCACATTAAGTGGTAGCCGGGACCAACGGCTTAACGTGCCTTCCGAAGCACGGAGACGCTCGAATATGAAAATGCCACAAACGGTCACCCATCTCAGGCCGACCGAGTCGAACGCTGCTTAACCTTGGTGATCGGTAAGAACACCGCGGTCGCACAGCGCTACGAGCGCCTCATGTCCATCCATCATGTTAACTAAATATTAAAACCGTGATATAGTAGTTAACTATATTAATACCATTAAATAACTAAAATTCAATAATAATAATAATTCTCTACCTACCCCGCGAGGGAGCTGGCGTGATGATATAGATAGATAGATAGAAATAACTAGAATTTATAAAGTCCTCAGCAAATAAAAGTAGGGAGAAATTAAATTGTTACACTAGCAACATACAAAATGGACGCGTCTTTTACTATGATAATTACAGACGGAAAAATTAATTAGATATTTAAATAATGTGATCCTATTGTAGCGACCCCTATACATCGCTACATAGTTGCGACTGTCTACCAATAGATGGTGCTGACAATCCGCCATACATGTCTAGAACGCGATATTAGAGTGCGCACGACGCGTAACATATGTACAAGTCCCCGACAACAACTCTCGGGGAGAGTGGCAGGCCCCAGACACAACATTCTTCTGGCTGGAAGATCTTCCCTTTGACAAATCCTGCTACAACGTGTCTGCCATATTGGTGACCACCGACACTGACATCGAGCAAGCCTTCTGCAGAGTCATCGTCATCGTACATCCCTCCACAACAGGTCGTTCAGATTTAACATCTGCAGTCACACAGCAAGCCGCTCGTCATTTTCAACGGAGCACTGGCACTCCAACTCAGTGGACTACAGTCATCACATGGACTTCGCCACCAACAGTCTACACTCCAAGCTCAGTCTAGACTTACTGATGATTTCGAGTATCTGCGCACAGTGTCGACTCACCGCTGACTACGCCCAACTCGACACTTGCAAGCTCATCACTACGAGCACGACGCAGCGACTTCAAAGAATCACGATCTCCGGTCTCGGAGGGGAGCCATGTAGCGATCCCTATACATCGCTACATAGTTGCGACTACCTACCAATAGATGGTGCTGACGATTCGCAATACATACATGTCTAGAACGCGATATTAGAGTGCGCACCACGTGCAACATATATAAAAGCCCCCGACAACAAGTCTCGGGTCCACTCCGATCTAGGTCTCGAACCTATTCGCGCCTTTATTAAAAAGGCGTCAACACGTCACTTCGCGAACGCATCTACCCATGCGAATCCGTTAATCGTAGCCGCCGACTACAATCTCCCCCCCGACCCCTGCCGCCACCGCCGGCCGCGACATGTTCTCACCGACCCCCCCGATGCTCTGTCATCCCTTCTTTCCGCTCAGAATACGGGCGACGACGACGACGTAGTAGTAGATCTCCTCCCATAGCCGGCGGTTGACCGGTGCACTTAGTAGTGCACCAGTCCCCCTACAGCGACTGTCCCACACAGGCGCCTCGAATAGAGGCGCCCTCGAGTATGTCGCCCCTTGCCCTTCTGGCTGGGTAGAGCGTAGTGGTTGCACGCTCGCCTTTAAGTCCGGTGAAGCTGTAAAGGCCTCGCGGCCATCAGCGTACATCATTCACACACACACACAACAACTCTCGGGGAGAGTGGCAGGCCCCGCCAGACAACACCCATCTGGCTGGAAGATCTTCCCTTTAACAAATCCGGCCGCAGCCTATCCTGCCATACTATCATGTTTCTTTTTGTGCTCAATAGCATATTTACAGACAGGAACGACGCCAGACGGCATAATTTAATCTAATCTGAGACGCGTAGAGCACGTTATTTTCGCACGACCGTCACAGAGTGACTCGTTCGCGTAAACGTTTGACTACTTGCTCCGTAGGTAGTAATTGTAGCTTCAATTTGATGCGCGTCCGCGGCTACTAGCTTATAATTATTCTAAGATTCATACATCCATCCATTAATTATATTTTTTATTCACAGCGTATGGCGTTAAGCGCGGGTGTCCATTATCTAAAATGTCCGCTCTGCAATGATAAAGAGAACTTCTATGAAGCAGTCGTCACGCAAGGATATTATGTGCCTGACAGGTAAATACAGACTTCTATCTATAGATATCATCACGTCAGATCCCTTGCGGGGTAGGCAGATAGTTCCAACGGGGTCTTTCCTTACAGACCTCCGGCTTCCTCCACTTTCATAGTTCGTCTCATACACGCTCGCCGGTTACGGAGGCTCTTGACTTGTCCTTCAGATAAGACTCGGTCTATTTGGTCATGGTAAGATGGTCTAGGTCTTCCCCGGTACCTACATCCTTCCACTTTGTATATCTGTTTTTTCAGTTGTTTTCTTCACTATCATCTATACAAATAAATAATTCAAGTGTCTGTCGGTGGTTGGATCCAAATAAAATCCATTCTCCACTCCACTACACTGAGAAGATCCGGCGAAGAAACTTAGCGGACTTGTCTTTTTTATTTACTTCTCTTTCTCTTTCAATCACATTGTGTGGATACAATGTTTAGGTCACAATTAAATAGTTTACGATCTAGCTCCAGTGTGATGCCTTACGTCGAGATATGAGACTAATAATGTTAAGATGGAGAAGTCCCCACAAGCAGCCCGTTCTCGAGCATGACTGCTGGAACAGCCATCACTCCCCTCGACCATATCGGGGGAAATGGAGTGACCAGACAGACAGCCACCGCAAACAAACATATTATAGTGAGTTTGTAACCTTTAAAAGCGCGAAAGTGATTTGTTTATTGTCTCCAGGGATGCAGCGTGGGAGTTGGAACAAAATGCTTTCTCCGAGATATATGAGAGGCCCGTATCATGCTCCGCTGTTGAATGCTCGTGCACTATGGGACGGAGTCATGATGACGACAATGGGTGAGTTTGGAATCAATTTCGGATATTTCACATTCCTTGTACTATAAACAAACCTAAGTTCGGCAAAAAGTATTTTTTTTTATAAAAAAGTAGGATTTACTCGTGTGTGGTGGGTGCGTTTACAAACATGAAAAATCACATACACAAATACCCTAGTGTGGGGCTACGTTTAAAAAAAATAAAAAAAATTACTTAATGCCTGGGGATAGTATGCAGTCTTCTTCTTCTTTGCGTTTCGACGAAAAACATGCTATTGTTACGACGACCCGAACATACCCCAATATCTTGAAAAGTCTATCGGGGGATGTCGATTCTAAAACGCATAACACACCCTTAGGTCCCCCGGTGATCTGACTAGAAAGATCTAGAATCCGCGCTTAAGTGGTGAAACGTCTAGAAGGTTCCACCCCTTTAATTACGCCGGCGCGCGGCAGCGGTATACAAGTACCTATTTGTTCACTTACAATAGGTATGTTATAATAATACCGCTTTGTGGGCCGCGCCGGCTATTGTTCGATGTACTTAGAGGGATCGCGTCCGTTCTAGAACTTTCATACGCGTATAAAAGGAACACAGGGCGCGGGAATGGACGCAGTTTCTTCTCGGAAGCGATAGTGATCAAATCGGAGAACAAGCGATCTAAGTGGAATACACCGACGACTTTAGCATCGATATACGGACACTACGAGTGTCTCAGCGACTTAGACTAGTACTAGTGTGTGATTGATTTGTGTGTGTATTTGCATTCGACATACTGTTTTTGTGTATACAGCGCCTAATAAAGTACTTCGCACGTTATTCGGCATTTAATTACTCCGCAAATGTAACACTATAGTTTTTTTTTTTTTTTTTAAACGTAGCCCCACACTAGGATTTATTCCTGTGTCGTGGGTGCGTTTACAAACATGACAATTCACAAACAAATACCCAGACCGGAACAAATAATTGTGTTCTTTTCTTTTATTCCTGTGTCGTGGGTGCATTTACAAACATGAAAATTTACATACACAAATACCCAGACCGAAACAATTGTGTCATACAAAGATTTGTCCCCTGCGGGACTCGAACCCGCGACTATTCGACACAGTGGGCGGAGCAGCTTAAGCTCTTAACCACTGCGCTAAATCGTCCGTCGTTATATGGAAGCAGCCCAGAATGCGGCCACATAGACTGCATTTATTTATTTATTTATTTTATTTGGGTTACCAACAGATGATACACACACAAGGACAGTTAACTAATACTAAATATCATACCACGTGCTCACCCAGTTATAGGCAACCACAGCTAACAAAAAATAACATACATTGCGCAGAGTGAATAGTCACACAGATAAATTGGTAACAGTTTAAGATTGAAATTAAAAATCTTATAATTATACAATAACAAATATTCTATTCTATAAATTTTAAAACATTTTGAGTTCAAATTAAATGTATGTATGTAATTATAAATAAACAAAAATTAAATTGCATTGTCGGAGGCAGCCATCAAATCCAGCAGGATTTGATGGCTGCAGGCTACAGGTGTTAGGGGATGCGGAGTACGATAAAAGGTGGGGATATCGTTTGGGCTACACCCTAAATTGGTACTGTCCGTGAATCCCCATCTGAACATGTTTTCCTTGGAGCGGCCGACCTGGGCTCGAAGTCTATTTAAAGATTTCCAGACCGGCCATGGTAATTTATGGAGGGAGACTCAGCAGGGGTAACAAAGAGATTTGGTAGGGATATTTCTTGCTTCCAGAGATTGCACCTCGCTTTTGTTGGCTCTAAGGTTAATAGCTCGACCCACTTTATAAAGCTCTTACGGCTTTTTACTTTGCTTCACTGGGTTGTGGCATGCATGGGGTGCCGTGGGTCGTTAACCATGCAGTGGGACCGTATTGGAAGCGGGATAGTAAGTCAGAGAGAGAGTGGAGGAAGTCAGAGAGGTATGTAAGGAGAGACCCTGTTGGAACTATATACGATTTAGCGCAGTAGTTAATAGCTTTAGCTAAAAATGTACTTGAGGTGTACAATGTAGCGCAGTGGTTAAGAGCTTAAGCCGCTCAGCCCACTGTGTCAAATAGTCGCGGGTTTGATTCCCGCAGGGGACAAATCTTTGTATGACACAATTGTTTCGGTCTGGGTATTTGTGTATGTAAATTTTCATGTTTGTAAATGCACCCACGACACAGGAATAAAAGAAAAGAACTGTACTTTCTGCCTATCCCGCACGAGATCTGTCTGGATGATATAGATAGATAGTAAGTCTTTGCCACGAAGCAAATATACAGAGGAGATTATGAGATTTCCCTCTGCAATCAAGCGTGTCACTGCGCGGGGTGGTGCGGAACGAAGTGAACGTTACACACCGTCACGCCTATATTTCCCAAGCGGGGGTGGTAGAGGTGTACTGAGTATACCCACTTTTCGCCGACGAGGTTAGGTCCCATGTGATAGGGGGCGAGCCTATTGCCATATACCAGGCACAATTCCAGACTCCGGACTCATACTGAGAAGTTTTCGTTATAAAAACATCATTTGTTCGACCTAGGATTTAAACCCGGGACCTCGTGATCACCAAGCGATGCGCTTAGCCACCACACCAACGAGGCAGTACACCCCGTCAAATAATGTATTTGAAATCTGAGAATGTCAGACTGCCGTAAATCACGCCCGACGCGATCACGACACGGCCTAGTTGGAAGGCACAGTGCACAGCTGCTTATGTCGACTCCTCTTTATATTTGCTTCGAGGTCTTGGCCCAGCTTAGGGACCATATAACGAATTGGTTTATGTGCTATTTGTCCTTAGTCCGTGGTGCATCAAGCTCTGTATATTATGTGGGAGCAGTGGAGCTCATACACAGTGTTTGTCGCCGGCGGACACCCATCATGTCTGCAGCGTGTGTACCCCCGCAGCACCGCAAGACTTGCAGTCGCTTGCCAACTCCATTGAAGCTGGTAAGTTAACATTATTGTTTGTATATATAGAGACACTCTGTGAAATATCAAGCTATGTATATTATGTGGGAGCGGTGGAGCTCACACACAGTGCTTTGCGTTAGCCCGTATTTTATAGCCCCGAGCTACTGGGCTGGGGGGCCTGGGCGAGCTGTGCCTCCGCCCCGGCGCCTTCGCCTTCGCCGGGTGGGATCGGTTCTCTCCCGATCCCGCTCGGTCTCCTTCTGGGACATCACAGTCTCACAGAAGGAGGATACGGCCCCCCACGCCGATTCCCGTGCCAACATAGCCGCTACTATTGCCGGCAAGGAGAGGTCCGGTCCAATCCGGTCGACCAGGATCCGCCGCTCGGAGGCCCACGCTGGGCACTCGACAAGCGTGTGCTCTGCGGAATCCCGGTCCCCACCACAGTGGTGACAGATCGCCGTCGCCTCGCGTCCGATCTTGCTCAGATAATCACCAAAACAGCCGTGACCGGTGAAACCTAACCTAATCACTAGGCTATCACTGCACTTACCTGTATAACGGGTTACATGAATGAAAATGGTGCGATGGGAAGGCTACTTGGGAGCCAGCACTTAAGCTAAAAGGCGCAGCTGGCCATGCATAACGGAGTGCTTGTCCCAACGCTGTTATATGCAGTGAGAGTTGGGTATGTAAGAAGGAGAACGAAAGCAGGATAAATGCGGTCGAAATGCGATCTCTGCGGAAGATGTGCGGAGTCACGCTGACCGACCGTATTCGCAACAGCGTAGTAAGAAAGCGAGTAGGTATGAAAGATAGTATCGGTGTAAATATGAGAAAGGGTATGCTCCGTTGGTTCGGGCATATAGAAATAATGCCAGAAGAAAGAATGACAAAACAGATATACAATGCGAAAGTGGAAGGATGTAGGTGCCGGGGAAGACCTAGACTATCTTACCATGACCAAATAGACCGTGTCTTAACTGAAGGGCAAGTCAAGAGTCTCCGTAACCGGCGAGTGTGTATGAGACGAACTATGAGAGTGGAGGAAGCCAGAGAGGTATGTAAGGAAAGAACCTGTTGGAACTCTGTACTCTCTGCCTACCCCGCGAGGGAGCTGGCGTGATGATATAGATAGATGAATAAAAAATACCGCTTGTATTAAGATGCTCCGTGAAACCCTAATAACCCCATTTATCATTGTTCCAGTGATTATATCAGAGGAGCAGCGTCAGGCGACGACCAGAACTCGTCGCGGGCCAGTCATGCCGAGCCGCATGTCCTTACGGAGAACCAAACGTAACAACACACAGAACACGTAAGTATAGTCTTTAACAGACCACAAGATAGTTACGGGTTAACTTAATTAACCGACTTCTAAAAAGGAGGAGGTTCTCAATTCGACTGTATGTTTTTGTTTTTTTTTGTGTTTGTATGTATGTTACGCGATAATTCGGCCAATTATGAATCGATTTTGATGATTCTTTTTGCATTGGGTTCAGTATCTATTAGACCTTGGACTTGGAAGATACACCAGGGAACTCCTTAACGACAAACAATACGAATGCGTAGATTGAGATATTATGGGTATTACGTCATTCCTATAGGTATCCTGCCATAGAACTAATCAGAATATTAACTGACTTCAAAAAAGGAGGAGGTCGACAGTTCGTCTGTTTTTTTATAAATGAAATAAACTTTCGTGTAAAATTTCCTTTATTGAGAACTATGTTAAATTTCTTTATCATCATCATATCAGCCAATATTTGTCCACTGCTGAACATAGGCCTCCCCAATCGCTCTCCAGCGCAGCCGGTCCGCTGCCACCTGCATCCAACGACTTGCTGCGATCTTCACAAGATCGTCGGTCCATCTGGCAGGTGGCCGTCCCACGCTGCGCTTGCCAATACGTGGTCTCCACTCTAGAATCTTTCTGCCCCAACGCCCGTCCGATCTTCGCTATGTGGCCCGCCCATTGCCACTTCAGCTTACTAATCCTATGGGCTATGTCGGTGACATTGGTTCTTCTACATATCTCCTAAATCCTGATTCGATCACGTAGGGAAACGCCGAGAATAGCTCTTTCCATAGCTCGCTGAGCAACTCTGAGCTGTTTTTATGAGACCTATTGTAAGAGACCATGTCTCCGATCCTTATAATCCTTGTTAGATTTACGATCATGTAATATTGGAAATGCATGCAATGTAGGCTATACTAATCCTAAATTTGGACGCCAGGAGAGTTTTCTGTCCGAGTACGGAATTCTGCCAAAACCAAGCCTCGACTAGCAGACAGCTTAAGATCGTAACTAATTTATGCATTAGATACTGAAGGGCGTTTCCGTAAGCTACGACAATTGAGAAATCTTTAGTTATAAAATAACTCCTTAACGACAATGTGAAAGAGGAAGGATGCAGGTACCGGGGAAGACCTAGACTATCTTACCACGACCAAATAAACCGAGTCTTATCTGATGGAAAAGTCAAGAGTCTCCGTAACCGGCGAGCGTGTATGAGACGAACTATGAGAGTGGAGGAAGCCAGAGAGGTATGTAAGGAAAGAACCTGTTGGAACTCTGTACTCTCTGCCTACCCCGCAAGGGATCTGGCGTGAGGTTATAGATAGATAGATAGATTATCGCGTGTAATTTTTGATTTTTTGTCCCCGACGTTTCGAGTGCTTTGCAGCAAACGCGATAAAATCGGTATAATGGTTTTATTTCATGTGTAATATTCGCGTAAATCTATGAACTCAATCTTTAGTTAGTTACGTTAAAATATCTCAATTTTATCGCGAACATACAACATTCATTTACCTACTTCAAATAATACAATTTACTCATCCCTTTGTGCATCTTACTCAAAACAATGCATGAATTATTCTGTGTAATGGCGTATGAAATGGATATTATTAATCTATCTATCTATCTATATCTTGCGGGGCAGGTAGATAGTACAGAGTTCCAACAGGTTCTTTCCTTACATACCTTTCTTACCGATATAATTAATGATTTAAATAGCCCCAATTATTTTAATTATTTACATTTATATTATTTTTTCATTTAATTATGACGGTAGGTGGGCGTTTAGCAACATTCGCAATCACTAACTTCTTACACGATTTGTTTGCCGGGAAATCGAAGAGTTTTGTCGTCAATTTGTTTTAATTTCCAATCTATCTATCTCTATCTATAACCTCACGCCAGATCCCTTGCGGGGTAGGCAGAGAGTACAGAGTTCCAACAGGTTCTTTCCTTACATACCTCTCTGGCTTCCTCGACTCTCATAGTTCGTCTCATACACGCTCGCCGGTTACGGAGACTCTTGACTTTTCCATCAGATATGACTCGGTATATTTGGTCGTGGTAAGATAGTCTAGGTCTTCCCCGGTACCTGCATCCTTCCACTCTCACATTGTATATCTGTTTTGTCATTCTTTCCTCTGGCATTCTTTCTATATGCCCGAACCAACGGAGCATGCCCTTTCTCATCTTTACACCGATACTATCTTTCATACCTATTTCCAAAATTTGTGTTATTTCGAATTATAATGTGTAATGTTGGTGGAATATTAACCATTATGTATTCTTATATGTGCACGAGTGAAGGTAATTGTAACAAAGTGATAAACGTGCCTTTTCGATTTCCCTCAAAACGGCCGTCGCAATCGATATGTACCCCATCACTTTACTATCCAGGGTGGGGCACTTCATCAATTTCATAATCATCTATGTCGTCAAGTTCATCGGGGAGTTGAATTAATGTAGAAATGAATATTCGTAATACTCGACATTGGCAAAATACGCGTAGTCGTCATGCCATAAACATAAAAAGAACATCTTACACCGAATGCCTCGTATTGGCCCGCTTATGCAGTCATGTATCTTATCTATCTTTATTGTTACGACCCGAACATACCTTGAAAAGTCCCTGATATCTTGAAAAGTCTTTATCGGGGTATGTCCATTCTAAAACGCATAACACACCTTTAGGTCCCCAGGTGATCTGACTAGAAAGATCTAGAATCTGCGCTTAAGTGGTGAAACGTGTAGAAGGTTCCACCCCTTTAATTATTGCCGGCGCGCGGTCGCGTTGTACAAGTACCTATTTGTTCACTTACAATAGGTATGTAATAATAATACCGCTTTGTGGGCCGCGCCGGCTATTGTTCGATGTACTTCTACCGATGTAGGTACTTAGAGGGTTCGCGTCCGTTCTAGAACTTTCATACGAGTATAAAAGGAACACAGAGCGCGGGGACGGACACAGTCTCTTCTCGGAAGCGATAGTGATCAAATCGGAGAACAAGCGATCTAAGTGGAATACACCGGCGACCTTAGCAACGATATACGGATACTACGAGTGACTCAGCGACTTGGAAGCAGTATTTGGGCACTAACGAGAGTAGTACTAGTGTGTGATTAGTTCGCAGGTGTATTGGCATTCGACGTACTGTTTTGTGTGTAAAGCGCCTAATAAAGTTCTTCTTCTTCTTCTTCTTCAGCCGAAAGACGTCCACTGCAGGACAAAGGCCTCCCCTAAAGACCGCCACAACGACCGGCTTTGTGCTGTACGCATCCAACTTCTACCTGCGACCTTCACCAGGTCATCGGTCCATCTTGTAGGGGGCCTACCCACTCCACGTCTTACGGTACGTGGTCGCCATTCGAGAACCTTTCTGCCCCAACGGCCGTCAGTTCTACGAGCGATGTGCCCCGCCCACTGCCACTTAAGTTTAGCAATTCTGAGTGCTATGTCAGTGACTTTCGTCCTCCTGCGGATCTCCTCGTTTCTGATTCGATCCCGCAGGGTAACTCCGAGCATAGCTCTCTCCATCGCCCTTTGGGTGACCTTGAGCCTTCTTATGAGGCCCATCGTAAGCGACCATGTCTCAGTGCCGTAAGTCATCACTGGCAACACACACTGGTCAAAGACTTTTGTCTTGAGACACTGCGGAATTTTGGACGAGAAGATGTTACGTAGCTTCCCGAACGCCGCCCAACCGAGCTGGATTGGAAAGTACTTCGCACGTTATTCGGCATTTATTACCCCGCCAACGTAACATTATTATCACGCCAGATCCCTTGCGGGGTCCTCATGTGTCTGGTATTAAAATATTAATATTTGCGGAAACAAAAAGACGTTTCTATATGTGAGTTTGAACTTGCGTCTCGCTATTGAGCTTGTTACAACAATTCTAATCTAACATAATAAGATCCGTACAAATACATCAGAACAGTAGTGACTATCTCGAAAAATTAGGTTTTTGGGAAAGTAATCACGTACCTTCAGAACCGACCGGCGCGGAGGGAGGGAAAGTGAAAGAGACCGAAGTATCGTATTTTTTTATTCTACCATAAAAACGTCGCTGTTTTAATATTCACCAGATAGAGAGGTACCTTTTAATGGCCCTCTATGATCGTAACTTGATTTCTTAGATTCTTGAGTTAAGTCTATACCGTTCTGATGGTTCGAAATGTCTTATCCGGTGCTACTTTGGCTAAGAGGTCGTCCATTAATTGAACGACCTTAAATGACGGACGATTTAGCGCAGTGGTTAAGAGCTTAAGCCGCTCCGCCCACTGTGTCTAATAGTCGCGGGTTCGATTCCCGCACGGGACAAATCTTTGTGTGATCCACAATTATTTGTTCCGGTCTGGGTATTTGTGTTTGTGAATTTTCATGTTTGTAAACGCACCCACGATACAGGAATAATGCCCTAGTGTGGAGCTACGTATTTAAAAAAAAAAAAATCGCATATTTTTTACTCTCCCTCCCCTCTGGTGATTCGTGTTCACAATTCAGACTGTACCCTCTCCCCCCCTTTCGAGCCTTACGCGATTAATGGACGATCTCTAAATCAGAAGATGATAGTACAATCTCGTACAAGGATCTATTGGCCCGCGCCCAAAATCGGAACTAACGCTGTCATCAAGTGAAATGTCACTTCATGATAGTCGCAGAGTTGCCGTTTGCTATGAAATTTACCCAAGTTCTTTTTTAATTGGTAACCGTGCGGACCCAACTACTGAAGTATCTCCTTGGGAGTAGGGAAAGGACATCGTTCTGCGCCCATCCATGATTTGCCCCAGAACCAACAGCAATGAAAAAATACTTGTATGATTTCAAATCACCCATAAATTCTCTTAAGGCATTTATTATTAAACGGACAAGCGGGAGAATCGGAATATTGCACAAAAATTATTAGATTTTGAGGTTATAATTCAGCAGCCATTAATACATATGAGGTTATATTGAGTGTTGACATTCAGCAAAGATGTCGGCGACTTCGATACTTTGAAATATTCGTGACTGCCTCGCTGGTCTAGTAGCGCATCGCTTTGTGATCACGAGGTCCTGGGTTCAAATCCTAGGTCGGACAAGTGTAATTTTTCTAACGTAAACTTCCCAGTACGAGTCCGGAGTCTGAAAGTGTGCCCGGTATATAGCAATAGATAGATAGATAACTCTTTATTGTGCACCAATTACATAGATAATAAAATACAAAAACAAAAAAAGAACTTAAAGTTACACAAAGGGCGGCCTTATCGCTAAAAAGCAATCTCTTCCAGGCAACCTTGAACTCTACCAGGCAATAGGCTCGCCCCCTATTACATGGGACCTAACATCGTCGGCGAGACGTGGGTGTACTCAGTACACCTCTGCCACCCCCGCTTGGGGAATATAGGCGTGTGTGAAATATTCGTTTTAGATTGCAAATTGTCCGTTAGATACGGAAACTTGCCATTATTTTAATAAAATAGATAAATAATAATGGCATGGGTCAAATTTTTGTTGGTTATGGGCCAATTTTCGACAACGTCCTTTAGTAATGGCCGGTTACAATATTGAACTCAAGGATAAATTTGCCTACTACGGATAGAATTTCGACATATTTGGTATAGAAAAGTTTACTGACAATTTTACTGACAGTAAGCTAGGAGATCCGCAGGAAGACCAAAGTCACTGACATAGCACTCAGAATTGCTAAACTTAAGTGGCAGTGGGCGGGGCACATCGCTCGTAGAACTGACGGCCGTTGGGGCAGAAAGGTTCTCGAATGGCGACCACGTACCGGGAGACGTGGAGTGGGTAGGCCCCCTACAAGATGGACCGATGACCTGGTGAAGGTCGCGGGTAGAAGTTGGATGCGTACAGCATAAAGCCGGTCGTTGTGGCGGTCTTTAGGGGAGGCCTTTGTCCTGCAGTGGACGTCTTTCGGCTGAAGAAGAAGAAGCAAATCTATCCTTCAGTTGAATATTGAAACCGACTATATGCGTTAATCGTAATTTCACATCAACGCCCCACTGTTAATATTGACCACCACGAAGGACTGTTCTTGGTGCTAGCTCTCCAGTACCACGGCTGAGCAGAATGCTTAATGAGTGCAGTGACCTTGTTGACATTAATTATGACACGATGGCAATATATTATAAAAAAAATTATAGCCATCACACCTAAGTCTCACCTAATCATCTCAGTCACTATACTGCAGATCCTCTGAGATACTGCTTTAACCTTCCACACATTGTTGTTTTTTTTTCTGTACTTTTTATGTTAAGTGTTCATGCGTTGTCCGTTTATAAATTTATAATATCAGCCTATACTGCCCACTGCTGGACAAACGCCTTCTCTCACAAATCGAGGTGAGAGAGATTAGGTCATACTCCACCACGCGGACCCAGTGCGGATTGGTGGTGATATAAATTTAGTTAAATTTAATTTAAGAAGCTTAAGAAATACCTATTAGCCACTATTATATTGCATGCTGAGGTCACCCTTAAGTCGTTGTGCATTTAGTTCAATAACCTTAGAAATACTTAGATGTAAATTGAATGTAATAATGTAATAACTGTTGGTGATCCTTAATAAAAAATATATATATTTATTTATTTCCACATATACATCTACTTTTACAGAGTATATACAGTAGTGTTACCAACTATAAAAAAAATATTTATTTATAACATATAACCATGCTAGCTGACTTTGTGAATTCACTCAAAGCACAGTGGAATAAGTCTATCTTGGCGTCAGCGGCGCCTCTTTTAGTAAGTTAGTGCCAAAAGATCCTTGTCGCACTTTACTTATTTTTGGTTGTTTCAGAGCATCCTGTTCTTGGGCACAAGAGAGCACTGTAAAAATGGAAGTAGAATCAAAACGTAAGTAAATTCAATATTTGATAACTAATCTGTGTTATGTATTCAAATTATAGGCCGGACAGTATTGTTGGGTTATTTAATCAACTTACTACGACCAAATAGACCGTGTCTTATCTGAAGGGCGAGTCAAGAGTCTCCGTAACCGGCGAGCGTGTATGAGACGAACTAAGAGAGTGGTGAAAGCCAGAGAATTTGTAAGGATAGAAGCCGTTGGAACTCTGTACTCTCTGTCTACTACCCCACAAGAGAATACCGCACACAGGATCAGACACCGACCTCGCCGGCGAGGTCGAGGAATTCCTTGCCCACCGGCCGGTGCAGAGCACCACGGCGAGACACCTAGTATACGCCCTCCCCCATAGCGACTGCCCAAGCCGAGGCCGTTCCTCCATGAGGCGCCCGCCAGCTAGTTGCCCCCTTGCCCTGTTGCCCTCTTGTCCAGTGAAGCTGAAGGCCCCGCAGCTAGTAGAGTAGATTATTCACACACATGCAATTCTTTCAAAGGCCTGGGTGAATCTCAGCAAGATACATATAACGGAGGATCATTACTTTCCTGATTACTCTTTGAAGCCAAAAGCAGGAATTCGATCGAAAAAATAATCCCTCAGCAGTTAACTCCATGATTGAGTGCAGGCACGATGGAAAATACACTTCAACTTGTCAAACAACTTACTTACGATACACAACACAGTTCCCAGGCTTTGTGGGTGTGTGTGATCTACGCTGGTGGCTGCGGCCTTTACAGCTTCCCCGGACAAGAGGGCGAGCGTGTAACCACTACGCTCGAGCCAGAAGGGGAAGGGGGCAACTAGCTCAACGGCGCCTCAAGGAGGAACGGCCTCGGCTTGGGCAGTCGCTATGGGGGAGGGGGTGTACTAAGTGCACCGGTCGGCGGGCTGGGGATTCTTCGAGCTCGCAGTTTCCAGGCTTTAGGTTAAGTTCTGCAACGAACAGCGACGGAGTGATCACGAACACAGAGTAGAGATGATCGATATTCATCGATGTTAAGGTCTTTAAAGCATTTCCACATTTCACTCAGTCAATTCAATATTATCTTGGTATACTCAAGGATGCTAAGCCACAAAATCTATTAAATACGAACTTACTTTACTTGGTTTTCACTAGATATCGCTGACTAAATTTTGACATTATTAATTCACTCAATCCACACTAGATGTCGCTGGCAAATGTAATCAGTGGAGGTTTACACACACACAAACAACTTTGATTTTTCTGAACATCAATATTTTTTTTTTCGATATTTATCGTTCGTCGATATTTTTGAATCGATGTCAAAATCGATGTTTTTCTAATATGGATCATACCTAATACAGAGTGTTCCCCGTTATATCAGTTGCCCCCACCCAACTAGGCTCTGTGTAACGTCACTTAGACGTTTGTGTGTCGTTTAAAAACTGCACTCATGACCCGGATGCGACACACATACAAGCTGTAACATAATAAACGCAAGACCTGAAAGTAGTTTGTTCTAAATCGGTAACTGAATTTAATCCAACAATTTTTAATGTATTTTATATTTTTTCAAACTGCTAAGTAGCACTTCTGGCACACAGGAGAAGTACTTCTTCTTCAGTGCGCTATAACAAACTAAATTTATTATTGATTCATAGCAATATGGAGATTTCAAATGCATTTCTAAGATGTATTTCTCAATATTGACTGCCTTGTTGACGGCCATACTCACATTGGGAAAATTTCGTTAGAAAAACTTCCATTTGTCTGACCTAGGATTTGAACCCAGGACTTCGTGGTCACCAATCGATGCGCTTTACCACTAGAACAACAAGGCAGTCAATTTAATAATAACTAGAACTTAATAATATATTATCTATATTTGACTGCCTCGTTGGTCTGGTGGCAAAGCGCATCGCTTTGTGATCACGAGGATCTGGGTTCAAATCCTAAGTCGGACAAGTGTAGTTTTTCTAGCGAAAACTTCGCAGTACGAGTCTGGAACTGTGCCCGGTATATGGCAATAGGCTCGCCCCCTATTACATGGTACCTAACATCGTCGGCGAAACGTGGGTGTACTTAGTACACCTCTGCCACCCCCGCTTGGGGAATATAGGCGTGACGGTTTTTTTTTTCTCAATATGCACACATAGACGTACAAGTCTCATTGTTAATTGGGGTATAACAGTGTGCAGCGACCCCTATACATCGCTACATAGTTGCGACTACCTACCAATAGATGGTGCTGACGATTCGCCATACATGTCTAGAACGCGATATTAAAGTGCGCACGACGTGAAACATATATATATATAAGCCCCCGACAACAAACTCTTGCCGATCCCCCCCGATGCTCTTACATCTCTTCTTTCCTCTCCGGATACAGACGACGACGAACTCGTAGAACCCCCAGCCCGCCGACCGGTGCACTTAGTACACCCCCTCCCCCCAAAGCAACAGCCCACCTTCAGGCACCTTCGAGTTAGTTGCCCCTCTGGCTCGAGCGTAGTGGTTGCACGCTCGCCCTTAAGTCCGGTGACGCTGTAAAGGCCTCGCGGCCAACAGCGTATATCACTCAAACACACACAACAAACTCTTGGGGAGAGTAGCATGCCCCGCCAGACACAACACCCGTCTAGCTGGAAGATCTTCCCTTTGACAAATCCTTCCACACGTTCCTGCCAAAAGTGCATAAAACATTTTTAAATTTGGAAATTTGGATTTAGTCTTAAATTTGTGTAGCAATTAGCTAATCGGGGTGTCTGAGGTCTTGCGTTGATAACGAAACACCTTATAATATATTTTTAATTCTTTCCAGCATCCACCCAGAATACAATAGACAGCAGACAAGACCTCAACTTGAAAACTCCTAAACGACCATCAATCACACTCTCCCACCCTCAAAAGACTATAGACCCCATCAATTCCCCTCTCAAACTCTTGGAGGAAGGAGTCAGGAACAAGTTGGGAAGAACTGATGTTATAGATGAGACCGTGATGGAACAGCTCAGAAGAAAGTTCAGGCAACCTAAGCCACTTTCAAAAAAGAAGAAAATTATTAAGTAAGTATCTTTTTACAAGCTTTTGACTGCCTCGTTAGTCTAGTGGCAAAGTGCATCGCTTTGTGATCACGAGGTCCTGGGTTCAAATCCTAGGTGAGACAAGTGTAGTTTTTCTAACGAAAACTTCCCAGTCCGAGTCCAGAATCTGGTGCCCGGTATATGGCAATAGGCTCGCCCCCTATTACAAGGGACCTAACATCGTTGACGAAACGTGGGGAATATAGGCATGAGGGTGTTTTTTTATTATTATTATTTAACTTGCAATGTTCGTATGTCTGTCTGTCTGTCTGTCTTTCCGGTTTAAATGTTGTGATCCATTTTTCCAGCACTTGCGGGTATCCGATTGAGCTGAAATTTGGCATACGTATGTAAGTTCGATGACAACGCAATAATATGATACCTGGAGCTGGTCTGATGATGGAATCGGAAGTTGGTCATAGGAACATGTGAAGTATACAACGTAACCCCCTCATGTTTAGGCTTGTTAGATTGGTATTGACAAGTTCTATACAACCAGATAGTGTTCAAGGTCTGATGATGAAGCCGTAAGGTGGCCAATGGAACCTCCCACCTACTCAATATAACCCCGCCGTGTTTGAGCTCGTTGGATTTATCTTGACGAGTATATTAGACCCGGATAGTGTCCAGGGTCTGATGATGGAGCCGGCAAAATGCCAGAGAAACTTCTTCTTCGATGTGTTTTTGCTATAAAAGGTTGTTTATAAAAAGGTATTTTGTAAATTAAAATTATTTAAGCGCAGACTCAGCTGCTTTCTTCCTCACAATATTTTTCTTAAAGAGCTTATAAGCTTTCTTCTCTGAAGAGCCTTCCAGGATTATGGTCGACAATTTATTTGTGTTATTTACCCTATTATAATATTAAAACATTTCGTAACTTTGTTTTAAAGCGAGTTCTGTACCTCAATTAGTAAAGAAATTAGGAATCGTTGTAGGATCACTTTGTTGTTCTTCTGCCTGTCTGTCTGTCAGTTAAGACCCTTTTTTCTCAGGGTGGGTAGAGGTAGTAAGTTAAGCTTTATGCCAAAAATATGGATTACCCTCGGCGGTGTGAAAATGTGAAGCTTCTAAGTTAATGCAATTATAAGATATGGCCATTTAAACGTATTCATCAAAAAATAAGTAAATATGATTGGGTTATAATGTACTCTGACGGACGATTTAGCCACTGCGCTATGACTTCTTCAGTTTTTTGTTGTTTTTTTGTTTAATTTTTTAAAAAAACGTAGCCTCGCCCTTGGATTTATTCCTGTGTCGTGGGTGCGTTTACAAACATGAAAATTCACATACACGAATACCCAGACCGGAACAAATAATTGTGGATCACACAAAGATTTGTCCCGTGCGGGAATCGAACCCGAGACTATTAAACACAGTGGGCGGAGCGGCTTAAGCTCTTAACCACTGCGCTAAATCGTCCGTCAAATCCACCTTCGGACATTATAAACAAGGCAGTCATCGAAATTAATATAATAATTTTTTTACAGTGATATACTGAACGGTTTATTCGACAACCTGTTAAAAGAACCAAAACAGAAGGAACCGGTGAAAGAATGGTGTTCTCCGAAGAAGTGTTCAGAGGTCAAGGAAGAAGTCATACAGGTAATTCACTCTTATCTATCTATATTATCACGCCAGATCCCTTGCGGGGTAGGCAGAGAGTACAGAGTTCCAACAGGTTCTTTCCTTACCTCTCTGGGTTCCTCCACTCTCATAGTTCGTCTCATACACGCTCGCCGGTTACGGAGACTCTTGACTTGTCCTCCAGATAAGACACGGTCGATTTGGTCGTGGTAAGATAGTCTAGGTCTTCCCCGGTACCTCCATCCTTCCACTTTCGCATTGTATATCTGTTTTGACATGTTTTCTATATGCCCGAGCCAACGGAGCATACCCTTTTTCATCGTTACACCGATACTATCTTTCATACCTATTCGATTTCTTACTACTAATTTATTCTTAACATATTATAACAGATATACAATGCGAATAAGACGCTCGTAGCGTTGTGCGATTGCGGTGTTCTTACCGATCACCAAGGTTGAGCAGCGTTCGACACGGTTTGTATGAGATGGGTGACCGTTTGTAGCATTAAGGATATATTCCTGCGCCGTGGGTGCGTTTACAAACATGAAAATTCACATATACAAATACCCAGACTGGAGCAAATAATTGTGGGTCACACAAAGATTTTTCCCGTGCAGGAATCGAACCCGCGAGTATTAGACACAGTGGGCGGAGCGGCTTAAGCTCTTAACCATTGCGCTAAAAAGTCCGTCCGTCCGTGTTCTATGTACACACACTTTTGGCCGATGTTATTAGGCCCCATGTAATACGGGGCAAGTCTATTGCCATTATACCAAGCACAATGCCAGGTGAAGCTGTAAAGTCCCCGCGGCCAACAGCATAGATCATTCACACACACACACACACACACACACACACACCAGATTCTATCGTGTGCTGTAAACAAAACAAACACCCAGACCAAAACAAACATTTGTCCCGTGCGGAAACCGAATCCGCAACTACTAAATCCAGTTAACTGAGCGGTTTAACCTCTTAACCACTGAAGGCCAATTCTCGTATTCAATTGACACAGACTGAATCTTGACTGAATTGAGTTTTATAATATTTTTCACATAGGATGGGTAGTGATAGTTCTAAGTGTGGTCCACTCCGATCTAGGTCTCGAACCTATTCGTGCCTATATTAAAAAGGCGACAACACGACGCCTCGCGAACGCATCTACCCATGCGAATCCGTTAATCGTAGCCACCGCCGACTACGATCTCCCCCCGACCCCTGCCGCCACTGCCGGCCGCGTCATCTTCTCTCCGATCCCCCCGATGCTTTGTCATCCATTCTTTCGGCTCAGAATACGGGCGACGACGACGTAGTCGTAGATCCCCTCCCATAGCCGGCGGTTGACCGGTGCACTTAGTAGTGCACCCCGACCCCCTACAGCGACTGTCCCAACCGAGGGCGCCTCGCCCTCGAGTATGTCGCCCCTTGCCCTTCTGGCTCGAGCGTAGTGGTTGCACGCTCGCCCTTAAGTCCGATGAAGCTGTAAAGGCCTCGCGGACAACAGCGTACATCACTCACACACACAGTTCTAAGTGCCAAAAGAAATGTTTAATTCAATGGTATTAAGGTATAAAACTATAAGTATAGAAACGGGTCATGTCTCTTATTGCCATGGAATAAAGTATATTTTTCTTTGACACTTTATGATAAGATCACTTTCTTAAAGCTACAAAACTTCCACTCCTAATATGTGTAATTACTTTAGGAAAACCTATAATTGGCTTAATTTAAGTTCATTATGTATTGTTTATTATTTTGTATCACCATAGCTGTTTGGCTATGACTGCGCTATGACTGCGCTATGACTATGCTGCATGGGGTTTCAGGTCTGGAAGAGGATGTTCGGATCAAGTCTTCTCACTCCGCAACATCGTAGAGAAGCATCTGGCAGTGGGCCGGAAGGTTTTCTGCGGTTTTGTAGATCTGGAGAAGGCATTTGACAGAGTTGTGCGAAAGAGACTTTGGGACATTTTGCCAGAGTATGGTATAGATGGCACTCTGTTGCGAGCCGTCCAGTCCACTTATGTGGACTGCAAGGCATGCGTACGGGTGGGTGGTAACAGGTCACCCTGGTTTGACGTTAAAATCGGCGTCAAGCAGGGTTGCGTGTTGTCCGCTAGACTGTTTATAATATATCTGGACAAAAGTCTTCAAAGACTGAAAGCGATGAATGAAGGTGTACAAATGGGTGACTTAGTGGTAAACCATCTACTTTATGCAGATGACGCGGTTTTAATAGCGCCAACAGCCACTGATCTGCAAACACTAGTCACAGTTATGAAAGACGACTGCATGATCAATGGCTTACACTTGAATGTGAAGAAAACCAAGATTATGGTTTTTGAAAGGGAAGAAACCAGAACGAATGTAAGGATTGTGGTTGGTAACGATGTGCTGGAACAAGTGAATGAGTTTGTATATCTTGGATGCGCCTTCAGTAAGGATGGGAAATACACCGCTGACATAGAGAGAAGAGTGAGTGCAGGGAACAGAGTGAATGGTGCGATGGGAAAGCTACTCGGGAGCCGGCACTTAAGCCATAAGGCGCAGCTGGCCATACATAACGGAGTTCTTGTCCCAACGCTGTTATATGGTAGCGAGAGCTGGGTATGTAAGAAGGAGAATGAAAGTAGGATAAATGCGGTAGAAATGCGAGCTCTGCGGAAGATGTGCGGAGTGAAGCTGACCGACCGCATTAGCAACAGCATAGTAAGACAGCGAGTAGGTATGAAAGATAGTATCGGTGTAAAGATGAGAAAGGGCATGCTCCGTTGGTTCGGGCATATAGAAAGAATGCCAGAGGAAAGAATGACAAAACAGATATACAATGTGAAAGTGGAAGGATGCAGGTACCGGGGAAGACCTAGACTATCTTACCACGACCAAATAAACCGAGTCTTATCTGATGGAAAAGTCAAGAGTCTCCGTAACCGGCGAGCGTGTATGAGACGAACTATGAGAGTCGAGGAAGCCAGAGAGGTATGTAAGGAAAGAACCTGTTGGAACTCTGTACTCTCTGCCTACCCCGCAAGGGATCTGGCGTGAGGTTATAGATAGATAGATAGATAGACCATAGCTGTTGGTTTTCTATAAATAAATAAAAAAAAAAAAAAAAATAGACACATCTGTCACAGTACCCTTCCTTCATGAAATATACTATAATTATGAATTGACTCACATTTCGTATTCTGCTCCACCAAAGTATCGATCCAATTTCAGTATCATCTCAGTCCAATTTCGATATTATTTCAAGTTGTTTAATCCTTACTAATATTATAAATGCGAAAGTAACTCTGTCTGTCTGTCTGTCTGTCGCGCTTTCACGCCAGAACTACTAAACCGATTTAAATAAAATTCGGTACAAAGATAGTCTAGAGCCTGAGAAAGGACATAGGCTACTTTTTAATGCGAAAAAAGGGTTGTAACGAGTTGAAAGGGGGGATGAAAATTTGTATGGAAGTATTGTCATTTTTAGAGCTAGAAGCTTGAATCTTATTTTTTAGGCTGTTGATTCGATATCAATCAATCAGCCTATCGCAGTCCACTGCTGGACATAGGCCTCTCCTAACACGCGCTATTGCACACGGTCCTCCGCCTTCCGCATCCAGTCTGTCCCAGCGACCTTTTTGAGGTCGTCGGTCCATCTAGCTGGGGGCCGTCCTACCGTACGCTTACTAAGTCGCGGCCTCCACTCTAGGACACGTTTGCTCCATCGTCCGTCGGTCCTTCTGCAGATGTGACCAGCCCATTGCCACTTTCGCTTACTAAGTTTGCGAGCTATGTCGGTAACTTTGGTTCTTTGTCGGATTACCTCGTTACGAATTTTATCCTTCAAAGAGATAGTTATTCGATATAAATAAATATGATATTCAAAGTTTGTAAAAGTTTTACCCTCAAGGGTGTAAAATAACAATATGTAATAGGGCATGAAAGTTTGTATGGAAATATGTAAGGTTTGTGTGAATGTTTTATAAGTTTGCGACAAGATCCAAAATATTAAATGCTACCCAAAGACACTATTCCACGCGGGCGAAGTCGCGGGCTCAACTAGTTTGAAATATATTGTTAATCATTTGTTGATCACATTTTAATCTGATGC
Source organism: Phalera bucephala (assembly GCA_905147815.2). Lineage (NCBI taxonomy): Eukaryota > Metazoa > Arthropoda > Insecta > Lepidoptera > Notodontidae > Phalera > Phalera bucephala. The sequence goes on along the minus strand of LR990637.1, from coordinate 8,719,336 downwards.
CACAGTGTACATAAAAAATATATAACTGAAAGCTTCAGTTTAATGATGTTTTGTATATTTTTTGTTCATCGAAATTTTATCGAAATACCGTTTACATTTTGTTCAACTTTCTGTCCGATCTCGATTCGGTCGATGTCAATATTTTACGAGAATACCATTTGTGAGATTTATGACATTGAGACTGCATTTTGAACACTTTTAATTACAAGACTTGGCCTTCTGGACCACAAAGCAAATACGAAGAGATGTTCCAATACAATTTAAGCGTGGCACTGCGCGGGGTGGCACAGGGCGAGAGGGACGTTACGCCCAACCCACATTTGTATTTGCCATCTGGCGGAGACTGGTAGCAACTAAACAGTTTCTCCACGTCAATGTTACTTGTAAGTTCAATTATATTACGGTAGATGGCATTTTTAACATAAAAGTATTTTAATAAATTACGAAAAAAATACAAGTGAAATGTGTTACTATTTGTGTGATCAGAATGTCGATCAAAGTATTTTTTTTTCATTTTAACATATATTAATTCATTTTAAGTTCTATATCCCTTACGCGAACTGCTTGTGAAGCTAAACGAACACTCCTAAAGGTTTTATTTTCATTAAAAATAGATAATATTTCATAGTTATGCGAACTCGACCGGACGTGTGAATGGAGCGAGTAGCGATGACTGAGGTAAGCCATGCCCATCGCGATTGCGTCATGGCTTTTGGTAATCTAAAAGGATCGTTATAATAACTTTTACATAAGATACCGACAGTTCTATGTGCCAAGCGAAATTAATATTTAATTCAATGTTATTAAGGTATAAAACTATACGTATAGAAACGGGTCATGCGTCTTATTGCCATTGAATAAAGTATAAGTTTCTTTGACACATACAACTGTCACATACATCTCCACTAAGTATTTGCTTTGTGTTCTGGACCAATCCACCAGTCAAGTTACTAACAAAAGTTTTTGCAGGACTCGCCAACACCAACACGGGCGAACAAAAGGGAAATCAGCACACCCATATCTACAGAACTTAAAACAGAACCAATATACCACAACGATTCATCCAACTCCACCTTCGAAGTACCCGCAGAGTTCATAGCCGAGAGCAGTAACGAATACCCTCCATTCAACACCCCGAAAAAGCTAAAAACTATCGAAATACAAAAAGATTCGAGCTTAGAAATATCTGAAAAGGACCAGACTATCAACATAGATGTGTTCAAAATTGATACACCACAAAACGACAGCGAAGGTTGCTTAAAAGATTTCAGCTTAAAAAGTCCGCTGAAAACCAAAAAGTGTTCATTTAAATTCAGTCCCTTTAACAAAGAAGTTTTAGACAATAATATTGATATTGACATAGAGAGTTTCAAGAATCATTATCTGAACGAAGTGGCCCGAATCAAAGGGGAGAATCCGGAAAAATCTTCAGCAAAAATTCGTAAAAAACGCAAGAAGAACTCGGATAAAATCGTTTTGAAATACAAAAGACAGAGGAAGAAACGAAAAAATGTTTCTATAACTAACAAAGATATAAAAGTCAAAATCAAATGGAAGAAAGAACAGCTTAAGTTGAAGATAACTGATTCAAATAAGAAAAAATCTTCGATCAGAAAGAAGGATTCTAAAAGGAAATTGAAACAGTATATTTTAAAGTATTCTCCGGTTGATAATTCGAAAATTGCTAAGCCTGATATAGATGTTACTCCGATGAAAAGGAAATATATTAAACAGGAGAAAACGCCTGATAATTTGGTACAGACTTCTATTGAGAGATTTTTCAGTGTTAAACCGGCTAAGGAATGATTGTAAAGGACTGGCGCCCATACATGATTTGCCCCAGAACCAACAGCCATGTAAAAATACTTGTATGATTTCAAATCTCCCGTAAAGTCTCTTAAGGCATTTATTCTTAAACGGACAAGCGGGGGAATCGCAATATTGCACAAAATGTATTAGATTTTGAGGTTATAATTCAGTAGCCATTAATACATATGAGATTATATTGTGTGTTGACATGCAGTAAAGATGTCGGCGACTTCGATATAAGTACTTACAATACTTTGAAATATTCGTTTCAGATTACATATTGTCCGTTAGATACGGATATTTGCCATTATTTTAATAAAATACATAAATAATGATGGCATGGGTCAAATGTTTGTTGGTTCTGGGGCAATTTTCGACTATGTCCTTTTTAACGATGATGCTTAACAGCATAATAAACTTAGCGAGTACCAAAGCAGAATGCATGCCGATTCGTTTTAAAAATCGATTTTTAATTCATTTAAATATCGACTCTCGACTTGTCAGTTCGTTAGTCGATTTTTGTACAAGCTTTTATTTAACTTGCAATGTTCGTATGTCTGTCTTTCCGGTTCAAATCATGTGATCCATTTTCCCAGCAATTGCGGGTATCCGATTGAGCTGAAATTAGACATACGTATGTAAGTTCGGTGACAATGCAATAATATAGTACCATGGAGCTGGTCTGATGGAGTCGGAAGGTAGCCATAGGAACATGTGAACTATACAACGTAACCTACTCGTGTTAAGGCTTGTTAGATTGGTATTGCCAAGTGCTATACAATCTGGTAGTGTTCAGGGTCTGATGATGAAGCTGAAAGGTGGCCAATGGAAGCACCCAACTACTCAATATAACCCCACCGTGTTTGGGCTCGTTGGATTTGTCTTGACGAGTACTGTAGACTCTATTGGTGTCCAAGGTCTGATGATGGAGGAAGGAAGCCTTAAGAACTCCTCATCTAAGTAAGATATCTTCGTTGTATTTTTTCTATAAAAGCTTGTTTTCAAAAAGGTCTTTTTAAATATAAAATTATTAACGAAGTTATAACATTGAGTTGTTACATTCAACAGAGTACTGATGTCCTGTCTAACAAAACATGGCGTGCAATTTGATGACCGCGGCGTTCTTGATTTCGGAACAAATAATTGTGAGTTACACAAAGACATGTCACGTGCGGCAATCGAGGCCGCGACTATTAGACACAGCGGGAGGAGCGGTTTAAGCTCTTAACCACTGCGCTAAATCGTCCGTTAGCGGGGGTGTTTGTTTTTTCATCCCACTAATATTATAAATGTGGAAGTTTGCATGTTTGGATGTTTTTTACTCAATCATGCAAAAACGGCTGAACGAATAGTTTATTTCCTGAATTAACACATAAAATACATTTTATCTCGAACAAAAAGGTCACACAAAGGGATACTAGTAGATAATAAAATCTTACTGAGTTCTTAGATTTACGCGAATATAACACATGAAATAAAACTATTTTCCGGTTTTGTCGCGGTTTATTTTTGATTTTTAAATTCCCGACGTTTCTAGTGCTTTACAGCACCCATGGTCACGGGAAGGGCTGAGGTATTAGACGTCCAAAAGGCTTAGTTGTTCCGGGGTACCCTCAAACTTCTTAATTACTTTTGTTGGTCCGATTTACGCAGAATGAGCTCACGGTGTCTTGAGGTCTTGCAGTGTTATGCTTGGTTTTGGATTTGATTATATTAATTACCGGACCCCAAGTCGATGGAAGCACCCAGCCATCTTCTCTATTAAATATAGGATGATTTTTTTAATTTCAATAGCCTCGCGGACCATCCTTGGTAGGAATCTGTGTTCTTTCACGAGGATTTGTGGTCTATCAAATCTGATGTTATGGCGGGTGCGGTCAAGGACATGTTTACAGACTGCAGACTTTGCTCAAAGAAGGCTATTGAAATTAAAAATAAGTCGGTCTGCGCACATCTCTTAAAATTGTTGCTTATCTATCCCTGATTTTTAATTTGATTACTACAATAGAAATACTGTAAATAATTCAAATGAAATATACATTTTTGGTAATTATCTACTTTACCTATTTACCTAAAGAAAATAATACTTTATAATTGTTTATAATATCGGTCGAGGATAAAAACGAAATTTGTATTATATTTTTTCTTTAAATACAAATGTTGCTTGATATTAAAAAAATCTACCAAATGGTAGTATTTTGATTAAGTTTTGTTTCGATTATGTTGATGCTTATATAATCCCACCTTTGTATAATGTTTGATTTTTATAGTCATAATCGCAATATTTTCTATCTATATTGTCTAATATATACCAACAGCGTCCTGCAGTCAAAAAAAATCACGGAAGTTTTCGTGAAACAAGATATATATATGTTTTTTTTTGAGGCACTACAACGATATTTGATATTTCTTTTTTATAATTTGTAATCTTTGTTACCCAATCAGGCATTTTTGCCTGATTGGGTAACAAAGATAGTTTATTACCTGGATTAACGCATCGGATACTTTTTATCTGGAAAAATGTAAGGTTCCTGTCTAAATTTAAATAAATGTGCTTCAAGAATGCTAAAAGATATTTAAAAATATTGCTGAAAAGAGAAATGAAGTACAGTCTATCGGTTTAAGTATTTAACTAAAAGTAAAAAAATAAGAGCTATGAAAAATTTGTTACATAATGTTTATTTTTTAATAATCTATATATATAATCAAGCCAGATCCCTTGCGTGGTAGGTAAAGAGTACAAAGTTGCAAAAGGTTCTTTATTTAAAGACCTCTGGTTGTCTCCACTCTCATAGTAACACTTTTTTAATAATACGTTATGAAATTATCGTATCATTTTAAATTAGGCAAAGTGAGTTCACTTTCGAAATAACTTCTACCCACAAGTAGAAGTTATTTCGAAACTACAAAGCTGCATTCAAAAAATATTTTTACAAACTAGTTAAATCGCTTGCGGTGTAGGCAGAGTACAAAGTCCCAACGGGATTTTAGGAGATGATTTGTTTACATTAAGTTAAATTCCTAAACTGATAGACTTAAAATAGTCTTCGGACTCAGGTCGACCGGAGCAAGGAAAACTTGCTCAGATGGGGATTTACGGACGGTACCAATTTAGGGCGTTTGTAGACTACATGAAATAGACTTAAAATAGTCTTCGGACTCAGGTCGACCGGGGCAAGGAAAACTTGTTCAGGTAGGGATTCACAGATGGTACCAATTTAGGGTGTTCGTGCGGCGTAACCCAAACGATGTCCCACCTTATATCGAGCTCCGCATCCCCTAACACCTGTACGCAGAGGGATTTGATGGCTGCCTCCGACAATGCAGTCAATGTGGCCGCATTCTGGGCTGCTTCCATATAACTATAGCATGCTTGCCGTCGAAACGCTAAGAAGAATACTACATGTAATGTTGTATATCGCCTAAAAGGCGAGTACCTCCGGCATATCAACTATAAGGACAATAAATTTTAATTTTTAATTAATCTCGTAAATAATTCTAAGCTACTTACATCAAATTTTAATGTATTCTAAGTTATGCTATTATCGTAAATAAAATATTATAAATAAGTATGAGAATATTCTTTTATTGCTCTTAGTATATGTGTTTCGCAAAAAGGGACCTCAAGGGAAAATATTTGATTTCGAGTAAATCGCATTAAAGTTTTAGGGCGAAATGAGTTTCGTATCGAGCGCGGGGGAGGCGGCTCACTAAAGAATTCGTAAAAAAAAACTACGGCACTTAAAAATATTCTGATTAGACCACAATCGAAACTCATGATAAAAATCTTTTATAAAAAAGGTAAACCGACTTCAAAAAGCAAAAAATAAATATTTGAAGTCGGTGCTGGTTGGTGCAGTCGGTTTCTTGGCACCGACTTCCAATATTTATTTTTTTGCTTTTTGAAGTCGGTTTACCTTTTTTTAGTGACCAGTGAATTATTCTATAGTAGGGTACCTATAGGATTGACGTAATACCCATAATATCTCAATTTACACATGCCTATTGTTTGTCGTTAAGGAGTTCCCTGGTGTATCTTCTAAGTCCAAGGTCCAATGTCAATAAAATTAATATGGGACCACCTTGGAGATATACTGAACCCAATGCAAAAAAAAATATCAAAATCGGTCCACAATTGACGGAAATATCGCTGAATATACATAAAAAAAAAGCATACATACAACCGAACATAGACCTTTTGAACCTCCTCCTTTTTTAAGTCGGTTAAAAAGGAATACCGTTTTCAATCCCTTCAGTCCCTTTTTGCGTAACCACTCGCATATTCAGCCTTCCTTGCACCCACATTGATTGATTGATCAAACCAACAACAAGCGTCAATTTAAATAATGTACTGCTCTTTAAATAATGTCCGACCGAAGCACGATTTTTGTCCGAAGCCGTTTAATAAGCAATCGCCAAAACCTCCGCCGAAGGTTTAATAACCCTAACAAAGGATATTGTCGAAAATTGCCCCAGAACCAACAAAAATTTGACCCATACTATCATTATTTATCTACTTATTTTATTAAAATAATGGCTGATATCCGTATCTAACGGACAATTTGCAATCTAAAACGAATATATCAAAGTATTGTCAGTACTTACATCGAATTGGCTCTGTAAAAACTAGTAGGCATACCTATTAGCTATTTAGATTGCTTGTCTTATTAGACTAAATACTTATATAGATAGTTCTCTAGTGTGTCGATAGGTATCTATAAAAATACAATTAATCTAAATCCACTCAATATATTTTTGACTACATAATATAACCTTATATGTATTAATGGCTACTGAATTATTACCTCAAAATCTAATACGTTTTGTGCAATGTAGCGATTCCCCCGCTTGTCCGTTTAATAATAAATGCATTACGAGAATTTATGGGTGATTTGAAATCATACAAGTATTTGTTTCATTGTTGTGGGTTCTGGGGCAAATCATGTATGGACGCAGAACTGATATGTCCTTTGGTTCATGTTTGTCTTTTTTCAAAGTCACCGATATAACTCTCAGAAATGCCAAACTTAAGTGGCAGTGGGCGGGGCACGTCGCTCGTAGAACTGACGTCCGTTGGGGCAGAAAGGTTCTCCCGTGGCGACCTGGTACCGGAAGACGGAGTGGGCATGCTCCCACAAGGTGGAGCGATGACCTGGTGAAGGTCGCAGGTAGAAGCTGGATGCGTACAGCACAAGCCGGTCGTTGTGGCGGTCTTTAGGGGAGGCCTTTGTCATGCAGTGGACGTCTTTCGGATGATTATGATAATAGTCCTTTTTTATATCTATCTATATCAGTTGTAGTCAACCGAGAGCGAAGCTGCGGATAACTGCTAAACTGCTTATCTTGGAAAAAACTCGGTCGCACTGTTCGCGTGGTGGAGTATCTGTTCTCTCTCACCTTGATTAGTGAGGCCTTAGATCAGCTCTGAAACAGTATAGCGCGAAATTTTATTGAGCAAAATTTGTTCTGTATTAGAATTTGTTTCTATATCGTGGATGTGTTTGCAAAGCGTAACATAAATAATGTGTGTTACATAAACTTTCCCTGACGTTTCCAAGGATAAAACGCTGGGCACGGGTCTAGAGATCCTAAGCCTAAGCTCAAACAACTACTCAAGCCGTCGCGTCGTGGTATTTATTATAATGACATTGTAAGTATTATCTTTTTTATCTATTATTGTTTTCAACGTAATGGTTGTCTCGAAGAAATTGCTCTTAGCAATTAGACCGCCAATTGTGCCTCGATGTTAAGATAATATCATATTGTATTTCTCTGGTGTACGTGTCTTATCTGAAGGACAAGTCAAGAGTCTCCGTAACCGGCGAGCGTGTATGAGACGAACTATGAGAGTGGAGGAAGCCAGAGGTATGTAAGGCAAGAACCTATTAGAACTCTCTACACTCTGCCTACCCCGCAAGGTATCTGGCATGATGATATAGATATAATAAAGAGTACTCTATCCATCTACACTTACATAATAAAGAGGAAATATTTGTATTTTTGTATGTTTGTAACGAATAAACTCAAAAACTACTGGACCGATTTTAATGATACTTTCACCATTAGAAAGCTACATTATCCAGAAGTAACATAAGCTATAAACATAGACCCAGTAGGTGGCGCTGTTGTCGACCAGGTACAAAGTCGCGAAAAACTGCTAGTTTATTATAAAAATACGTTTAACATGCTTTTTTAAAAGATTAAAATAACTGTTGCTATACGTTGTACATAAAACTTTTGTACAGTCAGCCGCATATCTAAACAATGCAAAAGCTTTTTTATATTTTGGATAGTTTAAAGAAGGTATGTAAGGAAAGAGCTTGTTGGAACTCTGTACTCTCTGCTCAACCCCGTAAGGGATCTGGCGTGATGATATAGATAGATAGAAAATATTTAAATGTTACACATTAACGCACTATGTATATTCTCTAAAGTACCCTTGAAGTGAGAAAGTAAAATATATCAATCGCTATTTATTGTAAAACACACGAACTTTGGAAAATGTTTAACTTTTATTTTCTTTGGTTACAAAACAGGTGATCAATGACATTAACGTAGATTCTTCTAAATATAGAAGTAGTAAGTATTAATTACGTACCCAACACTACTACCCATTACTCACGAAATATAATGTATCTATATATTATTGGGGCTGACTGTTCTTATCCTTCATCTATATATAACCCTTCGCTACGTCTCTGCTCACGCCTGCGTTAAAATGCGCTAAAAATAACACATCTCAACGATTTAAAATATTGGCTACATCAGCTTAATATCTTAGCTAACGTGTTAATTAATTATTATTATAATTTAATAATTTTCATCACTTCAACAATCAGGCTATCGGATATTGCCTTTGCTAGCTAAATAACATAGTCTTAAAGTAGAGTGGGGACCTGGTGACCTGTAACACAGGTATTGCTATACCTATCTCAGGCACCAGTCTCTCACAATATAGTTAGAACGATTTAGTTAGTTTTAAGCACAACATGTACAATTATTGTGATGAGAAAATAAATACATTATTATTATTATTAATTAACGCATTTTACACACATGTGAAGCAAGAGCATGATAAGATATAATATTCCCACGATGTAAATACAAAGATTATTCCCCTAGTATTCTATCGTTTGTAAAGAAGGCAAGTAAAAACAAGGGTGTCTACGTGACGAACCGAACGTCGTACAAATACAAAGAAATTCTTTTAAAATTGAACTTTTGTATCTAAACTATGAATGTTAAGAAGCAGCAAGCAATTTTTTTACTTTTCTTTGGCAACGTAATCATTTATTTTTGTTTAAAGATTAGACTGAAAATTAAAAATAAGAAATTTAGTAATTTGATAAAGGGATAAGGTTAGATCATAAATGCATGACTGACTTTAGTAATTCTTTTGTATCTAAAATAGTATTTCTATGAACCTAAGCAATAACAAAATAAAGCTAGGTAACATTTTATAACTTTGTGTTAACCCGCAAGGGTACTTGATGATATAGATAGATGTTTGAAAGAAAATAAAACGTTTTTCTATACGAAGAAATAATACGTTAGAACATTAGCAGCAGACTCACCAGACACCTCTCCCTGTACCAATTATTTTATTGTCCATAGTTAATTCATTGAAATCAGAGATGGGCAAAATGTAATCAGATTAATGATTACAATTGCATTTTGTTATATTCAATCATGATTCAATATTAAAAGTGTAATCGTAATCGTTGAAGATTACAAGATGTAATTGTAATCGTAAATCATTAATACACCATTACGCCTATATGCTCCAAGCGGGGGTAGTTAATCATTAATCTGATGACATTTTGCCCATCTCTGATTAAAATCTTAAAATTCTATCTTCGCATAGTAGTTATTTTATTTGATTTTGCTGACAACACTGGCTGACCCCCATTGTTTACAACGCGAACGAAACGAAACAAAAACAAGTTCCCGATAGCGTCAGTTATTTTTGTACCATCATACGAAAAGCGTCTGGAATAGTCGACATTTAGCAGTCTGATTACATAATATCTTTACTTTTCTTACATTCGCTGAAATAATCGTCACGTATAATTGTTAAGTTTAACAATTAAATCAGTTTTGATTTTCTAGATCTTTGTCTAAAAGTTGATATAAAAGCGACGTTGCCGCTCTTCTGTGCAACTTTTCTAATAAGAGAAAATTATCTCTGGAAGCTCGTATCGAGTTTTTCTTTGTCCCGATTAAAACCTGTGATTCAATGTGTGTGAAATCAATAAAGTTATGATCCAGTGTTTTGAAATGTGTGAATCTGAACGTTATACATTATCTGACGCAATAGCGATTTGGCAACAGAGCGAGGAATCGGACTGAATAATTTTCTAATGTATTAAACAAACCCAATCGGATATTTATCCGTCACACACAATCTTATTTTATGAGGTAAGTTGATTTTATACATTTTATTAAGTTATTTTAGTGAAAAAATAATAAAAAGTAGTGTAACGGTCATTTCAATTTTCCCGCGGAATGACGTAATTTCGGATCACGTCCGCCATGTTTCAACGAGCCATCAGTTTTCTGTCAAACGATATTGGATTTAGTTCGAAACCGAGCGAAACACAAAAATCTCCAATTTTATGGTGGTTTTTGTAAAAGAAATCACCACGGAAGCATCCGGGTGAGTTTTTGAACCGTATTTTATATTAATTAATGGCCGTTACGCTTATTTTTAGTGTGCAAATATTTCTTTGTTCTATCTCTAACCTATATGGTTGCTAACCAAAATTTTAGGTCAACTGTTGTCTTTTGTGGCGAAATATCTTATTTGCATGTGTTTTACGATGTGCTTAGAAGGTTTACGAGTGAAACCGAGGTTATAACTATGTCAAAACACTTAGAAAGTTTTCCTATACACACAGCAAGAATATGTTACAATTGATTAAAATTAGCCTTTATGATAACCTTGAGTGCCATAAAATCTATATGGGTGAATCATTTCGTCCTTATTTTACTCGTGACACATTAAAAAGTCGATATTTGACATTTTATATATGTAAAAAGTTTGTTACATACTAGTTTCTTATAAGACAATATTTGTGAGACTAGATCAACTTCTAGAATATTCTCACAGACTTAAGACTGTTAACAAAACTAATTGGATTTTTAAATAAAATCTACATTTTCTAGAATATTTTTAAAAGATCATGTCGAAACTTGTAGTGTTCGAAGGTAATCATTGCATAATGCTTTTAATTTATCTGATGATGAAATTTTAACTTTACAGATAATATAATAGATGGGTATGATAATAGATGGCGTTCATTGATTTTTGAAGAAATTGTATTTTTGTGGGTAGTTAAAAAATTTTGTTTCTTTTCAAAATTGTTTTTATGATTTTAAAAATAAGAACTTATTGATATCAAAAGAGGATGAACACAGTTGCTTCATTATACTTATAAATAAAGCTACTTAAATTTAATTAACTTTAAAGCAAAGGAGAAGCTAACTATGAGAGTGGAGGAAGCCAGAGAGATATGTCAAATCAAATCAAAAGTTTTTTATTCATGTAGACCAAAAGGCACTTATGAATAGTCAAAAAGAGAAAATTATTAATTACTTAAGACTACCACCCGTTCGGAAAGTCAGCCCTGTGGAGAAGAAGGGCAAGAAACTCCACGGTTACTCTTTTTTAAAAATGAGTTTTACAATTCTTTTTGTATACATTGCATTTATGGAGTATGGGAGAACAATGCAGAACGAGCTAAATAGATGTGCTTAAGTATAGATTAATCATAAGTGTACTTAGATTCATGGTATTGGTCAGTGTCTACATAGTCATCTCATTTACAAACTAGAGATGTTGTAGAGGTATATAATAAAAAGCATAATAATAATAGTCTGAGAAAGTGTTACTATAAAATATGCAAAGAGTGCGTACAAAACAACTGGTCATAGCTCCAGTGTGATGCCGAACGAGACAAAATTCAACAGCATTATGGTACACGTTCAGTCAGACAAAGGACAGGGGACGGAACAGTCCCCACCAGCAGCACCCGTTCACGAGTATGACCTGAGAAGCAGCCATCACTCTCCTCAACCATTTTAGAGGGAAAAGAATGACCCGCTCCACAGGGCCGCCACTAGCAAAGACATTATGTAAGGAAAGAACCTGTTGGAACTCTGTACTCTCTGCCTACCCCGTGAGGGAGCTGGCGTGATGATATAGATAGATAGATAGATTAAAGCAAATTAATAGCAGTGCTAGTCTATAGTATTTTTCATGTAAGGTGGGTACTGTGACAGTTGTGTCAAAGAAAATTATACTTTATTCAATGGCAGTAAGAGACATGACCGGTTTCTATACTTATGGTTTTATACTTTAACACCATTAAATTAAATATTAATTCCATTTGGCACTTAGAACCCTCACTACCCATATGAAAAATATTATAGTTTATTTGTTTATTTATTGAAAATTTATTTATTTATTTAGTGGTTAGACCCTTAGACTGCAAAGTCAGAGGTCTCGGGATCAAACCCAGGCATGCACCTCTGTCTTTTCGGAAGCATGTGCATATTAGAAATTAACTACCTCTTGCTTAACGGTAAAGGAAAACATCGTGAGGAAACGTGCATGCCTGAGAGTTTCTCAAAGGTGTGCGAAGTTTGCCAACCCGCACTGGGTCGTGGTGGACTATGGCCTAAACCACTATCACTTTAAGTGGAGGCTCGTGCCAACGGTGGCTTGAACCTGAGACCTCGGACTTTCCTGTTTAATGGTCTAACCACTAGGCTGTCACATAATGTAACTGGGGTAAAAATAAAAGCATAAAGTAAATGATCTCTTCTCCCTGCCTCATCATCATCATCATCATCAGCCTATAACAGTCCACTGCTGGACATAGGCCTCTCCAAGTGCACGCCACTGGGTACGATCCTCGGCTACTCGCATCCAGTTTCTGCCAGCCGCCCTACGAAGGTCATCGCTCCACCTAGCCTGAGGGCGTCCTGCATTACGTTTGCCAGTCCGCGGTCTCCACTCAAGAACTCGTTTGTCCCAGCGGTTATCGGTTGTTCGGCTAATGTGACCGGCCCATTGCCACTTCAGCTTACTAATTCGGTGGGCTATGTCGATAACTTTGGTTCTCTGTCGAATGACTTTGTTCCGGATTCTATCCTTCAGAGAAACTCTGAGCATAGCCCTTTCCATAGCTCGCTGAGTGACTTTAAATTTATGAACCATTCCAACCGTGAGTGTCCACGTCTCGGCTCCATATGTCATAACGGGCAGGACGCACTGATTAAAGACTTTTGTCTTTAGGCTTTGTGGAATGGGCGATGTAAATACTCGACGTAATTTCCCAAATGCCGCCCAGCCCAGCCGTATTCTTCTGTTGACCTCTTTCTCGAAGTTGTTTTTCCCCAACTGCAGAGTTTGCCCTAGGTAAACATATTCTTGAACAACCTCGAGAATAGCGCCATGTATTGCAACAGGTTCTCCCTGCCTACCTCTGAGTAAACCAGTCTGGGTTTATGTTTACAACCTCTAGATGTCATGTGAAGAGTGCAGAGGGCCAGTTTCTTTTTAGGAATCCATACCTTAATAGGTAAAATGTAACCCATATAGAATTGCTTCATTGTCCCTCTGGGTACACACTGTTATGGAAATGTGTGGAGGTATTACATTGAAATTTATGTTGAATACTAAGTTATACAGTCCTAAGGATGTGGTAATGGAAACCTTTAAGTCAATGCGATCAGGTATGACCATTTAAACTCACTTAACTAAATCAATAGCTAGTTCCCATTGTTTTAAAGTAAAGGAAAAGTCCCCTAAATCGTTTATTAATAATAGTAGTTATATGACATAGTAGCAGTCTCCCCCGGATTCGGACCCGGTCGACAACATCGCCACCTACCGGCTCTATGTTACTTTTGGATAATATAGCTTTCTTATAGTGAAAGAGTTATTAATTTTTTTTTAGTAGTTTCATAGTTTATCAATTACAAACAAGTTTTGACTCTTTATAATATTAGTATACAAAAAAAATCGTCAAATTTGATAAAAAAGAAATAACATTTAATAATAATAATAATATAAGCCCTGTTAAGAAACTGTCCCACTGCTGGGCACGGGCCTCCTCTCCAACTGAGAGGGTTTAGGCCATAGTCCACCACGCTGGCCCAGTGCGGGTTGGCGAACTTCACACACCTTCGAGAAACTCTTAGGCATGCAGGTTTCCTCACGATGTTTTCCTTCACCGTTAAAGCAAGTGATAATTAATTTTAAATACTTTTTTCTTATTTATTTATATGTATTTATTTAAGCAGTGATAGCCTAGTGGTTAGACCGTTGGACTGCAAAGTCAGAGGTCTCGGGTACAAACCCAGGCACCACCACTGTCTTTTCGAAAGCATGTGCGTATTAAAAATTAATTATCACTTGTTTTAATGGTGAAGGAGAACCATCGTGAGGAAACCTGCATGCCTAAGAGTTTCTCGAAGGTGTGTGAAGTTCACCAACCCGCACTGGGCCAGCGTGTTTGACTATGGCCTAAGCCCACTCAGTTCGTCAAAAAACACCGTCACGCCTATATTCCCCAGAGCGGGTGGGTAATTTCGTTAGAAAAACTTTCATTTGATATATATATATATATATATATATATATATATATATATATATATATATATATATATATATATATATATATATATATATATATCACGCCACATCCTTTGCGGGGTAGACAGAACACTGAGTTCCTATCCTCTTATCTTTAATATTAACCCCACAAGGAATCTGATTATAGATTAGAGACAATCTGAAGGCAGGAAGGTTGTATGGAACCCTCCAATCACGAGTGCTACTCGCACTTGTCCAGTTTTTACATTTGTGGTGATGCTGTTTTGCGATTTTGAACCTAAAAACGTAGTCTCAATTAACTTTACGATTAAGCAGTAGTTGCCAATATACATTTACGAAGGAAAGACGTGTTTCTCTAACTGATCCGCCGGCACAAGCCAAACTGAACCTTACGACCTCACCAATTTGTCATCGCAATCTGCGCATTATACGGTCATGGTACATTTTTACAGTTGCGTGACGTCATTAACGCGTCATCGACAGTATTAATTCCGCAGTTTTATATTCTCTTCAAATAACATTATCTGTTAAACCAGTGTGGAAATTATTATAGTAGTCTTTTGAGGATGAGGCGCTCGTAGCGCTGTGCGACCGCAGTGTTCTTACCGATTACCAAGGTTATGCAGCGTTCGACTCGGTTGGTTTGAGATGGGTGACCGTTTGTGGCTTTTCATATTCGAGCGTCTCCGTGCTTCAGAAGGCACGTTAAGCCGTTGGTCCCGGCTACCACTTAATGTCGTAGTTGTTAAGCCGAGTTGGAAGCCTTAAAGGCGGCTTGATAAGTTCTAACAGCAGGTGGCCACAAACCTGCCTCCACCAATCCGCACTGGGTCCGCGTGGTGGAGTATGACCAAATCTCTCTCACCTCGATAAGTGAGACAAGGCCTTTGCAGTGGGCAATATGGGTTGATATTATATATTTATATTTGAGGATAATTCATCCGTATCCTCCAACGACGACAATGACGACAACGTGTTGTGTGTATCCAGTATTTACCCGTGACCTTTACCAGGACACAGGTCTTCTTTTTTTTTTCTTTAAAAAAAAACGTAGCCCTAGGATTACGCTAGGGGCAGTGTTGGGCATTATTTAACCAAAAAAATAAAACACCTTCACCCCTATATTCCCCATACGGGGGTGGCAGAGGTGTACTGTGTACACCCACTATTCGCCGACGATAACATCGTCCCATGTAATATCGGACGACCCTATTGCCATATACCTGTCACAGACTCCACACGGATATTGTGAAATTTTTCGATAGAAATACTACATTTGTTCGACATAGGATTTTCAATGTTCTAAGCCCGCCACACATTACCGCCGTTGTAACTCCTGTAAACCAGGATCCACAATGGTCTCCTTAGATGACACCAAGGTTTGAACTTTGGGGTGTCTCGGGAAGCGCTTTAATTGTCTTGGAACCGGCAGCAAATTTAATTAGGAAGAAAAATAGGAGTAGGAAAAATAAAATTTCACTTCCCTCCTTTGCAATCCGACCTAGGATTTTGAATCCAGGACCTAGGATTTTTAATCCAGGAACTCGTGATTGCAAAGCACGTTTTTCGCTACAAGACTAACGAGGCAGCATTATTGTATCTTTTAATTTTTGAATCTATTTATCAAAGGTAGGTAGGTATGAAAGATACTATGGGTGTAAAGATGAGAAAGAGTATGCTCCGTTGGTTAGGGCATATAGAAAGAATGTCAGAAGAAAGAATGACAAAACAGATGTACAATGTGAAAGTGGAAGGATGTAGGTACCGGGGAAGACCTAGACTATCTTACCACGACCAAATAGACCGAGTCTTATCTGAATGACAAGTCAAGAGTCTTACCCGGCTCGTCGTAACCGGCGAGCGTGTATGAGATGAACTATTAGAGTGGAGGAAGCCAGAGAGGTATGTAAGGAAAGAACCTGTTGGAACTCTGTACTCTCTGCCTACCCCGCAAGGGATCTGGCTTGATGATATAGATAGATAGATAGAGAATTAATTAAAAGTTCAAATACATTAAATTAATCCTCCTAAGGTACTCCGGAATAGCAATAACTTTCGGACGTCAAACATGTCCGTGTGAATGATAAAGCTTAAGGAGGAACGGCCTCGGCTTGGGCAGTTGCTGTGGGGGAGGGCGTATACTAGGTGTCTCGCCGTGGTGCTCTGCACGGGCCGGCGAGCAAGGGATTCTTCGAGCTCGCCGGCGAGGTCGGTGTCTGATCTTGTGTGCGGTATCTGTATCCGAAAGAAGAGATGTAAGGGCATCGGGAGGGGACCAAAGCTGCTGTAGAGCACTCGAAACATCGGGAACTTAAAAACCGAAAATAAACCGCGATAAAATCAGAAATATTCTAATTGCTATTTCATTCTTCCACAATTAATTATTGCCCTTTTGACGTCTTTCGGCTCAAGTGAGATAAATTGCCGCGTGTCCTTGAAGCGTTTCCCATATCAATTTGTCCCCAATACTCGTGTGCGCATCGGTAGCTGCGCACGCGGTTCTAAGATAACGGTTTTGGGGCGTCGATAACGAACGCACTGTATTTATTGCGTGTCTGCTTGAGTACCAAGCCACGCATGAGGGCTTAGACAAATGGCAAGCGTTGTGTTCCTAATCTCTGCCATTTCGATCTTGGTCTGAAACCTATTTGCGCCTATATTAAAAAGGCGACAAACCGCGGACGCGGCCAATCATAAAAATCCGCTAATCGTAGCAGCTGCCGACTACAAACCTAACCCCCTCCTAACAGCCGCTACGCCGCCCGCGGCATGTTCTCACCGATCCTCCCGATGCCCTTACTTCCCTCCTTACGAATACAGATACCGCACACAGGATCAGACGCCGACCTCGCCGGCGAGATCGAAGAATCCCTTCCCCGTCGGCCGGTGTAGAACACCACGGCGAGACACATGTAAACGCCCTTCCCCATAGCGACTGGCCAAGCCGAGGCCGTTCCTCCTTGAGGCGCCCTTGAGTTAACTAACTCAGGTAACTAACTTGAGGTAGCTGCCCCCGTGCCTTCTCGTTCGAGCGTAGCGGTTGCACGTTCGCCCTCTTGTCTCTTGTCTGTAAAGGCCCCGCGCCCAAGAGCGTAAATCACTCATACACCACCAAAACACTGGAAGAGGCTGTCCAGCGGCGGACTAATTTGAGCTGATGATGAATCGATAGCTCATTGTTGGTGTATGCCAATTTGTTGTACGTATCCAAAAATGTACAGGGTTTGTTGTTTCTTCATTAAACCAATGGAGCTATTGTGTAACACTGCTGTTCGTTAATATATTTAATTTTACTATTTTTGAACCGGTAAGGTTTATATGGAGTCCTACGTGTTATGCAAGAGAAAAAAAGGTGTGGGGCGGAAACGGTAGCAGTAATGCCACAACACATTTCTTGTCTATACTTAATCAAAGAGAATATAAACACTTGCACTTAATGTTGCCAACACTACGATTTAATATGCCCTAAGCTGTAGTGGTGGTGGAGGTGATTCATAAAAACCCGATATTTTCGAACGCGTCCAATCATAGTAATCTGCTAATCGTAGCCGCCGCCAACTACGAACCCAACTCCCCTCCTATCAACCGCTACCGCCGTCCGCGGCATGTTCTCACCGACCCTCCCGATGCCCTTACATCCCTTCTTTCGGATACAGATACCGCACAATGGATCAGACACCGACCTCGCCGGTGAGGTCGAAGAATCCCTTGCCCGGCGGCCGGTGCAGAGCACCACGGCGAGACACCTAGTATACGCCCTCCCCCATAGCGACTGCCCAAGACGAGACCATTCCTTGCCCTTCTGGATCGAGCGTAGTGGTTGCTCGTCCTCTTGTCTGGTGAAGCTGTAAAGGCCCCGCGGCCAGCAGCGTAGATCATTCACACACACACACACACACACACATAAAAGGCCGATTTACTTATCGAAAGATCGTTACTAAAACACGTGAAGTTTTAGGTTAGTGTGATTAGTATTTTTTTAATATAAGTAAATCAGTTTCTAGTGAAATAAGTACTCGTATTTAGTATAGTAATACCTCAATTATCAATGAAACTTGTGTGTGAATGTGTGCGTATTGAAAAATATGTATTAGAAATTGAAATCTCCGTATTGCTTTGAATCAAGAATAATATTAGTTTGTTATATCGCACTGAAGGAGTAACAGCATTTTTTGTAAATCCAAAAATGGGATCAATTCAGTTACTGATTCAGAACACACTGCTTTCAGGTCTTGTGTTTATTATTTGACAGCTTTTATATATTTTATTAAATTGTACGAATGCGAATACGAATATCAAAATATGCGAATAATCGCGAATGTGAATATTCGTTACATCACTATAATATAAAATGAAGCCGAACTGGGAACTCTGTACTCTCTGCCTACCCCGCAAGGGAGCTGGCGTAATGATATAGATAGATAGACTACAATATACTGCGTAGAAGCTGTGGTGTTTACTTTTTAATTGCCAAAAGGTTACAATACAATAGTAATATTATTGTATTGTTTCCGAAACCAAGGCTTTTTGGCTTCGCTAATTGCGTAGTTTCTCGACACCCAAGCACCTAAGTCAATAATATTTCGCAAACACCTAAAACTTGTCGGTCGATGTTGATTTCCATATATTTTTGCGGTATATTTTTAAGTTCCTGACGTATCGAGTGCTTTGCAGCACCCATCGTCATGACTCTTGTGACAACTAACATTACAGGAATTTCCTAATATATTAGTGTGATCTTATGACATGTAACATAATACATAAAAACACGTATTAGCGAATTCATTCAGAGAGCATGAAAAAATGTCTATTCTGTCGGCAACTTGATACAATGTGCGCAAGACGCCCGATGGGAGCTCTGTTATAAATGCCTTAAGAGAATTTATGGGTGATTTGAAATCATACAAGTATTTTTTCATTGCTGTTGGTTCTGGGGCAAATCATGGATGGGCGCAGAACAATGTCCTTTCTTAGGGTTTGTTATACCTTCATTTCGGCTTCGGCCGCGGGTTCGGGTCCGTCCAAAACACGACTCCACGGACACTACTATTAAAAAGAAAACACCGTCACGCCTATATTCTCAGAGGGGGTGGCAGAGGTGTACTGAGTACACCCACGTTTCGCCGACGATGTTAGGTCCCATGTAATAGCCTATTGCCATATACCGGGCACAATTCCAGACACCGGATTCATACTGGCAATTTTTCGTTAGAAAAACTACATTTGTCCGACCTAGGATTTGAACCCAGGACCTCGTGATCACAAAGCGATGCGCTTTGCCACCAGACCAACGAGGCAGTCACTACTATTAATATAAAAAAATACTGTAACTTAACGCGACACGTAACGTTTGTCCTCTCATAAAGCATATAACGGAAAACCAAATCCGTTAAAAATCGTTGTTATTATATCTGGTTGCTCTACGGATAAAATGCGCTTAAAAACTGGTAGTTTTGGCTTATCATTGTATTCAACTAAAGATGATAACAGAGTGGACGAAACGTGATACAGATATATCACGCTCGGTTTTCGACGGTGTAGATAGGTGTACAAAGTCCACTCACAATTCGCCGATAATTTTTTTGATAACTATCTATATTTTGGTATAAGACATCGATGTATCGATGATATCAGATTATAATTTTAGTTTTACAAAATTTATAACATTGCCTGCCTCGTTAATCTAGTGGTGCGTGGTAATAGGCTAACTATCTTGAGGTCTTGATTCGAATTCCGAGTAGGACAGTTTTTTTGGAAAAAACTGCAAGTCTGGATTCTGTCTCGTTGGGTCAGTGGTTCCGGAAAGTGTGATTTTTTTTTATCGAATAAAGGTTACTAGCGTTTCGGAGTCAGGAATTGTGCCCGGTATATGCCAATAGGCTCGCCCCCTATTACAATCCGAATATTTTTATCTATGGAAACCATTATAGTAGTTATGAATCGTCAGAAATGCAAATAAATTGAAGAAGAATCCACGGCGAGACACCTAGTAAATGCCGTCCCCCATAGCGACTCTCCAAGCCGAGGCCGTTTCTCCTTGAGGCTTCCTTGAGCTAGTTGCCCCCTTGTCCTTCGGACTGGATCTTAGTGATTGCACGATCGCCCTCTTGTCCGTTGATGTTGTAAAGGCCGCGCGGCCAACAACGTAGAATACAAAAAATTCACACACATTGCGTAACTGAGGCTGCTTTTGACGCCATTTTTGTTAGCAATGCTCCGTCTAAACAAGGCTTAGTCTAAGAGGCCATTAAAACATCTCACAATGAAAAGCCCATTTAGTTCGCAACACACATGCTCGTTCAAGGCATAATGATAACACAGTCAAGGCAAAAAATGCTAGTTTACCTTGAATTTTTTTCTCGTAACGCTTACGTACATATTTTAATAATAACCAAACGCGGTGCGTTACGGTAACCTTGTGATATGCTCGTGTAATGGTATTTTGTATACCATTGGAGTACAATTAAAACGAACAATCCTCCCCTCCTATCAGCCGCTACTGCCGTCCGCGGCTAGTTCTCACCGACTCTCCCAATGCCCTTACATCCCTTCTTTCGGATACATACCGCACATAATATACCTCCACTCCGATCTAGGTCTCGAACCTATTCGCGCCTTTATTAAAAAGGCGTCAACACGTCACTTCGCGAACGCATCTACCCATGCGCATCCGTTAATCGTAGCCACCGCCGACTACGAACTCCCCCCCGACCCCTGCCGCCACCGCCGGCCGCGACATGTTCTCACCGACCCCCCCGATGCTTTGTCATCCCTTCTTTCCGCTCAGAATACGGGCGACGACGACGACGTAGTAGTAGACACACACACAAAGCACATAGTATCAGTCACCGACCTCGCCGGCGAGGTCGAAGAATCCCTTGCCCGCCGGCCGGTGCAGAGCACCACGGCGAGACACCTAGTGTATATAGCGCTATAGCGACTGCCCAAGCCGAGGCCGTTCCTCCTTGAGGCGTCCTTGAGCTAGTTGTCCCCTTGCCCTTCTGGCTCGAGCGTAGTGGTTGCACGCTCGCCCTCTTGTCCGGGGAAGCTGTAAAGGTCCCGCGGCCAACAGCGTAGATTATTCACACAGAAAAATATAACGAACAGCTAACATTAAATGCGCATACGAAATTTTGTGTCTATGCTGCTGGCCTGAGCATCTTCTTCGTCTGGAGCCAATCCTTAACCCATATTCAAGCAAATAAATTATTTTAATTTCAATTCATACCACAGCCTGGAAAATTATTTGGTAAAATTAAAAAGGCGACGGGTGTTTACTGAATGATTGTGACCCAATTCGCTCAGACACATGCGCGCGACGCGTCACGTACGCACATCGTGGATGTGGCCTTGTAAAGGAGGCAGTTGTACGTTTGTTTGACGTAGAACTGTATTATTACGCGCTTAAGGCTAGAGTCTGTCTCTTAAAAGCTGAGAGTGGTATTTAACGTTTCCATAAAATTCTTCATAATTTATATTTAATACCACCAATCGAACCGCCGACCGAGCCTTATCTGAAGGACAGGTGAAGAGTCTCTGTAACCGGCGAGCGAGTAAAAGACGAACTATGAGAGTGGGGGAAGCCAGAGAGGTATGTAAGAAAAGAACCTGTTGGAACTCTGTACTCTCTGCCTACCCCGTAAGGGATCTGGCGTGATGATATAGATAGCTATAAGGCTTTAAACTCCGCTTAACAACTACCACGAGAGTGGTAAGCATATATATCCAATTTAAATTGCAAATCATGTCTTATTTCCAAGGCGATCCAACCGCTATGTAATTTTTTGTAATTTCAGCTTTATTACCACTTGCATTAAAGACTAATATATTATTTTCTGTAGGTAATAAACCACACATGAACATAGATATGCAATGATGTATCAACCATCTGAATAAACCAATGAAAATTGACATGTATTCCTATGCTGTTAATATTCTAAACCGAATGCCACGATTGATGTGGTTAAAATACTATTGCTTATTTGATCTATGTAATGTTTACTTTCAATGGTTGTTCCCACACAATAATAGTGTTTACTAACGCAAACCGAAGGTGTATTTTACCTTGACAGTGTATTCAATGTCAGTTTTCAAGGTGGATAGGTTCGAAATAGATGCCCCTAAGCTAGTTCTAGGAGTAAACAAAAACATTAAAATCGATCGTTATGGTTTACAACGCTGGACTCGAAAAGATACCCCTAATTTACATAAGATTGAAGAATCTAATGAATATTTGTTTTAAGAAGTTCTCTTTTTACAAGGTTTTATTAAACTCTCACTGTTTGTATGTCTTTACGGTTCGTTGTATCTACCTATCTATATCATCACGCCAGATCCCTTTTGGAGTAGGCAGAGAGTACAGAGTTCCAACAGGTTCTTTCCTTACATACCATTTATTACGTGAGGTGAGACTGTGAGACCCCCTTCTCCAAAGTAAGATCAGATGATATTCCATTCGTTTAGCTGAAATTCGGTGACTGCAATAATATGGTACCATGGAGCTGGTCATGTTCTTAAGAAGATTGGTGGTTGCATTAGCCACCTTCAGGCTCCAACTATCAAACATAATCCCACTGTGTTTGAGGTCGTTGGATTTATCTCGACGAGCACAGAGACTGATAGTGCTCAAGGTTATTAGACCTTGGCCACTATCATGCCATCATGCTATCGGGCCATAGGAACTCAACTAAGTTGTATTTTTGTTATAAAAGCTTGTTTTTAAAATAATGGTAGCTGTAAAAATGTGTGAGGAATAAATAAATAAATCTTTTTAAATTAAATAAGAAATGGTTCCAATAAGAACTTTTCTTGATGTCAAAAGAGGAAGAAATCAGTTGCTTTACTATACTAATAAATAAAGTTACCCAGTATCTTAAAGGACATTGTCGAAAATTACCCCAGAAGAAACAAACATTTGACCCATGCCATCATTATTTATCTATTTTATTAAAATAATGGCAAATATCCATATTTAACGGACAATTTCCAATCTAAAACGAATATTTAAAAATATTGTAAGTACTTATACCGAAGTCGCCGACATCTTTACTAAATTCCAACACAATATAACCTCATATGTATTAATGGCTACTGAATTATAACCTTGAAATGTAATATTTTTTGTCCAATATTGCGATTCCCCGCTTGTCCGTTTAATAATAAATGCCTTAAGAGAATTTATGGGTGATTTGAAATCAGACAAGTTTTAATTGTTGTTGGTTCTGGGGCAAATCATGTATAGGCGCAAAACAGTGTCCTTTAAAGCATATTAATAGCAGCCTAGTGGTTAGACCGTTGGACTGCAAAGTCAGAGGTTCTCGGGTTCAAACCCAGGCATGCATCTCTGTCTTTTCGAAGCCATGTGCATATTAGGTATTAATTAAAAACGGCGAAGGAAAACATCGTAAGGAAACTTGCATGCCTAAGATTTTCTCTAAGGTGTGTGAAGTTCGCCAACCCGCACTGGGCCAGCGTTGTGGACTATGGCCTAAACTCTCTCAGTTTGAGAGGAGGCCCGTGCCCAACGGTGGGACAGTTTCTTAACAGGGCTAATATGTATGTGCATTTGGTTGCTGGTTTCAAGATAATTAAAGATCTATAGAGACCATTGTAGATCCTGGCTAACAGGAGTTAGTGGTATGATTGTGTGGCAGGCTTAGTCGCAAAAATAAATAATGTAAAACTAAAAACTCAATGTTATATGTAAACTCTATCACCTCGGGAGTTGACGCTATGTCCAAAAAAACGTTGGCAGTGTCGCCATGGCTTTGACCCAAAACACGTAACATTACAACATTGTTATTTACAGAATTTACGAACTGTTATGTTGTAAATAAACGAATTATTTCCACGGCTCATTAGAGAAGGGGTAGGTGTTCATAGTATGTGCTGGATAGACAGCTATTTTCGGACTTAATGTAGGTAATTAACTTTTTAACTTGCAATGTTCGTATGTCTGTCTGTTTGTCTTTCGGTTCCAAATCTTGTGATTCATTTTTCAAGCACTTGCGGTTATCCGATTTAGCTGATATTGAGCATACGTATGTGGGTTCGATGACGATGCATTAATATGGTGCCATGGAGCTGGTCTGTGCATGTGAAATATACCACGTAACCCCCCGTGTTTAGGCTTGTAAGATTGGTATTTACAAGTACTCTGCAACCACATAGTGTTCAGAGTCTGATGATGAAGCCGAAAAGTGGCCAATGGAACTATCCAACTATTTAATATAATCCCGTCGCGTTTGGGCTCATTGGATTTGTCCTCACTCAAACATTTGTCTCATGAGTCAATAAGCGAAACGATTTAAGCTCTTTACCACTAGACCAAGCCACCACCACATTAAGAAACATTAGCAATTATTTTGGCACAAACAACGTTGTTTACCGATTAATGAATGTTTAAATATAGGACCTTTATAACGGGAAAAACATCGCGACAGAATCGTCTTTTAACTTGCCAGTTCAGAAATAACTGATAACCTTGTTCTGGAATGTGATCCTTGGGCCCAAAGTGGTTGCCATTACCACTTCATCAAAACTGTTTTAATATTACATTGCCGTGAAAATAATAATAATAAATTCTTTATTTCGACCAACTGGGGTCACGAGTTAGTAGAACAGACTTAATATAAGGGTTAGTAAAGAAACATCAAAAATAACAAAACGCAATCAGTTACACAAGCCAAGTCTGTACATGAATCATACAGCAATGATTCATGTACCAACAGTAGAGTCTATCAGCCACGGCTCTTAGGATGCTGTTGGAACCCCGAATACTCCGCACCAGAGATGTGCACCGTTTTCTCATAGTGGCGAAAAAACAGTCTACTCTCGCCTCGGCGAACATTCCCGACGCGCTGCAGTACCGGGGCAGTCCCATCAGCACTCTAAACGCAGTAGTGTGTTGTATGCGCAGAGCGTTGTACTGCCTCTATGTGTAATACGCCCAAAGGCAGCTTGTGTAGAAGGACGTACAAAAGGCTATAAAAGAGTAATTTTAACACCTCTCGAACAGCGAGCAAACCTTCGGGAGATCATGTTAGCTCATATAGACAACGCCCTGCGCTTTCTCTCTATATCTGCATCGTCCTCCAGGCCTGAGGTCACGAGAGCTATGGACTAGGTATATTCACGTCTCTTTCTTAGCTAACTAACATTGTAATTGCTTTGCTAAAGGTGAAACTTAGCCAGGTCAAAGTCATATTTGCGATTATGGATTTTTCAAAATACTAGTGCGATTGTTACTAACTCGAAAGAAAAAGTCTTAAAGAAAGAGAAAAAAAAAGGACTGTCATCCCTATATTCCTCAAGCGAAACTGAAAGAGGAAAGAAAGAGTGGACAGAGAGTACCACAAATCTTCTTGTGTGAAAGAGACTGTGCTATGAACTGCCGTTATCCAGATCTCTCGTACGGCAAAGTGAGAGTACTATAATACTGCTAAACAATCACGATCATCCAATTAGGTAATCGCTCGGCATGATTAATACGCGTGGCGTGTATAGAACTAATGTCATCGCTATCTATCTATATCATCCCGCTAGACCTTGTGGAGTAGTAGGCAGAGAGTACTATGTTCCAACTGCGTCTATCCTTACAGACCTCTCTGTCTTCCTCCACTCTTAGTTCGTCTCATACACGCTCGCCGGTTACCGAGACTCTTGACTTGCCCTTCTAAACACACGGTCTATTTGGTCATGGTGAGATAGTCTAGGACTTCCCCAGTACCTACATCCTTTCACTTTCGTATTGTATATTTCAGTTCTATCTATTACAAACAATCATGTATCGTAGTAAGCCAGTTAAGAATAGGTACATGAAATCATCAATATTTTTACTCTAGCGAAATAGCAACATTTTGTGTTTTATCAAAAAAATTTTGATAACGCTTACCGGTTTTATAATCTGACACGTCGAGATGATATTCACGCAATTAGATATGGGTATAATAAAAGTGAAAAGACTGTCTCACGTATGCAAAGTATACGACGCACTCGTAAAAAAATACACCGTAACGCTTACATTCCCCAAGGAAGGGTGGCAAATAACGTTTTGTACATCCACATAATGTCACTGACGATGGTAGATCGCATTTAATAAGGGGCGAGTCTATTGTCGTTATACCGGACACAATTCCATACACCCATAGCGACTGCCTATGCCGAGGCCGTTCCTCCTTGAGGCGCCCTTGAGCTAGTTGCCCCTTTGCTCTTCTGGCTCGAGCGTAGTGGTTGCACGCTCGCCCTCTTGTCCGGTGACGCTGTAAAGGCCCCGCGGCCAACAGCGTAGATCATTCACACACACTCACTCAAAAACAATTTCAATACTCCGGACGGATAGTGAAAACCTAGATAGAAAACCCATACTTACCCGATCTAAGATTCAGACCTAAGACCTCGTTATCGCCAGCCGAACTTAGCGCCCCTAGACCAACGAGGCAGCATCCTTAATCATCGAAATAGGTCACAAATATCTATCCAATAAACGTAAACCACAGCGGGGGTAACTCGAAACGCCATAAAAACATTTGAAAACCATAAATTCTAGGCCAACAGACTATTATAAGTCGTAACTTATCGTCCTAATTTCCCGTCATTCCCGCCAAAAATAGACGCGTTGTTCGTATTTAGAACGCGGTTTGACTATGCGCGTCGGCCATATTGGTTAACGGTAATTTTGTTGACATGGGGTACCCATTGTATGATTATGTTAATTTCTGTTTGAGAAAACTGTTTTATACGTCCAGTAACATTTTAGTAGGTAACTTAACCAACTAGTTTTCTGTTTGCTTTAAATTTAAAAGTAGGAAAGAATGTCGTTATATGATTGAGATTCTTAACCTCAAGTTTTAAGGAAGGTATTTTGATTAGAATTTATATATATTAGTTATTTTGGTATTTGGTATATAGTAACGACTTCGTCCGCGTTGACTCAAGATTTTTTCGGGATAAAAAGTAATGTTAATCTAGGTAATAAACTGTGCGGACGCAAGGGGGGGGGGGGGGTGAGCGTCCTTCACGAGCAACCCCGAGGAGGACGGCGGCGTGGTGTGGCCCACGTCGCCGTGAGCACCGCGTCGGTGCGGGGGGGAGCATGTCATAAAGTCTCCCCCCGATGGCGGGCGCGTCAGAGCGAGGCACAAGAGGGGCACCGGTGCGTTCCATACGGAGATCCCGGAGCCCCTCCAATGTGCTGATGTCCGCCATCCTGGGATTTTTAGTCGGTAGGAATCCGATACGCCCCGCGAGCTTCCCCCGAGGCTCGCGGAAGACCTACGCAGGATTTTCCCCAGGTAAAAAAAAAAGTTAATAAGCTGTGTGCCAAATTTCATCCAAATCCGTTGAGCCATTTTTGCGTTTTTGAGTAACAAACCGAGTCACCGACCGAGTCTTATCTGAAGGACAAGTCAAGAGTCTCCGTAACCGGCGAGCGTGTATGATACGAACTATGAGAGTGGAGGAAGCCAGAGAGGTCTGTAAGGAAAGAACCTGTTGGAACTATGTATTCTCTGCCTACCCCGCAAGGGATCTGGCGTGATGATATAGATAGATAGAGATAGATTATTTTGAACCAGTTGTAGGTAATTTTAATCAACCTAACGATGTTAACACTCATCATAACTTTTTAAAAATTTAGCCAATCATGAACCTAATTTCTTAGGGTTATTAAACCATCGGCTTCGGTCTAAAATCGGTCGGACAATAATAATTAAGCATACAAGGTGTAACATAATTATCCCAAGACCTGAAAGTTGTTCGTTCTAAATCTGCAACTGAATCGATTCCATATATTTTTAAAGTATGTTACATATTCATTGAGGCGCTCGTAGCGCTGTGCGAGCGCGGTGTTCTTACCGATTACCAAGGTTAAGCAGCGTTCGACTCGGTCGGCCCGAGATGGGTGACCGTTTGTGGCATTTTCATATTCGAGCGTCTCCTTGCTTCGGAAGGCATGTAAAGCCGTTGATCCCGGTTTTACCTCTGCCAACCCCGCTTGGGAAACAGGCGTGACGGTGGTGAAATTATGATAATTCCCCCCTCCCCCCTACTTAGCCTGTAGCGCCACAGTAGTCAAACTCCCGCGCACGTACCAACTTTCACTGACTATACACTGCGCGTACGCAGCGATAATTGTTACCGAGAAATTAACGCCGTCTGCTGGATAGATGTGTGCATTGTATTGTTTGCTAGCATGATTTAGTGATTTCACTGTTTCGAGAACATTCTTTGCGTTAAAGAGTAAAAGAGTGTTGTAAATCAGAGTGTGTGACTACCTCGTTGGTTAGTCCTGGGTGTATGTGTGTGAATGATCTACGCTGTTGGTCGCGGGGCCTTTACAGCTTGACCGGACAAGAGGGCGAGCGTGTAACCACTACGCTCGAGCCAGAAGGGCTAGGGGGCAACTAGCTCAAAGGCGCCTCAAGGAGGAACAGCCTCGGCTTGGGCAGTCGCTATGGGGGAGGGCAGATACTAGGTGTCTCGCCGTGGTGCTCTGCACCGGCCGGCAGGCAAGGGATTCTTCGCGCTCGCCGGCGAGGTCGGTGTCTGATCCTGTGTGTGGTATCTGTATCCGAAAGAAGAGATGTTGTGTTTGTATAAAAGCCGAAAGCCTGTTAATTTCTTAGTATCGTCAACTTTTGCCTGCATTTTAGTGGTGCCAGTTTTCGTGCGGTGTTTATTTATTTTTAAATATTTTCAAAGTAATGTAGACAAGATCTCTGGCTATTAATTATTGCGCGAAATTTCGCGATATTACATAACAGTATGTATAATCAACATACAAAAAAATACAGCTGCTTTTTATTTATCGCTAAAGATTGTAGAAAGGGTTCAATGGACTGCAAATTGTGAAAACATAACGATGTTATCTGAATTTGCGAGCGCGTCATATTTACCAACACGTCGAAATATGTTCTAGGTACAACTATTTTTGATCTAGATGTTTTTGTCTACAACGAAGGTCGGTCTTATTGTTTTTGGCTACCAATTTTGTGGGATCAAATGAACGTTTATTTCGCAGGGAAATTTTTAAAAGATCATGTCGGGTGACCAATGCAAGATTTACCACATAAAAGCTTCCGCGGTGGCCTTCGACATCATATTGTAGGGATCCAGAAGCTGAACTGAACTCACCGGTGCCTCTTTTTTCCAACTGATCGACTCAAAGACAGTGTCTTACAACAAATTCATTATGAGGATTACCTTTTGACACATTATAGGCAAGGAAAAATGATATTTAATCTATATCAGATCCCTTTCTGGGTAGGAAAAGAGTACAGAGTTCCGACAGGTTATTTCCTTATAGACCTCTCTGGCTTCCTCGCACGCACCTCTGTCTTTTCGAAAGCATGTGCTTTTCTAAAATTAACTTTAAACATCGTAAGGAAACCTGCATGCCTAAGAGTTTCTCGAAGGTGTGTGAAGTTCGCCAACCCGCACACTGGGCCAGCGTGGTGGACTATGGCCTAAACCCTCTCAGTTTGAGAGGAGGCCCGTGCCCAACAGTGGGGCAGTTTCATAACAGGGCTAATATTATTATTATAATCTAAACTAATTAAATCAGTTTTATTGCGGACTTGTTGATGATTTATTTTTTCCAACCATTACCAGTAGTTAAATTATAATAAAAAAATTTAAATTGACTATTTGTGGGCGGTCAAATGTAGTCTTTCTAACGAAAAATTTCCGACCGGAGTCTGGAATTGTGCCCGGTATATGGCAATAGGCTCGCCCCCTATTACATGGAACCTAACATCGTCTGTGAATAGTGGTGTACTTGTGTGTGTGAATGATGTACGCTGTTGGCCGCGAGGCCTTTACAGCTTCACCGGACTTAAAGGCGAGCGTGCAACCACTACGCTCTAGCCAGCCAGAAGGGCAAGAGGCGACATACTCGACATACAACCGAGGGCGCCCTCGGTTGGGACAGTCGCTGTAGGGGGACGGGTGCACTACTAAGTGCACCGGTCAACCGCCGGCTATGGGAGGGGATCTACTACTACGTCGTCGTCGCCCGTATTCTGAGCGGAAAGAAGGGATGACAAAGCATCGGGGGGGTCGGTGAGATCATGTCGCCGCCGGCGGTGGCGGCAGGGGTCGAGGGGGAGGTCGTAGTCGGCGGTGGCTACGATTAACGGATTCGCATGGGTAGATTCGTTCGCGAAGTGACGTGATGACGCCTTTTTAATAAAGGCGCGAATAGGTTCGAGACCTAGATCGGAGTGAAGGTCGACGTTCCGTACGAACCAGGGGGCTCCTACGGCTTTACGGAGGAAGCGGTTTTGAACCACTTGGATGTTATCGATGTGAGAGGGGGCCGAATGCCCGAACACAACACACGCATAAGTCATGATGGGTCGAACGCAAGTTTTGTAAAGTGTCACCTTATTTCTAAGGGACATTTTACTCCGCTTGCAGATTAACGAATGGAGACGACCGAGCACAAATGATGCTCGGTGACGGACCCGCTTGATGTGCCGGCCGAAGGACATGGTACTGTTTAGGGTGACCCCTAGATATTTGACCTCTTTGACCCAGGGAATGGGTCGGTCGAACATGGTCACTTGGCCGAGATTACGTCTAGGGCGGCGCAGGGAGTGGCGCGGTGTGCTTGCCGTCGCTTGGGGAATATAGGCGGGACAGTGTGGTGGTTAAAAGGTCAAGTGATTGCGCCCACTGAATGGAGAAGTCGTCTTTGTGTGACCCTCAAGATTATGTGATTAGTTTTGGCTTGCTTGTTGACAATCACAAATTGTGTATTTGAACCTCATGTTTGTGTAAATAGGGACCATGTAGCCATTCACATGAATAGTATAATTTGTATAATTTAACTTAGACCCTTATTAGACTTAGGAATGAGGAGATTCGTAGAAGAACCAAGGTCACCGACATAGCCCTTAAGATTAGCAAACTGAAGTGGCAATGGGCGGGCCACATAGCGCGAAGATTGGACCGACGATCTTGTGAAAATGGCAGGAAGTCGTTGGATGCAGGTGGCATCGGACCGGTTACGCTGGAAAGCGATTGGGGAGGCCTATGTTCAGCAGTGGACATGTATAGGCTGAGATGATGATGATGAACTTAGACCCACCTGTTAGACCAGCCTACATTGTTCTTCCATATCCCACAGCAAAATGTAGATGGAATGATGGAGGAGGATGGAGAATGTAAAAATACTATTTTAAAAGAGTAACCGTGGAGTTTCTTGCCCTTATTCTCCACACGAAATGACATTCCGAAGTGGTAGTAGAGTCTTTGTTACTTTTCTCACGATTCATAAATACTGTAATGGTTTACTTGAATAAAAAATATTCTGATTCGGATTCTGTGAACAATCCTGTGGTATGGTGTGTGAATGACTTACCCTGTTGGCCGCGGGGCCTTTACGGTTTCACTAGATAAGAGGGTTAGCGTGCAACTGCGTTCGAGCCAGAAGGGCAAGATGGCAACTAGCTCAATGACTCCTCAAGGAGAAACGACCTCGGCTTGGGCAGTCGATATGTCCTCCATATATCCACTGCCCAAGTCGGCGTATACTAGGTGTCTCGCCGATGCTCTGCACCAGCCGGCGGCCAGACAAGCGATTCTCGTGAACCTCGACGGCGAGGTCGGTGTCTGATCCTGTGTACGGTATCTGTATTAGAAAGAAGGGGGGAAGTAAGGGCACAGATTTGTCAAAGAACGGACGGACGATTTAGCGCAGTGGTTAAGAGCTTAAGTCGCTCCGCCCACTGTGTCTAATAGTCGCGGGTTCGATTCCCGCACGGAACAAATCTTTGTGTGATCCACAATTATTTGTTTCGGTCTGGGTATTTGTGTGTGTGAACTTTCATGTTTGTAAGCGCACCCACGACACAGGAATAAATCCTAGTGTGGGGCTACGTTTTTTAAAAAAAAAAAAAAAAAGAAAAAGAAAGAAATATTTATTATAGTAATTTAATATTTCGCAAAACTACAAGACTATTAAAATAGCACAGTACGTTTTATCATTTTGAAACATGAATAACAATGATAAGAGTTAAATACGTACGTTATAGCACGTAAATAATGATAAATATGAACTGTCCACCGTTTTGAGGGCACCTCTAGACAGCTGTCCGAATGATGCTATTGTCGTAATTAGCGTGATTCGGACCGCAGCACTAGGGGACGATCCATAAATTACGTCACACGATATGAAGACAGGGAGTCAACCAAGTGTGACCGCTTGTCACACTTGTTGAGTAATTAGTTTTGTGAAGTGAATGAAAAAGTATGAAAACTATAAAGTTCAACTCACGTCACGCCAGGGGAGGGGGTGGGGTCCACAAAGGACCCCCAACCAACAAACATTTGACCCATCATTATTTATCTATTTTATTAAAATAATGGCAAATATCCGTATCTACAATTTGCAATCTAAAACGAATATTTCAAAGTATTGTAAGTACTTATATCGAAGTCGCCGACATCTTTACTAAATGTCAACACACAATAAAACCGCATATGTATTAATGGCTACTGAATTATGACCTCAAAATGTAATACTTTTTGTGCATTATTGCGATTCCGCCGCTTGTCCGTTTAATGACAAATGCCTTAAGAGAATTTATGGGTGATTTGAAATCATACAAGTATGTTTTCATTGCTGGGGCAAATCATGTATGGGCGCAGAACAAGTCCTTTGACCACCTGGGACAAGGACAAAGCTTCGTAACTTATGAAATTCGGGGACGTTATTTA
The DNA here is from genome assembly GCA_905147815.2 of Phalera bucephala. Classification (NCBI taxonomy): domain Eukaryota; kingdom Metazoa; phylum Arthropoda; class Insecta; order Lepidoptera; family Notodontidae; genus Phalera; species Phalera bucephala. The sequence continues at coordinate 8,686,185 of LR990637.1, read as the reverse complement.
TGAATAACCCCTAGTCTCTTGTCTTTTTTCTTATTTGTAAAAACGTAGCCCACACAAACAGACCGAAACGAATATTTATGGGTCTCACAAAGATTTGTCCCGTACGGGAACCGACCCCGCGAATATTCGATGCAGTGGGCTTAAGCTTAAGCTAACTCTTTAATAATTTCATAGCCAAAAATACCTTACTATAAGTAAAAATAATTAAGTACTTTTTAGTTGTTTATAATTAATTGACGTCGCCTACAGCTGTTGAGATATACTCGTCTGTGACGTCATTTGATCGTTAACACCGTGCGCGGCGTGATCTTGATATAAACCCGTCTGTTTCACGGTCTTTAATATTCGGATCTCGCTAATTTTAACAGCGAAAGTTTTTGTTTTAATCCTATATCCCGCCATTTTGGTAATTTTTTGCGGATCAGTCGGCGTATAATTCATGAATCTTTATATTATTGAAAAAAAACATCTTCATGAATATTTCCGGACGGGAGTGGCGGCGGTGTTTTGCTTACACTCACATTTCGCGAACGTTAGGTTAGTGAAAATTTGATCCGTTCAACTCGGATCAAAGGTTGCAAACGACGTCTGAAAACGGCGCGAAAAATAGAGCACAAGTAAACCATTTATTTTGCGACACACACACACACACATTAAATTAAATAAAAAAGTACACATAAGAGTCAGAGTCGAAGTCGATAAAGGATAAAAAATAAAAACAAAGTAGTGTGGCAACAAGCCAGTTCAGTATTCGCTGTGCATATATGGAGGCAGGTAGAGGGGCTCGTAGCGCTGTGCGACCGAGGTGTTCTTATCGATCACCAAGGTTAAGCAGCGTTCAACTCGGTCGGCCTGAGATGGGTGACCGTTTGTGGCATTTTCATATTCGAGCGTCTCCGTGCTTCGGAAGGCACGCAAAGCCGTAGGTCCCGGTTACCACTTAATGTGGTAGTCGTTAAGCCGAGTTGGAAATCTTATAAAGCCGGCTTGATAAGTTCCAACAGCAGGTGGCCACAAACCTGCCTCCACCAATGCGCACTGGGTCCGCGTGGTGGAGTATGACCTAATCTCTCTCACCTCGATTTGTGAGAGAAGGTCTTTGCCCAACAGTGGGCAGTATGGGCTGATATTATATGCACAAAACTGATTTCCAGCTGGTCCCTGACAATTGCACAATACATCCTAAGGCGTCCGGCTTAATTGAAAATATACGACCATAATTTTAAAGAAAAAAAAAACACCTTTTAAAATTGTGTTTGTGATTACGCTGTTTTCCAGGTCTTAACCTGGTTCTTAAATTAGAGATCAATTGACATGGCTCCTACATTGATTTCAGCGTACATAAAAGTTCTTGAGCGATATATTTATAGATGTTTGGCACATACTTTCGCGTAAGTGTGGGTGTGATCTTATTTTCAATTATTTCAATCCAACAATAGCTAAAGTGAGGTCGCATTAAAATGCTATAGTTTCCTAAAACTACTATAGTAAAAAGATCTGAGGTCATCAATGATTAATATTCGATATATCTGAACGCGGCCGTTTTTGGCTGCCATTTTGGTCGTGTTCTGTGATCTATTACGAATTATCATTCGTCAAAGTATCGATGGTTTAACTATTATTAATGCTGAACGTACACTCATATTGCCACAACAACTAGTTTTTTTGGAGCCCAATTCTCACGAAGATCTGCCCAAATCAAAACTCAACCGCTACCGAATTACAGCGTTTAACTATTTTTGATTTCCATTAATTACCAGTTTCCATATTTTAGTAATAGGAAGATTTGTATATATAGTAAGTAGTATTTTGACCCCCTCTCCATATATTTTTTTACGGTTTATTATATACTAGCTGTGCCCGCCGTTTACCACGACCTGAATATTTCGTATTCGATTAGCGTTGTTTTTGACTTTTTTTTCTTTTTGCTCGGCTTCTTAGAGTCGTAACGTGAAGGTAAAAGAATTTTTCAAATAACACTGGTAGTTTTAGAGATTAACGCGTTCGAACAAACAAACACATCAAACTCTTTAGCTTTATTAGTGTAGATTAAAATTGATATCGAACCATTAACGAAATGGAACCAGTATATTGTAAATTAGCACAATAGGCCCCCAGGTAGATGTCACGACCAAAATAGACATGATACAGTTTTTATCAAACGCGGAAACTAGAAGTGTTAACAACGTTGTCTTTATACTAAACAATAATACATCACCTTCCATGACGCGTTACTTAAATTTAGATTTTAACTTCTCGTATAGTAAGTTAAAAATCGTGTACCGACATGTGACTCGTTAACGTCTTTCATATGTCACTAGTTTGCTGATAAAATGGCGGCGAAAACAATTTGTGTGATAAAAAATAACATATGTAAATACGTAGTTCGTATCCGACACAGGCCTTATTCGAATGACAAAACGCGGAGGGTGACGATAACTTACTGATCGAGGAATGGATTCTGTATCTTCCCATGCGAATCCGCTAATCGTAGCCGCCGCCGACTACGAACCCGACCCCTGCCGCTACCGCCGACTACAAACCCGACCCCTGCCGCTACCGCCGGCCGCGACATGTTCTCACCGATCCCCCCCCCCCCCCCCCGATGCTTTGACATCACTTCTTTCCGCTCCGGATACGGACGACGACGACGAAGTCGTAGATCCCCTAGCCCGCCGACCGGTGCACTAATTACACCCCCTCCCCCCGTAGCGACTGTCAGAACCGAGGCCGTTCCTCCTTGAGGCGCCCTCGAGAATGTCGCCCCTTGCCCTTCTGGCTCGAGCGTAGTGGTTGCACGCTCGCCCTTAAATCCGGTGAAGCTGTAAAGGCCTCACGGCCAACAGTGTATATCACTCAAACACGTTATTGGAACGTGCTGCGTTATGTTTTTGATTGGTCATGGCGAATAAGCACTTTGAAGGTCACCCAAGTATATGTTTCAATAAAAACTTATTCTTGTAGGTGTAGTCAGAGGTGGATATAGTCGTGTCCGGTGAAGCTGTAAATGCCCCGCGGCCAACAGCGTAGATAACACACAAAAAAATTGAACATAATACACCCACGTTTCCTCAGGCAATTTGGACAGGTGTTTAACTTGTTGCTATATTTCGAGAACATCTATAGCATATCGATAAGAGTATAGAGTTCCAATAGGTTCCTTCCTTACAGACCTTTCGCTTGCTCCACTCCCAAAGTCTCATACATGTTCGCCGGCTACATAACGTTTTATTCTTTCTAATTCTACCTTACTGTAACGTCAGATCCCTTGCGGGGTAGGTAATCAGTAAAGTTCCAACAGGTTCTCCTTGCAGACCTCTCGCTTCTTTCACAGTCATATCTCTAAGCCGAGTTGGATGCCTTATGTGCGGCTTAATAATTTCCAACAGCAGGTTGCACTGGGTCCGCGTAGTGGAGTATGACCTAATCACCTCAATAAGTGCCTTTGTCCAAGAGTGGGATGGTACCGTACTTAAAAAACTACTACTATTACTATGTCATCACGCCAGATCCCTTGCGGGGTAGGCAGAGAGTACTGAGTTCCAACAGGTTCTTTCCTTTCATGCCATCTAATACACGCTCGCTGGTTACGGAGACTCTGTTAAAAAACCAGTGTGTAGGCTTAGCTGTTATTTATTGGTTTTTTATAAATCAGATACGTCGTTACGACCTAAGTACATGTATATTTAATTTATATACGGGTTGATCCGGTTTTGGCTTGACAAATCAAAGTTAATGAGTTGATAATGATATGCTTTATTTAAGTCTTTATTATACGTAGATGTTAATAAATAAGAGATTTCCAGAATTTAAAATGAATTTATACGATATTTATTGTAATTGCGTAAAATGTTTTGGTAACACTATCGTTTGATGGACGTTGTGTTCTATTGGCACATAAAGCTAGTAACAAATAAGGAGATCAATTCGAATCCTTCTCAGTTTGAAAAATTGTCAGTGATTGTCTGGATTTCTGTTTGCTATAATGGCAATAGACTCGCTCGTATTGGGACCTAACATCGTCAACTATATTTAGGTGTATAAAGTACTCCCCTTCTTGGGGAATATAGGCCTGACGGTGATGTATTGCTCAGCATGTATCTGTGTATATAAGTAAATGATCTCGGACCAAACATAATACATATGTATGTATAAATATGTCACGTAAAAGTTTCAAAACTTACTTAATTCACCCATAATCCAGGTGACTTATAGTGAATTTATCATTTGTCTTTATCAAGACTTAAGCTACACAAGACACAAGCGTCATCTTACATTTTTCAATGACAAACCGGATTGCGTTTTAGTATCACACAGTTAGTCCTACTTTTAGTCAAAGACATTCCATTATAATGTTTAACAGAGGCATGCGATTTCTTTTGTTTCGTTAGAAGTTACTTTTTCCTCATAAAGATGAGCTAAATCTGTTCTATAGGGGCAAAGCACACACTATGCGTCTAGCATCAATAATGGATGATTTAATTGCTTTACAGAAGTCCCTTAGATGCCCTGTATCTTTCACTCCACACACAAAAGTAATTATGCAGCAAATTCGTTAATTAGTGATGCTTGAAGTATTGTATGAGCTTTTGCTTTTTGAGTATAGACTGCTTTATAAGTCCCATTTTTATATAAACCCCTTGCATAGCTTTCTAAAACTAAAGACAGCAGATTGACCTCGTAATATAAAAACCTCAAAATCAAAGAAATATTTCACCATATCGATATATATATTGTGCTCATTTTACAGGTATATTATTGCAAAGTTACTTTTAAACGTTCCCTGTCAAGAGACCCTGTCGCTTGCTGCGACTGAACTGTCAAAGGTTCACATAAACATAGTATCAAGGGTAACCACCCGGTGTATACTAAGGGTCAAAGGGAAAGACCGGTGCATAACATTTTTTGTTGCTATAGCGTCACTGTGTCTCGTAGAGTACAGTGTACCGCCCTACGACAGTGCTCAACCACTGTTGTAGTGTATCTGACTCGTTTTAGAGGCGCAAGAGCGGCTGGTCAATCGTCTTTCAACAAGACATTGTTACCGGTAGCTTAAAGCTGATCAATCCTTGAATCTCCTTTGGAATCCTTTACCAATCCTGAAAAGATATTTTAGCCATTATTAATTTGAGCTTAGTTACGTTTTAATAATTCTATAATTTAATATCTTTTTACAATAAATTGTAGAAGAAATATTCTAATTCTCGCTTATCTAGACCATACATTGGTTCTGACTAAAAGACTTTACATTTATAACTCTAGTCGAAGTATTAGGTTTAATATTTATTCCTTAGGTCCTATTTCCTTACTCATTAGAATCACAATTTGTCCTATATCTAAGATATCACCCAAAATCGTCGACTACACAGACGATATCCTTGTATCCTATTCCTTAGCCTTATCTGTTCAACGTTCAGCGGCCACTTCAGGCTGCTGTGTGTTGACGTTTGCGCTCTCTTGTGGTCAGGTACTAGGGCCTCAGCGCCCGGTCGCTCAAACCGTCGGGTAGACGAGCCGTGGGGGAATCGGCGCGGGCATATACAACGACATCAAGCCGCTGATTGCTCCTGCACGAAGCTTTGGTAAGCTATTTTATACCTTAAAAATATACTGTTAGTTATTTGATTCGTTTGTTTCATGCGAAAGTTTTTAGCTCATAGTCGGGGACATCTTTGGGCCAATGTCTTACAGTCGGTTGTAGATGATGATTGCGTAACGTTTGCTTTCATACAGAGACTAACTATAGCTACTTTTGTGTTCTGTGTAAAATTGATAAATAACATCAAAGTCAAAGATCATTTATATATTGATAAGTCAACAAAAGAACTACATCTTTTTCTTATAAAGATATAATCCGGACGGGATTGGAAATCCTTTTTCATTTAGAAGATCCGGCGAAATACCCAGTGGAATAGTCTTTAAAGACCATTTTATTCGATTGGATTTTCTTAATCTTTTAACTTCAATGGGTTTATTCTACTGGCCTTTATATTTAATATTTTTTTATTATACGGAAGTATTTGGAGGAGTCCTCTGTCCGAAAACGGACTAAGACTATGGTAATGATGATGACGTTGATTATGATCTATCTATATCACGCCAGATCCCTTGCGGGGTAGGCAGAGAGTACAGAGTTCCAACAGGTTCTTTCCTTACGTACCTCTCTGGCTTCCTCCACTCTCATAGTTCGTCTCATACACGCTCGCCGGTTACGGAGACTCTTCACTTGTCCTTCAGATAAGACTCTGTCTATTTGGTCTCATGGTAAGATAGTCTAGGTCTTAGTGATTGTAATGATGATATCAATATCCCCCACCCAGGTGCCGATTCACCCTCCGCTCGCGCCAATAATCCCGATAATGTTGAGATCGGGCGCGAGGCACCCGGATGCTGGGCAGAGCGCGTCGCCAGGCGCGTCCACGTCGCGGCAGCGGCCCGATGATGAGCCGCAGGAGCTGTACACGCGGCTCAACGAGTACCTACTGCTGGAACAGAAGTTCCAGCCGAGATTGTGTTTGCCGAATGAATCTGAGGTGAGTTCTTTTTTTATTTAAACGTAGACTAGGATCTATTCCTGTATCGTGGGTGTGTTTACAAACATGAAAATTCACATACATAAATACCCAGGCCGGAACAAATAATTGTGGATCACACAAAGATCTGTCCCGTGCGGGAATCGACCCCGCGACTGTAAGATACAGTGGGCGGAGCGGCTTAAGCTCTTAATCACTGTATGTAGTTGGATACTAAAGTAGGCATCTCGATTCATTGTAAGAAAAATCGGTCTTTGAATTGATCGCACATATGCTCGATTAAATCGAGGATAAAAAAAACGATTTGATGACGATTCTTATCAATTTGGCGATTGAATGAAATTTTTTAATAACCTACCATTAAAACTGAAGCGGAAACTCATGGAGATGTGCATTCTCCCCATACTCACTTACGGCGCATAGACGTCCACACTCGCAGTTGGCCAGCGTAACATGGAGCGCAGTATTCTACGTATTAAACTTACCGACCATTTCAAAAATGGTGTACTGCGCTCCATGACACAAACAGTCGATGTAGGCCAAAAAGCTGCAAAGCTGAAATGGGATGGGCTGGTCATGTCTGTCGCATGCCTGAGACATCTTGGGCAAAAATATTCACCAACTGGGTTCCTCCCAATTTTAAGCGGCGTCGCGGCAGTCCCAGGAGATGGCGGGTCCGTTGATTTGTGTATGTAAATTTTCATGTTTGTAAACTTACCCAGGTGTCTTACGCCTAGTGCGCCTAGGGAGGCCTTTGCTCAGCAGTGAGACTAGGCTAACTAATAATAATAATGGGTGTTATAAATTTCATGTTTAAAATACCATAACCAGATATGGGCAAAATGTACTCAGATTAATGATCAAAATGGCATTTTGTTATATACAGTCATGATTAAAGTTTAAAACGGTAATCGTAAACGTTGAAGATTACAAAATGTAATTGTTATTCTATTATCTCTTCTATATTCTCTAAATATGTATTAATACACCATCACGCCTAAATTCCCGAAGCGGGGGTGGTTCATCATCCCCCCGATGCTGTCATCCATTGTTTCCGCTCAGAATACGGGCGACGACGACGTAGTCGTAGATCCCCTCCTATAGCCGGCGGTTGACCGGTGCACTAAGTAGTGCACCCCGTCCCGCCACAGCGACTGTCCCAACCGAGGACGCCTCTTCAAGGCGCCCTCGAGTATGTCGCCCCTTGCCCTTCTGGCTCGAGCGTAGTGGTTGCACGCTCGCCCTTAAGTCCGGTGAAGCTGTAAAGGCCTCGCGGCCAACAGCGTACATCACTCACACACACACACACATTTCAAGTTCAATCATCAATCTGAATAAATTTTGCCCATGTCTGCCACAACACAGGAATAATTCCTAGAAAGAAAGGAGACCCCTGAAAAACAGCCGTGAGAGGTTTTTAGAGGCTTGTAATATTTCGAGGGTCTGAGAATTAATAATATTGACTTATATCGTATTGACTTATATCGTATGTTTATTAACATTTACATACAATTGTAAAATGGTAGATGTCCCATCCACAATGTGTACGCGAGGTCGACCTTCGATCGATGCTAATTCGTGAATTTCAATTGGACGTTACTTAACAGCGGACGCTTCTGCGCTTGCGCAAGTACATAGCATATGTTGTGACGTCATACGGGCGTTTGAAAGAGATTAGAAAAGTCCTTTTAGTAAAATTTCTTACTAGCGCCCGCCCGCAAATTCGTCTGCGTATAATAATGGTACTTTAATTTTGTCTAATTCTGGTCCTCGGTTACACTTACATGGTATTAGCTAATATTGAGCTGTATTTTTTCAAGAATTAATTTAGATTCTGTATCTTTAATATGTTACCGTCCTCTTCTGTTATTTTTTTTAATTGTATACGGTATCCCAAGATGTAGCCTGCGCCTTGTTTGGGAACCCCTGGTAAACACATTTAGGCTATGTTCTATCTGCCTTTAGCCAAAGAATGTTCACTGCATCATAGGAATTTGCTAATCGTAGCCGCCGCCGACTACGAACATAACTCTCCTCCTATCAGCCGCTACCGCCGTCCGCGGCATGTTCTCACCGACCCTCCCGATGCCCTTACATCCCTTCTTTCGGATACAGATACCGCACACATTATCTGACACCGAACTCTCCGGCGAGGTCGAAGAATCCCTTGCCCGTTGGCCAGTGCAGAGCACCACGGCGAGGCACCTAGTATACGCCCTCCCCCATCGACTACCCAAGCCTAGTTGCCCCCTTGCCATTCCGGCTTGAGTGTAGTGGTTGCACGCTCGTCCTCTTGTCCGGTGAAACTGTAAAGGCCTCGAGGCCAACAGCGTAGATCATTCACACACACACACAAATGCTGCACATAGTCTTCCCCCAAAACTCGCCACGACGATTGGCGTTGTGCTGAACGATACCAGCTTTTACTCGCGATTTTCACCAGGCCATCTGTCCATGTTGTGGGGGCCTGCCCACTCCACGTGTTCCGGCACGAGGTCGCCACTAGAGAACCTTTCTGCCCCATCGGCTGTTAGATCTACGAGTAATGTGCCCCGTCCACTGCCACTTAAGGTCTGGTCAAATAGCCGACGGAGCGCGATGGGAGCGCGACGGGAGCGCGACGCAAGTGCTCGGCTACGATCGGCTGTGACCTTAGCCGTCGCGCCGAGCGGGGCTGCGCCGTGTGGCGTCTTCCGTAAATTTCCGTACATTGCAACTATCAAGGTCGCGCCACCGTAGCGCTCCCGTCGCGCTGCGTCGGCTATGTGGCGAGACCTTTTGTTTGGCAATTTTAAGAGCTATATCGGTGATCGGTAGACTGTAAAGGTATTTCGGCTAATGATGATGTATGTATGTATAATAAATAATTTAATATTGATGCAGAATGGCGAGGTGACGACGGGCGCCCGCGACGGCGCGGCGCATATTCTCCGCTGCCTGAAGGTGTGGTACGATCTGCCCGCTGAGGTGCTGATCAACGCGATCAACCTCTTCGACAGGTATGAACGCCTGGTACATCACTCCAGAACGTACTGATAGCAGTAGGGTCAATAGATCCTACTATTACGAGATGGCTATCAACCGCACCTCTTCGATAGGTATGATCGCCTGGTACCTCCATATCAGAACAGCTGTTGTTAGGGTTGGTAGATCCTGCTAACAAGATAGTAAATCAACCTTTCCGACAAGTGTCAGTCTGATATTTCCAGGACAGCTGTTGTAGTATGGCATTCATACCTCTCTGGCTTCCTCCACTCTCATAGTTCGTCTCATACACGCTCGCCGGTCATGGAGACTCTTGACTTGTCCTTCAGAAGATATCTATTTCGTCATGGTAAGATAGTCTAGGTCTTCCCCGGTACCTACATCCTTCCACATTCATATTGTATATCTGTTTTGTCATTCTTTCTTCAGACATTAAATAGTTATTAACTGGATATACTTTATATTTATTTTTTTATTGATGTGCAAAACATTGACAATTCAGATAGTGTAGATTTAGATTGCAAATAATATGCAGATTCAAAAACGATATTTAGCGAATGGGCGATAATAAACTTTTTGTGTCTGCGGCAGGTTCCTGACGAAGATGAAGGTGCGTCCCTGCCACGTGCCTTGCATCACCGTGTCCTGTATGAACATAGCTTTGGAACAGTACGCATCGGACGCCAACACCAAGAGGAGCATATCCGTCGAGGAGTTGGGTGAGTTGACTACACATATCTTGGAACAAGTGCACTTAGGAATTTTTCGATGAAAAAAAAACTACCCCTATTCGCACCCACATATCACCGACGATGTTGGGTCCCATGTAACAAGGGGCGAGCCTATTGGCTATTGGCGAGCATATAGCTCAGGTGATAATCCTTTTTTGTTGTTGTAAAATTGTACCATTGTACCAATAGACGATTTAGCGCTGTGGTTAAGAGCTAAAGCCCCTCCGCCCACTGTGTCTAATAGTCGCGGGTTCGATTCCCGCACGGGACAAATCTTGGTGTGAGCCACAATTATTTGTTCCGGTCTGGGTATTTATATGTGAATTGTTATGTCCGTTAACGCAACCACAACACAGGAATAAATCCGAGGCTGGGTTTAGGATTAAGAAAAAAAAAAATGTTTTTTCTCTAAGTTCTGTATAGATACATACATTTTTATATTATACAAAAGTAAGTATGCGATCTAGCTCCAGTTGATGCCTTACGGGTGAGATATAAAACTAATAATAATAATTTTAAAGAATGATAAGCTAAAGTAGTCTGGCTGGAACAGTCTCCACAAGAGCAGCACAGCAGCAGCACCCTGAGAGTATGACAACTTGCTCAAGCCATCACCTCCCTCGACGTGGACTGCACCAAATGTTCCGATCACAATGCATTTTTTATGGTAAACATGATCTGATGCTGCACCCAGGATCGGCTCCAGATGAAGGAACTCTTGAAGTACCAAAAGCGTAGATAGAACATTTTGTACACACATTCATTTTATTTGTTGTTTAAATCTGGCCTATTTTAAAAGTTATGTTTGATTTTTTTTTATTCATTTCTTACTATCTATCTATATCATCACGCCGGATCCCTTGCGGGGTAGGCAGAGAGTACAGAGTTCCAACAGGTTCTTTCCTTACATACCTCTCTGGCTCCCTCCACTCTCATAGTTCTCATACACGCTCGCCGGTTACGGAGACTCCTGACTTGTCTTTCAGATAAGAGCCGGTCTATTTGGTCACGGTAAGATAGTCCATGTCTTCCCCGGTACGTGCATCCTTCCACTTTTGCATTGTATATCAGTATAATTTCTGACTAATTGATTTATTTTATGTTCCTCCAGTATCTATCTCGCAGTCAGCGTGCACAGCCGGCGACGTATCCCGAATGTCCCGCGTGCTCGCCGACAAGCTGGGTCTAGCTGGTGGCTGCCGAGCAGTCACTGCTTTACACTGGCTGTCGCTGCTGCGCCGCCTGCTGCTGCTGCAGGTGGCGCTGCCGCCGGGGCTGTGCGAGGTGAGTGGCCAGGGAAGTGCTGGGCTGAGCTGTGAAGTGAGTGGCCAGTATATCAGTAGTACTCGCCTAGAGCTGGATCTGTGCGTTACTGAAGGGTTAGCTATCGTTGCTGCTGGGGATTGTGCGCGGGGTGTATGAATGATCTACGTTGTTGGCTAAGAGTCCTTTACAGCTTCACTGGACACGAGGGCGAGCACGCAACAACTACGTTCCACCAAGGGCAAGAGGGCAACTAGCTCAAGGGGGGGGTGGGGTTAACGGCCTCGGCTCGGGCAGTTGCTTTGGGGAAGGGCGTATACTAGGTGTTTCGTCGTGGTGCTCTGCACCTGCCCGCGGGTTTCTTCGAGTTCGCCGGCGAGGTCGGTGTCTGATCCTGTGAGCGATATCTGTATTCGTAAGGAGGGAAGTAAGGGCATCGGGAGGGTCAGTGAGAATAGGAGGGAAGGGAAGGGAGTACTCGCCTAAAGCTGGCGCGGAACATTGCTGGAGGTCTATGTCGCTGGTGGGACTTCGCGCGGGCGATGTATCAATAAACAAAGTGATTATATTCAAAATTTTAACTCAATCTCAAGTAATTTATTTTGTATAAGCCCTGCGGGGGCGCTTACAAAAAGTGAATTTAAATCAAATTTAACTACTAATCTACCTCCGAAACTTAGCGGCTTTATCTTTTTTATTTACTTCTCTTTCTCTTTTTTTAAATTATATTGTATGGATACAATGTTTAGGTTACAATTAAATAGTTTACGATCTAGCTCCAGTGTGATGCCTTACGACCGAGATATGAATCTAATTGTTATCTGTAAAGAGCGTCTAAAGGATTCCAGATCGGCCAGTCCCACAAGCAGCACGTTCACGATTATGACTGCTGGAACAGCCATCACTCCCCTCAACCATATTGGAGGGAAGGGAGTGACCCGCGCCAGCCACCGCAAGCAAAGACATTATAGTGAGCATGACCAAACCAAAACCCAAAGACAGTGGCCAGATTGCACTGCAATTATGTCAAATAAATCGTTTGGTCATATAGCTATACTATAGCTGGAGTCGTATTGAACGGATCTTACTATACATGTTTTTTTTTTTTGTTATTTTTAATTTTAAAATAAATCCTATCACTTAGGATTTATTCCTGTATCGTGGGTGCGTTTACAAACAAGAAAATTCATATACAGATAATACAGAGAACGAAACATGATTCTGGGACACAGCGATATTTCCCGTACGGGAATGTCGGAGCATCGATCACTATCAAAGTGTTTGCCCATTCGGCAGCGTAGAACTCTGAGGGCACTGACAACTCTGTTTTCCATACTTCATTCTCCAGTCTCGCCCGCTTATCTTACTTCCCAATTTCAATATTTGTGTTCTAACCACGATAAACGTCTTCGCTCTGTAAATAACCGTCTTCTTCAGTGCCCCCCCTCATTGTACTGATTTCATTCATTCTTCCTTTGTTCAGTCCATCCTTCTTTGGAATGCTTTGCCTCTGGAACTCAGGATGGCCACTAATCGTCCCACTTTCAAAAAAAGTCTGCTGGACTATCTGCACAAAAGGTTGAATCCCTGACAATGTTAGTTGCTTTACGTTGTTATGTCGCACAGTTCTAGTTTGTTTTCTATCTATCTATCTATATCATCACGCCAGCTCCCTCGCGGGGTAGGCAGAGAGTACAGAGTTCCAACAGGTTCTTTCCTTACATACCTCTCTGGCTTCCTCCACTCTCATAGTTCGTCTCATACACACTCGCCGGTTACGGAGACTCTTGACTTGCCCTTTAGCTAAGACACGGTCTATTTGGTCATGGTAAGATAGTCTAGGTCTTCCCCTTCTTATAATTATTTATATATGTATATATTTGTGGTATATATAAATATTTATATAGGTATATTATCGTTATATATAATTTATATATATTAAGTATTATATATAGATAATTAGTTGTTATTTATATTGTTTTTCTTTACCCTCTCCAACTCGTGTAGTTTCGCACCTGCCACACTTGTCTCTACACCACCCTAAGGTAGACTGGCAGAAAATGCCTCGGGCATTAAGTCCGCCTATGTACATAAAAGTGCATAAAGAATAAATAAAATAAATAAATCGAACCCGCGACTATTAGACCCGGTGGGTGAAGCGGCTCAAGCTCTCCGTCCGACCGTTGAATGTGACTAATAGGTTTAATCTTGTCCGCAGGAGAGTGAGTTGGTACATTTGCTGGAGTTGGCCGTTTGTGACGCGGCCTGCGCCAACGCACGGACCAGCGAGTTGGCGCTCGTTATACTGTACCATAAACTTGGTGAGTTTGAATCATCCGATATTATTTGTACAGTCAGTCATACAAGGATCTATTGGCCCGCAGCCAAAATCGAAACTAACGCTGTCTTTAAGTGAAATGTCGCTGTCTCTGCAACAGCTACGATGTTGAGAGTGAATGGTGCGATGCGAAAGCTACTTGGGAGCCGGCACTTGAGCCGAAAGGCGCAGCTGGCCATACATAACGGAGTGCTTGTCCCAACGCTGTAATATGGCAGCGAGAGCTGGGTATGTAAAAAGGAGAATGAAAGTAGGATAAATGCGGTGGAAATGCGAGCTCTGCGGAAGATGGGCGGAGTGAAGCTGACCGACCGTATTCGCAACAGTGTACTAAGAAAGCGAGTAGGTATGAAAGATAGTATCGGTGTAAAGATGAGAAAGGGTATGCTCGGTTGGTTCGGGCATATAGAAAGAATGTCTGAAGAAAGAATGTCAAAACAGATATACAATGCGAAAGTGGAAGGATGTAGGTACCGGAGAAGACCTGGACTATCTTATCACGACCAAATAGACCGAGTCTGAAAGGACAAGCCAAGAGTCTCCGTAACCGGCGAGCGTGTATGAGACGAACTATGAGAGTGGAGGAAGCCAGAGAGGTATGTAAGGAAAGAACCTGTTGGAACTCTGTACTCCCTGCCTACCCCGCGAGGGCGCTGGCGTGATGATACAGATAGATAGATTCTTTTTGTTTTTAAATTTGCAAAAATGCTTTTACTCCTTCAGTGCTCTATAAAAAAATTAAATTTATTCTTGATTCATAGCATTCAGGAGATTTCGACTCAGTCGGCCTGAGATGGGTGACCGTTTGTGGCATTTTCATATTCGAGCGTCTCCGTGCTTCGGAAGGCACGTTAAGGCGTTGGTCCCGGTCGTCAAGCCGAGTTGGAAGCCTTAAAGGCGGCTTGATAAGTTCCAACAGCAGGTGGCCACAAGCCTGCCTCCACCAATCCGCACTGGGTCCGCGTGGTGGAGTATGACCTAATCTCTCTCACCTCTCTTTGTGAGAGAAGGCCTTTGCCCAGCAGTGGACAGTAAAGGCTGATATTATTACTAATCTAATTGTTTCTTCGACAGAGGAACACATGTCCGAGTGGACTCGCGCGTGCGAAGCAGGCGCCGAGGTTCCCGAGCATGTCTACTACGTGTATGATTTCGCTAGACAACTACAACTGCACTGCCATGTAAGTCAAACTTAAGCTTAAATAATATACAGTTCAACCTAGATAAGTGAGAGCTCAAGGGATCGCAATTTAAAATCGCAAAATTTTAATTTTTTTTTAAGTAAATATATTTTTAAAATTTAGTCTAATATGATAGCAGCGTTCTCTAGCTTTTGTTCTGTTAATCGCGCAATAAATCTGTCAGGAATACATAATTCTGGATCATGATTAAGATCGATATTGTATTGTACATCATAACATTTAGGACATAATATGATTGTAATCTGTTTTGTATGAAAAAAAAAACTCTCTCGCTTATAGAGGTTTCCCACTTACCCGAGTTTCTAGCTTATACATAGAGGTACAGAAATGGCCATTATCACTCATAGAGGTTAAATAAATGATGCAGTAAATATGCAGTAAATAAATGTCATCGAATGTCGTCTTAATATTTCCGTGTCCTGCAGAGACTTTATAGAGTCTTTTGATTTGATAATTTTATAATAAGTGGATTCTGGTAGTGGAAACTCACTCTGAATTTCATTACGCGATTTAGAGATAACACTTGGGGTTTTCTTTTAGACATGACGTAGGAACAAACCTTTCTTCGCTATTGATATTAGTCAACTGTAGTAAGGTAGTAAAATTGATAAAAATAAGGGCCTAAGTTCCCCGAAATTTTGGAAACCAAACCTTAGGGCTGCGATTTATGAGTCACTGTGAAATTCAGATAAATTTACCAATGTGTCGGGCGAGTATGCAAGTGTGCGTGCATGCTCGACTGTCGCTTATAGAGTTACAGATAAGTACCAGTCTCAGTTATAGAGGTCCGCACACAAATATCTGAGGGTCCACGACTCTCTCTTATCATCATCATCATCTCAGCCTATACTTGTCCACTGCTGAACATAGGCCTCCCCAATCGCTCTCCAGCGTAACCGGTCCGCTGCCACCTGCATCCAACGACTTGCTGCGATCTTCACAAGATCGTCGGTCCATCTGGCAGGCGGGCTTCCTACGCTGCGTTTGCCAATACGTGGTCTCCACTCTAGAATCTTTCTGCCCCAACGCCCGTCCGATCTTCGCTATGTGGCCCGCCCATTGCCACTTCAGCTTGCTAATCCTGAGGGCTATGTCGGTGACCTTGGTTCTTCTACGGATCTCCTCATTTCTGATTCGATCACGTAGGGAAACGCCGAGCATAGCTCTTTCCATTCCCAGCTCGCTGAGCTGTTTTATGAGACCTATTGTAAGAGACCACGTCTCTGATCCGTATGGTATCACTGGCAACACACATTGACTAAAACCGTAGACCGATTAAATTATTATGTATTAATAACTTTCAGATGAACGATGCATCGCTAGTATCGGTCCGGGCCCGCGTGCGGCACGTGGCGGCCCGCTACGAGCGGAGCGAAGCCCGGAGAGATCAGCGGCAGCCGCTCGTGTGGAGACTGTCTGAACGCACGCTTAAGGTATTTTTTTTAAACGTAGCCACACTATGATTAATTCCTGTGTCGTGGGTGCGTTTACAAATATGAAAATTCACATACACAAATACCCAGACCGTAACAAATGATTGTGGTGTCAACACAAAGATTTGTCCCGAGGGGGAATCGAAGCCGCGACAGTTAGACTCAGTGGGCGGAGTGGCGCAATGAATCACTGCGCCAAATCGTCCGCTTAAAATGTGATTGTAATCGTTAATCATTGATCACATCATCACGCCTATATTCCCCAAATGGGGGTGGTTAATCATTTATCTGATTATTTTTTGCCTGGATATTATGTAAAAAAAGGAGTGATACCTAGTGGTTACACTGTTGGACTGTAAAGTTAGAGGTCTCGGGTTCAAACCCAGGCACGCACCTCTATCTTTACGAATGCATGTGCGTATTAAAAATTAGCTATCACTTGCTGTAACGGTGAAGGAAAAAATCGTTAGGAAACCTGCATGCCTGAGAGTTTCTCGAAGGTTTGTGAAGTTCGCCAACCCGCACTGGGCCAGCGTGGTGGACTATGGCCTAAACCCTCTCAGGTTGGGAGGAGGCCCGTGCCCAACGGTGGGACAGTTTCTTAACAGGGCTAATATTATTATTATGTATGAATCTCAATTGAAATTTGCTAGGTGCTCCTTGTCTTTGGTTGATAATACGAGGCATGAAACTCTATCAATGTTTTGTCTCAGGTGCTCCGGCCAACGGACCGTCTCACATCTCTGCTGCCTACCATCGAAGAACAGCACTTCGCCGTAGATGCAACACCACCCAGAAACAGGTATATCCATGACACTATCTGAATAAACACGTTACTCTTTTTACATATACAATGCTGTAACATAATTAGCGCAAGACCTTAAGCGGGTGACAGACGTACGAGCTTGAAAGTCGCGGTTTTAAAAGAACGCGTACTTACTCGGCTCGGCGTCAGCGACACACGGCCGACTTGCTCATACTGTTCCGCCATCTCGAACACTGAACAGGTCTTGTGTTATTCAGGAATAATATCATATCCCAACGCTGTTATATGGCAGCGAGAGCTGGGTATGTAAGAAGGGGAATGAAAGTAGGATAAATGCGGTGGAAATGCGAGCTCTGCGGAAGATGTGCGGAGTGAAGCTGACCGACCGTACTCGCAACGGCGTAGTAAGAAAGCGAGTAGGTATGAAATAAGGATGAGATAGGGTATGCTCGCTTCGTTGGTTCGGGCATATAGAAAGAATGTCGGAAGAAAGAATGATAAAACTTGATATACAATGCGAAAGTGGAAGGATGTAGGTACCGGAGAAGACCTAGAAAATCTTACCATGACCAAATAGACCGGGTCTTATCTGAAAGACAAGTCAAGAGTCTCCGTAACCGGCAAGCGTGTATGAGACGAACTATGAGAGTGGAGGAAGCCAGAGAGGTCTGTAAGGAAAAAGTCTGTTGGAACTCTGTACTTTTGCCTGCCCCGCGAGGAGCGGGTTAAGCTCTTATGGACTGAGCGAAAGCACAATTTTTTAAAATATACCGACTGACTTGTAGTTGTAGTTTAATTTAAAGGATAATTAATATATTTATTGTATTCTCGTCAGATCAGGAAGCGAAAGCAGCGAAAACGAAGAGACATCGGACTGGCCTCGAAGCCCCGTCCTACCAGTGTACTGCGACAACTAGACCCTGTGCGGGGACCCCAACAACCTCACAGACCCCACGGAACTCAAGGACCCCAGAGTGCTCATAGACCACACGGAACTCGAGGACCCCAGAGTGCTCAGAGACCCCGCGGAACTCAAGAACCCCAAAGTGCTCATAGACACCATGGATCTCGCGGACAAGCACCCAGTTCTCGAAGACCCCACAACAAGCGTAGAACAAGCATTTAATACCGGGACTTAAAGACCCTAGTCTTGACTCCATTGGATCTCGAGAATAAACACCCCACAACAACAGCTTAGAATAAGTGCTTAATACCGGGACTTGGGAACCTTACTTATGACCACCATTGGATCTCTAAGTACTCTAATACCCGAAGAAGCATTTAATAACAGTACCCAAGGAACCCAATCATGCATCACATGGATTTTGAGGACGTGTCCACATCCCGCAATAAACGTAGAATAATTTATTAATAGCAGGACATAAAATAGAACCCCATTGGATCTTGAAGACACCCCACAGTTCCCGAAGACCCCAAAGCAAGCATTTAACGGTTAGCTAAAATTTTATAGAACCGAAATATATCCGATTTCGATTTCTTAGTTCTCGTGATTCTATGAATATTCTAATTTAGCACAATATGGCGGTTTTATATTCTGGGCAGTCGCGATCCTAATTTTGAGAATCGAGTCAAAAATACAAGAGATCCGCGAGTAAAACGGTCGATTTACGACCGGTTTCAATATTTAACTGACGGATAGAATCAAAATATATCACAAACAAAGTCCCCTCGTCGCGTCTGTTTGTTTGAACGCGATAAACTCAATAACTACCAAACGGGTTGTCATACAGTTTCAATGGACGGAGTGATTCAAGGTTTATGTGTATAATTCACCCAAGCGAAGCCGGGGCGCTAGTTAGTACTATAGGCGGGACGAATGTATGAAAATCTCTTAACATACTACAGATATTAAGAAAATCTATTAGTTAAATATTGAAACAGGCCGTTAGATACACATATAGAGTTAGAAACTAGAGTCATTTACCATTCAGTTCAGTAGAGCTTGTCCTTTTTCACTGGATCGAGTACAGTCCAATCAAACTTTAAAACTCTTCACCCTTGAAATAACACTATTTTTCGGATTTTGTCGCGGTTTACTTAAGTTCCCGGCGTGCCGAGTGCTTTGCAGTAACCATGGTCACGGGCAGGACTGAGATTTTAGACGTCCAAAAGGCATAGTTACTCCGGGGTACTCTCAAACTTGTTGATTATTTTTGTTGGTCCAATCTACGCAGAATGAGCTCACACTGTCTTGAGGTCTTGCAGTGTTATGCTTGGATTTTTTCACCCCACATGAAAAAATTGATTTCGTGCTAACAGAATTTTTAATTCCCATGTCTTCGGAAATACTGTCGCCTTCATATAAATAACTAAAAATGATGATGGTTTGAAAAGTTTTAAAGTTTGATTGTAAAAAATTATACTATAGTATAGACCAGGGATTCTCAAACTATTTTGGGGAAGAGACCCATTTTCCGAAATGAACTGATACGTCAGACCCCCACAGAACTTGTGTTAATTAATAGGGTTCGATTTTTAGATCTCGTTGACCCCTAAAATCAGTTACCGTTTATGTCGACCCCCTGGGAAACAGATAACGACCCCAAGGGATAGACATCGACCACATTTCGAATCACTGGTATGGACTATAATTTAGTCGCGGGTTCTAAACAAATATTTGTGTGACCCACAATCATTTGTTTCGGTCTGGGTGTTTGTGTATGCGAATGCACCCACGACACAGGAATGATTTTAATCGTGGTGCTAAGTGTATTCTCGATAAACAGTCGTTAACTGGCAGCTTTAAGATGAAATACTTGTATAATATAGTTCGACAAGGATCTTTTTGGCTCGCGGATGACATTGACAAGCGTTGGTGTGAAATTTAATAAAATATGTAGTGTACGCAAAGAGGGGTCTCTCGAGGGAAAATATTTGATTTCGAGTAATTCGCATTAAAGTTTT
Source organism: Phalera bucephala (assembly GCA_905147815.2). NCBI lineage: Eukaryota > Metazoa > Arthropoda > Insecta > Lepidoptera > Notodontidae > Phalera > Phalera bucephala. Next base: position 8,666,009 of record LR990637.1, on the reverse strand, counting down.
GAGTCGAAATGGGTTTCGCCTCGAGCGCGGAGGAGGCTCACTAATTCATAAAGTTCATATGAAAAATACTACGGCACCTAAAAATATTCTGATTAGACCAAAACAAAGCTGAAATCCACAGAATCAATGAAAAAAATACCGTTTCCAACCCCTTCAGGCCCCTTTTGGCGTAACCACTTACAGAATTTTACTTCAAGGATATATTTCAATAAGTGGGTCCGAACGGTTACTCGTTATAATGGGTAAATTTCATAGCAAACGGAAAGTCTGCGAATGTCATAAAGTGACATTTCTCTTGATGACAGCGCTAGTTTTAAGCCATAAGATCCTTGGCGGACTATATCATTGTTAATATAGCCATGTTTGCCGATGATGTATCTATTCCTCTGTGTATAGTATCTCAACTCTATATGTGTGTCTTTGAGTGTAGAAGCCAGTGAATGTTTGTATGTATGTATGTATGTTTGTAGGTAAACGGAATGTGGACGTCTGCGTAATTATCATTTTAGTGAAATGTGGGCCCAAAAGGAGAGGCCAAAAAAATGCAATTAAAAAAAATAGTAAAATATTAAACACACTGCTCTAACAATAATTATTAAAAATATTGCCTACCCCGCAAGGGATCGGGCGTGATATAACAAAAATATTTTAGAAATAATTCTATAATATTTTTTTAACCTCGTCAAAAATAGAAATTTTTTGGTAAAACGTGATTTTCGAATTAAAATCTAAGTTTCTATCTATATCATCATGCCAAATCCCTCGCGGGGTAGGTTTAGAGTACAGAGTTCCAACAGGTCCTTTCCTTACAGACATCTGAAATATAATAGTCAATAATATAGTGGTAATACGCAGTCTTTGACATTCCGTTTTAATTAATGTATATCATTAAATATTTCTCTTAAGTTTAATATTAATATACAATTTGAAAGAAATTACAAAAAAAAAATAATAAAAAATGGTGCAATCTTCCAAAACTTTTAACAAAATATTTTTATTAAGAATACCCGTTCATGATTTTTACATTTAATATATAAAATAATATTAATAAATGAATGATGGTTAAAAAAAATATATTTAGTATCTAAATAAATTTTTCGAGTATTATTGAATGTATGAAGTTGTTTTTTTTTATTATATTAATAATAATTATTATTATTTGATAATAATTTGCTAATGAAAACGGACAATGTTTCTCAAAGATTGATCGATTCTGTCGGTAGATAGGAATTAATTTCCGACTGGAAAACTGGCATTTTTAATTAGACAATTTTAGAAAAATTTTAATCTAGCGAAATCAACAAGTCGACTTAGCGGGTTCTATTCCCATTTAAAGTTAAATACAACGCCGATAATGTTAAACAATATCACATCGCCCACGCCCATATTACATCTTAGGGTACGATAAAGTTTTCTTTTAATATTATTTAAGTATCTTTTCATTGCTATTGGTTCTTGCTTGGTGATATTTCCTTGATGACAGCGGTAGTTCCGATATGGGCCGCGGGCCATAAGAGCCTTGTATGACTGTATGTAACGTCTTTTCGTTCTAAATACCGCAGTGTCTCAAGACAAGTCTTTGACCAGTGCGTGTTGCCAGTGATAACTTAAGGCACTGAGACATGGTCACTTACGATGGGCTTCATAATAAAGGTTAAGTTGTGGGCATGCAAGTGTGGGCCGTTGGGACATTGCACTAATATTGTAAAGGGGAAAGATTTGTATGTTTGTAACGAATAAACTCAAAAACTACTGCGCCGATTTCAAAAATTGTTTGATCTTTAGAAAGCCACCTTATCCATAAGTAACATAGGCTATATAACATAGGCTATAAAACATAGACCCGGTAGGTGGCGCTGTTGTCGACCGGTTACGAAGTTGCGGGAAACTGCTAGTTTAAGAATATAATAGTTTCTGCCCGCGACTTCGCCCGCGTTTGAGAGAAGAACCAAGATTTTTTTCGGGATAAAAAGTATCCAATGTGATCAAGGTAATAGTAACTATGTGTGTACCAGATTTCGTCCAAAATTAGTTGAGCCGTTTTTGCGGAATTGAGTAACATCCAAACATACAAACTTTTACATTTTTAATATTAGTACGGTTGAAGATTTTAAATACAATTTCCTATGTCCCAGTCAATTTTATTGGGTTTTTAACAGTTTGTCTATCAATAGCTGTAATAAATTACATTAATACTTAATATTTTTAAATGGAATTTTACTAAAGGTTTTATTATTATAAGTAATTTCTTATAAAATTACAACAGTTATTTTAGATTTTTCCTTAAAAAAATGCTGACATTTTAGATATTTAAAGCACGCTCACATTTCTCGTTATTCCGGGTTCTAAGTTTGAAATCGTTTTAATTCACATTCCACCAATCAGATGTCGCTTTTCACAATGTAAAATAACGCCATCTACCGACATTCTAAATCACTAATATCAAAAAAGCTTTACTATTCGTTCGTTTTACAATTAACTATAATAATTTTAACAAAAATGAGAATCATTGTCTATTATCAAACCAGTATCACAGATTCGCTGTGATTCTATATTAGACGAAGAAAAAACGTTCAAAAAAAAATATTCCATATTTTTAGTAGGTTAGGAAGGGATGGATTGGAGCGGGATTGTTGGGTTACAGAATGCCCTTCTGGCTCGAGCGTAGTGGTTGCACACTCGGCCTCTTCTCCGCTGAAGCTGTAAAGGCCCTGCGGCCAACAGCGTAGATCACTCGCACACAGAAAATAGTTGCCCCCTTGCCCTTCGATCGAGCGTAGTGGTTGCACGCTCGCCTTCTCCGCTGAAGCTGTAAAGGCCCCGCGGCCAACAGCATAGATTACACACATAATACACACACACACAGAGAAAATAGTTGCCCCCCTTGTCTTTCTCGCTCTAGACTACTGATTGCACGCTTACCCTCTTGTCCGGTGAAGCTGTAAAGACTGCGTCTAATCGTCCTATACGGCTTCTATGTGTCTTATTTAGAAGATTATTGGCTTTCAAGCGTTATTGTCTTAATGTGCTTATTACTGGCATTAAACATGCTCGTAGATAGCTTTATTTGGTTTATTGACGCTTCCATGATCGCCATAGCGACTGCCCAAGCCGAGGCCGTTCCTCCTTGAGGCGCCCTTGAGCTAGTTGCCCCCTTGCCCTTCCGGCTCGAACGTGGTGGTTGCACGCTCTCCCTCTAGCCCGGTGAAGCTGTAAATGCCGCAACAGCGTAGATCATTCACACACAAAAAATGTCACCGTCTTTATTCGATTACTTTTGAATCAAAACCTAACATACCCATTCCAAATCTAATCCATTCACTCTTTATTGTTAAGCGTCAAGTCACATTGCGAATGAATGAATGAAAATAGTGTAAAAATGTGAAAAAAACAATGGTTTTTGTAGAAAAAAAATCCACCGAAGATTTTCCCTTAAGTCCATCGTTAATGTGTAATCTATTTTAATGTAAGTATTATAATGTTTATAGCGAAGATTATTTGTAATTGTCAATGTTATCACGTCAGATCTCTTGCGGGGTAGGCAGAGAGTACAGTTCCAACAGGTTATTTCATTACAGACGTCTTTAAAACATCTCATGTACTACCCCGCAAGGGATCTGGCGTGATGATATAGATAGATTTTAAGTGCTTTTTTGGTAATAATCTTTACTAAAATTGTAAAAAAAAATCCTTTTATTAGGATAAAACTTAATTCCTATTCGTATGATTTCTACTTACTCCGATATTCGGAATGCTGACATTTGTGGGCTTTTTTTAATTTTTTTCTCATTTATTTTTCAGTAGTCTATAATCACATTTAATTTTTTTTCTATTAATTGTATGTAGATGTAAACTAAAAATAAATGACAAACAAAAAAAAATACATAAATAAATATCTATGAAAAAAAATCTGTAAAAAAAATGATCTCAGTTTATAATCATTGGAAATTGTCACTTGAAGATGATAGCAACTAATTACTGAAAAAGATTAAACAATATCTGGTTTACGGACATTTCTTATAATAACGGAAGTTTCTTATAATAACTAAAAGGAATGTGTCCTCGAAAAACATTGTACATATAACACTGTGATACTACCTTATCGATTGTATATCTAACACTACAGGGCTACCATAATCTCTTTAGCAATATTATTATAATCTTACTTTTGCCGTGACAGAGTCGGCTACAAACTGCGTACATCCACATCTCATATACAGCATCGTATTATTATAATAATTTGCTTAAAAAGATTTTTGGTACACTACAGATATTTTAAGACCGTCTTGTTCTTGAACGAATATAATAATGAGATAATTCAAAGAGAAAGCACAAAAAATCAAGGTATATAGTAACTTATTGATCGCCTCAGTCGGATATATCCGACAAAAGTTGGTCTGTACCGCCCCTTGTCATAATAAACCGACAGAAAATCTATCTCTGTTTCATGAGTTTTCAGTTAGGTACGTGTTATGCCAACTTAATCTGTTACCGCCCCAGTCGGATATATCCGACAAATATCGACCGTACAACCCCGGTCGTGATGACCTGACGGAGAATCTGTGTCCGTATATTTCTGTTTAGTCGGCTATGTGTTATATAAACATATTTACGGTCTGTTTCATCACTCGAAGTAAAATCCGAAATATACTATTTCACAATTAAAGTTGCCCTTACACGAACACATAGCCGACTAAACTAAACAGAAATATACTGGCACACTTACTTAAGACTATGCACGAATTTCACCATTTCTGAGTAGCCTTATCCGCCGGGTAAACGAGATAGTTTTAATTGCCGGGTAATGCTAAGCGAGAAGTAACTAACCAGAGGGCCTAGACAAGTTGCAAGCGTTTTGTTTCTATTCTCTTGTCGCAATCGATAGCGCATTGTTTTGACCACGTGACTTTTCGTTGCAAAATATAATTCCCATACATTTTACCGCTTTCTATTAGCGTTAACGAGTGTAGATTGTCAACTTGGCTATAGGCGCAGTACTCTACTCAAGGGTGGTGACCAATATTCTCATGGCCTTTACAGAGTACCCTATTAATTTTCATTTGTCATTATTAAATTCGGTCAACGATGTGTTCCACATGAATAACATCAACCGTTTTCATGGAGTATGGTGTTGATTTCTTATCGAAAATTTGTACTGATTTATCTCTTTTTATATTTCCCGTTTTTTTGCCTGGTTTTGGGTTTATACGCTGGGCCCTCCGCTATCCTCCGCCTACCACGTAACACGGTGCGTTAGGATGACTTTGTGGAATGAAATAGTAGAGTCAACAGCATCTAAAACTAAATAACATAAAGATAGAAAATTTGTTGAAAATTGCCCTAGAAGCAACAAACATTTGACCCATGCCATCATCATTTATCTATTTTATTAAAATAATGGCTAATATCTGTATCTAACGGACAATTTGCAATCTGAAACGAATATTTCAAAGTATTGAAAGTACTTATATCGAATTGACTCTGTAAAAAGTAGTAGGCGTACCTATTAGCTATCTAGATTGCATGTCTTGTTAGGCTACTTATATAGTTCCTTAGTGTATTTATCGTAATATTTTTTTATTAGCTTAGACAATTTTGATTACAAATCAACACTAATACTTCTTACTTACTATACTTAAAATATCAGTCATTAAGATACAGGAAATCCAATTTTAATGGTTCATTGATGATGTTAATACTTTTAATGCTGCTACGATATAATTATTTGTCATATTTAGAAGTATCGAAAATAACTTTATTAATTTGCCTAACAGAGGTAAGCGATTAAAGTTTATTTCATGTTCAACTACTGGGCAATGGACATGAAATTGGGAAATGCGAGTATGTAAACGCTTGAATCATCATATAAAATATCGATGATTTAAATTCACCGCACAGTTCTATATCAAGTTCCCTACCAGTGATCTTACTACTTAGTGGGTAATGAATCGTCAATGGACCACCATCTGCATTTAATATATTAAAAAATTTTGTATATATGTCTGTGTGTGTCAGCGTGCGTTTTGTATCAGAAATTGTAGCGCGCGAGTCGAAAATCTCGAATCCAGAGAATAAAAAGATGGGACTCTACATCTTTGTTGTTTTATTTATATTGTAACTTTACCCGTAACGTTGTCTCCAGGCCTTAGAATAAATATAATCTAGAAGCCGCGGGCGCGCACCATATTGAAGCAGCATTTACTGCCTGCCGCAGCAGCAGTCACTGTGACCGTTATGCGAAATAACGTGCTCTGCGCGGGTCAAGTTGAATTTAAGTATGCAGTCTTGTATCGGGGCATACAGACGGTAGTCTGTATGCCCCGGTTTGTCCCTATTCGAATTTATAACCCTAAACGGATTGAAAACTGTCCAAATATTGCTAAAGAAAATTAAACTCTGATTCACAGACACGACATTGAATTTTCAAATTGAAATCAACTAGAAACCATGATGAGTAAGAGCAATAAATAACCTGGAGCCCGGTGTCACGTTTGCATCCATTACGATGCAGTACAGTGACTATAAAGTAGAACTAATACGGACTATACCTATTTATGATATGGTTTAAATACGTTGTAAATCATTTATTACCGAGTTCAGAACGAACGAACAAGGGCAGTATGAAATGGAAACGTTTAATATAAACCCAAGAAGGCGAAACCCAAGGAACACCGATTGGACCGCTTACAAAACAGACCTTAAGGCTGAGCTAGGAAAGGTTCGAGGCAGGCTCAACTCTGTATAAGATATAGAGTTTGAAGCGGATAGCATAGCTCGGGCAGTAAAATCCGCCGGGACTAACAAATGTCCGCAGAGCAAAATCATAGCGGAACGTGAACGATGGTGGACACCAGATTTGGCGCGGTTAAGACTAGAAACTCGACGGGCATTCAATACTGCGAAGGCAACCAAGAATTTTATTGAATATTCTACGATACTCACGAGGTTCATCAGGAATACAGAAGTGCGGAAAGCAAAAAGAAGGGCTTGGAAAAGACACTGCCGAAGCATATGCAGCCTCCCTGAGGGTATGAGGCTAGCCAAGGCAATATCTATGGCCAAAATAAATCCACTTACTACATTAAGGAAGGAGAAATTACAAACAACGGGAAAGAGACATTGGAAACTATGTTCAACGTGCATTTCCCGGGTTCGGTAATAATACAAAAAGAGGATACCATGTGCGATGTCGATATAGGTGAGCTTAGCTTAAAAACAATCAAGAGCTGACTGGGAAACGGCAGGCAAAGTCTTAGAACAGAATAAACTCAAATGGGCCTTAAAGAGCTTTCAACCATTTAAGGCCCTGGATCGGATGGTGTTTATCCCATCCTTCTACAAAAGGGGGAACCAGTACTCGGTGCGGACCGCACCGCAGTACCAACATCTGTGTAGACTAATATTCAGGGCGTGTGTGGCCTTTGGGCATACCCCAAGAATCTGGCGGCAGGTGACAGTGACGTTCATGCCCAAACCAGAAAAACCGAATTATGAGGATATCAAATCCTATAGACCATTCAGCCTATCCTCAATCTTTTTAAAATGTCTAGTGAAAATGGTAGATAGGCACATAAAGGATGGTCTATTAAAGCATCAACCTCTACATAAGATGCAATGCGCTCCCCTACCCGGTAAGTCTACGGAATACGTTGGTAAGTCTACGGAAACGGCATTACACTATGTGGTGAATCGCGCAGAGATAGCCCTGCAGCAAAAAAATCTATGCTGCAGCTTTTCTGGATATCGAGGGTGCATTTGATCGCACAACATTCTCATCCATAGATTAGCTGCTATAGGGCATAGCTAAGATAGAACCAACTCTAATCAGATGGATCAAAAACATGCTGAAGAACAGGATATGAAGTTCTGTTTCATTGAATGTAATGATGAGTACTTTGCTATCGTTGCTTTGACTGGGCCTAGCCAAGATGCAAGCTTGTTATCCGTTCTCTTGCGGCGGTCGATTGCGCTTTGCTTAGACTACGTGGCTGTTCGTTGTGAGGTGTAGTTCCCGTAAATTTCTCATTTTGTTAATGTTAACGACTATAGAGGTTCGCTTGGCTACTGCCCCTGGTTTATAGACCAAAATTCCGCGAATAGCAATTAGAAGGTTGTTGCAATATTGATGGCGTTATATTTGTGATGATACGACGCAGTCATTTCGCGTGATTTAGTTATCGATCTAGCTACTTCGAAACTAACAAAACCACTGCTAAATGTGACTGATTTGCGCGTATTAGGTCGTTGAGTGGTTACTGTGATATAGCTTTGTGTGTGAGCATTGCAACTTATTACTAGGTTCAGGGTTACGCGGGTTTGATCGCTTTGCGTTGGGTTAAGAGGTTTGGTTGATTGCTTGGTGCGAGTGGATCGGTCAATGTAAATATCGGGTTGTCGCCTTTTTAATAGAGGCGCTAAAAGCTTCGAAACCGAGATCGGAATGGAGATCGACATTCCGTACAAACCACGGGGCTGCGACGGCTTTGCGGAGGAAACGGGATGAAACCGTTTGGAGTCATCGATGTGAGAGCGGGCAGCGTGCCCGAACATCTCACAAGCGTACGTCTTGATCGGCTATATACAAGTTTTGTAAAGTGTCACTTTATTCCTAAGGGACATTTCACTCCGCTTGCAGATCATCGGGTAAAGACGACCGAGGACAGGCTGCTCGGTTACGGACTCGCTTGATGTGCGCTCCGAAAGTCATGGTATTGTTTAGGGTGACCCCTTGGCGCAGGGAGGGGCGCAGGGTGGCACCTCTGGAGAAGAACAACTTGCCCAGTTTCACCTGAATACGCTCCCACAAAGCGGTAGTATTATTACGTACCTACATGTACGTAAACAAGAAGATCCATGTTTATCGCGACCGGGCGCCGGTGATAATAAAAGGGGAGAAATCTGCTAGACGTCGTTACGCACTCAAGCGCGGATTCTAGATCTTTCTAGACGGACCGATAGGAGACCTAAGGGTAAGTTATGCATTTTAGAATCAACATCCTCCGATCAAGGGTTTTCTAGGGGTTCTAACAATACTGTGATCGATCGATCGTGTTGTTGTATTGCTCCTTTTAATTTTATTCAAGTAAACGATATAGTCCCTGAGTTTAAAGGCTACAGTTTATTACTGTAATATTTCTTACGTGATTTATTGCGGTTTCACTCTTTTTTGGCTGGTTAAGTTAGACTATCGCTGGCTAAGCGTCAGTATTGCTGGTTAAGCAGCACTAGTGGCAGCAGCTGGCAGTGGCAGCCTAAGCATGCAAGCCAAACGGCGCGTGGAGAGCTGAGGAGTAGCGAGCGAGCTGCAGCGATCGGGTGCGTCGTATGATTTTTATTTTGGTTCTGGTGCCGAATGCTCTCACGTCAGTGTTAGTTGTGAATTCAGTGGTACGCGGGACCATTGATTGACCGGGTATGAGTAGCGGGACCATTGAAACTTTTGATTGTTAACGACAGCAACGAGCAGGTGGAGAATATGCTCAGGGTACCAAATTATGATTATGCTCGATTTGATTGATAGTTAGCTAAATTTTCAATGGAGGATTTAGTTTTGATTGATGAGAAAAGAAATATATTAAATCAAACCCTGTAAAGTTATAAAAATGCTTAATGGCGATCGTTACATTTTAAAGTTGGTGGTTAAAAGGAAATATAACCTACAAATACGCTTATGTCAGTTAAAAAAAAGGTTTCTCAGAGTGGAGTTCCTACTAAATTAAATGATTGTGATATCCATCCACCCGCGCGATTTAGCAGAACACATACCGTACGGTGACTTGGTGTTGCCTGGGATTTGTGAACTCTAGTCTGTTTGACTACTGGAAGTAGCCTGGGTCCATGGAGGAGGCCATAGTCTGTATACTTGGGAATTCTCAACTCTAGTCTGGTTGGTTACTGGAAGAAACCTGGGTCTCTGCCGGAGACTATGGTGTGTGCGACCTGAGAGTTGTGATATCTAGTCTGATTGGTTACTGGAAGTAGCCTAGGTCTTTGAAGGAGCCCATGGTTCTCAATTCTGGTCTGCTTGGCTACTGGAAGTAGCCTGGGCTTCCTCTAGTTGAGGCTATGGTCTGTGTGGCGTAGAATTTCTCTAGTTTACAGTACTTACTAGTTTGGTGATTCCTACTTGGATTAGATTTCAGTCATAAATTTTGGGGATGTAAGATATAATCAGTTTTATATAAACATTACAAATTGCTTTTGGAATAAAACATTTAAAGGATCTTTACTGCGCAGACATGACAAACACTTATGTCTCATGTATAATCAATTGATCATGTGTCAATGAATGCATGTATGATATGTTTATTATTTCCGGGAAAGCTTAGCGTATAGCCAGAGTTTGAGATTGTAAATAACATTTTACGATTTTTTGCTTACACGTGTTTGGGGCTCAGTAGCTGGGGGGCTGTATCTTTGCTACGGTGGTAGCTACGACCCTGATGATTAAACAAATATAGTCATCGTCAGCCCAGTTGTAAAGCACGGCGTTTAGTGATGCAGTCATAATTATGACAAAAATCAATGTATCGTTTTAAAATAATAAAACCGATGTCGTGTAAAAAAATTATGTAAAAATGAAAATTATTGATTGATGTATCGAAACATAAATCTTTTATAAAGTTTTCTTTATGCGTATGTCCCTCTGTCTTTTCAGTCCGGATAAGAGAGAAATAGGTAGAATGAAATAATATCGATACATCGATGTTTGTCATAACTATGAATGCTTCACTAAACGCCCTAAGTCGGAGTCGGGGTCGGGTAATGTAATCAGTGCTTAAGGGAATTGCAAAAGTATTTAATATTCCTTACATTGTTTTTTTACGATATACACTCTGTTTGGTGACTCAGTGGTTAGAGCGGTTGCCCCGGCATGGCGGTAACGTGGGTTCGATTCCCCGACTCGAAGCGATAAGATTTTCTTTGTAGTTACTAAGAAAATGCAAAATGGATTAAATCCAAACTTAAGGATAGAATTATACATTTCGTTGCAGTAAAACGTGCGCTGTTGGTTCAGGGGTGAATAATTCGCGTAGCGATCACGAGGGCCTGGATTTGAATCCTAAGCCGAACATAATTGTAACTTTTTGATAGAAAAAACAATTGTATCACTATGGTATATTGTTACAACCACAAGGATCAGCGGTTCAGAATGCATAATAGCTTACTCTTTAATTTATTTTGCATCATAATTAATAATCGAATATGTAATATTTCAATTTTAGTTTATGTTTAATTTATAATATAATTGTTGGCAACACTGATTTTAAAATTGTATAAATTACGATGAACGGACATTTTGAGCCTTTCTTGGCTGGAACAGCGAAAAAAGAACGTCTGGAATCAGCGTGTCTTCTTATTCCAACTCTACACCCAACGCTCCGCAGCTGCTCCGCTGAAACCACAAGGAAATAACCCCATCACGCATAATCTTCTTTTGACGGACGATTTAGCGCAGTGGTTAAGAGCTTGAGCTGCTCCGCCCACTATGTCGAATAGTCTCGGGTTCGATTCCCGCACGGGACAAATCTTTGTGTGATCCACAATTTTGTGATCAACAAAATTGTTCCGGTCTGGGTATTTGTTTGTGAATTTTCATGTTTGTAAACGCACCCACGACACAGGAATAAATCCTAGTGTGGGGCTACGTTTTTAAAAAAAAAAAAAAATTATATCGACTTGCTGACTCATTGTATTAGGTACCTATCGTTATTATTTACTTACTAGTTACCTCGTTGGCTTAGCGACTCAAATGTGAATCCTGGCCTCTGAAACGAGAGTAATATTAATATTCCAAATAACGTAAACATCCGATGAGCGCGCGTGCCCGCTAATAGTCTAAGAGCTAGCAACGTTTTCGAGAGAGAATTTTAGGTAGGCCAGTTTTTAGATATGCTATTTCTTTCACTCTCCCGGACGTCATACGGGCTATCTGGCTGGCGGTAGTGGTTGCGTTTATCAATGCGCATCGTACCTGTACAGGTAAAATATCAATTTTTCAAAGAATTTTAAGAAGGTTTATTTTTATCAAAATTACGAAATTTTTTCGCAAAATTATCCTCTGATTTTAGACCGGTAAGTGTTTGAAAACAGATGGAACCGAATGTCATTGACGTTCCAAGAATCACGAGCTCCGTAAATATGACAAATTAATTTTTCTAAGATCATTAACATCATCATTTCTAACATTAAAAACAACAGCAACGAATACACCAATGTGACGAAACCAACGCCATCTTGACTACAAACAGCTGCTGTCGTCTATCTCGCTTGCGCACCTAGCGCGTGACTGTCTGTACTCTTCCAACATACCCTATCACTTTTCACTTTTAGATCGGTCTGGCTGAAGGTTTAAAAATTGAATTATTGTTTGGCAAATTAATTTTGGGTTTTTAGATACTTAAAGAACATCATATAAAAATTTTAGCCTTGCTAAAATATTTTGAAAAAAAAAAAGATTTTTTAATTCAAAATTAGCGTTTGGCACAGTTTAAACAATAATAAAAATATCTGGCAATAATTGATTCATGTTCCTAAAAGTTCAATTAAAATAATAAAATAAAAATAAACCTTCTTAAAATTCTTTGAAAAACTGATATTTTACCTGTACAGGTACGATGCGTACTGATTAACGCAACTCCTACCGCCAGCCAGATAGCCCGTATGACGTCCGGGAGAGGGAGAGAGATAGCATATATAAAAACTGGTCTACCTGATATTCTTGTTTTCCCGACGTTGCTAGCTCTCGTACTATAAGTAGCTGTCAAGGGCCGTGAGTGTAAACAAATAAAATGTGTTCTCAAATAAATCATACAAGAATTCAAAACGTGTACATTATGTTATCGGGAGTTGAAAAATGTAAATGATAAAGTGTTTGTTTGAGATTCACAACGGAAAAGGTAACCTTATCTATGGTACGTCACCTTTTTGTGATTTTAGGTTATAATTTCGTAAAATAAACGTTTATTTGTATGTATTTTTGTGAATAATGCTAAAATTGGATGTATTCTTTCTATTTGTGTAGTAATGTTTCCCGATCACAGGGGTGAAAAGTAATTAATTAGACAAGCCTTAGTGGTTTATCAATGCTATAACTATAATTATGTGGTTTATAATGATTTGATAGCCTAGTGGTTAGACCGTTGGACTGCAAAGTAAAAGGTCTCGGGTGCAAACCCAGGCACGCACCTCTGTCTTTTAGAAAGCATGTGCGTATTAAAAAAATAATTATCACTTGCTTTAACGATGAAGGAAAACATTTTGAGGAAACCGGCACGCCTAAGGTGTCTCGAAGGTGTGTGAAATTCGCCAACCCACACTGGGCCAGCGTGGTGGACTATGGCCTAAACCCGCTCAGTTTGAGAGGAGGCCCGTGCCCAACAGTGGGACAGTTTCTTAACGCGGCTAATATTATTATTATTACACTTCACCTTAAAATGCTTAGTCACAAAGAAGTATTTTATACGAAAATTTGGTTAGTAAACTAGTCATGCACTAGCGGGCTATGGACAGAGCTATGCTCGGAGTGTCTCTGAAGGATCGAATCGGGAATAAGGTGATCCGACAGAAAACCAAGGTCACCGACATAGCTCACAGTATCAGCTGGCGAAAGTGGCAGCGGGCTGGCCATATTTGCCGAAGGACCGATAACCGGAAAACGTAGTGTGGGACGCCCTGTAGCTAGGTGGAGCGACGATATAAGCAGGGTGGCTCGCAGCGGTTGGAGAAGAAGAGCCGAAGACCAGGCTCAATGGCATGCCTTGGGAGAGGCCTATGTCCAACAGTGGATCGATACGGGCTAATGATGGTGATGATGATGAAACTGGTCATAATAGTCAAAATGTCGAAATTTCTAAAAAGTGCACATACGATATATTCATTTCACAACGACAATATGTTCTGTGTACACCCACTTTTCGCCGATGATGGAAGCTCCCATGTAATAAGGGGCGAGTGTGTTGCCATTAGACCGGGTATAATGCAAGTCTCCGGACTAATACTGGATTTTTTTCTATGGAAAATCTGACTTAACCGAGGCGGAAAATTTCCTAACGGAAGGGTGTGTGTGTGTGTGAATGATCTACGCTGTTGGCCGCGGGGCCTTTACAGCTTCACTGGACAAGAGGGCGAGCATGCAACCACTACGCTCGAGCCAGAAGGCAAAGGGGCAACTAGCTCAAGGGCGCCTCAAGGAGGAACGGCCTCGGCTTGGGCAGGCGCTATGGGAGAGGGCGTATACTAGGTGTCTCGCCGTGGTGGTCTGCACCGGCCGGCGGGCAAAGGATTCTTCGAGCTCGCCGGCGAGGTCGGTGTCTGATCCTGTGTGCGGTATCTGTATCCGAAAGAAGGGATGTAAGGGCATTGTCCTAACGGAAGATCAGCGCTAGCTGTCTTCAGTCAGCAAACGTGCTGAGTTAGGATTCTTCTGTGATGCACGTCCTATTTCTATCTAATAATTGTTACCTAACTTCATGTCATCCTGTTACGTACATTATTTAGTCATAAGTTTTCATGGAACTACGTGTGCGTTGCAAAATAAGCTTTTATTATTTTTAATTTTTGTTATCACTTACTGTCCTTTCGAAAGTTTCACTTGCTTTAACTGTGAAGGAAAACATCTTAAGGAAACCTGCCTGAGAGTTTCTCGAAGGTATGCGAAGTCCGCCAACCCGCACTGGGCCAGCGTGGTGGACTATGGCCTTAACCCTCTCAGTTTGAGAGGAGGCCCGTGCCCAGCAGTGGGACAGTTTTTTAACAGGGCTAATATTATAATAATTACTTAGGTTTCGAAGTATTATTAACCACTAGACCATCGAAGTTATCGAATAAGGCATCCGCAATTGTGGCTAGTGTTAATTGTTCGTTATTACAACACAATGCAATGTAATGCATTATTTTTATGTTCTTACGCAATTTATATTACGTTATTGATAATACCGTTGTCATCGTGACGCAATTACAGAGTTGAACCATAGTTGAACTTATAAGTTTTGTGTGTGTGTGTGTATGTGTATGTGAATGATCTACGCTGTTGGCCGCGGGGCCTTTACAGCTTCACCGGACAAGAGGGCGAGCGTGCAACCACTACGCTCGAGCTAGAAGGGCAAGGGGGCAACTATCTCAAGGGAGGAACGGCCTCGGCTTGGGCGGTCGCTATGGGGGAGGGCGTACACTAGGTGTCTCGCCGTGGTGCTCTGCACCGGCCGGCGGGAAAGGGATTCTTCGAGCTCGCCGGCGAGGTCGATGTGTGATCCTGTGTGCGGTATCTGTATCCGAAAGAAGGGATGTAAGGGCATCGGGAGGGTCGGTGAGAACATGTCGCGGACGGCGGTAGCGGTTGATAGGAGGGGCGTTGGGTTCGTAGTCGGCGGCGGCTACGATTAGCGGATTACTATGATTGGACGCGTTCGCAAAATATCGGGTAGTAGCCTTTTAATGAAGGCGCGAATAGGAACGAGGCCGAGATCGGAATGGAGAGAACTTATAAGTTCTGATTGCAATCTACAAGGAGTAACATAATAAACGTAAACATGAAAGTATTTTATTCTAAATCGGTAACGGAATTGGTTTTAACAATTTTTTAATGCGTCTTTAAAAAAAATTAATTTGCAAGAAATGCTGTTACTAGTGTTGTAAAAATGAGCGCTGCAGTCGAGCGATTAGCGCTGAGTCGACGCTCACGAGCGTTGAAACACGTAGAAGACGCGAGCGTTTTAAGCGCCGATTCGAGCGTTTTTACAACACTAACTAGGTAAAAATCTTTAATGGTCGACTAACTAACTAGGTCATAACGAAAATAATGAATCAACTAATTCTGCCCCACTGCTAGGCAAATGTCTCACAAATCGAGATGAGAGATATATCATAGTCCACCACCTTTACATATTTCATATAAAAGTAAGTAGATACTTAAACGTAGTGCTATGAAGCTGTAAAGGCCTCGCGGCCAACAGCGTACATCACTCACACACACACACACTTAAACGTAGTGTCAACTATTATAATCTGTAATGGGTGCAAGTAACCCCTTTTTAGAAGACTTGTAAATATACTACTCGTAGATATACTAGACTGCTTCGTTGGTCTAGTGGCAAAGCGCATTGCTTTGTGATCACGAGACCCTGGGTTGAAATCCTATATCGGAAAAGTGTAGTTTTTCTAACGAAAACTTTCTAGTACTAGTCCGGTGCCTGGAATTGTGCCTGGTATATGGCAATAGGGTCACCTCCTATTACATGGGACCAAACATCGTCGGCGAAACGTGGGTGTACTCAGTACACCTCTGCCACCCCGCTTGGGGAATATAGGCGCGACGGTGATTTTTTTAAATTTTGGAAATTTGGTTTTCCTTTTGAATTTATGGTCTTGACACCCCAATTAGATTAATGCTTTATGAATTCAATACGAAAATCAAACTTTCAATTTTAAGGAGTGTTCTACCATTTTTTAAGGTCTTAGGTACCCAAATTAAGCATAACATTTAATAATAAATTAACTTGTGTATGCGTATCGAGGTGTGTAATAGAAATACATTTAAAATTGCCGTAGTGCTTTGAATAATTATTGACTGTTGTTTTTTTTTTGTTTATGGCATCACGACGCCGCGTTTTTTGTCAATGTCAAGTATTACGAATATTCATTTCTAAATTGTTTCAACTCCCCGATGAATTTGATGACAAAGATGATTGTGAAATTGATGAAGTGCCCCGCCATGGATAGTAAAGCTATGGATACTTTACATACCAATTGCGACGGCCGTTTTGAGGTAAATCGAAAAGGCACGTTTTATCACTTTGTTACAATTACCTTCTCTCGTGCATATATAAGAATACATAATGGTTAATATTCCACCAACATTACACATTATAATTCGAAATAACACAAGTTTTGGAAATTAAAACAAATTGACAACATCACTCTTCGATTTCCCGCCAAAACTCCCTAACTGCTGTTTAATACAGTGAACAGAACGAGTGACAGACTTTTTTAATTAAAAAAAAAAATGACTTTAGAAATAGTTGGAATCGATTAAGTTGCCGATTTAGAACAAACTTCTTTCAGGTCTTGAGTAAATTATGTTTGTGTAACAACTGTAATATGAAGGCGAAAGTATTTCCGAAGACATCGAAATGAAAATGCTGTTAGCGAGAAATCGTTTGAAGTTTGATTGAAATAGACTATAAGTGTCATCCGTTCTGTATAGGGACTCACATAGATCTCAATATGATACACACATCGGACTCACATAGATTCCATTCCGATCTCGGTCTCGAACCTATTCGCGCCTTTATTAAAAAGGCGACAACACGATATTTCGCGAACGCGTCCAATCATAGAAATCCGTTAATCGTAGCCGTCGCCGACTACGAACTCAACTCCCCTTCTATCAGCCGCTACCGCCGTCCGCGGCATGATCTCACCGACCTTCCCGATGCCGTTACATCTTTTCTGTCAGATACAGATACCGCACACAGGATCAGACACCGACCTCGCAGTCGCCGGTGAAGAATCCCTTGCCCGCCGGCCGGTGCAGAGCACCGCGGCGGGATACCTAGTATACGCCCTCCCCCATAGCGACTGCCCAAGCCGAGGCCGTTCCTCCTTGAGGCGCCCTTGAGCTAGTTGCCCCCTCAATATGAGAAGCGCATTTCATCGGCGAAATGTGGGTGTTCACCCTACACCTCTGCTGCGCTTGGAGAATATACAGATGACTGAATCCGGGCGGGAAATGTTTAAATAATACAAAATACTAATATACAATTTAACAAAATATTTATTCATTGAAACATAAAAACCGTTTTCGATAGTTTTAAAAAAGATCATGCTATATGTAGGTACAAAGTAAAAATTAATTTGTAAACTTAATTTTAAACCGGCTTTAATGTAACAAAAATGTTAGTATTCATGTTTGTAAAAAAATATCCACAAGGCAGTTATAATTTTGGAAAAGAAAACAAGTATTTCAAATCATTGGTAATGTAGCACCATTTTATACGTTTTTACAAGTTTTTTTTGTAATAGCAACAGGATTTTAGGGCCAAACTGATGTAATCTGCCATCCCAATTAGATTTCAAAATAAAGCGAGCGAAATTTGAGTGTAACTCTTCTCGGTACTATTTCCATGAGAGATATTGACTGAGAGGTATTTATTTATTTAGTCTGTAGTAAACATGAAACGAATATATTATTCTGGCATAACGCAACAATGGTGCCATGACCCAATATTTAAAAATCGTACAGAAAAAAATAACTGCGCAACGACGATTCGTAACTGTTAAAATACTTCGACGCAAAACTTAAAATGAATTTATTTCAAGGATAAATCTACATACTGAATATAATTTCAATGATATTTACAATGACTTAAATTCTAAGTAAAAAGTACGCAACATCGGAATGAAATTCCTTTAAAAACGATATATCATAGAATTAACTTTTTAACTCTATTTGTAATGTTTAATATTAGAAACAAAACGAATCAAAATGGTGGGACATCAATAATTTTAATAGAACAACATT
Organism: Phalera bucephala; assembly: GCA_905147815.2. NCBI lineage: Eukaryota > Metazoa > Arthropoda > Insecta > Lepidoptera > Notodontidae > Phalera > Phalera bucephala. The sequence goes on along the minus strand of LR990637.1, from coordinate 8,647,489 downwards.
TTTAAAAGGTCACGTTAAAAAAATAACATAAAGGAAATTGTTCTTCGCCCATACATGATTTGCCCCTTAACCAACAGCAATGAAAAAAACTTTTATGATTTCCAATAACCATACATTTCCAACTCATAAATTCTCTTCAGGCATTTATTATTCAAAAAGCGGGGGAATCGCATTATTGCACAAAAAGTATTAGATTTTGAGGTTATAATTCAGTAGCCATTAATACATATAAGGTTATATTGAGTGTGTTGACGATCAGTAAAGATGTCGGCGACTTAAGTACTTATAATACCTTGAAATATTCGTTTTAGATTGCAGATTGTCCGTTAGATACGGATATTTGCCTTTATTTTAATAAAATAGATAAAAAATGATGGCATGGGTAAATTTTTTGTTGGCTCAGGGGCAATTTTCGACAATGTCCTTTGGACGATAATTGGTCAAGCAGATTGGGTCTTATTAGGTATGACCAATTAAATCTGTAGTATTTCGTGAAATGGTACTTCAGTGGCATACATTCCATTACAAGATCATTTCACGAAGATATCGTAACGCACCGCGTTTGGCTATAGCGATAAGTCGATATGGGGACCTCCGAAATTAGAATATATAGAAAATTATTTTCTAAAGAAGTATTCGATTTTAGCGATAAGAAAAACTGCATTCATAGCTTAAAAAAAAACTCAAATCTGACATGTTTTTTTATTAAAAAAACGTGAGAAATATGGAAAAGTAAAAATATTTTATATGAAAGAGATCAAAATACAATTAATTAAGAAGAATCCATTACAATGATAATTAAATCTTATTTTTGAGAACATTGAAAAAAAACATTAAAAACGAACTACATCAAGTAAAATTAAAGTTATACTTTTAAGGCACAAAATATATAAATTATGTATTAATTTTGAATACAGCCGAAAGAATCACATTTTAATTCATACAAAATTATTTACTTTATAAGCAAATTTGTAATAAAAGACAATACAATACAGTTTGTAATAGAAATTAGGGACACAAAATTCCATTATAGAAAAAACGCAAGAAAAGTACCACTAGATGTAACCATTTTAAATTGTTTTTAATCGAATTGAAGGAGACATTTTTTAGTTATATCATAATATATTCTTATAAATATGTTATGATATCACAAAATATCACACTTATTTGTCGTATTTTCTTTAGGTACTTATACTGTGAAGACTTGCTTCCCTTGCCTAGTTTTATGATTCTAGGTCAACGAAAATTACCCTAAGAGTTTAAAGACGTGGCAATGTGACATTTTTTTCTGTCACATTTTCATTTTTCTATAATAGGACTTAGCTTCTGCGCAACTATTCGTTACACCTTATATAATAATATCTTTTATTAATTTGATTACCTCCACGAAATATATGAGAAAGATAACATGATGTTATAAACCCTAATTATTATTTTATCTGACAAAATATTATCATTAATTAAAAAATCTGTGGTACTTAAACACAACCAAGAGAAATCTAATCTATTAGATAAAAAAAAATATTCTTCGGTGATAGCAAAGACCGTGTAACTAACAATAAATGCACATTGAGTAATTATGTACCGTAATTATGTTGCGGGGTAGGCAGAGAGTACAGAGTTCCAACGGGTTTTTCCTTACATACCTCTCTGGCTTCTTCCACTCTCATAGTTCGTCTCATACACGCGCGCCGGTTACGGAGACTCTTGACTTGTCCTTCAGATAAAACACGGTCTATTAGGTCAACTTGTATTTATTACTACGAAAATAGTAGGAATTGATTTTTTTTCTTGTTTAAACAGAAAGAGTTTATTCATATAGTTACGCCCATTTTTTCCTTATGAAAGTGAGGTGAGCCCGAATTTGGAAGTTTTTGTTAGGTGGGTCGCAGTCCAGTCGACGTTAGAACCCACTGGTCTGGTATTATTACTCAATGCACTTAATTTATTTCTTTAGAGTTATTCGAGTTATAAATATTTAGAACTTCACTTCACTATACTAGAAATTTTAAATTTCACTTTTGCTAAGTCTCTGTTAGTTACACGGTTTCATAATGAATGTGGTGAATTCAAAAGGATCTAACCTATATAGCAACAGAGAGCAAAAAATATTTTAGGTCCATAAGCTTAGAGTTCATTTTCCACTGTCAACATGTTGTGGATTAGGTCCTTTTAGCTCAACTACATCCCAATAAGCATGGAAAAATACTATAATGACAATTTACAAATGACTTTTTTTATTGTTTTTTATTATTTTTTATATTATAAAATATATATACGACTTTAAGGAGCAACACTCATTCAGTGTTGCTAGCTCTAAAAAACTTTTTTGATCGTCATAGCCAAAATTTAGAGAACAATTCTTTTTTTAAATAATTAATAAAAAAAATCTGCTGAAATATTGGGTAATAGCTTAGAGGTTTAAAGTACCCTCGGCCTTCGAAAAACGTGAATTTTAATCCCTAACGTCAGGATTTTCTTTCTAAAACCCAAGCTGTGGAGATACTATAATAATATATAAAAACATGTGGTCACAAGTTCGATTCCTATGCGGAACTAATCACAAAACTATTTTTAAAAATGTACTGGGATCGTGCCCAATACATCACAATAATACCCTTCGATTCGGGCTTACACAATTTGTATGAAAAAAAAATAACTTTACTAATCTTTCTAAAGAAATGAAATAACATCGGCAACAAGCTCGCCCCCTCTCACATTAAAACTGAAAATATCTTGGCGAATAATAAGTGTACTAAGCACCCCTACTTAACTTCAATCAGATACCATACTATTTATAAGTATGGCAATAATTTATTACCAAACTAAAAATACGAATTATTATTTTTCGAATTGGTAACAACGTTTTATTTTTAAAATCACTAAACATTAATTTTTTAATGTTAGTTAAAATTTTAAAACCAAATTTTGTCGTGGTTAAAAGTGTTTATTGATTCAACGGCATTTTTTGAGAAAATCCAGTACTTCTTGTGGATAATTTTGTCTGGTTGTAGATTTTGCGGCGACTCTGGCATATTCTATCGGCGTCACCGATCTGTAGACAAAAAAAAAATCAAGTATTACGAATATAACTATTCATTTCTAAATTAATTCAACTCCCCCGATGAACTTGATGACAACGATGAATATGAAATTAATGAAGTGCCCCGCCCCATAGTAAAGCGGTGGATACTTTACACACCAATTGCGACGGCCGTTTTGAGGGAAATCGAATTGGCACGTTTTATCACTTTGTTACAATTACCTTCACTCGTGCACATATAAGAACACATCTATCTATCTATCTATCTATCTATATCATCACGCCAGCTCCCTCGCGGGGTAGGCAGAGAGTACAGAGTTCCAACAGGTTCTTTCCTTACATACCTCTCTGGCTTCCTCCACTCTCATAGTTCGTCTCATACACACTCGCCGGTTACGGAGACTCTTGACTTGCCCTTCAGATAAGACACGGTCTATTTGGTCATGGTAAGATAGTCTAGGTCTTCCCCGGCACCTGCATCCTTCCACTTTCGCATTGTATATCTGTTTTGTCATTCTTTCTTCTGGCATCCTTTCTATATGCCCGAACCAACGGAGCATACCCTTTCTCATCTTTACACCGATACTATCTTTCATACCTACTCGCTTTCTTACTACGCTGTTGCGAACACATAATGGTTAATATTCCACCAACATTACACATTATTATTTGAAATAACACAAGTTTTGGAAATTAAAACAAATTGACGACATCACTCTTCGATTTCCCGCCATAATTCAAAATTGGAGTTATTAGTACTTAAGCAGCTATTTATGATAACCGCGCGGTTGTTTGTGTTTTCATAGATAATAAACTTATTTTTTTTAAGTTCCAATCGAGCTCGAAGTATTGCTCCTTTTGTAGACTTTTTTGACTGCACTCTGGGTTCTGAAATGGTCATGCTCACTAAAAAGTCTATGCTTGCAGTGTCTATTTGGTGCGGGTCCCATCCTTCCCTCTAATATGGCCGAGGGAGGTGATGGCTGCTCAAGTAGTCGTTCTCGTGAACGGGTGCTGCTTGTGGGAGACTGGTTCACCCAGACTCTAGCTTGTCATTCTTTAAAAATATTATTATTAGTCTTATATCTCAGTCGTAAGGCATCACATTGGAGCTGTATCGCATAATTAATTTTGTATAATATAAAAATGTATGTATCTATACAAAAAATCATAAATAATATAAATAGAGAATTCAGACAAAAGGCAAACCCGTTCAGGTTTTCGCGCGAATCCTCTCAGTGAAGCCCGCTTTCAGATTCGGTGGTAGATAAGTTAAAAAAAAAGTAAATATGACCATTTGTAATTACTCCCGCAGGTTTAACCAAAATAAATAAAATAAAACTATTTTTTCGGATTTTATCGCGGTTTATTTTGATTTTTAAGTTCCCGACGTTTCGAGTGCTTTGCAGCACCCATGGTCACGGGAAGGGAACGTCAGGAACTTAAAAATCAAAATAAACCGCGATAAAATCCAAAAAAATAGTTTTATTTCATGTGTAATATTCGCGTAAATCTAAGAACTCAGTACAAAATAAATAATTTGAGTTTTTGACTAGACTAATTTGAGTTTAAGCATAAACCTCGGATTTAAAACCCGGACCTCGTGATCGCAAAACTCGCTCTCCACTGAACCAACTAGAGGTCGGAACCGATTTTTAAAAACCGGTTCAAATGTTCGAAATCCGGTTAAAAATTACTTTCTTTCATTAACCGGTTTATGAGGAAACCTTATCAAATTGGTCATAATTAATTTTGATTTTCGACAAAGAACATATTTTTTTTTTATTTCTTAATATCGAAATTAACCGGTCAAACTCAGACGCAGACTTTCTCGGCGGGGCAGCGTCCGTCTGGTATTTTTAACGACAAATGTTTCTATTTCTAAAGATTCTATATGATTTTGACGTTGCGAAAGTCAACGAGCGAAAGCAATCTCAAATTAACCGGTTAATTTAGGTTTCAATACCGGTTTAAGTGACGCTAAAACCGATACTGTAAGCCGAACCGGTTAACTCATCTAACCAGAAACGAAAATCATTTCGTTTTGGGGCCAGTGACTGAAACCGGTTCCCATTCCATGGGACCACGAGGCAGTCGAATCAGTTAAAAAAAAAAGCTTATTTACCCAGTATTATGGCAGTGAGCCAAATTCTTCCACAGCTTTCTGTCAACGTGTTTGAATAACATCATCACTAGATTAAGGTCACAGGTGGCAGAGTTCACGGCCAAATGGAGTGCTGTATCCCCTCCTTTTCTTTCCTAGATAATAAATATAAAAAAATTTATTAATGTAGTTAAAAATATTAATAAGTAGCAGTGATAGCCTAGTTGTTAGACCGTTGGACTGCAAAGTCAGAGGTCTCGGGTAAACCCAGGAATCTCTGCTGTGATAATATAGATAGATAGAACATATTTGGTGTTCAATGCGAAAGTGGAAGGATGTAGGTACCGGGGAAGACCTAGGCTATGTTACCATGACCAAATAGACTCTGTCTTATCTGAAGGGCAAGTCAAGAGTCTCCGTAACCGGCGAGCGTGTATGAGACGAACTATGAGAGTGGAGAAAGCCAGAGAGAAAGAACCTGTTGGAATTCTGTACTCTCTCCCTACCCTGCAACGGATTTTGCGTGATGATATAGATAGATAGATTATAATTGGTATAGAATGCGAAAGTGGAAGGATGTAGATACCGGAGAAGACCTACACTATCTTACCATGACCAAATAGACCGAGTCTTATCTGAAGGGCAATTCAAGAGTCCGTAACCGGCGAGCGTGTATGAGACGAACTATGAGAGTGGAGGTGAGAGGTTTGTAAGGAAATAACCTGTAGAACTCTATACCTATCCGTAAGGCATTTAGCGTGGTATGAATAGATAGAATATAATTTAAAAACGTCGCGTGATTAATACACGACCCATAATAGGGGGCGTGCAAATTACGTGGAAGTAGTAAAATGTAGACTTCTGCTTACCCCCTTCCAGAGGTCAGCGTGTCCGTGCTCCAGTAGGACGTGGACTACTTGTGTATGCGGCGCGCTCGCCGAGTGTTGGCTGCACGCCACGTGCAACGCTGTGTAACCTGCAACAATATATTATACAATTAAATCCATCGATTATAACTTAAATAACGGCCAGTTTTGGCGGGAAGTCGAAGAGTGACTTCGTCTTCTTCTTCAAGTTATGGCTTCACACTAATTTTAAGTGTATTTTGCTAGTGTCAGATGGATAATCGTGTTTGTATAAATTAATTCAACTCCCCGACTTGATGACGACGATGATAATGAAATTGATGAAGTACCTACCCCACTCTGAATAGTAAGTACACCACCTTCACTCATGCACATATAAGAATACATAATGGTTAATACTCCACCAACATTACACATTATTATTCGAAATAACACAAGTTCTGGTTATTAAAACAAATTCGACGACATCACTCTTTGATCGAAAGAGTGGCTTGTGTCATTTCGAAAAATAATGTGTAATGTTGGTGGAATAGTTACCGTTATGTATTCCTATATGTGCCATTTCGATTTCCCTTAAAACGGCCGTCGCAATTGGTATGTGTAGTATCCATCGCTTTACTATCCAGGGTGGGGTACTTCATCCATTTCAGTATCATCGTTCTCGTCAAGTTCATCGGCGAGTTGAATTAATTTATACAAACACGATTATACATCTCACTGGACACTGGTAAAATACACTTAAAATTAGTGTGAAGCCATAAACTAAAGAAGAAGAAAAACTAAATCTATCGATACATTTTATTAATACTAGATTATTAGTTAAAGAACTTTATTTGTTGACTGCCTCGTTGGTCTAGTGGCAAAGCACATAACTTGGTGATCACGAGGTTCTGGGTTTAAATCTTAGGTCGGACAAATTAAGTTTTTCTGACGAAAAACTTTCCAATATGAGTCCGGAGTCGGGAATTGTGCCCGGTATATAGCAATAGGCTTGCCCCCTATTATATGGGACCTAACATCGTCGGCGTAAAAGTGGGTGTACTCCGTACACCTCTGCCATCCCCGCTTGGGGAATATAGGCGTGACGATATAACTTTATTTGTTGGGATATTGGACATCACTATTGATAGATATCACTTGTCATTATTAGAGTTTTTTTCACGTGACACCGAAATATAATAAGACAAGGATCGTCCCATGTAATAGGGGGCGAGCCTATTGCCATATACCGGGCACCATTTGCTAAAATTGGGTAAATATCGTTTGTATAAAAAGTATAACATAATTAACACAAGACCTGAAAGTAGTTTGTAGTAAATCGCTAATTTTTAATGTATCTTATTTTATTTAATTTGTAATAAATGTTGTTACTCCTCTAGTTCGCTATAACAAGTACTCGTAATTTTATTTTTGATTCAGAGTAATACGGAGATTTCGAATGCATTTCTAAAATGTATTTCTCAATACGCACACATACAAGTTTCACTGATAATTGGGGTGTAGAAGTGCTTAAAAAAGGGGTTAAAAAACTTTTAATTTGGATATTTTGTTTTTCTATTAAATTTGTGAAGCAATCTAATTGGGGTGCCTCAGGTTTTGCGTTATTTAAGATATATCTTGTGTAGGTTATTGGTAAAATTAATTAAACTTAGGTGAATTGGTAAAATGAAGTAAACTTATGGTAAAATTAAGTAAAAAATCTGTAGTTATGTTCTTACCGTCGGCATTGGCATGGTGCACTCGGAACAGCGGCGTTTCCCCCGGCTGCGCGCGCAGCAGCTCGCCCAGCACGTCGGCGCAGCGGTCGCCGGCGCGGGCGCACGCGATTACTAAGTTGTCGCCGAGAGCGTCCACCTGCGGACAACAATCGCATTTATACTATGTATATCATCACGCCAGATCCCTTGCAGGGTATAAAGAGAGTACAGAGGTCTAACAGCCCTTAATATATCCGTCCCTTATTATTCTTTTGTGAAGTTATTGCATCACCGGCACTCTCCCAGTCGATAAATGGTCGATCTGTAGGCCCTTAAACCCACTAAGCCTTGTTTTGTTGTTATAAGTCTGCAAGCCCTAAGGATGGATGGATTTAGGTGATGTATTTTTTTGTATGACAAACTTACCTCATGAAATACAGCGTGTTTATCTTCGGCAAGCGATGGATCAGTGCTAAGGGCGGTTCTTATGCACTGCACTAGGTACCGGGTGAAAATGGGGCAGTTTGGACAGCGCAGCGTCGCGGATTTCAGCACGCTGAGCCCAGCTGTGGACAAAAATCCATAGATCAAAATTAAATAGCAAGCTGCTACTATAACCTCGCCTTGGATTCGTGGCAGGGTTTGTCAAAGGGAAGATCTTTCAGCCAGACGGATGTTGTGTCTGGCGGCCACTCCCGGAGATTTATTGTCGGGGGCTAAATATAGGCAAATGTTACAAAAGTCGGTCGCCTAATGCAAAAAATGGCGTAATAAATTCGACCGAATAACTATCAGGCAATTATGTAAATCGACGGACGATTTAGCGCAGTGGTTAAGAGCTTAAGCTGCTCCGCCCACTGTGTCGAATAGTCGCGGGTTCGATTCCCGCACGGGACAAATCTTTGTGTGATCCACAATTATTTGTTCCGGTCTGGGTATTTGTTTGTGAATTTTCATGTTTGTAAACGCACCCACGACACAGGAATAAATCCTAGTGTGGGGCTACGTTTTTTTTCAAACAAAAAAAAAAAAAAAACGACGCAGTCCCTTAATTAAACAGGTTAATGTTTTATGTCTTAAAACATTTAGGAGATAATCCGTTATCTATAACCGTTATACTGGACATAAATCTGTTGAAATCTTTTCTATGGAAAATTCTCAATAACTGTTTCTGATCCTTATTGGTATATGCATCTATACCGAATGACTGAACTTGTGCAGTCTACAAAGGACATCGTACTGCATCCGTAGATAATTTGCCCTAGAACCAACAGCTATGAAAAATGCTTATATAATTTTAAATCACCTATAGATTATCTTCATGTATTTATTATTTAACGGACAAGCTGGGGACTCGCATTATTATAAAACAAGTGTAACATTTTGAGGTTATAATTTATTAGCCAACAATTTGTAAAATCGTTATGTAAAAGTATATTAGCAATAATAAAATCGATTATGGTTAAATATAATCGATTGAATGTAACCGATTGCGAGGATTACATCTCCAACCGTTTTTCTATAACAACGTTGACATTCGGTAAAGATGACAGCGACTTCGATTTAAGTACTTACAATTCATTGAAATATTCGTTTTGGATTGCAAATTGTCCGTAACATACGAAGATTTGCCATTACTAGAACAAAATAGATAAATAATTATGGTCACATGTTTGTTGGTTCTGGGGCCATTTTCGACGATGTCCTTTCTTCTTATTCTTCAAGTTATGGCTTCACACTAATTGTAAGTGTATTTTGCCAGTCCTGTGTCCTGTGAGATATGTAATCGTGTTTGTTTAAATTCGACTCCCCGATGAATTTGATGACAACAATGATAATGAAATACTCCACCCTGGATAGTAAAGCGGTGGATACTTTACATACCAATTGCGACGGCCGTTTTGAGGGAAGTCGAAAAGGCACGTTATATCACTTTGTTACAATTACCCCCACTCATGCACATATGACAACTCTCAATGGTTAATATTCCGCCAACATTACTCATTATTAGTCGAAATAACACAAGTTTTGGAAATTAAAACAAATTGACAACATCACTCTTTGACTTCCCGCCAAAAAAAAACCGACGATGTCCTTAAATAAAATAATACGTGACCTATGCTCTACTTCTCTACCCATACTATCACTGTCCCGCGAGACGGGTCGCTGGAAACAACAGACGAAGTAGAGGGAATCAGGCGACGTCCCTTGAAATATTGTCTTTATGACCTACGATTCGTCCTTTGATTTATTATCGCGGCAGCTCCTTAATAATGAGGTACGTTTTGGAGGGAAGGTACTTACCATCGCCGACAAACAAAGTCGCTTCTTTCGCCAGTATGTGAACACAAACCAGGCCGAAGAGCGCGTACTGCAGATCCTCCTTATCCGAACCACGCGACAGACTGAGTAGAATGTTATGAAGCACCCTGGGACATAGAAAAAAATCAACCAGTTACTACAGATATAGATTTACGCGAATATTACATATGAAATAAAACTAAATAATTGTGCCCGGTTAATGGCAATAGGTTCGCCCCGTATTACAAGGGCCTAACATCATCGGCGAAAAGTCAGTGTACTCAGTACATCTCCGCCACCGGGAATATGGGCTTGAAGGTGTAAATAAAACTATTTTTCGGATTTAATTCATTGAGTTATCATTTACTATGCGCGTGCGTGCGTGCGTGTGTGTGTGTGTGTGTGTGTGTGTGTGTGTGTGTGTGTGTGTGTGTAATCTAATTAAATTGTTTCAGGTCTTGCGTTATTTACGTCATCCAGTATAATGTGAGTACTTCAAATGACTGAACCATGAGTAATTATGAATAATAGAATTGCGTATTTTCCTCATAATAAATAAATGAGTATCTCACATTAAAATGTAAAATGGAGCAAAAAATATCAAATTATTGATCAGGTTATGGAAAATCGTGATCTAAGTTCTTGTATTGTAAACTATTATTTTGATTGATAGGTTACAAGGAAAAATATTATAGTTCTTATTATGTAGTTCTTTAGTACATAAGTACTGGGGGCTTAGTGGGAATAGGTTGACGTTATCGTAATGATATCGAGCACTCAAGGTGTAACATGTACAACACAACACCTCAGACACCCCAATTAGATTATTCGAATTATATATTACGAATTCAATACGAAAATCAAACTTCCAATTTTAAGGAGATTTCTACCATTTTTTAAGCTCTGGTACTCAATATTACCCATAATATTAGCCCTGTTAAGAAACTGTCCCACTGTTGGACACGCACCTCCTCTCAAACTGATTCGCTTTAGGCCATAGTCCACCACGCTGGCCCAGTGCGGGTTGGCGAACTTCACACACCTTCGAGAAACTCTCAGGCATGCAGGTTCCCTCACGATGTTTTCCTTCACCGTTAAAGCGAGTGATAGTTAACTTATAATACGCACATGTTTTCGAAAAGACAGAGGTGCGTGCCTGGGTTTGAAACCGAGACCTTTGACTTTGCAGTCCAACGGCCTAACCACTAGGCCATCACTGCTTTTTGTATAATATTAACAATAAAATTTAATAATTAATTAACTTTTGTAGGCAGATTGAGGTGTGTGTAATATAAATACATTAAAATAGCCGCAATGCTTTGAATAATTATTAAATTTTGTTTAATGCAACGAAAAGAGAGAACTGATTTTTTTAGAAAAATAAATAAAAACTTTAGTAAAAAATCAGTTGCCGATTTAGAACAAACTACTTTCAGGTCTTGCGTTTATTATAATACACCTTGTATATATAAGAGACAGCTGTTTTTGTCAAAACATAAAATAATGGTTTGTTTCCAAATAAATTTTACACAGTAACCACTATAATCTTAAGCAGCTTATTATATAAGAGTTGTATCAATAAAAAGCAAGTAAGTAAGTAGTATTTATGTACTCTGGTATCCAAAATAAGATTTAAAACGGAACTAGCTAACTATTTGGGAACCGTCACTTAAGCCAAAAGGCGCAGCTGGCCATACATAACGGAGTGCTTGTCCCAACGCTGTTATATGGTAGCGAGAGCTGGGTATGTAAGAAGGCGAATGAAAGTAGGATAAATGCGGTGGAAATACGATCTCTGCGGAAGATATGCGGAGTGAAGCTGACCGACCGTATTCGCAACAGCGTAGTAAGAAATCGAGTAAGTATGAAAGAAAGTATCGGTGTAAAGATGAGAAAGGGTATGCTCCGTTGGTTCGGGCATATAGAAAGAATGTCAGAAGAAACAATGGAAAAACTGATATACAGTGCGAGAGTGGAAGGATGTAGGTACTATCTTACCATGACCAAATAGATCGGGTCTTATCTGAAGGACAAGTCAAGAGTCTCCGTAACCGGCGAGCGTGTATGAGACGAACTATGAGAGTGGAAGCCAGAGAGGTATGTAAGGAAAGCACCTGTTGGAACTCTGTACTCTTTGCCTACCCCGCAAGGGATCTGGCGTGATTTAAAAGAAATACAAAATTGTACGAAAGTTTCTAATGCGTTCTCAATATAAAAAAACCTTAATGTCCTCAGAAAATTAAAACAGCGCTATTCAAAAAAAGTGGGTATGGCTCCTTGCATATATGAATAATACTCGTAAACTACCAAATACGATTAAATCTATATCTGAAGATAAACTGTACAAAAATTTTTGACTACTATTCGGGTTGCCACCCGTTCTTTATTATGAAGTACGTTATTTAGGGTAAGTATGATGATGATATCAGCCTATAGTGTCCACAGCTGGACAAAGGCCTTCTCTCACAAATCGAGGTGAGAGAGATTAGGTCATACTCCACCACGCGAACCCAGTGCGGATTGGTGGAGGCAGGTTTGTGGCCACCTGCTGTTGGAACTTATCAAGCCGCCTTTTAAGGCTTCCAACTCGGCTTAACGACTACCACATTAAGTGGTAGCCGGGACCAACGGCTTAACGTGCCTTCCAAAGCACGGAGATGCTCGAATATGATAATGCCACAAACGATCACCCATCTCGGGGCGACCGAGTCGAACGCTGCTTAACCTTGGTAATCGGTAAGAACACCGCGGTCGCACAGCGCTACGAGCGCCTCAGGTAAGTATACTTTATACTTTATGAGAACTATAAAGTACGCGAAGTTTATTTAGCATAGTTTGATTTTTCTAAGATTAATTTTACATAAATCATTAAAAATATAAAAAGGATCGCAGTTTTACGTATAACCACTGAGTGACTTAACTGGAGTATTCGCAATTAAAAGCAAAGTGGCTGATGTCTGGTGTTAAAATATGAATCTAAGGCACGCTAGATTTAAGAAAATCATTGTAACATATAACCTCACTAACTTAAAAAAAAAGGTAAATACTATAAACATTTCCAAATCACTTCTATCTTTGTCCAATCTATTCAAGTTATTATAGGCTATAAAGATGCTGTGAAGTTGTTTAGCAGTGATAAAAGCAATAAAAAATTTCTAAAAGTAATAAAAAATACGTTTTTAAACAAAATATTAATGTGAAATAAATAATACTGTTGGTGGAATATTAACCATTATGTGTTCTTATATGTGCATGAGTGAAGGTAATTGTAACAAAGTGATAAAACGTGCCTTTTCGACTTCCCTCAAAACAGTCGTTGCAATTGGTATGTAAAGTATTCACCGCTTTACAATCCAGGGTGGGGTACTTCATTAATTTCAGTATTATCGTTGTCATCAAATTCATCGGGGAGTCGAATCAATTTAAACGATCGAACGAACACGATTATATATCTCACTGGACACTGGCAAAATACACTTAAAATTAGTGTGGCCGAGTGACATGCCAAAATCATATGTTAAAGTTTGAATTTGTAAAATAATTAATTAACTACGTAAACTTATTATTAAAAGTAGTGTAAACGGTTCTACTTAATGTAAATATCCTTTACAAGTGTTTGTGAGAGATTCGTCCAAACAAATAACAAATATTGAAGGAACTGGTGTCTGTCAACGGTCGAGCTGTTTGGATTTCTCAATTTTACCGGGGAGTATCGTATTCTTTTATAATTAATCCTAATTTACACCTAAGCCATTGTAACTGGCCATATCAGACCTATTTTACAACCTCCTTACTTGTTATTTACTGTAAAATTGATATGAGAAAATTAGCATTCTTAATATTTTTTATTTTTTTCTTTTCCTTTACTAGCAAAGTATGATTACACAAATGATCACTGCTTATTAAGGAAATCAAGTACATTACATAGACTAGTAGGTACAGAAAATAACAGATTGAATCAAATTTTTACTCATATCAATTTCGGATAATTTTATTTTATTTTAACCTACCCCACGAATCAATTTTTTTTGATAAAAAGATAAAAATTCTTATTTCAGAAGTTACCTATTATTAGTTTACATAATACAAAGCATTATTAATTCTCTTGTGTGCCTTTTTTTCCTGCTACAGTTGTATTTATCCACTTTATATCACTTTTCCAGAGAACTTTCACCGACAACATGCTGACCCGCAGAGCTGTTGCCAAAGATGTTGAAAGTAAACTGAGGATGGCTCTGGAGGAATTGAAGTCGTCAAAGGACTTCTGCGATCAACTGTTAAGGGAACGCGACGAGAGTGAAATTGAAATTCAAAAAATCATTACCAAAAACTCACAATTAAAAAGCGAGCTATCTGAACTTCATATTCAGTACATGGATGTGCTTGACCAACGGGATCAACTACAAACTGTTGTTTCTAGTTTTAATGAATGTACCTACACCCATGTAAGGGCACTGAATCGCATTTCCGAGTTGGAAAGTAGCCTCTGTGAGGCTCAGAAATCAATAAATAACTTAGAACAACTAAAAGAGTCTCACGAGGCCCTTTCCACTCAGAGTCTTTTCAATGAATTATTAGGTTGTAAAACTCAGCCCAATAGTGAGAGTTGTACTGTTATTGACTTGACATCTGAAAATGATTATAAAATAAACCATATAAAACTGAGCAGTCGTAGAAAAATAAAAAAATACTTAAAATTAAGCAATATAATAAAGAAAACTAAAAGGCTTTTAAAGGTACAAAATTCTTGCCAAAAGCTCAATATTTTTAGAAAAGATAGAGTGAATATCCTAGGTAACCTTAAGGCATTAGACTCTGAGCTTGCTCATAGTCACTGTGTGTATGACACTGAGGTAAATGAATTGCAGACTGAAATCTTTCATCTGCAGTCTGAACTTAGGAAAATGACCTCAAGGTATGAAGATGCTCAAAAGCAGATCAAAGAGCATATCAGAGCTACTGATGAGATTCTAAAAATGGGGACATACAACCTTGAGCGGTTTGAATCTCTTACAGCAAGCTGTGCTATCCCACCCACCCCAATCGATACCCCCTCATTGGACACATTATTATCTGATTGCTCTATTAATGTAATGCAAGTAAATAATAGTGCTAGCTCTTACCTAAATAACCCTGTTAGCCAACCGGCCACAAAAACATGCAAAAAACCTACATATCCACAAAAGTCTGTAATTGTTTATTCAGATAAAATAGGCCAAGACTTAGGTTCCTTATTATCTAGGCATTTAGATCAGAAAGTAACTAATTTCTGTTCACCTGGGGCCAGTTTAAATCACTTGATTGATAATATTAGTCAAGCTAATTTAGACAAGGACACAACCACTGTTATATTTTATGGTGATAGTTTATCAGTTAAGAGGAAGGACCTGACTAGGAGTATTGAAAAATTATTAGAGCTGCATTCTAAATTAAATTGTAAATTTGTATTCTGTGCCTTGCCATATGCCAGTAACTTAACCATTCAGCAAAACAGGCACATTTATGACATGAATTTATATATTTACAACATAACACACCGTCATAGTGACGCCATTTTTTATTTTGATATAAATAAATTCATTAGCAAGTTTAGGCTGACAGAAGATACTATGTATCTGCCCTTTACAACTAAACGACAGTTGGCTACATTGTTAGCATTTAATATACAACAAAATGACGCGGTTATATGCAATATAAACCAAAATAAAATGATTGATACTGGCAGCAACATTAGGTTGTGTGACCATAGTTTAAACTAGTAAATGCGACAACAGCTAAGTCAATAGAATTAAATATTTTTCATCAGAATATGCAAGGTTTAGCTGGCAAAGATCTCGAGATAGAATTATTTCTTAGGAAATACAACGTCCATTTATTCTGTGTTACTGAACATTGGCTGAAATCTCATGAAATAATCAAATATCAAAGTCAGTACACAGTGTTGAGTGCGTTCACAAGAAAAACAGCCATACGCGGAGGGTCTCTAATATTAGTCGCCAACGACATCAAGTGTAAAGAGCGCAAGGACATTATGGGTCTTTCTATTGAACGCATTGTTGAGATATCTTGTGTCGAACTGGATAGTTATGTTGTAGCATGCGTTTACCGACCGCCCTCAGGTGATTTTAATACATTTGAAAACGTTATGGAAGAGGTGTTAAAAAAAATATCTGGTATTAAAAAGCAAAGCATTATATGTGGTGACTTCAATGTCAATCTAATCGAAAAGTCATCCATTAGCTGTAGACTAATTACTCTTTTTAAATCTTTTAATCTAGTATGCTTGTTTAATGAACCGACTAGAATCACTGCTACGTCTGCTACCTGTTTAGATAATGTGTTTTGCGACTGTGAAGTGTTTGATAAATTAATTATAAACGCTTTGCCCTCAGATCATAGTGGTTTGTTGGTGTCAGTACCCAGCCACCTTATACCTAAGTTATGTAAAGTTACTTGTAGGCCGATATCAGATCGACGTATAAACTGTTTTAGGGATAAAGTTTACAATCGCATATCTAATATGGATTGGTTACATAATGATCCCAATTACCTATATCAAAACCTTTTTGATACCATGAAATCAGAATTCGATAATATATTTAAAATAAAATCATTTTCAACGGCCAAGAAAGCAAAGTTTAGTGATTGGGCTACTGTAGGAATTCATAAAAGTAGAGCTAAGATGTATGAACTGTATGATACGAAAACATATAATCAAAACCCAGCTTTCTTGGAATAAGTTAAAAACTACTCGAAGACTTTTAGGAAGGTGTGTACTGCAGCAAAGTCTTTATATTATAGCAATATGATCAAAAGGTCATCAAATAAGATCAAAACCACATGGGGTATAATTAACAGTGTATCTGGGAGAACTCAACCACGCGATGATCATATTGAACTTGTAATTAATGATAACATCTTAACAGATGATTTCGATATTGCGCAGGCTTTTAATAAATTTTTTAGTGAAATTCCAGTTCATACTACTGGCTCTTTGAACTCCTCTTCCCGAAAAGCTGAACTAATATTAAAAAGCAGTGTAAAAGAATGCAATGTCTTGTTTGAATTTAAATATGTGACCCCGACAGACATAATCTTAACCTTTAAGTCGTTAAACATTAAAAACACTGTCGACTTCTGGGGTATATCATTAAAAATACTAGATAGCATAGTAATGGCTATAGCACCTGCGCTGGCGACGATATTTAATAAATGTGTAGAGAAGGGTAGGTTCCCCGACTTAATGAAACTTAGTAAAGTTGTACCGATTTTTAAATCAGGGATAAAAAACGAGCCTTCCAATTTTAGACCGATTTCCATCTTGCCGGCCTTGAGTAAAATTTATGAAAAGATCCTACTCAATCAATTGCTTAACCACTTTAATGAGAATAAGCTGTTACACGGTGATCAATATGGTTTTACTAAGGGACGTTCAACCACAGACGCGGGAGTAGGTCTGCTTCAGCAAATTTACGGTGCCTGGGAGGCATCGCAGAATGCAATTGGTGTATTCTGTGATCTCTCTAAGGCATTCGACTGTGTTGAGCATGCAACCCTTATTAAAAAGCTAAGGCATTACGGTATTAAAAACACTGCCCTTAATTTATTAGCTTCATACTTAGGTGAAAGGTCTCAATGTGTTGAGATTAACGGGGTCAAGTCTCAGGAAGTTAATATTTCAATTGGTGTTCCACAGGGCTCCATCTTAGGACCCTTTCTCTTTTTAGTATATATTAATGACCTGCCGAACTTTGTCCGTGATGTCTGTGACATTGTACTATTCGCAGATGATACCTCATTGATCTTCAAAGTTGACAGAGCTAAGCTTAATTTTGACGATGTGAATGGTGCTCTTTCACGGATATCAAATTGGTTCGAAATAAACAATCTATTGCTTAATTCACTCAAGACAAAGTGTATTAAATTTACTATGCCCAATGTAAAAGTTAATGCTACGAATATTCTTATTAATGGCACAAAGCTGGACCTCGTGAACTCCACTGTCTTTCTAGGCATTACCCTAGACTCCAAACTCCAATGGGGGGCCCATATCTCATCGCTTGCGGGTAAACTTAGCTCCGCTGCTTATGCAGTGTGGAAAGTACGGCAACTTACGGATGTGGATACAGCACGTCTAGTTTATTTTAGTAACTTCCATAGCATTATGTCTTATGGTATCCTACTGTGGGGTAACGCTGCTGACGTGGAAAATGTATTCATACTGCAAAAAAGAGCTATCCGTGCCATTTATAATCTTGGACCTAGGGCTTCCCTCAGAGAACTTTTTAAAGAGATTAACATTCTCACGGTCGCTTCACAGTATATATACGACAACATAGTGTACATACGTAGGAATATCCATTTATTTAATAAAGTGAGTGACGTTCATAAATTAAATACTAGAAATAAACATAAACTGGTATTACCAATTGTTAGGCTTAAAAAAGTATTTACTTCCTTCGTAGGAGTCGGTATTCGCTGCTTCAATAAGATACCAAAGCCCATGTTAGAGTTGCCACTTGACAGATTTAAAAAGTATATTAAATCTTCACTAATGAGTAAAGGATATTATACACTAAATGATTTTTTAAATGATAAAAATGCCTTTACACAAGTTAACTGAAATCTAGAAGAATATAATGTTAAGTGCAGCGTGTCCTGCCTAGCGAGCGTTCATTGATTTTAAATATTATTCTCGAACGATGTCGACAGGGTCGTGGATTGGTCATGCTCACTAAAATGTCTTTGCTAGTGGCGGCTCTGTGGAGCGGGTCATTCTTTTCCCTCTAAAATGGTTGAGGAGAGTGATGGCTGCTTCTCAGGTCATACTCGTGAACGGGTGCTGCTGGTGGGGACTGGTCCGTCCCCTGCCCTTTGTCTGACTGAACGTGTACCATAATGCTGATGAATTTTGTCTCGTTCGGCATCACACTGGAGCTATGACCAGTTGTTTTGTACGCGCTCTTTACATATTTTATAGTAACACTTTCTCTTACTATTATTATTATGCTTTTTATTATATACCTCTACAACATCTCTATTTTGTAAATGAGAGGACTATGTAGACACTGACCAATATCATGAATCTAAGTACACTTATGATTAATCTATACTTAAACACATCTATTTAGCTCGTTCTGCATTGTTCTCCCATACTCCATAAATGCAATGTATACAAAAAGAATGGTAAACCTCATTTTTAAAAAAGAGTAACCGTGGAGTTTCTTGCCCTTCTTCTCCACAGGAATGACTTTCCGAACGGGTGGTAGAGTCTTAAGTAATAATAATTTTCTGTTTTTGACTATTCATAAGTGCCTTTTGGTCTACATGAATAAAAAACTTTTGATTTTGATTTTGATTTTGTGAAGCCATAACTTGAAGAAGAAGAACTTGTGTTTTTCTCTCTCTGTTATATTAAATTTCTGATAAACTTAAAATGATAGGATTTATAATGTAATATGCAATATTATATAATAATATTTTGTACTCCTTAAAATAGTAAAACAATTAATAAATGAAAGATCCGTAATTTAAGCTATACCTGTTTCACAAAATAACCTTTTTTGATTTATTATCGAGTTGATGCCATCATTTTCGCTCTACAAATATTTATACTTAATATTATAAAGAGGAAAGATTTGTTTTTTTTTTTGTACTTTTGTAACGAATAAACTCAAGAACTACTGGACCGATTGCAAAAATTCTTTTACCATTAGAAAGCTACCTTATCTAGAAGTAACATAGGCTATAACATAGCGGTAGGTACCCGGTAGGTGGCGCTGTTTCCGACCGCGTACGAAGTCGCGGGAAACTGCTAGTATTAGCTAAAGAAGAACGAGACAAAACGATTTCTCGACTTTCGAATTCGTTCGATCCTACTCTAGCCAACGTGAAGAATTAACAACCATAATAAAAAGATCTGTCGTTAATCATTTAAAACTATTTTTTACAATACCTAGCTACGAGTAGGTATACATACGCAAGTATAGTCCATTTTTTCTTAGATGGCAAATTAGGTAGGTACTTGTATCAAAACGAGATATACAGTCCCGTTCAAAAGTTACACTAAAAACGTCCCCAAATCCAGTATGCTTACTCTTGACACTCGATTTCACTCGAATTTAGGATTGGATTCGAAAACTTATCAATCGGTACTCTTGAACGCTACAGTGGTTTTTTGTGGCGGGAAGTCGAAGAGTGATGTTGTCAATTTGATTTAATTACCAAAACTTGTGTTATTTCGACTAATAAGTTAATTGTAACAAAGTGATAAAACGTGCCTTTTCGACTTCCCTCAAAACGGCCGCCGCAATTGGTATGTAAAGTATCCACCGCTTTACTGTCCAGGGTGGGGTACTTCATTAATTTCATTATCATCATTGTCATCAAGTTCATCGGGGAGTCGAATTAATGTAAACAAACACGAATACATATCTCACTGGACACTGGCAAAATACACTTAAAATTAGTGTGATGCCATGATTTAAAGAATAAGAAGAAGAAGAACGCTACGGTAGGGGAAGTCGAAGAGTGATGTTGTCAGTTTGTTTTAATTTCCAAAACTTGTGTTATTTCGACTAATAATGTGTAATGTTGGTGGAATATTAAACATTATGTGTTCTTATATGTGCATGAGTGTAGGTAATTGTAACAAAGTGATAAAACGTGCCTTTTCGACTTCCCTCAAAACGGCCGTTGCAATTGGTATGTAAAGTATCCACCGCTTTACTATCTAGGGTCGGGTACTTCATTCATTTCATTATCATCGTTGTCATCAAATTCATCGGGGAGCACAATTAATTGAAACAAACACGATTATATATCTCACTGGACACTGGCAAAATACACTTATAATTAGTGTGAAGCCATAACTTGAAGAAGAAGAAGAAGATCGCTACAGTAGCACACGATTTAAGTCGAATACGGTGGAATTTTATGAAACTAACTGAAATCGACTATTCTCGATGGTGTACTATTTTGGCACTCTTGACATGATTTTGACATTGACGTATCGAGTTTGGAATCGAGTTTGCGATCGAAGTAACACAGTTTACTAAAGTTTACCTTTGCGCGTTCGAGTTTGTTGTTTTACTTGAAATATTGCGAATACATCGAAAATAATGGCTTGTCTGGCGCTCATTCGATATGTTAGAGAGCTCCAATAATTTGGATGTAAGGCAAAGAAGAAATTTGTGGACGATGGCGCGTTATGCCAATAACGCATTTTTTATGACCGATGTGGAATTTAAAAACCATTATCTGTTGAATAAAGAACTTTTTGGAGTCCTTTACGAGGATTTAGTTCCATGTTTGCCAACGCCTACCTGCGTAGCGACATATGTTATAAGGTATGTGAATACTATGGTGAAGGTATAAACTTACTTCATTATATCGTGTTATTTTTCTAAACTATTCGTTAATTTTAGGTTTTAGTAGCACTTTCATTTTACGCCACTGGAAGCTACCAGTGTTTGGTGGGAGCTATGCATGGGAAGATGATGTCTCAACAGTATGTGTAGAGGGCCTTAAAAGAGATGACGGATGCCCTGACTTAAGATAGAATTCTCAATAAGTGGCTTAAATTCCACAGACACCACAGGAAAGAGACTGTATTTTAAGAAGGTATCAGTAGAAATTATATTTCTGTTGTTATTTACCACCACTTATGATAAATGGTAGTGGCTACATTCTGTTGGCTTTAGATTGAACAAAGAATAACAATTATCAATACTTCATTTCAGATTTTATGAAAAATTTAATATTCCATCGGTCGTAGGTGCCATGGCCTAACCGAAAATGAAGAATGATTTTACTATAGAAAAAGGTTATCACTCAAGGAATGTGTTATTTTTATAGAATTGTTTAACATTCATATATTAATACAAAAATATTCCTGATTTACTGAATATGAATTCTATTCATATTCAAAATATTAACAAAAATAATGGTAGATCTTTATTTTTATTTCCTACTAATTGTCATGACATATTAAAAATAATAAATACCCTAAATTGTACAATGAGCTTAGGCTATGATGACATAATAACCATGGTAATAAAATATGTTGGTAAAATCATAAGTCCCATACTTTCTCATATAATTAATTTATGTTTTGAAAATGGTGTCTTTCCCAGTAAATTAAAGATATCTGTAGTAAAGCCGTTATTCAAGAAAGAAAATAAGGAAGATATGGCTTGCTATAGGCCTGTAGCACTTATACCAGTGTTTTCTAAAATTATAGAAAAACTCATGCATATCTCGATTTATAATATTTTTGAGAAATATAATTTATTTGCACGGCAACAAAAAGGCTTTAGAAAAAACCAGTCTATAAATGTGGCCATTTTTGATTTATTACAACTAATTTATACAAATATTGATAAGCGAGTCCCAATATCTACGTTATATATGGACATGACGAAGGCGTTCGATTATGTAAAACATGATATCCTTGTACAAAAACTGCAAGACTACGGAATAAGAGGAAATCCACTTCAATTAATTAAATCTTACCTAAGCAACCGATATCAAATAGTGCAAATAAATAAAATATGCCCAAAAACGAAGATGGAACAAAAATATTTTGCAAAATCAAGGGAAATTCACTATGGCGTAACTCAGGGTTGTGTATTAGGACCATTACTTTTCCTGATATACATAAATGATTTACCTCAAGCTATTTCTTTTCCAATGATTTTGTTTGCAGATGACAGCACAGCTATTTTTACTGGTAAAAATTTAAACACACATGAATCGGACATAAACACTGCTTTAGGTAATATCATTAACTGGCTGACAGACAATAACTTAAATATCAATCTTGACAAGACTAAAATAGTCACATATCCTCAAAGTTGTAAATCTATAGATCTAAATATATATTATGAAACGAAACAAATTGAAAGAATAGACCATGTAAAATTTTTGGGTTTGTGGATTGATAATTACATGGAAGTCTCATATTGACTGTTTGTGTTCTGAATTAAATCAGTACTCATATGCGTTGTACAAGTTATCGAAAATTGTAAACCAATCGACTGTATTAACAGCATATCATGCTTATGAATCATCAAATATTAGATATGGTATAATATTTTGGGGTAATGCACCCAACAAGGACCTAGTCTTGAAAGCTAAAAAAAATTGCTAAAATTAAAGTGCCAGAAAGTTGTCGGCCTTATTTTTGTAAGTTAAATATACTTACATCAATATCTGTGTACATTTATGAACTGGTGGTATTTATTAAAACAAATAAGAATTTATTCGGAACCTTGAAATCGACAAGAAATAAACATAAAATTAATTCATCATCACATAAAATAGCTTTATTTACAAATAGTATTCTGGGGATGGCATCTAAAATTTATAATAAATTACCAAGCTTTATTTTAAACACTGAAGATTTGAAAGCATTCAAGAAATTGGTATATAATTTACTGGTGAAGAAATGTTATTATACTCTACAGGAATTTCTAAATGACACCTTTTAATAATACATCATAACATATTTGTTTTTATGGGACTAGCCTCGCTACGCATTTCCATCATTGTAACACGTGTAATATATGTATATTAATTTTGAATTTTTCCCTTTTTTTATTTTTTCTATACAATAAATTATAATTTCTAATTTTCTTTTTGTGAGCAATAATATATTTTAATTTCATGTCTTTTTAAATTGTAATGGTTACATATTTTTCTTTTTTGGAAATTTGAGTAAAGTTTAATTTAATTAGGTTATCTTGATATTATTGTATGCCTGATTATGGGTAGGACATAGTGAAACCTACTGTATTATGTATAATACAACACATACCATCTTTGTAACCTATGACCACAATAAATGCTGTTTTGATTTGATTCATTGTAGATTTGCGATGCAGACTTGAATATTTTAAGTGTGGACTTATCTTTTGGGGGTGCAACACATCACAGTTTTGTTTTCAATCAGCACCCTGTCAAAAATCATCTGATGAAATTATTGAATACAGGAGAACAAATTTTCTTACTGGGTATGTCTGTTATAATAATCAAGTATTTATTTGGTACAAAGATACCTAATTCTTTGGAAACATTAATTAATTGTTTAATACTTTTCAAGTGGCTTGGGCTATCCCCAAAGGGAGTATTTAATGACTTCTACAATAGATGCTGTTGCAGGTTCACCTGAAGAACATTACAGTTGGTTGCAGTGTATCACACACAATACTGTAGAGCACACAATTGGTGTGCTAAAGAATAGATGACGGTTTCTTCTGGGCCACAGAGTTCTACATTATCACCCAGTTAGAGCAGCCAAAATAATAAATGCTTGTTGTGTGTTGCAGAACATTTGAAACCGGGCACAAGTGGGTGATTATGCCTAAAATGTATCCATGCCACCCACTATGGAGGAGTCAGACCACCAAGCCAACACACAGTAGCCACCAGCTGAAGAGTTAAAGAGAGGCCATGAAGCAAGTTCACGTTTAGTGTGTGTGCTGGCCAGGAATCATTGATTTTATTTATATATTTTTTGTCAGATTCTTACTTAAAAAAATGAAACTCATGCTTTTTATATAGTTTTATTTTTTCATTAACTTGATTATTATATTGAGTCTCTCCGAAATACTTACATCATAAACAATTATAGGAACTTCAAATTTAAAAATTAACTATACTATATTTACTATGAGAGTAGAGGAAGCCAGAGAGGTATGTAAGGAAAGAACCTGTTGGAACTCTGTACTCTCTGCCTACCCCGCAAGGGATCTGGCGTGATTAGATAGATATAGATTCTCATTTCACACTGTCCCCCCTGTCAATGCCATTCAGGGGCCAAAAGATCTTTGTCGCACTGTACGAATAATCAATGGAACTTACCCAAAAGCAGTCTTCATATCCAATCTGGAAACTTGGAAACACAAATTCTTTCTTTCAATAGTCTTCAATTTCTCCAAACGTTCTTGAAAGATTGCTTTGCACGACTTCCTGTTAATCTGACAGCATTCCTTCTTCGAGAATTTATAAGCTATCTCTTTCTGCAGATCCTTAAATTGCTTCATTGTCTTCGAAGATAAAGAATTGGTTCTCTCCCTCTGCTTTTTATCATTTCCTTCTTCGTAATTAGGAATTCCGGTCAAATTTTCGAACTTTTCGTAATCGCTGTTGTAAAAAGGCGAACATTCTGGAGAAAGTGTGTCCGAATGTGATGGGTACTCCGAATTTGAGTAAAAAGATGGTGATTCCAGCATTGGACTTGGTACATTTTCTGAACGAGGCGGAGTCGGATAAATATATCCTGAATACTCATTATTTAAGTCTTCGGAGAAGAGAAGGGAATTAAGAGCTTCTTTTTCCTTTGAATTCTCAACTGTGTTACTATTAGTCTGTGGTACTACCATGTCTTGGAGTAATATATTAAACAATTCATCTTGATGCTTCGCCGAGTTATAATCTGATTGGCCATCTTTGCTGTCTTCTGGGGTAGGTAATTGTGGGAAGGTTTTGGTATCATTATGGATGTATTCGATTAAATCGTCTAAATATATGTCCCGGTCTTTTGGTTGAAATTGTGATTTGGTTTCAACGTGTTTTAGTGCGATGTCGAATTCTGAGAGGTTTTCTTGAGTGTGTGTTGGTTGGGCAACTATTACTTTTCCTCCGGTTAATGTTTGCTTGTTAATCTGGTTTATCTGTGAAAGAAAACATTGGTAGTTTAGAGAAAGCATTCTTTTTGTTCATCTTAGCAACTAGATAGATTAGTATAGTCCCCAAAGGATCTTTTGGCTCGCGGCCAAAGTCGAAACTAATCCAATCCAATTTATAATCTATGGCTCCATCGTTAACCGATGATTCTGCCAATATCAAGTTTGCCAAGTTTAAAAAAATAAGTGACAAACAATCGGTTTAAGTATGAATAAGAGGTAAACTTAACGAGAAAACACCAAAACATCAAATTAATTGGGCAATAAAGAAAACTTGGTAAAGTAGGTACGAAAAACTGTTTTTTTAATGAATTGCGGCAAAGTCAAAATAAGTCAAAGGAAATGTAAAAAAAAGAGGATGAAATAAACGCTTATGAAGCATAATATGAAAACAAATATTAGCTATAACCTAATATGATTTGCACTGATAAACTTGTATAAAGTATTAATTAACGGTGAATGCGCCAAAGACAGCATATATGGGATGTTTACCGGACGAGGTATATGGGTAACAGATCATATAAATGGGTTTTAAGTCGAGGGCAGAAAAAGAACAGGTGCTCTAACGAGCCCTCTGCCAGTCCACACTCGCACAGAGAATGATCCCTCACTCGAATCTTCTCCAAAAATACCGGGGTGCAAACAAAGCCTAATCGAAATCTAATAATCACAGAAGTTGCTAACTTATTAATGTTATGTTTAAAAAACCATGGTCTTGTAGGGATAGTAGGCTGAATACTGCCATAATGTTTTCCCTTGATGGCTTGAGATTTTTGCCACAAATTGAGCCAAGATTTGAAAAACGAGGGCTTGACAAGAGACCGGAGATCTCGGGAAAAACAGTTAAAATAGGTGTCACATCCAGTATGAGTTGCAGCTCTAGCACATGCACATGCGTCCACTGTTTCGTTACCCGAAATGCCTGCGTGCCCAGGGATCCATGCTAAACAAACGAGAATATTGTTACGGTTGCACCTCAATAAAGCTTCTTTGATTTTGAGGGTAGTATAGTCCCAAAAGGACCTTTTGGCTCGCGGCCAAAGTCGAAACTAACGCTGAGATCAAGTGAAATGTCACATCATGACAGACGCAGAGTTGCTGTTTGCTGAAATTTACCCGTCCTTTTTTAATTAGTACCCGGGCGGACCTACCTATTAAAATATCTCCTTGGAAATAGGAAATGTTACTTAATGGCAACCCTCATTTCACACCAACGCTCCCTGTCAATGTCATCCACGGCCCAAAAGATCTCAAGAAGTCTTATACTACGATTTCTGCAATCATTATCTTACCTAGATCACACTTACATGCAACCCTTTATTTTAAGTTTTGATGAATTACTTGAGCTTTTTTTTGTGTGAGTGAGTGAGCCTCGGTGAGAATAAGCCTAACCCAACTGGTCCCACGGTCCCGAGTGGTCCTAATTTGCCCTTCTCCGAGGTGTTTTTATCAGAGCCCGAGCCGCGACGGGAGGGCAGTCTCCGCCCACGGTAACAGGCACCATGCGAGCCGTAGCGATCGTGGCTGTGGAGGCGAGGTTAGCTGCCCCTGTACTTTGTTACGCAGTTGCAAAGATTCTGCTCGTCCCGTAGCGCCGGAGACCATGCAATTCTCAAGATGCTACCGATAGGGACTTTACCGACGTCACTGACCTTGACCTCGGGATCAATTAGTTATAAGCTTGTGTCCAGTTTTTGACAGTTTGGAGTTCTGGCTTTTTTGGTAGTCCTAAGTATTACATGAAATCTCTGGTATCACGAAATACGAAGTAGAGATCGCGTAATAAAATGTTCCTATACAATTTAAGCGTGGCACTGTGCGGGGTGGCACAACGCAAGAGGGACGTTACGCCCAACCCACATTTTTTATTTGCCATCTGGCGGAGACTGGGAAAAACTAAACGGTTCGTCCATATCAATGTTACTTGTAAGTTCAATTATATTACGGTAGATGGCATTTTTAGCATAGATACTTCTATGCTCTAATTAATTACGAAAAAAGTTCTAACAATTGAAATGTTATTTGTGTGAACAGAATGTCGATCCAAGTAATTTTTGCAAGTTAAGATACATGACTTTATTTATTTTTAGTAAAAATAGATAATATTTAATAGTGTATGATAGTGTAAATGGAGCGAGTAGCGATGACAAACTGAGGTAAGCCACGCCCACCACGATGACGTCAAGGCTTTTAAGAATTCAAAAAGCTCGCTCGCTTAGAGCATAATATTTGCGTGCCGGGTATCCTCATATCCCTGGACATATATATTAATTAGATCCCTGAATTCCGCGAGCGTACGAGACAATAGTCGGTAAACTACCAAATGACGCGTCTCGGGAAATTTCCTACAAACAGTCGTTTAACAGATAGTTATCTATATCCTCATGTCATGTTTGATGTTTCTGATATCATTCATAAGTAGGTATAACATATATTTGTTGCATATTGACTGCCTTGTTGGTCTAGTGGCAAAGCGCATTGCTTCGTGATCGCGAGGTTCTGGGATTACCTAGGTCAGACAAATGTAGTTTTTCTAACGAAAAATTCCCAGTATGAGTCCGGAGTCTGAAACTGGGTTTAAAAACAGGCTGGCCCCTATTACATCGGACCTAACATCGTCAGCGAAAAGTGGCTGTACTCAGTACACCTCTGCCATCCCCGCTAGGGGAATATAGGCGTGACGGTGTGTGTGTGTGTGTGTGTGTGTGTGTGTTGTGTGTTTTTATACAAGGTGTAACATAATCAACGCAAGACCTGAAATCGGTAACTGAATTGATTCCAACGATTTTTAATCTTAATTTTTTTTTTAATTTTCAAAAAATGCTTTTGCTCCTTCATTGCGCTATAAAAATCTAAATTTTTTCATGATTCATAGCAATAAGGAGATTACGAATGCATTCCTAACCCGTATTTCTCAAAATGCACACATACAGATACACATTTCATTGTTAATTGGGGTATAAACGTGCTTAAAAAAGGGGTAAAAACCTTTAATTTCGGAAATTTGGTTTTCGTTTTGAATTTATGAAGCAATTATCTTACAATTACACCTTGTATGCGGTCGTATTGGAGCTAGATTCTAAACTTCATATTGTAAAACGTATCTATACACTTTTTTACAAGCTTTTGTTTATTTTTTGAATGTGTGTGAATGATCTACGCTGTTGGACGCGGGGCCTTTACAGCTACACCGGACAAGAGGTCGAGCGTGCAACCACTACGCTCGAGCCAGCAGGGCAAGGGGGCAACTAGCTCAAGGGCGCCTCAAGGAGGAACGGTCGCTATGGGGGAGGGCGTATACTAGGTGTCTCGCCGTGGTGCTCTGCACCGGCCGGCGGGCAAGGGATTCTTCGAGCTCGCCGGCGAGGTCGGTGTCTGATCCTGTGTGTTGGGTTCGTAGTCGGCGGCGGCTACGATTAGCGGATTATTATGATTGGACGCGTTCGCAAAATATCGGGTTCTCGCCTTTGTAATAAAAGCGCGAAAAGGTTCGAGACCGAGATCGGACCTTTTGTTTAACTTGCAATGTTCGTATGTCTGTCTGTCTTTCCGGTTTAAATTCCGTGATCCAATTTTAAAGCACTTGTATTGGGTTGGGTATCCGATTGAGCTTAAATTTGGCATACGTATGTATGGTGTCATGGAGCTGGTCTGATGATGATTTCGGAAGGTGGCCATGGGAACATGTCAACTACACAACTTAACTACCTCGTGTTTAGGCTTGTTAGATTGGTTTTGACAAGTACTATACAACCAGATAGTGGTCATGGTCTGATGATGAAGCCGAAAGGCCAAAGGAACCACCCAACTACTAACTATAATCCCGCCGTGTTTGGGCTCGTTGGATTTGTCTTAACGAGTGCTTTAGACTCGGATAGTGTTCAGGGTCTGCTGATGGAGCCGGAAAGAAGCCATAGGAATTCCTCATATAAGTTGTATTTTTTTTTATAAAAGCTTGTATTTAAGTCTTTTTTAATTTTTTTTTTTTAAAAACGTTGCCCCACACTAGGATTAATTCCTGTGTCGTGGGTGCGTTTACAAACATGAAAATTCACATACACAAATACCCAGACCAGAACAAATAATTGTGGATCACACAAAGATTTGTCCCGTGCGGGAATCGAACCCGCGACTATAAGACACAATGGGCGGGGCGGGCTAAGCCCTTAACCACTGCGCTAAATCGTCCGTCAAAATTATTTTGTACAGCAATCTGTCACCGTGGAACATTAAGCTGAAGATTTGTAGGGGTTATGGAGACGTGATTAGAAATGCGTAGGCGTGCCTAATTATCAGTGTTGGGCATTTTTTAATTGTAGAATAAATCAATTGAAATTTGATTTGCAATTACATTAATCCCCCTGAGGTACTCCGGAATAATATTGACTTTTGGACGGCAAAGGCCTCAGTCCCCTTCCGTGACCATGTGTGCTGTGGAGCACTCGAAGCGTCGGGCACGTTAAAACCAGAAATAAATCTCGTCGAAATCTGAAATATTTTTATTGCAACTTATTTTTTCACAATTATTATTTACCCAACTCTGCTGTCACTGGACAAGTCAAGAGTCTCCGTAATCGGCGAGCGTGTATGAGACGAACTATGAGAGTGGAGCCAGAGAGGTATGTAAGAAAAGAACCTGTTGGAACTCTGTACTCTCTGCTTACCTCCGCAAGAGATCTGGCGTGATCTGGTTTTTAATTAAATGCATGCGGAACACATTTATTGAGTCCTATTACTTGGGACCTAACATCGTCGGCGAAAAGTGTACACGGTACACCTCAGAAACCGCTTAGGGAAAATAGCCGTGACAGAGATTTTTTTTTTATAAATTGAATGTTATTTGGGCACAGAAATCGTTTTAATTATTATAATTTATGTGTATTTAAGCTACGAGGCATGCCTTTTAAGTTCTGTCGTTTCCATATTTCCCGGCAATTTTGAATTTGGAACTTTTCTATATTCGAATGTGTTTAAATTTTGAATCTCAAAACAGATTAGGATTAATGCTATTCTTTAGTCACAGCGTCGATTGGAATCTGTCAGGTTACGTACGAAAATGAATCTTTCTAAGGAAAATGTTCGTGCAATAATTTTCTACAACTTTAGAAGGGGCCTGACATGGCTTCAGTGTTTTGAAGATTTAACATCTGTGTTCAGTGATGAAGCCCCATGTCTGCGGACTGTCGAACGCTGGTATTTAGAATTCCAGCGTGGACATACTAGTATTAGTGACAAATCTCGCGAAGGACGCCCAAAATCCGCCTTCACTGTAGATAACATCATTGCTGTGAGACAACTAATTCTCGAAGATCGTCATGTGACGTATCGAGAGATAGAGGCTCTATTAGGCATCTCAGGGACAACCATTCAGAAGATCTTGCATGAAGCGTTTGGTGTGAGAAAGCGAGTTTGCCGTTGGATACCGCATCTGCTTTCCGACGATCACAAGGCGGCCCGCGTCAGATGGTGTAAGAAAACTCTGCAAGGGTTCAACCGAGGAGAGTCAAATCACGTCTACGACATCATCAGTGGTGACGAATCTTGGATCTATGCCTACGATCCTGATTCCAAACAACAATCTACAATCTGGGTCTTTCAAGACGAGCCAAAGCCGACTAAAGTTATTCGTTCTCGAAGCACTTCAAAGAAGATAGTGGCTACGTTCGTTGGAAAAACCGGCCATGTTGCGACTATTGCACTTGAAGATCGTAGAACAGTTAACGCAGAGTGGTATACCACAGTTTGTTTACCACAAGTCATCGCCGAACTTTGAAAATCTAACTCAAAGCGACGCATCATCCTGCACCACGACAACGCAAGCTCACACAGCGCTTGCAAACGATTGAGTATTTGCAGCAGGAAAAAGTAGAAATTCTTGACCATCCTCCATACAGTCCTGACCTAAGCCCTAACGATTTCTTTACATTTCCTAAAATTAAGAAAAGTCTTCGTGGTCAAAGGTTCCAGTCCGGTGAAGAAGCAGTCGACGCTTTCAAGTCAGCCATTTTGAACACCGCCACTTTAGAGTGGAATAAATGCTATAATAACTGGTTTGAGCGAATGGAAAAGTGTATTAAGCTACGTGGTGAATACTTTGAAAAACAATAAAAAGTACTATAAGGTTCTAGTTGTGTTTTTTTCTTCAAACGACAAAACTTAAAAGGCATGCCTCGTATTCGTTACGAATGAAAAATAGAACTGATTCGCCATTAGACTGACGAGAGAGATGCTATATTTAGGTGAGTACGCAAACTGCGTCATAGTCGGTTTTCTTGTGAAATGTTTGACGTAAATGCATCAAATTTATTGCATTAAGGAACCTTCAACACGCGGATATATTTTGACAGTTCAGGTACCTATAAAATACCACAAACGGTTACCTTCTCAGCAGTATTAAGCATTATTCAATCAATTTTTAATAAAATCATCAATCCATTGATATTTTAATTACAAAAATAATACAAATTACAGTTATTAATATTAGCCCTGTTAAGAAACTGTCCCACCGTTGGGCACGGGCCTCCTCTCAAACTGAGAGGGTTCAGGCCATAGTCCACCACTTCACACACCTTCAAGAAATTCTTAGTAATGCAGGTTTCCTTACGATGTTTTCCTTCACCGTTAAGCAAGTGATAGTTAACTTTTAATACGCACATGCTTTCAAAAAGTCAGAGGTGCGTGCCTGGGTTTGATCCCCAGACCCCCTTTTTTTTTTTTTTTTCGGGGGGAAATGCCTGCCGCATAATGCCACACCAGAGTAGGCTTGGTGTGGCAGTTATGTGGGGCTCGCACCCACTAAAACCCCCCGGTGTCCTTCGCTTGGCCGAGTGCTCTGTCGCAGGGGTCGCCTCGTGGGCATTTCGTCTGCGACAGGGCGGGCCTCGGTCTGAGTCTAGTGACGCAGACCACGTCTCTGGTTTGACTCCGTACGAAGCGCGCGTGACACGGCGCTTTCTCTACTTGGGATCCCCAGACCCCTGACTTTGCAGTCCAACGGTCTAACAACTAGGCTATCACTGCTACAAGCAGCTATTATATATTTACATAATTATATTATAAATCCAAGTCTTGTTCGCGAGTTATGGTGGCAAGAGAGGCTGCATTCCTGCGCTGAATATGAATAGCCTTGCTAATTTTATGAGCGAGAAATAAGCCAGCCCTCTTGTTACATGTGAAGATAATTAATTTGTAAGCAGTGATAGCCTAGTGGTTAGACAGTTGGACTGCAAAGTCAGAGGTCTCGGGTTCAAACCCAGGCAAGCACTTCTGTCTTATCGAAAGCCGAAATGTCCGTGTTAAAAATTACCTATCACTTGCTTTGACGGTGAAGGAAAACATCGTGAGGAAACCTGCATGCCTAAGAGTTTCTCGAAAGTGTGTGAATTTCGCCAACCCGCACTGGGCCAGCGTTGTGGACAATAGCCTGAGCCCTCTCAGTTTGAGAGGAGGCCCGTGCCCAACGGTGGGACAGTTTCTTAACATGGCTAATATTATTATAATATATTCTTTTTACAAAAAATTCACCAAGTACTCCACGGGCCTAGTGTCTCCGCCGCAAATAGGTAATCTTTACTAATAGATACATATGTTGCTACAACAGCAAATTCAATGATATCGATATCTTTCATTTGTCACTTTCTAGGTTTAAGAAAGAACTTAGAATAAGGCAACAAATTTGTTAAACAACATTATTATAAGTTTCATTTTCAATTTTTCAATTCTACCGGCCGTACATAGTTGTTTATTTTCATTATTGGAAACTTTATTGGTGAATGTGTTATAATTTATGTGTACCTTATTAATTTCTCCATTTTTTGTACTGTTTGTTTCCTTTACCTTAATAAATAAATAAAAAATAAATAAAGATTTGTGCCGTTTGCCCAGATCGGCATTCTCATCCGCAGCTCCCGGCTTAGATACTGATTCCCCTTGGTGGGACGCACGTGGCGTCTTAAACAAGGGCCAGCCCTCCATCCCAGGGGATCAGCGGCATCCCATCAGGTTTTTTGCCATCATTACGCATTAAATCCACTGGTTCTAAAACTGACGGAACCCCGATAGTGGCAAAAATATAAAAAATAAATATTAGCCCTGTTAAGAAACTGTCCCACTGTAGGGCACGGGCCTCCTCTCAAACTGAGAGGGTTTAGGCCATAGTCCGCCACGCTGGCCCAATGCGGGTTGGCGAACTTCACACACCTTCGAGAAACTCTTAGGCATGCAGGTTTCCTCACGATGTTTTCCTTCACCGTTAAAGCAAGTGATCATCATCATCATCATCATCTCAGCCTATACTTGTCCACTGCTGAACATAGGCCTCCCCAATTGCTTTCCAGCGTAACCGGTCCGATGCCACCTGCATCCAACGATTTCCTGCGATTTTCACAAGATCGTCGGTCCATCTGGCAGGCGGTCGTCCCACGCAAAGCAAGTGATAATTAATTTTTAATACGCCCATGCTTTTCGAAAAGACAGAGGTGGCAAGAGCTCTATTAATAACATCAGATTAATTAATCTCCCTAAGGTACTCCAGAATAAGAATGACTTTTGGACGTCAAACGTCTTAGTCCCTCCCGTGACCATGGCTGCTGCAGATCACTCAAAACGGCGGCAACTTAAAAACCAAAAATAAAATCCGAATATATGAATCGCAATTTGCTGTATTCGCTATAAATTTTTGCCTAACTCTGCTTTGGTTGTAGTCGCTAAGCCGACGAAGTTAGTTAGGGAGTAAGTTAGTACGATAGGTCAGTGGCGGATTTACACATTTGCCGCCAGTAGGCTGTTCAATTTCGCCGCCCCTACTGATCTCAGCAATTTAATACCCTAATTCTAATCATATTAATTACATTTTACAATCATCAATCGAATACCCACAAGCGCTTAAAAAATGGATCACAAGATATGAACCGGAAAGACAGACATTGGTTTACGATCAATAAAGTCAAACGGAAAGTCAATTTTTCAGCGTCTTCGTCGTTTAGAAGGCACGTTGAGCCGTTAATTGGTTTTACCACTTAATATGGAAGCCGTTAAGCCGAGTGGGAAGACTTATGGGGGGCAAGGGAAGTTCCAACAGCAGGTGGCCACAAACTGCCTCTACCGCACCGCGCTGGCTCATGGATGACATTATTTCTAACCTTGATTTGAAAGGAAAAGCTTTTGTTCAATAGTAAAGTGCGGTGGAGGCAGATTCGTGGTCACCTGCCGTTGGGACTTATCAAGCTGCCTATAAAGTTTCTAATTTGGCTTAACGACTACCTACCATATGAAGTGGACCAACGCTGCACCTGTTTTGAATATAAAGATTAGATTGTGAATAAATTTAAGCGTAAAAAACAAAATTTTATCTTTGTGATAAACTGCAAAGCAAACGGCCATTCTAGTTTATGTTAAAAAAAATAAAAAATGTGGTTTTGTACAAACAATACTATATGCCACTAAAAATTCTATTCACAATTGAGTTTTATTGCTTTATAAATGGTCAAGTTTAAAATGCCATATTTGGCGGACTCCGTTTAAAAAATAAAGAATATTAACTAACGATTTGAAATTGGCGCCATTTATCATCCAATAAGTCATACGTATCGCGCGTGTCCGATTGTGTAATTAGGTATTAAGTGCTACAGCTGTTTCATTCATAATAGAACTTTATTATTTAATACTAAAGTTTCAATTGCAGTGTATCATTGTTCTTGTAATAACAGCTTGCTTACTAGTATCATTGATTATTATAAAAAAATAATGACACACATCGACGCAATAATAATTAAAAGGCTACGATTATTTTCAAAATTGCACTTAATCACATTCCATTAAAGTATATATTACAATACTTTGGTTTAGATTACAGTATTACCACCACAGATAAAAATACATATGAATTTATATAATAACGTAACGTCACAACTGCTAATAAGGTTTTGTTAAAAAATGCTAATTAAGATAATTTTTTTTCACGAGTGCTTTATTAAAGGTACTAATTACAAGAATGTAAGTGTATTATGTAATGTAAGTGTAATATGAACTTTATCACATTTTAATAAAGTTGAGATGCAAATGTAACATCGTTTTGTGTTAAGTGTGTTTGGATAGAAGTGTATTGTGGATTTATTACTAGGGAAGTTTCCGTAGCAGGTTTCTTGCGATAAAAAAGACCAACTATGTTCAATGAATATTTATCAACTTGACGGTTGAGATCGAACGAGTATATTAGATTTAGCCTGTGGCTTCGCCCGCATAGAATCTATTCTAAAAGATCGGTTCGGAGAGGAAAACAAATTTGAATAGTAATTAACATAGTTTTTGGAGATTAATATAAGAGGTTATATAATGAAATTGGACTTTACTGTGCTGGGTAAAGACTTCTCACAGATCAGCGAGAGACTCATACTCCAGCACGCGGAGCCAGTGCCGGGCGGTGTAGGCAGGTTTGTGGCCACCTGCTGGTGGAACTTATCAAGCCACCTATAACGCTTCCAACGTGGCTTAACGACTACGTGACGTCCGAAGCACAAGCTTGAACATTAACATGCCACAAACGGTCACCCATCTCAGTCTGACCGAGTCGGACGCTGCTTAACCTTGGTGATCGTTAAGAACACCGCGGTTGCACTGCGCTACGAGATCCGCCATCGACCATTTAAGCCAGCTTAAGCCGCTCCGCCTACTGTGTCTAATAATCGCGGGTTCGATTCCCGCACAGTACAAATCTTTGTGAGATCCACAATTATTTGTTCCGGTCTGGGTATTTGTGTATGTGAATTTTCATGTTTGTAAACGCACCCACGACACAGGAACAAATCCTAGTGTGGGGCTACATTTAAAAAAAGTAAATGTTATTCCTGTGGAGATGGGCAAGAAACGGGTTTCTTGTCGGGAAGTCGAAGAGTGATGTTGTCAATCTGTTTTAATTTCTAAAACTTGTGTTATTTCGACTAATAATGTGTAATGTTGGTGGAATATTAACCATTATACTGTGTCCTTCGTTCTCGATATAAACTATATTAGCAGCTCTCTCGAGTCGCTTGGCAACCGCGCGTCATTTAGAAACTTCAAAAGCCTCTATGGTATCTGTGGACATAACCTCTGGAACCATTCTTTTGAAAGCGCGGCAGCCGACGCTTTGTAATAAAGTTTTTGGTCGACATTTAATTTAATAACGTGTTATGGCACTGAAATTATATAACAAAAAGGTTGTAATATACTCAAGTGACCGTGTGAAATAAATTTAAAACATCGTATAGGCAAATTTAGAAAAGTTTACGTCCTGGCAAAGGAGTACATTCTAAAAAGATCAACCGATAGTTGTTTATGTGTGGTGTTTTCAGCTTAACTTGTTTATTTATATAATATCTAATATTTGGAGACGTGAGTTTCGTCATATTAAAATTTGGGAAAGCTTCGTCGCCCGAAAAGTAAACTTATGAAGTCTATGTCCCTATTCGTGTACAAACAGTTTAACACGAAATATACCTTAAAACGATTATTAACCGTCTATAAATTGGCAAGGTTATACCTCCAATAAGAGAAATTAGGGGGACGTTCATCAATTATGATGATTGTTAAGGATCGATGGCATTTTAAGGACACGGGTAATGTACGAGATACATTGACGTGGTCCGCAAGACTTGACGATAATTCAAGGACACGAGTGGTGTACGAGATACATCGGCGTGGTCCGCAAGACTTGGGGCCCATACGAGATATGTGCTGAAGGTCATACTACTCATAGGTTTCATCCATGAGGTGTTCCTGTGCAGTTCACATTTCTACAATGGTAAGAATCAAAAATGTTACCTAAAATACATACCTTAAACATGCCTAACACAGTAAATACAAAGACTATTGCTATAAACTATAAGCAATTTGTCATACTAATCTCCAAAAGGAGACTTACTGAAAGGGTAATTGAAGTGACATTGTTTATGTATAACAATACATTATTAATAACAAAAGTCACTCCTTTGCAGAAACATAGTGTTTTTATTGATTTCATTATTAGACATACTTGTATAATAATACTGAAATAGCCCAAACTGGAGCTTATTACACAAAGAATTGTGCAAAATTATGAGTACTTGTATTAAAAAGTTAAATCCAGCAATACTTATTCCTGAACAGGGTTTATAACCAAATAAGCCAAAGTAATATACTAATGGCAATGCCTGTTGTAACTGACAAGCAACAGGACTGTAGATTCATTCCAAATATAATATCTTATCCTATGGATGCTGCGGCAGGCAGGTTGTGGGATAATTTGGGTTATGCACAAAGATACTTAAAAGATAATATAAAATACCTGGTCTATCCAGTTAACATAAAACTAATAATTATCTATCAATATTATCAACCCAGGCTCCTTGCAGGGTAGCCAGAAAAGATAAATCCTAACAATACAGTCATGAAACTTTTATTGAGATAAGAACCTTTAAGGTCAGCAGTATATATTTTGCATAAAAAGAGTGTTAATATAGTGGATTATCAATATGGAATTATTAACTAGCTAGTCATAGCCAGTAGTTAAAATTTCATAAAACGACCACCGTTGTAACCAATATAGAACAACAATCCTCATCCTGGGTGTGAAAATATTAAGTCACAGTGTACCTATCAGTTCACCAAAAACAACATCACGTTGGACATTGGAAATCTCCTACCAAAGAAAGTGAGGTACAAAAAGCATGATAGGCATTTTACACAAGGACTTGGTTTTTAAGTTGCTGAAAAATTCAGAAAAACAATCAGGAATACATAATGGGTTTTACAAAGAAACCATAATATTGGAGGCTAAGGGTATTCACTGACTTTGGTATGTATCTATGACACTAATAATGCCTTCAACGACAAACATAATTTTATTGGTTTTGTGCAAGTACTTGCACTTCAGACAAGTGAATCTTGTCATACATATGTTTAACATTATGTATAGAAACATTATTATTAGAAACACTATTGTTTAATAATTGATATATATATAAAAAATAGACCTTACAGTCATAATAAATATACTAATAAAATATTTATTAGTACCTATTCAGTTTTCTATCATGTAATGAGTTCAATGGTTTTGGGATTTTTGATTATTTCCTGCATCAATTATAGTGTACTTAATAATATTAGAAATTTGAGGCACACACAATGGAAAGCTATACATCAATTCATCATTGGGAGAATTAGATGGTTTTACTGTATTTTTGTTTGATCATATGATAATCAATAAATAATATGTAATTAAATAAGATTATTCAAGAAATTAATAACTATAAAAAATAGTTTTGTAATTAGTTTGGAATGTGTACAGTTATTTTGAACACTAGTGATGTTTCTGGTATAGTTATGATAACACAAGCACAAACGGCTACCATTAAAATAACAAGTTGGTTTTAGAGCACTATATATGTTGTAATTTATTTAAAGGTGTTTCAGTAAAAAATATTGGATTGAGATATCATACAAAAATTTGCAATTTTGGTATTGTTATATTTAAATTATTACATCCACATGTTACATGTATCTTATAAATAGGTATCTATATATAAAAGAACATAAAGTCATGCAAATGACTTGATAATAATATCCATTTGAAAATTTAATGATATTATGTTGACATGCTACTACGGTGGATGAAATATTGAGTTACATTATTTGAAAGTATGGATTATCTTAAACAAGAATAATCAAAAGCACATGCTTATCACAGGTATGATAAATATTATGTAGTATCAGCAATAATCTAAGTCCTAAGAAACTTGATATTATTTATTTATTATTAATGGGGGATACATAATAATAAGTTGAGTAGCACTCGATTCTCACGGTTGGACATCTAGAACTAACTAGAAAGTTACGCATTGCAATTTTTTTTTTTTTACTTATAAATACAGTCACATACAAAGAAGCAAAGGAAGTGTGGTATGAAATGAAAATTTCATGGTATGAAATAATTCAGTTATGAATAGGATTCCCAATATGATACAGTTTTAACCCGTGGTTCGGTTTAGCAGACTGTAACTTATTCGCTTCTTAAGTTATTACTAAATTAGGAGTGTATTTTTTCATCAGTAATGTAATTGGTTCAGGTGTGGCCCGATCGTATTGCCAAAACGAATGTTCGCGGGCGTTATTGCGCAGGAACGAATCGTTAAGTAATACATAAAGATTTATGTAGCCAAGGATTTATTTGTCGGCGCACACTCAGAACATGGAAATGATTCCGGGATAGTTTCGAAATTTAAATTGAATTAATAATAGTGGTATAGTAATAACACTGGGGTAGGTTATGTTTGTTTACCACGCATTAATACTGCCCTTCGTTCCAGACTCTAAAATTGGGGGGGGGGGGGGGGCGAGATTATATAGGTAAAGCACATAGCCTTATGTGAGGAATATCTCCAGATAAGATGTGTGTGTGTGAGTGATGTACGCGGATGGCCGCGAGGCCTTTACAGCTTCACCGGACTTAATTCCATATAAGCTCATTAGTACAAAGGCCTCTAGTACAAAAAATGTTAAATTTTGATATATGTACATCTTTAAAGATTAAAAATATAACTGACATTAAATATAGCAGAATGTTGATAAAAAAAAAAAAAAAAACATAAATTAAATATGTAATGATAGCAAAAACATTCTTATAATCACCAAATTAATTCGTAACCTTTGTTTGGTACTGTACTCAAAAAGAGATCATAAGACAAAAAAAAAAAAAAAAGAACCACATGCCTGTTGGAAAACACATTAGTGGGGAAATAGGTTTCCCTGTTATATTTGTATCATATTGTTATAGATTGGGTACTAACAGACTTTGTTTTCAGGTCTAGTACACAGTAAGGGTTTCTAGCTATCTATCTATCTCTATCCATATTATGACGCCAGAGTTCTTGCGGGGTGGGCAGAGAGTGCAAGGTTCCGACGGGTTTTTTCCTTGCATGCCTGCCTGGCTTTCTTCACTCTCATAGCTCGTCTCATAATGGTTGTCAATGATACAAGAATTATTATAAAGGATTTAATTTTATATAAACAAAACTCTAGATGGGCAATTCTTCAACTCTTGTTATATAGAAGATATCTATAGAAGAAAGATCTCTATAGAAGACATAACAGATGGAGACTGCACTGATATCTGATAAGTAATGATTGATTAATATTACCCGGTATTAATGAATTTTGGACATCAGGTGTGGTATAAAGGTACATAACAGGTGCTTTAAAGGTTTGGTTGGGATGGATCTACACTACAAAACATAACATGTTATAGAATTTGATTATATAAATTTATTTTAAATAAGGTTATATCATAGACAGACTGGTTGTAAGAAACAATATAGGTGTATATATATTTGTTGTGTTTGTGTTGTATGGCAATACAAAGAACGGGAATGTGTTATAGTACAAATATACTCATGATATGTTACTTTTTAGAGGTCACGCTCAAAAAAAAAAAAAAAAGAATCCTTTACGTGGTATACTTCAACTTTACCCTTATAGCTCTAAACAGCTGCTAATATAGTTTATATCGAGAACGAAGGACACAGTATAATAAGTGATCAAACGAACTTACCTGAAGTGAAGTTCGATCATTATTATACGAAGTCCTTCGTTCGAAGATATAAGTACCCAACCCGCCCTGCCCGTTGGTAAAGTTGAAATGTACTACTTCTAAAAGGAATGGTTCCAGAGGTTATGTCCACAGATACCATAGAGGCTTTTGAAGTTTCTAAATGACGCGCGGTTGCCAAGCGACTCGAGAGAGCTGCTAATATAGTTTATATCTTCGAACGAAGGACTTCGTATAATAATGATCGAACTTCACTTCAGGTAAGTTCGTTTGATCACTTATTATGTGTTCTTATATGTGCACGAGTGAAGGTAATTGTAACAAAGGGATAAAACGTGCCTTTTTGACTTCCCTCAAAACGGCCGTCGCAATTGGTATGTAAAGTATCAACCGCTTTACTATCCAGGGTGGGGTTACGTCACTAATTTCATTATTATCGTTGTCATCAAGTTCATCGGCGAGTTGAATTAATTTAAACAAACACGATTACATATCTCACTGGACACTGGCAAAATACACTTAAAATTAGTGTGAAGCCATAACTTAAAGAAGAAGAAGAAGGGCAAGAAACTCCACGCCTACTCTTTAAAAATAGTATTATTAGGTACAGTAGAATGCCAGAGGAAAGAACGACAAAACAGATATACAATGTGAAAGTGGAAGGATGCAGGTACCGGGGAAGACCTAGACTATCTTACCACGACCAAATAAACCGAGTCTTATCTGATGGAAAAGTCAAGAGTTTCCGTAACCGGCGAGCGTGTATGAGACGAACTATGAGAGTCGAGGAAGCCAGAGAGGTATGTAAGGAAAGAACCTGTTGGAACTCTGTACTCTCTGCCTACCCCGCAAGGGATCTGGCGTGAGGTTATAGATAGATAGATAGATTAGGTACAGTTAGCAAATACGTAGCTTAACGTTGTTAATAGTGGGTCAGATTAAGACTTCCCGTGCGGGAACCCGCGGGTATTCGACCCAGTGGCTGGAGCGGCTTAAGCTCTTAACCACTGTGCCAATCGTCCGTCCGAAGTGGTGGTAGACTCTTTGTTACTTTTCTGACGTGTGTGTTTAAGTGATACACGCTGTTCAGCTTCACCGGACTTAAGGGCGAGCGTGCAACCACTACGCTCGAGTCAGAAGGGCAAGGGGGCGACATACTCGAGGGCGCCTCAAGTTTGGACAGTCGCTACGGGGGGAGGGGATCTACGACTTAGTCGTCGACGTCCGTATCCGGAGCGGCAAGAAGCGATGTCAAAGCATCGGGGGGATCGGTGAGAATATGTCGCGGCCGGCGGTAGCGGCCGGGGTTGGGTGCATAGTTGGCGGCGGCTACGATTAGCGGATTCGCATGGGAAGATGCGTTCGCGAAGTGTTGAGTTGTCGC
This sequence comes from Phalera bucephala, assembly GCA_905147815.2. NCBI lineage: Eukaryota > Metazoa > Arthropoda > Insecta > Lepidoptera > Notodontidae > Phalera > Phalera bucephala. The sequence goes on along the minus strand of LR990637.1, from coordinate 8,604,849 downwards.
CTTTTTAATATAGGCGCGAATGGATTCGAGACCGAGGTCGGAGTGGAGGTCGACATTTTGTACAAACCACGGGGCTCCTACGGCTTTGCGGAGGAAGCGGGACTGAACCGCTTGAAGTCTATTGATGTGAGAGTGGGCTGCGTGCCCGAACTTTTCTGACAATTCATAAATACTGTAATGGTTTATATGAATAAAAAATATTCTGAGTCTGAATCGTTATATTATTATTTTCACAAAATTAAATGTCAATATAAAAGTACAGAATAAATTGATAATTTTGTAAATGAGAGGACTATGTAGACACTGATACCATGAATCTAAGTACACTTATGTTTAATCTATACATAAGCACACCTATTTAGCTCGTTCTGCATTGTTCTCCCATACCCCATGAATGCAATATACAAGGTGTACAATATACAAGACCTCAGACACCCCGATTAGAGAATTGTTTCATAGATTAGAGAATTGCTTCATAAAGTCAAAACGAAAACCAAATTTTCAAATTTAAAGGTTTTTACCCTTTTTTAAAGCACTTTCATACCCCAATTTACAATGAAACTTGTACGTGTATGTGTGCGTTTTTAGAAATACGTTTTAGGAATGCGTTTGGAATCTTCTTCTTGCTATGAATCATGAATAAATTTAATTTTTTATAGCGCACTGAAGGAGTAAAAGCATTTTTTGAAATTTGAAAAAAAAAATGCGAAATACATTAAATATTGTTGGAATCGATTTAGTTACCCATTTAGAACAAACTACTTTCAGGTCTTGCGTTTATTATGTTACAGCTTGTATACAATAAGAATTGCAAAATTCTCATTTTTAAAAAGAGTAACCGTGGAGTTACTTGCCCTTCTTCTCCACAGGAATAACATTCCGAAGTTTTTGTTACTTTTCTTACGATTCATAAATACTATACTAGTCTACATCAGGCATGTCAAACGTGCGGGGCCCACTGATGATTTTCCTGTGCCCCGAATCAATAATAAAAACAGCAAGATAATGCGGCCCGCGAACGTGTTAAAACCGTTTTGGATATTTAATCAATTTACTTGTACACCACAGTAGTCTGTCTTCTTTAGATTAGGTTTTGCGGCCCACCTAGTCTACGGCCTTCATGCTTGTGGCCCACCAGTGACTTTTGAGTTTGACATGGCTGGTTTCCATTAATAAAAAACATTATGATTCTGAATCTGTGTATGTTTTTGGCCGTAAGTAATAATAAGTGGTTTTTCCTTACCTGTCTGTAACTATCAGAATCGTGGCCTGGATACGGGCAAATTGTCGGCACATAATTGCACACCTTGGACCTCACAGGTGCTCGAGGAACCAGCACTCTTTTCCACTGCTTCTTCTTCTTTTTCTCATCATCCAACTCCAAATTCTCCAAACCGTCAATAATTTCATTACTTTTATCAACGTTTTCCACTTTATTCACCGATTTATCGGAATTCTCCAATTTCTCCGAGCTGTCAGAATCTTTAGTTTCCGAATATCCGCTGTCCTCCGATGTTTGGGATTGTATCCTCTCATTTCTGGGTTCCTCGACAACTTTAAATGTGAAATTATCGAATTCTTCTTCATTCTCTTCGATTTTTTTGTTTTCTTGTATATCTAGATTCTGGAAATTCTCCAATATTGAATCTAAAGGATTAGCATTGGGTTGATTTATCTCTTTCCTTTGCGTTTGTTGTTCAATCTCTTTTTTATCAATTTTATTGGTGTGTTCTCCGTTATCTTTATTCTCCGCTTTAGTCTTTTCTTTTTTCTTCGAGAGAATAGATTTAAAGATGTTTTTGAATGATTTTTTAGTAGGTTTTTCCATGGCTATAGGTTTTGCGTTTGAGACCCTTGCGCTTCCCATAATGTGTGTTCTCTTGTTTTGTTTTCAGCACTGTATGTGGTTTGGCATTCTGTAACAAATGGAGAAGTTTCAATAAATACTTGTTTTTATAGTAATATATGCGTTGTAGTATCAGTTAATATTGTCCCACTGCTGGGCAGGTCTTCACTCACAAATCAAGGTGAGAGAGATAAGGTCATACTCCACCACGCGGAACACCATCAGCTGTTGGAACTTATCAAGCCGCCTATAAGGCCAAACCTGAACCAAAAGCTTTACGTGCCTTCTGGAGCACGGACATGCTCGTATATAAAATGCCAAAAACGGTCATCCATCACAGACCGACCAAGCTGACAATTGCTTAACCTTAGTGATAACTAAGAATATCGCAGTTGCACAGCGCCACGAGCGATATGTGTACGGTATACTCCCACTTTTCACCGACGATTTTAGGTCCTACGGGACGAGCCTATTGTCTTATAGCGGGCACAATTCCGGGCTCCGGAGTGCTACTGGGATTTTTTTTACAGAAAAACAACATTTGCGATTTAGATTAGAAACCAGGACCTCGTGATCGCAACGCGCATTATTTACCACTTAACCGACGATGCAAGTATAAAAAATATTAATAAATATTTCCATCAAATTGTATGAAAAAATTGGTACAAATCATTACATAATTTAAAACATAGTCCCTCCGCTGCGTCTGTCTGTCTGAACGCGATAAACTCAATAACTACCGAACGGATTTTCATACGGTTTTCACCAATGGACGGAGTGATTCAAGAGGAAGGTTTATGTGTATACTTCACCCGTTTGAAGCCGGGTCGGGTCGCTAGTAGATACTAAAAACAAGCCTGAAAACTCGAGCAAATTCGCAGTCAAGTAATAAATGAATTATGACATAAAACTATTTTACGGATTTAATCGCGGTTTATTTTTGATTTTTAAGTTCCCGATGTTTCGAGTGCTTTACAGCACCCATGATGACGAGACGGACTGAGGTGTTAGACGTCCAAAAGGCCTAAAAAACATCAAAAATAAACCGGAATGACGGACGATTTAGCGCAGTTGTTAAGAGCTTAAGCCAGTGTCTTATAGTCGCGGGTTCGATTCCCGCACGGGACAAATCTTTGTGTGACCCACAATTATTTGTTTCAGTCTGGGTATTTGTATGTGAATTTTCATGTTTGTAAACGCACCCACGACACAGGAATAAATCCTAGTGTGGGGCTACGTTTATAATAAAAAGAAACGCGGTAAAATCCGATTTTTAGATAAGATTTATTTCGTACAATAATGTATTCAATATATTAAAATAATGTATTAAACGAAACGTGGCCACTCACTGCGCGGCTTCTCCACCAGTTCAAGGTCGCTCAGCGAGCTATGGAAAGAGCTATGCTCAGAGTTTCTCGTAGGGATCGAATCCGGAACGAAGTTATTCGCCAGAGAACCAAGGTTACCGACATAGCTCAGGGAATTAGCAAGCTGAAGTGGCAGTGGGCAGGTCACTTATGCCGCAGAATCGATGGCCGTTGGGGCAGACTGGTTCTTGAGTGGAGACCGCGTGTCGGCAAACGTAGTGTAGGGCGCCCTGTAGCTAGGTGGGGCGACGATATTCGTAAGGCAGCGGGCAGGGATTGGAGAAGGAGAGCTGAAGATCGAGCTCAGTGGCGTGCCATGGGAGAGGCCTACGCCCAGCAGTGGACTGACACGGGCTGATGATAATGATGAGTGTATTAAAGTCACAAAAGATCTTGATTATTCTAAGAAGAATCAGGCCATACTGATTTACCATCGTAACGTAACTAAAACGCAAAAATAGGACCAATCAAGCTTTATTGTTACAACATTAGAGTTCTAAATGCAACTAACTTACAGTGCGACACGGATCTGGTGGCCCATAGATGACATTGAGACAGGGCGTTTCGACCATTTGGTGCGAAATCAAGAGTTCCATTTAGTACAATTTTCCTACATTCAAGAAGATATTTTGACGGACGGTTAAGGGCTTAGTCCTCCCCGCCCACTGTGTCTAATAGTCGCGGGTTCGATTCCCGCACGGGACAAATCTTTGTGTGATCCACAATTATTTGTTCCGGTCTGGGTGTTTGTGTATGTGAATTTTCATGTTTGTAAACGCACCCACGACACAGGAATTAATCCTAGTGTAGGGGCAACGTTTTAAAAAAAAAAAAAAAATTTCAGCAGGTGGGTCCGCTCGGTTACTAATTAACATCGTCACGCCTATATTCCCCAAGCGGGGGTGGCAGAGGTGTATTGAGTATACCCACGTTTCGCCGACGATGTTAGGCCATGTAATAGGATGCGAGCCTATTGCCATATACCGGGCACAATTCCAGACTCCGGAATGTACTGGGAAGTTTTCGTTAGAAAAACTGCACCTGTCCGAACTAGGATTTGAACCCAGGACCTCGTGCTCACAAGGCGATGCGCTTTGCCGCTAGAACAACGAGGTAATTAAAACTTGTTTTTTAAACTTAGTCCCACACTAGGATTTATCCCTGCCTCGTGGGTGCGTTTACAAACATGAAAATTGACACACATATACCCAGACCGGAAAAAATAATTGTGGCTCACACAAACATGTGTCCCGGAGTCGAACCCGTGACTATTAGACACAGTGGGCGTAGCGGCTTAAGCTCATAACCACTGTGCTAAATCGTCCGTCTATAATACTACTTATTAAAAAAAGAACTTGGGTAAATTTCAAGCAAACGACAAATCTGCGTCTGTCATAAAGTGTCATTTCACTTGATGACAGCGTTGGTTCCGATTTAGGCCGCGGCCAAAAGATACTTAATTAATAATATTAGCCCTGTTAAGAAACTGTCCCACCGTTGGGCACGGGCCTCCTCTGAAACTGAGAGGGCTTAGGCCATAGTCCACCACGCTGGCCCAGTGCGGGTTGGCTAATAGGCCAAAAGATACTTGTATCATTATAATTGCGTATTAATGTCTTTCTCTCTGTATATGACTGCCTCGTTGGTCTGGTGGCAAAGCGCATCGCTTTGTGATCACGAGGTCCTGGGTTTAAATCCTAGGTCGGACAAATTTAGCGACGGACAAATCTTTTTGTGATCCACAATTATTTGTTCCGGTCTGGGTATTTGTTTGTGAATTTTCATGTTTGTAAACGCACCCACGACACAGGAATAAATCCTAGTGTGGGGCTACGTTTAATAATAAAAAAAAATGTAGTTTTTCTAAAGAAAAATTCCCAGCATGAGTTCGGATTCTCGAATTGTGCCCGGTATATGGCAATAGGCTCGCCCCCTATTACATGGGTCCTAACATGGTCAGCGAAACGTGGGTGTACTTAGTACACCTCTGCCACCCCCTCTGGGGAACATAGGCGTGACGGTGTCTCTCTGTATATCATTTTGCTAGATCCCTTTTCACAGGTTCTTTCTTTATAGACCTTACTTGATTTCAATTTCATAGATCGTCTTTTACACGCTTGCTAGTTGCGGAGACTCTTGACTTGCCCTTCAGTTAAGACACGGTCTATTTGGTCATGGTAAGATAGTCTAGGTCTTCCCCGGTACCTACATCCTTTCACTTTCACATTGTATATCTGTTTCGTCATTCTATCCTCTGACTTTTTTTCTATATGTCCGAATACCCTTTCCTATCTTTACCGCGATACTTTAATGAAGATAAATTTACAAGATACATTCAAAATGATACTTTTCGGATTTATTTTTGATTTTGAGTCGCCCATAAGTCTTCCAAATTGGCTTAACGATTACCGCGTTTAGTTTCTTTTTGATTTTAGTTTTTTAAGCCGCCCCACTTCCAACACGGCTTAACGACTACCACATTAAATGACAGCCGGAATCAACGGCATAACATGCCTTCCATAGCGCAGAGACGCTCAAATCGGTACCCCATCTCAGATCGAACGAGCCAAACGCTGCTTAACATGGGTGATGGTAAATAGTAAGGAAAATGACGATGTTAAGTGAAAATGATGTTTTTATTCAAATAAATCAATTTAGTTGTAGAATACCGCTACTTTCGTGTAAGTTGAAAAAATATATGATTGAGGAAATGTCAATCAGAAAACCTTAAATGTCCGATTCTTTTGCCGCAAAGTAAAAAAAAAGATGGGAAATTAAGGAAGAACTATCAAAGACTTATTGAGTTCTTAGATTTACGCGAATATTACACATGAAATAAAACTATTTTACGGATTTTATCGCGGTTTATTTTGTCACGGGAGGGTCCCTCCCGTGACCATGGGTGCTGCAAAGCACTCGAAACGTCGGGAACTAAAAATAAAAAAATAAACCGCGATAAAATCCGTAAAATAGTTTTATTTCATATCAAATACTTATTTTATTTTAATAAATTTTATTATAACAAAAAGACCTTATCAAAACGAGTTTTTATGCGCTCAAAACGCGACCTCTGCGGAATATGTGCGGAGCTGACCGATCATATTCGCAACAGCGTAGTAAGAAAGCGTGTAGGTATGAAAGATAGTATCGGTGTAAAGATGAGAATGAGTATGCTCCGTTGGTTCGGGCATATAAAAAGAATGGCAAATGAAAGTATGTCAAAACACATATACAATGCGAAAGTGGAAGGATGTAGGTGCCGGGGAAGACCTAGACTATCTTACCATGACCAAATAGACAGAGTCTTATCTGAAGAGCAAGTCAAGAGCCTCCGTAACCGGACAGGTTATAATCGTGTATAACAGACAATTATTTGGTCATAGCGAATTATAGTATTTTTCACTTAGTATGGGTAGTGACAGGTCTAAGTGCCAAACGAAATAAATATTTAATTCAATGTAATTACGGCATAAAACCATAAGTATAGAAACAGGTCATGCCTCTTATTGCCATTGCATAAAGTATAATTTTCTTTGACACTTACAACTGTCATAGTACCTTCCTTTAAGAAAAATACTATAGGATCCATATTGGACGCAAAGTACATTAATTAAAGGCAGCTACTTATTACGCAATATTAATAGTAAATATTTATCCTGTTGTTTATGCTTCTGCGACAATTTCAGAATGAGGAAATAATTTTTGTGATTATCTAAAACATACTATTTTAAAATTTATGACAAACATACTAGTATTAAATCTCAGTTTTTTTTTTGTATAATCCCTGCGGCATTTACAAAATGTCAATTTTGCATTTTTTTTTTAATATAATCTTTTATGTGCATATAATCAATCTCAAAGATTTTCTTGTATAATCTCTGCGGTTAACGCATAAATTTACAAAATGTCAATTTTACATATTTTTTCAACATATTATACCTATAACCTACTTACTAATTTCCATTAGAATATCGACGAGAAAGATGACGAGAACATTTATTTATTAATTAGATTAGATTGAACCGCAGTCCCCACACCGGGATTGTCCGTTTTTTAATTAATTTTTATTCATTTTATTAGCTTTCGACAAAGAACCAAAGTTACCGACATAGCTCGTAGACTCAGTAAGCTAAAGTGGCAATGGGCTGGTCACATCTGCAGAAGGACCGACGGCCGATGGAGCAAGCCTGTCCCAGAGTGGAGACCGCGACTGGGTAAGCGTAAGGTAGGACGGCCCCCAGCTAAATGGACCGACGACCTCAAAAAGGTCGCTGGGACAGACTGGATGCGGAAGGCGGAGGAACGTGTGCAATGGCGCGTGTTAGGAGAGGCTTATGCCCAGCAGTGGACTGCGATAGGCTGATTGATTGATTATTAGCTTCCTGTACATGTTCTGTACAGATTATCGACAATGTTTACTTGGTTACAAAATTGGGGTTACGACTTAACTCCAGTCTCTCCTTACGATCGAGATTAAAAAAACGACTGCTGTAAAAGTTTTTACAACATATATTAGTCATATTGTTACGAAGGACCTTAAAGATGACTTTGATATGGAAAGGCAACGCAGGGCAATGGCTGTAAGGAGAAATATGCTGGCTCGAAGGTTTGCTGGTTCCTCGGTACCAGTCAAAATAACCCTTTTCAAGGCTTACTGACAGACATTTTACACCAGCGGTCTTTGGGCTAATCATACCAAAAAAGCAGACAACACCCTGCGTAGTCAATACAATAATGCCATCAGGGTGCTGTTGAGACTTCCACCTTACTGCAGTGCATCAAGTATGTTCGCAGATGCGCATACCGATGACTACTATGCTATAATGCGTAAGAAAGTTGCTTCAGTAATGAACAGAGTGAGAGGAAGCACAAACAGCATTATGAAGTTATTTGCGGAGAGCCTGGATGGACCTACCTTAGGTAGATTTATCATGCTACATGTCGGACGCGGGGCTTGATAAATCTTCCTTAGATGGATTATGTTTCGTAATGTAGGTGCCTCAATGTAATATTTTACTAACATAAAATAGGTATGAAAGAGAGTATCGGTGTAAAGATGAGAAAGGGTATGCTCCGCTGGTTCGGGCATATAGAATGTCCGAAGAAAGAATGACAAAAGTGATATATAATGCGAAAGTGGAAGGATGTAGGTACCGGGGAAGACCTAAACTATCTTACTATGACCAAATAGACCTGGTCTTATCTGAAGGACAAGTCAGGAGTCTCCGTAACCGGCGAGCGTGTATGAGACGAACTATGAGAGTAGAGGAAGCCAGAGAGGTATGTAAGGAAAGAGCCTGTTGGAACTCTGTACTCTCTGCCTACCCCGTAAGGGATCTGGCGTGATGATATAGATAGATAGATAGATAAAGTATAAGTTAAGTATAAGTATAGATAAAGTAGAAAGATAAAGTTGAAGTAATAACACGCTATAAGCCACGACGCCTGATAATAAAATAGTTTTATTTTATTATTATTTATTAGTTATCATGTTCATTGGAAGGTGTTGAATTGATTTAGAAATTGATATACTATTAAAATATTCTGGCAAAAACAACTTGACTTCGTAGTCGATTGCCCTTATTAAAAAGATGGTCGATAGCGCTAGACAGCCGATAAGTTCTATGTGGGTTTAAAATAGATTAATCGGAAAATAAGCAGTGACAGCCTAGTGGTTAGACCGTTGGACTGCAAAGTCAGACGTCTCGGGCTCAAATCCAGGCTCGCACCACTGTCTTTTCGAAAGCATGTGCTTTTTTAAAATTAACTATCACTTGCTTTCACCTTGCTTGCTTGCTTTAACGGTGAAGGAAAACATTGTGAGGAAATCTGCATGCCTAAGAGTTTCTCGAAGGTGTGTGAACTGGGCCAGCGTGGTGGACAAAGGCCTAAGCCCTCTCAGTTTGAATGGAGGTCCGTGCCCAACGGTATGACAATTTGTTAACAGGGCTATTATTAATCGGAAAATCGATCTGAAACACTTGAATCAATTCAAAACCCCTCGAATCCGACAGATTCCTGGTACTCGTGTAATAATAAAAGAAAATGGTAATCAACAATATAATTTATTGAAGTTATGTACGTCAAGTACTTAAACTAAACTTAATGACGGACGATTTAGCGCAGTGGTTAAGAGCTTGAGCTGCTCCGCCCACTGTGTCGAATAGTCGCGGGTTCGATTCCCGCACGGGACAAATCTTTGTGTGATCCACAATTATTTGTTCCGGTCTGGGTATTTGTTTGTGAATTTTCATGTTTGTAAACGCACCCACGACACAGGAATAAATCCTAGTGAGGGACTACGTTTTTAAAAAAAGAAAAAAGAAAAAAGAAGAAAGAAAAAAATAACCAAAAACATGTGTATTGTTAAGAATATTAATGTAATAAACAATATTTTAGAAAGTCTCTTTGTTTTTAATAAATTTAAATTGACTGCATTCAGAAAAGAAATTGATTGATTTTATCGAGAATCGTATTTTTTTTTTATAATTGACATGCCGTAATTGGGATAAAAAATATGGCGGAGTAACATCTCTTCTTCAGAGATAATCAGAGTGAGAGGCACACATAAATAACCCAGAACGCGAATAAAATCATTGTCTTGCTCAAACCAGTGGCTGGATTCTATAAATATTTAACAAGGGACCCCAAATAGGTTGGTTTTTAACGCCTTTATTCGAAATCTTCACTTGGCTGCATTGACGTAATGCATGCCGCCATTTTGAATTTGCAACTCGTGCCAACTCTAACGAAACTACTTTGAATACGTATTAAACACCTTTGGTCTTTAAACGAATCTAAAGCTTAGCGTTATAGAATTTGAGCTGAAGTTCCAATGAGTAGCATTTGCCAGTAAAGTTGTTATTGTGCAAATCTGCATAATATTCAAATGTTGCGTGCGTCAATACAATTTGAACTTAATTTCATGAAGGATAAAGTTTACAATCTGATAAGCTTACGCTTAATGGAGCCATACAGTACGTAAAGTATTCCATATTAATTTGGTTTTCAAACAAACAAAATGTGTTATTTTCCTCAGTGCGACAGGGATCGATGACATTTGAGAAAAAAGATAAATTTAAGGTAATCGAATATAAATTTTGTTAAAAATGTGAATAACATTTTTAACAAAATTTATATTCGATGCATTAGATTTTACCTACCATTCCGTGATACGCACAGAAATCAGAATAATCTTATTATTATTATTTCTGCTAGGGCCTACGAAATAAACGCTGAAATCTAGTAAAATTGATTTTGATTTGAATATTATATAATCGCGTTCCCAAATCTGCGGACAACTTGACAGGTGCAAATGTCAAAACAAAAAAAAAATGTTGCACGCTTAAGATGACTAGTGAAGAACTAACAACTAAATCGATATAAATTATCGATATATATATATATATATATATATATATAAAAAAATATTTATTGTAATTTAGATTAACGTTGAATTTTACTCAGTCTACCTTTAAACAATAATTTGTGTAGTAACTTAATTTAATTTGAATATGAATACCGATTTTACGTAAGAATTTTTAAGTAATAAAAATTATGAATAAACTTTTATCGACGTCTTTTTTACTGATCTGTCTTAGCATTTAAAGTTAAATAAAAATAAGTTTTAGTCGTATAAGATTATATTTGATTATATTTCTATTACTACGACTATTTAAGAAGTGTCAAATTCTGACGACACTATAATCGTCAATTTGTCCGTGGAAATTTGAATACGACTATACATATTTATAAATTCATCACACATTCAATGCCATAGGCAGAGTTGGGTAAAAATTAATTGTGAAAAAATTAAATTACATTTAAAATATTTCGGATTGTGTGTGTGTGTGTGTGTGTGTGTGTGCGTGCGTGCGTGCCATCATTTTTGGATGTATAAAATTTAAGCTATGTCGCGGGAAATCGAAGAGTGATGTCGTCATTTTAATTTCCACAACTTGTGTTATTTCGACTAATAATGTGTAATGTTGGTGGAATATTAACCATTATGTGTTCTTATATGTGAATGAGTGAAGGTAATTGAAGCAAAGTGATAATACGTGCCCTTTCGATTTCCCTCAAAATTCGCCATCGCAATTGGTATGTAAAGTATCCATCGCTTTACTATCCAGGGTGGGTTACTTCATCAATTTCATTATCATCGTTGTCATCAAGTTCACCGGGGAGTTGAATTAATTCAGAAACACGGTTATGCATCTCACTGGACATTGGCAAAATACACTTGAAAATAGCGTGAAGCCATAAATTAAAGAAGAAGGAGTAATGACCCAATTAATTACAGATCAGTAAGAACAAAATTAAGCAGAGGAAGACATCAGCTTACACAGGTAATGCAGACTATTGCAAACATTTTTTTTTTTTAAACGTAGCCCCACACTAGGATTTATTCCTGTGTCGTGGGTGCGTTTACAAACATGAAAATTCACAAACAAATACCCAGACCGGAACAAATAATTGTGGATCACACAAAGGTTTGTCCCGTGCGGGAATCGAACCCGCGACTATTCGACACAGTGGGCGGAGCCGCTCAATCTCTTAACCACTGCGCTAAATCGTCCGAATTGAATTATTCTCATTATGTGCTAGAACAGACGTCATCTTGACAACAAGTTTTGTAGGTCGCGTCAAAGTGCATACATTCTAGTTCACTTTGTTCTAGGTGTTTGCAACGTGACACGTTCTATAGTCCTAAGGTTTATTTAAAAAATATGCCCTTATGCGTACTGTTATAGTGTTTAAACAATTCCAGCAACAAAAGAATTTATTATTCGGGAAACGCAAATATCCCCCGCTAACCCCGCGGTCATCACTTAAACTCCAGTAACATAAGATCATCATCATCTCAGCCTATACTTGTCCACAGCTGAACATAGGCCTCCCCAATCGCTTTCCAACGTAACCGGTCCGATGCCACTTGCATCCAACGGCTTCCTGCGATTTTCACAAGATCGTCGGTCCATATGGCAGGCGGCCGTCCTACGCTGCGCTTGCCAATACGTGGTCTCCACTCTAGAATCTTTCTGCCCCAACGCCCGTCCGATCTTCGCGCTATGTGGCCCGCCCATTGCCACTTCAGCTTGCTAATCCAGAGGGCTATGTCGGTGACCTTGGTTCTTCTACAAATCTCCTCATTCCTGATTCGATCACGTGGAGAAACGCCGAGCATAGCTCTTTCCATAGCTCCAAACATAAGATACATCTATGAAAACACAAACATCCCCGCTAACCACACGGCCGTCAAGTTGCGCGCCAATTCTTGTTTGACATGACATCTCTGTATAGTAAGACAAGTGATATTTTGGATGACATTGACAGGGGCCTTGGTGCGAAATTAGGGTTATCATTTAGTAAAATTTTCCTGATTCCAAGGAACTATTTCAACAGGTGGCAACTCAGGGACTTTTTTTTTATGGGACTCAGCCCGTCACTCATTCCCACCATTGTAACTCATGTAAGCCAGTATCCACAATAGTCTCCTTAGATGACACCAAGGTTTGAACCTTGGGGTGTCCTGGGAAGCACTTTAATTGTCTTGGAACCCGCAACAAATTTAATTAGAAAGGATAACAGAGTAGGAAAAATAAAAATTCCACTTCCCTCCTTTTCAAAGCGGGGGACACCAAAAATAAAATAATTGGCAGATCAGCCATAGAAAAGGAGACTACAACTAGGATAAGCCCAGTTGTAAAGCACCACGGTCACGAAAAAATATTAACAGGGCCTATTTGTGAGCATCATGTTTGATTCCAGTAGTAGGTATGGCAAAAACGCTTGAACGCACGGAAATTATCCCGAGTTTCTACAACATCCGTGTAGTAGATTACCCGAGATGTATTTCGCAGACTGTTTAACATAATGGCACGCTCGTTCCGCGGATTCCGTTGTCATACTTCATTCCATTAAATTTGCAGTCACTTCTTCGTTGTGCCAACATGTGCGGCTTTTCATCTGTCACGTTTACGTAACGCAAGATACGAGCAATCCGATCCTCGGTTGCGTACGATCTAGTTGAGAAATTATCAAATCCGGCAAGCACACAGAAATCTGTCACTATCACTTCATATTATAAACCAAGTTCCATCACCGCGTCCGCGCCTAAACACGATAAACTCATTAACTACCGAACGGATTTTCACCAATGGACGGAGTGATTCAAAAGGAAGGTGATTCAAGTCGGGGCAGATCCCAGCGATCTGCCCCGACTTGAATCACCTTCCTCCCATCCATCATATACATCGGTCCATGTATCTATTCCAATCCAGCTTTAAAACTTTTTCACACAACAACAAATAAACGTTTGTGCTAACAGTATTTTTATTTCGATGTCTTCGGAAATATTGCCGCCTTCATATTACGCTTGGTATAGATTGCAATCACAACTAAAAATGAAGATGGCTCATTCACAAAGTTTTAAAGTTTAATAGGAATTAGTGTTGTAAAAATGCGTGCTGGGCCCTTATTCGCTATGACCATTTAAACACGAAACAAGACGTGTTATCAAACATACGTTTTATAGGCGTGAAATGTAATTCTGTACACTGTCGGATTTGAAAACACGACAAGGCTCGTCACACGCCATGTTTCGAACTGTCAAAATAACACGCTCCGCGCTTGCGTGTTATTGAAAACATGATAAAAACTTGCTATGAGAGTTTTTGGCGGGAAGTCAAAGAGTGATGTTGTGAATTTGTTTTAATTTCCAGAACTTGTGTTATTTCGACTAATAATGTGTAATATCGGTGGAATATTAACCATTATCTGTTCTTATATGTGCATGAGTGAAGGAATTGTAACAAAGTGATAAAACGTGCCTTTTCGAGTTCCCTCAAAACGGCCGTCGCAAATGGTATGTAAAGTATCCACCGCTTTACTATCCAGGGTGGGGTACTTCATTAATTTCATTATCATTGTTGCCATTAAGTTCATCAGGGAGTTGAATTAATTTAAACAAACACGATTATATATCTTACTGGACGCTGGCAAAATACACTTATAATTAGTGTGAAGCCATAACTTAAAGAAGAAGAAGAAAGCTTGCTAAGGTAATTCAATGTAAATAAACATTTTCAAATAGTTTTATTGCAATTTAAATGATATTTTATGATAATCGCGTCGTCGTCATAATAATAAATTATTACTCATAACTGGTGATATTGGAAAATTGTGGTGGCTCATCTATTTAAGTGAACTTCTCAATTTCAACAATAGTGTACACATTTGTCTTAAAAATATGGTGTTTTGTTTTAGTTTGTAGTCACAATGACCCGGACGAAAGCGTCTTCAACCCAATTAGCATATTTACCCATCCGCTGGTGGAATCTGGGTACATCAATTCTTCTGCTCAAGGAAGGGTCATCGAGGAATGTGGAAAGACCTAATCTACCAATTAAATGAAAAATAATAAATATCTATCTATATCATCACGCCAGATCCCTTACGGGGTAGGCAGAGAGTACAGAGTTCCAACAGTTCCAGTTGTTCCAAAAAACACCATCACGCCGGTAATCCCCAAGTGGGGGGCAGAAGGGCATAGGGGCAACTAGCTTAAGGGCGGTTCAGGGAGGAACGGCCTCGGCTGGGGCTGTCGCTATGGGGGAAGGCATATATTAGGTGCCTTACTGTGGTGAATGTGGAAGAATCCCTTGTCCGCTGGCCAGTGCATCTCTGCAAGGGATTCTTGCACGTCGCCGGCTAAGTCGGTGTCTAATCCTGTGTGTGATATCAATATCTGATAGGATGGAAGTAAAGGCATTGTGAGAATATGGCGCGGGCGGCGATAACGGCTGATAGGAGGCGAGTCAGGTGCGTAGGCGGCAGCAGCTTAAAAGCGGCTTGTCGGCTTTTATAAGGTGCGAATAGATTTAAGGCTGAGATCGGAATGGTGCCAGCTAGGTAAAGCCAGTTTTTTCTGAAGTGGCCAATTTTATGAACAAACATGCTGTGACAACTAAAGACACTAAAATGGTCGGTTGGAATTGGGGAATCAATGAATGTATAAAAAACTAATTTTGAACCAATTATATTGCCTTAAGTTGTCACACAATATTTTATTATGTAATTGGCGACTTAAGAAAAAAAAACACACTATATGTGTGTGGGACAAGTCTTTGTTTAGGTGTGAGAATAGGTTATTGTATTTGACATTCGTACGTTCTAAAACTTGGATCTTTGTTTAATGTTAATTAAAGTTGCCTTTTTTTTGTCAGGCCCTACTTATTTACTTAGTTTTCAATAGACGAATACATAAAACCATGTTATACCCACATATAAATATATTTTTACCGAAATTGAATAAGTTTAAACGAATATTCGAAAAACCGATAATATACCGAAATAAACAGATGTACGATTATCCGACGAAATCCAGCGAAAACTCAAAATTAAAATCCAAATTGCCGTAGACAACATTCCTTACGGCATACAGAATACCATTTTATAATTCCACGCGCAGGCTCGTCAAGGAGGCGTGTTTAGGTTTACTACTGATTATGACGTCACACGTTACTTATTTATTTATTTATTTATATAGATACACCAACGACATACTACAAAAAATGCTTACAATAAATAAAAGTAACAATAATTCTTAAATGCTGTGTAGAATGACTTTACAGGTGTATACAGCACTCAAATGTGATTTACTTGCGGGGAATCTCATGTGGCATAGCGAATAAAGGCCCTGGACTTTTAGCGTTTACCCGCTGAGTCGACGCTTACGACCGTTGATGCATCGCACATCAAGCGAGTCCGTCATCGAGCATCCTTTGTGCTCGGCCGTCTCCATCCACTAATCTGCAAGCGGAGTAAAATGTCCCTTGAAATAAGGTGACACTTTACAAAACTTGCGTAAGGCCCATCATGACGTACGCGCGTGAGGTGTTCGGGCACGCAGCCCACTCTCACATCGATAGATTTCAAGCGGTTCAGCCCCGCTTCCTCCGCAAAGCCGTAGGAGCCCCGTGGTTCGTACGTAATGTCGACCTCCACTCCGATCTCGGTCTCGAATCTATTCGCGCCTATATTAAAAAGGCGACAACTCAATACTTCGCGAACGCATCTTCCCATGCGAATCCGCTAATCGTAGCCGCCGCCGACTACGAACCCAACCCCTGCCGCTACCGCCGGCCGCAACATGTTTTCACCGATCCCCCCGATGCTTTGACATCGCTTCTTTCCGTTCCGGATACGGACGACGACGACGAGGAAGTCGTAGATCCCTAGCCTAGCCCGCCGACCGGCGCACTTAGTATACCCCCCTTCCTCTGTAGTGACTGTCCAAACCGAGGCGTTCCTCTTTGAGGCGCCCTCGAGTATGTCGCCCCCTTGCCCTTCTGGCTCGAGCGTAGTGGTTGCACGCTCGCCCTTATGTCCGGTGAACCTGTAAAGGCCTCACGGCCAAAAGCGTATATCTCTCAAACACACACACACACACAACCGTTGATGCACGTTGAAAATTAGAGCGTTTAACGCGAACGTTTAAGCGCCTACACGAGCGTTTTTACAACACTAATGGGATAAATATATTATAGTCTTTAAGCATTTTTTGTTAATTATCTTAGTCTTGGTTATACGGCCAATATTAATTCTCTTTTAGCATATTCCCAGAATTCTATATTATCTCTATATTAGCTCTTGCCAATGACCTTACCCGCATATAACTTGCGATGTAGTGTTTCGAGATAGCAAAAATAAATTTACGATATTGCCAACACAAAAAATATCCTACTCTGTATTATTATTCATGTATCTCGCTGAGATTCACGGGTTCTACCCGGGCCTTCGAAAGGGCTCCAACACGTAGAGGCTTCTGGGCACGCCGCCTGCTCTCACATTGATAGACTCCAAACGGTTTAATCCCGTATCCACCGCAAAGCCCCGTGGTGCATAGGGAACGTCGATCTCCATTCCGATTTCGGTCTCGCACCTATATTAAAAAGGCGACACCGGCGGCGACGGCTAAAACCGGATGTTTCGCGACATGCCCAATTATAGGAATCCGCTAATAGTACCCGCCGCCGACTACGCACCTAACTCCCCTCCTATCAGCCGCTACCGCCGTCCGCGGCATGTTCTCACCGACCCTCCCGATGCCCTTATACCTCTTCTTTCGGATACAGATACCGCACACAGGATCAGACGCGGCCCTCATCAAACAGAAACAGCTAACTGAACCCAGCAGGTGCAGACTTGTAAATTATGGAAAGAGAATAAGGACTATGTGAATAAGGTTTGATGGACAAGAACCGATCTAACTTAAAGGGGACAGACACCGGCCATATTTAGTAAGAACTAACTACTGGCGGCCGGCAGTAACTTGCCGCTAGTAAGCGGCGAGTTACTGCCTTACTAGATGGGCCCTCAAACGGTCGCCATAGCACAACTAATAACAATTATATATATTAATACGTGAAGCAAAAACTTTGTACACATTTTTACGAAAATTGCGCGGACGGAGGAGTATGAAATTTCCCACACTTATAGTTTATATAGAGAAGGAGTGCAGAATGCTAATATTTTTTTTTAAATTATGCATAAAACATACATTAAATAATGAAAAAAACATTACACACACTACCATGTATTTGACACAATACACGTCAAATTGATGTTTGTCTTTAATATTATTTGTCTATAGTCTTACTGAATGCCAAACATAACCAGCAAACGATGAAAGAGTAGGTCGAATATCGACCTATGGGCGACCACTAGTAACAATAATACTCTCTAAAGATACTGATTTAAAAGACGAAATGTGGAGACTAAGTCATTTTACAGAAGCGTGTCATATTAAATACATGCAGAATAGTACGTCAATTTCTTCAGACAAAGACACATATTGCTACCACACAACCATCCTCATCCTTCAGTATACAAACCCAAGGACCGACACCAATAGAACACCAATCATATACACATTCGCTGCAGAGCTAAATCCAGAACCTGTCTGATTAACACTTGGCGTAGGCCCGTGATACCCGGTATACCGACCGACATGGTCGAGACATAGAAATGTATAAGTAACAATAATAATGTTTCACAATGTACAAAGATTCCTAGTAGTTAAATACAGACTGGTAATTAATGGCACACATTTTTGAAACTAACACCTGTGTTTTGGGAATCAGTTCGTTCACGGATTACACTAACGGTTTTACTTGGCTTAGTGTGGCGAGAGAGAAGCTTCTTCAAATAAATAAATAACTTTTTATGAAAGGGAAACAGACAAAAAGCAAAAAATAAATATTTAAAGTCGGCGCCAAGTAACCGACTATACTAACCGGCACCGACTGCATATATTTATTTTCTGCTTTGAAGGCGGTCTCTCTTTTTTTAAAGTTACTTATTTATCAATGGCTTACACTTGAATGTGAAGAAAACCAAGATTATGGTTTTTGAAAGGGAAGAAACCAGAACGAATGTAAGGATTGTGGTTGGTAACGATGTGCTGGAGCAAGTGAATGAGTTTGCATATCTTGGATGCGCCTTCAGTAAGGATGGGAAATACACCGCTGACATAGAGAGAAGAGTGAGTGCAGGGAACAGAGTGAATGGTGCGATGGGAAAGCTACTCGGGAGCCGGCACTTAAGCCATAAGGCGCAGCTGGCCATACATAACGGAGTTCTTGTCCCAACGCTGTTATATGGTAGCGAGAGCTGGGTATGTAATAAGGAGAATGAAAGTAGGATAAATGCGGTAGAAATGCGAGCTCTGCGGAAGATGTGCGGAGTGAAGCTGACCGACCGCATTAGCAACAGCATAGTAAGACAGCGAGTAGGTATGAAAGATAGTATCGGTGTAAAGATGAGAAAGGGCATGCTCCGTTGGTTCGGGCATATAGAAAGAATGCCAGAGGAAAGAATGACAAAACAGATATACAATGTGAAAGTGGAAGGATGCAGGTACCGGGGAAGACCTAGACTATCTTACCACGACCAAATAAACCGAGTCTTATCTGATGGAAAAGTCAAGAGTCTCCATAACCGGCGAGCGTGTATGAGACGAACTATGAGAGTCGAGGAAGCCAGAGAAGTATGTAAGGAAAGAACCTGTTGGAACTCTGTACTCTCTGCCTACCCCGCAAGGGATCTGGCGTGAGGTTATAGATAGATAGATACTTATTTATTTGAATTAGCTTCTTTAGTACACAAGAACTCAACGGCTATGAAGTCCTCCTTGAAAGGCAAGGGTGCAACTAGCTCAAAGATCCCTCACGCAGCAGAAATTCTAAGAAAAACTGTATACTTAACTTGTTTTGTTTCAATAGTTACACTAATTGTACCTGTGGCAAGACCATTTGTGGCTGGATTTGTCAATGGGAAGATCTTCCAGCCAGTAGGGTGTTGTGTCTGGCGCCCACTCCCAGAGATTGTGTGTGTGTGTGTGTGTGAATGATGTACGCTGTTGGCCTCGAGGCCTTTACAGCTTCACCGGACTTAAAGGCGAGCGTGCAACCACTACGCTCTAGCCAGCCCGAAGGGCAAGAGGCGACATACCGAGGGCGCCTCTTCGGGGCGCCTCTTGGAGGCGCCCTCGGTTGGGACAGTCGCTGTAGGGGGACGGGTGCACTACTAAGCGCACCGGTCAACCGCCGGCTATGGGAGGGGATCTACTACTACGTCGTCGTCGTCGCCCGTATTCTGGGCGGAAAGAAGGGATGACAAAGCATCGGGGGGGTCGGTGAGAACATGTCGCGGCCGGCGGTGGCGGCAGGGGTCGGGAGGGAGATCGTAGTCGGCGGTGGCTACGATTAACGGATTCGCATGGGTAGATGCGTTCGCGAAGTGACGTGTTGACGCCTTTTTAATAAAGGCGCGAATAGGTTCGAGACCTAGATCGGAGTGTTGTTGTCGGGAGCTTATATATATGACGTACGAACTCTAATATCGCCTTCTAGACATGTATGGCGGATCGTTAACACCATCTATTGGTAACACCATCTTTGTAGCGATGTATAGGTGTCGCTACATACCTACAATTGACGATATATTATTGTCATGAATATTTAACATACATAACTTTTCCAAAGGTTTTTTGGGATAACGGCCGCAATAAATATATTTTAGTGGACCATAAACAATGTTCCGATTTAAACATCCGCTGACATCAACGACCTTGATACGAACTATTTAGGGTTGCCAGTGATTTTTAGAACATATTTATTTAGAGTATAAATATTTTGAAAAAAAAGATTTTATAGCTTTTGTCTTAAAAAACGTAGCCCCACACTAGGATTTATTCCTCAGTCGTGGGCGCGTTTATAAACATGAAAATTCATGTTCACAAATACCCAGACCGGAACAAATAATTCCAGGTCTTACAAAGTTTTTCCCGTGTGCGTATCGAACCCGCGACTGTTCGACCCAGTGAGCGGAGCGGCTTAAGCTCTTAACCACTGCGCCAAATCATCCTTCTGGTCAGTTGCCAGTCTGTCTGGAGTCTGGTATAATGCCCGGTATAATGGCAATACGGGCCACTATTACATGGGACATGCGAAAAGTGGGTTGTACACAGTACACCTCTGTTAAAAACGCTAGGATATTACAGTAGAGTAGTGTTTAACTAATTCGGCATTTCAGAAGTTCCGCCACCATCCGAGCCCCCTCACCGCTCCTTACGCCCGCTCTGCGCACACGCTCCGGAATTATTTTCAACCGACTTCCAACAGGAGAAGGTTTCATGTTCATCTGAATGTATGTATGCTTTTTAATTTATTATGAACTTTTCTATACAATCCAGTCATTCAAACATTCCTATAAACCGGCAGCCCCTAGTTCTTCTTCTTCTTTAAGTTATGGCTTCACACTAATTTTAAGTGTATTTTGCCAGTGTCCAGTGATATGTATAATTTAACTATAAATTAATTGTAATTCCCGATGAACTTGATGACAACAATGATAATGAAATTGATAAAGTACCACTCTGGATAGTAAAGCGATGGATATTCTACATACCAATTGCGACGGCCGTTTTGA
Organism: Phalera bucephala; assembly: GCA_905147815.2. Taxonomy (NCBI): domain Eukaryota; kingdom Metazoa; phylum Arthropoda; class Insecta; order Lepidoptera; family Notodontidae; genus Phalera; species Phalera bucephala. Next base: position 8,583,642 of record LR990637.1, on the reverse strand, counting down.
GGGAAATCGAAACGGCACGTTTTATCACTTTATTACAATTATCTACACTCATGGACATATAAGAAAACATAATGGTTAATATTCCACCAACATTACACATTATTAGTCGAAATAACACGAGTTTCGTAAATTAAAACAAATTGACAACATCCCTCTTTGACTGCCCGCCAAAAATCCCCAGTTTTTAATATGCTGGATTAGTGAGACTACAATAAATACGTGACGGTGAAAAGAAAATCGTATTTTTGTAAGTGCCAACCCTAAGAGCCCGATAAAAAAATGACATCATACTTTTGTAGCATAATTCGATGATTTTTATCTTTGTTTAGTAATACACGATAGTATAAAGGACAATAACTCGTAAGACATTTGAATACAATCAAATTAACATATTGTACACAAAATATTTGTATACTTAAACAAACAAAGTATTCTATATATACCTCTTGACTTCCAGATGGAGCATTGCTAACAAATATGGCGCCTAAAAGCATTTGTGTGGGTGTGATTGATCTACGCTGCTGGCCGCGGGGCCTTTAAAGCTTCACCGGACAAGAGGGCGAGCGTGCAACCACTACGCTTGAGCCAAAAGGGCAAGGAGACAACTAGCTCAAGGGCGCCTCAAGGAGGAACGGCCTCGGCTTGGGCAGTCGCTATGAGGGACGGCGTATATTAGGTTTCTCGCGCGTGTGCGGAGTACTACTTATCTACCCTACCGTTACTTAAGCTACTTGGGAGCCGGCTTTTAAGCCAAAAGGCGCAGCTGGCCATACATAATGGAGTGCTTGGAGCTGGGTATGTAAGAAGGAACGAAAGCAGGATAAATGCGGTCGAAATGCAAGCTCTGCGAAAGATCTGCGAAGTCAAGTTGACCGACCGTATTCGCAACAGCGTAGTAACAAAGCGAGTAGGTATGAAATATAGTATCGGTGTAAAGATGAGAAAGGGTACGCTCCGTTGCTTCGGACATATAGAAAGAATGTCAGAAGAAAGAATGACAAAACAGATATACAATGCGAAAGTTGAAGGATGTAGTTACCGGGGAAGACCTAGACTATCTTATTATGACTAAACAAACCGTGTCTTATCTGAAGGACAAGTCAAGAGTCGTAACCGGCGTGTATGAGGCGTACTATGGTACTGGAGGAAGCCAGAGAGGTATGTAAGGAAAGAACCTGTTGGATCTGGCGTGATCTGTAGATACATTTTATGCCGTTTCCGCGCGCGATGTTTCATTTAGACTAGTAATTCATCTAAGGTTATATATTATTAAAAGTCGATATCGTGTTTTCTTTACAGTCGTACAAGGAACTATTGGCCTGCGGCCCAACGGAGTCATTCAGTGAAATGTCACTTCATAACAGTCGCAGGGAGGCTGCTTGCTATGAAATTCATCCAACTTCTGTTTTTAATTAGTAACCTGTTGAAATATCTCCTTAGAAGTAGGCCGAACTATGAGAGTGGAGAGCCAGAGAGGTATGTAAGGAAAGAATCCGTTGGAACTCTGTACTCTCTGCCTACCCCGCCAGGGATCTGGCGGGATGATATAGATAGATAGACAGAAGTAGGATAATTTTAACACCGTCACGCCTATATTCTCCAAGCGGGGATGGCAGGTGTACTGAGTACACCCACGTTTCGCCGACGATGTTAGGCCCCATGTAATAGGGGGCGAGCCTATTGCCATATACCGGGCACAATTCCAGACTCCAGACTCGTACTGGGAAGTTTTCGTTAGAAACTACACTTGTCCGACCTAGGATTTGAAACCAGGACCTCGTGATAACAAAGCAAAGACTTCACATTAACGACCCCTTAATAATGGCATCCATGTGCCAAAAGATCATTGTCGCGCTTTAGGTCTGTTTAATATTATATCACAATACCGTTTAATTTGCTTCAGCTATTGGTCCAATCCCGATTCGGACGAATTTGATATTACCAAAATACTATATGTGAGATTTATGACATTGAGATTAGAGCGATCCTGCTATAGCAGTTAGTTCCGGTCTTAATGTGGCAGTCGTTAAGCCAAGTTGGACCTAATAGACGGCTTCAAAGTTCCAACAGCAGGTGGCCCAAACCTCCCTCCACCGCACCGCACTGGCTCCGCGTGCTGGAGTATGACCTAATCTCTCTCACTGAGATTTGTGAGAGAAGGCCCTTGGCCAGAAGTGGGTCAATTTAGGCTGATTTAACGAACACATCAGGAGGACAAATCCATGAAAGAATGTAAGAATTTTCAAGACATGTGCAATAAAGAAATTTTATGGTTTTAAAAAACCGCAGTGTTTTAGCCATCACCAAGGGTAAGCAGCGTTCGACTTGATCAATCTGAGATGGGTGACCATTTATGGCATTTTTATATTCGAGCGTTCCGGGAGGCACGTTAAGCCGTTCGTCCCGGCTGCCACTAATGTGCTAAGCCGAGTTGGATGCATGCGAAGATTTTTTTCGATAGAGAAACCATCTCCATGTCGTCTCCACGAATCAAGGACGTCGTGATCGCCTGTCTTTTAGAACTTTACTCTTTAAAATATTATTCGTTACACACGCTCGCCGGTTACGGAGACTCTTGACTTGTCCTTCAGATAAGACTCGGTCTATTTATATCACTAGGGATATAATTATATTATCATACTGCAATATACATGTAAATGTGTTTTCCTGTAGAATTAGTGGCCTTTATTAGTTCGTTTTGTAGTTGGATATTTCCAAAAATTATTGAGAGTCTTATTAGACTCAAACTCAAGTCACTTACTTTGTATAAACCCTACTGGGGTACTTATAAATTGTCAACTTATTTTATGTATCTTACTAATCTACCACGGACTCATTTGTATGTATGTGTGTGTTAATAACCCACGCTGTTGGCCGCAAGGCCTTTACAGCTTCACCGGACAAGAGGGCGGGCGTGCAACCACTACGCTCGAGCCAGAAGGGCAAGGGGGCAACTAGCTCAAGGGCGCCTCATGGATGAACGGCCTCGGCTTGGGCAGTCGCTATGGCGGAGGGCATATACTAGGTGTCTCGCCGTGGTGCTCTGCACCGGCCGGCGGGCAAGGGATTCTTTGACCTCGCCGGTAAGGTCGGTGTCTGATCCTGTGTACGGTATCTGTATCCGAAAGAAGGGATGTAAGGGCATCGGGAGTTTCGGTGAGAATATGCCGCGGAAGGCGGTAGCAGCTGATAGGTGGGGGAGTTAGGTCATAATCGGCGGCGGCTACGATTAGCGGATTCCTATGATAGGACGCGTTCGCGGAATATCGGGTTCACGCCTTTTTGATAAAGGCGCGAATAGGTTCGAGACAGAGATCGGAATGGAGAGTTCCAGAGTACCTTAGGGGCATTAATTGCAATTGTCATTTCAATTGACAAGTTACAATTAAAAAAAATGATGATTTGAATAATGCCCAACACTGCTCGCGTGATTTCAGTGGAGGACGCATTTCGATCCGTTGGTATATTGATTGATTTATAGTAAGTTAAATAAAATAATGTGAACTTGACAATTCGTAAATGCACCCGCAGGGTATATATATAATAATAATAGCTCTGTTAAGAAACTGTCCCACTGTTGGGCACGGGCATTGTCTCAACCTGAGCGGATTTAGGCCATAGTCCACCACGCTGGCCCAGTGCGGGTTGGCGAACTTTGCATACCTTCGACACTCTCAGGCATGCAGGTTTCCTCACGATGTTTTCCTTCACCGTTAAAGCAAGTGATAATTAATTTTTAATACGCACATGCTTTCGAAAAGACAGAGTTGCGTGCCTGGGTTTCCCGACACCTCTGACTTTGCAGTCCAACAGTCAAACCACTAGGATATCACTGCTCCACTAGACTATCATTGTTCCACTAGGCCTTCACCGTTAAAGCAAGTGATAGTTAATTTTTAATATGCACATGCTTTTGAAAAGACAGAGGTGCGTGCCTGGGTTTGAACCCGAGACCTCTGACTTTGGAGTCCAACGGTCTAATCACTAGACTATCACTATCGCTTTGAAAGGCAGTCAAATCCCCGCAGGGTTTATACAAAATAAATGATTTGAGTTTGAGATCACTGTAAGGCCCTGGGCGGCATTACACTTCCTTGTAAAATATAAACTTGTATTTCCTTTTTGGGTATCTTAGGTGGTAAAATAAAATGTTATTTATATATCTTTTTCATGCGAATCGTTCTTTTTAAAAGCTACTTATTTCAATGGCAATGTTATACAAACCGATATTTGGCAATTGACTCTGCTCTAGCCCACCCATCGCGGCCACCTCGAATCTGACGCTCGTCGGCCGTGGCCTCGGCACGCTAGTGTGTGTGTGTGTGTGTGTGTGTGAATGATCTACGCTGTTGGCCGCGGGGCCTTTACAGCTTCACCGGACAAGAGAGCGAGCGTGCAACCACTACGTTGGCACGCTGGCTTCGCTCGCTCGGGTCGCGCGATTGGGTTACAAGATACAAAAAAATAAATAATAGAGAATTCACAAAAAAAAGACAAGCCCGCTGAGTTTTGTAGATAATTGGCATTCCTCAACGTGATCCTATCAGAAACGAGAAGATTCATAGAAGAACCAAGGTCATCTGACATAGCTCACAGGATTAGTCAGCTGAAGTGGCTCGGAGTTTCTCTACGACATCAAATTAGTAATGATAAGATCCGCAGAAGAATTAAAGGCATCAAGAGCTCTCAGAATTGCCAAACTTAAGTGGCAGAGGGCGGGAACATTGCTCGCAGAACTGACGGTCGGTGGGGAAGATAGCTTTTCGAGTGGCGACCACGTACCAGAAGATGCAGAAGGGCTTCCCCAAGGTAGAGCGATGACCGGGTACAAGTCGCGGGTAAAATCTGGTCGTCATGGGGAGTTTTGGAGGCCTTCGTCCCGTAGTAGGCGGCTGTCGCTGATAATAATAAACATTCTGGGTTATGCCTTCCTTTATCTTTGTGGCATGGGGAAAATATTGTACTTACTATTTAAAACTTTACAACCATGCTCACAGAATGCAAACCGTTTTATTTTACACAAGGACAAACAGTGGTCTAAAAATAAACATGATTCGTGGATGCGCGCGCCGGTTGATTTCTGAATATGGCTCAGTACACTTGGAGTTTCATGTTGTAGTTGTATATTGCTTTGTGTTCTTGGATTCATGCTATTACTTGTTTACGGCTTGTAACGGCTTGTTTTTTTTTTCTTAGCAATAGCGTTTACATTATAAAATAAATAAATAAATAAAATCTTTTTATTTCCGACTAGGAAGTCCATAATGTTAGTGTACAATAATATCTTAATAAACTAATGTTAGTAAGAAGATCAAAATAAGTAACTGGGAATTATGCCATTGTACAAAGTTTACGAATATTCATTTCTAAATTAATTCAACTCCCCAATGAACTTGATGACAAAGATGATAATGAAATTGATGAAGTGTCCCACCCTGGATAGTAAAGTGATGGATACTTTACATACCAATTGCGACGGCCGTTTTGAGGGAAATCGAAAAGGCACGTTTCATCATTATGTTACAATTACCTTCACTCATGCACATAAAAGAACACATAATGGTTAATATTCCACCAACATTACACATTATAATTCGAAATAACACAAGTTTTGGAAATTAAAACAAATTGACAACATCACTCTTCGATTTCCCGCCATAACCCTAGCGGGTTGTTTCCAGACTTTATCAATATATTACAAGCTTTTATTTAACTTGCAATGTTCTTATGTCTGCCTGTCTGTCTTTCCAGTTCTTCTTGTGATCCATTTTTCGACCACTTGCGGGTCCTATATGAAATTTGGCATATGTATGTAACTTTAGTGACAAACAATGAGGCGCTCGTAGCGCTGTGCGACCGCGGTGTTCTTACCGATTACCAAGGTTAAGCAGCGTTCGACTCGGTCAGCCCAAGATGGGTGACCGTTTGTGGCATTCTCATATTCGAGCGTCTCCGTGTTTCGGAAGGCACGTTAAACCGTTGGTCCCGGCTACCATTTAATGTGGTAGTCGTTAAGCCAAGTTGGAAGCCTTAAAGGCGGCTTGATAAGTTCCAACAGCAGATGGCCACAAACCTGCCTCCATCAATCCGCACTGGGTCCGCGTGGTGGAGTATGACCTAATCTCTCTCACCTCGATTTGTGAGAGAGGGCCTTTGTCCAGCAGTGGGCAGTATAGGCTGATATAATTATTAGTGACAATGCAATAATGGTACCATGGAGCATGGATGATGAAGTCGGAAGGTGGCCATAGGAACATGGGGAAAATACAACGTAACCCCTTCGTATTTAGACTTGTTAGATTGGTATTGACAAGTACTATACAATCAGATAGTGTTCAGGGTCTGATGATGAAACCAAAAGGTGGCCAATGAAACCAGCCAACTACTCAATATAACCCCGCCGTGTTTGGGCTCGTTGGATTAGTCTTGACGAGTACTGTAGACCCGGATGGTGTCCAGGGTCTTATAATGGAGCTGGAAAGAACCCATAGGAACTCCTCAACTAAGCAATATATCTTTGTAGTGGTTTTGCTATAAAAGCTTGTTTTTAAAAAGAACTTTTTTTAACGTAAAAATTCAAGGGCGCTATTGGCGATTATCTTTTTTTAAAAAAAACGTATCCCTACTCTAGGATTTTTTCCTGTATCGCGGGCGCGCTTACAAACATGAAAAACATACACAAATCAGGGCCCCACGTCCGTTATTGCAATTTTAATAGTCTGTTGATCTTTGACATCATAATTGTTAGTTTTGACAGTTTTCAATCTACTAATTCAATGCTTTCCCATTCTTATGGTACCTATCAATAATTGTTATGGGTTTCTCAGGATCAGACACCGACCTCGCCGGCGAGCTCGAAGAATCCCTTGCCCGCCGGCCGGTGCAGAGCACCATGGCTAGACATCTAGTATACGCCCTCCCCTATAGCGACTGCCCAAGCCGAGGCTGTTCCTCCTTGAGGCACCCTTGAGCTAGTTGCCCCCTTGCCCTTCTGGCCCGAGCGTAGTGGTTGCAGGCTCGCCTTCTTGTCCGGTGAAACTGTAAAAGCCCCGCGGCCAACAGCGTACATCACTCACACACACACATCAAAAATGGCTACTTAATTTCAATATACCCAGTAGTTTCCGTCCAGTTGTCGACAACGCACCTTCCACCACACGCACCATATTTCTTGGATGTCGTGAGATTTAAGTTTTTAAGTCATGAAAGCGGTGGAACTATCATTTTGGAATTCTGGGGTCAACGCAATATCTGGGAACAACGATTGTACGGTCAGGTTCATAGTTTTCAAATATTATTTACGAACGAATGAGTGGGTGAAACTGACCGATCATATTCGCAACAACGTAGTAAGAAAACGAGTAGGTATGAAAGATAGTATCGGTGTAAAATGAAAAAGGGTATGCTCCGTTGGTTTGGGCATATAGAAAGAATGTCACAAGGAAGAATGACAAAACGGATATACAATACGAAAGTGGAAGGATGTAGGTACCGGGGAAGACCTTTTTTTTCAGGGGGAAATGCCTATCGCATACCCCCAGGTCGAAGGCACGGCCCGGGTGGTTATGTGGGGCTTGCACCCACTAAAAACCCCCCGTCGTTCTACTGCCCTTTTGCCGGGCCACAGGAATCGTCACTGGCATGATCTCTGTGGCACCGGCGGGCTCGGTCCGCAGTTAGGCGCGGACCTCGTCACGTGTAGGGGAGTTCGGTCTCCCCCTATCGCCGTTTGAGGGCTGCGCGGACGCAGCGCTATTCCGGCGCGGGCCTGCTAAGTGCTAGGGCGCCGGGGTGCCCTCTCCAACGCCTGCAGGCACCGGGGAAGACCTAGAGTATCTTACCATGACCAAATAGACCGAGTCTTATCTGAAGGACGAGTCAAGAGTCTCCGTAACCGGCGAGCGTGTATGAGACGAACTGTGGGAGTGGAAAAGCCAAAGAGGTAAGTAAGGAAAGAACCTGTTGGAACTCTGTACTCTCTGCCTACCCCATATAGAGATTTTTGAACGATGTCGACAGGGATGTCGTGGATTGGTCTTACTCACTAAAATGTCTTTACTAGTGGCGGTTCTATGGAGCGGGTCACTCTCTTCCCTCTGTTATGATCGAGGAGAGTGATGGCTGCTTCTCAAGTCATACTCGTGAACGGGTGCTGCTGGTGGGGACTGGTCCGTCCTCTATCCTCTGACTCATTAAACATGTGCCGTACTACTGGTGAATTTTCTCATCACACTGGAGCTATAACCAATTAATCTGTACGCACTCTTTACATATTTCATAGTAACCCTTTCTCTTACTGTTATTATTCTTTTTATTAAAATTCCTATTTTGTAAACGAGAAGATTATGCAGACACCGACTGGTACCATGAAACTAAGTACACTTATGTTTAATCTTTACTTAAGCACATCTATTTAGCTCATTCTGCACTGTTTTTTCTTCTGCAGAAATTACCAAAAAGAATTGTATAACTCTCATTTTAAAAAAAGTAACCGTGGAGTTTCTTGCCCTTCTTCTCCACAGACTTTCGAAACGGTGATAGAGTTTTAAATAAAGAATAATAATCTATTTTTGAATATGCCTTTTTCTGGCCTTTTGGTCTACATGAAGAAAACACTTTTGATTTCGAGCAACATAAGTCGCTTTTGTTCACCACTGGTTTTATAATATAGAGTATTATCGGTTAGAAATACTGAGAATGTTCTTCGACTTACGTCACTGCTGTACTGTATATTTCCTAGATGTCAGCCGAATTATTTTCTAATTATTTTTATATAGTATATAGTTGTATAGGTGGTAATACAATAATGGAAGTATAGGAATGAGCCGTCTTTGCCCTGTGCAAAGACGTTCTCCTTGGCTTAAATTTTATTAAAATCTATGCAGCGGATTAGGCGTTCAAAGATAACAGTTCCTTTCACACTTACATTAAATGGTATGGATTCACAAAACAACTTGAGTAGCGAGCTTTAATACGCTATTAACATAGTTGCATTGCATATCACTCGTCCTTGTTTCTCTCTAGTACTCGCATATATATCTGTCTCGCTTCAACACACTCGCATATTATATCCAACTCGCTTTAACTGTATTAGTGTGAAAGTGACAAATATACAACTTTCAAACCTTGAGAACTACTTGTGTATTTTCAACAAATGTTTTCTTTCATATAGCAATGGTAAGTGAATATGAATTGAAGTCGTCGGCAACATCTTCTCTATGTACCAGTGTTGGATATTATTCAATTAATTTTCAATTGTACAATCAATTGAAAAGGATTGTTTGGACCGTTGATGACATTGACAGGCGTGCGTTGGTGTGAAATTAGGGTTACCATTAAGTAAAATTTTCCTACTTACAGGGAAATATATAGACAGGTGGGTCCGCGTGGTCACTAATTAAAAAGAGAACTTGGGGTAACTTTCATAGCGAACGGCAACTCTGCGATTGTCATGAAGTGACATTTCTCTTGATGACAGCTTTAGTCCTGATTTTAGCCGCGGGCCAAAATAACCTTGCATGAGTATAAATTAATCCCCTAAGGTACTCTGGAATTACAATGACTATGGACGTCAAACGTTAGTCCGTCACGTGACCATGGGTGCTTTAGACCACTCGAAACGCTGGGAACTTACAAACCGAAAATAAACCGCGATATATGTAATGCAATTATTTTAATTGTAATTTATTTTTTTCTCATTTCATTCAGGGCAATTCAAAGAATCTCCGTTACCGGCCAGCGCGTATGAGACGAACTATGAGAGTGGAGGAAGCCAGAGAGGTCGGTAAGGATAGAACCTGTTGGAACCCTGTACTCTGCTTAAAACGGAAGGAAGCGGTGGGATTTTCGGAATCAATATGAAGACTTATTATCGTGTTAGCTATAAAGGAAAACATCTTAAGGAAAATTATCTCAGAGAACCAAGCAACCGGTTTTCAAAAGGCTATGTTTAATACGAACCAACTATATATTATGTGTCCCAGCCATCTTGATAATTAAGAAACTCGATTTAACTATAGTGCGACAGGATCTTTTGGCAGGAGGGCGTTGGTGTGCAGTTGGTGTGAATTAAGGGTTACCATTTAGTAAAATGTCCCTACTTCTAGGTAAATATTTCAAGAGGTCGGTCCGCACGGTGTAACTGACTCGAGATGCTTGACGAAATTATTCAAGAAGTTCATCAATCTGCACCATCTGAACACAATAAACCAAATTTAATTACAGAACAAAACAATGTCTTTTGTGTGTGTGAATGATCTACGCTGTTGGCCGTGGGGCCTTTACAGCTTCACCGGACAAGAGGGCGAGCGTGCAACCACTACGCTCGAGCCAGAAGGGCAGGGAGGCAACTAGCTAAAGGGCGCCTCAAGGTAGAACGGCCTCGGCTTGGGCAGTCGCTATAGGGAGGGCATATACTTGACAGCGTTAGTTCCGATTTTGGCCACGTGCCAAATGATCCTTGTCGGACTATACTAGTACTAAATAGTGCCTGTACTATATATGTTGTGTACTATATTCCCCAAGCGGGTTGGCAGAGGTACGGGCAAGTTATTTGTAATTAGTTTGATAGGCGTAAAAAGATAACTTCAATCTTTTGTTTAAAATCTGAATTACTTAAAATAAATTAAAATTAAAATAAATTCTGAAATAGATTCGTTATATATTTTCAACATAAATTTATTTACTTTTTTATGCTGGCAACATTTTTTTGTTTTGACAGTAGTACCTGTCAATGTTTTTATTTTGAACACGAGTCAAGTGCTTTTTGGCTGCCTCAAATTATAGCAATGTTTCTGATTATACTATAGCAAATGATGATTCATTTCTCGATCTATTCACAGCTTCTAGGTGGTAGGTACTCATTAAACCGGTCTTCGAGAGTAAGGCACGCGATTAACGCGTGGGAATAATGTAAACACGTTACATAAAACTATATTTAAATAGTGTAATAGGTTATAAGTAATATTTCCTCTTTAATTTTTTATCTTTGTGTACGAAGTTGAGCAATTTTTGACAGAATTTCAGGATCGAATAAAGAAAAACCAAACAAATTGTAAGAATGTGGTTTTTTATTGGCGGGAAGTCGAAGAGTGATGTTGACAGTTTGTTTTAATTTCCAAAACTTGTGTTATTTCGACTAATAATGTGTAATGTTGGTGGAATATTAACCATTATGTGTTCTTATATGTGCATGAGTGAAGGTCATTGTAACAAAGTGATAAAACGTGCGTTTTCGACTTCCCTCAAAACGGCCGTTGCAATTGGTATGTAAAGTATCCACCGCTTTACTATCCAGGGTGGGGTACTTCATTAATTTCATTATCATCGTTGTCATCAAATTCATCGGGGAGTCGAATTAATTTAAACAAACACGATTATATATCTCACTGGACACTGGCAAAATACACTTATAATTAGTGTGAAGCCATAACTTGAAGAAGAAGAAGAAGAACATCACTCTTCGACTTCCCGCCAAAAAACACCGATATATAGTCGCTGGAATGTAAGATGTGCGAATGAGACAACTTTACGAGAGTGAGAAAAAACTGCACCCTTTAAAAAGTTGATTGCTACAGATTGCTTATTCATTGATTTGTCTTTTGGTGTGCAATTAAATGCGTTTTAAACAAGAAACAATTCACTTATGCTGCAAGTTAATGAAATTGAATAAAATTTAATTAAAAACACAATGGTTATGATATTACAAAATCTATTAATATTCTCACAGGTTTTTCGCACCTGGGCGTGAAGGCCAATTTAGTAATTAAGAATGTACAAAGTGCTGTTTGGATCTAATCTCATGTTATAAATCACAAATGGTATTCTCCTAAAATATCAAATTGTTCAAGGACACGCAGAGCACGTTATTTCGTACAACGGTTGCAGAGTGACTTCTCGCGTGCACGTGACTACTTGCCTTGCGGGTAGTAATTGTTGATTCAATTAGATGAGCGTCCGCGGCTTCTAGATAATTTTATTCTAAGATTCTACCATAATAACGCCGCTATTTTAATATTCACCAGATAGAGAGTACCTTTTAACGGTCATCTATGACCCTAACTTGATTTCTTAGATTTTTGAGTTAAATCTATACCGTCCTGAAGGTCCGATATATAATGCAAGACCCTAGACACCCGAGTTAGGTTATTGCTTTAAATATTTAATGCAAATACTATTTAATTGTAACCTAAACGTTGTATCCATACAATAATAATAATGATATTAGCCCTGTTAAGAAACTGTCCCACCGTTGGGCACGGGCCTCCTCTCAAACTGAGAGGGTTTAGGCCATAGTCCACCACGCTGGCCCAGTGCGGGTTGGCGAACTTCACACACCTTAGAGAAACTCTCAGGCATGCAGATTTACTCACGATGTTTTCCTTCACCGTTAAAGCAAGTTATCATTAATTTTTAATACGCACATGCTTTTGAAAAGACAGAGGCGCGTGCCTGGCTTTGAACCAGAGACCTCTGACTTTGCAGTCCGACGGTCTAACTACTAGGCTATCACTGCTTTTTTATCCATACAAAATGATTGAAAAAAAATAGAAAAGAAAAACGAGAAAGAGAATTAGATAAAAAACGACAAGCCCCTGAGTTACTTCGCCGGATCTTCTCAGTGGAGGCCGCGTTCTGAAAAAAAATATAAGCGCAGCAGGGTTTATACAAAATAAATTATTTGAGTTTGCGGCCCCACCTATTGAAATATATCCCTGGAAAAAAGAAAATTTCACTAAATGATAACCCTAATTTCACGCCGACCTGTCAATATCATCCACAGGCCAAAATATCCTCGTCGCAGTAAGCTTATATGCAAATACCCGTATTGATTTGAATGATGATTAATTTTTGTTAACTATAGCGGACTTAACAAATAACAGAAATTTTTGATAATGAAAATAATGCAACATACTTTTTTCTAAACATAGAATACGATTCGAATATTGGTCCTCATGATCCACAGCCGAAGTGTGCGCCACTAGACTACCGAGGCGGACAGTATAAAGAACTATACTGACCTAGTTTTTAGCCAACCCCTTTTTTCACTAATGAGCGAAATATATATATCGCATCGTGTGTGTGTGTGTGAATGATCTACGCTGTTGGCCGCGAGGCCTTTACAGCTTCATCGGACAAGAGGGCGAGCGTGCAACCACTACGCTCGAGCCAGAAGGGCAAGGGGGCAACTAGCTCAAGGGAGCCGCCTCAAGGAGGAACGGCCTCGGCTCGGGCAGTCGCTATGGGGAAGGGTATATACTAGGTGTCTCGCCGTGATGCTCTGCACCGGCCGGCGGGCAAGGGATTCTTCGACGTCGCCCGCGAGGTCGGTGTCTGATCCTGTGTGCCAGTTCGGTGCGGTGGAGGCAGGTTTGTAGACACCTGCTGGAGAATCTTATCAGCGGGAAGGGGAGGTACCTATGTTTCTAGAAGTTATTTGTAAACAAATCATTTTGATAACGATACTGTTAATTGACTTGACCTGTTAACGTGATAATATCATTTAACATAATTAATATTACAAGTGACATTATGACTGCGTCGTTGGTCTAGTGGGGATTAATGTGCGATAATAATGTCCAGGGTTTGACTTCTGGGTCGGAAGTGTAAGATTTTTTCACGGAAAATTCCCAATAACAGATCGGAGTTTGGAATGTTGCCCGGTATAATGTTAACATGGGTTCTAAACATTGTCAGCGAATTATTGGTGGACAAAGTACACCTCTACCGTCTGTGAAATAAAGGTATGATGGTATTAGTTTTTTTTTGTATAGCCTAGTGGAACAGTGATAGTCTAGTGAAGCAGTGATAGCCTAGTGGTTAGAACGTTGGACTGCAAAGTCAGAGGTCTCGGGAAACCCAGGCACGCACTTCTGTCTTTTCGAAAGCGTGTGCGTATTAAAAATTAAATATCACTTGCTTTAACGGTGAAGGAAAACATCGTGAGAAGACCTGCATGCCTAAGAGTTTCTCGAAGGTGTGTGAAGTTCGCCAACCCGCACTGGGCCAGCGTGGTGGACTATGGCCTAAACCCTCTCAGTCTGAGAGGAGGCCCGTGCCCAACGGTAGGACAGTTTCTTAACAGGGCTAATATTATTATATACCTATATCTATTATTATAAAGAGTTGGCAGCCGAATATATAAATTTTATTCAAAATACTAAAAACAGTCACATTTTGAAAGATCAATGTTCCGGATACATTAAAAAACGCATTATTTTTTATTTTAAACAACACTTCAATTCATAGATCGATCAATATGTACTTTTTTATTGATAAAATAATCAACAATCACAACGGCCCGCCATTTTAAAAGATGTCATCGTCGCGCGCCATTTTTTTCTTGTCTATGCTCCTATTGTTGCAAGTGTAAAAAATAAGTTCGTTGACCCGCGCTGGTAGACATCTTGGCCTATAGTGAAAGAATATTGAACTGAGATACACGTGTTTTTAAATGTAGAACAGATCATATTGACCGATCAGATACGATCGATTTTTCTCGGTCAGAGCTTGTAAATTATAATTGAAAAATTTTACGTAGAATGATAATAAAATAAAAAAAGACGCGCCTATACTTTCAAAGCTTTAGTGGCAGAGGGGTGCTGTGTACATTCATTTATCGCCGATGTTAGGTCTCAACGTAATAGGTGGCGTGGTTATTGCGTTTTTCGGAAATATTGCAAACTCCGGGCTTTTTTTGGTAGATTCCTGATAGCCTAGAAATAGTCTAGACCCGGGCTTATTTGATAGGAAAACCGGTCTCGCACCCTTTAGCCCCGTATGTTTCGTCCCTGATAGCCTAACGCCCCTCCTGCAGTCTATGTCAACATAAAGTTTTAGGAAAACTTTTAAAGCCATCAACTCAAATAAAATTTGGAAAATGGAACTGGAACTGTTGGAACTCTGTTCTCTCTGCCTACCCCGTAAGGGATCTGGCGTGATGATATAGATAGATATATAGAAATTTTGAAAAAATAATGCATTTATTGAACAAGCGGCGAATCGGTACTACATAAATATTAAAAATACGTTCGCTCCCTGCTGAGGAGGAACGGGTACTGTAAAAATGGGCGAAAGACGTTTTCAAAGGTGGGAACGCTAGGTGTCTCGCCGTGGTGCTCTGCACCGGTCGGCGGGCAAGGGATTCTTCGACCTCGCCGTCGAGGTCGGTATCTGATCCTGTGTGCGGTATCTGTATCCGAAAGGGATGTAAGGGCATCGGGAGGGTCGGTGAGAACATGCCGCGGACGGCGGTAGCGGCTGATAGAAGGAGTGAGATTCGTTGTCGGCGGCGGCTACGATTAGCGGATTCCTATGATTGGACCCGTTCGCGAAATACCGGGTTGTCGCCTTTTTAATATATGCGCGAATGGGTTCGAGACCGGGATCGGAATGGAGATCGACATTGCGTATGAAAGCGCCTAACAACAACCGTCCAGCCGGAAGGGCAAGGGAGTAACTAACTCAGAGAACTTTGAGCGTGAGGACGTAAAATCGAATGGTAATTAGGTGTAAAATGCAGTTTCTATCTAATCTTAATGTCATAAAAATCTCATAATCGGTATTCCTGTAAAATATCAAATCCTTCAATGACATCGACCGAATCGAGATCGGATATAAAGTTGAACAAGGGTATTCTGATAACATTTTCAACTGGCATATACAACAAATAGAAAACAATCGTCGAATCGAAGATAACAGTTAGATCTTTTTTATTTAGACAGTGGCAGCTGAGATTAGTATGCCATCAACAATAGATTTTAAATTGAATAACATCGAGATTAGATTGAGATAATATTGAAATCGGACCGTTGTTGTAGTGGATTAGAATACCATTTTGCGACAATTGTTAATTACAAACTTTTAGTTTACTTGCAATGTTCGTATGTCTGTCTGTCTTTCCGGTTCAAATCTTGTGATCCATTTTTCAAGTACTTGCGGGTCTCCGAATGAGCTGAAGTTTGGCATACCTATGTAAAGTCGGTGACAATGCAATAATATGGTACCATGGAGCTGGTTTTATGATGGTGTCGGAACCTAACCTAACCCCTTCGTGTTTAGGTTAGTTAGATTGGTGTTGATGAGTACTATATCACCAGATAGTGTTCAGGGTCTATTGATGAAGCCAAAAGGTGGCCAATGGAACCACCCAACTACTCAATATAACACCGCCGTATTTGCGCTTGTTGGATTTTTCTTAAAGAGTACTTTAAAAGTGATGTCCAAGGACTGATGATGGAGCCGGAAGCAAGCCATAGGAACTCCTCAACTGAGCAAGATATTTATGTCATGTTTCTGCTATAAAATCTTATTTTTTATAGGCTTTTAAATTAAAATAATTCAATCTTAAATTAGTCAACATTAAGTCAGTCAGGCGTTCAATTTATGGCGAGCAGAACCTTGTTTGTGAACATTTGTAGTCGTTAGGTAAAGACATTAGATACTAGCTTAAAGGTTATACGTGTGGTCTGAATTCGAATTAGTTAGATTTATCCATTAGCAACGTGAGAACGCGCTAAAATGCTTGTGTTTGCGACTAAAATCTACACTAATGAAAAACTAAGATCATTAATAATTTAAATAGGTTTTCTACATTTGCTAGCTACGAGTAGGTATAGTTGCGTAAGTACAGTCATACAAGGATCTTATGGCCCGCGGCCAAAATCGGAACTAACGCTGTCAAGTGAAATGTCACTCCATGACAGTCGCAGAGTTGCCGTTTGCTACAAAATTTACCCAAGTTCTTTTTTTAATTAGAAACCGTGCGGGTTCACCTGTTGAAATATTTGCCTGGAATTAGGAAAATTTTGCTAAATGATAACCCTAATTTCACACCAACGCCCAAGTCAATGTCATCCATGGGCCAAAAGATACTTGTCGCACTGTCACTAGCGTTGCCACCCGTATATTATAAAGTATTGTACATTATTTAGGGTAAGTATACTTTATACTTCATGAGAACTATAAAGTGCGCTAAAACACTTTATTTAGCATTGTTTGATTGTTCTAAGACTCATTTACATAAATCATAAAAAAAAATGATCACTATTTTACGTATAACCACTGAGTGACTTAACTGGAGTATTCGCAATTAAAAGCAAAGTGGACGATGTCTGGTGTTAAAATATGAATCTAAGGCACGCTAGATTTAAGAAAATCATTGTAACATATAACCTCACTAACTTAAAGAAAATGGTAAATACTATAAACATTTCCAAATTACTTCATACTACATCTTTCTCCAATCTATTCAAGTTATCGTATATCGTTAGAGTATAGGCTCTAAAGATGCTGTGAAGCTTTTTAGCAGTGATAAAAGTGATTGAAAATTGCTTAAAGTAATAAAACACATGTTGTAAAGTGTAATAAAAATAATACTTTCTTTATAAAACAATGTACTTTTTTGCCTGCCTTTAAAACCAATGTCCCTACCTACCAGTGTTGGGCATTTTTCAATTGTAGGATTAATCAATTGAAATTACGTTTGCAATTAAATTCATTTCCCTGGCATACTCCGGATTAACAATGATTTTTGGGCATCAAATGCCTCAGTCCTTTCCGCGATCATGGGTGATGTAGAGCACTAAAAACGTTGGGCACTTGACAACCACAAATAAGCCGCGATGAAATCCGAAATATTTTAATTGTTTCACGATTAATTTTTGGCCAACTCTGCTACCTACCTGTCATTAAACGGGTGATCCGCGATTTAGAGTTATTTAGTTATAATATATTGATGATACTAGGTTTGCTATGAACTATCATGCTGCCGTCCAAATCATAAACGTAGTATGTATATTTATGATTTGGACGGCAACATGCAACTACGCGAAACGCGACGTGATGGGCGAGTTGAAGAAGTGAAGACCCACCATAAAGATACAAGGTAAACACAAAAAAAGAACAATATTCACTAAAGGGATATCTAAAAAAAGTTAATATCCGAAACATTGATTTTTTTAAGCTGGCAATAGCATTATTGATTTAGAAAGTGTCAGAGTATAAAAAAACGTATAGTTGTCTGTGAATCGGTAGCTCGAAAGTGGTATAAAATAAATTAGTTTGGTACTATTTTGCGTTGAAGTGATAGAGGTAGGATTAAAAACATAGAGGAATTATAAACGCAGTTTAGCTTTACACTTTTTCCTGGACACTTGGTACCATTTAGGTAACCAATTTAAAAATCTTCGTAACTATCTGGTTCGAACTTCTTTTTTACTCAAATCAAATCAAATCAGTTTATTTGCGAAAATGGGTTACAGTGGATGTCAAAATTACAATGGTCGTACGCCATATTCTGCCTTTAGGCATGTAAATATCATT
Source organism: Phalera bucephala (assembly GCA_905147815.2). NCBI lineage: Eukaryota > Metazoa > Arthropoda > Insecta > Lepidoptera > Notodontidae > Phalera > Phalera bucephala. The sequence continues at coordinate 8,565,321 of LR990637.1, read as the reverse complement.
AGGAATAATCCAAGTACTTAAAGTACCTAACAATTAAGAAAAAATAATAATGGTATCGGATATTTATAAATTATTTAATTAAAAGTTAAATATATAATCAAATATGTACAATTGAATTAATAACAAGTGTCTGTTTTAATGATAACAATTATCAAAATTTATGACGTGTCAATTTGACGTAGGCTACACGCAAATTTATCGGTTAATATTTGTTTGCCTAGTGACTGTGTTCGCGGAGACTTTTAATTTGTTTTCAATAAATAAAAAGATATATAACTAAAATGTTTGTGAAAACATGGTGCCACACAACTAAAATACCGTGCTTTATATTGAAATGCAATTCTTATTGATCTAGAAAAGCAGATGAAGCTAAATTATGTAAGCTTCGGCCGGTGACTTGGCTTTACTGTATAATGGTAAATGTATAATGGACGATTTAGCGCAGTGGTTAAGAGCTTAAGCCACTCTGCCCACTGCGTCTAATAGTCGCGGGTTCGAGTCCCGCACGGGACAAATCTTTGTGTGATCCACAATTATTTGTTCCGGTCTGGGTATTTGTGTATGTGAATTTTCATGTTTGTAAACTCACCCACGACACAGGAATAAATCCTAGTGTGGGGCTACGTTTTTTTAAAAAAGAAAAAGAAAAAAAAAGAAATGGTAAAGATAAAATGTATTTTCTAAAAAAGATGTAACTAGTTTAAAGATGCATAATAACACCAGATTGACTGTTCTCTTGAACATAAATGATTAGATTTAGAATAATCGTACTCCCAAAGAGATTAGTCATAATGGGAAAATTTACATCGGTATCGATAGCATTTTCGAAAATTGGTAATTATATAATTTAAAATCATTTATTCGTGTGTGTGTGTGTGTGTGAATGATGTACGCTGTTGGCCGCGAGGCCTTTACAGCTTCACCGGACTTAAAGGCGAGCGTGCAACCACTACGCTCTAGCCAGCCAGAAGGGCAAGAGGCGACATACTCGGTTGGGACAGTCGCTGTAGGGGGACGGTGCACTACTAAGTGCACCGGTCAACCGCCGGCTATGGGAGGGGATCTATTACTACGTTGTCGTCGTCGCCCGTATTCTGAGCGGAAAGAAGGGATGACAAAGCATCGGGGGGGTCGGTGAGAACGTGTCGCGGCCGGCGGTGGCGGCAGGGGTCGGGGGGGAGATCGTAGTCGGCGGTGGCTACGATTAACGGATTCGCATGGATCTACCCATTCGTTCGCGAAGTGACGTGTTGACGCCTTTTTAATATAGGCGCGAATAGGTTCGAGACCTAGATCGGAGTGGAGACCGACATTCCGTACGAACCAGGGGGCTTCTACGGCTTTACGGAGGAAGCGGTTTGGAACCACTTGAAGTTTATCGATGTGAGAGGGGGCCGAATGCCCGAACACAACACACGCATAAGTCATGATGGGTCGAACACAAGTTTTGTAAAGCGTCACCTTATTGCTAAGGGACATTTTACTCCGCTTGCAGATTAACGAATGGAGACGTCCGAGCACAAAGGATGCTCGGTGACGGACCCGCTTGATGTGCGGACCAAAGGACATGGTATTGTTAAGGGTGACCCCTAGATATTTGACCTCTTTGACCCAGGGAATGGGTCGATCGAACATGGTCACTTGGCCGAGATTACTTCTAGGGCGGCGCAGGGAGTGGCGCGGGGTGGCACCTCTGGAGAAGAACACCGCAGCGCTCTTGTCCGGGTTCACCTCAATACGCCACTTCCTGAACCAATTCCCTAGGGAAATGGCGGTTGTCTGAAGGTTTCTGGTAATGAACCCCTTATTCCTATGCGAGACGTAGAGAGCGGTATCATCCGCGAATAGGGCTAGATGCGCCTTACTCGAACGAGGAATGTCGTTCGTGTAAAGGCTAAACAGGAGCGGAGAGAGAACTGAGCCCTGTGGGACTCCAGCACTGATGGAGTGGGAAGTGGAGTGTTTGTTGTACTAAAATATTCCTAGAAGATATTACAGCAGGTGGGTCCGCACTGTTACTAATTAAAAAAAGAACTTGGGTAAATTTCATAGCAAACGGAAACTACGTCTGTCATGAAGTGAGAGTTATAATACAAAGTCCCCCTCCGCGGCTGTTTGTCTTAACGCGAATAAATCAATAATTACGGAACGGATTTCCATACGGTTTTCACCAATGGACGTTGTTATTCAAGAGAAGGTTTATGTCCATAATTCACCTGTGCGAAGCCGGGGCGCATTGCTAATATGATCAAATTTCATCTGAATTAAAAATGAGCAAATTTTATATGTTTTCCTTTACTTGTACTGTGAAATCTTGCTCAGTTTTATGATTCTAGGTAATAAGATTAATTTACACATACCACACCGCCACGCCTATATTTCCCAAGCGGGGGTGGCAGAGGTGTACTGAGTACACCAACGTTTCGCCGACGATGTTAGGTCCAATGTAATAGAGGGCGAGACTATTGCCATATACCGGGCACAATTCTAGACTCCGGACTCTTACTGGGAAGTTTTCGATAGAAAAACTACACTTGTCCGACCTTGGATTTGAACTTAGGACCTCGTGATCACAAAGCGATGCGCTTTGCCACTAGACCAACGAGGCAGTCAACGTACACGTAATAGTTAAGTTAAAAAAAATATCACTTGCTTTAACGGTGAAGGAAAACATCGTGAGGAAATCTGCATGCCTAAGAGTTTCTCGAAGGTCTGTGAAGTTCGCCAACCCGCACGGGGCCAGCGTGGTGGACTATGGCCTAAACCCACTCAGTTTGAGAGGAGGCCCGTACCCAACAGTGGGACAGTTTCTTAAGAGGGCTAATATTAAGTTAAGTTAAAGTCATTGTAAGCGACTTCAATGTGTGATAACGTGGATTTTTTTAATTATTAGTCCGCGATTAGGTTTTGGATGGCATTTCCCTGGAAGTAGGAAAATTTTACTGAATGGTAACCCTAATTTCACACCAGCGTCCCTGTCAATGTATTCTTCTTCTTTAAGTTATGGTTTCACACTAATGTTAGGTTTATTTTGCCAGTGGCCAGTAAGATGCATAATCGTGTTTTTTTTAAATTTATTCAATTCCGATGACAATGAAATTGATGAAGTGCCCTAACCTAGATAGTGAAACGATGGATACTTTACGCACCAATTACAACGGCCGTTTTAAGGTTAATCGAAAAGGCACGTTTTATGACTTTGTTACAATTACCTTCACTCGTGCACACATAAGAATACATAATGGTTAATATGCCACCAACATTATACATTATAATTCGAAATACCACAAGTTTTGGAAATTAAAACGAATCGACGACATCACTCTTCGATTTCCCGCCAAAACTCTCTAAAATGTAGTTTATAGACATTAAAGTTGTTGATTTTTGACAGATTTGGTAATCCTGTAACTGACGGACGATTTAGAGCAGTGGTTAAGAGCTTAAGCCGCTCCGTCCACCGTGTCTAATAGCCGCGGGTTCGTTTCCCGCACGGGAAAAATCTTTGTGTGATCCACAATTATTTGTTCCGGTCTGGGTATTTGTGTAAATTTTCATGTTTGTAAACGCACTCACGATACAGGAATAAATCCTAGTATGGGACCACGCTTTTTATAAAAAAAAAGATGCTGTCACCGTGGGTTTCCATATGCAACAGCACTTGAAAAAAATGTTATTATTTGGTAATCTGGTAAAAGATGTCAATTTAATTAATTATTTATTTGGTGGGTACTCTGTTATCATTTGCACAGTTTTTTGACAACTTAAATGCAATGATCGTCCTTTTCACACAGTCAATTCGTAATACTTTTGATAATGTAACAGAGTACCAACTTTTGGCACAATATCAATTGAATTGTTATTGCAGCTTTTAATAATGACAAATTATGTAAAAATAGCAGAGTTGAGGCCCAGATAGCCAGACAGAGGCGTCGGGGGGACATTGCTTTATAATATGCAGTGAAAGTGGGTAGATAATCTAACCTACATAAGGTTGGAGTGGGCAAGTTGATTTAATATCATGAAATCGATTTCGAGATTAATAATTATATATTACTATACTTAATTCAAGATTATACCGCAGTAGGCAACTTCTCGTATTTAATTTACACTAAGACTGAATGTTGACTAAATTGAGATTAAATTATGATTTGATTTGGTATTCTTACTCCCCTAAAATATCGGTACGTATCTTTAGACTGAAATAATAAATTTTATAAATCGATTATAAACATTTAATTGATTCCAAAACCCTCGAATCGGATTGATCCACGTTTTCATAACAAAAATAGTAGTAATCGACAATATGACTTATGCAATTTGGACATCGAGGACTTCAATAATTTCAAAATACTTTTATTGCTAAAAATAGTTATTAAACATAATTTTATATTAAAAGTCTGTCAAACTCTAAGTTGAATGCATCCAGAATTTGTACCAGACAAATAAAGGAACTAAGAGGAGTTTTGGCGGGAAGAAGAAGGAACTAAAAAGAATAAAAACACCGTCACGCCTATATTCCCGAGAGTTGCACTCTTCGCGGTCCCTTCGTCCACTTTTCGCCGACGAAGTTAGGTCCCATGGTATAGGGGGCGAGCCTATTGCCATATACCGGGTACAATTTTTTGTTAGAGTAACTATATTTGTCCGACCTAGGATTCAAATCCTAGGTCGGACAAGTATAGACAACCCAGGACCTCGTGATCGCAAAGCACATTATGCGCCGGTAGACCAACAGAAGAGTAATTTTTTTTTTATTGAATCGGTACATTCATTTAAACTGACTTCGAATTGAATAATCGAGAATCGATTCCAGTGCGTTAGATTCGAATCGCCACAAAGATCAATTTTCTTTAGACTGAATCGATTTGCCTAGTAATAAATAAAAGTAATCTATGCTTCATGTACAAAAAAATTTGGTGATTTATTAATCGTATCACCTTCAATGTTTGATTCATCAGAATCCATTCGAAAGGTAACGCAGTCATACAGGGATTTTGTAGCCCGCGGCCATAATTGGAATTAGCATTAATTCCAATTATCATTCCATCAAATGAAATGTCACTATATCACAGTCGCAAATTTACCCAGTTCTTTTTTTAATTAGTATCCGTGCGGACTCAATTGTTAAAATATCTACTAAATAGAACATTTTACTGAACATTTGACACCAACGCCCTCCTGTCAATGTTATCCATTATTTAAAAGATACTTGTCACACTCAGGTCCAGTCCAAGACTTCTAACAACATTTTTGGAAGGTTTGAAATAATATTATGCCAAAAAAAATTGCGACCAGTCACAATATCTCAAGAGAACCAAAAATATTTGGATGAAACATGGTTAAGAACTACTGAGTTCTAAGATTTACGCGAATATTACACATGAAATAAAACTATTTTCCGGATTTTATCGCGTATATCTTAAGTATCAGTATGTGAACCAGTACGGACTGGAAATCGCAAATAACAAAATAAACCGCGATAAAATACGAAAAATAGTTTAATTCCATGTGTAATATTCGCGTAAATCTTAGAACTCAGTATGTGAACCAGTACGGACAGGAAATAGCAAATAACAAAATAAACCGCGATAAAATCCGAAATTATAAAGTATTATTTTTAGAAATAAATAGAAAAGATTATAATTTTCTACGAAAAATACAGTAATAGGCCGACCGCCAAAAAAGTTTGATTTAAATATACAATACTGAAACGAATATTTGACATTGGCAATACAAATCGTGCGGCGACACGGCAGAAAAAAAAAACAGTAAAATAGTTTTTTTTGTTGCAAAAAAAATACGAGCTAAGGTAATCGTTTAAAGCCGTGATTGTCAAACAGAAACAGGTATTATTCGTTTCACATTATATGTTTTTCAATCATTGAAGTTACGCTTCATTCGTTCTTTTTTAATATTGTCGCGCCTATATTGCCCAAAGAAAAGTCGCAGAGATAGCCTATTGTCATAATACCGGCCATATTGATACACTCGAAATTAGAAAAAGTATCCCAATATTAGGTAGTATTTAGATGTGTCATAAGTTAGTTAATATGTGTCATAACTAAGTTCTGGCGTGTCATAATTATGAATAATATTACCATAATATTATGTCGCATAATATTGTTATGTCTTTTCTATTTAGTTTACTCTTAGTGAATGTTGACTAAATGGAGATTTAATTATGAATTTCCTCACATTTGATGTTCTGTTCGATATAATTTCAAGTTATTCAATTTAAAATCTATTTTTGATCGCATGTTAATCTCAGCTGACACAGACTAAACAAGAAAGATATTACTGACATCTTCAATTTCGGGTTTGTCAGTTTAAAATTTTATCAAAATATCCTTTATAGGTCCAATCTCGATTCGGTCGATGTCATGTTTTACATGAATACCATTTACAGTTATACAAGGATCTTTTGGCCTGCGACCAAAATCGGAACTTAGGCTGTCATCAAGTGATATGTCACTTCATGTCTCAGAGTTGCCATTTGCTATGAAATTTACCCAAGTTCTTTTTTTTAATTAGTAACCGTGCGAACCCGCCTGTTGAAATTTTAATATTGATATTTATTTTTGTAACAAATTTAGAATGCATGCTTCACGCAACGCGGTACCTTTGAGTGCTGTTTTATTTCAAACATATGTTTTAATGTGTACTGATATACTGTTTTAACAACTCCAGACACAGAAGAATTTAATATCTATTAAAACTCAAACATGCCCGCTAACCGCGCGGTCATCAAGTTGCGGCCATTTTGGCTGACATGACATCTCTATTATTCCATTTCAACTTCATTTCAATTATAATCTATGGCTCCTTCGTTAACCGATGATTCTGCCAATGTCAAGTTTGACAAGTTATTGAAAAAAAGTGACAAATAATCGACATTTATATTATGGAGTTTTTTTGGCGGGAAATCGAAGAGTGATGTCGTTAATTTGTTTTAATTTCCAAAACTTGTGTTATTTCGAGTAATAATGTGTGATGTTGGTGGAACCAACCATTATGTATTCTTATATATGCATGAGTGAAGGTAATTGTAACAAAGTGATAAAACGTGCCTTTTCGATTTCCCTCAAAACGGCATTCACAATTGGTATGTAAAGTATCCATCGCTTTACTATCCAGGGTGGGGTAATCATCAATTTCATTATCATCGTTCTCATCAATTCATTGTATCTATAAAGAATACCACTTATGTCTAGGCTGTATGGGCTAGATCCCTTTGCCTTCTCCAGAAGAGGAAAAATTGAAAAACAACATCTATAGTATGTAGTATAACGTAGTGATTATATTCTCTTTGGTATGTACTACAGAATGGGTTACTAAGAATAGTATTTCACAACCGAATGAATTCATTAGAGGAAGTAAATCCTCCATTTAAGATATCAACGTGTTCTGTTATCATTTTAATATCTGTGATAACAAATACAAACACGACACATATGCGTCACATGCATTTTGATAATAACCTTCAAACATAGCATGAATGATAATTACCAATATCTATGGACAATACTGCACACAGCTGATCTTCACACCGTGACCGTGTGAATAATTCCCGTTTTAGATTTGGGTTCCTTCCAGACATCCAAAACTCATTGTTTGTTTTCGGAAATTACACGGGTCGACAAAAAATATCGGAGCAATAAGGTTGCCATGTGAGTTCTATAGGTTTTGGCAAACTGTATCCAAATCTGGTCACAGATTTACCCTATCACGTTTAGTTTTTGAGATATTGGTATTTACATAAAACCGCTAATATCTCTCTCTGGGACTGCCAGTCGGATTTAAAAATTCTTTTTGCGTTTTATGGCCCAATTTTTGTTATATGCTATTTATCATCACGCTGCGACGGTCCCATCTTAGAATAATATATCCAGAAGCCGCGCGCAGACGTAATTGCTCGTTGCGAGGTGAAGCCAAATATTTAACAAGCGCACCGCGCTCACCGCACTTCCCACTCGCGTAATGTTGGCAGCTCGGAAATATTACCACTTTTTGGGGTAAATATTGCTTACATTAGAGTATATGATAATAAAATCATTGTTGCGGTTACGTGTATTTTAAATCATATTAAACTCAAGAAATAGATGTACTTGTACTGTTAAGGTTTGTAGTAATTTGATGTGGGGACAATATATTTTCATCATATTAACTAAATATCAAAACCATTTAATACAAGAACTTATAAAGTCCTTAGCAAATAAAACTAGGGAAAAATAAAATTGTTATAGTAGCAACACTAACGAAATGGACGCGTATTTTACATTTACATAGGGAAAAATTAATTCGATATTTAAATAATAAGACACCTGAATGCGTTAGATACTCATGAAATGTGATCCTATCATGTTTCTTTTTGAGCTCAACAGCATTTTAACAGGCGGGAATGACACAAGACGGGATAATTAAATTTGATTTGAGACGCGTAGAGCACGTTATTTCGCACGACTGTCGCAGAGTGACTGTGTGTGTGTGTGTGTGTGTAAATGATGTACGCTGTTGGCCGCGAGGCCTTTACAGCTTCACCGGACTTAAGGGCGAGCGTGCAACCACTACGCTCGAGCCAGAAGGGCAAGGGGCAACATACTCGAGGGCGCCTTGAAGAGGTCGCTGTGAGGGGACGCGGTGCACTACTAAGTGCACCGGTAAACCGCCGGCTATGGGAGGGGATCGACGACTACGTCGTCGTCGCCCGTATTCTGAGCGGAAAGAATGGATGACAAAGCATCAGGGGGATCGGAGAGAACAAGTCGCGGCCGGCGGTGGCGGCAGGGGTCGGGGGGTGAGACAGAGTGACTACTCCCGTGAACGTGTAACTACATGCTTTGCAGGTTGTAAATGTTGCATCAAATTGATGCGCGCCCGCGGCTTTTAGATTATATTTATCCTTAGGGTCCCATAGAAGAAAGTTACATATGCCAAACAAAATAAATAGCACTTGCAACTTTCGTGCCCATCTATAAGATTATTTATGCCACATATAAATACTGGATTACAGGACTTAGTTCGTTGAAAGCGTCGGTATTAGTTTTGTGGTAAACTAGGAGAAACCGCAGTCACAGCTAGTACCAAAATAACAGTTATGAAACTGGTGAAAATAAGATTTTGGAAAGCAGGTAACAAGCCTTAGATTACTCGCCAGAATCTTGCGTGGTTGGAGATTGCGTACTGGCATCATGCCACTATAAACAACAAAATATTCACCCACGAACAATTCTTCGAATCCAGATCGGTATTTTAGACACAATCCACACCTTCCTGTACTCACTTTTTTGTAGGGCATCTTATTTAGGATGCGCTCTCTCTTTAACACTTTCCAACTTCTGGCTTAAGACGAGGACGATAGGTTGTCAGATTTCTATTAATACAAATGGAGAGTCAAAACGGTCAAAACAATCCCTATTTTCCAGTCGTGTACAGGGGTAGTGCACTACACACAAACCTTAATATGCTAAACATTCACTCATCCACATATACTCTTCTACAAAAAGCAGTCATACTCAACACATGCAGAATAGTACGAAATTTTATATCTATGGAATAGTTATTAAGAATTTTCCACTCCGTAAGCACTTGGCTCCGGCCCGTGCCTATTGAACTTGCCTTGAATAACATAATAATCGGAATAGCAAGATGCAATTTTCATCTGCACAGGTGGGGCGTCACTGAATCTCCTTACTGTGACGGTGGAGACTCAGTGCAGACTATCCAGCACATCGTGGAGGACTGTCCCCACTAGGAAATTCAGTCGGCGGAGGATTCGCACCAGAGACACCAAAGGCTAAACAATGGATCCTTCACTTGAAAGTACTTCGCCATACGATGATCATGAACATGATAATATTAAGTACGATTGTGCTACAAATTGTCCGCTTTAGGAGCTAGAATGATGGATCTACCCACGAACTACCGGCCAGCTTGCGAGCCGCGACGCTCCTCAATGTCATTTTTCGCTTGGTATAGTTGTGCATTAATGCACTGAATTAGTATTGTTATGGAGATGTTACTTTACAGAACTGTTCTTTTTTAATTTATTTTTAGTATCAGTGAACAGAATGCAGTAAAAAAAGCAGCGATAGACCGTTGGACTGCAAAGCCAGAGGTCTCAGGTTCAAACCCAGGCACGCACCTCTGTCTTTTAGAAAGCATGTGCGTATTAAAAATTAACTATCACTTGCTTTAACGGTGAAGGAAAACATCGTGAGGAAACCTGCATGGCTAAGAGTTTCTCGAAGGTGTGCGAAGTTCGCCAACCTGCACTGGGCCAGCGTGGTGAACTATGGCCTTAACCCTCTCAGTTTGAAAGGAGGCCCGTGCCCAACAGTGGAACAGTTTCTTAACAAGGCTAATATTATTTTGAATATAATGCATTGGACACATCACCTGGGCGTTCGCTCCAGGACAATTAAAATTACACTGTGTATTATAAATGTGAAAATAAGCTCGTCTGTTATCTTTTCACGCCAAAATCTCTGCGCTTTCATTCGCTATAACCAGTGTTGGGCATTTAATAATTTTTTTAATTGTAGAATCAATTGATATTTCATTTGCAATTAATCTCTCCAAGGTACGCCGGAATAGCAATGTCTTTTGGACGTCAAACGCCTCAGTTCCATTTCGTGACTACAGGATTAGACACCGACCTCGCCGGCGAGGTCGGTGTCTAATCCTGCGCCTCTTCAAGGCGCCCTCGAGTATGTTGCCCCTTGCCCTTCTGGCTCGAGCGTAGTGGTTGCCCGCTCGCCCTCTTGTCCTTGTTGTCTTGGTGAAGCTGTAAAGGGCCCGCGGCCAATAGCGTAGATCATTCACACACACACACACCCTCCCGCGTGGGTGTTGTAGAGCACTCGAAACGTCGGTAACTTAAAAACCAAAAATAAACCGCGATAAAATCCAAAATATTATAATTACAATTGTTTCCACAATTAATGTTTGCCCAACTCAGGTTATAACCAAAACGACCTCTGCCTCGTTGTTCTGGAGGCGAAAATATCGCTAAGCGATCACGCGGTCCTCGGTTCGAATCCTTGGCCGGACAAATTGTAAATTTTCAATGGAAAAATACACAGTATCAGTTCGGAGCCCGGCATTGTCTGGCAACACTGTCAGCCAAAAGTGTATGTGGCCCCCGCTTGGGGAATATAGGTGTGTCGTTGTTTATTTTTGTTTTTACCTGCCTAACAAAAATATATTTAAAAATACATTTCGGGTAAGTCAGTTGGTTGAACTTCATATTATTAAATTAATTCATTCCTCAACTGAACCCGCGAAGGTTTTTAAAACCTACGCGGGTCGAGATGGTGAAATTTAAAATAAATTACTTTCATCAACTTATCCCACTCTTAGTGTTCGCATAAAAAGTAGTCAGGTGATAACACTGTAAAAAGGTTGTACTTATGGCAAGAAAATTTGATTTATTTATAATATGAAGTTTAACCAACTGACCCACGTGGCACGAGATTTGTCAGGTGAGATATTGACTAACCCATCAATTTATCAATACCGATTATTCACAATATACCTAAGCATTTTATAAAATTAGGAAAACGGATCCGAATCCGGTTATATCGCATGATATGGGAGTTAAACTCTTTGACTTTCCTTATTACAAGAGGAATAAAACTTACTATCCCACCAATATTATAAGGCCTACTTACACGAACCGAATCGAATTCGAGGTTATAACGGATAACCACAAGTTAGTCAATAAGTAACGCTCTCCCCTCCAATCAGCAGCTATCGTAGTCCGCTGCATGTTCTCACCGACCCTCCCGATGCCCTTACATCCCTTCTTTCGGATACAGATACCGCACACAGGATCAGACACCGACCTAACCGACGAGGACGTAGAATCCCTTGCCCGCCGGCCGGTGTTGTTTGAGAGTCTGGGATACAACTTTATCTTTATCATATATCAGGAATCAGAATATTTTTAATTCATGTAAACCATTATAGTAATTATGAATCGTCAGATTAGTAACAGACTTTTGCACCACGTCGGAATGTCATTTTTGCAGTGAAAAGCATAAGAATCCACTGCTACACTTTTAAAATAATATTTTTTACAATGGGTTATCTTTATTTGGCCGCAAAGACAATGAATGATTTTACAAAAAAAAAACAAATACAGGTGACAGATTAGAAAAAGGTTCCTAGTTGGCTCCATCTCAATGAGCCTTTGTAGTAGCTGTAGTAGTAGCAATAGGGGCAGATGGGAACAACCCACAGGAATGACAGGTATTTCTTTATTTACTTTGGCAACCCATAACACTTAGGTACAAAATGTCAGCATTTTTTATCTACAATGAATAAAATGTTTATTTTTAGCCATCATTGTCATATCTTAACAAAAGGTTGAATACCAAATGTCACACACAATTCTAGCCCATGATTTTAAGTTTGTTTCTTTGCGTTGCTAATTTTTAAAACTAATATGGGGTACCAACTAAAAACAATAAACTTGATATGGTTTAGAAATAAATTAATGAACAAAATGAATAAATTTGGATTAATGATTTTCAACCTTTTTGATGGACGATTTAGCGCAGTGGTTAAGGGCTTAGTCCGCCCCGCCCACTGTGTCTAATAGTTGCGGGTTCGATTCCCGCACGGGACAAATCTTTGTGTGATCCACAATTATTTGTTCCGGTCTGGGTATTTGTGTATGTGAATTTTCATGTTTGTAAACGCACCCACGACACAGGAATTAATCCTAGTGTGGGGCAACGTTTTCTACAAAAAAAAAACCATATCAAGTTTATTGTTTTTATTGCCATGCCATATTAGTTTTAAAAACTGATCATCTTTATCATAAGGATCATAAGGACAAGTCCTAGACTATCTTACCACAACCAAATAAACCGAGTCTTATCTGATGGAAAAGTCAAAGAGTCTCCGTAACTGGCGAGCGTGTATGAGACAGACTATGAGAGTAGAGGAAGCCAGAGAGGTATGTAAGGAAAGAGCCTCTTGGAACTCTGTACTCTCTGCCTACCCCGTAAGGGATCTGGCGTGATGATATAGATAGATAGAGATCATCTTTATTATTATCATAAAGAGGAAAGATTTGTTTGTTAGTAATTATTAAACTAAAAAAAAGAAGTGAATGCTAACTATTATATAAACCAATTTTAATAATTCTTTCACTATTAGAAAGATATTTACCCTTTACCCAGAAGTAGCATAGGCTATATTGTATTAATAACAAGATAATAACAAAATAAACAATTGAGCCGCATTTGACAGCTAGCATCAGATAAAACATACTATACATGGCTTGTAAAGCAGTGATAGCCTAGAAGTTAGACCGTTGGACTGCTAAGTCAGAGGTCTCGGGTAACCCAGGCAGGCACCTCTGTGTTTTCGAAAGTATGTGCTTAATAAAAATTAACTACCACTTGCTTTAATGGTGAAGGAAAACAACATGAGGAAACCTGCATGCCTAAGAGTTTCTTGAAGGTGAAGGAGCTCCTCTCAGTTTGAGAGGAGACCCGTGCCCAATAGAGGAACAGTTACATAACAGGGCTAATATTATTTTAAACATGTCTTCCATAATTTTACTAACACCACTCAGTCACCACCATCAACATAGTGATTGCTACTTTAAATTCATTTTTATTTGATGAAATTATAATTTTAAATAACATGAAAATTCACAGGCAATGATTTTTAATTTGCTAAGAGTTAAGTAGTGTTTAACCTGTTGGAACTCTGTAATCTCTGTTTACCCCTCATAGGACCAGACATAATGATATTGACATGTCCAATGAACAAAGTTCTTTAATGCAGTTTATAAATTTAGCGTAAATAAACATATCAATGGGCATGAAGGTTGTAAAGGCCATTTATTTTGTTTGGCATATGTAACTTAGTGCTATGCGATAGTCGAAATGGACGACACAATATCTCATTTTACTTTCTTTAAAAAAATGTGGTCGCACACTAGGAATTACTCCTGTACTGTGGATGTGTTTACAACCATGAAATTCACATACACAAACACACAGACTGAAACAAATATTTGTAGGTGAAGCAAAGATCTGTTTTATATGGAGATTGAACTCATGTGGTTAAAAGCTTAAGCCACTCCACCAACTCAATCAAGTAGTCACACAGCTTCAATTCCCACATGGGACCAGTCAACATAAATACTTGTTTCTGTCTAAGTGCTTGTGTATATAAATTTAATGTTTGTAAATGTAGCTATAACATATTAATAGTTCCTAGTGTGTGTACATTATTATTATTAAAAGCTGTTGTTGTCTTATAATATCAGCCTATATTGCCCACTGCTGGACAAAGGCTTTCTCTCACTAATCGAGGTGAGTAATCTCTCTCATCTCCCATACTCCACCACACGGACCCAGTGCGGATTGGTGGAGGCAGGTTTGTGGTCACCTGCTGTTGGAAATTATCAAGCCGCCTTTAAGGCTTCCAACTCGGCTTAACGACTACCACATTAAGTGGTAGCCGGGAATAACAGCTTACCGTGCTTTTCGAAGCATGGAGACGCTCAAATATAAAAATGCTACAAACGGTCACCCATCTCGGGCCAACCGAGTCGAACGCTGCTTAACCTAGGTAATCGGTAAGAACACCGCGGTCGCACAGCGCTACGAGCGCTGTTGCGTTAGTTCTGGGCAAATGCCATTACATTATTAAAAAAACATAAGTTGTCTTTACTGGCAACCCTAGGGAACTGCCTATCACTTCTAAACACTATGTTTTAGCTGTATTATTGTGATCTTTTACCGTGATAAAGAGATGAAGCTATAAACTGGATATCTCCACATCCTTTTCTCATAGTAAAGTAACATTACAATTATATTGTACACTGTATTTGCAATGCCCCTAAACGGCCACTAAGTCATGAGCATTTATAAGATCTCATATTATTATACAATGAGCCCCCAAATAAATATTCGAATTTAAATCATAACATTACATTACACGTCAATACACCAACAAGGCAGCATTACACTTTATTATTATTATAAATAGCAAGTTATCGGAATTGAAATAAATTGACATCATAACATATGTACTTAGCTGTCAGTCAAATGTAATTTTTGATTTCATTTGATTTATACCCTTTCACTAAATCAAATTTGCTCTACAGACAACTTTCTTTAATTTTATCTGAAAACACGAAACTAGTTACCGAGCCATTGACAATATAAATAACAAAAAAAATAAGTGAATGCAGAACATATTTGGGGCACTTACCTAACCACGCCAAATTTGCAAGAATAATATCCTTTTCCGACGCACAGTTTGAAAACACAACACATTAACTGTTCACGGATTGTTATGGAACATTAGAATCACAGTATTTATTCGGGTATAAGTCTTTTGTACTGATGAGTTGATGCCGTCAAAAACAACCAATTTCCATCCGCTGACGCGATTAGACTGGGTTGCGCACGAGTTGAAGTGTAGTGGGCGGAGTGGACATTTGCTTACCTGTTTGGGTTGCCAATGTTAGATTGAATTTAACAATATTTTTGTTATATTAATTTACACAGCATCATTGGCTTAACTATTGAAGGAGTGTTATAAGTACTCAATCATTATTCAAATACAGAGTGAATTTTTGAGATGGGGTAGTTAGGGCAGCTACTTCTACCGTTGTATCTAGAGGAAAACGGTTTTAGGAAACTATTCTTGCTTTTAGCGATATTTTGAACTGCATTTACAGATTTTAATAAAAATGTAGTTAGCATAAAAATGGGTAATTTATATAAAAACTTTCGTTGATGCCAATCGATTCTGTCTTTTACGAGCATTAAATCTTCTACTGGATCAACTAAGGTTGGAATATTGGAAAGGTCAGAAATCGCAAAAACCTTTTTCCATACATTTTGTAGAAAATCGTTTATTTGCAATTGTGTTTTTAATTTTTTACAGATCGAAAACCTTAAGATGTGACCGCGAACTTGACGCCTCAATTAAGTCACCGGCTTGGTTAAGAGCTTAAGCCACTCCGTCACTCCTATTAGCCGCGGATTCAAACCACACTCAGGACACATCTTTATGTAACCCACAAGTATTTATTTCGATATGCACCCATAGTTTTTATCAATTTCATGTGAGGAAACACGCAAAAATTACACAGATGTCTTATTCCTTATGAGTAATTAAATACGTTACACGGCGCGCTATGATAACTTCGATAAATTATCGTTTAATACTAGCCAGTGGTTGGGTTATAGCAAATAAGAGCCCAGGAATAATGATTCGAGTGAGTCTACGTTTTGTTAAAACTCCCCGACCACAGAGAAAATCGTAAAAGCTTGCGACACTAAACATCATCATCTACCTGTTATTAAAATGGTCATGCGTCATCGGCAAGAGAGAGAGACAGCAAACACAACTGATAACCTACAATAGAACGAGACGGATGAATTAGTAGCCGCAGCTACTTATTTAATCTCTGTGGCTAGCATGTGTGTAATCCGCGATAGAAAAAAGTTGCTGTCTCGTACACATAATTACATACAGTTGTTTTGTTATATGTGTAGCGTGAGCAGGATAGCAGATAAACGATATTGCAACATGCCATAGAGTTGCTAAGCTAATTACGTGTTTTATTTATTCTATTTATATAACAAAAGAATGATTAAAATGGCCTTTTATTACGTACAAAGATGTGTATAAAATGATTTAAATCTCCATATGTTTTATCATAATGGTAATCAGGATATACGAATAACGTAAATTAGTTCATGATTGACGTTTTTCTTTACAGGCCAATAAGGCGGGGGTGCAACAACTACGTTCCAGCTAGAAGGTGTGTGTGTGTGAATGATCTACGCTGTTGGCCACGGGGCTTTTACAGCTTCACCGGACAAGAGGGCAAGCGTGCAACCACTACGCTCGAGCCAGAAGGGCAAGGGGGCAACTATTTCAAGGGCGCCTCAAAGAAGGAACGGCCTCGGCTTGGGCAGTCGCTATGGGGGAGGGCGTATACTAGGTGTCTCGCCGTGGTGGTCTGCAACGGCCGGCGGGCAAGGGATTCTTCGAGCTCGCTGGCGATGTCGGTGTCAGATCCTGTCTGCTCCTGTCTGCGGTATCTGTATCCGAAAGAAGGGATGTAAGGGCATCGGGAGGGTCGGTAAGAACATGCGGACGGCAGTAGTGGCTGATAGGAGGGGAGTAAGGTTCGTAGCGGCTACGATTAGTGGATTCCTATGATTGGACTTGTTCGTGAAATATCGGGTTGGTTGTCGCCTTTTTATAAAGGCGCGAATAAGTTCGAGACCGAGTTCGGAATGAAGATCGACGTTCCGTATGAACCACGGGGCTCCGACGGCGAGGTGTTCCTTATTTTAATCATTTTTTTTTTTTATTTAAATTTCATTTAATTTGATTGAAAAAAATAGGCAAATTAACAGTGTAGCCTTGGCGAAATCTGTGATTGTAGAAGTATAGTCTTTGACAATAGAACCTTAATAATGTTCAAACTTATAAATAATAAATAATATTAGCCCTGTTAAGAAACTGTCCCACTGTTGGGCACGGGCCTCCTCTCGAACTGAGAGGGTTTAGGCCATAGTCCACCACGCTGGCCCAGTGCGGGTTGGCGAACTTCACACACCTTCGAGAAACTCTTAGGCATGCAGGTTTCCTCACGATGTTTTCCTTCACCGTTAAAGCAAGTGATAATTATTTTTTAATACGCACATGCTTTCGAAAAGACAGAGGTGCGTGCCTGGGTTTGAACCCGAGACCTTTGACTTTGCAGTCCAACGGTTTAACCACTAGGCTATCACTGCTATTACGGTCTAACCACTAGGCTATCACTGCTATTACGGTCTAACCACTAGGCTATCACTGCTATTACGGTCTAACCACTAGGCTATCACTGCTATTACGGTCTAACCACTAGGCTATCACTGCTATTAAACTTTGCTATTGCTTTTTAAACTTATAATTTAAATTTATTATGGTCGAATTTTGACCAATGGGCGACCACTAGTATAATTAAATATATCTACTGTGAAATAAAACTATTTTACGGATTTTATCGCGGTTTATTTTTTTCATGTGTTATATTCGCGTAAATCTAAGAACTCAATATATATCTACTGTGTTTTAGATCTATGTTTATGGGTACCTACGATGTACCTACCTAATGTCTGGAAACATTTCGGTGAAGTATGGCATAGGGAGCGGAGCGGGTCAGGGAGGATGATCCCCTTGCTGACCCGAGACGGCGACAGGCCGACTTAATGCCTCTGTGAAGAAGGCGTGCGCGGGTGAAGGCGTCGGGGGCCATCACCCGCATTGCACCCGCGCCTGCGAGGTGGAGGGTGCGTGCTTGTGTTCCAGCGCGCCCCCCGTATGAGACAGAAATATGCGACAAAAGAGGCCGCACAAAAGGTGGGACCGCACCGCTGGAGAGGCCGTGGAAGTAACCCCCCTACCTGCAGTCCTCCACTATGGCGAGGAGAAGGAGCATCACAGAGGTTTACGTCGGTATGCTGCTGCGGTCCCCGCGCAATATAAAGTGGAGCGAGGACCGCAGCAGGGAGTCCGACACTCCCGTCTGCCCACCCAACTGCAGTCTATAAAAGATTTCCTACATAATAAAAATAGTATGGCAATTTTATAATATGTTCTCATCATTTCTGAGTATACTATCGGATGTGCGGTCGGTAAGATTGCGTAGGTAGATCGTATATCGGACTGCCAAGTCTGTTTCTGGTTCTACATTTGTAAACAATTTTCAAGCACGTGGCTGGCATCCGACTGAGTTGAAATTTGGCATACCTATATAATTTCGGTGAGAATGCAGTAATATTGTACCGTCATTGATATTATATCCATAGCAGTGATAGCCTAGTGGTTAGACCGTTGGACTGCAAAGTCAGAGGTCTCGGGTTCAAACCCAGGCACGCACCTCTGTCTTTTGGAAAGCATGTGCGTATTTAAAAATTAATTATCACTTGCTTTAACGGTGAAGGAAAAACATCGTGAGGAAACCTGCATGCCTAAGAGTTTCTCGAAGGTGTGTGAAGTTCGCCAACCCGCACTGGGCCAGCGTGGTGGACTATGGCCTAAACCCTCTCAGTTTCTGAGGAGGCCCGTGCCCAGCAGTGGGACAGTTTCTTAACAGGGCTAATATATATTGATATTCCGCGGCCGCATTGATGCCTTTGAGATGTGGTGCTGGAGAAGGATGCTAGGTATACCATGGACAGAACACCGCACCAATGTGTCAATCCTAGCTGAACTCAAGATCCAAACTCGACCGTACTCTACTTGCCTACGCAGGGTTCTGGAGTAGTTTGGTTACAGGAAAGACAGTGACAACCTGGAAAAACTGATGGTCACTGGTAAAAATGAAGGCAAGCGACCATGAGGAAGAGCCCAACACGCTAGATCAGATTCGCACAGCTCTTGATACCACGGTTTACGATGCTCTACAATCGGCTGCAGATAGGAACAGATGGCGACACATCATCCATAGAAAACTCTTCCCAAGATATGATCACGACCCTCAGTAATGAGGAAACTGATGCAAGGAGGCATTGATATTTCTACAAATTGTTGCACAGAAGAAATGTGATAGAGCGATAGCCGGTATTAGGCCCTGGGAGCGATGTAAGCCCACATTTTTAGAACTAAAAGGACATTGTCGAAAATTGCCCCCAGCAAAAATTTGACACATGCCATTATTCATCTATTTCATTAAAATAATGGCAAATATCCTTATCTAACGGACAATTTGCAATCTAAAACGAATATTTCAAAGTATTGTAAGTACTTATATCGAAGTCGCCGACATCTTTACTGAATTAAATAAAACTATTTTACGGATTTTATCGCGGTTTATTTTTTATTTTTAGTTCCCGACGTTTCGAGTGCTTTGCAGCACCCATGGTCACGGGAGGGACGTCGGGAACTAAAAATAAAAAATAAACCGCGATAAAATCCGTAAAATAGTTTTATTTCATGTGTAATATTCGCGTAAATCTAAGAACTCAATATCTTTACTGAATGTCAACACACAATATAACCTTATATGTATTAATAGCTACTGAATTATAACCTCAAAATCTAATACTTTTTGTGCCATATTGCGATTTCCCCGCTTGTCCGTTTAACAATAAATGCCTTAAGAGAATTTGTGGGTAATGTGAAATCATGCAAGTATTTTTTCATTGCTGTTGGTTCTGGGGCAAATCATGTTTGGGCGCAGAACAATGTCCTTTTAACACTGACCAGCATCTATATATTTGAAGCAGCAAAGTTTGTCAAGGAAAATGAACCTGTTTATTTTGGGCACAACATAGGTTTCCTAGAAACACTAG
Organism: Phalera bucephala; assembly: GCA_905147815.2. Lineage (NCBI taxonomy): Eukaryota > Metazoa > Arthropoda > Insecta > Lepidoptera > Notodontidae > Phalera > Phalera bucephala. Next base: position 8,544,994 of record LR990637.1, on the reverse strand, counting down.
AAATATTTGTAATTTAAAAGAGCCGCCTTAAAACAAGCTATTATAAAAAAACGCAACAAAAAATATCTTGCTTAGTTCCTATATATATATATATAGCTTCTGGCTTCATCGTCAGTTAAAAAGTAGTCTGAAACAATCAGTGAAAAATCCTCCATTTTCCAGTTATAGTCTATTTAAAATCTGATCCGCCTTTTTGGCGAATAACACGGACAAACGAAACATTTTTTTTTAGCGGGCCCGTATGCGTTTTAAATTCTTTATTCCAAAATCACAAATCCCAAAACAATATTCCCGTGCGCTGTGCGGGGACCATACCTGCAACGATTTAAAAAAGTATGTTAAGCAGTTTACGTCTTATCGCTTAAACCAAGTCGTCTTTGTTTTGCAAAAGTATTTATAAGGGCGGCTTGTCCACCAGTTCAAGGTCGCTCAGCGAGCTATGGAAAGAGCTATGCTAGGAGTTTCTCTTAGGGATCGAATCCGGAACGAAGTTATTCGCCAGAGAACCAAGGTTACCGACATAGCTTAGCGAATTAGCAAGCTGAAGTGGCAGTGGGCAGGTCACATATGCCGCAGAACCGATGGCCGTTGGGGCAAACTGGTTCTTAAGTGGAGACCGCGTGTCGGCAAACGTAGTATAGGGCGCCCTGTAGCTAGGTGGGCGACGATATTCGTAAGGCAGCGGGCAGGGATTGGAGAAGGAGAGCTGAAGATCGAGCTCAGTGGCGTGCCATGGGAGAGGCCTACCTCCAGCAGTGGACTGACACGGGCTGATGATGATGATGATGATTTATAAGGGTAAACTTAAAATTGAGTAAATTTTCGTTATAGAACAATTTCAACAGGGCCCCAGGCTTCCACTCACGTGTGAAGAGGAAGAGGAAAATTTAAAGGTTCCCAGCCTTTTCTATAGCCAAAATATTATTAAGATCTTTAGGCCTTCATGCAGGCCGCTAAAAACCCACCAAATACATATTGGTGTGATTTTATATACCACTTAGACGATTTTATATCAGCATGACCTATGTGTAAACGAAGTTACCTATTTTATATTATTATTTCACGACTTAAGATACTTTAATACTATCTATCAGTCTATATCATCACGTCAGATCACTTGCGGGGTAGGTAGTGAGTACAGAATTTCAACAGGTTCTTTCCTTACAGACCTATCTGGCTTCCTCCCCTCTCTCATAGTTCGTCTTATAGACACTTGCCAGTTACGGAGACTCTTGAGTTGTCCTTCGGATAAGACACGGTCTATTTGGTCATAGTAAGATAGTCTAGGTCTTCTCCAATATCTTCGTCCTTCCACTTTCGCATTATCACATCTGTGTGGTTTCTTTCATATTAAGTTTCTTTATAATCCGTTCAGCCGTAGTATGACGGAAAAATAGATATTGCTATTTTTCGAGATTAAAATTTTACGATGTAAGACACCTTCATATACCTAAAGCTTCAATTAAACTCATTTAGCCATTTTAATGTGAATAAATATCAGCTATGTCGCAAGAACTGTGATACTTTTCGGGATAAAAAGTATCTCGAATATTATTTCAAGACCTAAAACACCTTGAAAGTGCTAGTAAGATCCATTCAGCCATTTTAGTATGAAGAAATAACAGCTATCCCGGAAAAACCGTGTACTTTGTAAAACCGTGGTCTTTGTAAAATATAAACTAAACTATAACACACCGTCACGCCTATATTCCCCAGAGGGGGTGGCAGAGGTGTACTGAGTACACCCACGTTTCGCCGCCGATGTTAGGTCCCATGTAATAGGGGGCGAGCCTATTGCCATATACCGGGCACAATTCCAGACTCCGGACTCGTACTGGGAATTTTTCGTTAGAAAAACTACATTTGTCCGATCTAGGATTTGAACCCAGGACCTCATGATCACAAAGCGATGCGCTTTGCCACCAGACCAACGAGGCAGTCAGAGGCTAAACTATAACGCCATCTTATTCAACACACAATACTTACGCCGTCTCATGAAAAAAACATATACAATACCTTAATCTTTAAGAAGGTTATTATGAAATTTTCTGTAAAATATTTCTGATTTAAACCTTCTTTACCTACCCTTTTTTTCGTTTTTTTTTTCGGGGGATTGGCCTAGCGCATACCCCCGGGCCGAGGGCACGGCCCGGGTGGTTATGTGGGGCTTGCACCCACTAAAACCCCCCGGCGTCCTACTGCCCTTTTGCCGGGCCACAGGAATCGTCACTGGCATGACCTCTGTGGCACCGGCGGGCTCAGTCCGCAGTTAGGCGCGGACCTCGACAAATGTAGGGGGGAGTTCGGTCTCCCCCTATTCTTTACCTACACTGCCAAAGAATGTAATCTAGCGTAATAATTTCTAAAAAAGTACATTGCCAGCTAAGTATGTAGCAAAGATTTGGCAGTACATTTAGTGTTAGTCTTCTCGTAAGATATTCTTTTCTTCGTCTGAGCGTGTTCTCGGTAGCATCCTCAGCTGCTGCTTCGGAGCCCGGGGTCCGCTTTCTTGCTTTTCCTTTTCCACTTCGCGCGGTCTTCGGCATCCTTTGTGGCGAGGCCATTGGCACGCATGTCATCCCTGACGACATCAAGCAAGCATTTCGTGTGTGTGTGTGTGAATGATGTACGCTGTTGGCCGCGAGGCCTTTACAGCTTCACCGGAATTAAAGGCGAGCGTGCAACCACTACGCTCTAGCCAGACAAGCATTTCTTGGGTCTACCTCTTCTTCCGGGTCCCGGCGGAGGCGGCATGGTCAGGCACTTATTGCCAACGTAATTTGCCGGTTTCCTTAAGACGTGGCCGCACCATCGAAGGCGGCTCTCCTGCATTTTATCTGCTATATCACGGACATGAAGGCTGCCGCGGATACGGGAGTTCCTGATGCGGTCTTTCCGCGACACTCCACATATCCAGTGCAGCATCTTCATTTCCGTGACACGCAGCTCTTGCTTGTAAGATCTCTTCGTGTAATATATTAATTGTCGTTAAAGTTTCGTATCCTGCACATTCATCCTTAGAGTTCTTTCCAGAAGAAACACTCCTGAATGCATCATCGGTTCAGTCACGAAACAATGTTTAGGTGTTTAAATCAAACGTGTATGAACAATTTCGAGTACGTGCTTTTAACCACTGAAAAGTTTCTCGTGAGGTGACGAACCTGAGTCCAATATCAAGTCGTAACATTGCAGTTCCGGACAAACAATAATAAAATTTTATGGTTTATCCCGCGATTGTCGCAGATTGGTTATTGTTTCCGGTATAAAAAGTATCAGATCAAAATCTAGTAGCTAAGTTGTTTTGGAACAATGAATGATTTATCAAAATCGACTAATATAATGCAAAATAATGCTTTCCTCAGAAACTGTTAGATTTTTCGAAAATATAAGTATACAGAGTTCTGATCTTTAGTACAGGGTACAATTACACAAAACTACATTTAAATCCATCAAACAGGTTTGAAGTAAAGTATATTTTTAGAAATTCAATATTTCGCTTAATTTCGTCTTTTCTAGAACGAATTTTTGATTTTCTGGGATAAATACTATACAAGGTATCCGCATGCAAAGTTTCATCAAATACCGCCTGGTAGTTTTTGCGTGATAATGGTTCATACCCTTGGACAAACAGACACGAAAGCTAAAAATTATATAATTGGCTTCTACATCGATAGTATGATACCCCTGAAAGAAATTAGCATTCGATTTTGTACATTTAAAAAAAAAACGATTATAACGATACTGAGTTCTTAGATTAACGCGAATATTACACATGAAATAATACTATTTTCTCGGATTTCAGTCAATGTGTGTTACCAGTGATGATATATGGATCAGAGACGTGGTCTCTTACAATAGGTCTCATAAAAAAGCTCAGAGTTGCTCAGCGAGCTATGGAGAGAGCTATGCTCGGCGTTTCTCTACGCGATCGAATCAGGAATGAGGAGATTCGTAGAAGAACCAAGGTTACCGACATAGCCCTTAAGATTAGCAAGCTGAAGTGGCAATGGGCGGGCCACATAGCGCGTAGATCGGACGGGCGTTGGGGCAGAAAGATTCTAGAGTGGCGACCACGTATTGGCAAGCGCAGCGTGGGACGACCGCCTGCCAGATGGACCGACGATCTTGTGAAAATCGCAGGAAGTCGTTGGATGCAGGTGGCATCGGACCGGTTACGCTGGAAAGCGATTGGGGAGGCCTATGTTCAACAGTGGACAAGTATGGGCTGAGATGATGATGATGATGATGATGAAAACCCGAAAAATAAAACTATTATTAAAGTGAAACTTTTATTAGATCGTTACAAACTTTTTGGTCTGTGTGTTGCATGTCGCGTGACACGCGACATGCCCGACCGTCACGCGACATGCAACGCGCTCGCCAGAGAAGCCAAGGCCAATAGCCGTTTCCGTAATAAGCCGTTTCACTTTTACCGAGGTTTCATAAAACCACACAAGGATTTTTTCACGGTTATAACGATTATATTGTGTCAGTCTGTAAAACGCGAACCGTTCCATTTTACATAATTGAGTAATAAAATTTTAAGTTTTTTAATAATTAGGAAAATTTATTAATAACTAGTTTCCGGGAGTTTTGGCGGGAAGTTGAAGAGTGATGTTGTCAATTTGTTTTAATTTCCAAAACTTGTGTTATTTCGACTAATAATGTGTAATGTTGGTGGAATATTAACCATTATGTGTTCTTTCATGTGCATGAGTGAAGGTAATTGTAACAAAGTGATATAACGTGCCTTTTCGACTTTCCTCAAAACGGCCGTTGCAATTGGTACCTATGTAAAGTATCCACCGCTTTACTATCCAAGGTGGGGTACTTCATTAATTTCATTATCATCGTTGTCATCAAATTCATCGGGGAGTCGAATTAATTTAAACAAACACGATTATATATCTTACTGGACACTGGCAAAATACACTTAAAATAGTGTGAAGCCATAACTTAAAGCAGACGAAGAAGAACTAGTTTCCATTTAGTTGTCCTTGTTGACTTTAGATAGTTACGTAAAATTTTTCCGGGATAAATTGGATGACAATTAATAAACAATCAATTACCCAATTTTGTAAAATCCATTGACTCATCAAATATCTAAATAAACAAACGTTTACATTTATAATATTACTAGGAAGTAGGATTAGTAGGATATATGGTTCAAACAAAAATTAAAATAGACTTTTAGTTTATTTTTATATTCTTGTCTATTTTCTGGATTCCTTATCTATACTAATATTATAAAGAGGAAAGATTTGTATTTATGTATGTTTGTAACGAATAAACTCAAAAACGACTGAACCAACGCCGTCACGCCTTTATTTCCCAAGCGGGGCTGGCAGAGATGTACTGTGTACACCCACGTTTCGCTGACGATGTTAGGTGTCATGTAATAGGGGGCGAGCCTATTGCCATATACCGGACACAATTCCAGACTCCGGACTCGTACTGGGAAGTTTTTGTTAATCGACTGAAACGAAGAACCTGTTGGAACTCTGTACTCTCTGCCTACCCCGCAAGGGATCTGGCGTGAGGTTATAGATAGATAGATAGATAGACTGAAACGATTTCAAAAATTCTTTCACCTTTAGTCAGCTAATTTATCCAGAGGCTGTATAATATAGACCCGGTAGGTAGCACTGTTGTCGATCGGGTACGACGTCGCGGGAATCTGCTAGTTTTAAATATTTTGGAATACCGACAACATGCGTAAAATGGATTTTGATAAAACGTTACCGTATCCATGCCGCGGGAAACAGATTATAATTTTAAGTGTAAGAAACCGATTAATAGGCCATCGCCAAAACCTTCGGCCGTAGCCGAAGCCGAAACCGAAGGCTTATAATCCTAAAGCGGGTGACAGACGTTCGATTAAGTACGCGTACTTGTGGTTTGACGACCTTTTTCGCGTGTGTGTCACCTTAAGACCGTGTACTTTAAAATCGCCGAGCAAGCTCGTCGGCGATCCAACCGATTTGAAATTTTGCTCGTAGCTCGTCTCGGCTCGTACGTGTGACAGCACTGCAAGCCGCGAGCCGCCATTTTGTTTGAAAATTCGAATCGGTTGCACATGGAACGCGCTTACAAATTTTTATTCTCTCTTTTGGTTAACCATTCTTTTACATAATCTCTCCGATTACATCTTCTTTTGTTGCTTTTCATAACATAATACGATATTATTTCTTAATAACACAAGCCCTCTTCGGTGTATGACTTCGCGGAACAGAATGAGCAAACCGGCCGTGTGTCGCCCACGTCGAGCCGAGTAAGTACGCGTTCTTTTAAAACCGCAAGTTAAAAGCTCGTACGTCTGTCACCCACTTAAGAATTACCGAAGAAACTACAGAAACTGTACTAGAAGGCTACTGAGAAACTGTAAACGAGATGATTAAACTTACCTACAACTGGCTAAAATCATGACACTGAAATAATACTAAGCAGTGATAGCCTAGTGGTTAGACCGTTGGACTGCAAAGTCAGAGGTCTCCAGTTTACCCAGGCACGCACCTCTGTCTTTTTGAAAACATGTGCGTATCAAAAATTAACTATCACTGGCTTTAACGGTAAAGGAAAACATCGTGAGGAAACCTGAGTTTCTCGAAAGTGTGTGTAGTTCGCCAACCCGCACTGGGCCAGCGTGGTGGACTATGGCGTAAACCCTCTCAGTTTAAGAGGAGGCCCGTGCCCAACAGTGGGACAGTTTCTTAACAGGGTAAATATTATAATATTATTATTATTATATTTCTTTGCTTAAAAGCATTTGTGAGTCGTAAATCGTAACAGATCGTGTGTGTGTGTGAATGATGTACGCTGTTGGCCGCGAGGCCTTTACAGCTTCACCGGACTTAAAGGCGAGCGTGCAATCACTACGCTTTAGCCAGCCAGAAGGGCAAGAAGCGACATACTCGAGGGCTCCTCGAAGAGGCGCCCTCGGTTGGGACAGTCGCTGTAGGGGGACGGTGCACTACTAAGTGCACCGGTCAACCGCCGGCTATGGGAGGGGATCTACTACTACGTCGTCGTCGTCGCCTGTATTCTGAGCGGAAAGAAGGGATGACAAAGCATCGGGGGGGTCGGTGAGAACATGTCGCGGCCGGCGGTGGCGGCAGGGGTCGGGGGGGAGATCGTAGTCGGCGGTGGCTACGATTAACGGATTCGCATGGGTAGATGCGTTCGCGAAGTGACGTGTTGACGCCTTTTTAATAAAGGCGCGAATAGGTTCGAGACCTAGATCGGAGTGGAGCGGCTCGTACGAACCAGGGGGCTCCTACGGCTTTACGGAGGAAGCGGTTTTGAACCACTTGGAGTTTATCGATGTGAGAGGGGGCCGAATGCCCGAACACAACACACGCATAAGTCATGATGGGTCGAACGCAAGTTTTGTAAAGTGTCACCTTATTTCTAAGGGGCATTTTACTCCGCTTGCAGATTAACGAATGGAGACGACCGAGCACAAAGGATGCTCGGTGTCGGACCCGCTTGATGTGCGGAACAAAGGACATGGTACTGTTTAGGGTGACCCCTAGATATTTGACCTCTTTGACCCAGGGTCGGTCGAACATGGTCACTTGGCCGAGATTACTTCTAGGGCGGCGCAGGGAGTGGCGCGGGGTGGCACCTCTGGAGAAGAACACCGCAGCGCTCTGGTCCGGGTTCACCTCAATACGGCACTTCCTGAACCAATTCCCTAGGGAATTGGGGTAATAGATCGTTCAATTACGGTGCTAGCTGCAAAATTTCCGCTTCGGCCATAACTTCGGAAGCTGGCCGAATAGAATCAGAAGCCGAAGCTTCGGTCCGACACTAATAATTGTAAACGATGTCGCGGCAAGCCCAGGTGAGATGTGTAAAATTAAGGTAAAAACATTGAGTTAATATATTCCTCGTACTAAACACCTCAAGTAATTTTTATCATGTGATAATAATAATATCAGCCTATACTGCCCACTGCTGGGCAAAGGCAGAAGGCCTTTCAAATCTAAGTGAGAGAGATTAGGTCATACTTCATCACGCAGACCCAGTGCGGATTGATGGAGGCAGGTTTGTGGCCACCTGCTGTTGGAACTTATCAAACCGCCTTTAAGGCTTCCAACTCGGCTTAACGACTACCACATTAAGTGGTAACCGGGACCAACGGCTTAACGTGCCTTCCGAAGCACGGAGACGCTCGAATATAAAAATGTCACCCATCTCAGGCCGAGCGAGTGGAACGCTGCTTAACCTTAGCGAACGTTAAGAACACCGCTGTCGCACAGCGCTATCGAGCGCTTTTATCATGTAGTCAAATTTTTCTACTTTCAGGCAAACATTGAAACGGCTCTGCGACTGTCATGATTGCCGATTTTGGCCGCGACCCGCGGGCCAAAAAATCCTTGTGTCTGTACGTAGTACATAAAATTAAAATTTCCAAAATTGTATTTCCGTGGTTTTCACTGTAAAGAGACGTAATAGACTTTATACCAGGCATGTCAAACATGCCGCCCACTAAGCATTTTCCTGCGGCTTAAATCAATTTTGAAAACAGCCAGATAATGCGGCGCGCGAACGTGCTAAAAACCGTTTTGGACATTGAATAAATATAATTCTGCTATAAGAAAGAAAAGACACTCACATAGTCATTTAGATACTAAAATTAATAATAATAATATCAAACAGAAAAAAAAACTTGACAAAACCTTTAAAAACACCAGAGGTTGTGTGGGGTTGAATAGGATACTGCCTCAGCATATTGCTACACCATAAAAATGGATCATGGTGCAGCGCTGGTATTCTGTCCGTACCATAATACCTACTACTTTTTTTCGTTAAGATTATTAGTAGTTTAATTTCTTTAAGATTAGGTTTTGCGGCCCATCTAATCTACGGTCTTCATACTTTTGGTCCACCAGTGACTTTAAGTTTGAAATGGCTGCTTTATACGATTCATGTACCAGTATTTAAAGGCGGTATTTCCCCACAACAATTCGTACATATGCAGCTAAAATACTAATCTATAATTATACTACATAATTAAACATACAAGTGGCGATACGTGGAACTAATTTTTTTTAGTACAAAATATGTTTTCTTTGACAGTTTTGCAAAGACACTAGCGCCGTGGTCGTGAGAAATGTAAGTTTGTTGTATTTTACTCATGGTTTTCCCGCGGAAACTGGTTATGGCAGCGGCCATTTTAGAATTATAATAAGACAATAATTTAAATATGAGGTCACAATAGTTATACATAGTACATAATACATGTAGTTAAAACCATGTTAAAACGTATTATTACAGGAAAATGGAATGCTTTATCATTATGCCTGATCCTTCATAACGTAAGCAGAGTGTATAACAATAATATCAGCCTATACTGGCACTGTTAAAGCAGTGATAGCCTAGTGGTTAGACCGTTGGACAGCAAAGTCTCGGGTTCAAACCCAGGCACGAACCCTTGTCTTTTCGAAGCATGGGGGGCGTTTTAAAAAATTGACCATCATTTGCTTTAACGGTGAACGAAAACATCGTGAGGAAATCTGCATATCTAAGAGTTTCTCGAGGGTGTGTACTTACCAATTTCAATTTCCAATTTCAACTTCACCGTGGTGAGGTCCCTATAACAGAAGATGGACAGAGGCAAAGCGATTATGCCATTCCTGACAAAAATGCAGGTCCTCATGTTGTTAGTTATGCAATTGTGAAACAGGTTTCCCTACGCTCCATCAAGGCCCTTTATCTAGTAGGGTTCTTGTATAAGTGAATATAAGTAATCAAAATGATAATAATATTGACATATTTCTTGACTCTCTTCCAATTTATAAAAAGATTATAATGGAATCATTTTTCAATAAATAGATGATTATCCTTAGATCCTTTGACATATTGTTGACATATTTTGACATATTTTTGACATATTAAAGCTATCTTTTTAGTTTTTATGTTATAATTATAGTATTATTATTTTCTATTTATTCAATATTATCAAAATTTAATTTAATGTAAATCGCATATCATTTGTAATCTCTTCTCGATTTAGATTTTAAGCTTTGTAAAATGGTAAATGATGTACACACCTGTTATTGGTGTACATATCGGAATGTGTTTCTGTTTGAATACTATTTTTTTTCAATGTGTTAATATGTACTCTGTTGGTGTGTCTTAATAAATAAATAAATAATTAAATAAATAAGTGCCAATTCAAATTTGGCCCTACGCAGCTGGCGATCTAGCATCGCTGTAGCCGCCTTAGAGTGGTGCAAGTTTATTTGTACGCACCTTAAGCCAAAGTCCTTTGTTGCTTGGTTGTTTTGAGTTGGTAGTCCACACTAGGAACTCCCCTCCTTGCAGCTCTCCTCCGGGTCGCTGCTGTCTGGGGCATCATCGTCCTCCCTTATTGGTGAAGATGTGATGCCCAGATTGTCAAATCCGTCCGATCAAGTCCATCCGATCTCATCGACATAGCTGGCGATGGGACCGGACAGTCCGCGAGCAGTGCTTCATCCTTGTCGGTTGCAGGGGTGCCTCCCCCCTGCTGGTGGTCTGGTTGTGTTTCCACCGGTGTAGTGTGGGGTGCAACCGCTGGTTTGTCGGACCCGCCCGCAGCCTCCTCTATGTCCTCTGAGGTTTCGAGGACTTTAAAGTAGCTGCGGTCAAGTCCGGCGTGCAGCATGTACCCGGCTGCTTTGATGGCATCAGCCGAGGACTGATCCATCAGGATGATGCTTCTGGCCTCTCGTCCCTCTGTCGTCGTGTTCACGACTCTCCAGCGGTCTGTGAGGATAACCTTATGGAGCCGCTGGAGCATCTGAAGCTCCATAGACAGAGAGACCTTCTCACTTACGCGTGTCCTCTTCCACGCTATTTTGACGGGACGGGGTACGTCCCTATTCCTGATCACCTTGACCCTAACACCACGGACAGTTTGGCCGTCGTAGCATCTCAGCCAGGTGATCGGCTCGTCGCTGGAGCATGTTAGGCTGATGATGCCGCCCTGAACCCCCTTCCATTCAATGGTGAGGACCGGATCGCTCCACATCCTCCCCCAGATGATCTCTTTGATGTTCCAGGCAGACTCATCATCCAACATTGTTTTGGGATAGTCATCCACAATGATGAACATCCTCGTTGAGGTCAGGGCAACTTTAAAGGAGGATCCAAGGCGAACTCGCTTCAGATCCCCTGCCGTATCCCTGGCTTCATCGCTGACCTCTCTCGCCCGTTTGGAGAGCGTCGCCTCCTGTGCGAGCGTCTGAGAGACAGCCGATTGCGTTGCGAGCTCAATATGCTTTCTCCGCTTGGCGAGCCCGCTGAGTCGTTTGCGTCGCTTAGGGGAGACATAGTCACGCAGTCCGTTCCGGGTCCATCTGAGCCAGACGTCTTTGCCTCCACCTTGGCAACCGGGGGCAGACCGGAAGACGCAGTATCTCCTCCAGATCCGCAGCTCGTGTGTGCAATTTTGGGGACGAGACTGGCGCCACCACTGGGGTTCACTGCCGTCACTTGTTCCGCCGCCTTTTTCGTGCCCAAAGGCCTTACATTATGCCCCGAGGGGCCTTGTGTGCATGCCGCACTTTGTCCCTTGGACTGGTTTGGGGTTTTTTACTTTTCTGTCCATGTGACTTTATGATGTTTTCACTCTGATGACTCCCCACCCGCCACGGAGCGTTGGAGATACTTACAAGCACCAGGGCTATCATCAGAGTCTAGGGTTCCGGGGTGAGCTGTCTACGAGACTAACAGCGTTCGCTTCCACTCCCACGTAGTGTAGGCTTGCGCTGCCGCCTGCGGAGCTCTTCACCCCAGAACTCTGGCCTAGTCCATCTGAGGGATGGACTCCAGCCGATTGACTGTCACGCCGCTACGTAACAGCCTCCCGTTTGCACAGAGATTCGTACCGAAGAGGCATGTTGCCAGCGACATACAACAACTACCGGTCCATCGCAGGCTCAACCTCCAGGACTCCTTCACCCTGCTGTACGGATCACCGTGCACGGCACAAACACGCAGGGGATTTCCCCCCCCCCCCTCTCCCCCCATCACCCCTGCTGCAGTCCCCAATCCCAAGTACTGCACCATGTCAGGTCATCCGCCATCGCCAACAAGAACCCTCGTAAGGGAAGTTATTGAAGATACCCGGGGTGCACGTTTCCGTACCTATTGTCGTTCCTCTGGACGTATCCGCGGGACTGGCAATAGGCCGGGCACACTAGGGGGTTCCCTGACCGTAGCGCCCCACTTTTAACTTCGTTTAAAAACTACCACATTAAGTGGCAAACGGGATCAACGGCTTAACGTACCTTCCGAAGCACGGAGGCGATCGAATATGAAAATACCGCAAATTGTCACCCATCTCAGACTGACGGAGCCGAACGCTGCTTGACCTTGATAATTGCCACGCAGAAAACAAAACAAAAAAAAGTTAAAATTTTAAATTGTTACCAACACGCTTTCGGTGCGCATTTTTCTACCACAAACTCGACGATGTTGTCGTAATGGTGCCGTAATGTTGTTACGACCAAAACTGAATGAGATAAACATTATGATAACTTGCAAACGCATAATGCACTCACGTTTGTGTCGTACTTGGAAGTTATAAGGATAAATTGTTAATTATAATATTTCAGGGTACCGCAAACTTAAATACAAAACAATTACGAAATACTTGTTTTTAGTTTGACTCAATGCTCGCACGTCACTTTGGGCCCTCATTGAAAATCAGCGCTGTAGCACGGTTACGACCGTGTTACAGCTTTTAGCTGAATGGGGAACCCATTTTGATGACAACATGTGTCCAGATTCATTTGATATAGAATTAAATACAATTTATTGATGTTGCTTTGTTTTTGGACTGTGTGTGTTTATCAAAATAAATAAATTTTCTTTCTTTCTTCTTTCTTTCAATTATAAAAAACTTATAACTTTAACCGAGTCTTATCTGAAGGACAAGTCAAGATTCTCCGTAACCGGCGAGCGTGTATGAGAGGAACTATGAGAGTGAAGGAAGCCAGAGAGGTCTGTAAGGATAGAACCTGCTAGAACACTGTACTCTCTGCCTACCCCGCAAGGGATCGCCAGATCCCTGTGGATATAGTAGTAGTAGTGGTATAAAAACTTAAATCAATACTAAACTAAACTATATTAGCCCTGTTAAGAAACTGTCCCACCGTTGGGCACGGGCCTCCTCTCAAACTGAGAGGGTTTAGGCCATAGTCCACCACTCTTGCCGGTTGCGGAGACTCTTGACTTGACCTTCAGATAAGACTCAGTCTATTTGTTCATGATTTGAGACGTACTATGAGAGTGGAGGAAGCCAGAGAGGTATGTAAGGAAAGAACCTGTTGGAACTCTGTACTCTCTGCCTACCCCGCAAGGGATTTGGCGTGATTATATAGATAGATAGATGAAAGTACTCGTATATACGGTACATTAACAAAATAACCCTTTTTTTTTTTTAAATTTTGTCTGTTTGTCTGTTTGTTCCGGCTAATCTCCAAAACAGTTGGACCGATTTTGACGGGAGCCTCACTCGAAAATAGCGGGTATTATAAAGGTTTTTTGTTAAATTTCACGCGGGCGAAGTCGCGGGTAACAGCTAGTTAAAATATAAAAAAAAACCTCCGACTTAAATTAATCACAGCTAAGACCATTTCAGGTCACCTTTCAAACAAAAAAAAATAAATCAAAATCGGTTCATCCGTTTAGGAGCTATGAAACCACAGACAGTTAAACAGTCTGTTAAATTTATAACTCCCCGCTTGTTGCGTCGGGGGTTAAATCTACCGCCATGCCCATCGATCAAATATATGTAAATAGTGTCTGTCTAATGAAAGCTGAGAGTGGCAAAAATGGCGGCAAATTTAAATAAACTAAGTCGTGCAACACTGGTTGCACTGGGAATAGATAGATTTGATACTTAAATATTTTTATGACTAAAAAAATATTAGCGCGTAACAAAAAAAACGTGCAATTAAGTTTATGGTTCTGAGGAACACATTCATACACAGATGAGAGAAGAGGAATGAGGGAGGAAAAGGAGTTGGGACGAGTTATATAGGAGTTATAGCATTCTAACATATTACATTTTTCGTGTTAATGGTTTACGAGTCCTTGGTTTTCTGCTATGGAAACCTAATGCGTATCGGCTTTCAGATATTAAATTAATAATTAAAATAGGGATTGTCTGAAGACTCAAAATATCATTTGGGCCATCCATCAATCCACGAAATCTAATAAGGTTTCGAATTCATGTTTTACATTTCAATCTTGTAAAATTTCATGGATAATAATTTACTGAATTAATAAACATTAATTAAATTCAGCGTGTATCAAAACCAGTTCGTCCATGTTTATGCTTAACTAGAACAATAGGTGACATTAGTTTTAGTATTGCCTGTTTATGAAATCGTAAAATAATCACGCAGCTTTCATTAGATAGAAAAATTGCCCCACCAAAAGGCAAACAAAAGTGGACGGTGCTAAAAAATTAACAGGCTTCCGCTTTTTGGCAAATTCATCTTTAAGTGATACGAGTAAGGTACAATATGCCCTAATTTATGTTTTTATCAGAACTATAACAACTGATGTGGATTAGGGGACGTTTAAAGTGTAACTTTTGAACGGGACTGTGTATCTTGTTTTGATATATAGATGGTCACGCCTATATGATTTCTAAGCGGGGGTGATAGAGGTGTTTTGTGAATACTGACATTTCACCGACGATGTTAGGTCTCCATGTTGCCAGGAAGTGGTAAACGTTAATCAAAATTGGAAGTTCAAATCCTAGGTCGGACAAATGTAGTTTTTCCATCGAAAACTTCCCAATGTGAGTTCGGAGTCTGGAGTTGTACGCGGTATATGGTAATACTCGGGCACTGCTGCTGCCGCCCGCGCACCAAAGAGGACAACAGAGAAGGCTCTTAAGGCGCCTTAGGCCACAATGAAGGGCCGAAGTGACGAGGAAGGCTTCATCAAGGTGGAAAGGAAGAAGAAGCCTCCTCGACAAAACCGTTGTGGGACCGCGCCGGTCGATGATGGCATGCTCCTCCGTTCAGCAGTACCAACGACGCTGCTGTACGTGCCACGGTTACATTACACCACCAAAGCCGATAACACTGTGGAGTATGCCCGTAAGAAGAACATGTACAGTCTGAGGGTCGAGAAGCTGAACTCACAAAACAATACGGCGGTTAATTCGTTTGCGTTTCCCACTGTCAAGCTGGAGACCTTCATGAGCGAGGAGTTCTGGCCGAAGGGTGTCGACTTCAGGAGATATCGTGGGAGACTGCGAGACGCCCCTGCACAGCGCAACACGTCGCCGAAATTACATGTTACTAAGATTATAAGTTTAATATATTATATGTATGTTAGTCTGTAAGGTATATATTATATGGGCCTGTAAATTGTACAATTTCTGATGCTGCTTTACCACGCTGGCCCAGTGCGCTTTGGTGAACTTCACACACATTCGAGAAACTCCCAGGCATGCAGGTTTTCTCACGATGGTGTTCTTCACCGTTAAAGCAAGAGATAGTTATTTTTTCAATATGGACATGCTTTCAAAAAGACAGAGGTGCGTGCCTGGATTTGAACCCGAGACCTCTGACTTTGCAGTCCAACGGTCTAACCCCTAGGCTATCACTGCTTAAATAAATTATTATATTATTATTATTATAATAGGCTTGCTCCCTATTACATGGGACCTCGTTGGTGAAAAGTGGGTGTACTCAGTACACCTCTTGCACCCC
Source organism: Phalera bucephala (assembly GCA_905147815.2). Classification (NCBI taxonomy): domain Eukaryota; kingdom Metazoa; phylum Arthropoda; class Insecta; order Lepidoptera; family Notodontidae; genus Phalera; species Phalera bucephala. Next base: position 8,529,269 of record LR990637.1, on the reverse strand, counting down.
GCTTGGGGAATATAGGTGTGACGGTGTGTAAAATTGGAAGGAAACAAAACCTGCCTCCACGCAATTAATCCGCGAGGTTCTCTCTTAACTCAATTTGTGTGGCCCATGCCGCAGTGGGACAGAATAAACTTGGTTATTATTAAAATCTATCTATATATATATATATATATATATATATATATATATATATATATCATCACGCCAGTCCCCTTGCGGGGGAGGGAGAGAGTACAGAATTACAACAGGTTCTTTCCTACAGGTCTCTCTGGCTCCTCCACTCTCGTAGTTCGTCGTGGACTTGCCCTTCAGATAAGGCACGGTCTATTTGGTCATGGTAAGATAGTCTAGGTCTTCCCCGGTACCTGCATCCTTCCACTTTCGCATTGTATATCTGTTTGGTCATTCTTTCTTCTGACATTCTTTTGTTATTATTAAAATCATTTTGGTGAAATGTAAATCTCAGTATGTATAGTATGTATATATCATCACGCCAAATCCTTTGTGGGTTAGGCAGAGAGAACCATGACTACTTGACTGTGTCATGGTTCTCTCTGCCTAACCCACAAAGGATTTGGCACAGTCAAATAGACTGTCATATATATATATGACAGTCTATTTGACTGTGACTTATTTTAAGGGCACGTCAAGAGAGTCCGTAACCGGCGAGCGTGTATGAGATGAACTATGAGAGTGGAAGCGAGTGAGATATGTAAGGAACGAACCTGTTGAAACTTTGTACTCTTTGCATACCCCGCAAGGGATATGGCGTGATGATTTGGATATAAATAGGCAAATACAGATGAAATAGACCGTGTCTTGAGTGAAGGAAGCCAGAGAGCTGTGTAAGGAAAGAACTTGTTAGAAGTCTGTACTCTCTACCCTGCGAGGGAGCTACGGTGATAATATAGATTGAAAAGAGTATTTTTAAATCAAAATTATTAGTATACGGTAGGGACGCATTACTTGGGCTTTCGCTTCACGACGACTAAAATAGCATGGTGTATATAAATAGTCTTTGATTATTTTGTATGTTGTTTGTGAATATATATTTACACAGTCCTATCATTCAAATCAATTTATATATAAAATGCGTTTGTGCATTAATGAATTCAGTTGCACAAAGCAATAATTTATTATATTTGCACATATGTTTCAGTATGTACGCATATATTTATCAAAACATCTATTTTAATAAACAAATACTAACATTTACAACGTCTTTGCCCGTCTATTTTTCTTGCGAAATTAGAGGTGTACAAGGTACGCTCAAAACACGAGCATCTGAGCCCCTTGGTTCGTACGGAACGTCGACCTCCACTCCGATCTAGGTCTCGAACCTATTCGCGCCTTTATTAAAAAGGCGTCAACACGTCACTTCGCGAACGCATCTACCCATGCGAATCCGTTAATCGTAGCCACCGCCGAATACGATCTCCCCCCCGACCCCTGCCGCCACCGCCGGCCGCGACATGTTCTCACCGACCCCCCCGATGCTTTGTCATCCCTTCTTTCCGTTCAGAATACGGGCGACGACGACGACGTAGTAGTAGATCCCCTCCCATAGCCGGCGGTTGACCGGTACACTTAGTAGTGCACCCGTCCCCCTACAGCGGCTGTCCTAACCGAGGGGGCCTCTTCGAGGAGCCCTCGAGTATGTCGCCTCTTGCCCTTCTGGCTGGCTAGAGCATAGTGGTTGCACCCTCGCCTTTAAGTCCGGTGAATCTGTAAAGACCTCGCGGCTAACAGCGTACATCATTCACACACACACACACACAGCGGCGATTCTATGGTATAATTAAGAAATACGATACGTCGGCGTTTTTAACTTTTCCTTCCTGTACGCGAGCCGCTCGGTTCTGAAGGGACGCCATTAGTTTCCCAAATACTTGATTTTTTGAGATAAATCACTGCTGTTCTGAAGGTGCGATATGTATCTATTACTATTTCTTTAGCACGCTATGTTGCCTAAAATGCTTGATGGATTTCAACATATATGATGTCGTTAGTTTGATCTCTTACATCCATATTTAAGTTTTTATACCCAAGTAATAAATATACAGACATACACTGGTTTTTTCCCTCCTTTTGCATTCTTACAAAAAGGGTTCTAAAGTCAATAAAGCAGAAAAAATAAATGAAAGTCATAGACAATTATTTGCACAAGTGTTGCCATGATTAATATTATTGACGTAAGCATCAGGGCTTCCATAGTATAAAAAGTCAGATGCACCGATTATCAATCAAATCGATTTGAACATTTGTTCATATCGCTTCGTACAGGAGCTGACATGGCGATCAGAATCATCTTTCTGGTGTCGGTGTTCAGTGTAAGAATATTTTCTTTTTTTTCTAACGCTTTTTTTTCAGAGTTGCAATTAGTACGCCTAATTTTCGCCGAAGTTTTTGGTCCCAATTTGACAACGGCTTGGTCTTGGTTAGAGCTTGTTCGCTCTGCTCTGGATCGAGCAGTCGCGGGTTCTAACCCCGGACATTACAAATCTTTGTGTGGCCCATAAATTTGGCGGACGATTTAGCGCAGTGGTTAAGAACTTAAGCCGATCCACCCATTGTGTCTAATAGCCGGGGGTTTGATTTCTCACGGGACAAATCTTTCTTTGATCCACAATTATTTGTATTATTTGTGTATGTGTGTAACCCGATATTTCGCGAACGCGTCCAATCATAGAAATCAGCTAATCGTAGTCGCCGCCAACTACGAAACTAACTCCTCTCCTACCGCTACCGCCGTCCGCGGCATGTTCTCACCCTCAACGCCCTCCCATAGCGACTGCCCAAGCTGAGCCCGTTCCTCCTTGAGGCACCCTTGAGCTATTTGCGCTCTTGCCCTTCTGGCTCGAGCGCAGTGGTTGCACGCTTGCCCTGTCTACGTGTTGCGCGTATGTCTGTCTGTCTGTTTTTCCGGTTCTCTTGTGATCCATTTCAAGCACTTGTAGGTAGGTAGTTCGATGTCGATGTAATCATATGGTACTATGGAGTTAGCCTGATGATGGACTCGGGAGGTGGCCGTAGGAACATGTCAACTATACAGCGTAACCACCTCGTGTTTAGGCTTGTTAGACCAGATAGTGCTCATGGTCTGATGATGAAGCCGAAAGATGGCAAATAGCTGCTCAATATAATCACCTAGCTACTCGACATAAACCCAGCGTGTTAAGGGTCAAGGGATTTGTATTGACGAGTTCTTTAGACCCGTATCTCCAAAATCTAATGATGAAGCCGGAAGGAAGCCATAGGAACTCTTCAAATAAGCAAGATTACTTCGTTGTGTTTTTGCTACAAAAGCTTGTTTATAAAAGGTCTTTTATATTAAAATTATATTATTTCAGATTCTGAGTACCAATGCGATACCAAACAAAGGTAATTGATAGTTTTTTCTTTTTGATTAAAAAAATGGAGATTAATAATTTATTACAGATAGATAGACAGGTACAATCCCACAAGGATCTTTTGACCCGCGGCCACAATTGGAACTAAAGCTGTCTATCTATCTATCTATATCATCACGCCAGATCCCTTTCGGGGTAGGCAGAGGGTACAGAGTTCCAACAGGTTCTTTCCTTACCTACCTCTCTGGCTTCCTCCACTCTCATAGTTCGTCTCATACAAGCTGTCATCAAGTAAAATGTCACTTCATGACAGTCCTTACCGCAAAACTTAACTTTAAAAGTCTACTTCAGACTTTATTCTCGTGGTGAAATATGCCCTTACACTAATATTTCATTGCAATTGTTTACGAACAAAAAACATTTTAGTTTGAAAGAAAATTCGATAAAAATAAATAAAATTAAAGTGTCTGTTTGTAATGTCAAAATACCAGCTTTTTACTGAATGCATATAAAATGCACGCGGCACTTAAGATAATATTACGTAACAGCTAGTTGTCATTATTTCCTTTAATTCCCCAGGTCCAAACGACGTAGCATATATAAGCGACTTCCATAACGATTATAGACACAGCGAAGATGGATCCGATACATTCTTCTCAAACGATGAAGGCATTCACGGGTCCCGAAGCCGAAACGACCACGAAAGCTTAGACCAATCCCGAAATACCTACTTAGAAACTGAAGACGGAGTATACAAGAGTTCCAAAAAGAAGAGCGAATCGAAATCTAAAGAAGAATACGACAGTTTTAATATAAAACCTGATGGAAGAGAAGATACATATTCTTCTGAAAATGATGAGAGACGCGCTTATAGTTCAGAAGATGAGGAATATATTTCTGATGAAGGAAGCGAGATAGACACTTCTGAAACGACGAATGTTGAGGAAATAGAACAAGAGGAATTGGAAGAAGAATTACCAAGGTCTCATCATCACGAATCTCGTAAGTATTTTATTTTGTGATGGGAGAGCTATCTTCGTCAAATAAGTCCACTGCAGAACAAAGGCATTTTCTTAATAATAATACCTATACTGCCCACTGCTGGGCAAAGACCTTCGCTCATAAATCGAGCTGAGAGAGATTAGGTCACACTCCACCACACGGACCCAGTGCGGTGCGTGGGCGGAGGCCTGCCAACTCCACGTAATGCATTAAATAATACTAAATACACGATACTTTAAGTGGTTAACTGGGGTTACCACTTCATATGATGGTCTTTAAGTTCGATGCCTTATAGGCTTGAGAAGTTCCACCAAGAGGTGTCCACAAACCTGCCTCCACCGCACCGCACTGGCTCCGCGTGCTGGAGAGATCTATTATAGGCTTGATAAGTTCCAACAGCTGGTGTTAACAAACCTGCCTCCACCACACCGCACCGGCTGCGCGTGGTGTAGAGATCTATTCTCTCTTATTTCGATTTGTGAGAGCCTTTGCGCAACAGTGGGATAAATAGACTGATTTACTTTAAGATTTTAATTTAATATTTTGTTTTCAGATCATACGCCGCACAAAGTTCTGGATTTTACTTTGCCTGGTAGGTTTAAAGATTATTTGTATTTTTTATTAATACTAACAGTTTCCCACATTTTCGCAACAGGTCGACAACAACGCCATCTGCCGGTTCTCACTATAAGCCCGCCACACATTGCCTACAATGTAGCCAGGATTCACAATGGTTTCCTTAAATGGCACGAAGGTTTGAAGCTTGGGGTGTCCCGTTTTAATTGTCTTGGAACCCGCAACAATTTTAATATGAAAGAAAAGAAAACAGGAGGAGTAGGTAGAAATAAAATTCTACTCTCCTAAATCTAAGAATCCAGGTGTACAAAAGAAATCATCAAAATGGGTAAAGGTCTCTCAGAAATCATCAATGTCGGTTTAGGAGGAGAAGATTTACGAACACGCACCGGAATTTTGTATATTACTAGCAGATTCCCGATCGACAATAGCACCACCTGCCGGGTCTATGTTACTTCGTGAAAGAATAATTAAAATCGGTCTAGTAGCTGAGTTTATCGATTACCTTCCTGCAAGCCGTCGTAGGTGATTATTGCGCAACAGGTACAATCAGTACATCGCACAAGATCGTACACTGCACCGGAGGGAGGTGTCTTGCGGGATTCCGCAGGGATCCATGTTGGGCCCCGGCTTATGGAATCTCTTCTCAATGCAGGCCTGCGTGTCGATCCAAATTTTCCTCTTCATAATATTAGTGTAAATAAAAATTTGTCTGCCTCTTAAACATGGCACCATTGGCAATCATAAGCACGTAGGTTAAAGATCTAGGTCGAATAGTATTGTCAAAAATTTTTAGTAGCGGTCCCGAGTTGGAATTGTGTCCGGTATAATGGCAATTGGCTCGCCCCCTATTACATAAGGACCTAACATCGTCGGTGAAAAGTGGTACTTAATTGATATGTTTAGGATAGAAATCAAACAACCTTTCGCACCTAAGCTGTCATTATGCACAGTGATTTTTTGGCCTATGGATGACAACGACAGGGGGTGTTGGAGTGAAATTAGGGTTATCATTTAGTGAAATTTTGCTACTTCCAGAGAAATATTTGGACAGGTGGGTCCGCACGGTTACTCATTAAAAAAGCACTTGGGTAAATTTCATAGCAAACGGCAATTTTGCGACTGTTTTTCACGTGATGACAGTGCTAGTTCCGATTATAGTCGTGGGCCAAAAGATACTTGTACGACTGTACTTATTCATGACAGTGAAGATCTTCCAACCCCGCTTGGGGATTATAGGCGTGATGTGAGAATGAATATTTTTGTTTTAGATACCGAATATGAAGTTAAAACGTTCGTTCAAGATGAAGACGATGGATTGCCTATCTTTACGGTGCAGGTCATACCAAGAGGTAAGTTAGTAATTTTGCTATATATGATTTAATTTGATACTGGCTGTGTGCTCCATGAGATTTCCCATCGATAATTTTTTAACTCTTTAGGAGATCTCTATTTATCTATATCTCATGCCAGATATCTTGTGGGGGTAGGCAGAGGGTTCCAACAGGAGATGTTCCAAAAGATTTTCATCCTTAGGAGATGAATTCTCAAAATCCTTTTATTGTTTCCAAATTAGACAGACGATTTAGCACAGTGGTTAAGCTAGTGTTGTAAAAAAGCTCGAGTCGGCGCCTAAAACGCTCACAATTTCTACGTGTTTCGACGCTCGTGAGCGTCGATTTAGCGCTAAACGCTTGACTTCAGCGCTCATTTTTACAACACTAGGTTAAGCCCTCTCAGCCTATTGTGTCTAATAGTCGCGGATTCGATTCCCGTACGGGACAAATCTTTGTGTGACCCACAATTATTTGGTTAAGTCTACGTATTTTTGCATGTGAATTTTCATGTTTGTAAAGACACCCGCGACACAGGAATAACTCCTGGGGCTACGTTATAATTAAAAAAAAACTTGATTCTGCGCTCCCAAACGCAAATTGCTGATGTAGGTCACTCAGCTGCATAAGTAAAGTGGAACTGGATCGGGCGAAGACCAACCACATAGTGGATCCCACATTGTAGATAATGATAACACGGCCCAGAGAGAGGTAGCGAAACAAGTTATAGAATTATAAGTACTGGCATCCATATTAATAGACCGGTATAAGTGGAAGAAATAAGAGACATTTTGCCTTGCTTTTAAGATTCTGAGTCGACAACACACACAAATAAATTTTTGCCGCTCTTGTCAGTACTGCTTTAAATTATGCCACTACCGCTATTTCCCGCATAGCATTGAGTAGTATCCGGCAACGTCGACTGTTCAACTTCTTCTTCAAGAATCTTCGGTGTCTTCGATAGTACATAATAATTATATTTATTGCAGTTGACACCGGATTAAGTTATCATCAGCATCATCATCACCCTCAACATCACACCTCGAGTCATCCAGGTAGTGTATATTCTTGAGAAGGTTTCTAGTTCAATCAACAAGGTTAGCAAGTTTCAGACTAGACTTAGATTTTTTGACTAATGTACACTGTTGTCCGGGTTCTTTTCACCAGAGAAGAGGGCGAGCGTGCAAATACTACGCTCGAGCTAGAAAGGCAACGGGGCAACTAGCTCAAGGGTGCCTCAAGGAGGAACCGTTTCGGCTTGGGCACTCGCTATGGGGGAGGGCATATACTTTGTGTCTCGCCTTGGTGCTCTGCTCCGGCCGGTGGGTAAGGGATTCTTCGACCTCGCCGGCGGAGTCGGTGTCTGATCCTGTATGCAGTACTTGTATTCGAAAGCCAGTCTGATATGTGTGCCTGTTTCATTACAATTCTCATTTTTAAGCGTTCCTTCCTTCGGAAGATACTTTAAGCCGTCCTTTTCTTTTAATCGCTCGCAGCACTGCGAGACTGTGGTAATCTTAGCGATCAAAAAGTTAAGCAGCGTTCGACTCGGTCAGTCTGAGATGGGTGTCTATTTTTGCATTTTTAAGCGTCTCTGTGTTTCGGAAGAAATAGTGAGCCGTTGGTCCCGGTTACCGCTTAATGTAGTAGTCGTTAAACCAAAATAGAAGTCTTATAGGCGGCTTGATAAGTTCCAACAGCATGTGGGCACAAACCTGTCTCCACCGCACCGCATGGGAGGTCGTACGCTTAGTGGCCCTCTATGGGGCGCCCGTGTGGTCACACAGATTATCGGGCGTTCGGCGGTTCCTTGATCCTAGGTAGTTTGTGTAACCATATCGCTATGGTCTTATAAGACGTTATCTATAGTCCCAGTTCGCAGATTCTTGCGATGACGACCTCTGCCCCAAGATTCACGAGCCTAATAAAAAACCGAGACAGTTATGCCCGAAGGAGAGAGACATGCAGGACTGCATCGTAGGCAATGCTCTATAACAATTGGCTTAATACAGATCCTTGTGGAACCCCGCAAGGCATATACTTCTGATGATATGTGCCGTTCTGTCTGATGTACTGGACGGACCTGTCGCGTAAGAAGTCCTCGATCTAAGCCTTGTAGGTATGGGTGGACAGGATGATGTTCCAGTGCCCCCCCGAATGGCGTCCCAGGGTAGAGTATTAAAGGTGTTGAGGATATAAGGATTTATCACCCACCTTGGTGACAAAGCCTTGCGTCTACACCGAAGGATCACATCTTTTTTTACTAAGGAATGGTCAGCGATAGACCCCTATCTCACCAAAGTCCAAACTTGCAACCCCCGAGTTCCAAACTGGTATGATCGGGCCAGAGCCGCCATACTGTGAAGCAACGCCGGGTTACGACTGGGTTGGGTTCCTTAGCAGCATAATTTTACTGAGAGAAATGTGATCAGACACGGCGAAGCCTATCACCGGCATAGGTTCGTTTATCACTACTCAGGGACTACGTGTAGGGAATCGAGAGTAAATCCAACAAATGCAATCAGCTTTGTCTAGCATGAAACGTTTCTGTTGGAAACTGAACTGGCAGTCAGGTAGAGAATAATGAGTGACAAATACCCGCTGATATAGACCAATGAGGCAGACTAAATGAACAAAAGATTTAATATCGTTATAGATAAACATACTCATCATACGCATCACAAGCATCCAGCCGTGATTCGAGGTGGAGACTCATCCAGTACTTCAGCAACCAGCCTTGGCAGCACTTACGCAGGTCCTGATGGTACCAGCGGCTCAGTGGGCACTGGCTCTGCTGGTTCCACAGCCGGCGACGGTACTCCAGGAGAAGGAGATTCATCCAGCACTGCAGCGACCAGCCTTGGCAGTACTTACGCAGGTCCTGATGGCACCAGCAGCTCAGTGGGCACTGGCTCTGCTGGTTCCACAGCCGGCAACGGTAGTCCAGGAGAAGAAGATTCATCCAGCACTGCAGCGACCAGCCTTGGCAGCACTTACGCAGGCCCTGATGGCACCAGCGATTCAGTGGGCGCTGGCTCTGCCGGTTCTACAGCAGGCAACAGTACTCCGGGAGAAGGAGATTCATCCAGCACTGCAGCGACCAGCCTTGGCAGCACTTACGCAGGCCCTGATGGCACCAGCGCCTCAGTGGGTGCTGGCTCTGCCGGTACCACAGCTGGTGACGGTTCTCCAGGGGTAATCAATCCAGAAGACCCTCAAATTGGCGGAGGAGATTCATCCAGCACTGCAGCGTCTAGCCTTGGCAGCACTTACGCAGGCCCTGATGGCACCAGCGGCTCAGTGGGCGCTAGCTCTGCTGGTACCACAGCTGGTGACGGTTCTCCAGGAGTAATAAATCCAGAAGACCCTCAAATTGGCGGAGGAGATTCATCCAGCACTGCAGCGTCTAGCCTTGGCAGCACTTACGCAGGCCCTGACGGCACCAGCGCCTCAGTGGGCGCAGGCTCTGCCGGTACCACAGCTGGTGACGGTTCTCCAGAAGTAATCAATCCAGAAGACCGTCAAATTGGCGGAGGAGATTCATCCAGCACTGCAGCGTCTAGCCTCGGCAGCACTTACGCAGGCCCTGATGGCACCAGTGCGTCAGTGGGCGCTGGCTCTGCGGGTTCTACAGCAGGCAACGGTACTCCAGGAGAAGGAGATTCATCCAGCACTGCAGCGACCAGCCTCGGCAGCACTTACGCAGGCCCTGATGGCACCAGCGCGTCAGTGGGCGCAGGCTCTGCCGGTTCCACCGCTGGCGACGGTGCTCCAGGAGTAATCAATCCAGGAAACCCTCAAATTGGCGGAGGAGATTCATCCAGCACTGCAGCGACTAGTCTTGGCAGCACTTATGCAGGCCCTGAGGGTGCCGGTGCCTCAGTGGGCGCTGGCTCTGCCGGTTCTACAGCTGGCGACGATTCTCCAAGAGAATTAAATCCAGGTCCAGGAGGACATCGCCGGCATAGGCCAGTCTTCTGGAGCCCAGGACGAGACATCTGGCACAAGAAAACTGTAATCGGCCGTGAAACTACTACAACAGATACCGTTACCACCACTCTTGGCAGCGGTACTCCAGGAGGAGATTCATCCAGCACTGCAGCGTCTAGCCTCGGCAGCACTTACGCAGGCCCTGATGGCACCAGCGCCTCAGTGGGCGCTGGCTCTGCCGGCACCACAGCTGGTGAAGGTTCTCCAGGAGTAATCAATTCAGAAGACCCTCAAATTGGTGGACCAGATTCATCCAGCACTGCAGCGTCTAGCCTTGGCAGCACTTACGCAGGCCCTGACGGCACCAGCGCCTCAGTGGGCGCTAGCTCTGCCGGTTCTACAGCTGGCGACGGTTCTCCAGGAGTAATCAATCCAGAAGACCCTCAAATTGGCGGAGGAGATTCATCCAGCACTGCAGCGTCTAGCCTTGGCAGCACTTACGCAGGCCCTGATGGCACCAGCGGCTCAGTGGGCGCTAGCTCTGCTGGTACCACAGCTGGTGACGGTTCTCCAGGAGTAATCAATCCAGAAGACCCTCAAATTGGCGGAGGAGATTCATCCAGCACTGCAGCGTCTAGCCTTGGCAGCACTTACGCAGGCCCTGACGGCACCAGCGCCTCAGTGGGCGCAGGCTCTGCCGGTACCACAGCTGGTGACGGTTCTCCAGAAGTAATCAATCCAGAAGACCGTCAAATTGGCGGAGGAGATTCATCCAGCACTGCAGCGTCTAGCCTGGGCAGCACTTACGCAGGCCCTGATGGCACCAGTGCGTCAGTGGGCGCTGGCTCTGCGGGTTCTACAGCAGGCAACGGTACTCCAGGAGAAGGAGATTCATCCAGCACTGCAGCGACCAGCCTCGGCAGCACTTACGCAGGCCCTGATGGCACCAGCGCGTCAGTGGGCGCTGGATCTGCGGGTTCTACCGCTGGCGACGGTTCTCCAGGAGTAATCAATTCAGAAGAACCTCAAATTGGCGGAGGAGATTCATCCAGCACTGCAGCGTCTAGCCTCGGCAGCACTTACGCAGGCCCTGATGGCACCAGCGCGTCAGTGGGCGCAGGCTCTGCCGGTTCCACCGCTGGCGACGGTGCTCCAGGAGTAATCAATCCAGGAAACCCTCAAATTGGCGGAGGAGATTCATCCAGCACTGCAGCGACTAGTCTTGGCAGCACTTATGCAGGCCCTGAGGGTGCCGGTGCCTCAGTGGGCGCTGGCTCTGCCGGTTCTACAGCTGGCGACGATTCTCCAAGAGAATTAAATCCAGGTCCAGGAGGACATCGCCGGCATAGGCCAGTCTTCTGGAGCCCAGGACGAGACATCTGGCACAAGAAAACTGTAATCGGCCGTGAAACTACTACAACAGATACCGTTACCACCACTCTTGGCAGCGGTACTCCAGGAGGAGATTCATCCAGCACTGCAGCGTCTAGCCTTGGCAGCACTTACGCAGGCCCTGATGGCACCAGCGCCTCAGTGGGCGCTGGCTCTGCCGGCACCACAGCTGGTGAAGGTTCTCCAGGAGTAATCAATTCAGAAGATCCTCAAATTGGTGGACCAGATTCATCCAGCACTGCAGCGTCTAGCCTTGGCAGCACTTACGCAGGCCTTGACGGCACCAGCGCCTCAGTGGGCGCTAGCTCTGCCGGTTCTACAGCTGGCGACGGTTCTCCAGGAGTAATCAATCCAGAAGACCCTCAAATTGGCGGAAGAGATTCATCCAGCACTGCAGCGTCTAGCCTCGGCAGCACTTACGCAGGCCCTGATGGCACGAGCGCGTCAGTGGGCGCAGGCTCTGCCAGTTCCACCGCTGGCGACGGTTCTCCAGGAGTAATCAATCCAGAAAACCCTCAAAATGGCGGAGGTAAGTCATCCAGCACTGCAGCGTCTAGCCTTGGCAGCACTTACGCAGGCCCTGACGGCACCAGCGCCTCAGTGGGCGCTAGCTCTGCCGGTTCTACATCTGGCGACGGTTCTCCAGGAGTAATCAATCCAGAAGACCCTCAAATAGACAGAGGAGATTCATCCAGCACTGCAGCGTCTAGCCTTGGCAGCACTTACGCAGGCCCTGATGGCACCAGCGCGTCAGTGGGCGCAGGCTCTGCCGGTTCCACCACTGGCGACGGTTCTCCAGGTGTAATCAATCCAGGAAACCCTCTAGTTGGCGGAGGAGATTCATCCAGTACTGCAGCGACTAGTCTTGGCAGCACTTATGCAGGCCCTGAGGGTGCCGGTGCTTCAGTGGGCGCTGGCTCTGCCGGTTCTACAGCTGGCGACGATTCTCCAAGAGAATTAAATCCAGGTCCAGGGGGACATCGCCGGCATAGGCCAGTCTTCTGGGGCCCAGGACGAGACATATGGCACAAGAAAACTGTAATCGGTCGTGAAACTACTGCAACAGATACCGTTACCACCATTCTTGGCAGCGGTACTCCAGGAGGAGATTCATCCAGCACTGCAGCGTCTAGCCTTGGCAGCACTTACGCAGGCCCTGATGGCACCAGCGCCTCAGTGGGCGCTGGCTCTGCCGGTACCACAGCTGGTGACGGTTCTCCAGGAGTAATCAATTCAGAAGACCCTCAAATTGGTGGAGGAGATTCATCCAGCACTGCAGCGTCTAGCCTTGGCAGCACTTACGCAGGCCCTGACGGCACCAGCGGTTCAGTGGGCTCTGGCTCTGCCGGTTCCACAGCTGGTGACGGTTCTCTAGGAATAATTAATCCAGAAGACTCTCAAATTGGTGGAGGAGATTCATCCAGCACTGCAGCGTCTAGCCTCGGCAGCACTTACGCAGGCCCTGATGGCACCAGCGCGTCAGTGGGCGCAGGCTCTACCGGTTCCACCGCTGGCGACAGTTCTCCAGGAGTAATCAATCCAGAAAACCCTCAAGTTGGCGGAGGTGAGTCATCCAGCACTGCAGCGTCTAGCCTTGGCAGCACTTACGCAGGCCCTGACGGCACCAGCGCCTCAGTGGGCGCTAGCTCTGCCGGTTCTACATCTGGCGACGGTTCTCCAGGAGTAATCAATCCCGAAGACCCTCAAATAGGCGGAGGAGATTCATCCAGTACTGCAGCGTCTAGCCTCGGCAGCACTTACGCAGGCCCTGATGGCACCAGCGCGTCAGTGGGCGCAGGCTCTGCCGGTTCCACCGCTGGCGACGGTTCTCCAGGAGTTATCAATCCAGGAAAACCTCAAGTTGGCGGAGGAGATTCATCCAGTACTGCAGCGACTAGTCTTGGCAGCACTTATGCAGGCCCTGAGGGTGCCGGTGCCTCAGTGGGCGCTGGCTCTGCCGGTTCTACAGCAGGCGACGATTCTCCAAGAGAATTAAATCCAGGTCCAGGAGGACATCGCCGGCATAGGCCAGTCTTCTGGGGCCCAGGACGAGACATATGGCACAAGAAAACTGTAATCGGTCGTGAAACTACAACAACAGATACCGTTACCACCATTCTTGGCAGCGGTACTCCAGGAGGAGATTCATCCAGCACTGCAGCGTCTAGCCTTGGCAGCACATACGCAGGCCCTGATGGCACCAGTGCCTCAGTGGGCGCTGGATCTGCCGGTACCACAGCTGGTGACGGTTCTCCAGGAGTAATCAATTCAGAAGACCCTCAGATTGGCGGAGGAGATTCATCCAGCACTGCAGCGTCTAGCCTTGGCAGCACTTACGCAGGCCCTAACGGCACCAGCGGCTCAGTGGGCGCTGGCTCTGCCGGCACCACAGCTGGTGACGGTTCTCCAGGAGTAATCAATCCTGAAGACCCTCAAATTGGTGGAGGAGATTCATCCAGCACTGCAGCGTCTAGTCTCGGCAGTACTTACGCAGGCCCTGATGGCACCAGCGCGTCAGTGGGCGCAGGCTCTGCCGGTTCCACCGCTGGCGACGGTTCTCCAGGAGTAATCAATCCAGAAAACCCTCAAGTTGGCGGAGGTGAGTCATCCAGCACTGCAGCGTCTAGCCTTGGCAGCACTTACGCAGGCCCTGACGGCACCAGCGCCTCAGTGGGCGCTAGCTCTGCCGGTTCTACATCTGGCGACGGTTCTCCAGGAGTAATCAATCCCGAAGACCCTCAAATAGGCGGAGGAGATTCATCCAGCACTGTAGCGTCTAGCCTCGGCAGCACTTACGCAGGCCCTGATGGCACCAGCGCGTCAGTGGGCGCAGGCTCTGCCGGTTCCACCGCTGGCGACGGTTCTCCAGGTGTAATCAATCCAGGAAACCCTCAAGTTGGCGGAGGAGATTCATCCAGTACTGCAGCGACTAGTCTTGGCAGCACTTATGCAGGCCCTGAGGGTGCCGGTGCCTCAGTGGGCGCTGGCTCTGCCGGTTCTACAGCTGGCGACGATTCTCCAAGACAATTAAATCCAGGTCCAGGAGGACATCGCCGGCATAGGCCAGTCTTCTGGGGCCCAGGACGAGACATATGGCACAAGAAAACTGTAATCGGTCGTGAAACTACTACAACAGATACCGTTACCACCATTCTTGGCAGCGGTACTCCAGGAGGAGATTCATCCAGCACTGCAGCGTCTAGCCTTGGCAGCACTTACGCAGGCCCTGATGGCACCAGCGCCTCTGTGGGCGCTGGCTCTGCCGGCACCACAGCTGGTGACGGTTCTCCAGGAGTAATCAATTCAGAAGACCCTCAAATTGGTGGAGGAGATTCATCCAGCACTGCAGCGTCTAGCCTTGGCAGCACATACTCAGGCCCTGACGGCACCAGTGCCTCAGTGGGCGCTGGCTCTGCCGGTACCACAGCTGGTGACGGTTCTCCAGGAGTAATCAATTCAGAAGACCCTCAGATTGGCGGAGGAGATTCATCCAGCACTGCAGCGTCTAGCCTTGGCAGCACTTACGCAGGCCCTGACGGCACCAGCGGCTCAGTGGGCGCTGGCTCTGCCGGCACCACAGCTGGTGACGGTTCTCCAGGAGTAATCAATCCTGAAGACCCTCAAGTTGGCGGAGGTGAGTCATCCAGCACAGCAGCGTCTAGCCTTGGCAGCACTTACGCAGGCCCTGACGGCACCAGCGCCTCAGTGGGCGCTAGCTCTGCCGGTTCTACATCTGGCGACGGTTCTCCAGGAGTAATCAATCCCGAAGACTCTCAAATAGGCGGAGGAGATTCATCCAGCACTGCAGCGTCTAGCCTCGGCAGCACTTACGCAGGCCCTGATGGCACCAGCGCGTCAGTGGGCGCAGGCTCTGCCGGTTCCACCGCTGGCGACGGTTCTCCAGGTGTAATCAATCCAGGAAACCCTCAAGTTGGCGGAGGAGATTCATCCAGTACTGCAGCGACTAGTCTTGGCAGCACTTATGCAGGCCCTGAGGGTGCCGGTGCCTCAGTGGGCGCTGGCTCTGCCGGTTCTACAGCTGGCGACGATTCTCCAAGACAATTAAATCCAGGTCCAGGAGGACATCGCCGGCATAGGCCAGTCTTCTGGGGCCCAGGACGAGACATATGGCACAAGAAAACTGTAATCGGTCGTGAAACTACTACAACAGATACCGTTACCACCATTCTTGGCAGCGGTACTCCAGGAGGAGATTCATCCAGCACTGCAGCGTCTAGCCTTGGCAGCACTTACGCAGGCCCTGATGGCACCAGCGCCTCAGTGGGCGCTGGCTCTGCCGGCACCACAGTTGGTGACGGTTCTCCAGGAGTAATCAATTCAGAAGACCCTCAAATTGGTGGAGGAGATTCATCCAGCACTGCAGCGTCTAGCCTTGGCAGCACTTACGCAGGCCCTGACGGCACCAGCGCCTCAGTGGGCGCTGGCTCTGCCGGTTCCACAGCTGGTGACGGTTCTCCAGATTTAATTAATTCAGAAGACCCTCAAATTGGCGGAGGAGATTCATCCAGTACTGCAGCGTCTAGCCTTGGCAGCACTTACGCAGGCCCTGATGACACCAGCGCGTCAGTGGGCGCTGGCTCTGCCGGTTCTACAGCAGGTAACGGTACTCCAGGAGAAGGAGATTCATCCAGCACTGCAGCGACCAGCCTTGGCAGCACTTACGCAGGCCCTGATGGCACCAGCCTATCAATGGGCGCAGGCTCTGCCGGTTCCACCGCTGGCGACGGTGCTATAGGAGTAATCAATCCAGGAAACCCTCAAATTGGCGGAGGAGATTCATCCAGCACTGCAGCGACTAGTCTTGGTAGCTCTTATGCAGGCCCTGAGCGTGCCAGCGCCTCAGTGGACGCTGGCTCTGCCGGTTCTACAGTTGGCGACGATTCTCCAAGAGAATTAAATCCAGGTCCAGGAGGACATCGCCGGCATAGGCCAGTCGTCTGGGGCCCAGGACGAGACATCTGGCACAAGAAAACTGTAATCGGCCGTGAAACTGCTACAACAGACACCGTTACCACCACTCTTGGCAGCACCTACGCTGGCCAAAGACGTGCCAGTGCATCAAAGGGAACTGGATCTACCAGTTCTACTACTAGGGGTGGTAAACCCGGAGTTATATTATTGCCAGGAGGCTCTCTGCATAAAGATCCGTACAGTAGCACTGCGGGGACCAGTCTTGGCAGCACTTACGCAGGCCTTGATGGCACTAGCGGCTCAGTGGGCGCCGGCTCTGCCGGTTCTATAGCTGGCAACGGTACTCCAGAAGTTGTCAATCCAGGAGACCCTCAGATAGGCGGAGGAGATTCATCCAGCACTGCAGCGTCTAGCCTTGGCTGCACTTACGCAGGCCCTGATGGTACTAGCGGCTCAGTGCGCGCTGGCTCTGCCGGTACCACAGCTGGTGACGGTTCTCCAGGAGTAATCAATCACGAAGACCCTCAAATTGGTGAAGGAGATTCATCCAGCACTGCAGCGTCTAGCCTTGGCAGCACTTACGCAGGCCCTGACGGCACCAGTGCCTCAGTGGGCGCTAGCTCTGCCGGTTCTACAGCTGGCGACGGTTCTCCAGAAGTAATCAATCCAGAAGACCCTCAAATTGGCGGAGGAGATTCATCCAGCACTGCAGCGTCTAGCCTTGGCAGCACTTGCGCAGGCCCAGATGGCAGCAGCGTCTCAGTGGGCGCTGGCTCTGCTGGTGCTTCAGCAGGCAACGGTACTCCGGGAGAAGGAGATTCATCCAGCACTGCAGCGACCAGCCTTGGCAGCACTTACGCAGGCCCTGAGGGTGCCAGCGCCTCTGTGGGCGCTGGCTCTGCCGGTTCTACAGCTGGTGACGATTCTCCAAGAGAATTAAATCCAGGTCCAGGAGGACATCGCCGGCATAGACCTATCGTCTGGGTCCCAGGACGAGACATCTGGCACACGAAAACTGTAATTGGCCGTGAAACTACTACAACAGATACCGTTACCACCACTCTTGGCAGCGGTACTCCAGGAAAAGGAGATTCATCCAGCACTGCAGCGTCTAGCCTTGGCAGCACTTACGCAGGCCCTGATGGCACCAGCGCCTCAGTGGGCGCTAGCTCTTCCGGTTCCACAGCTGGCGACGGTTCTCCAGGAGTAATCAATCCAGGAGACCTTCAAGTTGGCGGAGGAGATTCATCCAGCACTGCAGCGACCAGCCTTGGCAGCACTTACGCAGGCCCTGATGGCACTAGCACCTCAGTGGGCGCTGGCTCTGCCAGTTCTACAGCTGACAACGGTACTCCCGGAGAAGGCGATTCATCCAGCACTACAGCGATCAGCCTTGGCAGTACTTACGCAGGCCCTGATGGCACCAGCGCCTCAATAGGCGCTGGCTCTGCCGGTTCCACAGCCGGCAACAGTACTCCTGGAGAAGGAGATGCATCCAGCACTGCAGCCACCAGCCTTGGCAGCACTCATGCAGGCCCTGATGGTGCTAGCGCTTCAGTGGGGTCTGGTTCTGCCGTTTCCACAGCTGGACCAAGACAAATTATCTGGGGACCCGGCGAAATCGTTGTTCGTAAGGATGACTCAACACCTAGCTCCTCAACCACTAGAACTCCGCACTATCCACGCGGATGTGTCAGAACCCCAGTTGAAGTTGATAACCCTACTGATAGTTCATCCCCAGTGATCATTATGGGTCCACTATCAGGCGTGACACCGTGTGGTTGTCCTGTGAAAGCATCAGAGGAAACGGTTTGCTTATGCTATAAAAACGTTAAATACATACCACGTGCTTTGAGACATAAGTTAGGATTGTAGGGAGTCCTATGAGGAGTGTCTTTTTAAAAGGGCTTGTTTGCACTCTTCTACAAATTTTAGAAGATGCAAAAAACTTTAATCTCTGAAAAAGTCATTTAACTATAAATTTTGACATATATCTATATCACGATTAGTTTGAATTGACATGTTAGAATCGAATGACATTCAAACATATTTGTTTCCAAACCCTTTTAGAAAATTACTCCATATTTGAGAAACACACAAAGTATAATAAAGAAATTATTAAAGGCTAATTTTATAATCTATATATGTATTTATTTATATTAAGCAAAATAAAAACCCCCTAATTCTTGTAATTGGGATGAAAAAAAAATGAAAATGTATTTTTAATTTCAACAAATGTATTCAATAAAATAATGTATTATCAATTCTGTTTTTTATTTATTGATTTGTAGTTTTTCTATAGTAATCGTGTTGTAACTAGTCCACTGTAATAATTCCCAAAGTCACATTTTTAAAAAATATTCTGTAAAAGGGTATCAGGGATAAGAAAATTAAAAGTTTCTCAATGACACGGACTTAATGAAGGGATACACTTTTATTCGTCTAGCGGCTAGTACTACAACTGACAATTAAAGGATGGCTGCGCGGCCGCATCTTACCTACGTAGCTATATATGTATATACCTACTAGTTACAAGGGACAATATTGGGATCAGCTCACGCTTACACACTTCGTATATTTAACACTTCCCCTCGAAGTAGCGAGCGACCCAAAACACATATGACTAACTACGATCAACAATTACCAAGTTACGAAACATTCATAATGTTTTTATGCACACAAGGACTTTGGTCAACATATTCTAAAGAATCCCCTTATTACCTCTATGTTGGATAAATCTGGTTTGAGACCTACAGATGTGGCTCTCGAAATTGGTCCTGGTACTGGTAATATGACTGTAAAGATGCTGGATAGAGTCAAGAAAGTGGTTGCTTGTGAAATTGATACTCGGTGTACAAAATGTACTTTGTAGAATTTGCAGACGGCTCTGTCATTAAATTTCTAGTGCATGGAAATACATAATTTCACTAAAAAAATAGAATTTTTACATTTTCTTTTTAAATGTACATTTTGTTGTGGGATATGGGAGAACGATGTAGGCTGGTCTATCAGGTAGGTCTAAGTTAAAATATACTAATTATACTATTCATGTGAATGGCTACATGGTTCTCTCATTTACAGAGAAAGAAATGCCCATTTTAACTAGAGCTCCTAGAGATTTAATTTCGTTTATTTGAATACACTGCTGTCTGTCTTCTAAGTAAGATTTTAAAAGATTAAGCGCTCTACCACGGATTCCATAGTGCTCTAGTTTAAGCAATAGTGTTTCATGTTCAATGCAATCAAATTCCCTCGATAGGTCGTAAAAGATGCCAATGGCGTCCTGTGTTCTCCCACGCATCAAATATATGCTTTATCAGGGTAACACCGGCGTCGGTGGTACAACGTCCTTTGGCGAAGCCATATTGCTGAACGTGGAGCATGTTATTAGTGTTAAAATGATCTAACATTTGAATAAGCATTACCTTTTCAAACACCTTGCTGAGCACTGGCAAGACAGACACTGGCCTATAGTTGTTCGGATCATTACTATCGTCGGATTTGAACAGTGGTATTACTTTACTAAACTTTATTTAATCCTGGATTACTCCCTGATCTACACACATATTAAAAACTAAAGCTAAGTGAGGCGCGATTGTATGAATAATAGATTTATACACTTTTACAGGCCCCATAGGTCTTCAGTTAATTTTTTTTTTTAAATCATTAAAGACTTTAATAACCGACCGTGGACTAATATGTTTGAACCTTAACTCTACAGGACAACCATCAATTCTTTTTAAAAAATTAAATTGCAAGGGATAAAGAGGAATTCTAAGATTTAGTCGTCTCTAGTGGAATATTAGTAAAAAATCTTTCAATATTCTTGAGCTACTTCTCTATCTGTGTTAAGGAGACCGCGCAGAGTCTCAAGAGTCAAGTCTGTACTGCGTTGTTTAAACCTCCCCGTTTCATTATTAATAATTTTCCAGGTGGCCTTTATTTTATCATCTGCAGATTTAATTGTTTTACTTATATGAAGCGCTTTAGCTGCCTTACACACTCTTCTACGTTTTAGAGTAATTTCAAATCAAATCAAATCATTTATTATGCAAATATGGGTACATTATTTGATGTTACATATACTATTTATGTTGCTTTAACCATATTTTACCCCTAGGGTATGCATAAATCAGTTATGTCAGTAACATATATAGAAATCAAAAATTAAAGTCCTCTTATATAAACCAAATGTCAAAATTAAAGTATTATAAACATCATCAAAAAAAATAAGACCAATAATAATAAAATAAGATAATTAATTATAAAAAGTCAATAAGTCAGATATCACATATTAATATTCCTATCCTCTAAATATTCATTAATAGTATAATAGGTCCTATTCTCTAAAAATTCTTTTAATTTATGTTTAAACACTTCAATGATTTCGATTTCAATTATATAATTAGGCAGTTTGTTATAAACTCTCGGAGCCATGCAGAAAACACTTTTATTAAATAAGGCAATTCTATTTCGGGGGATCTTAATTTTGCTAGCATGCCGTCTACTATTAAATTTTTCATATAGATGAAGGTTATTTTTCACAAAAACTGAAATTTCGTATATGTATAGGCATGGTAGTGTTAGAACCTTTAATTTCTTAAAATACGGTTTACAACTTTCTTTCATTGATAACTTACACATAGCTCTAATACATTTTTTTTGTGCTTTAAAGGCCGCTTCCCTCTCTGTCGAATTTCCCCAGAAAATAACTCCGTATCTTAATGTAGAACCTACATATGCATGATATGCTGTTACAACAGCAGAAATATTAACTACTTTTGCTAGTTGATACAGTGCATATGAGTATTGAATTCCAGTAAGCAAAATCACAGAAGGTAAACTTGGGTTTAATATTTCTTACTTTAACGGGAACTTTACTAGTAAATTCTCTTTGTAATATTGAAAAAAATTAGCATAGAATCTACCAGGGTCGTTTGAATTACATACGGGTACACCTAATATATTCTTTAAAACACTATTAAATTTTTGCAAACTCGTAGGTGTTATATGTCTACATTTAATGGTAATTTTATAGTGTAATATAATTAAAGCTAACTGATTGTCCTGTGTGATCCAATGGGAGATAGTTAACTACTGCTTGATCTCAATAATCGCAATTACAAAAAATCTTGTCAATACATGTAGCAGGAGTTAAAATTATTCGAGTCGGTTCGAGGAAAACGTTAGTTAATTTAAAAGAATTAAATAAGCTTAAGGGTCTGTCACTGTACCATATTTTTTCTAAAATATTTATGTTGAAGTCACCGCAAACTACAACAGACTTGTTACTCGTGAAAGTTTTATTCAGCACATCTGCCATTACTGATTCCGATTTTGTAAAATTCTGACTATTTAGGCGTCTGTATACACACACTATAATATGCTTATCCAGCTCAACACAAGAAATCTGAACACACTGTTCAACTGAAAGCCCAACTATATCACTACGTTCTCTCGACTTCATATTTTTCTTTACCAAAATTGAAGTACAGGGGTACTTTGCCTGAAGCCTGGACTTACGACTGTAGTAACTTAAACCACAATAACTGGCATTATTAAATAGTATTTCATGTGATTTAAGCCAATATTTACAAATACAAACAACATCATATTTAGTTTTTTCCAAAAATAACTCAATCTCTAATGATTTTGAAGAGAATCCTTGTATATTCTGATGGAATAGTTTCAAACTACCAGGCCTCTCTTCCTCCTTAGTTAAAAGATGTAATTTGCTAGAGGTACTATAATGTACATCTGTTGTCAACCTCTGTCGTTTAAACAGTTTATCACAGTATTATTAAAAAAACTATGTAATACTGGCTCGTCTCTTAGTTCGTCGTCGTTCTCCTGAGTCAATTTTAACCCAGTAACAAACTTGTTAATGTCAAAAAATAAAACATTGTCATTATGACTTGACAACATGTATATATAATGCTGTTGTTCGCTGCTCGTATTTACTGAAATGCTTACTTGACCAGTTCCAGTAATGCGCGTGCTCTTACTTTTAGCTAGATTGAGCTCATTTTCAAAACTGGTAAATCCTTTTAACATTTTCTTCTCGTTACACATATGTCCCAAGCATCCTTTGTGTGTGTGTGTGTGTGTGTGTGTGTGTGTGTGAATCTACGCTGTTGGCCGCAGGGCCTTTACAGCTTCACCGGACAAGAGGGCAAGCGTGCAACCACTACGCTCGAGCCAGAAGGGCAAGGTGTCTCGCCGTGGTGCTCTGCACCGGCCGGCGGGCAAGGGATCCTTTGACCTCGCCGGCGAGGTCGGTGCCTGATCCTGGTCTTAAACATCCACTATCAATGCACAACACTGAACCACTGTCCAAGTCGCTGTGAATTACGTCTTCTGTTATACTTAGCATAGTTGTATAACTGCCAGCCTTTTTATGTCTTCTTTTCTGGCTGGTTGTGAGTTGTTGTAGTACTAGCTAGCCTGTTTCTGTTCTGTTCTGTTGTAATTTGCTTTTGCACTCTTTTGCAATATGCCCTTGCCGTCCACAACGGTAATATCTCATAAACGACGTATTATTATTTTTCTTTATAAAGTATTCGTTTTCTTCTTCTGAGCATGTTAATTTCTTTTCACATAAATCGCACCTTGTATGTCTGGGTATATCGATTTACGGCCCTCGTAGTCTTCTATACTTTTAACCTTCAATACCTCAGTGTTCGGTATATCGTCACGGGATTCTGTTGCCGTTGGAAACATGGAAAAATATTCCGGCAAACTTTACAATAACAATATGGCCAGTAGTTCGTCGATAACCACTAACACGATGTCTTTGAGCTTCTTTAGGACATCAAAAAATCTGCGATGTGTTGGCGTAGGTCATCTCCTTCCTGCATACGTGTTAACACAAGTCTTTTCAACAACGACGCTTTCCACGAGGGCCTACTGGATGCATACAAAGATTTTAATTTGTCCCATATCGCTTTCGAAGTTGCTGTTGGAACTTATCAAGCCGCCTATAAGGCTTCCAACTCGGGTTAACAACTACCACATTACTAACGTGCCTTCCGAAGTACGGAAACGCCCGAATATGAAAATGCCAAAAACGGTTACCCATCTCGGGCCGACCGACTTGAACGCTGCTAAACCTTACTGCTCGGTAAGAACACCGCGGTCGCACAGCGCCACGAGCGCCTCTTCCCCTTAAGATACCCTGGAATAATAATGACTTTTGAACGTCAAACGCCTCAGTCTTTCCCGTGACCATGGCTGCTCTAGAGTACTCGAAACGTCGGAAACTTAAAAACCAAAAATAAACCGCGATAAAATCCAAGACATTTTAATTACAATTGTTTTTTTTATAATAAATTTTTGCCCAACTCTAACTTCCTGCCTAGCTCAAAATATTAGATCAAATAATCGTCATAGGTAATCAATCAATATCTATCTATATCATCATGCTGGTTCCCATGCGGGGTAGGCACAGAGTACAGATTTCCAACAGGTTCTTTCCTTACGTACCTCTCTGGCTTCCTTCACTCTCATAGTCCGTCTCATACACGCTCGCCGGTTACGAAGACTCTTGACCTGCCCTTCAGATAAGTGGTGTTTGATCGTCGTAAGATAGGACTTTCCCGGTACCTACATCCTTCCACTTTCGCATTGTATGTCTGTTTTGTCATTCTTTCTTCTGATATTCTTTCTATATGCCTAAACCAACGGAGCATACCCTCTCTCACATTTACACCGATACTATCTTTCATGCGAGTACCTACTCGTTTCCTTACTACGCTGTTGCGAATACGGTCGGTCATCTTCACACCGCAGAGCTCGCATTTCCAAATCAAATAATCGTCACAGCTAATCAATATGATTGCTATAATAAACATAAATCCAATCAAAATGAAAACCAATAAAGGAATAATTAAAAATGCTTTGATTAATTGACTATCGCACATCAAGCCACAATTAAGTCAGTCATATCGATGTAATTCGTAAAAACCAAAAGAAAATGGAGAAAAAATGTTTAATATTCATTCTACAATTATTTTCTGCATGTAAGTAAAGTATATTATTAGGTTAAAAACATTCCCCCTAGGGTGATCGATATTAGAAAAACATCTAACCCGTAGCGACTGTCCAAACCGAGGCCGTTCCTCCTTGAGGCGCCCTCGAGTATGTCACCCCTTGCCCTTCTGGCTCGAGCGTAGTGGTTGCACGCTCGCCCTTAAGTCCGGTGAAGCTGTAAAGGCCTCACGGCCAACAGCGTATATCACTCAAACACACACAGAAAAATATCGATCTTAACATCGATTCAAAAATATCGATGTACAATTAATATCAAAAGGAAAACCTCGATTTTCTGCCTCGTTGGTCTGACTGCCTCGTGGGTCTGGTGTCAAAGCGCATCGCTTTGTGATCACGAGGTCCTGGGTTCAAATCCTAGGTCGGATAAATGTAGTTTTTCTAACGAAAAATTCCCAGTATGAGTCCGGAGTCTGGAATTGTGCCCGGTATATGGCAATAGGCTCGAACGCTATTACATGGGACCTAACATCGTCGGCGAAACGTGGGTGTACTCAGTACACCTCTGCCACCCCCTCTAGGGAATACAGGCGTGAAGGTGTTTTTAAAACATCGATTTTCAAATACATAGATGTTGTTAATTTGTGTGAACAGATGACATAGATCAGCGACATCTAGTGTGGAT
Source organism: Phalera bucephala (assembly GCA_905147815.2). Classification (NCBI taxonomy): domain Eukaryota; kingdom Metazoa; phylum Arthropoda; class Insecta; order Lepidoptera; family Notodontidae; genus Phalera; species Phalera bucephala. Next base: position 8,504,085 of record LR990637.1, on the reverse strand, counting down.
TGAGTGAATTATTAATGTTAAAATTTATAATATTTTTCACATTAGATCGGTAGTGACAGTGCTATGTGCCAAACGAAATTAATATTTAAGTCAATGGCATTAAGGCATAACACCATAAGTATAGAAACATGTCATGTCTCTTATTGCCATTGAATAAAGCATAATTTTCTTTGACACTTACAACTGTCACAGAACATACTTTAATGCGAAATCTAGTGTAAACTGAGTTTACTAAGTTCGTATAGATTTTGTGGCTCAGAATCCTAGAGTATACCAAAATAATACTGAATGAATTATTTGAGTAAGGAAATATAGATGTTCCGATAATATTCTCGTACCATCGATGTGTCGATCTTTTAGAGAACTTAACATCGATGTAAAACATCGATGTTTTTCAAAATCGATGAATATCGACCATCCTTAATTCCCCCATGAAAGAGAATAACATTTATACTTAAGGGGGTTATTAAAGTGAATGGCCTCGAAAATTTTTGTTTGAATATTTACCTTTTCTTTTTTTATCTTATCCTGGCGTGTTAATGAGCTGAGTTTCCTCAACCACACTTCGACGTAATGGGATCTTTTGTACTGCCTTTTGCCTTAGTGCTCTTACGTACCTGAAGTCTCAAATACTCCCTGTAATAGATTGTGGATTCCGCCAGGTGGGAAGAGCTTGTACTCTTTTGGTAATGGATAGCCTACACCCAGCAGATTCATTCGCTACGTCGCGCAAGAATCGCATTTGCAAAGAATATGCTTCATGGTTTCAGTTTCTGTGCCACAGCTCCTGCACACTACGTCGCTGGATAGGCTCATTTTGTGTAGCGGTTCTTTTGTGCCATAATGGCTTGTGTATGCTCCTATAAGTCGCCTTAGTTGAACTCTACTGTGTCTTAGTATTAACTTGCTGTCGCTTTTGCTCTACATGTTAGTGAATACCTCGGAGTGCCTGAGCCTTGTGTTAGCTTCCCACTATTTTGTATTGTTTCTTGGCATATTTGAACAATACACCTTTATAGGCTCCATCTAGTATTTTATTTTATTTTTAGGAAAACATAGGAAAATAAACAACTAATTAAATAGCTAAAGACCATTTACATATTTCCGCATTTAAATTGCTATAGAGCTTAAGAAAATGATTAATATGACAAGAAACCGAACTAGCGAGACTACTAAACCAATAATCAGTCAGGGTTTTTTTAATAGCATATGTTTTACAATTGAACAAATCAAAATGAATTCTGTCTGTAATTAGAAGAACTTTGAGGAATATCCTATATCTATATATATGGATAGTATATCGGCAGCCTCGTTGCTTTACTTGGAACTTTAACATTGATTTTAGACAACAGGAGTGGCGAGTCAAACATATTCTGAACAATTTTTAACAATGTCACTACATCAGCTATTTTACTTCTTTCGTGCACCGGCAGTGTGTGTAGTTGTGTTAATTATTGAACGGAGAATGCGCGAGAAGCCCGATGGAATGTTGTGCGAGCCACAATGGGGTCTGGAAGAGGACTTTCAGATCAAGTTTTCTCCATCCGCAACATCGTAGAGAAGCATCCGGCAGAGGGCTGGAAGGTTTTCTGCGGTTTTGTGCATCTGGAGAAGGCGTTTGACAGAGTTGTGCGAAAGAGACTTTGGGACATTTCGCCGGAGTATGGTATAGATAGCACTCTGTTGCGAGCCGTCCAGTCCATTTAAGTGGACTGCATGAACAATGGCTTACACTTGAATGTAAAGAAAACCAAGATTATGGTTTTTAAAAGGGAAGAAACCAGAACGAATGCAAGGATTGTGGTTGATAACGTAGTGCTGGAGCAAGTGAATGAGTTTGTATATCTTGGATGCGCCTTCACTATGGATGGGAAATACACCGCTGACATTGAGAGAAGAGTGAGTGTAGGGAACAGAGTGAATAGTGCGATGGGAAAGCTACTTGGGAGCCCGCACTTAAGCCATAAGGCGCAGCTGGCCATACATAACGGATTTCTTGTCTATCTATCTATAACCTCACGCCAGATCCCTTGCGGGGTAGGCAGAGAGTACAGAGTTCCAACAGGTTCTTTCCTTACATACCTCTCTGGCTTCCTCGACTCTCATAGTTCGTCTCATACACGCTCGCCGGTTACGGAGACTCTTGACTTTTCCATCAGATAAGACTCGGTTTATTTGGTCGTGGTAAGATAGTCTAGGTCTAGGATTTCTTGTCCCAACGCTGTTATATGCTAGCGAGAGCTGGATATGTAAGAAGGAGAATGAAAGTAGGATAAATGCGAGCTCTGCGGAAGATGTGCGGAGTGAAGCTGACCGACCGCATTAGCAACAGCGTAGTAAGAAAGCGAGTGGGTATGAAAGATAGTATCGGTGTAAAGATGAGAAAGGGCATGCTTCGTTGGTTCGGGCATATAGAAAGAATGCCAGAGGAAAGAATGACATAACAGATATACAATGTGAAAGCGGAAGGATGCAGGTACCGGGGAAGACCTAGACTATCTTACCACGACCAAATAAACTGAGTCTTATCTGAAGGAAAAGTCAAGAGTATCCGTAACCGGCGAGCGTGTATGAGACGAACTATGAGAGTCGAGGAAGCCAGAGAGGTATGTAAGGAAAGAAACTGTTGGAACTCTGTACTCTCTGCCTACCCCACAAGGAATCTGGCGTGATGTTATAGATAGATAGATAGATATTTTTATTTTGTATTTTGCGACTATTATACAATGGAACAACACTATGTTGTGCCTAGGTGTAAAAATACAATACGAAATGCACCCGATAGGTGCGGACATAAGAAGAAAGTGGTGTAAAATCAGAAAAAGGGGCATGGTATCTCCATCAACTTGTTTATATTGCTGCGAAGATCACTTTAACGTAAGAATTAACTCAAATGATTTAAACTAAAATTTTGTCCTTGTGTACAGCAAAAAATAACAATAAAACTAACTCAATAGTGAACATCCAACAAATATGCACTTGTTGACATTTGTATTGTAGACTTTGACGTCATATTCGATCTGACCAATAGCGTGGCGTTCCCACTACTTTGAATTTCCCACTCATTTTTAGTACTTTCAATAATAATTTTCTTAATAATAAAGTAATGTTATTAAAAAAATATTGGTATAGACATTATTCTAATGCGATAAAGTTTGTAAAAAAAATATTTGATCCTTATTTGAATTACACTTAGCTAGACGGAGCAATGGCGATAGAAGCGGCCTCCGTTACGCACTATGTGTGCGTGATGCCAGTGTTCGATTTGTTCAAAAGCTGTCAATGTGTGCGTGCGCGTGCGCGTGCGTAATACAATTTATATAAGTTATCCGCAGATATATTTTGTGCCGTTTCCGCGTGCGCGATACTCTATCTAGACAAGTGATTCATCTAAGGTGTCAGACAAAGTCTTCTGCGAGAATCGAGTCCGCGACTACTCCAGCGGGCGGAGCAGACAAGCTCGATGGCAGGGATTCCTAAAGTGGTCGGATAGATTTTGGGGGTCGACGAGGTCTAAAAATTGACCGCTATTAATTAACACAAGTTCTTATTTGAAACTTTCAAGATACTGTATGAGTTGCGTTACGTGTACTAACTTGTTATTTGAATGACTAATATGTTAGTAGAAAGTATCATTGTTGTACTTTACTCACTTAACCAACCGCAAAGTTTTTAAATTGGTAAGTATTTTGTATCAATAGGAAAAAGCTAGAGATAGGATTTTTAAAGTAATTTGGCTATAGGGGTCTGAGGTATCAGTTCATTTTGGAAAAGGGATCTCTTGCCCAAAATAGTTTGGGAATCCCTGATTTAAGGTGTCGGACAAAGATCTATCCCGTGTGATGATCAAACCCGCGACTGCTTAGTCCAGTAGGCGGAGCGGAATAGCTCTAACCACTAGAGGCTATCACCCATTTGAATCTATTATATTTTCAGATGGCCAGTCTGTCAGAAAATCTCAAAAATACAACATTTCTGAGTAAGTATCTACTCTTTTTAAAGGGAAGTGCATTGAGAAGAAATAAATATCTCGGAAGATAATCCGAGAATGTCAAAAGAAAGAATGATAAAATAGATATACAATGCGAAAGTGAAAGGATGTTGTTATGGGAAATACTTTTTTTACCTGAAGAAAATCCTGGGGAAGGTTTCTACAGACTAAAAACACGAAGGTGGCCGACATCAGCACTCTGGAGGGGCTCCGGGATCTCCGGATCTCCGTACCGGTACCCCTCTTGTACCGCGCTCCGAAGAGCCCGCCATTGGGGGGAGACTTGAGAACACGCACCCCCCATAGATAGACTATCTTACCATGACCAAATAGACCGTGTCTTATCCGACGAGCGAGTCAAGAGGCTCCGTAACCGGCGACCATGTATGAGACGAACTATGAGAGTTGAGGAAGCCAGAGTGTTCTGTAAGGAAAGATCCTGTTGGAACTCTGTACTCTCTACCCAGCAAGGGATCTGGCGTGATGATATAGATAGATAGATAGAAATGTATTGAGTTATTAAAGTACTAGAGAATTCAACTCATCTAAATAGTATGTAGCACGAATTAGAGTACATACACTCTATATAGCTCACTTTGTGTCTGATGCTTGCAACGTAACACGATGGAGTGCTAAATTTTATTCCTCAAATATGCCTTCATGTGCACTGTGATACTGCTAAACAACTATGAATACTATGAACTGTAAATAACTATGAACTCTCGTGTCGCTTGGAGACCCCATTATGCTGTAAACTCACTTAGAATTGAGCGTGTCCAGAAAAGATATTTGTACCATTTGGCGCATTCGGCTGAAATTAACGACAAAAAAATATCGTATGTATGATTATTTTCAAATAAAATTGATTGTCTTCGACCTTCTGAATAAATTTAACCTTAGAGTCCCTCGTAAACCTCCACGAAATCCTATCACACCGTTGGTTCCACCACTTCGACGACTCCACGTCTATGCAGCGCCTATAGCAAAGTTGACAATCTACAGTCGTTAACGCTAATAGAAAGCGGAAAAATGTATTGGAATGACATTTTGCAACGAAAAGGCACGTGGTCAAAACAATGCGCTATCGATTGCGACAAGACAATAGAAACAAAACGCTTGCAACTTGTCTAGGCCCTCAGGCTAGTAAACGAGCGCAGCGACCTCAGCGTCATTCATGCAGACAGCTAAGTTCTTTCTCAAAGTACTGATTTCACACTGTGTGTTATAGATGGGATTACTATTGCCTTCTATATTTTTTTCCAAAATTTATTTGTTTCGTTAAGTTTTCCTTATTATTTCTTGTGTATTAGCTTGTAGTATTTTTTTTATATCTTATCCGTTTGTATAGGTTAATACTGCGCAAGTAGTGTTTGCCTATAATTGGTTATACAGTCTACCTATCTATCTATCTATATCATCACGCCACATCCCTTACGGGGTAGGCAGAGAGTACAGAGTTCCAACAGGCTCTTTCCTTATATACCTCTCTGGCTTCCTCTACTCTCATAGTTCGTCTCATACACGCTCGCTGGTTACGGAGACTCCTGACTTGTCCCTCAGATAAGACCCGGTCTATTTGGTCATGGTAAGATAGTCTAGGTCTGCCCCGGTACCTACATCCTTCCACTTGGTTATTATATATATAATTGTTATAAATTTAGCATACATCACAGTAACAACTAATGGAATTCCTAAATAAATAAAATAAAAATAAAATATATTATATATACTCCGTGTCGCCTATATTCCCGAAGCAGTGGTGGCAAAGGTTTACTGAGGACACCCACATTTCGCCGACGATGTACCACATATAAGGGGTAATACTGCAATACACCCGGCACAATTCCAGACTCCGGACTAACTTTGGGAAGTTTTCATTAGAAAAACTACATTTGTTCGACCTAGGATTTGAGCCCAGGACGTCGTGATCACAAAGCGACGCGCTTTGCCACTAGACCAACGAGGCAGACAACAACTTTTATTTTCTAAATAAAGATGAATATCAGTTTGATCGTGCTAAGCTGTGAAGAGCTTAAAACGAACACTAATAGTAAGGATATCGTTTTTTTTTTTTTTTAACGTAGGCCCACACTAGGATTTATTCCTGTGTCGTGGGTGCGTTTACAAACAACCCTCTAGACGTTTAGCACTCAAACGCGGATTCGAGACGGATCGATAGGGGACCTAAGGGTGTGTAATGCGTTTTAAAATTAACACACCGTCACGCCTATATTCCCCAAGCGAGGGTGGCAGAGGTGTACTGAGTACACCCACGTTTCGCCGACGATGTTAGGTCCCATGTAATAGGGCGAGCCTATTGCCACATACTGGGCACAATTCCAGACTCCGGAATGTACTGGGAAGTTTTCCTTAGAAAAACTACACCTGTTCGACCTCGTGTTCAAAAAGCGATGCGCTTTGCCACTAGACCAACGAGGCAGTTAACTTAACATCTCCCGATTAAGGGTTCACGAGATATCGGGGTGTATTGAAGTCGTAACAATATTTTAATCATTCTATTTTAAGCAGAGCATCATGTGAATTGTATAACATTGCATATAACGTGTTTATTGTTGCAAATAAACAAATATTATTATGGTTATTTAAGAAATGTGTAAAATAAATTGTCAAAGGTTATAAATTCATACATTGCCTAGGACCTTCCTTGGCACCGTATACAATTCCATAAGAGCACTAGGGAATGTATTAATGATCTTCATAAAGGGCACCAGTCACGTAGAAACTTTGTGTATCAAGCTAAGTAAATAATAAAAAAGTAGGTTGGGTTTGATTAGACTTGTGATAATCATCAAGGAAAGAACCTGTTGGAACTCTGTACTCTCTCCCTTCCCCGCTAGGGATCTGGCAATATGGATAGAGATAGTTAGATCTAAATAAAACCAAGGCCACCTCGGACCTGACCTAGCCGCAACCGCAGAACGCCTGTTTTGCTCGTTCAGTTCACGTGTTTTGGTCTCATTTCTTACCTAACCTAATCCATACTACATTTTGGCCACTACTATGAAAATCATAATATTTGTCCTGTTCCAAGTCCGAGGTGACCTACAACAGCTGCATTACAGAAAAACTAGGTGAGCACCGCTCCCGACCCTCCCTTACTCCACTGTAATCTACCGATATCTTGAATTTGACACATTTCCGGTTGATGTTTAAGGAATGGAATTCCTAGGAACATTTGTATAAATAATAAAATTTATTTCATATATCTCCTGGCGATTTTGGGCATTTTATACATTTCCGAGGACATGTATATAATGACGGATTCCATACATTTCCGGTAACAACTACATAAAGACGAACGCGACAGCACACTTTTTCGACAACATTACCCTGTTGTAGTGTTTTAGTTATCTGTGGTCCTTGGAATAAATGTAATATAAAAGAATAACCGTTAATTTATTACAACCCTGGCTTCAATTTCTAATTGTATAATAATTTGACGCATTTTTGTTTGCAGACCATCTCATCGACACAGTAATCCAAATTTTGTCAGAGATCGAATTAAAGGTGAGTAAGATATCGCGGTCAATGTGTATTACGGATCAGAGACGTGGTCTCTTACAATAGGTCTCATAAAAAAGCTCAGAGGTGCTCAGCGAGCTATGGATAGAGCTATGCTCGGCGTTTCTCTACGTGATCGAATCAGGAATGAGGAGATTCGTAGAAGAACCAAGGTCACCGACATAGCCCTTAGGATTAGCAAGCTGAAGTGGCAATGCGCGGGCCACATAGCGTGAAGATCGGACGGACGTTGGGGCAGAAAGATTCTAGAGTGGAGACTACGTATTGGTAAGCGCAGCGTGGGACGACTGCCTGCCAGATGGACCGACGATCTTGTGAAAATCGCAGGAAGTCGTTGGATGCAGGTAGCATCGGACCGGATATGCTGGAAAGCGATTGGGGAGGCCTATGTTCAGCAGTGGACAAGTATAGGCTGAGATGCTGATGATGATGATGAAGATATCGCACCTTCAGAACGGTATAGACTTAACTCAAACATCTAAGAAATCGAGTTACGGTCATAGAGGGCCATTAAAGGGTACTCTCTGTCTGGTGAATATTAAAGCAGCAGAATTTTTATGGTAGAATTAAAAAATATGATACTTCGGTCTCTTTCACTTTCCCTCCCTCTACCCGCGGCGCTCGGTTCTGAAGGGACGCGATTAGTTTCCCAAAAACTTGATATTTTGGGATAAGTCACTACTGTTCTGAAGGTGCGATATGTATGTTGTGGGGTAGATCAGAAGGGTAACCCTTGGTAAGTCTTTGGTTAAATCATCGATCAGATATAGGTATTTGTGTGTGTGAATGATCTACGCTGTTGGCCGCGGGGCCTTTACAGGTTCACCGGACAAGAGGGCGAGCGTGCAACCACTACGCTCGAGTCAGAAGGGCAAAGGGGCAAATAGCTCAAGTGCGCCTCAAGGAGAAACGGCCTCGGCTTGAGCAGTCGCTATGGGGGAGGGCGTATACTAGGTGTCTCGCCGTGGTGCTCTGCACCGGCCGGCGAGCAAAGGATTCTTCGACCTCGCCGGCGAGCAAAGGATTCTTCGACCTCGCCGGCGAGGTCGGTGTTTGATCCTGTGTGCGGTATCTGTATTTGAAAGAAAGGATGTAAGGGCATCGGGAGGGTCGGTGAGAACATACCGCGGACGGTGGTAGCGGCTGATAGGAGGGGAGTTAGTAGTCGGCAGCGGCTACGATTAGCGGATTTCTATGATTGGACGCGTTTGCGAAATATCAGGTTGTCGCTTTTTTAATAAAGGCTCGAAAAGGTTCGATGCCGAGATCGGAATGGAGATCGACATTCCGTATGAACCACGGCTTTGCGAAGGAAACGGGATTGAACCGTTTGGAGTCTATCGATGTGAGAGCCGGAATACCTCACAAGCGTACGCCATGAGGGGCCGTATACAAGTTTTGTAAAGTGTCACCTTATTCCTAAGGGCAATTTTACTCCGCATGCAGATCATTGGGTAAATACGTCGTGAGGTGTGTACTTAGTTTCCGTACGGACTGTGTTGTTATAAGCAAAGTACCAGTACTGTAGCTAACTACTCCAACCACTTGACTTGTTTTCACAATTAATACGCAAATATGCACCCATTGTTTTATGCGTTCTCCATTGCTCAGATGCTCTCATATAATAATAATAATAATAAATAAGCCCGCAGGGCAGCTTGTGGCGAGCTGTTGGTGAGTAACGACACCACGGACCCGAGTGCTTCAGAGAGTCGGTCAGGACCCCCAACTCGGCGTGTCTTCGTCGGTCGAGTGGAAACCGAAGGGTGCCCGCAGGACTCTCGGCTCTGGCTAGCCTTAATTGGCCGTCCAGAGAGGAGCCGTGAGAGCTATATCGACGTAGGAAGATAATGCGTTCCTACATCGATGTACTCCAGGGGTGGAAGTGTTAAAGGGCATAACGCCGCGAGTAACTTCGGAGAAAGCGCAGCACACCTCTCTACACCCCTGAGCCGCTCACACCGGTGTTGCCCTCAGTTGTCCTAGGACGACCGTTTGAGGGCCCATCTAGTAAGCGGCGAGTCACCGCTGGCCACGGGTAATTAGGTATCACTAATTATGGCCGGTGTCCGTCCCCTTTGAAATAGTCCAGTTTTTGTCCATCAAACCTCATTTGCATAGCCCTTGTTTTCTTTCCATAATTTACAATAGTCCTTGCACCTGCCGGGGTCAGTTCGCTGGTTATGTTTCTTCATTTTCAGTAAGTGATCTCAGCAGGTGGCTTACATAACATTAACTTCTCGCAAAGGGCCTCTACGTGTTGGACCCATGTCCCCATGCAAGCCTTTCAAAGGTCCGGGTAAAGCCCGTGAATCTCAGCGAGATACATAATAATAATAATAAATTCTTTATTTGCCAATATGGTTGATAGTTGGCATATTTCTTTCATCGTACTAGAAATGAACCCACGATCGGTCGCTATATCACGTTGTATGCCAAATCTTAAAATAAAACCATCAACAAAGGCTCGCGCTACACTTAATACTCTTTGTTTTGTAATGGATACGCCTCTGTGCTCTGTGGAGAGCCGCCTACGATGGTACGGTCACGTCTTACGGAAACCAGCAAATTACGTGGGCAACAAGTGCCTGGCCATGCCGCCTCCTTCGGGTCCTGGAAGAAGGGGTGCTCACGAAATGCTGGCTTGACGTCGTCAGGAACGACATGCGTGCCAATGGCCTCGCCACAAAGGGTGCCGAAGACCGCGCGAAGTGGAAAAGAAGAAGCAAGAAAGCGGACCCCGGGCTCTAAAGCCGCAGCTGAGGATGCTACCGGGATCACGCCCAGACGAAGAAGAGGACGCCTCTGTGAATGTTGTTAACTCACACTGTATGGTTAAAAAATAAGCACAATTATTATCTGTATCACGGGGAAGTGGTCCTACAAAATCTAGGTAAACCTTCTCAAATGCTGAATTTGCTGTTGTCGTTATTGTCATAGATTGTTTAGTGCCTACTGAGTATTTATCCTTTCATTGCTCACATTTAGATATAAACTCAGCAATATCTTTGTCTACACAGCTAAAAATAAAATTTTCTAATATTATTTGTCATTCGCCTAATGCCTGCGTGGCCACTAGTATGATTCGTCTGTTGTCAATGTCATTTATTCTTTGCACATGATTCACTATACAAATACCTGGACTGGTTCATTTCTTACAACTATTTATTTTTTCTACTATTCCACTTATAAATTCTTCATTATTATCGTATTTTAGTATGCCAACTTCTTTTATACCTAATTTTACGCATAAAAATAACAAAACTCTCACCAATCCGTCTCGCGTAATTGATGATCAAGAAAGTGTATTTAGATATACTAGTGGTCGCCCATTGGTCGAAATTCGACCTACTCTTTCATCATTTGCTGGTTATGTTTGACATTCAGTAAGACTATACACAAATAATATTAAAGACAAACAATATTAATCTATTCTCAATTTGACCACACTTTTTACAATAATCAAAAGAGTATATGCGTGGGTGTGTCAATTACATGTAGTGTGAGTAATGTTTTTTTTTATTGATTTAATGTAATCTTTATGCATAATTTAAAAAAAAATTAGCATTCTGCACTCCTTCTCTATATAAACTATAAGTGTGGGAAATTTCATACTCCTCCGTCCGCGCAATTTTGGAAAAAAGGGGTATAAAGTTTTTGCTTCACGTATTAATATAATAGGATAATAGGTAACCCTGTAGGTCACAGGGTACATATAAAAGATTTATATTTTTCAATGAATTCCCCACTTTTCAATAATTTCTTTCAATTTCTATTAATAATTACTGAAAGTTCAGTAATATATTTCGGTTTTTAATAATGTGCACAACTCTCGACGCACGAGCCTCGGGGGAAGCTCGTGGGGCGTGTCGGATTCTTACCGACTAAAAACCCCAGGGTGGCCGAAATCAGCACTTTGGAGGGCTCCGGGACCTCCGTATGGAACGCACCGGCGCCCCTCTTGTGCCGCGCTCTTAAGAGCCCGCCATCGAGGGGAGACTTGATGACACGATCCCCCCGCACCAACGCGGTGCTCATGGCGATGTAGGCCATACCACGCCGCCGTCCTCAGGGTCACTCTTGAAGTACGCTTAAGGCCCCCGCCCCTTGCGTCCGCGACCCCGAAGGCCCCCCTGCTGTTATATATATCCCCTTTCCAGATATTACGGCGGACGACGTAAGCTAGCCCTCATTTTTAAGCCCCGGGCTATTGGGCCAGGAGGCCTGGGCTGTGCCTCTGCCCCGGCGCCGTCGCCTTTGACTTACGATAGTCTATCACAATGCGCCATTTCTTTGTACCCGTCGAGTCAAGTTTTTTCGGAACTAATAAAGAACTTATAATAAAGGACCAGGCACTCTTAAATCCTAAAATTTTACCATCATCAAACATTTTTTTGATTTGTTCTGTCTTTTGTGCGTAAGGCAATCGATAAGGCTTTATATATATGGGGCACGTTTGTGGCTTTAACCTAATTGTTTGCTCATTGCCGTAGTAGATAATTTATCGCCAGGTAATTGGAAATTATTTGAAAACTTGGCACAAATATTTTCCATGGATTTTTGCTCCTCGGCAGATATAATAAGTAAAATAAAGCCGTTACTCGTTCCGCATTTCCTGTAGACTTATTCAATTGGCAAATAATATAATTATTTAACTTAGAAGTATTGGCCTGAAAATAATTTAAAGTTACATCATTTTCTCTCTTATTTAATATACGAACAAAAATTTTTTTATCCTTCGGTTTTATTAAGCTATTTGCCAAAAAGTCACGTTTACATAACTGATGACTTAATACAATACAATTTTCCGTTATATTAATTTCTATGTAATGTTTTAAATCATTACGCGCTGGCGCTTGTATATAATAGTTATTATTCCCCGTCTGCATAATATTATAATAATATTAGCCCTGTTAAGAAACTGTCCCATCGGGGGCCGTGCCCAACCTCCTCTCAAACTGAGAGGGTTTAGGCCATAGTCCACCACGCTGGCCCAGTGCGGGTTGGCGAACTTCACACACCTTCGAGAAACTCTCAGGCATGAAGGTTTCCCCACGATGTTTTCCTTCGCCGTTAAAGCAAGTGATTGTTAATATTTTTTTCTGCATACCACTAACAACATTTAATACAACACTAGACTTATTTACGAACAATTATAATGTGTTTAATTAAAAATTTAATTCTGATTTAATTTTTTTTAGAAAATCTTCGTTAATTATCCCACTAGTTCAATCAATCGATCTTAATTCCAGATACTGAGGCACCGGTATCAATTAGCCAGACGTGCTTACGTTCGCTAATATTAATTGAAACATTATTTAAACTACTACACGAGTATATGACATTAGATTCGAAAAACGGAGTTCTTGTCCCAACGCTGTTATATGGTAGCGAGAGCTGGGTATGTAAGAAGGAGAATGAAAGTAGGATAAATGCGGTAGAAATGCGAGCTCTGCGGAAGATGTGCGGAGTGAAGCTGACCGACCGCATTAGCAACATCATAGTAAGACAGCGAGTAGGTATGAAAGATAGTATCGGTGTAAAGATGAGAAAGGGCATGCTCCGTTGGTTCGGGCATATAGAAAGAATGCCAGAGGAAAGAATAACAAAACAGATATACAATGTGAAAGTGGAAGGATGCAGGTACCGGGGAAGACCTAGACTATCTTACCACGACCAAATAAACCGAGTCTTATCTGATGGAAAAGTCAAGAGTATCCGTAACCGGCGAGCGTGTATGGGACGAACTATGAGAGTCGAGGAAGCCAGAGAGGTATGTAAGGAAAGAATCTGTTGGAACTCTGTACTCTCTGCCTACCCCGCAAGGGATCTGGCGTGAGGTTATAGATAGATAGATAGATAGATTCGAAAAAACTTAGTCAGTGTTTCCTTATTTGACTTCTCACCGGGCACTTTCTGATCTTTCTGTAATACGTTTACGTTGATGAGCTAAATCCTGTATCACGGCTACGGTTAGGTCTTCCCTTAGAATGATCATATCTTTTGCCCCGACAATTACGATTGTTATAATAATTATTACAATTTTTATAATAGCAAAATAATCAAAATTTTTAGTATAAACATTAGTAAATACATTAATATAACATTTATTAGTAAATTTGTGAAAATATTCTATATATTATTGACATTATTATCTTGGTTGAACTAAGCAAATACAGTTTAAATGAATTCAACGTGACACTTGAAACGCATCTACCCATGCGAATCTGTTAATCGTAGCCGCCGCCGACTACGTCCCCCCCCCCCCCGACCCCTGCCGCCACCGCCGACTACGTTCCCCCCCTCCCGACCCCTGCCGTCACCGCCGGCCGCGACATGTTCTCTCCGATCCCCCCGATGCTTTGTCATCCATTCTTTTCGCTCAGAATACGGGCGACGACGACGTAGTCGTAGATCCGCTCCCATAGCCGGCGGTTGACCGGTGCACTTAGTAGTGCACCCCGTCCCCCCACAGCGACTGTCCCAACCGGGGCGCCTCTTCAAGGCGCCCTCGAGTATGTCGCCCCTTGCCCTTCTGGCTCGAGCGTAGTGGTTGCACGCTCGCCTTTAAGTCCGGTGAAGCTGTAAAGGCCTCGCGGCCAACAGCGTAAATCACTCACACACACACACATTGAAATAAGACTCTAATTAGTAGCAATAAGCTTTAAATTATCAGAGCAATATTTTAATAATTAACACGTTATTGCTCATCTCTATCCAATTGTGCTTTTTTCGGGCCATTTTGCGGACTCTCACTCTCACATTTATCGAAGCAGTTTTGGGCAAATAGTTAGACCGCTGAACTGCAATGTCAGAGGTCTAGGGTTCAAACCCAGGCATGCACCTCTGTCTTTTCGGTAGCATGTACGTATTAACAATTAACTATCACTTGCTTTACCGCTGAAGGAAAACATCGTAAGGAAACCTGCAAGCCTAAGTTCAAGGAGTTTCTCGAAGGTGTGTGAAGTTGCGAACCCGCACTGGGCCAGCGTGGTGGACTATGGCCTAAGCCTTCTCAGTCTGTGTGTCCCGTGCCCAACGGTGGGACAGTTTCTTGACAGGGCTAATATTATTAATATTAATATACAATTTATCGATGAACAGAGAATATCTTCAAGTAATCGTCTTCTTTAGTGCCCTTCTCATTGTTCTGATTTTATTCACTCCTCCTTCTTCGTCCAATGTATCCTGCATCGTTGAATGTAATTCCTCAGGAACTCAGGATGGTAACGAACCGTCTCTCTTTTAAAAAAAAATACACGAGTACCTACTCGAAATGTTGGCAGAATCCTCTCAATATTAGTTTTACGTCATTTATATGTTTTTATGTATAACATTATTATTAGTTTTATATATAGTATTTTTTTTGTATCTCGCTGTGATTCACGGGCTTTACCCGGACCTTTGAAAGGCTTGCATGGGGACATGGGTCCAACACGTAGAGGCCCTTTGCGAGAAGTTAATGTTAAGTAAGCCATCTGCTGAGATCACTTGCTGAAAATGAAGAAACATAACCAGCAAACTGACCCCGGCAGGTGCAAGGACTATTGTAAATTATGGAAAGAAAACAAGGGCTATGTAAATGAGGTTTGGTGGACATAATTATAGGACATAGTATTATCATTATTTTATTTTAAATTTATTTTCTTACAATTTTTAGCCTCGTATTTTCGCACCTACCACACATGTTTCCACACCACCCTAAGGTAGACTGGGAGAAAATGCCTCAGGCATTAAGTCCACCTATGTACAAACATATGTGCATAAAGAATAAATAAATAAATATTTTTGCTTTCATTTCAGAGCTTATAATAAAACCGAAAATGCCTGAAAATTGGGAAGACCGTTTTAACAAGCCTTTTAACCCTGCATGGATGGACTACTGTGACCCGTATCACTGCAATGACTATCACAAGCTGATCTGCGGGCTGAACCGCGCCACCATGAGGTTCAAATGGTTCCAGAGCGGTTGCCACTTGGTTCTGAATAACCAGTGCTCCAATTACAGGGGCTCTTTGAGTAAGTAATAATTCTCAAAAAAAACTAGCTTATAAGTAACCAGCTTTGGTTGTTAAGCTGTGGAGTTTGTTTTTCTAGGGTAACCCTTTTTTTACGAAATGCCTAACGCATACCCCGGGCCGAGGTCACGGCCCGGGTGGTTATGTGGGGCTTGCACCCACTAAAACCCCTCGGCGTCCCACTGACCTTTTGACGGGCCACATGAATCGTCACCGGCATGACCTCTGTGGCACCGGCGGGCTCGGTCCGCAGTTTAACGCGGACCTCGACACATGTAAGGGGAGTTCGGTCTCCCCCCTACCGCCTTTTGGAAGCTGCGCGGACGCAGCGCTTTTCCGGCGCGGGCCTGCTAAGTGCTAGGGCGCCGGGGTGCCCTCCCCGACGCATGCAGGCCGAGATTACGGTGAGCGAAGGTCGTTTCGGGCGTATTCCCTGCGCCTTCGCCCAACGCGCCATTTCGAGTGGTATTGGAGGGCGTCTCCTCCCTCACCCGCTCTGCCTCCTCCTTCGCGGACATGACGTCCTCGCAAAAGCCCGCCATTGCCGCCCAGGCGCCCTCGCTCCCAACCATGGATGATATCAGGGTTGGAGCAATAGCTCCCGTCCCCCTGCACTGAGCGCTCCGGCGAGCCGGCGCCGCTCGTAATCCCATGCCGGACACACCAGCAACGTGTGCGCCGCCGTATCCTCCGGGGCCGCACAATGGTGGCAGCTCTCCACCTCCTCACGCCCGAATTCTAGGGTAACCCTAAATTAACTTAAATTAACCCTAAATTACACTAAGAGCGGAGATGGGCAAAATGTAATCAGATTTATGATTAACCATCCCCGCTTGGGGAATATAGCCGTGACGATGTATCAATGATTAACGAGTACAATTCCATTTTGTAATCATCAACGATTATGATTACACGTTTAATCTTGAATCATGATTGAATATTACAAAATGCAATTATAATCATTAATCTGATACATTTTGCCCATCTCTGACTAAGAGTAACTTGAGTAACCTAAAACATACTTTAAACTACCCAAAATGATCCTAGAGGTACCCTAAGTTACACTATGTGTACCTAAGTTACCCTAAGGGTACACTGAGTTGCACTAGAGATACCTTAAGACACACTAAATATCTATGTTACATGAAAGATACCTTAAGTCTCTAGATTCAAGAATTCTTTAACTTTTTACATAAGAAAAGCTTAATTAACTTAATAACAAAGAAAATATGACCCCGAAATTGCCTCCAACTTGGCAGAAACGCTTTAATAAGCCCATCAACTTTGCTGTGATGGATAACTGTGATCCATATCACTGCAATGATTATCACAAGCGGATCTGCTGGCTGAACCACCTTGCGGTTGAAATGGTTCTAAAGCGGTTGCCACTTGGCTCTGAATAACCAGTGCTTCAATTACAGGGGCTCTTTGAGTAACTTTATTTAATTCACAAAATAAAACTGTGGTGTATGCCATTTTTTTAGGGAAACCTAAATTTACGATCAACCTCCAGCGTGATGCCTTATGACTGCGATACAAGGATTCTGGGCGGACCAGTCTTCACAAGCAGCACCCGTTCACAAGTATGACCACTAGAGCAGCCATCACATCCCTCAACTATATTAGAGGGAAGGAAGGTCCAAATTGCTAGCTTAGCTCTTTTGTGTCTAGTTTGACCACTTTTGGAAAGTGACGCAAGTCTTATCGAGACCGTGTCTTATCTGAAGGGCAAGTCAAAAGTCTCTATGAGACGAACTATGAGAGAGGTCTTCCAATATTAGACAACAGATATACAATTTGAAAGTGGAAGGATGTAGATACCGAGGAAGATCTAGACTATCTCACGATGACCAAATAGATCGTGTGTTATCTGAAGGGCACGTCAAGAGTCTCCGTAACCGGCTAGCGTGTATGAGGCGAACTTAGAGAGTGGAGGAAGCCAGAGAGGTCTGTAAGGAAAGAACCGGTTGGAACTCTGTACTCTCTCCCGACCCCGCAAGGGATCTGGCGATATCGATAGATAGAGACAAAAGTCAGTTCCAGAATTTGACGTCGTCGTAGAATCGAAATACTGTGAAGCCTTGATATGGCATGTTAGCTTCCCAGCTACATGTTAGTAAGTTTGTACTTAGTCTGGCTATTTGGCGAACAGCGTGGTCCAGTGGTCCAGCTAAACCCGCTCAGCCGAGAAGGATCGAGAAGGCGCGGGTTCGATTAACGCACGGGTCAAATCTTTGTGTGCCCCATAAATGTTTGTTTCGGCCTGGGTCTTTGTGCATGTGAATTTCGTGTTTGTAAACGTACGACACAGGAATTGTTCCTAGTGTAGGTCTGTAATTATAAGAAAAAAAAAAATTATAACTCTCGCCCCGCGCGAAAAGAGAGGACGCAAATTATACGGTTAAGGTTTGTATGTGTTTGTCTATCTGTAGTATCTTAGCTCCTACACAGGAGAACCAATATTGATCTAGTTGGTTTTGATTGAAAGGTTAGATCGAGAGTGCTCTTAGCTATATTTCATTTGAGTCCAGAGTCTATCTATCTATCTATATCATCACGCTAGATCCTTTGCGGCGAAGGCAGATAGTACAGAGCTCCAACAGGTTCTTGTCTTATATACCTCTCTGGCTTCCTCCACATTCATACTTCTCATACACGCTCGCCGGTTACGAAGACTCTTGAAATGTCCTTCAGATAAGACATGGTCTACTTGGTGCGAGAGTTTTTTTACATTTTTAATCTATCTATCTATCCATTTTTAGAATTCGACGTGGTAGAAAAGAAATACTGTGATGCCTTAGTGCTGTACCTTCGGATGGGTTGTCTGAAGAGCTGTGATGACGTCCTCGTCGACCCTAAATGCGGACTAAATATGGCCGATGGGCATTTGGTTTTATTCAAAAACCAATGTTCTTTGGAACTTGCTAACTGTAAAAGACCTCCGTTGCAGGGTAAGTTTAAGGTTAAGATACTTTTGTCTGGTGAATCTGTAAAGGCCCCGCGGCCAACAGCGTAGATCATTCACACACACAAATCTAGACAAGTAATTCATCTTTGATTACCTTACTTATCTATTCTAGCATCGACTGGCTGATAAATAATGCACAGCTTAAACCAGTGAGCCTGTATCAAGAATTTTTGCATCGGACTTCCCTATACAAGGCGTAACATAATAAACGCAAGTCCTGAAAGTAGTTTGTTCTAAATCGATAGCTGAATTGATTCAAACAATTTTTATTGTATCTTATTTTTTATTTAAATATGCAAGGAATGCCGTAACTCCTTAAGTGCGCTATAAAAAACTAAATTCATTCTTGAATCATACCAACACGGAGACTTGAAATGCATTTTTGAAACATATTTCTCAATACACACTCCTACACATACAAGTTTCGTTGTTAATTGGGTTGGTTGTTTATAAAAGGGGTAAAAAATGTTAAATTTGGCAATTTGGTTTTAGTATTGAATTTGTAAAGCAATTATATAATTAGGGTGTCTGGGGTCTTGTGTTATTAACGATACAGCTTTTATAATGTACATAGTTGACCACTAAAAAAGATATTTGGAAAATCTATCCCCTGGGGGTTAAAATCCCATCGGGCCTATCAATTTGTGCTTGAGATATTTAATTGGATTTTTTCTTTTCAGATTACGAGGAGGTTTCAATGAGTATATGTAAATTCTATCTTGGTATTTCAACTTAATTGTACTTTTATTTACTAATCTATCTATCTATCTATATCATCACGCCAGCTCCCTCGCGGGGTAGGCAGAGAGTACAGAGTTCCAACAGGATCTTTCCTTACATACCTCTCTGGCTTCCTCCACTCTCATAGTTCGTCTCATACACACTCGCCGGTTACGGAGACTCTTGACTTGCCCTTCAGCTAAGACACGGTCTATTTGGTCATGGTAAGATAGTCTAGGTCTTCCCCGGCACCTACATCCTTCCTCCTTTATTTACTAATGGTTCCTATATTCAACTGAAGGATATATTTGCTTACTGTAAGTAGAATTCTGACAGATTCTACGTACAAAATATGTCAAATTTCAATCCGTAGTTGGCAAATCTATCGTTGAGTCTGTTAATATTGAAAACGCACGAAAAGCTTGACGTTAGCGAGTTTATATGCCCTCCTTGTCACTAAAAAAAATATTTGGATACTAAATACCCATAAAAGTAAAAGCCTGCTAACTAGCGTCGCGCTAACGTCGACCTTTTTGTGCTTAGCCATATATTAAAAGTTATCTATCAATTCCATTGACATCATCAAATCAGCTTATACTTGTCTACTGTACATAGGCCCTCCAATGGCTCTTCAGCACAGCCGGTCCGATGCCACCTGAATCCAACGACTTCCTGCGATCCTCACAAGATCGTCGGTCCATCTGGCAGGCAGTCGTCCCACGCTGCGCTCACCAATACGTAGTCTCCACTCTAGAATCTTTCTGCCCCAACGTCCGTCCGATCTTCATGCTATGTGGCCCGCCCATTGCCACTTCAGCTTGGCATTCTTCTACGAATATCCTCATTCCTGATTCGATCACGTAGAGAACGCCGAGCATAGCTCTCTCCATAGCTCGCTGAGCAACTCTGAGCCATCCATCCATCTGGTAGGCGGCCGTCCCACGCTACGCTTGCCAATTTAAAGTTTTGGTCAAATAGCTGACGGAGCGCGACGGGAGCGTGACAGAGCGCTCGGCTACGTTCGGTCGTGACGTTTGCCGTCGCGCCGAGCGGGGCTGCGCTGTGTGCCGTCTCCCGTACATTTCAGTACATTACAACTCCCCAAGCCACGCCACCGTCGCGCTCCCGTCGCGCTGCAACGGCTATGTGGCCAAACCCTAATAGTAACCACACTGAATATAAAGTCACCACACGTGTTGCTTGTGATATCGGGCGCAGTGGAGCAACATCAGGGGACGTCGCTATAAACAAGTCTGGCAACAACATGCGACCTGTTCCTTGTCATCGCATCGATAGACATGGAAAACTCAGCGAAATTCCTTGCGTTAACTCAGTAACTCAGGCGCAGGTTACCGCGTTAACTCAAAATTGTGCCATGCGCGCCATCTGCACGCCGTGCTCTCACCTTACCGTGGCAAATCCTTAACACCTTTCGAATTTCCCGGTCCTGCGCTGAGCGCCAACACATTTTGAAGAAGTGAGTTAACACATCCATGCGCAGTGAACTGAGTTGGCGGAATCGCGCGACGCAAAGCAGTGTTAGACATGTTTAAGAACAGAAGTCGTCGCTTCTGTTGAGGTCACAGAGTGTTGACGTGTGTTGCAACAATATGGACGAACGATGTATGAAACCTCTTCGGGTGACAAGCTGCAGCTCCGTCGGGTATTTGACCAAACTTTAATCTTATGAAAACTTTTATGTGATGATTGAAAAATCAACCCTAAATTTGGTATTCTTTCTTTCTTTCTTTTTTAAAAACGTAGCCCCACACTAGGATTTATTCCTGTGTCGTGGGTGCGTTTACAAACATGAAAATTCACATACACAAATACCCAGACCGGAACAAATAATTGTGGATCACACAAAGATTTGTCCCGTGCGGGACTCGAACCCGCGACTATTAGACGCAGTAGGTATTCTAATTGTATTAAAAGGAATAAACTTTCCAATCAAATTAAAAATTTATATCATTTTAAAATTATTAAGTTGTTTTATTTCCGTTTTTGACCTATCTATATCGTCACGTAGATTTCTCGCAGAGTAGGCGGAGAGTACATAATTCCAACAGGTTGTTTCCTTATAGGTCTCTCTCACTTCCTCCACTCGCATAGTTCGTCTCATATACGCTCGCCGATTACAGACTCTTGACTTGCCTTCAGATAAGTCAAGGTCTATTTGGTAATGGTTATGAACCCAATGTAGCACATGTCTTCCAGTAAGATCCTTGAAGTGTCATAGTGCTTTAGGACCGTTGTTATTAGTAATCACCTAGATTAAGCAACATTTGGATCGGTCTGCCAGAAATAGATGACCGGTTGAAGCATTTCCATTTGACAAACCTATTCGTTCTTCTGAAGACACGTTCAGCTGTTGGTCCCAGTTATCTCTTCATATGATAGTCGCTATATAGCTTGGTAACATTATATGCTTGATAAGTTCCACCAGCAGGTGTCCACAAGCCTGCCTCCACCGCCCCGCACTGGCTCCGCGTGCTGGAGTATGACCTAATCTCTCTCACCTTTATTTGTAACCTTGAGCAATGCCACAGAATAAGTCATTTTTATTATTAGTAATCAAGTCATCAGTCCCTGTAATCGGTGAGTGAATGAGACCAACTGTATGGTGGAAGCGAGATGTGTGTAATGAAAGAATCTATTTTTAGAACTTTTCACTCTCAAAAATACCGACTTCGCCGGCGAGTTAGAATCCCTTGCCTATGGCCAATTCAGAGCACCACGCCGATAGACCTAGTGTACGCCCTCCCTCATAGCGACGGCACAAGCCGAGGCCGTTCCTCCTGGAGGCACCCTCAAGCTAGTTGTTCCCTAGCCCTTCCGGATAGAGTGTAGTTGTTGCGCGCTCGCCCTCTTACCCGGTGAAGCTCTAAAAGCCCCTAGGCGTAGATCAATCACACAGGGAAATCTGTTAACTCTACCTGTAACTTTGTCCAGCTGTGGGGTAGCATAATCCGATTTATTAAAGCAATCAAAAAAGAAATATGAATGTTTAAATTTGGTTCGACGATTTTAATCAATACTGAACTTAAACAAGATAATTTTATGTTTGTGGTATGAAATAGTTTGACGTGAAATAAATTATAAGTAGTTTTTTTTTCAATTATTATATTATCCACATATTTTGAAGTTATAAAAAAAAAACTATGAAAAAGTTGTTAATTTTTTCTGTATTATTAGGTGAGTGTGTTGTAAAAATCTTAAAATATACGGCTGTCACGTCCATCTAGTGACACAGTGCAGTTGTCACGGGTTCCTAGGTTCGAGGCCTGGGCCGGACAAGTGTTCTTCTATCAGAAAATTCTCAGTCGCATTCTGGATTTGTGCCTAGTATAATGACAATAGCCTCGCTCCTTAATACAGTGGAATCTAATATTGCCGACTATAAGTGGGCGTATAAATGATTAGCAGCATTTATTCAAATATATAGAGCGATTGGGGTGGCCTACGTTTAGCGGTATAGGCTGAGATGATGGTTCAAATATTTAGATCGATAGTCCCCATCGATAAATGGTCGGTCACGGTAGCTGAATTAGCACAGGCGACACGGCAAGACCTTAGAATAAATAAATATAATCCAGAAGCCGCGGGCACGCATCAAATTGAAGCAACAATTACTACCTGCGAAGCAAGTTGTCACACGTTCACGCTCGCTTGCTTCTACTGTGTGACAGTCTTGCGAAATAACGTGCTCTGCGCGTGTCAAATTAAATGAAATTATGCCGTCTTATGTTATTCCCACCCGTAAACATGCTGTTAAGCTCAAAAAGAAACATGCTAGGATCACATTGAATACGCCGTATTATTTAAGTATACAATTAATTCTTCCGTTTGTAATTGTCATAGTAAAAGACGCGTCCATTTTGTTAGTGTTGCTAGTATAACAATTTTATTTGCCTACTTTTATATGCTTAGAACTTTATAAGTTCTAGTATTAAATAGCATTAATATAGCCAATTACAATCATCACAATATACATCAAAGTTTTAATATTTCAAAATGTATTTTTCCTATATTAAACTACTACAAAACTTAATAGTTCAAGTATAACTATTTCTTGAGTTTAATATGCATTAAAATACACGTTACTGCAACATTGCTTTTATTATTATCTACTCTGATGTCATCAACATTTACCCCGAAAAGGGGTCATCTTTCCGGGCTGCCAACATTACGCGGGTGGGAAGTGCGGGGGGTGCGGGATGTTTGTTGATTTCTTGGCTTCACCGCGCGACGTGCAATTTTGACTGGACGCGGCTTCTGGATATATTATTCTAAGGGCAAGACATATATTACGGATACGCCCTAGACGTTAGATAACGGTTTTGTCTCATGTGTTAACATGGCGTGTCGTGACATGAATTTGTCACAAGAAACCTCGTTTCAAGAATTATATTACATTGAAGTATAGACAAGACCATTTATACTTGCGTACAAAACTCGATCACCGGAATTTTTTTTTCTGTGCTAGCTCTGTTAATGTGATAGATAAATATCAGGCTGAGGTGGACTATTTACACCCCCTTATTGCCGACGATGCTAGGTCCCATGTGATAGGAGACAAGCCTATTGCCATATACCGGTCAAAATTTCAGATTCCGGACTATACCTGGGAGTTTTTTCAATAGAAAAACTACATTTGTCGGACCTAGGAACCGAATCTAGAGCTTCGTGTTTACAAAACGGATTATTAGCGACTAGACCAGCGAGGCAGTGATAGATAATAATATAATTTATCCAAAACAGCTCTCCAAAAGCAAACAACAACGATAAAGAAACCAGCAGTAACACCGGACGTGAAAACGCGAATAGCAATGTTAAAAAGTCAAATAGCAGATGAAATAATGCGTAAGCAAATTGAAGGCAAAGAACATATGATCAATCAGTTCAACAGACAACCGCACCAACCCATAGACCGCTCGGGCGATATCTTAGATCATTATGAATACATAGAGAATGAGAATATGCCTATAACACCAATAATGGATTTTGATGAGCGAAAGTTGAAAGACAGATTTAAAATGAAATTGATTAAAAGTACTACTAAAGTGACAACGACGAAGTTTAAGCCGATTGAGGTAACAGTAATGTGAATTAATGCTATTTATGCTTTACCTTATATGCTATTAGCATGCGAATGCTCGTTTTTAGCATTGTTGATTCTTTAATTTCGTTGTTTCGTTTTAACTTAACCAAGCTACAAACGAGCCAGCCAAATTATTAAACATCATACGCAGTTATGTTATATACGATCCAAAACACAAGAATTTCCTTTAATAATAATAATAATAATATACTTTATTGCTCACAAAATAAAAATAAAAGGACAAAAAAAGTATTTTACATAGTTGGTGGTACAGTAAGGCGGCCTTATCGCTTAAAGCGATTTCTTCCAGGCAACCTTTAGGTAGAGGACAGCGATGCTTATGATAAAAATTGAAAAAAAAAAAGTGCAACAGTTCAATAGATTTAAACCAAATAATAAAAAAAAACAATTTAAGGGATATAAATGAAAGAGTCAATTTTACCTATAACACATAATACAATATATATAAGAGTTAAGAAGTAACGAGTGAATAACGAGCGAACCAAAATTTTGAGGAGGAAGGGAAGCTTGTATTAAATTTGAAGGAATTTCCTTTAACATAGATAACAACCGCTAGATACTCTTTACTGCTATCGTGTTACTCGCACTTTGATCACATGAATTAGCAAAGCACATAACACTAGCAGCGTTCATTTTCGGATTGATTATTGCACGGTTGATGCGTGAAGTGCTAACTAATGGAGCGGCAAATATAAATTGCGGCGAATTGATGCATTGATAACAAATTTCACAACTAATAATATGCTAATTGCTAAACGAGAATTTGCATGCTACAATTGAATGCTAATGCCAACTAATGCTAATTAATCCTATGCTGTGCTATGAGGTTATAAGCTTTTGTGTATGTGAGTGATCTACGCTGTTGGCCGCGGGGACTTTACAGCTTCACTGGACAAGAGGGCGACCGTGCGACCACTACACTCGAGCCAGAAGGGCAAGGGGGCAACTAGCTCAAGGGTGCCTCAAGGAGGAACGGCCTCGGCTTGGGCCGTCGCTATGAGGGAGGGCGTATACTATGTGTCTCGCCATGGTGCTCTGCACCGGCCGGCGGGCAAGGGACTATTCGACCTCGCCGGCGAAGTCGGTGTCTGATCCTGTGTGCGGTATCTGTATCCGTAAGAAGGGATGTAAAGGAAGCGGGGGGGGGGGGGGGGTCGTTGAGAACATGCCGCGGAGGGTGGTAGCGGCTGATAGGAGGGAAATTTCGTAGTCGACGGCGGCTACGATTAGACGACACGGGAATAATTCCTAGTGTAGAGCTAGGCTTAAAATTAAAATGAAAAACATGAATTACTGGAGGCTAGCACCTCGGACAAAGGATAAGCATTGCTATTCACATATTTTATCCTTATTTTATTTATTTACTTTTGGGATTGTTTTTCCCTAGCTTGTAAGTTGTAAATAATCGTTTTTAAGTTTTCTTCCTTTTTGTAAATCTCATCTTCTTACCTAAAATGTTAATATCTCGTCACTACAAGGTATAACATAATAAACGCAAGACCTAAGGCATCCCGATTAGAGAAATGCTTTATAAAATCAATACCAAAATCAAATTTCCCAATTAAAAGATTTTTACCATTTTTAAGCTCTTTTATACCCCAATTAACAATGAAACTTGTACGTGTATGAGTGCGTTTTCAGAAGCACATTTTAGGAATGTCTCTCTCCTATGCAATCTTCTTATTGCTATGAATTAAGAATAAATATAGTTTTTTATAGCGCCCTAAAGGGGTAAGAGCATTTTTTGCAAATATAAAAAAAAATGTAAGATACTCGTACATAAAATATTGTCGGAATCAATTCACTTGCCGATTTAGAACAAATTACTTTCAGTTCTTGCGTTTATTATTTACAAATTAAAAATAATTCGCTCATAGAGAACTGAGATTTCTCCTCTATGAAATAGAAGGAATAAGAACTCGATACGCATCTATAAACTAGCGCATGTACAGTCGAGTGCACTCTTATTGCATTGAAAAACTTGCCAGTACGAGTCCGGAGTATGGAACTGATATATGGCAATAGGCTCGCCCCCTACTACATGGGACTTAACATCGTTGGCGAAACGTGGGTGTACTCAGTACACCTCTGCCACCCCCGCTTATATACATTACATACCCCCGGAATATAGGCGTGACGGTGTAGTATTATATATGTATTTTTAGAAGACCTTTGTTTCGAGAAAATATATATACAAATAAATTAAAATGCGCTATTTTTTACTGAGTGTAAGAAATTCAGATATCATATTAGACTTATTTGCCTTTGCCTCCGATATTATTCTGCGCACAGTACATTCTGAGATGCCTGTAGCAGCTGCAGTACATTCTTTTATAGCCATAAGATCATATTGAAGACTGTCTTGAGCTTCCTTTTGCATAAATTGGATAATAGTGTATACCACTTTCCGTCTCTGTCTGCGTAATACGTTGAATCGTCCGCGAGGCTTTGTGAAATATGAAACTATAGGCACTTGAATTCAAAGAATAACAAATAAACACAACTATAAAAAACTTAACAAATTTAATTAATAATTAATTACAATCTAATCTGTATTCGAGTGTAGCGATAGCTAGGCACGTGTTTGTGTGCTGTGCGTGAAATGTCAAACCAAACGGTCAATTTCAGCGGCAGAAAGGCGCGGGCAGGATTGGGTACGGGGTGGTGTGCACCGCCCGCTCGCCCTTATCTGTTCCTCGAGCTAAAGATGCGCGACTGCGAATAATCAGACTATTCTAATCATCTACAACTACTAATTTTCCGATTCGATTTGAATATTAGTAATATACTAATTTTTATATTCGAATGACGACTACTAATTAGTAATTATTAATGGCGATTCGATTAGATTATCTGCGACTCTCACCCGATTATGAATTAATTAATTGATTCGAATGATTCGCCGCTTCTTGCGACATTTCCGCGCCAAAACAAATCACGTATGCTAGTGAGTAGTAACAACTAAACCAAATAATAATGCTGGTGTTTAAAAGTGCGTTTTAATAAAGTTTTTAGTTTATAATTTAAATATAATCCGCGCCCGGTATTCAAGTGCTGGAATGAAACAAACAGCTAATAGTATATTTTTTTAAAAGCGCTTACAGTGCTTCAGCACAAAAAGCGCCCGTGCGAACGTGGGAGTAAGCTGCGGTTAAAATGATGCTAACTTACTTTCCTTTGTACTCTGTGGTGCGACCGATAAGGAAATTTTGTTCGCCGAACTTTTTAATTTATTATTCGTTTATAAAGTCGAATGATTCGAATGCAATCATTCGCACTCGCGCATCGCTATCTCGAGCGCCTAAAAACTGACTACTGCGCAGCGGCTCGCGCGTACATTCAGACCGAGCATAAAGTTTGATGCGAGCTATACCCGCACGCGACCATCACCAGGTGAACTAGTATTTTTTTCCAGGGTCCATTAAGGAGTAGAAAACCAAAGCGCAAATTGAAGAAAAGCAAGGCACTTAAACCTAAAGACATATTTTACAGACGTAATTTTGACGAGTCCAAGATGAACTCGCAACTGGAATGGGTCCACTGCCAAGATTTGATCACACCTTTCATTATGGGTCATAAAGTCGACATTGAAAAACCAAAACGTGTCGGGGTTAAGGATAACGTCGTTTTAAGGTGAGTTAGTATTATTACACCGTCACGCCTATATTCCCCAGAGGGGGTGGCAGAGGTGTACTGAGTACACCCACGTTTCGCCGACGATGTTAGGTCCCATGTAATAGGGGGCGAGCCTATTGCCGTATATCGGGCACAATTCCAGACTCCGGACTCATACTGGGAATTTTTTGTTAGAAAAACTCCATTTGTCCGACCTAGAATTTGAACCCAGGACCTCGTGATCACAAAGAGATGCGCTTTGCCGCCAGACCAACGAGGCAGTCGAGTTTTAAGGTGAGTTCCCTTAGCTAAGTCGACTTTCTGCCATCTTTATTATTATTATCGATATTACGTACTAATTTCTGCCTGTGACTTTGTTCGCGTTGAGTTTAGACAAGAACCTAACATTTTTCCAGGATAAAAAGTATTATATGTGTTAATTCAGGTAACAAACTATCTGTGTGCTAAATGTCCTCCAAATCCGTTCAGCCGTTTTTGCGTGATTGAGTAACAAACATACAAACTTTAACATTTATAATTTTGGTAGGATTGAATAAAAACTTTGAGAATACGATTTAATCAAAATCGGAATATTATTTATTCAAGTAAACCATTAATTTAAATCTATGTTTCTACAAATGCACTTAATATACACAATTAAACTGACTATCACATATTTTAAATAAATAAACAAATATAATGAAAAGTAGAAAAGTATAATACACTATTTACAGCCTGAATGCAGATCAACTCAATAAACTAGACCGCCTACTTAATAACTGCATTCGAATCGTATTCAATATGCGCAAATATGATCATGTGTCGGAGCATCGTCCACAGTTAAAGTGGTTGGCTATTCGTCAACGCAGAGCTCTAAGGGCACTGACAACATTGTTTTCTATCCTTCATTCTTCTGTAGCGCCTGCTTATCTTACTTCCCGATTTCAATACCTATGCTCCAATCATAATAAACATCTTCGCTCTTCTAATAATTGTCTCCTTCAGTGTCCCTCTCACCGTACTGATTTCATTCACTCTTCCTGCTTTGTCCAATCAATCCTTCTGTGGAATGCATTACCTCAGGATCTCAGGAAAGCTACCATCATGACTTATGCGTGTGCTGTGTTCGGGCATTCGGCCCCCTCTCACATCGACAGACTTCAAGCGGTTCAAAACCGCTTTCTCCGAAAAGCCGTAGGAGCCCCATGGTTCGTACGGAACGTCGACCTCCACTCCGATCTAGGTCTCGAACCTATTCGCGCCTTTATTAAAAAGGCGTCAACACGTCACTTCGCGAACGCATCTACCCATGCGAATCCGTTAATCGTAGCCACCGCCGACTACGACCTCCCTCACGACCCCTGCCGCTACCGCCGGCCGCGACATGTTCTCACCGACCCCCCCGATGCTTTGTCATCCCTTCTTTCCGCTCAGAATACGAGCGACGACGAAGTAGACGTAGACGTAGTAGTAGATCCCCTCCCATAGCCGGCGGTTGACCGGTGCGCTTAGTAGTGCACCCGTCCCCCTACAGCGACTGTCCCAACCGAGGGCGCCCTCGAGTATGTCGCCTCTTGCCCTTCTGGCTGGCTGGAGCGTAGTGGTTGCACGCTCGCCTTTAAAATCCGGTGAAGCTGTAGAGGCCTCGAGGCCAACAGCGTAGGTCATTCACACACACACACCAATCGCCTCTCATTAAAAAAAAAACTATCAGTCGAACAAAATGTTGGCGGTTTCTTCTAAACGCTAGTTGTTTCATGTCGTTATGTCAAACTGTCTGTTTCATATATAGTATAGTTATATGTGTATGTATGTATTATATGTTATTTATATACAACTGGTTTTGTCGTATTAATGTAATTAGTTTTGTGTTTTTAAATATTTTAATTTCCTTTTTTTTAATTGTAATTGGGTTTTTAGTATTTTTTATTTTTCTCCCTTTTTTATAACTCATAATTTTTCGCACCCACCACAGCTGTTTCCACATCACCTCAAGGTAGACTGGCAGAAAATGCCTCTGGCATTAAGTCCGCCTATGTACATAAGTGCATAAAGAATAAATAAATAAACTGTGCCAAATCGCTGGCGTGCGGCAGGGTGCCCAGAAGGCTGACAGCGTTCCCGCGCTGGATAGCAATGCTAATCCTTTGCGCGAGATACGTGCCAGCCCTCTGGTCATGTGTAGTGTCGACCAGTCTTTTAGACAGTCCCCAAAAGATGTGATGGGCACTTGAACCCCATAGACCCAAAGTCTCCACACCAAACGGCTCAAATAAGCATCCTTTATCCAGGTTGCTGTATTCGCGCCATTTGCGGCACTCGGCAGAATCCGCGGCGCTACCAGCTTTAATGACTGTCTCTGGAAGATGCGACGACGCTAAACTATCGACACATGTCGCGTCCTATACCAAAGGCCGTCCCATCTTCCAGGGAATAATTGTCATTCCATCGGGTCTCTTACCATCGTCAAGCATAAAGCCGCTTAGTTCCAAAACGGCCGGCACATTGGCGGTGGCAAAGGCACGACGGATGACATCATTAATACAGGCATGCCGCGATATTCTACGGGCGCTTCGGAGACATGAGAGGCCATGGTGTCCAAACTGGTCGACATTCTCACCATAACGACAGTAAACCATTATAGTATTTATGAATCGTCCGACAAGTAACAAAAACTACCACCACTTCGGAATGTCATTCCTGTGGAGAAGAAGGGCAAGAAACTCCACGGTTACTCTTAAAATAATCTGTTTCCAATTTTTTCCATCTAAATTTTGTTGTGGGGCAGAGATGTGCAAATGTAATCAGATTAATGATAAACAATTATAGATACATTTTTCAAAATTCAAGGAAGATCACAAAATGTAATCGTAATTATTAGTCTGATTACATTCTACCAATCTCTGTTGTAGGGTGTGGGAGAATAACGGAGGCTGGCCTGGCCTATCAGGTGGGTCAGTTAAATGAACCAATTTTTCTATTCATGAGAATGGTCAGATGCATTGGTTAAAAAGAAATGTGTCATGATTTTATTGAAAAAGATTTAGCGCAGTGGTTAAGAGCTTAAGCTGCTCTGCTCACTGTGTATAATAGTCGAGGGTTCGATTCCGCACGGGACAAATCTTTATGTGACCTACAATTATATCTTCCGGTCTAGGTATTTGTGTATGTGAATTTTCATGTTTGTAAAAGCATCCACGACAAAGGAATGAATCCCAGGGTGGGACTACGTTTATTTAAAAAAAAACCTACTAATACTTTATAAGAATAAGTTTTTACGCAACAGGTAATAGTGTAATTTAAAACGACCAATCAATATTAAATGTGCATACAGAATTTCGTGTCCATACTGTTGGCAGTTGAGGAATTCCTTCCTCTGGAGTCAATCCTGTGTGTACAATCAGGTCATGCTTACCATAACAATGCATTGTCATCGGAACTAAACCAACATGTCAAATTTCAACTCCGTAAGAGAACAGGAAGTGGTTTATATTCTGCTTGCAAGATTTGATTTAAACGAACAAACATAGCAAGCTGAACTCCATTCCAATCTCAGTCACGAACCTAATCCCCTGCCCGCCAGCCGGTGCAGAACACCACGGTGAGACACGTAGTATATGCCCTCCCCCATAGCGACTGCTCAAGCCGAGGCCGTTCGTCCTTCGGGAGCCCTTGAGTTAGTTGCCCCCTTGCTCTTCTGGCTCGATCGTAGTGGTTACGCGCTCCCCCTCTTGTCCGGTGAAGCTGTAAAGGCTCCGCGGCCAACAGCGTAGATCATTCACACACACACACACACACGTCAGCTAAATAAAAACTTATAACAAAAATAGATTAATTTAATTCAATAAATGGAAGAGAAGAGAACCTAATATTATAAATACGAAAGTGACTCCGTCTGTTTGTGGGTTACATTTCCACGCCTAAACCGTTGAACAGATTTTGATCAAATTCCGCAAGAAAATAAACTGTATCGAGATAAAGAGCAGATTTGAAATACACCCCTGAAAATAAGGCTTAAGAAGTTTCGGGCACAGATAGTATTAAATAATAATAGTTGAACAAGTTATCCATATTCGCAACAGCGTATGAAAGCGAGTAGGTATGAAAGATAGTATCGGTGTAAGGATGAGAAAGGGTATGCTTCGTTAGTTCGAGCATATAGAAAGAATGTCGGAGAAAAGAATGACAAAACAAATATACAATGCGAAAGTGACAGGATGTAGGTACCGGGGAAGACCTACACTTTACCATGACCAAATAGACCGTGTCATATTCGAAGGGCAAGTCAAGAGTCTCCGTAACCGGCGAGCGTGTATGAGACGAACTATGAGGGTGGAGGAAGCCAGAGAGGTCTGAAAGGATAGAACCTGTTGGAATTATCTGCCTAACCCGCAAGAGATCTAGCATGATGATATAGTAAGCAGTGACAGTAGTAGTTAGACCGTTGGACTGCAAAGTCAGAGGTCTCGAGTTTAAACCCACCTCTGTCTTTTCAAAGCATGTGCGTATTAAAAATTAACTA
This sequence comes from Phalera bucephala, assembly GCA_905147815.2. NCBI lineage: Eukaryota > Metazoa > Arthropoda > Insecta > Lepidoptera > Notodontidae > Phalera > Phalera bucephala. The sequence goes on along the minus strand of LR990637.1, from coordinate 8,471,586 downwards.
TCACTTGCTTTAACGGCGAAGGAAAATATCGTAAGGAAACTTGCATGTCTGAGAGTTTCTCAGAGGTGTGTGATGTTCGCCAACCCGCATTGGGCCAGCGTGGTGGACTATGGCGTAAACCCTCTTAGTTTGCGGGGAGGCCCGTGGCCAACGGTGGGACAGTTTCTTAAAAGGGCTAATAATATTATAGATATACAGAAAATATCCATACTCAAGCGCATTTGAGTATTTAACCGCCAGTATTTTTGTATTCTTTACAGGCTGGTCCAGCTTTTAAGTACGAATATGACGGGACATACTAGAGACGATATTTATTCTATAATGTACCAAATAAGCAATTTACAATTAAGATTTTACCAGTGGGATATTTCGGCTTTAAAATTACTGTTTAACGTCATTGTTAAAGGTAAGCGAAGGCATACCATCTGGCAGTGCTGGGCATTATTCAATTATACGACGAGCAGTTATTTTCATTTTAGTAACCTTTTAAACTTTTATTTTTTCTTTCGTGGTAATTGCGTTTAAATTATGCCACTGTACAAAGTTTACGAATATTCATTTCTAAATTAATTCAATTCCTCAATGTACTTGATGACATAGATGATTGATGAAGTGCCCAACCCTGGATAGTAAAGTGATGGATACTTTACATACCAATTGCGACGGCCGTTTTGAGGGAAATCGAAAAGACACGTTTTATCTCTTTGTTACAATTAGCTTCACTCGTGCACATATAGGAATACATAATGGTTAATATTCCACCAACTTTACACATTATAATTCGAAATAACACAAGTTTTGGGAATTAAAACAAATTGACAACATCACTCTTCGATTTCCCGCCAAAGAGTCCAACCTTTTAATCTTTTCATAGACATACTCTTTGCCTTTAATGATTGAGTGTATTTAGTTGTGAAGCAATGACAGATGGCAGCTGTCAGATGACAACTCACCGATGACAGATAGTCGATGTAAGATGGCGGACGGTGCTGCGTTGTTATTCGATTGGCAATGGGGCAAGCGGTCGGACGTATCGCGAAGCAGCTACCTCACTACATTCCATGCGACACTGTTAATCTCCAACTATTGTGCGCATACTCGCATATCAAGAAAGATCAGTGTACCAAACGAGACCCCAGTGTTATTTCAAGATTTCCTTTATGTTTGGCCACCACGCGGATGACTATGAAAACGAAAATAAATCCACCTTTCACCGTTACTAGCATTGAAACGGCCATCCAGAAAACCTAAGCGCCAATGTATAGGATAAATTAATTGTAATTTCAACTCTGCCTCGTTGATCTAGTAGCAAATAATGTGCTTTGCACTCACGAGGTCCTGGGTTCAAATCCTAGGTCGGACAAATGTAGTATTTCCATCGAAACGTTCCCAGTATCTGTCTGGAGTCTGGAATTATGCCTGGTATATGGCAAGGCTCGCCCCCTATTATATGAGCCCTAACATCGTCGGTTAAAAGTGGGTGTACATAGTATACTTCTGCCACCCCCGCTTGGGGAATATAGGCGTGACGGTGGTAATTCATTTTATAAGCTGCAATTAATTTAATCCCCCTAAGGTACTTCGGAATAGTACGGAATAACAATGGACTGCATGACGTCCAACACCTTTGGACGTCAAACGCCTTAGTCCCTCCCGTGACCATTGGTGCCGTAAAGCACTCTTGACGGACCCTTTGACAGACCATTTAGCGCAGTGGTTAAGAGCTTAAGCTGCTACGCCCACTCTAATAATCGCGAGTTCGATGCCGGCACGGGACAAATCTTTGTGTGATCCACAATTATTTGTTTCGGTCTGGGTATTTGTGTATATGTATTTTCATGTTTGTAAACGCACCCACGACATGGAGTAAATCCTAGTGAGGGGCTACGTTTGCAATAAAAATCTCGGAGACTTAAAAACCTAAAATAAACCGCGATTATTTAATTTAATGTTAACTTAATTTTTACACTGCTCGATACTAGAAATTTATTCCTGTGTCGTGGGTGCGTTTACAAACGTGGAAGTAGCAAAGACCGAAACAAGTATGATTGGGTTACACAAAGATTTGTCTTGAGCGAGAATCGAACTCGCGACTACTTAATTCAGTGGGCGTCAGTGGCTTCATCTCCAAGGACCAAGCCGGCTGTCGAAATATCTATTATGCAATTTTATTGTTTTCACAATTCAAAGGACATGAGGTTCTGCGCCCATACATGATTTGCCCCAGTACCAACAGCAATGAAAAAATACTTGTATGATTTTAAATCACCCATAAATTATCTTAAGGCATTTATTATTAAACGGACAAACTGGAGAATCGCAATATTGCACAGAAAGTATTAAATTTTGAGGTTATAATTTAGTAGCCATTAATGCATATGAGGTTATATTGTATGCGTTGACATTAAGTTAAAGATGTCAGTGACTTTGATATAAGTACTTACAATACTTTGAAATATTCGTTTTAGATTGCAAATTGTCCGTTAGATACGGATATTTGCCATTGTTTTAATAAAATAGATCAATAATGATGGTATAGATCAAATGTTTGTTGGTTCTGGGGAAATGTTCGACAATGTCCTTTGTCCAACTCTGGTTGAAAGTTTTAAGTGGGTTTATTCAAAGAGAAAATTACAAAAAAAGCACCGTCACGCCTATATTCCCCAAGCGGGAGAGGCAGAGGTGTACTGAGTACACCCACTTTTCGCGGACGATGTTAGGACCCATGTAATACGGCGCGAGCTTATTGTCATATACCGGGCACAATTCCAGACTCCGGACTCATACTGGGAACTTTTCGATAGAAGAACTACATTTGTCTGCCTAGGATTTGAACCCACCCTCGTGATCGCAAAGCACATGGTTCACCACTAAACCAAGGAGCCGTACACAAGTTATGTGAAGTGTCACCTTATTCCTAAGGGACATTTTACTCCGCTTGCAGATTATCGGGTAAAGACGACCGAGCACAAAGGCTGCTCGGTTACGGACTCGCTTGATGTGCGGTTCGAAGGTCATGGTATTGTTTATGGCAGGGATTCTCAAACTATCTTGGGCAAGAGACCAAAATGTCCAAAAAGTTTTCCAAAATGAACTGATACCTCAGACCCCTATAGCCAAATTACTTTAAAAAGCCTATCTCTAGTTTTTTTCCTATTGGTACAAAATACTTACCAATCGAAAACTTTGCTGTTGGTTAAGTGAGTAAACTACTAAAGTATTAGTCATTCTTATAACAAGTTAGTACTCGTATCACAACTTATACTACTGTATAAGTTGTGATACGAGTACCTTGAAAGTTTCGAATAAGAACTTGTTTTAATTAATCGGGGTCGATTTTTAGACCTCGTCGACCCCCAAAATCAGTTATGTCTACCCCTGGGAAACCGATATCGACCCCAAGGGGACCACATTGGGAACCTAAATATTTGATTCCGGACTCATACTGGGAATTTTTCAATATAAAAACTACATTTGTCCGACCTTGGATTTGACATTTTTCGCCACTAAACCAACGAGGCAGTCATATAATATCTATGGATTTGTTCTTTACAGGAAAATATCGTTCTTTTAAAGGTCTTAAGCATGGTGTGAAACAAATCTTTGATAATTGGCATTTAGACATCGGAAACATAACGAATTTGCTGAAACAATCGAGAATATTTCGGCCCCCGTGTATAAGAAGTCCAGAACACGACGGTAATTTTATTCTTCCTATAATTTCTAAAAGCATGTGCGTATTAAAAATACTTATCACAAAAGATAAACATCGAGAGGAAACCTGCATGCCTAAGAGTTTCTCGAAGGTGTGTGAAGTTCGCCAACCCGCACTGGGCCAGCGTGGTTGACTATGGACTAAACCGTCTTAGTTTGAGAGGAGGCCCGTGATCAACAGTGGGACAGTTTTTTAACAGGGCTAATATTATTATTATATTGCTTATTTAATACTTTATGCATTGTGGGTACATGGCGGACTTAATGCCTTAGGCATTTTCTACCAGTCTACCTTAGGGTGACGCAGAAACAAGTGAAATTTCAAAAAACCAATATTTACAAATCAATAACTACGCACATATATACATATTTATAATACTATAAATCATCTTTAACAAGCCTACGATGAAAAATATATACTCATTATCATACATCCACCAATCCGCACTGGGTCCGCGTGGTGGAGTATGACCTAATCTATCTTACCTCGATTTATGAGAGAATCTCGCTGAGATTCACGGGCTTTACTCGGACCTTTGAAAGGCTTGGGGACATGGGTCCAACACGTAGGGGCCCTTTGCGAGAACTTAACGTTATGTAAGCCATCTGCTGAGATCACTTGCTGAAAATGAAGAAACATTACCAGCGAACTGACCCCGGCAGGTGCAAGGACTATTGTAAATTATATAAAGAAAAGAAGGGCTATGTAAATGAGGTTTGATAGACAGAAACTGGACTATTTCAAAGGGGACGGACACCGGCCATAATTAGTGATACCTAATTACCCATGGCCGGCCGTGACTCGCCGCTTACTAGATGGGCCCTCAAATGGTCGTCCTAGGACAACTGAAGGCAATTATGTCCTTTAACACTACCACCCCTGAACCTACATCGATATAGCTCTCACGGCTTCTCTCTGGACGGCCAATTAAGGCTAGCCAAAGCCGAGAGTCCTGCGGGCATCCTTCGGTTTTCACTCGACCGACGAAGACACGCCGAGTTGGGGGCCCTGACCGACTCTCTCAAGCACTCGGGTCCGTGGTGTCGTTACTCACCAACAGCTCGCCACAAGCTGCCCTGCGGGCATATTATTATTATAATTAATCATACATAAGGTATATACATCGTGAGGAAACCTGCACGCCTAAGAGTTTCTCGAAGGTGTGTGAAGTTCGCCAACCCGCACTGGGCCAGCGTATCGTCTATGTGTATGCATATATAAAATACATACACATAGACAAAATTAACGTTGAGATGATTCTGCCAACATGAAACAAGAGCGATCACTTGCCATCCTGAGATCCTGGTCCTATAGTCTCCTTTAGTATATGTAAGTCTGATAGTCTTTCCTTAGACCAAGACTTGTTTTCTATTCCAATGTCAGTCTTAGACCTATTCGGGCCTTTATTAAAAAGGCGACAACCCGATATTTCGCGAACGCATCCAATTATAGAAATCCGCTAATAGTAGCCGCCGCCGATTACGAACCTAACTCCCCTTGTATCAGCCGTTACCGCCGTCCGCGGCATGTTCTCACCGAACCTCCCGATGCCCTCACATCCCTTCTTTCGGATACAGATACCGCAGACAGGATTAGACACCGACTACGCCGTCGAGGTCGAAGAGTTCCTTGCCCGCCGACCGGTGCAGAGCACCACGGCGAGACACCTAGTATATGCCCTCCCCCAAAGCGACTGCTCAAACCGAGGCCGTTCCTCCTTGAGGCGCCGTTGAGCTAGTTGCCCCCTTGACCTTCTGGCTCGAGCGTAGTGGTTGCACGCTTGCCCTCTTGTCCGGTGAAGCTGTAAAGGCGCCGTGGCGGAGCATTGCTACCAATAACTTCGATTTATAAACAAACAGGCTTTTATAACATGATAAAACAGAGTTCCAACAGGTTCTTTCCTTACATACCTCTCTGGCTTCCTCCACTCTCATAGTTCGTCTCATACACGCTCGCCGGCTACGGAGGCTCTTGACTTTCCTTCAGTTTCAGACGTTTATTTGGTCGTGGTAAGATAGTTTAGGTCTTCCCCGGTACCTGCATCCTTCCACTTTCATATTGTATATCTGTACAGAGTTCCTGTTGGTACTCTGTACTCTCTGCCTACCCCGCAAGGATTCAGGCGTGATGATATATATAGATAGATAGAATAAAACGTAGATAAAAGTGTAAAGTGTCGAAAGCAGATGAAACTCTACACTTGTTGTGCGAATCGTATCTCTACGGCGATTGTTATATGATCGGCATAAAGTCCAGTATGTAAAGCTCCACGAGCACTTGACTGTACAGTAAATAAACTTGTAAACAGAGTTATTACATAATAATATCAGCCTATACTGCCTACTGCTCGACGAAGGCCTTCTCTCACTATTCGAGGTGAGAGAGATTAGGTCAAACTCCACCACGCAGACCCAGTGCGGATTGGTGGAGGCAGGTTTGTGACCACCTGCTGTTGGAACTTATCAAGCCGCCTTTAAGGCTTCCAACTCGGCTTAACGACTACCACATTCAGTGGTAGCCGGTACCAACGGCTTAACGTGCCTTCCGAAGCACGGAGACGCTCGGATTTGAAAATGCCACATCATCATCATCATCATTTCAGCCTATACTTGTCCACTGCTGAACATAGGCCTCCCCAATCGCTTTCCAGCGTAACCGGTCCGATGCCACCTGCATCCAACGATTTCCTGCGATTTTCACAAGATCGTCGGTCCATCTGGCAGGCGGTCGTCCTACGCTGCGCTTGCCAATACGTGGTCTCCACTCTAGAATCTTTCTGCCCCAACGCCCGTCCGATCTTCGCGCTATGTGGCCAGCCCATTGCCACTTCAGCATGCTAATCCTGAGGGCTATGTCGGTGACCTTGGTTCTTCTACGAATCTCCTCATTCCTGATTCGATCACGTAGAGAAACGCCGAGCATAGCTCTTTCCATAGCTCGCTGAGCAACCTTGAGCTTTTTTATGAGACCTATTGTAAGAGACCACGTCTCTGATCCATATGTCATCACTGGTAACACACATTGACTAAACACTTTAGTCTTTAGGCACTGAGGTATTTTGGTTGAGAAGATGTTGCGCAGTTTCCCGAACGCTGCCCAGCCGAGTTGGATTCGTCGATTGACCTCTCTCTCAAAGTTGGACCTACCTAACCGGACTGCCTGTCCCAGGTAAATGTATTCGTCGACAACTTCAAGAGTAGAGTTCCCAACGGTGAGTGCGGTGGGTACGACATGGACGTTAGACATTATTTTTGTTTTGTCCATATTCATTTTAAGACCCACTTGTTGGGATACTCTATTGAGGTCACCGAGCATTCGTCCTAGATCTTCCAGCGACTCCGCCATGACCACAATGTCGTCGGCAAATCGAAGGTGAGTGATGTATTCGCCATTGATGTTGATGCCAAGTCCTTGCCATTCCAAGAGCTTGAAGGCGTCCTCTAAGGTGGCCGTAAACAGTTTCGGAGAAATGACGTCTCCCTGTCTTACTCCTCTTTTTATGGGGATCACCTTCGTGCACTGCCCCTGTACTCGGACTGACATGGTGGCGTTATTATACAAGCACTTCAACACTTTGATGTACCTATAGTCAATGCGGCATCGCTGGAGAGATCTAAGAACCGCCCAAGTCTCGATCGAATCAAAGGCTTTCTCATAGTCCACAAACGCCAAGCATAGTGGCCGATTATACTCCTCAGTCTTCTGTATAACCTGCCGCAGCGTATGTATGTGGTCTATGGTACTAAAACCTTTCCGGAAACCGGCTTGTTCGGGAGGCTGGAAGTCATCAAGCCTTCGTTCGAGACGATTCGTAATGACTCTCGAAAACAACTTATAAACATGGCTCAGCAGTGTGATGGGCCTATAGTTCTTCAATAAGGTGTTATCACCTTTCTTGAAAAACAGCACCACCACACTCCTGTTCCATGCTTCCGGCGTTTTCCCTTCAAGCAAGACGGACTTAAATAGCCTCTGAAGGACTTTAAGTACCGGCGATCCGCCCGCCTTCAGAAGTTCTGCAGTAATTCCGTCTTCACCCGGCACTTTGTTGTTTTTTAGTTGTTTGAGAGCCATCCTAATCTCGCACAGGCTGATGTCCGGGATATCTTCAGTGTAGTGTCGGGTTAGCTTGGCTCTTGGGTCTTTTACCAAGTCAACAACAGGTTTAGCTACTGAGGTATATAACTGTCCATAGAACCTCTCTATCTCCCTGAGCACCTCTGACCTATTTGACGTTACGTTTCCGTCCTCCGTCTTCAGCTTCGTCAACGGGCTCTGCCCAATAGACGCGTCTCTTGCGAACACTTTAGAGCCCTTGTTCTGCTCTATGGTCTCCTCAATACGCCTTGTATTGAAGGACCGTAAGTCGTGTCGCAAGGACTTCAATATCTGTCCATTAAGCTGCCTATAGGACTTAGCATCATCGGAGGTTTGGAGCGTCATGGAACGTCGCTCAGCCATGAGGTTTCGGGTGTAGTCAGATAGTTTTTGAGGCCTATTTTTACGGTGGGTCTTAAAATACTTGGACCCGACCGTATGAACAGTCTCTACCAGCCTGTTGTTGATTTCGTCCACTGATGCGCTGCTGTCTAGCAATTCGAAGCGGTTTGACAATTCGAGTTGAAAGTTCTCGGGGTTTTGGATATATGCATGAGTAGGTCGGAGCGTAGACTTCATCAGACGCGATCTTTCCATTTTGACATTAATATTTAATGTGCCTCTGACCATTCGGTGATCACTGCCGGTTTTTACCCTATGAATCACGGAGACATCATTAAATATTTGTCGCTTGGTGCTCATGATGAAGTCTATCTCATTTTTTGTGGAACCATCAGGGCTCATCCAGGTCCATTTCCTATGAGGCGGCTTCTGGAAGAAAGAGTTCATCATAAAGAGTCCCTCTTTCTCCAGAAATTCGGCCAGCCTCTGACCCCTGGGGTTGCGCTGCCCATATCCAAATTGCCCCACTCTCAACTCATCATCGCCCCGTTTGCCCAGCCGCGCATTGAAGTCACCCATAACCACTGTAAAGTGTGTTTTGGAAGTATGTATGGCTCTACTAATGTCCTCATACATAACTTCGACGTCATCATCTGAGTATGCCGAGGTCGGTGCGTAGACCTGTATGACCTTCAGCGAATATCTTTTGGATATTCTGAGTATCAGGTACGCTACCCTGCTCGACACACTAGTGATGGACACAACGTTGTTTATGAGTGACTTGTGGACGATAAATCCGACACCACCTTGGGACTGCTGTTCGCCCTCCCGGTAGTAAAACAAGTTGCCGGATTTTAAGGTTATCGTGTCCTCGCCCTCTCTTCGGACCTCCGATAAACCAACAATACTCCACCGCAACTTGTTTAACTCTTCTTCCAGCTCAACTAGCTTCTCATCTGTCCTCAATGTGCGTGCGTTGTATGTCACCAGGGCCAATTTTCGGTTTTGGTGGTAGCCGAATCTCTGCCGGAGATTCTTAGCACCCCTTGTCCTGTCGTTACCATGGCTGCTACCGTGGCCAGGACGAACAGGACCGCCGGGGACTAGGGGCCTGGTTTTTCTACTTTCTTCCATAATTGGGGGTGTTTGCCATACTCGCCACGCTTGGCAGGCGGGTTGGCGAGCGCAGTTATTGGTCGTCGAAGTGTTAAAGGAACGCTGCTGCCCATTCCCTAGTTTTCCCTTAGTCGCCTTGTACGACACCCGATGGGATGAGATGGGTTGGTCCTATTCTAAGCCGGGAACCACGCGGCAAATGCCACATACCGTCACCCATCTCGGGCCAACCGAGTTGAAGCCTGCTTAACCTTGGTATTCGGTAAGAACACCGCGGCCGCACAGCGCTACGAACGCCGCTAGTTATTACATGTATTAGAAATATAGAATAAAAAGAAATTTGGGACATAATTGCCTCGAATGGTTTGTTCATGATGGATGAGTGTTAATTAAAACATAATCTACGGGTATGTAAGGAAAGAACCTGTTAGAATTCTATACTCTCTGCCTACCCCGCAAGGGATCTGGCGTGATGATATAGAGAGATAGATAGATAATCTTCCGGGGTTTTCGTAAATTTCTCTACAACTTTATTATGAAAATCTTGTGAGTTTTCTTTAATAAGTTTTCTGTGCACACTTATGGTCAGACCATTAAGGCGAATTTTCCTCATGGTGCTTCCTGACCAGGTTTTGAGTTTGGTGCTTTGCATTTGGCTAATTTTTTTGCATGACTTTAGCTGCTCCTACCTGATACCATTTTTTTTTCTTGTTAAAAATTTTAATGTTCAGCATTGCATGTTGCTGATTAAGGAGCTGCTCAAACCCAATCTGCTTTATCGTCAAGATAATCCGAATTTTGTAATACCCTTTCTTACACAGTCAAGTTATGAATGCCTTTTCAAACTTACTGATAGGCATGTATCGGATAACTCTGAGTCATTTGTTGTAGAAGCGTCTACATTGCCCCATGAAAGAGAAGAGAGAATGTACAATGAGATCATAATTGTGTATTAACATGATGAATGTCGCTATATTTTTCAATTTCAAGTTACTTATATTCTTTTTAACATATAGAATATTTTATTTATAAATTGTGAGGAAACGTTTAGATTATTTATTTCTCTAAATTGTTCCTTAAGGGAAGCTCTCGGGGCCAAATTATAAATTGAAAACATCGCTATGACGCCCGCCTGTAGGGAGGCAGCTGTCGATCGCTTTTACTGATAAAGTTTATTATTTCAGGATCAACAAAAACACCAAAAGGACACAGAGTTGCCACGAAATCGACAACTAAAAAACAGTGTTCAAAAGATATGGTTGACTACGACGACGAATGTGTTAAGATTACTATAAAATATTAAAGAAAAACAAACGAAACATTAAGATATTATTTTAATTTGAAAAAATATTTTTAAAAACAAGCTTCTACAGCAAGAAAACAACGTAGATATCTTGTTTTGCTGAGAAGTTCCTATGGCTACTATCATTAGACCCTGGGCACCATTCAGGTCTAAAATACTCGGCAACACAAGTCCAACGAGCCTAAACACGACGAAGTTACGATGAGTACTTAGGTAGTTCCTTTGGTCACTTTCCTGCTCCATCATCAGACTCTAAACACCATCCGGGTATACAGTACTTGTCAAGACCAGTCCAACGAGTCCGAACACGAAGGGGTTATGTTGTGTAGAGAACATGTTCCCATGGCCACCTTCCGACTTCATCATCAGATCAACTCCACGGTGCCATATTAATGCATTATCACCAAACTTACATACGTATGCAAAATTTCAGCTTAATTGGATACCTGCAAGTGCTTGAAAAATGGATCACAAAGGACATTGTTCTGCGCCTATACATGATTTGCCCTAAAACCAACAACAATGAAAAATACTTGTTTGATTTCAAATCACCCATAAAGCCTCTTAAGGCATTTATTATTAAACGGACAAGCGGGGGAATCGCAATATTGCACAAAAAGTATTAGATTTTGAGGTCATAATTCAGTAGCCATTAACACATGTGAGGTTATATGGTGTGTATTAACATTCAGTGAAGATGTCGGCGACTTCGATATAAGTACTTACAATACTTTGAAATATTCGTTTTAGATTGCAAATTGTTCGTTAGATAGGAATATTTGCCATCATGTTATAAAATAGATAAATAATGATGGCATGGGTGAAATGTTTGTTGGTTCTGGGGCAAAATCCGAAAATGTCCTTTGAATCGGAAATACAGACAGACATACGAACATTGCAAGTTAAATTAAAGTGTTTGGGCTCGTTGGATTTGTCTTGACCAGCACTTTTGACCCGGATAGTGTCGAGGGTCTGATGTTGGATCCGGAAAGAGACATGAAAATTGCAAGTTAAATAAAAGCTTGCAAAAACAAACGAATTATTAAGGCATGATTTTATTGTTATTTTAATTCTAATGTTCTTAGTGATCACTAGGGTTAATCACCGTTCAGCTTGATCAGTCTGAGATAGAAGAACGTTTGTGGCGCTTCCAATTTGGAGTGTCTCCGTGCTTGAGAAGGCACTTCATGCGGTAATCGTTAAGGCAAGTTGGAAGCCTCATAGGTGGCTTGATAAATTCCACCAGCGGATGGCCATATACCTGCCTCCACCAAGCACTTGGGAGTAGTGGAGTATGTATGACCTATTCTCTCTCACCTCGATTTGTGAGAGAAGACATTTAATCTGCTTTATTATAGTATCTTTATGCTATTTAATAAATAATATAATCATATTAGCCCTGTTAAGAAACTGTCCCACCGTTGGTCACGGGCTTCCTCTCAAACTGAGAGGGTTTAGGCCATAGTCTACCACGCTAACCCAGTGCGGGTTGGCGAACTTCACACACCTTCGAGAAACTCTTAGGCATGCAGGTTTCGTCACGATGATTTCCTTCACCGTTAAAGCAAGTGATAGTGAATTTTTAATACGCACATGCTTTCGAAAAGACAGAGGTGCGTGCCTGGGTTTGACCCCGAGACCTCTGACTTTGCAGTCCGACTGTCTAACCACTAGGCTATCACTGCTTATATATCTAGGAGATTATATCTAGGAGAACGCTGCTGCCAGTTGCTCCCTTAGTCGCTTTGTCCGACACCCTCGGCTATCACTGCTCTTGCTCAATTAATAATTTTAATTTAAAAAGACCTCATTAAAAACAAGCTTTCATAGCAAAACACAACTAAGATATCTTGCTAAGTTGAGGAATCCCTATGGCTTTCTTCCGGCTCCATCATCAGACCTTGGACACCAATCGGATGTAAAGTACTCGTCAAGACAAATCCAACGAGTCCAAACACGGCGGGATAATATTGAGTAGTTCGGTGGTTCCATTGGCTACCTTTCGCTTTCATCATCAGACCCTGAATACTATCTGTTTGTGTAGTAATTGTTAATACCAATCTAACAAGCCTACACACGAGGGGGTTACGACTCTATCATCAGACCAGCTCTATGGTACTATATTATTGCACTGCCACCGATTTTCTTCCTTACTGGGCTGGAAGCAAAAGAAAAACTTAGAATGCCCCATTAGCCTTACTTTTGCTAGGCTGGTGGTAAGAGTCCACCAAAGGTATACGTCATTCGATCAACGACTAGAAAAGGAAAATTTGAAACAAACCCTATACCAACCCGTCTGGCCAGCGTGGTATAGTATGCCAAAAACCTCCTAACATGGTAAGGCACCTAAAACAAAGGCTCCGGGTTCCCGGTAGACCCACTGTCCGCTGCCACGGTAGCGGTCGCGGTAACAGCGGGGCAGGGGGTGCGAAGAATCTCCGGGCTACGACACAAGCTTACCAAAAACACCTGACCCTGGCTCCGTACAATGGACGCTCTCTACGGCTGGACCAACACCTCACTGAAATCGAGGTAGAACTAGGTCGCATAAACTGGCACATATTGGGGTTATCCGAAGTCCGAATACAGGGCGAGGACACGATAACCCTTGAGTCAGGGCACCTATTCTACTTTCGGGAAGGTGATTGGTCCTCTCAGGGCGGTGTCAGTTTCCTGGTCAACAAAGCTCTCACTAACAACGTTGTGGAAGTCAGCAGTGTGTCGACACAGGTAGCGTACCTCATAATTAAAATGACCAACAGGTGCACCCTGAAGGTGGTACACTATGCACCGACCTCGACATACTGCGACGACATAGTCGAAGCCATGTATGAAGACATAGCCAAGGCATTACATGGCACTACAACGTTGTTCAACATAGCCAAGGCTCACTACAACGTTGTTATGGGGGACTTCAATGCCAAAGTGGGAGTACAAGAACGCGGCGAAACGATAATCGGACCCCACGGCGTGGGGCGCCGAAACCACAGGGGGCAGATGCTGGTCAAGTTTCTGGAGTCGCAGGGGCTCTTCTTGATGAATTCGTTCTCTAAGAAGAAGCCTCATAGAAAGTGGTCATGGCGAAGCCCCGACACTGTGACGAGGAACGAGATAGACTTCATCATGACTGACAGGAAGTCTATATTTAGAGACGTCTCCGTGATCAACAGGTTTAATACCGGCAGCGATCACCGACTTGTCCGAGGCGCTCTAAGTATAAACTTCAGGGCCGAAAGGCGTCGCGTGATGAGGTCTACTCTGAGACCTACTGCGCCTCAAATAGCTTTAGGGTCCGAAAAGTTTCAACTGGAGCTTCTTAATCGTTTCGACCGAAGGCAATGTTGACGAAAAAACCGACACAGTGATCAAAACGCTACAGGCGGTGTCTCAAAGGGTGTTTCCCAGCAAAAGCGGTAACAGAGAGTCTAAGCTCTCGCTCAAGACTCTCGAACTTATGAGGCAGAGACGGGCAATGTCATCCACGCAGTCGTCTTCGCCGGATGGGAGGAACCTCAACCGGAAAATCCGGAAGCTGGTGCGACGTGACCTCCGATGTTCCAACACCCGCGCCATCGCGGCTGTGATTGAACAGAACAGAGGCACCAAATTCTTCGCTCGCCAGCTAGGTAAACCCCATTTGACGAAACTTAATACTGCAGATGGCAAAACCGTGACCTCCAAGTTCGAGATACTCGAGGAAATTGAGAGTTTCTACAAAGACCTGTACGCATCACGGATGACTAAACCCACGAGACCCAGCGTTGACGACCACAGAGCCCCACTCGCACGCCACTACACGGAAGACATCCCTGATGTCAATCAGTACGAGGTCAGAGTCGCTCTCGAGCAGCTCAAAAACAGCAAGTTGCCAGGCGATGACGGAATCACCACTGAGCTCCTAAAAGCAGGCGGGACTCCAATCCTGAAAAAGTTAGCGAGCCTCTTTAATTCCGTCATCCACCAGGGCTTAACTCCTCAAGCGTGGAGCGGGAGTGCGGTGGTTCTGTTCTTCAAAAAAGGTGACAAAACCTTGCTGAAGAACTACAGACCCATCTCACTCCTGAGCCACGTCTACAAGTTGTTCTCGAGAGTACTCACAAACTTCCGGCGAGGCGGAAGACTTGACGAGTTCCAGCCATCGGAACAAGCCGGGTTTTGAAAAGGCTACAGCACCGTGGACCACATCCATACTGTTCGGCAGATTGTACAGAAGACCGAAGAGTACAATCAGCTGCTGTGTATGGCTTTCGTGGACTACGAGAAAGCCTTCGACTCCATCGAAACCTGGGCGGTTTTGGATGCTTTGCAGCGATGTGGCATCGATTGGCGCTATATCGAGGTGTTGAGATGTCTGTATGATACCGCCACAATGACCGTCCAGCTCCAGGACCAAAAGACCAACCCGATCGAGCTGCGTCGAGGGGTAAGACAGGGGGATGTAATATAATAATAATAATATACTTAATTGCACACAAAATAAAAATAAAAGGACAAAAAAGTATTGTACATAGTTGGTGGTACAGTAAGGCGGCCTTATCGCTTAAAGCGATTTCTTCCAGACAACCTTTAGGTAGAGGACAGCGATGCTTATGATAAAAATTTACAAAGTGCAACAGTTCAATAGATTTTAACTAAATAATAAAAATAAACAATTTAAGGGATATAAACGAAAGAGTCAATTTTACCTATTACACATAATACAATATATATAAGAGTTAAGAAGTAACGAATGAATAACGAGCGAACTAAAATTTTGAGGAGGAAGGGAAGCTTGTATTAAATTTGAAGGAAATGTGATTTAATTTCACGCTTAAATATTTCCAAGGACTTTGCGCGTCTTATAAACTCAGGTAAGGAGTTCCACAGACGGACACTTTGAAAGAATTAGGAAGAATGGGAAGGAATTATAAGGCGAAGTGTATCAGAGGAACGAAGGTCACGAGACTGAGTGGAAGCAAAAAAGGAGAAACGTCGCTTCAGATACATAGGAGTGCGCGGGTTAAATAAGACAGAGTAAAGTAGAGCAAGGACATGTACGTGTCTACGACGATGGACAGGAAGCCACTTAAGTTGAAAATGGAATTCGGATACGTGGTCATACTTGCGTAAGTCGAAAATAAAACGAATACAGAAATTTTGAAGCCGTTCCAATTTATTAAGAAGATCCACGGGCAAGTCGAGGTAACAAGAATCAGCATAGTCAAGAATGGGCAACAGGAGGGATTGAACAAGCGCAATTTTAGTACGAATAGGTAAGAAATTTTGCAGGCGTTTAAGAGAGGCTCCTGAAGCAAAAATCTTTCTACTAACCTCAGTAACCTGTGGTCTCCACGATAAAGTATTTTCAAAGAAGACACCAAGATTTTTAACCTTGTCACTGTATGGAAAATGGACCCCGTTGAAATTAATGACAGGAAGTTGATCAAAGTTGATTCTAGAGATATACCAAGGACTGCCTATAACAATAACTTGTGTTTTAGCTGGATTAACTGTAAGGCCATGCGACTTACTCCAAAAATGAATACGATTTAGGTCGAAATTCACAGTTTGATGGCAGTTGATAAATGAGCAAGATCAGCCTGTGTGTATATTTGTAAGTCGTCAGCATAAAGGTGAGAGGACGATGTTAGCTCGTTAGTAATTCTGTTGATAAAGACTGCATATAGCAGCGGAGATAGCACACCCCCTTGCGGTACGCCGGCAGAAACTTCACACCAAGAGGAAAAAGTATCACCAGGTATGACCAGGGCGAAAACCAGATTGATACGGATTTAGAATATTATGAATATATAAAAAACGACTAAATTGATTTTGAATAAATCGTTCAAGAATTTTTGATAGGAAAGGGAGAATAGAGATTGGACGATAGTCTGAAAAGGAAAGAGGATTAGCTTTTTTTGGCAATGGAGTTACTTGCGCGTCTTTCTAACAATTTGGAAAAACGCCAGTTGTGATGGAGGAGTTCAGAATATGAGTTATAACAGGACATAATGTGTCAAGAATAGGTATGATCATAATACGACTAATAGAGTCACTTCCGACGGCATTTGAAGTAATGGAAAGAATGCTCTTTTTGACATCAGTAACAGAAACCATTGTGAAAGAAAAAGAAGGATAATCAGGGGCAATCTGTGCAGAAAGTAAGTGAAGCGTGTCAGCTTTAATACTATCATCTAAAGCTGTCGACTTAGAGAAATGCTGATTAAGTTGCTCCATATCAATGTCACTTGAGGCAAGATCTTGTCGGGATTTACCTATTCCTAAGGTCCGTAGGAACCCCCAGACTTTAGCGGGATCCCCGTTTTCGACAGAGCGATGGATGTGACGCCTCTGTGCATCCCTGCAAGCAGTATTGCAGCGGTTTCTAGCTTGATGATATTTGTCGCGGTATTTATCCCTAAAATCAACCTTATACCTCGATTTAGCTCGATTTTTCTTTTCGATAAGAACCTTAATGTCCTCATTTAGCCAAGGAGCTGGAAGATACTTCATCTTTACCTCTCGAATAGGGGCGTGTGTATCAAACAGTTCAGTGAGTAATTCATTGAACACTGTGATTTTGGTGTTAACAGTTTCTTCCTGCTCAACTATGGACCAGTCGATTTTATTGGCATCTTCTTGAAGACGATCAAGGTTCATTGCCCCAAAATTGCGCTGACGAAAGGTTTTTGGTTTAGATTTAGGGGGACGAATCTTATAAGATAGAAATATAAGATATCAGCACTATATTGGCCATATTTAGCAACATGTTCAAGAGAAGCGACTATAATTAAGTCTAATAAGGAAGGAGTACAGTTAGGGGCATAATGAGTTGCTGTAAGTGGGACAATATGCATGTTACTACCGTCTACTAAACCCTTAAGATTGCGAGCCCGAAAATCATTCTTAAGTAAACAAGTATTGAAGTCACCCATGACAATGGAATGATCATATGATGGAGTTAGGTCTTCAAGGAGAGATTCAAAAGAAGAAAAAAAGTTAATATGAAGAGAGGGGCAATAATAGACACCTAGAAGGACTTTGTGATGGTTTAAAGTAACTTCTATGAATAGGTGTTCCGCTGTATTGGGCGGAGGAGGTTGCGCAGATTTATTCACTGAGCGGGAATGCTTTGAGCGTTAATGTGCACCAGATTAAAATTTTTAGAGACATTTGAGAACTCGGATATAAGGGAATCATGTAAGGAAGGTGCAATGCTGCAAAAACTGCTGTCATCGCTCTCTGAAGAGGAACACGACAGAAAGGTATCATTAGGGTCAAGATCCAAGATATTTTTATCGTCATTCATTTTAATATGGGAATGAAATAGGTAAAAACAAAAAGAATAAAGAAAAACTACTGTCTTCTACCTGCCAGCGGAAAAACAAAAAATTAGTAACAAATAGAAAAATTAACAATGGAATTAAACAAAATAAAATAACTAAAAAACTATTAAAAGTAAAAAAAAAACGATAAAAAACTATAAGCCAAAGGGTGTCAAGACTTACTCACATAAACCACACAAAACTAAAGATTATTAAAAGCTGAGGCATAAGAAAAAAAATTAATTAGTAAATAAAAACGAAAAATAAAGAGAAAAAAAATAAAAAAACACCTGTGTATTAATAACAGGAAACCTAAAACAGCATTACGTGCGACTTGAACCCATAAATGTGTATGGTAAAGTCGTCTGTACGTCTACGACCAAAAGCCTTATATGCAAGTTTTAAAAATAATTAGCATGCCTCACTTTGACAGATGTCAGTTAATAAAAATTATAAAAAAAAGGTGACACGCAATCAAGTTGGTAAACAAAAACAAAAGTAAAAATATGTATAGAACTTACTTACGTATATATAGCTACTATCTGGACGTATTTTGTATGTTACATACCAACATACGAGTAGTAAACAATTCGGTGGGTATGAAAAGAAAAGAAAAATATATGTTATGAATAAAGCACCAATAAGCTTCATCGGGGCTGAGACGTGGCCACTCACAGTGGGACTAGTCCACAAATTCAAAGTCGCACAGCGGGCTTTGGAGCGAGCTACGAGGCATGCCTTTTAAGTTTTGTCGTTTGAAGAAAAAAACACAACTAGAACCTTATAGTACTTTTTATTGTTTTTAAAAGTATTCACCACGTAGCTTAATACACTTTTCCATTCGCTCAAACCAGTTATTATAACATTTATTCATTTATATTTATTTATTTATGTGTTCAAAATGGCTGACTTGAAAGCGTCGACTGCTTCTTCACCGGACTGGAACCTTTGACCACGAAGACTTTTCTTAATTATGGAAATGTAAAGAAATCGTTAGGGCTTAGGTCAGGACTGTATGGAGGATGGTCAAGAATTTCTACTTTTTCCTGCTTCAAATACTCAATCGTTTGACGATCGCTGTGTGAGCTTGCGTTGTCGTGGTGCAGGATGATGCATCGCTTTGAGTTAGATTTTCGAAGTTCGGCGATGACTTGTGGTAAACAAACTGTGGTATACCACTCTGCGTTAACCGTTCTACGATCTTCAAGTGCAATAGTCGCAACATGGCCGGTTTTTCCAACGAACGTGGCCACTATCTTCTTTGAAGTGCTTCGAGAACGAACAACTTTAGTCGGCTTTGGCTCGTCTTGAAAGACCCAGATTGTAGATTGTTGTTTGGAATCAGGATCGTAGGCATAGATCCAAGATTCGTCACCACTGATGATGTCGTAGACGTGATTTGACTCTCTTCGGTTGAACCTTTGCAGAGTTTTCTTACACCATCTGACGCGGGCCGCCTTGTGATCGCTGGAAAGCAGATGCGGTATCCAACGGCAACCTAGCTTTCTCACACCAAGCGCTTCATGCAAGATCTTCTGAATGGTTGTCCCTGAGATGCCTAATAGAGCTTCTATCTCTCGATATGTCACATGACGATCTTCGAGAATTAGTTGTCTCACAGCAATGATGTTATCTTCAGTGAAGGCGGATTTTGGGCGTCCTTCGCGAGATTTGTCACAAACACTAGTATGTCCACGCTGGAATTCTAAATACCAGTGTTCGACAGTCCGCAGACTTGGGGCTTCATCACTGAACACAGATGTTAGCTCTTCAAACCACTGAAGCCGTGTCAGGCCTCTTCTAAAGTTGTAGAAAAATATTGCACGAACATTTTCCTTAGAAAGATTCATTTTCGTACGTAACCTGACAGATTCCAATCAACGCTGTGACTAAACAATAGCATTTATCCTAATACTTTCAACTGTTTTGAGATTCAAAATTTAAACACATTCGAATATAGAACAGTTCCAAATTCAAAATTGCCGGGAAATATGGAAACGACAGAATTTAAAAGGCATGCCTTGTATGCTCGGCGTCTCTTTGAAGGATAAAATTCGTAACGAGGTAATCCGACAAAGAACCAAAGTTACCGACATAGCTCGCAGACTCAGTAAGCTAAAGTGGCAATGGGCTGGTCACATCTGCAGAAGGACCGACGGCCGATGGAGCAAGCGTGTCCTAGAGTGGAGACCGCGACTTGGTAAGCGTAAGGTAGGACGGCCCCTTCCTACCTTACGCTTACCAAGTAAGCAATTTACGCTTACCAAAAAGTTCGCTGGGACAGACTGGATGCGGAAGGCGGAGGATCGTGTGCAATGGCGCGTGTTAGAAGAGGCCTATGTCCAGCAGTGGACTGCGATAGGCTGATTGATTGATTGAAGCTTCATCGTTTCTTAGCGCGGGGCTTTCCGCGTACACTATGTTTGTCTTCTGTGCTAGAAGAAGGACCCCTCAGCTCGACATCGGGGAGAAGGGGAGACGCACACGGGACTGCATCAAGCTCAGCGAGGGTGCGAAGTTGGTGCCGCTTTCCGTCCGGTTCAACCACGACCACTGTGCCGTCCCTCGTCCAGCTGTTGGCCACGCCATGACGTCTCCGCGCTTCCATAAATACTGCGTGCCGTTCCTTTGTCAAGAATTCTGATATGGTTATACCGGTACCCTTTAAACCAGTCTTGGCAAACCAAACCCGTTTCCTTGTAGTGAGGTCCCGGAACTTAAGTAGAATCGGCCTGGGTTTCTTGGAGTTGGGCCGACCAATACGGTGACAACGACTGATATCACTTGAAAGATCTCTAGTGTCAAGACGTTTGGCCATGATATCCATCATAATATTTACTGGTGTTTCATCCTTTTTCTCAGCTACACCATGGACTAGAAGGATTTTAAGCACTGCGCATTTCTTGGCGTTCATGAGCCTCTGCTAAAAGTGACACCTGCCGCTGCAGACTACTTAGCGCTTCCACCACAAAGGACTTAAAGTCTTCAAAATCCGCTGCAACGGCACCTGGCTTTACTCCTGCTGATGTTGCTTTCTCCAACTCACAATGGAACTGTGCCATCTTGGAGTGGAACACAGAAGACAAACCCTCGATGGTGTGCTGCAGAGCATCCATAGTGTTGTTTTGAGGTTAAGTGTGAAAGTTAATAAAGTTAATTTTGAGGATATTTGGCTGAGGGTCACTTTCCACTAACAGGTAACTTCGTCTAGCAATACATACCAGCTATCAGATTGCAAACAAGTTATTATTTATTTGTATTTAATTTAAATTTTAACAGAGAAGTTTTGAAAATTGCGTTTCTTTTTGTTTTTTTTTTATCCCCCATGCTCTTCATCAATGCACTCAAAGACGTCTTCAAGACGCTGGACTGGACTGGGCGGGACATTACCATCAACGGCGAATACATCTCAGACCTTCGGTTTGCCGATAATATCGTCATCGTGGCAGAGTCACTGGAACAGTGACGCGAAATGCTGCATAGCCTGAACGGAACCTCTAGAGGTGTCGGTCTCGGCATGAACTTGGATAAAACCAAGATCATGTTCAATGAACATGTCACGCGGGACCGATCTACGTCGATGGTTCGATGCTCGAAGTTGTTCGGGAGTATGTCTACCTTGGACAAGTTGTCCAATTTGGTAGAAACAACTTCGAGAAAGAAATCAACCGCAGGATCCAATTGGGTTGAGCAGCATTTGGCAAACTTCGTCACGTTTTCTCTTCGCCTATACCGCAATGCCTAAAGACTAAAGTCTACAACCAATGCGTCCTACCTGTTATGACTTACGGGGCCGAGACGTGGCCACACACTGTGGGACTAGTCCACAAATTTAAAGTCGCACAGCGGGCTATGGAGCCACCTTCGCTCGGCGTCTCTTTGAAGGATAAAATTCGTAACGAGGTAATCAGACAAAGAACTAAAGTTACCGACATAGCTCGCAGTAAGCTAAAGTGGCTGGTCACATCTGCAGAAGGACCGACGGCCGATGGAGCAAACGTGTCCTAGAGTGGAGACCGCGACTTGGTAAGCGTAAGGTAGGACGGCCCCCAGCTAGATGGACCGACGACCTCAAAAAGGTCGCTGGGACAGACTGGATGCGGAAGGCGGAGGACCGTGTGCAATGGCGCGTGTTAGGAGAGGCCTATGTCCAGCAGTGGACTGCGATAGGCTGATTGTTTGACTGATTGATCACCGATTTTACATACGTATGCCAAATTTCAGCTCAATCGGATAACGGCGAGTGCTTGAAAAATGGATCACAAGATTTGAACCGGAAAGACAGTGATAAAAACAGACAGACATACGAACATTGCAAGTTAAATCTTCTTCAGCCGAAAGACGTCCACTGCAGGAAAAAGGCCTCCCCTAAAGACCGCCACAACGACCGGCTTTGTGCTGTACGCATCCAACTTCTACCCGCGAACTTCACCAGGTCATCGGCCCATCTTGTAGGGGGCCTACCCACTCCACGTCTTCCGATACGTTGTCGCCATTCGAGAACCTTTCTGCTCCAACGGCCGTCAGTTCTACGAGCGATGTGCCCCGCCCACTGCCACTTAAGTTTAGCAATTCTGAGTCAGTGAGTCAGTGACCTTCGTCCTCCTGCGGATCTCCTCGTTTCTGATTCGATCCCGCAGGGTAACTCCGAGCATAGCTCTCTCCATCACCCTTTGGGTGACCTTAAGCCTTCTTATGAGGCCCATCGTAAGCAACCATGTCTCAGTGCCGTAAGTCATCACTGTCAACACACACTGGTCAAAAACTTTTGTCTTAAGACACTGCGGAATTTTGGACGAGAAGATGCTACGTAGCTTCCCGAACGCAAGCAAACGCAAGTTAAATAAAATCTTGTAAAAATAATGTTAAACGGACTTCGGCTGTAACATTTATTAATATTCAGAATTATAAAAATATTACACAATCAAACCATTCTTCTTCTAAAAGAGAAACCATCAAATCTTCCGCTCCAATACTTATTTCCTCTTAAATCTCTTTCCTCTTCCATTGGTATCTTCTTTATAGTTCTAATCGTAAATTTCGGCGGTATTTCAGTATATTTCATCAAATTTTGTAACGACAATGGTCTAAATCCTTCGTTTGTACGTATATATTGATTGATCGGTGCTTCATTATTGATATTTAAAGGTATTTGTATTACTATCGGTTCTGATGCGGCCGCCATTTTGAATGTCAAAATGACAATTAAAAGTAGTAGCATCTTGCGAATAAAAATGTGAAGTAGAATAATTTTTTCACTACGAAATGACCCTTCTATAAATGAATTAGGGCTGATTTTTTAATCACAATCAACTAAGTTATAACCGTTTGTAAAAGTGAAATAATTGAATTATTTTATTCATACACTTGTAGTTTTTATAGTGTAGGAATTTTATCCTATAAGTAGGTAACTATTATCTACAAATAAATGAAATTGACGTGTCTGTTTGTAATGTCAAAATTACAGTCTTTTACTAAACGCATATGAAAGTATATACATACTTAGAACAAAAAAAAACTATTTAAAAATTTTTTCTCTGTCTGTATGTTTGTTTGATCCGGCTAATGTCCGAATCGGCTGGACCGATTTTGACGGGACTTTCACTGGCAGATAACTGATGGTATAAGGAGTAACGTAGGCTACTTTTCTATCTATCTATATACCGCCAGATCCCTTGCGGGGTAGGCTGAGAGTACAAAGTTCCAACAGGTTCTTTCGCTACAGACCTCTCTGGCTTCCTCCACTCTCATAGTTCGTCTCATACACGCTCGCCGGTTACGGAGACTCTTGACTTGTCCTTCAGATAAGACTCGTTCTATTTCGTCATGGTAAGATATAAGCTACTATTACTGTAGAAAAGGTTTCTTTTTGTTAAATCCCACGCGAGCGAAATCACAGGATTCAGCTAGTTTGATATAAATGTATAAGTTGTAAAACGAATTCTAATAGAAAAAAATCGTTTAATAGTTTTGATAACTTATCGTTTATACCCAGCTATTCCGGTGTAGATTGACCTCTTAAGCCTATTTTCGCTGAAAGAGTAGGCAGAGGTGTTCTCAGCACACTCAAGTTTCATCAAGGGCTGACACTTTCACATTTCAAAGGCTGGAAAAGAAAACCTTGCCCCATATATTAGCATGTACCATGTACAAAAAAATACACTTGAACCACATCTTTTGTAGCACGCAGAGTATACACTCTCGCTCACTTTGTCCCAGATGCTTGCAACGCGACACGTCCGAGAGCTAAGATTTATTTAAAAAAAATAAGGCGCCCATGTGCACAGACATACTGTTTAAATAACTCCAGAAACATATTGTTACGTTTACGGGGTAATTAAATGCTGAATAACGTGCGAAGTAGCCGCTGTACGCACAAAACAGTACGTCGAATGCAAGTACACACAAGTACTAAACATATACTAGTACTACTCTCGTTAGTAACCAAATACTGCTTCCAAGTCGCTGAGTCACTCGGAGTATACGTATATCGTTGCTAAGGTCGCCGGTGTATTTCAATTAGATCGCTTGTTCTCCAATTTGATCGCTGTCGCTTCCGAAAAGAGACTGTGTGTCGCCGCGCTCAGTTTTCCTTTTATACTCGTGTGAAGGTTCTAGAATAAACGTGGACCCTCTAAGTATATCGATAGAAAAGTACATCGAACAATAGCCGGCGCGCCCCACAAAGCGGTATTATTATTACATACCTATTTGTACATAAGCAAGTAGATACTTGTTTACGGCGTCTAAACGCTTTAGCACTTAAGCTCGGATTCTAGATCTCTCTTGACGGATCGATAGGTGACCTAAGGGTGTGTAATCCGTTTAAAAATTAACATTCCCCAATACGGGGTTCACGAGATATCGGGGCGTACTGAAGTCGTAACAATATTATTAGCTATGAATACACAAACATCTCTGCGGTTATCATGTTGCGTGCCATTTTCTTACACAATAACTCAATGGCCACTAAGAATGATTTATGTTCAGGATACGTTGTGAACACACAACACATTCAAGAACACCCAGACCTAAAACAAATATTTCTAGCTCGCACAAAGATTTGTCTGATACGGGGATCGAAAGGGCAAGTCAACAGTATCCGTAAACAGTGAGTGTGTACCTATGAGACACACTATGAGAGTGGAGGAAACGAGAGAGGTCTGTGGCAGGAATGTTGTAGCAAGATTTGTCAAAGGGAAGATTTTCCAGCCAGACGGGTGTTATGTCGGGCGGGGCCTGCCATTTTCCCTAAGAGTTGTTGTCGGGGGCTTGTATATATTTTACACGAGGTGCACTCTCATATCGCGTTCTAGACATACATGGCGGATCGTCAGCGCCAGCTATTGGTAGGTAGTTGCAACTATGTAGCGATGTATAGGGGTCGCTACAGGTCTGTAAAGAAAGAACTTGTTGGAACTCTGTATTCTTTGCCTACACCGCAAGGGATGAAATAGAACTCTTTGTTCTACTTAGAATTTAAGTCCAATCGCTCGTGATCACTACGCGTATCATTTCCTAATATTCCAACGAGTCAGATCGGTGGAAAAATTGGCTTAATATCATAGCGTATTGCCATAAAAAAAGGAACCAGACAAGTACGAGTAGGAATCGTGTTCTGAGGGTTCCATATAGTTTCTTATACTGTGAAATCTAGCTTCTTGCCATTTTTCAAAGTTCTAGGTCAACGGGAAGCAATATAATAAGCTAACTTAAAATTTTTACACCGTCAAAAGAACGTTTACCTGAAAGTACGGCCAAACCAACGCGTTCAGCCGCGGCCGCGGTAGCGTCCCCGGCGGCGATCAGCTGTTGCAATAATGTTTGAATGGAAATGTTCACACCAACGCGTCCTGCGTCCTGCACGCGCTATCATAGGCAGATAGTGAGCGTGACGCCACCGCGGCCGCGGCTGAACGCATTAGTTTGGCCCTACTTTTAGTAATTGACATAAATTTCAACCTAATACCATGTGGCGACCCTATAAATTACTACAAAAGATGTGACTACCGCTAGATGGTGCCTAAGATTAGGTGGCAATCCGCCATACATGTCTAGAACGCGATATGAGAGTTCGCACAACGCGTTGCATACAAGTCCCCGACCACGACTTTAGGTTAGTGGCCGCCAGATATAACACCCGTCTGGCTGGAAGATTTTCCCTTTACGAAATCCTGCCATAACATTTCCGTCACAACTTCTACCCGTTCCTGAGAAAAAGGGACAGACAGACAATTAGACATAATAACACTTTGTTGTCAACACTAAAGTGATCCCATAAGAGTTCTTTTTTTACCGATAAATAAGAAAAAATCTACGGGAATTAAATAGGAAAACATGATTAAAACAAGAAACGTTTAACTAATTTTATTTTACGATTTATACTGGCTGGTGGGTTTCCTATAGGCTTCAAATTCTCCGGTTCTCTATCTCTTTCCGGTATAGGCTCATTAAAGTCATATTTCTGCGCAATATTCGGGACTTTCGCATAGTAATTTGGACTGCTCATCTTATAGAATTCTCTGGTTGGAATCATTGTACCAGGTTTAGATTTCTTACCATCCTTAGAATCAACTTTACCAGTTGCATTTTTATGAACTTCAATTATTTCTCTGTCCTCAAAATGAAGGTCCTCAGTCCTCGCTTTGATTTCTCCTGGTGTAGCTTCATAATCGTAATCCGTAGATGCCTGATTTTTAAAGTTTGGTTCATTCAACTTAGCCGCTTTAGCATTTGTATCGGCTTTAATATTAAATCTTTTTGGATATTTCGATACTTCCTTGTTTTCAAAAACTTGAAATTTTTTAGGCGTAACGTAATCTTCGTAGGAATCATTAGATTTCAACATATGTACCATATCAAAGACCTTAGAATTCTCTCTTTTTAGTTCTTCTTGGTTTTCGTTGTAATTATTATAATGCTCATAATAATTATTGCTAAATTTATCCAGTTTCTTCGAAATTCTCTCGCGGGATACTTCTTGCATTGTTTCATGAGGAGATTTGTCTTTTGAGAATTTCAAGTAACTAGGCTCTGGAGTATATCTATTGATTGATTTATACCTAGTACTAAACGTTGCATATTTTATGTTTAAGGGCTTATTATTTTCATAATCTTTATCTTCAACTTCAGTAACGGATTCGTGATTCTCATATTTTCCAGCTATTATCCTATCATCAGTTACCGGTTTCAATTTGTAATCTTTCTCTAATCTCTTCTTAACTTTTTCTACGATAACTTCTAAATTGAAGCCTCCTGGAAAATCTTTTGTGGAGTAACCTTTATTTGCGTGCATATCAGCTGTTTTACCAGTTTCTTTGGTTTCTTCATAAGTTTCAGCACTCTTTTCGGTCTGTTCACTGACTGCATAATATACTTCATCGCTTTCTTGAGGTTGTTTGAAATTTATCGTTTTATACCTATTTGTAGATTCCGAAACCATCTCTACCAGTTGGTCAGCTAGTTTTGCAGGCACAAATTGCTTCGCGATGCTTCGGAAGTCGTCAATATTCGCTGCTAAGAGGACATATCCGTTTGTTAGGCTTAGAGATATTGTTAGGCCTGTAATTGTTATTATTTATTAATAATTAATCATTTTTTATGTGTCTCCAGCTTTACGAAGGAGGGAAGTGGAATTTTATTTATACTATTCCTGTTTTTCTTTTTAATTAAATTTCTTGCGGGTTCGAAAATAATTAAAGCACCTCCCGGGACTCCCCAAGTTTTAAACCTTAGTGTCATCTAAGGAGACTATTGTGGATCCTGGCTTACAGGAGATACATTGGAGGGAATGTGTAGCGGGCATAGACTCAAAAAGAAAAAAATAATCAGCTGTATAAAGGGCCGAAGCTGGTAGCACCCATAGGATTCACTCTTGATTCCCTACACGTGGTCACTAAGTAGTGCTAAAGGAACAGCACCTTTACTGGTGGTAGGCTACCGCCGTGGCTGGTCACCACCTTCCCAGCAGTCATGCTGGGAGGGCGACCCAGTCTTGTCCCGGCATGTTGTGCAAAGTTGCCTTACGACGAGGCAGATTTGCCAGACCATACCGATTCGGAACTCGGTCTTCCGCCTCCTCAGCCTTTTCAGAGTGAATAGGCTATTACTGAGTAATCTTCGGCCTCATCAACAGTTTTCATCAAGTGATATATGGGGTCAATCGCTGACTAGTTCTCTATAAGAAAAAACAACAACGCTGTCCCACTGCTATGCAAGGCTGTCTCTCAAATCGAGGTTAGAAATAGAGCATACTTCACCAGGTGGACTCCGTGCGATTTTTTTTATTAAACTACACTGCCCGGTCAAAAGTTCGACTATCGGAACCAGGATATTCAAATTACCACCTATGCATACTAAACCAAAGAGGTTGCATAACATCTAGAATTATGTTATTAAATATTTTGTAAAACAATGACATTCTTTTTTTAGCCGAAACTTCATTCCACTGAAAGAAAGGAAGAAAAGAAAAAATAATAATAATTTATATTGTGCTCACACAACTAAACACAAAATAAAGAAATCAGTAACAAATGTAATCAACATGATAAAGAGTATTAATAAAAAAAGTAGAAATGCAAAGCATTGAGACCCAAAATTGGTCCCTGCCTCAGCTAATGCCTGTATTATGCTGCAGCGCTGCGGCAACGCCATCTTTCGGTAACATCACGGGCGGTCTCTTTCAGATATATTAAAATCTAAAACTACTAAAAAAATAAACAGAAACAAAATGAATAAATTAAGATAAACCATTGAGTGCTAATAAAAAGCGCTCGAGCAAACGACACAACAAACTAAAATTAAAATTTAGCCCTGTGGAAACCATCGATAAAGTATTGGTGGAATCCTTTATACTGCTGGAAAAAGCCCTCCCCCAAAGATCCGTACGATCACCAGCTTTGTGCCGGGGATCGTACGGCACCAGGTTACCCATGGCCTTTACCAGTTCAACTGTCCATCTTGTAGGAGGCCTGCCTATTCATGATCTTTCGGAACGAGGTCGCCACTCAAGAACCTTTCTGCCCCAACAGCCGTCAGTTCTACGAGCGATGTGCCCCGCCCACTGCCAATTAAGTTCAGCAATTCTAAGTTATGTCAGTGCCTTTGGTCCTTGGAACTCCTCGTTTCTGATTCGATCACGCAGGGTAACTTCGAGCCCTCTACATCGTATTTTGGGTGAGCAGAAAGCATTGATTTATGAAAAATAATATGACTTCAGATACTCACATATATGAATAATATATAAGAAATACATGTTAGCAATTTTACATTGTAAACATATTTTTTATTATTGCTCGATATTTTTACAGATCGTAAAAATCCAATATGGTTTTATAATCATTTAATATCGAAACTAGTTTTGTAACGCAGTGCCAATGTTTAGACGCGCCATTATTAGTGACCATATCCACTGTGTTACGAAATTCACTCGCACTTAGCAGGTGTCCGGATTTAGCCGGACATATTGTCTCCGGCCTGTCCGGGTTTTATTTGTTGTACGCTTCCACAACTAATTACCAATTACAATTTACAATTTGGCCCCGAGAGGTATCTTAAGGAAAAATTTAGAGAAATAAATATTCTAACTGTTGCATCACAATTTATATATGAAAATCTTCTATATGTTAAAAAGAATATCAGTAATTTTGAAAAATAAAGCGACATTCATCATGTAAATACATGGAATAAAGATGATCTTATTGTACATTCAACTCGTCTCCACAGAATTAGTAATTCTTTTATGGGGCAATGTATACGCTTCTACAACAAATTACCCATAGATATCCGAAACATGTCTATCAAGAAGTTTACAAAAGGCAATTAAAACTAGACTGTATGAAAGGGTATTACAAAATTTCGGATTATCTTGACGATAAAACAGATTGGGTTTGAGCAGCTCCTCAATCAGCAACATTAATCAATGATGTCTAATACAATTTTGAAAAGGTTATCAGAAAGGCCAAACAACTTTAATTATAAGACTAGCCCGCTGAGTTTCTCGCCAGATCTTCTCAGTGCAGGCCGTGTTCCGATCCAGTATGCGGGTTGATGTAATAAATGTAATAATTTTGACATTTGTGAGTGCTATTGTATTGGCGTATACGAATAAACGATTTCTAACTTTGTTTACTAAAATATGTGGATCAATCAATCAGCCTATCGTAGTTCACTGCTGGACATAGGTCTCTCCTAACACGCGCCATTGCACACGGTCCTCCGCCTTCCGCATCTAGTCTGTCCCAGCGACCTTTTTGAGGTCGTCGGTCCATCTAGCTGGGGGCCGTCCTACCTTACACTTACCAAGTCGCGGTCTCCACTGTGGGACACGCTTGCTCCATCGGCCGTCGGTCCTTCTGCAGATGTGATCAGCCTATTGCCACTTTAGCTCACTGAGCCTGCGAGCTATGTCGATAACTTTGGTTCTTTGTCGGATTACCTCGTTACGAATTTTATCCTTCAAAGAGACGCCAAGCATAGCTCGCTCCATAGCCCGCATAAATATGTGGATAAAAAATGTAATGTATGTATGTATGTGCAATTAATTAAACAAAATAACATTTGAGTTTTATTATTTATTTATTACAATGCCTAGCAAACACTAACAGATCACAATATCGTTATTTCGTCCAAATTATAAAAAACATTGTTATTATAATATCTCCAAGAGTCTTCAATTAGTGTCCAGTTCCATAATTAGTTGGTTTTCGTCTTGTTTACGCTTCTCACCACTCTGATTTTCTCTGGGTACATTTCTATAATAGAAAAAAAATGCATTTACGACGTCTATGACTTAAACAATCCGAAAAACCATGATGCGTGAGAGTAATAACCCGGTGCCCGGAGCCCGGTGTCTCCCATTACGACGTAATTCGGTGACCATAACTTATACGGACGATACATATTTATGATATGTTTTTATATATATATCCCTTCCGCCCCCGCGCCCCACCCGCGACCTAGGTCATTGATGCTTACCGTAAGCCAATTCTCTGCCCAGTCTTGGTGAGAAGGTCATCGTTCTTCCGAGTCGAGGAGAAAAGTATTTTGTCCTGCTATCAATCTGCTCTGGATCTTGTCTGTAACTAAAATTTAAGAAAATATGTCATTTTGATCTCTTATAGAATACATGATGTCACGAAGTGAGTGTGAATGATCCGTTAACAGCAGGGCCTTTACAGCTTCACCGGGAAATGGGCGAGCTTGCAAAACCTACACTCGAGCCGGAAGTGCAAGGGGGCAAGTAGCGCACGGGCGCCTCAAGTAGAAACGGCGCCGGATTAGAATGTCGCTATGGGGGAGGGCATATACTATATCGTTGTGGTGCTCTTTGTTGTCTTCTTGAACGCCAATATAGGAAATGGCTTTGATCTAGTAGTATCGTATCTTTCAAAAATGTATTTGTTTTTATCTATCTATATCATCACGCCAGATCCCTTACGGGGTAGGCAGAGAGTACAGAGTTCCAACAGGTTCTTTCCTTACATACCTCTCTGGCTTCCTCTCCTCTCATAGTTCGTCTCATACACGCTCGCCGGTTACAGAGACTCCTGACTTGTCCTTCAGATAAAACCCGGTCTATTTGGTCATGGTAAGATAGTCTAGGTCTTCCCCGGTACCTACATCCTTCCACTTTTGCATTGTACATCATTTGTTTTTACTATTAATTAATTGTAAAAAATGTAACTAAGGCCGATCTTACACTATACTGTCCCACCCTAGGGCACGGGCCTCCTCTCAAACTGAGAGGGTTTAGGCCATAATCCACCACGCTGGCCCAGTGCGGGTTGGCGAACTTCACACACCTTCGAGAAACTCTAAGGCATGCAGGTTTCCTCACGATGTATTCCTTCACCGTTAAAGCAAGTGATAGTTAATTTATAATACGCACATGCTTTCGAAAAGAGGTGCGTGCCTGGACTTGAACCCGAGACCTTTGGCTTTGCAGTCCAACGGTCTAACCACTAGGTTATCACTGCTCATATATCTAGGAGATTATATCTAGGAAAACGCTGCTGCCCATTGCTCCCTTGGTCGCTTTGTACGACACCCGATGGGATGAGATGGGTTGGTCCAATTCTAACCCGGGAGCCACACGGCATGATCTTACACTAGCAACCTCAAATAATAGTCACGCCTATATTCCCCAAGCGGGGGTGGCAGAGATGTACTGAGTACACCCACTTTTCGCCGACGATGTTAGGCCCCATGCGAGGCGAGCCTATTGCCATATACCGGGCACAATTCCAGACTCCGGACTCATACTGGGAAGTTTTCGTTTATAGAAACTATATTTGTCCGATTTAGGATATATCAGTATATCGGTGCTCGGGTTTTCTGGATGTCCGTTTCAAAGCTGGTAACGGTGAAAGGTGGTTTTATCTTAGTTTTCATAGTCGTCCGCATGGCGGCCGAACATAAAGGAAATCTTGAAATAACACTGGAGTCTCGTCCGGTACACTGATCTTCCTTGATATGCGAATATGCGCACAATAGTTGTAGATAATTATTATCACATGGAATGCAGTGAGGTTAGCTGCTCCGCAAAACGTCCGACCGCTTGCCCCGTTGCTAATAGACTAACAACGCAACGCCGTCCGCCATCTTACATCGAGTATCTGTCATCAGTGATTCGTCATCTGACAGATGTCATCTGTCATCGCTTGACAGCTAAACACACTCAAGCAATCATAGAGTATGTATATGATGACAAGATTACAAGGTTCATCATCATCTCAGCCTATACCTGTCCACAGCTGAACATAGGCCTGCCTAATCGCTTTCCAGCGTAACCGGTCCGATGCCACCTGCATCCAACGACTTCCTGCGATTTTCACAAGATCGTCGATCCATCTGGCAGGCGGCCGTCCTACGCTGCGCTTGCCAATACGTGGTCTCTACTCTAAAATCTTTCTGCCCCAACGCCCGTCCAATCTTCGCGCTATGTGGCCCGCCCATTGCCACTTCAGCTTGCCAACCCTGAGAGCTATGTCAACGATTTTGGTTCTTCTACGTATCTCCTCATTCCTGATTCGATCACGTAGAGAAACGCCGAGCATAGCTCTTTCCATAGCTCGCTGAGCAACTCTGAGCTTTTTTATGAGACCTATTGTAAGAGACCACGACATTACAAAGTTACTAAAATGAAAATAACTGCCCGTCATTCCATTTACTGATTTTCAAATAATAGGATATGACAAATGTATTAAGTAGTAATAGTAATGAACTACTTACTATTCTTGGTCTGCGGGTGTCGCCGGCATATCATCAGCTAGTCTTCTGCCGAGGCGTGGGGTAAATTCAACATTTTCCAATGTCCTGTCATCATAACTAAGACTTCTTCCTAGTTTGGGTGTGAAGATCACTTTCTTTGTCACTGAAAAATAACCATAAATATTATAAAAAGTCGAATAGAGCTGGTCAGAAAGTGGGCTGAGTCGGAGCACACGGCTTCTCTATTCCGATCTCTCTATTCGCGCCATACCCGCCGCTGACTACGAACCTAACTTCCCTCCTATCAGCTGCTACCGCCGTCCGCGAGATGTTCTCATCGACCCTTCCGATGCCCTTACATCTTCTTTCGGATACCGCAAACAGGATCAGACACCGACCTCGCCGGCGAGGTAGAAGAATCACTTGCCCGCCAGCCGGTGCAGAGACACCTAGTACACGCCTTCCCCCATAGCGACTACCCAAACCGAGGCCGTTCCTCCTTGAGGCGCCCTTGAGCTAGTTGCCTCCTTGCCCTTCTGGCTCGAGTGAAGTGGACGCTTGGTCTCTTGTCCGGTGAAGCTGTAAAGGCCCCGGGGCAAACAGCGTAGATCATTCACATACACACAGCACACGGCTGTTGGTTTTAACGTGAAACGTCTATGTCAGCGGAGTCGTTCTTAGTGTTAAAGATTAAAATGAAAAGAACGAGAGCGCCGATTTCGGTCATTCTAAGTAGTGCCCCTCCCTTGCCGCCCCGCCGGACTCTGACGCAAACTCAATCTCATAGCAGCGAGCTGACTATATAAGGTAAATAATGACACTGGCTTCATGTTTCTAATACTAAAGGTTTCGCCACATAGTCGACTCAGCTTTACAGGAGCGCGAAGGCGCCGCAGCTTGGAGAGTTGTAATGTACTGAAATGTACGGGGGACGTCACTGGGCGCAGCCCCGCTCGGCGTGTCGGCAAACGTCACGAACGAACGTAGACTAGCGAGTGGTGCAGATAGACTGACGTAAACCACGCCCACCGTGATAAGGTCAGATCTATATTAGAAGACACTATGCACAGTTGCTTAGGAGGAGACCTCTTTATATTTCCTTCGTCTTAACCGTCAGTGAGACGGACAGAATCCTATAAGGGTTCCGTTTGTACCGACCGAGTGAGGTACTGGACCCGCACTATAGAATGATTAGATCATACCTTTGGTCTCTGGATCATCAACCTGGCTCTCAAAGTACGGTAGCTGGTCATAATAGTACTTCAAAGCATCAGCTGCTTCCAATAATTTGAAGAATGCTTGTCTGAAATGAAATAAAAAAATAAATAAGAAAAAAAGATTAGATATGATTTTCATTGAAAAATACACCAAAATATTCTACCGTCACGCCTATATCCCCAAGCGGGGGTGGCAGAGGTGTACTGTTTACACCCACTTTTCGCCGACGATGTTAGGTCCCATGTAATAGGGCCGAGCCTATTGCCATATACCGGGCACAATTCCAGACTCCGGACTCATACTAGGAAGTTTTTCGTTTGTCCGTTTTTTTTTCGTTAGAAAAACTACATTTTTCCGACCTAGAATTTGAACCCAGGACCTCGTGATCACAAAGCGCATCATTCGCCACTAAACCAAAGGCAGAAATATTATCCCATTTTACTACTGATGATGGCTTGGTTCAGTGGTTAAAAGCTTAATACGCTTCCTCCGCTGGATCTAGTAATGGCGAGTTCGAGCCCCGCATAGGTCAGATCTTAGTGTGACCCACAAAAATTTGTTTCGGTCTGCGTGTTTGTGTATGTGCATTTCATATTTGCAAACGTCGCGTAACGCAATATATGAGTATTCTAATCTGTAGGCTAGGCACGAAAAGATTGATGTTAGTGTCACGTTAGCGAATAACCGTGCTGTCACTTTCATGGTGACAAAATCAAAATCTTTTTTTTTATTCATGTAGACCAAAAGGCAATTATTTATAGTCAAAAATAGAAAATTATTGATTACTAAAGTCTCTACCACCGGTTCGGAAAGTCATTCCTGTGGAAAAGGGCAAGAAACTCCACGGTTACTCTTTTTAAAAATGAGAGCTTTACAGTTCTTTTTGTATACATTGCATTCATGGGGTATGATAGAACAATGCAGAACGAGCTAAATAGATGTGCTTAAGTATAGATTAAACATAAGCGTACTTAGATTCATGGTATACAGGGTACAATATAGGGACTTTGTAAAGGTATATAAAAAAAAGTATAATAAGCAGGGCAGCTTGTGGCGAGCTGATGGTGAGTAACGACACCACGGACCCGAGTGCTTCAGAGAGTCGGTCAGGGCCCCCAACTCGGCATGTTTTCGTTGGTCGAGTGGAAACCGCAGGGTACCCGCAGGACTCTCGGCTCTGGCTAGCCTTAATTGGCCGTCCAGAGAGGAGCCGTAAGAGCTATATCGACGTAGGAAAATAATGCGGTCCTACGTCGATGTAATCCAGGGGTGGAAGTGTTAAAGGGCATAACACCGCGAGTAACTTCGGAGAAAGCGCAGCACACCTCTCTACACCTCTGAGCCGCTCACACCGGTGTTGTCCTCAATTGTCCTTGGACGACCGTTTGAGGGCCCATCTAGTAAGCGGCGACTCACCGCCGGCCACGGGTAATTAGGTATCACTAATTATGGCCCGTGTCCGTCCCCTTTGAAATAGTCCAGTTTTTGTCCATCAAACGTCATTTGTATAGCCCTTGTTTTCTTTCCATAGTTTACAATAGTCCTTACACCTGCCGGGGTCAGTTCGCTATTTGTGTTTCTTCATTTTCAGCAAGTGATCTCAGCAGTTAGCTTACATAACATTAACTTCTAGCAAAGGGCCTCTACGTGTTGGACCCATGTCCCCATGCAAGCCTTTCAAAGGTCCAGGTAAAGCCCGTGAATCTCAGCGAAATACATAGTAAGAGAAAGGGTGATTATAAAATATGTAAAGAGTGCGTACAGAATAATTGGTTATAGCTCCAGTGTGATGCCGTTTAATCAGTCAAAGGATAGAGGATAGAATATCAACTTTTCGGGTTCAGATAAGGATGGCATATCAACTTTTCTCTTTACCTGTTATCTTCGCTTGAAAGACGTAAAGATCGTTTGCCCAGCCGGGGACCGAACCATAGTCCTCCCCGGTCGCTGTGTGCTCTCCTGTCCACTCCACCATCCTGGGAACAAGTGAAAAATAAAGATGAGAGTTAGATAAAAGTTGAGAGTCCGAAAAACCGCAGACAAAAAACACGAGTACACGTATAGGTGTGTCCTTATTTTTAAATAGTTCCATCCAGGCATTTTTTTCCTGGTGAAAATCCTGCATAGTACTTCCGCGAGCCTCGGGGGAAACTCGCGGGGCGTGTTGGATTCCTACGATCTTAAAACCCCAGGGTGGCTGACATCAGCACTTTTGAGGGGCTCCGGGATCTCCGTATGGAACGCACCGGTGCCCCTCTTGTGCCGCGCTCTGAAGAGCACGCCATGGGGCGAGACTTGATGACACGCTCCCTCCCGCACCGACGTTGTGACCACAGCGACGTGGGCCACACCGAGCCGCCGCCCTTGCCCGTCGGCCGGTGCAGAGCACCACGGCGAGACACCCAGTATATGCCCTTCCCCATAACGACTGCCCATGCCGAGGCCGTTCCTCCTTGAGGCGCCCTTGAGCTAGTTGCCCTTGCCCTTCTAGCTCGAGCGTAGTGGATGCACGCTCGGCCTCTTGTCCGGTGAAGCTGTAAAGGCCCCGCGGCCAGCGTAGATCATTCACACACACACACAAAGTTAAAATGGTACAGTTTGCTAAAAGTTCCATAATTAAAAGATCTCAAGTTATTAATAATTTGATACTAATTTTCTTCAGTTGCTAGCTACGGGTAGGTATAGACACCGTCACGCCTGTATTCCCCGAGCGGGGGTGGCAGAGGTGTACTGAGTACGCCCACTATACGCCGACGATGTCGAGGTCCCATGTTATTACATAGGAGGGCGAACCTATTCCATATGCCGGGCACAATTGACGGACGATTTAGCGCAGTGGTTAAGAGCTTGAGCTGCTCCGCCCACTGTGTTGAATAGTCGCGGGTTCGATTCCCGCACGGGACAAATCTTTGTGTGATCAACAATTATTTGTTCCGGTCTGGGTATTTGTTTGTGAATTTTCATGTTTGTAAACGCACCCACGACACAGGAATAAATCCTAGTGTGGGACTACGTTTAAAAAAAAAAACAAAAAAAAAACAATTACAGGCTCCGGACTCATACTAGGAAGTTTTCGTTAGAAAAACTACATTACTTCGACCTAGGATTTGAACGCAGGACCTCGTGATCACAAAGCGATGCGCTTTGTCACTACACCAACGAGGCGAGTAGATATATATACGTAAGTATATCCAAACACTGGCGTTTGTTGGATGTTATTTTGTTCGTCTATCTATCTATATCATCGCACCAGATCCCTTGCGGGGTAGGCAGAGAGTACAGAGTTCCAACAGGTTCTTTCCTTAGATACCTCTCTGGTTACCTCCTCTTATAATTCGTCTCATACACGCTCGCCGGTTACGGACACACTTGACTTGCCCTTCAGATAAGACACGGTCTGTTTGGTCATGGTAAGATAGTCTAGGTCTTCCCCGGTACCTACATCCTTCCACTTTTGCCTTATATATCTGTTTTGTCCGTAATCCGTTATTATATGCCTACCCCGCAGGGGATATAGCGTGATAATATAGATCTATAGATAGATGGAGAAGAATATATGGTCACAAAGTCGATTGGACACAGACGGAAGGTGGTTAAAAGCTTAAGCCGCTCCGCCCACTGCGTCTAATAATCGCGGGTTCGATTCCCGCACGGGACAAATCTCTGTGTGACCCACAATTATTTGTTCCGGTCTGGGTATTCGTGTATGTGAATTTTCAAATTTGTAAACGCACCCACGACACAGGATAAATCTTGGAGGAGGAGTAGGGATACTTTTTTTTAAAGCTAAGCGTTTTTCAGAAAATTGGCGTAAACTTACATATAAACGTAAATTATAAGAAACTAGCAGTTTTCCACGACTTCGTACCCTGTCGACAACAACGCCACCTACCGGGTCTACGTTATACAAGGTGTAAAGTATATACCGTAAAACTTCTCTACCCAGACACGCCAATTAGATTATTGCTTTACAAATTCAATGCGAAAACCGAAAAGGAGTTCTCCACCATTATTTTAAGCTTATACCAAAATTAACCACGAAATTTAATAAATAATTAACTTTTGTGTGCATATTGATTTGTGTATAATACAAATGCATTTAAAATACCCGTATTGCTTTGAATAATTATTAAATTTTGTTTAATATAGCGTACTTTACGTTTAATAGCAAATTTGATAAGTAAAAAAAATATAACATACTTTAAAAATAGACTGCCTCGTTGGTCTGGTGGCAAAGCGCATCGCTTTGTGATCACGAGGTCCTGGGTTCAAATGTAGTTTTTCTAACGAAAAATTCCCAGTATGAGTCCGGAGTCTGGAATTGCCCGGTATATGGCGACGCTTACGACCGTTGAAACAGGTAGAAAACGCGAGCGTTTTTAAAACACTAGTACAGAGTTCCAACAGGCTCTTTCCTTACATACCTCTCAGGCTTCCTCTACTCTCATAGTTCGTCTCATACACGCTCGCCGGTTACGGAGACTCCTGACTTGTCCTTCAGATAAGACCCGGTCTATTTCAAACATTCACTTTTATAATATTAGTAAGACTAAGTGTACCAGCAACTACGTTCGTGTTTTTATCAGGCGTTCGTTCGCTTTATTTCACACCAGCGGCGGCAGTCAGCTTGCCCTAGATGGGCCCCGTGGGGTCGCGGACGCAAGGGGCGGGGGCCCTGAGCGTCCTTCACAAGCAACCCCGAGGAGGACGGCGGCGTGGTGTGGCCCACGTCGCCGTGACAACCGCGTCGGTGCGGGGGGGAGCATGTCATCAAGTCTCCCTCCGATAGCGGGCTCGTCAGAGCGAGGCACAAGAGGGGCACCGGTGCGTTCCATACGGAGATCCCGGAGCCCCTCCAAAGTGCTGATGTCGGCCACCCTGGGGTTTTTAGTCGGTAGGAATCCGACACGCCCCGCGAGCTTCCCCCGAGGCTCGCGGAAGTCCCCCCACGCAGGATTTTCCCCAGGTAAAAAAAAAAAAATATGGGCCCCGTATCGAAATTCGTTACGGGGCCCTGTTACCTAACTACGGCGAAACCCAAATGGAGAGTAAATTTTTTTCACAAACAAAACAAAATCACTCGTATTGAATAATATAAACATATTATAAGTATACTAGCAGTAGTATACTAGTAATTACTTACAACAAATTCTTCTAGGAGCTAAGTTAGCCCAACAATTCAAATCAAATTTATTTATTAGCCTTTTTTCAGCAAATTTATTTATTATATCATCTATAGCTGAACACGTTTTGCTTTTGGAATAAAACATTTAAAGGATCTTTATCGTGTGATCATATCGATCATGTGTGTGAATCCATATAAGATCGTGTATGATAAGATATTTTTAAAAGCTATTTTTGAAAAGCTTAGCGTACAGCCAAAGTTTGAGTGAGATTGTGGATAACAATTTACGAATTTTTGTCTACACGGGTTCGGGGCCCCTGAAGCTGGGGGCCCTCGTATCTTTGATACGGCTGATAGGGCGGTAGCTTCGCCCCTGTTTCACACCCTTAATGTTTTTTTGGGACAAAAGATAGGCTAAGCCCTTCCCCTGGATAAAATCTATTTCCTAGCCGCATTTGATCTAAATCTATTCAGCGATTTCGACGTGAAAAAGTACCAGACAAGCACACAGCCAGAGTTACTTTAGAAAAAAAATAAAGAATCGTCACGCCTATATTCCCCTAGCGGGGGTGGCAGAGGTGTACTGAGTACATCCACTTTTCGCCGACGATGTTAGGTCCCATGTAATAGGGGACGAGTCTATTACCATATACGGGCACAATTCCAGAATCCGGACTCATACTAGGAAGTTTTCGTTAGAAAAACTTCATTTGTCCGACCTAGGATTTGAACCGAGGACCTCGTGATCACCAAGCGATGCGCTTTACCGCTAGACCAACGAGGCAAACTAGTTAATTTGGACAAAACCCACCGTCACGCCTATATTCCCTAAGCGGGGGTGGCAGAGATGTACTGAGTACACCCACTTTTCGCCGACGATGTTAGGTCCCATGTAATAGGGGGCGAGCCTATTGCCATAAATGGGGATATCGGAAACAATTCCAGACTCCGGACCTATACTGGGAAATTTTTCGTTAGAAAAACTTCTATTGTCCGATCTAGGATTTGAACCGAGGATCAGCAAGCGATGCGCTTTGCCAATAGACCATCAAGGCAAATTATAAAATTAGTATATATGGATAATAAATATTATCTTACCTTGATATCATTATTTGTAGCTATAACAATACTTAAAAGTGCTATGTAGATCACAAAAACTATTTTTTGGTTGAACGACATCTTGCTAAAGAATCCACGCACTGAATGGTTGAGTCCCATCGAAGATGGCTTTTATACTGAACCAAATTGATTTCTTATGCTAATTCTCAGAGGATACGGGGGAGAAATGGACACGGGCTAGAAATAGATGTTAAATCTAATTGCATTTACTGTTATTCGCTAAGGTGTAGAATGTACACCCACGTTATCTGAAGATATTTAAAGTTCAACACTCAGTTGCAGAAAGCTCATGATTAATTCATTAATTATATAAAGCGGTATTAATAATTGGCAGGAATGTTATTACGAACGGGTGGTATGCGACAAGGATTTTTTGGCCTGTGGATGACAAGGGTTATATATGACCCCCCCCCGGGTTATATATGAACAGGTCTGCACGGCACCTAATAAAAAAAAGAATTTGACGGACGATTTAGCGCAGCGGTTAAGAGCTTGAGCCGCTCCGCCCACTGTGTTTAATAGTCGCGGGTTCGATTCCCGCACGGGACAAATCTTTGTGTGATCCACAATTATTTGTTCCGGTCTGGGTATTTGTGTACGTGAAATTTCATGTTTGTAAACGCACCCACGACACAGGAATAAATCCCAGTGGGGCTACGTTTTTTATAAAAAAAAACAAAATTTGGGTGAATTTCATAGTAAACGACAACTCTTCGGCTGTCATGAAGTGACATTTCACTTGATGACAGCGTTTATTACGATTTTGGCCGCAGCCCAAAAGATTGTATGGCTATTCTTAAGTAATCACTAGCCTTTTTTCTTGAGTATTCAAAAGTACTTTTTGGTTTACATGAATAAAAATCTTTTAGTTTTTGATTAACACTATCGATGTTCATTATTTCAGTGTAAAATTTGGTGATGAGCAATGATTTATTGAACCTCTTGGAACTCTGTACTCTCTGCCAACCCCGCGAGGGATCTGGTGTGATGACATAGATAGATAGATATGATGACAGATTAAGTATTAATACCATCTTTAAAATTTGGTGGCATAGCGCATCGCTTTGTGATCTCGAGGTCCTGGGTTCAAATCCTAGGTCGGACAAATGTAGTTTTTCTAACGAAAAATTCCCAGTACGAGTCCGGAGTCTGGAATTGTGCCCGGTATATGGCAATAGGCTCGCCCCCTATTACATGGGACCTAAAACCGTTGGCGAGACGTTGGTGTACTCAGTACACCTCTGCCACCCCCTCTGGGGAATATAGGCGTGACGGAGTTTTTTTTTTAATTTAAAGACCTTGACCACATAGACCATGTCTTACCTGAAGGGCAAGTCAAGAGTCTCC
Source organism: Phalera bucephala (assembly GCA_905147815.2). Taxonomy (NCBI): domain Eukaryota; kingdom Metazoa; phylum Arthropoda; class Insecta; order Lepidoptera; family Notodontidae; genus Phalera; species Phalera bucephala. Next base: position 8,429,689 of record LR990637.1, on the reverse strand, counting down.
GTAACCTCCAAGCATGTATGAAACGAACTACGAGAGTGGAGGAAGCCATAGAGGATTTAAAGAATGAACCTGTTAGAACACTGTACTTTCTGCATGCCCCACAAGGGATCTGGCGTGATAATATAGATATATAAAATTTAAAGGAAGTCACTGCAACTGGGCGTAAATCTTAACAAATTTCAATTACCTTCTCGATCTAATGATCGAAATACCTCTGTGTCCCACATAAATATTTGTTTGTGTATCTAGGAATTCTTCCTGTGATGTGGGTGCGTTTAGAAATATGTGTTACATATTTCTAAACGCACCCACATCACAGGAAGAATTCCTAGAGCTAAATGATTCTTTATAATATAACATATATTATTAGCCCTGTTAAGAATGGCCCCACCGTTGGGCACGGGCCTCTTCTCAAATTGAGAGGGTTTAGGCCATAGTCCACCACGCTGGCCCAGTGCGGGTTGGCGAACGTCACACACCTTCGAGAAACTCTCAGGCATGCAGGTTTCCTCACGATGATTTCCTACATCGTTAAAGCAAGTGATAGTTAATTTTTAATACGCACATGTTTTCGAAAAATTTGAGGTCTCAAACCTCTGACTTGCAGACCAACGGTCTCACCACTAGACAATCACTGATTATTAAATTATTCTTTAAAGAAATTAAAGACAAAAAGCAATGACTACGGCTTGTGGTTCAGAGCCTAAGCCGCTCTGTCTACTGCATCGAGAAGGTGCGGATGCGATTCCCGAACGGAACAAATATTTGTTCGATCGACGGATGATTTAGCGCAGTGGCTTAAGCCGCTCCGCCCACTGTCTATTAGACGCGGGTTCGATTCCCGCACGGGACAAATCTTTGTGTGATCCACAATTATTTGTTTCGGTCTGGGTATTTGTGTATGTGAATTTTCGTCTTTGTAAACGCACCCACGACACAGAGATAAATCCTAGTGTGTGTGTGTGTGTGTGAATGATCTACGCTGTTGGCCGCGGGGCCTTTACAGCTTCACCGGACAAGAGGGCGAGCGTGCAACCACTACGCTCGAGCCAGAAGGGCAAGGGGGCAACTAGCTCAAGGGCGCCTCGAGGAGGAACGGCTTTGGCTTGGGCAGTCCCTATGGGGGAGGGCGTATACTAGGTGTCTCGCCGTGGTGCTTTGCACCGGCCGGCGGGCAAAGGATTCTTCGAGCTCGCCGGCGCGGTCGGTGTCTGATCCTGTGTGCGGTATCTGTATCTGAAAAAAGGGATGTAAGGGCATCGGAAGGGTCGATGAGAACATGCCGCGGACGACGGTAGCGGCTGATAGGAGGCGAGTTAGGTTCGTAGTCGGCGGCGGCTACGATTAGCGGATTTCTATGACTGGACGCGTTCGCGAAATATCGGGTTGTCGCCTTTTTAATAAAGGCGCGAATAGGTTCGAGACCGAGTTCGGAATGGAGAAAATCCTGAGGCTACGTTTTTTCGGTGATCTAGTAATGTTTAATAGCCGGAGCGATCACGAGGTCATGGGTTCGAATCCTTGGTCGGACAGCGTGTGGTTTTTCTATCGAAATATTCTCAATAAAAGACCGGACGAAATTTAAACAAATAAAAAAAAAATTTGGAAATGTGTCCAATATAATGATAACCCTATCAACCCTATTTGGAATCTTACATCGTTTGCTATATCACAGAGTTAAGCAGTTTCCCGCGACCTTGCATCCGGTCACACCAGCGCCATCTACCATGTCTATATAACTTTTAAATAATGTAGCTTACTAATGGTTTAAGAATTATCAAAATTGGTTCATTAGTTTCAGAGTTTATCAATCGGCAAACAAACAAAGGACATTGTCGAAAATTGCCCCAGAACCAACAAAAATTTGACCCATGCCATCATTATTTATCTATTTTATTAAAATAATGGCAAATATCCGTATCTAACGGACAATTTGCAATCTAAAACGAATATTTCAAAGTATTGTAAGTACTTATATCGACGTCGCCGACATCTTTACTGAATGTTAACACACAGTATAACCTTATATGTATTAATGGCTACTGAATAATACCATCAAAATCGAATACATTTTGTGCAATATTGCGATTTCCCCGCTTGTCCATATAATAATAAATGTCTTAAGAGAATTTAAGCCATTTAACCTAGAAATTTAATTTACTTCCTCAACAAAAACTACTAAAATTATCTTAGTCTATCTATCTATATCATCACGCCAGATCCCTTGCGGGGTAGGTAGAGAGTACAGAGTTCCAACAGGTTATCTTGGTGTTTTAAAATAAACAATACTGTAAGAAATTACATTAATTTATTTGACGTTGACGATTTATCACTTTTGTATGTTTATCAATAGATGGCGTTGTTAATACGAGTTACGTTATTTTTTTTATGAGTCTAATCTTACTTATCTCTATGGTTAAAGTCAAAGAATTCCAAAAAAAAGTCAAACATCATTTACATTGCGACAAGGATCTGTTGGCCTGTGGATGACATTGACAGGGGGCGTTGGTGTGATATATGAGTTATCATTTAGTAAAATTTACCTACTTCTAGGGAAATATTTCACTAAGTGGGTCCGCGCGGTTACTTATTAAAAAAAGGAGTTCGGTAAATTTAATAGTAAACGGCAAAGTTGCTACTGTCATAAAGTGATACTTTACTTGATAACAGCGTAAGTTCTGATTTTGGCCGCGGACCAAAAGACCCTTGTCGGACTGTATTCGTATAGGCCCATAAAAAGCACTCAAAGGCCAATAAAAAAACCCAAACATCAAAATTATTACATTATTTTTACATGTACTACCAGATGACATTTCGAAGTGGTGGTAGAGTATTTGTTACTTTTCTGACGATTCATAAATACTGTAATTGTTTACATTAATAATAAATATTCTGATTCTGATGGGAACGCGGCCTCCACTGAAAAGATCTAAAGAGAAACACAGCGGGCTAGTCATTTAAGTTATTTTTTTTTTATTTAACTGGCCTTTCTAATAATCATTTTTGTTTTGTCATCGGTCTATTCATTTTACCCGTTGGTACACAGTACTGCTCCAATAGGAAAATACAAGCGTGATAGTGTTTACTTTTTAAGTTACTTGACGCGTCGACATTATAGCAATGGGAAATTCGAACTGACGTGAGGGGAAAAACGTGTTTTGCCCTTTTACGTCAGTTAAGTTACCCAACATCTATATCAGAAATTATGATAACAAAAAGAATGAAAGTAAATTTATTGCTTAAATAACTTAATATCGAAGAAACATTTAACAGAGAGCTCCAAAGTAATAATAATAATAACTTTTATTGATATTATTGATATCAATATACGGCCGGCCGGCAAGGGATTCTTCGAGCTCGCCGACGAGGTCGATGTCTGATCCGGTGTGCGGTATCTGTATCCGAAAGGGATGTAGGGGCATCGGGAAGGTCGGTGAGAACATGCCGCGGATAGCGGTAGCAGCTGATAGGAGGAGAGTTAGGTTCGTAGTCGGCAGCGGCTAAGATTATTGGATTTTTATGATTGGACGCGTTCGCGAAATATCGGGTTGTCGCCTTTTTAATAAAGACGCGAATAATACGTGTGTGTGTGTGTGTGTGTGTGTGAATGATGTACGCTGTTGGCCGCGAGGCCTTTACATCTTCACCGGACTTAAAGGTGAGCGTGCAACCACTACGCTCTAGCCAGCCAGAAGGGCAAGAGGCGACATACTCGAGGGCGCCTCGGTTGGGACAGTCGCTGTAGGGGGACGGGTGCACTACTAAGTGCACCGGTCAACCGCCGGCTATGGGAGGGGATCTACGACTACGTCGTAAAGAAGGGATGACAAAGCACCGGGGGGGTCGGTGAGATGTCGCGGCCGGCGGTGGCGGCAGGGGTCGGGGGGGAGATCGTAGTCGGCGGTGGCTACGATTAACGGATTCGCATGGGTAGATGCGTTCGCGAAGTGTTGACGCCTTTTTAATAAAGGCGCGAATAGGTTCGAGACCTAGATCGGAGTGGAGGTCGACGTTCCGTATGAACCAGGGGGCTCCTACGGCTTTACGGAGGAAGCGGTTTTGAACCACTTGGAGTTTATCGATGTGAGAGGGGGCCGAATGCCCGAACACAACACACGCAAAAGTCATGATGGGTCGAACGCAAGTTTTGTAAAGTGATGCTCGGTGACGGACCCGCTTGATGTGCGGGCCGAAGGACATGGTGCTGTTTAGGATGACCCCTAGATATTTGACCTCTTTGGGTCTTTGACGCGCAGGGAGTGGCGCGGGGTGGCCCTCTGGAGAAGAACACCGCAGCGCTCTCGTCCGGGTTCACCTCAATACGCCACTTCCTGAACCAATTCCCTAGGGAATTGGCGGATGCCTGAAGGTTCCTGGTAATGAAACCCTTATTCCTATGCGAGACGTAGAGAGCGGTATCATCCGCGAATAGGGCTAAATGCGCCTTACTCGAATAATACGATGAACAGTTGCTTCGTTGTACTTGTAAATAAAGTTATACTGTATCCTAAATTTAAAACAAATTAATGTGTTTCTGTGCCTGACCTAGGAGAAATCCTGTATCTCAGGACATAGATCTCTTTGTACTTTATAAGAAGATACGGAGATAAAATGACACGATATAACAACAAACTAGACCCTTTCGATGGCCCGTTATCCCTTCTTTCTTTACAGATACCGCACACAGGATCAGACATCGACCTCGCCGGCGAGCTCGAAGAATTCCTTGCCCGCCGGCTGGTGCAGGGCACCACGGCGAGATACCTAGTATACGCCCCCATAGCAACTGCCCAAGCCGATGCTGTTCCTCCTTAAGGGCGCCCTTGAGCTAGTTGCCCCCTTGCCTTTCTGGCTCGAGCTTAGTGGTTGCACGCTCGCTCTCTTGTCCGGTGAAGCTGTAAAGACCCCGCGGCCAACAGCGTAGATCATTCACACACACAGCAAACTAAACGGAGAGTCGTTTAAAAATACCGCCTTCAGCCACTTGACGTCACTCAACTTAGTGAAAATAAATTCAAATCCTGTATTAAACGTACGCTCTGCAAGCGAGCTTACTATACTCTTGATGATTATTTAAAAGTTAAAAATGCTTGGATAGGTGATGTTCCAGCTCCACCAGAATGTGGATAACATGTTCAGCTATTATTATTTATTATTCCCTCTCTTCCTTCTAGTAGTTAAATAAAATCTATCATTTTTCTTCCTCATTTCTTTATCTGTAAATGAGAGAACCATGTAGCCATTCACATGAATAGTTTAACTTGGTTAATTTAATTTAGACTCACCTGATACTACATTGTTCTCCCATACCCCACAACAAAATGTAGATGGAAAATTGTAAAAATATTATTTTAAAAGAGTAACCGTGGAGTTTCTTGCCCTTATTCTCCACAGGAATGACATTCCGAAGTGATGGTTAAATCTTTGTTACTATTTGACGATTCAAAAATACTGTAATGGTTTACATGAATAAAAAATATTGTGATTCTGATTCTGAATGGGCCGACGTTTTAGCCAAAGCTTTAGGTTGTAAGCAAGCACCGAAATTGACCGATTTTTTACGATTTAAGAATTACGAATGCTTGAGAGCGCGGCGGAAGAGACGAGACGCGGGGTCAGGTGGCACATTCCGTTGCGCCCGGCCGGTCGCCATTGTCATAAATAATTAAAACAAAACTAATTCTTCTTCTTCTTCTTTATAGGATGGGTTCACACTATTTTCAAGTGTATTTTGCCAATGTCCAGTGAGATGCATAATCGTGTTTCTAAATTAATTCAACTCCCCGATGAACTTGATGACAACGATGATAATGAAATTGGTAAACCCTGGATAGTAAAGCGGTGAATACTTTACATACCAATTGCGACGGCCGTTTTGAGGAAAATCAAAAAGGCACGTTTTATTATTTTGCTTCAATTACCTTCACTCATGCACATATAAGAATACATAATGGTTAATATTCCACCAACATTACAAATTATTATTCGAAATAACACAAGTTTTGGAAATTAAGACAAGTGGACTTCAGTGTGTGTGTGTCAGTGTAGGTCGATAGTACAGTCAACATACCTTTTTAAAAATTAGATAATCATGAGCAAAATTTCTTAGTATTAAACCTTCAGCTTCAGCCGAATGTTTTGATGGTGGCCTATTAATCGGCTTTGGCTTTGGTTTCGGCAAAAAATCGACCTTCGGTCCGACACTAGATTTCGGTGATCAAAATTATGTGCAAATGGGTAAGTTAAGTATTTTTTGTTTTAAACGTAGCCCCACACTAGGATTTATTCCTGTGTCGTGGGTGCGTTTACAAACATGAAATTCACATACACAAATACACAGACCGAAACAAATAATTGTGGGTACCACAAAGATTAGTCCCGTGCGGGAATCGAACCCGCGACTATTCGACACAGTGGGTGGAGCGGCTTAAGCTCTTAACCACTGCGCTAAATCGTCCGTCAAGTATTACCAAGCAACAGAAATGAAAGTGATGAAAGTTTTATAGCAATAAATAAATAATTTTCTGAAGACAAGTCAAGAGCCTCCGTAACCGGCGAGCGTGTATGAGACGAACTATGAGGGTGGAGGAAGCCAGAGAGGTATGTAAGAAAAGAATCTGTTGGAACTCTCTACTCTCTGCCTACCCCGCAAGGATCTGGCGTGATGATTTAGTAGTAATAAATAATTTTAATGTATATTGATTGGTAAGGAGCGTAAGGGGCAAAACCTAAAACAGGTAATATGACTTACCAATGCGAACAACTTTCACATATGGTTGATTAACATGTATGTATTAAGTAGTAAACTAAATTTTACAAAATACGCGTAAACATGGCAACTTATAACTATATTCGATGTTTGCATGCGTTAAGTCACATACAATTAGGTTAATCTATCTATCTATTTCATCACGCCAGATCCCTTGCGGGGTAGGCAGGGAGTACAGAGTTCCAACAGGTTCTTTCCTGATCCAGTGGAAACCAGAGAGGTATGTAACCTCTCTCTCGAAGAATCCCTCGCCCGCCGGCCGGTGCAGAGCACCACGGCGAGACACCTAGTATACGCCCTCCCCCATAGCGATGCCCAAGCTGAGGCCGTTCCTCCTTGAGGCGCCCTTGAGCTAGTTGCCCCCTTGTCCTTCTGGCTCGAGCGTAGTGGTTGCACGCTCGCCCTCTTGTCCGATGAAGCTGAAAGGCCCGCGGCCAACATCGTAGATCATTCACACACACACAAACTCTCTGGCTTCCTCCACTCTCATAGTTCGTCTCATACACGCTCGCCGGCTACGGAGACTCGGGCTATTTGGTCATGGTAAGATAGTCTAGGTCTTCCCCCGTACCTACATCCTTCCACTTTCACATTGTATATCATCATATATATTGCATTATATATAGTTAATCCTAAATTTATTATTATTTATAGATTACTGTTCCATTTCTCCCCATCTCACCTCCGGCTTAAAGGCTTACTTACAAATTGAGACAAATGGAAATCCAGCGACACCGATTAACTGCCGATCTATCAACGACATCCCCCCGCGTGTAGGAAGGGAGGAAAACAAACAGATAACATTATTTACTTATTTTTAAAATTATTATTACACAGAAGCATAATGCTTTTAGAGTAGGTACGTTTACTCTTAGAGTATATGATGTAAAAATAAATAAAATATATAACGACATGCCTATATGCCTGAAGCAGGGATGGCAGAAGTATATACTAGGTGTCTTGCCGTGGTGCTCTGCACCGGCCGCCGGATAAGGGATTCTTCGACCTCTCCGGCAAGGTCGGTGTCTGATTCTGTGTGCGGTATCTGTATCCGAAAGAAGGGATGTAAGGACATCGGGAGGGCTCAAGACCTCGTAATCGGTTACCGCACCATTCACCATTAAACCGCAGTCACCGCATTGCTGTTCTTTCTTCATCATCATGATCATCAACTTAAAGCTGTCCACCGCAGAACAGAGGCCTCCCGAGCAACGCCACGAAGACTGGCCTTGTGCTGTCAGTTTTACGAGCAATGTGCTCCCCCCACTGCCAATTAAACATGGCAACGATCATTTGTATCTGAAACAGTTCTTAATTTATTTTAATCTTTATTTAGGAGCTTAGTACACTCAAAATCACCGTGTAAAAAATACACTCAAAATCACCGTGGACGCCGTCGCACACCGACTTCAACAATCCTGTATAATAATTTTGACAATTCAGAAAAAGGAAACGCCAATTTAATGTTGCAACTTCCAGTGGACTTAATATTGCATTCGTTAGCAAGTCGTGACACTTAACATCTGACATCCTCATTCCGGACACACTCCACCAGAATATAAGGGGCATCCTTTACCATCTCGCACCCTGAACAAAGCGGGAATAAACGAAGTCTAAATGCTGTAACTAAAATAATTCGAGTCGTAATATCTCATTTGGAACAATTGAATGAACTAAATTCAAGCACAGTCGACCCCCCACCGACATCGCGTTGCGTATTCGTTCGTTCTGTGAGACGGCAAGTTTAGTGCATGTAAGATCGAGATTCAATTCAAATCAGATTGGAATGAACTATGAAACATTTTTTTGTTCTGTAAGATTAGCACCTTGGTATACTGACTGGTGAATGTAAGATCGAGATTCAGATACAAATGAGGCACGTTTTCTTTGCAACTGTTTGTCCAAATCTCATAGTTCTCGTTCATGTTTCATACCTCTGTATCATATCAGTAAAGATTGACACATGTCTACTGCCAATAAGTTTAGTAATTTTGAGGGATATATCGGTGGTTCTCCTGCTAATCTCCTCATTTCTGATTCGATCTTGCAGAATAACTGAGCTTGGTTCTTTCGGTTAACCTTTGGGTCTTCTTTTTAATCTATCAATCAATCAGCCTATCGCAGTCCACTGCTGGACATAGGCCTCTCCTAACACGCGCCATTGCTCACGGTCCTCGGCCTTTCGCAGCTGGGGGCCGTCCTACCTTACGCTTACCAAGTCGCGGTCTCCAGTCTAGGACACGCTTGCTCCATCGGCCGTCGGTCCTTCTGCAGATGTCACCAACCCATTGCCACTTTAGCTTTCTGAGTCTGCGAGCTACGTCGGTAACTTTGGTTCTTTGTCGGATTACCTCGTTACGAATTTTATCCTTCACAGAGACGCCGAGCATAGCTCGCTCCATAGCCCGCTGTGCGACTTTGAATATGTGGATTAGTCCCACTGTGAGTGGCCACGTCTCGGTCCCGTAAGTCATAACAGGTAGGACGCATTGGTTGTAGACTTTAGTCTTCAGGCATTGCGGTATAGGCGAAGAGAAAACGTGCCGTAGTTCGCCAAATACTACCCAACCCAATTCGATCCTGCGGTTGATTTCTTTCTCGAAGTCGTTTCAACCAAATTGGACAACTTGTCCAAGGTAGATACTCCCGAACATTTTTGAGCATCGAACCATCGACGTAGATCAGTCCCGGCGTGACATGTTCATTAAACATGACCTTGATTTTATCCAAGTTCATGCCGAAACCGACACCTCGAGAGGCTCCATTTAGGCTATGCAGCATTTCGCTTAACTGTTCCAGTGACTCTGCCACGAAGACGATATCATCGGCAAACCGAAGGTGTGAGATGTATTCGCCATTGATGTTAATGCCCCGCCCAGTCCAGTCCAACGTCTTGAAGACGTCTTCGAGTGCATTAGTGAAGAGCTTGGGGGATTTGACATCCCCTTGTCTTACCCCTCGACGCAGCTCGATGGGGTTGGTATTTTGGCCCTGGAGCTGGACGGTCATTGTGGCGGTATCATACAGACATCTCAACACCTCGATATAGCGTCATTCGATGCGACATCGCTGCAGAGCATGCAAAACCCAGGTTTCGATGGAGTCAAAGGCTTTCCGTAGTCCACGAAAGCCATACACAGCAGCTAATTGTACTCTTCGGTCTTCTGTACAATCTGCCGAACAGTATGGATGTGGTCTACAGTGCTGTAGCCCTTTCAAAACCCGGCTTTGTGAGTACTCTCGAGAACAACTTGTAGACGTGGCTCAGGAGTGAGCTGGGTCTGTAGTTCTTCAACAAGGATTCGTCACCTTTTTTTAAAAAACAGAACCACCGCTCTCCCGCTCCACGCTTGAGGTGTTAAGCACTGGTGGATGACGGAATTAAAGAGGCTCGCTAGCTTTTTCGGGATTGGAATCTCGACTGCTTTTAGGAGCTCAGTGGTTATTCCGTCATCGCCTGGCGACTTGTTATTTTTGAGCTGCTCGAGAGCCACTCTGACCTCGTCCTGGTTGACATCAGGGATGTCTTTCGTGTAGTAGCGTGCGAGTGGGGCTCCGTGGTCGTCAGCGCTGGGTCTCGTGGGTTTAGTCAACCGTGATGCTTACAGGTCTTTGTAGAAACTCTCAATTTCCTCGAGTATCGGCAGATGGGATCTTTCTAGCTGGCGAGCGAGGACTTTGGTGCCTCTGTTCTGTTCAATCGCAGCCGCGATGGCGCAGGTGTTGGAACATCGGAGGTCACGTCGTTAGCGTTTTGACCACTGTGTCTGTTTCCTCGTTAACATTGCCTTCGGTTTCCAGCAGGTCTAAACGATTTTGAAGCTCCAGTTGGAACTTTTCGGACCCTACTGCGCAGTAGGTCTGAGAGTAGACCTCATCATGCGACGCCTTTCGGCCCTGAAGTTTATATTTAGAGCGCCTCGGACAAGTCGGTGATCGCTGCCGGTATTAAAACTGTTAATCACGGAGACGTCCCTAAATATAGACTTCCTGTCAGTCATGATGAAGTCTATCTCGTTCCTCGTCACAGTGTCGGGGCTTCGCCATGTCCACTTTCTATGAGGCTGCTTCTTAAAGAACGAATTCATCAAGAAGAGCCCCTGCGACTCCAGAAAGTTGACCAGCATCTGCCCCCTGAGGTTTTGGCGCCCCACGCCGTGGGGTCCGATTATCGTTTCGCCGCATTCTTGTACTTCTACTTTAGCATTGAAGTCCCCCACAACAACGTTGTAGTGAGCCTTGGTGCTGTCATGTAATGCCTTGGCTACGTCTTCATACATGGCTTCGGCTATGTCGTCGCAGTACGTCAAGGTCGGCGCATATACCTGTACCATCTTCAGGGTGTAGCTGTTGGTGATTTTAATTATGAGATACGCTACCCGTGTCGACACACTGCTGACTTCCACAACGTTGTTAGTGAGAGCTTTGTTGACCAGGAAACCGACACCGCCCTGAGGGGGCCGATCACCTTCCCGAAAGTAGATCACCTTTTAATCTATATTTAAACTGATTCCCATTACTTTTAGTTATATTAACTCACAATTACGAGTTTAATTTTGTAGTTAATTTTATTAGACTTAAAACTAATTAATACTTATTGACTTTAACAAACAGTGAGAAAAACTAGGGCTGTCCTGTTCTTAAAAATAAAATAAAATTAAGTAGCGTCACTCCTATATTTGCCAAGCGGGAGTGGCAGAAGTGTACTATGTATATTGAAACGGAGAGGAATAAAATGAAGCAGTTTCGTATTACTATTTTAATTAGTATTAGAGCCAGAGAGGTATGTAACGAAAGATTCTGTTGGAACTCAGTACTCTTTGACTACCCCGCAACGGATTTGGCGTGATAATATAGAGTGATAGATAAATTAATACTTAAATGAATCACAATTGGATTCGCTAAGGTTTATACAAGGTTGTAACGTAAATAACGCAAGGGCTCAGACGATTAGAGAATTGCTTGATAAATACAAAACCAAATTTCTTTTATACCCCAATTAACAATGAAACTTGTACGTGTGTGTGCGTTTTGAGAAATACGTTTTAGGAATGCATTTGAAATCTCCTTATTGCTATGAATCAAAAATAAAATTAGTTTTTTGTAGCGTACTGAAGGAAAAGCATTTTCTGCAAATTAAAAAAAAATACATTAAAAATTGTTGGAATCAATTCAGTTACCGATTTAGAACAAACTACTTTCAGGTCTTGCGTTGATTATGTTACAGCTTGTATAGACACTTCCCCATTACTTTAGCAGTGACATTTTGGCAGGACGATACGTGTCAACATGGCGGCTCGGCTTGGCCGACAGCCTTTGATAGTTACGAAAACTGACTATCGTGACTTTGGATTGGCTTGGCTTTGACTTCGCATGGCTCAGCTTCGCAAGTGGATTGTCGTTACAATATACACATATCGCCGAGAACGACGGACGGCTTGGTCCATTGGTTAAGAGTTACAGTCGCTCCGCCCACTGAATCGAGAAGTCGCGGGTTCGATTCCCGCACGGGAAATATGTTTGTGTGACTCACGAATATTGGTTTCGGTCTGGGTGTTAGTATATGTGTTGTGTGTATTTCATGTCTGTAAACGCACTCACGACACAGGAATAATTCCTAGATTATATCTTTTTTTTACACAAAATGCAAATCCCAATGAGTATACTCTGCCATTATACCAATTGCCATTATATTCGGCAAAACCAGACTCTGGATTGAGTTATCCAATAAAACAAATCATACTTTGTCTGACCTAGGATTTAAGGCTGTTTAAAGGTTTGGCATGAATTTATAACCCTGGTTTGTTCAAATAGCCGACGGAGCGCGACGGAAGTGCTCGGCTATATTCGGTTGCAACGTGTGCCGTCGCATCGAGCGGAGCTGCGCTGTGTGGTGTCTCCCCAAGCCGCGCCACCGTCCCGCTCTCGTCCCGCTGCGTTTGCTATGTAGCGAGACCTCAAAGGTTTTGGCACATAGGAAGTATGGAGTGGACAAATACAAAAAAGATTGATTAATGAATAAATCTATATTACAAAATACAAACTTCATGAAGTATTTTTACAATTACATAATAATACAATTAATAATTACAATAGATATCGTCGGCCTTTCGAGATATATTATTTAAGTACCTATCATACATTATTACATTCTAATTTATTTAATACTTTACAATTAACTGCCTCGTTGGTGTAATGGCATGTAGAGCGGCTGGCGATCTCAAGGTCCTGGATTCGAAGCCTCGGAGAAACTGATAGTAGGGTTTTTCTATAGATAAAATCTAAGTAGCCATTCAGAGTCTCATACTGGATTTTTTATGGAAAAATCACATCATGTCCTACCAAGGATTCAAAGCTAGAACCTCTTGATGTCTTCGCACATAGTCGCTACTAGAACAACGAGACTTAAACAAAGTGACAACCCTAAATGAAACCTTTTCCTCCCACGCAAACTATCGGATTTAAATAAATTAAAAATAGAAATAAACACTTCGTCTAAAGCTGTTGTCGCTAAAGGTTTGGTCTAAAAGCCAACGGATGCGCTCGGCTACGTTCGGTCATGACGGTTACCGTCGCGCCGAGCGGGGCTGCGCTGTGTGGTGTCTCCCGTACATTTCAGTACATTACAGCTCCCCAAGCCGCGCCGAGCGGGGCTGCGCTGTGTGGTGTCTCCCGTACATTTCAGTACATTACAGCTCCCCAAGCCGCGCCGAGCGGGGCTGCGCTGTGTGGCGTCTCCCGTATATTTCAATACATTACAACTCCCCAAGCCGCGCCGAGCGGGGCTGCGCTGTGTGGTGTCTCCCGTACATTTCAGTACATTACAACTCCCCAAGCCGCGCCGAGCGGGGCTGCGCTGTGTGGCGTCTCCCGTACATTTCAGTACATTACAACTCCCCAAGCCGCGCCGAGCGGGGCTGCGCTGTGTGGCGTCTCCCGTACATTTCAGTATATTACAACTCCCCAAGCCGCGCCGAGCGGGGCTGCGCTGTGTGGTGTCTCCCGTACATTTCAGTACATTACAGCTCCCCAAGCCGCGCCGAGCGGGGCTGCGCTGTGTGGTGTCTCCCGTACATTTCAGTATATTACAACTCCCCAAGCCCAGCGGGGCTGCGCTGTGTGGCGTCTTCTAAACATTTCAGTACATACAACTCCCCAAGCCGCGCTACCGTCACGCTCCCGTCGCGCTGCATCGGCTATGCGGCGAAACCTTAAATACGAAGGCAAACGTGTACAAAATATGACCAAACAACAAAAAAATGATGTTGATTTTTCACTATGTCTTTTAGGCAACATTAGGTAGATAGTGTGACAAGGTTTAGTAAAATTTTTCTACATCACGCCAAATCCCTTGCGGGGTAGGCAGAGAGTACAGAGTTCCAACAGGCTCTTTCCTTACATACCTCTCTGGCTATCTCCACTCTCATAGTTCGTCTCATACACGCTCGCCGGTTACGGAGACTCTTGACTTTTCCTTCAGATAAGACTCGATTTATTTGGTCGTGGTAAGATAGTCTAGGTCTTCCCCGGTACCTGCATCCTTCCACTTTCACATTGTTTATCTGTTTTGTCATTCTTTCATCTAGCATTCTTTCTATGCCCGAACCAACGGAGCATGCCCTTTCTCATCTTTACACCGATACTATCTTTCATACCTACTCGCTTTCTTACTACGCTGTTGCTAATGCGGTCAGCTTCACTCCGCACATCTTCCGCAGAGATCGCATTTCTACCGCATTTATCCTACTTTCATTCTCTTTCTTACATACCCAGCTCTCGCTACCATATAACAGCGTTGGGACAAGAACTCCGTTATGTATGCCAGCATGCCAGCTGCCTTATGGCTTAAGTGCCGGCTCCCAAGTAGCTTTTCCATCGCACCATTCACCCTGTTCCTTGCACACTTCTCTCTATGTCAGCGGAGTATTTCCCATCCTTACCGAAGGCGCATCCAAGATATACAAACTCATTCACTTGTTCCAGCCCACCGTTACCAACAACAATCCTTATATTCGTTCTGGTTTCTTCCCTTTCAAAAACCATCAACAAATATATCTATATCTATAGATAGATATATATCATGCGTCCGCACGGTTACTAATTGAAAAAAGAACTTGGGTAGAGGACATTGTCGAAAATTGCCCCAGACCCAACAAACATTTGAATATATTATAGATACTTTTTGGCCGAACATGTACTGGTACCATGGTAAGACTTAGCCGGGTAAAATGGCCGACCGGCCGCAAGTTGATTAATCCCCAGAGACATTTCATATCCATATATGTCCAGATTTTGGCAGAAGATATAGGCAAGGAAAATGACATATAATAAGGAGGAAAATTTAGAATAGACTTATCAACAATTAAAGTGTAGTAAGTCTACAGTCCGACAAGGATCTTATGGCCCACGGCCAAAATCGCAAAGGACATTGTCGAAAATTTCCCCAGAACTAACAAACATTTGACCCATGCCATCATTATTTATCTATTTCATTAAAATATTGGCAAATATCCGTATCTAACGTAATATAAACAATTATTTCAAAGTATTGTGAGTACTTACATCGAAGTCGCCGACATCTTTACTAAATATCAGCACTCAATATAACCTCATATGTATTAATGACTACTGAATTATAACCTCAAAATCTTATACTTTTTGTGCAATATTGCGATTCCTCCGCTTGTCCGTTTAATAATAAATGCCTTAAGAGAATTTATGGGTGATTTGAAATCATACAAGTATTTTTTCATTGCTGTTTGTTCTGGGGCAAATCATGGCGCAGAACAATGTCCTTTCATAGCAAACGGCAACTCTGCGACTGTCATGAAGTGACATTTCACTTGATGACAGCGTTAGTTCCGATTTTGGCTGCTGGCCATAAGAGCCTTGTATAACTGTACTTCGCCTTTCGCGTCTCTTGAAACAAACGTAGCTTCACACCATTTAATTTACCTCCACTCCGATCTAGGTCTCGAAACTATTCGCGCCTTTATTAAAGGCGTCAACACGTCACTTCGCGAACGCATCTACCCATGCGAATCCGTTAATCGTAGCCACCGCCGACTACGATCTCCCCCCACGACCCCTGCCGCCACCGCCGGCCGCGACATGTTCTCACCGACCCCCCCGATGCTTTGTCATCCCTTCTTTCCGCTCAGAATACGGGCGACGACGACGACGAGTAGACCCCCTCCCATAGCCAGCGGTTGACCGGTGCACTTTGTAGTGCACCCGTCCCCCTACAGCGACTGTCCCAACCGAGGGCGCCTCGAAGTCGCCCTCGAGTATGTCGCCTCTTGCCCTTCTGGCTGGCCAGAGCGTAGTGGTTGCACGCTCGCCTTTAAGTCCGGTGAAGCTGTAAAGGCCTCGCGGCCAACAGCGTACATCATTCACACACACACACCATTTAATTTATTATTTACTACGTACTTGAGAAGACACCTCAAGTATTTTTTGTAGCAAAAGTTAGAGTCTCACACTCTACCTCACTTTGTGTCTATCGCTTGCAAACTCTAATAATTTATTTTGTATAAGCCCTGCGGGGGCGCCTACAAATAGTCAATTCCCAATTTTTAAATCTAATTCAACTACTAATCCACCACCGGATCGGAACGCGGCCATCGCTGAGAAGATCCGGCGAAAAAACTCAGCGGGCTTGTCTTTTTTATTTACTTCTTTCTCTTTTTTTATCATATTGTGTGGATACAATGTTTAGGTTACAATTAAATAGTTTACGATCTAGCTCCAGTGTGATGCCTTAAGATCGAAATATGAATCTAATGATGGTATGTGTAAAGAGTGTCTAAAAGATTCCAGATGTAGCAGTCCCCACAAGCAGCACCCGTTCACGAGTATGACCGCTGCAACAGCCATCACTCCCCTCGACCATATTGGAGGGAAGGGAGTGCCCCGCGCCAGACAGCCACCGCAAGCGAAGACATTATAGTGAGCATTACCAAACCAGAACCCCAAAGACGGTAGCCGGATGGTGTCTACGAAACAGCTACGAGACACGTTCAAATGTTGTTTCATTTTAAAAATTGTGCTTTCATATGTACTGGGATACTGTTTAAACAACTCGAGAAATATAAAAATTTATTATCTATGAACACAAAAACATAATATGGAATTCCTGGGATTTTAAATAAATAATAATTATATTAGTCCTGTTAAGAAACTGTCCCACCGTTGGCACGGGTTGCTCTCAAACTGAGAGGGTTTAGGCCATACTCCACCACGCTGACACAGTGCGGGTTGGCAAACTTCACACACCTTCGAGAAACTCTTAGGCATGCAGGTTTCCTCACGATGTCTTCCTTCACCGTTAAAGCAACAGATAGCTAATTTTTAATACGCACATGCTATCGAAAAGACCGAGCTGCGTGCCTGGGTTTTAACCCGAGACTTCTGACTTTGCAGTCTAATCACTAGGCTATCATAGGTATCATAGCTAGGATCAGTAAGTTAAAAGAAACATATAAATAGGACGATTTGTAAGTAACCCTGCAGGGGTATATACAATAAATAAGTTGAGTCTGATAAGTTCCACCAGCAGGTATCTACAAGCCTGCCTCCCCCGCACCGCACTGGTTGCTGGAGTATGACATAATCTCTCTCACAGAGATTTGTGAGATGAATTTGCTCAGTAGTGGAATGAAGGATTTATATTAAGGCAATAAAAAACTTATTAAACACCGCCGCCCCTACATTTCCCAAGCGGGAGTCACAGAGGTGTACTGAGAACACTCACGTTTCGCCGACGATGTTAAGTCCCATGTAATAGGGGGCGAGCCTATTGCCATTTACAGGGCACAATTCTAGACTCCGGATTCGTACTGGAAAGTTATCGTTAGAAAAACTACACTTGTCCGACCGAGGATTTGAACCCAGGACCTCGTGATCACAAAGCAATGCGCTTTGCCACTAGACCAACGAACCAGTCATGTCAAGTCAGTAAAAAACTTATTACAAAAAATAAATAATTTTATTAAGAATTACACATTGTCTTAGATATAGGCGCAAATTACACATAAAATAAAACTAGATTATTAGGAGTGTAAGACCTAAGCCTCGGCTTTGCCCAAAATAGACCGAAGTTTTGGCCGAAGCCGAAATTGAACGATCTATTACAATTTACGAC
The DNA here is from genome assembly GCA_905147815.2 of Phalera bucephala. Taxonomy (NCBI): domain Eukaryota; kingdom Metazoa; phylum Arthropoda; class Insecta; order Lepidoptera; family Notodontidae; genus Phalera; species Phalera bucephala. The sequence goes on along the minus strand of LR990637.1, from coordinate 8,411,777 downwards.
GTACGAATATTTTCAAGTAAATAAATAATATTATATAATATACATGATATAATAATTAATTAATTTTTAATTATTTTTATATAAATTACATATTAAAGTAAATTATTTATTATTTCAACATAACTTGTTAAAATAAAAATAATTTTATTAAGAATTACATATTGACTTAGATAAAGGCGCAAATAAAACTAGATTATTATTAGTGTCCGACTGAAGCCTCAGCTTCGGCGACTTTCAGCCAATTTTCGGCTTCGGTCAAAATGTGTCGAAGCTTATGCCGAAATTCAACGATCTATTCCGACTTACAAATGTTTACTAGTAAATAAATATTACAAAGAATATTATTTCACTGTTATTATTTTTAGCCAGTTGTAGGTAATTTTAATCTTCTCGTTCAGTTAATAAAGTCAACGTAACTGATTGAAAATTTAGCTAATCATGAACCAAATTTCTTAGAATTATTTAAAATTCGGCTTCGGCCGAAGGTTTTGGCGATGGCCTATTAATCGACTCCGGCCAAAAATCGAACTCCGGTCGGACACTAATTATTAGTTTTTCATTTTCATTATTTCATTAGATAAAGCCGAAAAACAGCCCAAAACAAGAAAGACAGGATGTCTGAATTTTAATAATAATGATAAAGTATGGACGATTGACATCTTGCCGTCCTTGTCTTAAGCCCAAAGTAGGTCGAAAAGGTTTCGTAAATCGGATATTCCAAAAGTTAGGAAATAAAGGTGTTATCGTGTTTATTTATTTATTTATCCGCTATTATATTAATCCGGATTCAGTATCATCTGAGCCTATGTATCTATATCATCACGCCAGATCCTTTGCACGGAGATATAGAGTTCCAACAGGTTCTTTCCTTACACACCTCTCTGGCTTCCTCCACTCTTATAGTTTGTCTCATATATGCTCGCCGGTTACGGAGACTCTCAACATGTTCTTACATTTTCTCATGATTAAAAAATTAAAAAACGAACGTGGATGCGCTATATTGACATATTAAAACAGATTTTTATAGTTTTTTTAATAATAATTTAAGAATAATACACGTAAGCGACGAATAAAGCGAATATTATATATATTAGTATTTATTGAATTCTGAGTCAATTTATAATTAATCTCAATTCAGTAAAAAATTATAATTAAAAGTTTCTTCATTTCCAGCAATTGATCTCAGCAAGTGACTTACATAACATTAACTACATACAAAGGGTCTCTACGTGATGGACCCATGTCCTCATGCAAGCCTTTCAAATATCCGGGTAAAGCCCGTGAATTGATAAAAATATTTCTATGACTATCTTATAGATAATAATTTAAACTCAGTTAAAGAACTTAATTACTAACATCATTACTAGAAGTCCATTTTTGACCAATGACGTAAATATGGACATCCCCTTGACATGTCCTAACTAAAAAAAATAACGTGCCAATATCGAGACGTTAAAAATGGCGGTCGGTCATACAAATTCACATGGTTTTTTTTCAAATTCGAATTCAAATTATTTATTATGCAAATGTACCCAATATTATTTGATGTTACATATACTATTTATGTTGCTTTAACCATATTTTATTAAGATTAGCAAGCTGAAGTGGCAATGGGCGGGCCACATAGCGCGTAGATCGGACGGGCGTTGGGGCAGAAAGATTCTAGAGTGGCGACCACGTATTGGCAAGCGCAGCGTGGGACGACCGCCTGCCAGATCTTGTGAAAATCGCAGGAAGTCGTTGGATGCAGGTGGCATCGGACCGGTTACGCTGGAAAGCGATTGGGGAGGCCTATGTTCAACAGTGGACAAGTATGGGCTGAGATGATGATGATGAACCATATTTTACCCCTAGGGTATGCATAAATCAGTTATGTCGGAAGTAATTACATGAATATAGAATCCAAAATCAAAGTCCTCTCATACAATCCAAATGTTAAAAATTATAATATTATAAACATAACACACACCATCACGCCTATATTCCCCAGCGGGGGTGGCAGAGGTGTACTGAGTACACCCACGTTTCGCCGACGATGTTAGGTCCCATTTAATAGGGGGCGAGCCTATTGCCATATACCGGCCACAGTTCCAGACTCCGGACTCATACTGGGAATTTTTCGTTAGAAAAACTATATTTGTCCGACCTAGGATTTGAACCCAGGACCTCGTGATCACAAAGCGATGCGCTTTGCCACCAGACCAACGAGGCAGTCAGGAATTATAAAAATAATCAAAAAATAATACCAATATTAATAAAATAAGATAATTATAAAAAGTCAATTAGTCAGATATCGCATATTAATATTATTATCCTCTAAATATTCATTAATAGTATAATAGGTCCTATTCTCTAAAAAGTCTTTTGATTTATGTTTGCTTCAATGCTTTCGATTTCAATGATATAATTGGGCAGTTAGTTATAAACTCTCGGAGCCATGCAGAAAACACTTTTATTAAATAAAGCAATTCTATTTCGGGATCTTAATTTTGCTAGCGTGCCGTCTACAATTAAATCTTTCATATAAATAACGGTTATTTTTTACAAATACTGAAATTTCGTATATATACAAGCTGTTACATAATAAACGCAAGACCTGAAAGTAGTTTGTTCTAAATCGGTAACTGAATCGATTCCAACAATTTTAAATGTATTTTACATTTTTTTTAAATTTGCCAAAAAATGCTTTTACTCCTTCAGTGCGCTATAAAAATTAAATTTATTCTTGATTCATAGCAAGAAGAAGATTCCAAACGAATTCCTAAAACGTATTTCTCAAAACGCACACATACACGTACAAGTTTCATTGTTAATTGGCGTATAAAAGTGCTTTAAAAAGGGTAAAAACCTATATATTTGAAAATTTGGTATTCGTTTTGACTTTATGAAGCAATTCTCTAATCGGGGTGTCTGAGGCATGGTAGTGTTAGAAATTTTAATTTATTAAAATACGGTTTACAACTTCCTTTCATTGATAATTTACACATAGCTCTAATACATTTTTTTTGTGCTTTAAAGGCCGCTTCCCTCTCCCGAATTCCCCCAGAAAGTAACTCCGTATCTTAATATAGAACCTATATATGCATGATATGCTGTTACAACAGCAGAAATATTAACTACTTTTGCTAGTTGATACAATGCATATGAGTATTGAGACAATTTACTACATAGTTTCAACATGCGGCTTCCAGTTCAGATTGCAGCCCATTTGTAAGCCTAAGAATTCGTGACCTCTACCTGTTTGTGTCTGTGGAATATATTAGATACTTTTTAACTGAATATGTACTGGTACCATGGTAAGACTTGGAGGGGCAAAATGGCGGACCGGCCGCAAATTGATTAATCCCCAGAGACAAACGTTTCATATCCATATATGTCCCGATTTTGGCAAAAGAAATAGGCAAGGAAAATTACATTTAATAAGGAGGTAAATTTAGAATAGACTTATCAACAATTAAAGTGTAGTAAGTCTACAGTCCAACAAGGATCTTATGGCCCGCGGCCAAAATCGCAAAGGACATTGTCGAAAATTACCCCAGAACCAACAAATATTTGACACATGCCATCATTATTTATCTATTTTATTAAAATAATAGCAAATATCCGTATCTAACGGACAATTTGCAATCTAAAACGAATATTTCAAGGTATTGTAAGTACTCATATCGAAGTCGCCGACATCTTTATTAAATGTCATTATAACCTCAAAATCGAATACTTTTTGTGCAATATTGAGATTCTTCCGCTTGTCTTTTTAATAATAAATGCCTTAGGAGACTTTATAGGTGATTCGAAATGATAAAAGTATTTTTTCATTGCTGTTGGTTCGGGGGCAAATCATGTATGGGCGCAGAACAATGTCCTTTACCCAAGTTCTTTTTTTAATTAGTAACCATGTAAACCCCCTCCCCTTCGAAATATTTCCCTGGAAGTAGAAAAATCTCGCGCTGTTTCGAGCTACATTTTAATATGGCGCGCAGCGTTTGGTGCTTTGGAAACTCACAGACGGGCGAGTTAGTGCAGTGGTTAAGAGCGTAAGCCGCTCCGCCCACTGTGTCTAAATAGCCGCGGGTTCGATTCACGCACGGGACAAATCATTGTGTGATCAACAATGATTTGTTCCGGTGTGTATGTGAATTTTCACGTTTGTAAACGGACCCACGATAATACAGGAATAAATCCTAGGGTGTAGCCCCACCCGTTTTATTACAAAAATGGTGGCAACACTTGTAACTTATAAATTACTAGTAGGGGGGGGGGGGGGCGGAGGTAGATCGTTCCGGGCGTATTCCCTGCGCCTTTGCCCAACGCGCCGCCTGCGAGCGGAATTGGAGGACGTCTCCTTCCTCACCCGGTCTGCCTCCTCCTTCGCGAAAATGACGGCCTCGCAAAAGGCCGCCATTGCCGCCCAAGCGCTCTCGCTCCCAACCATGGATGATATCACGGTCGGGAGCGACAGCGCATGTCCCCCTGCATCGAGCGCTCCGGCGAGCCGGCGCCGCCGGGCACACCAGCTACGTGTGCGCCGCCGTGTCTTCCGGGGCCGCACAATGGTGGCAGCGCGCCACCTCCTCACGCCCGATCTGCTAGAGATATCGCCCGAAGCAAGCATGCCCGGACAGTACCTGCGTCAGACGGTACGTGAGGACGCTGTGTCGCCGGCCCAGTCACTCCCAGAAGACCGGCAGCAGCGCAGCGATGACGGCGTAACCCGCAGTGGGATGGGCGAGCTTGCTCCGCCAGCCCTCCAGCGCAGCTCGGTGCAGCTCTGCCCGCCTCGCTCTCGGGGCGCAGGGATCCAAGGTATTGGTAGGATCCCTACGCCAGGCATACAGCTCGGAGAGCGCCTGTGCCTCCAGCTTCCACGGAGGCGTTCCGGCAAGGAGTGTCGCCGCCTCAAATCCGATGGTGCGGTACCTTCGGACGACCCTGACGGCCATGACTCGCTGCCGCTGCACGCGATGCAGCAGCACCACGTTTCGGGCCGTCAGGGCGCCCGCCCAGATTGGGGACCCATACAAGGCCTGGGACCGCACCATCCCCGCAGACAGCCTCCTCGCTGAGGCTTCTGGCCCGCCCAAGTTTCGCTGGAGTCTTGATAGCGATCCAGCCGTCGCCATCAATTTGGGCACTAGGGCGACAAAATGGAGCCTAAAAGACAAGCGCCCGTCCAGGATGAGGCCTAGGTAGCGCATTTGGGTCTGGACGTTGATGCGCTGCCCCCCGACAATGATGTGAGAGTCAGGGGGAGGCAGATTTCTGGGGCCGTGGAAATACACGGCCTCAGTCTTACTAAGGGCCACCTGCAGGCCAAGCCGCCGAATGCGCCCCACGACCTGGGCCACGACAGCTGTGGCCAACAGCGACGTCTCCCTGTGACTCCGGGCCCTCGCGATGACCAGAGTGTCGTCCGCGTAGCACGTTACTGCCAAACCTGGCAGCAGCGCGCCACGCAGCATCCAGTCGTAGGCGATGTTCCATAGGAGCGGTCCGAGGACAGACCCCTGCGGAACCCCGCACCCGACGTTCCGCACCTGCCACCGCTACGGCCCGGGGTAAACCACCCGCTTGTTCGCGAGACAGTCCCGTATGGTCAGGTGGAAGTAACCGGGGACGCCGTGGTAGTCCATAACCGCCATTATCGAGGAGTACTTCAGGAACGGCTTCGCTCGACGGCATGTTGGGTCCGGGTGTCCGGGACATTGCCGAAGCACTGTGTGCCGTTCTTTCCGGCATGGTCTGCGTAAGGGGGGGGGCGGAGTTTGTTTCGCACCATGCGGTAGGGGCGTCCCCAGCGGTGAGCGTCAATTGTGGCCATGAGCTCCTCGAGGGCCCGCGTCTTGGCGTCCGCAATCGCTACCTGTAATGCGGTCTTTGCCGCCCGGTGCGGTCTTTGCGGCATATAGCTCCTCCTCCCTAGGCGTCAGGCCCGGTAAAAGCGGTGGGTTGTGCCGCCTTCTTCCCCGCTGTCTGGTGTACTGGCGGCGCGCAGCGACACAGGCGCATCGCAATTGCGCAATTACGCGCGACCATCAGTACACCTGTCGTCTACGAGGAGCTGCATTCCGTATACAGGACATGGCGGCATCGCTAATCGCCGCGGCTGCGGCTCTAAACCACTCTGCCTCCCCTTGTATGTCGAATGGGGAGCCCGGCGCCGGTGTCCAAGCCTGGACCTCTGCCGCCTCGACTGCGGCCTCCACGTCCAGGCGCGCCTGCGGCCACCTCGGCCCACCCCCAGCTACGTCAGCCGGCACGGCGGCCTGAGACTCAGCGGAGATCTCAAATCTGATGTACACGTGATCAGACAAAGTCTCCACCGAGTCGACTCCTCCATCTTCGCACCCGGTTCGCCAGCGTCGGGCTAGCGAAGGATATATCGACGATCAAGCTACCGTCCCGTCTGACGCAGGTGTAGGCTGTGCCACTGTTTAGGACCGCCAATCCCTGCGCATGCGCCCACTCTTTCAGGGTCTCGCCCCTCAGGTCGTCGATGGGGGAACCCCACGCCGAGGACTTCGGGTTGAAGTCCCCCACGACGAGAGCGGGACAGAGCCGACACCGCACCATAAAATCGCCATAAAAAGGCCTCGAACTCGGGTAGTGATCGGTTTGGCGAAAAATACACCCCGACCACCACCGTGGCCCCCACACGAGCGGCGACAAATCCCCTCTGCCTCTCGAAGTCTTCGAGAAACAGAGATACCCCACACCTCGGCAGCAGAATTACCACCGTGCCGTCCGTGTCGTCAGCCCAGTTGCTGGCGGGCAGCACGAAATATGGCTTCGCAGCCACTGCCACGTCGATCCACCACCCTGCCATGCTCTGGAGCAGGAGGTCCTGAGCCCTGGCAGAGTGGTTGAGGTTCGTCTGTAGGAGACTAACAAGAGAGGAACGACTACCCATTGTTAGTCTCCATGCTTTCCACCGCCTCGGTCTGGCGCGTCCTGAGCGGTGCTGGCCGCTCGGAAGTGCGCGCTGTGGCCTTCTTGCCTGTGGGGCGTGACCCACAGGTCTTTGAGCCTGCCCGAAGATCGGCGGGCTTGTCTGCTTTGCCGCAGCTTAGCCTCTGCGCAATCCCGCGCCTGGTGTCCCTGCTACCCGCAGTTGTAACAGCGCTTCCTGCTGTCCGTTATTCCCGCTAGATAGATAGCGCCGACGTGCCCCTCCACCTGACAGCGGAAGCAGCGCAGCGGCCTCGCCTTCAGGAGGGCCACGTCCGCGAACACCTAGCCCACCAACAACCGCCTGGCATCGGCCAGCTTTTAGGCGGCTTCTACGGGGAAGGTCACAACGGCTGTAAATAGGCCGTCTTAACCCATCCACGTCCAGCTCCTTTTTCATGTCCGCCATCTACTGATGTTCGCGGGTGTTCTCCACCTGCACACGGCGGACCTCGTCCGAAGCAGTACGGGAGAACGCCTCTTGCACCACCTCGTCAATGGTACTGGCCGCCAACTATAGGACCTTTTGGGACGTACCCTTGAGCTCCTTTGATATATGGGCCACGTCTCGTATGTTTTCGAGGGACGCAGCCACTCTGCCTTTGAGTCCCTCGAGGAGCATCTCGTCCGGGTCCGGATTCGACGAGGCTCGCGACGCCGCACGGGAACTACTCCCGGCGGCCAGTGCGGCCTCGATGTCCGATTGGTCCGTTTTTTGTTTGTGGGCCCGCCTTTCAGTTGCTTCCAACTTCTTTTTGGCGTCCCAGTATCCCACATACTGTCCCGTGGTGGGGGATCGTCCTCTACCGCGTTTGGATTGCGGTCTTGGAAGTTCGTCGGGGTCCGAGCCCTCGCCCGAACGACTGTCTTCCGGCCTTCTGGGGCGCTTTTTACGCCACATTGTGGTGCTTCGGGCGAAGCTGGAGTCCAGGTCCGAGGTGGACATTTCACTCACTTCCAGCTCCTCCCCTACCGTCTTTGTCGCCGGAGCGACGTTATCCGAATCACATGCAACAGATTCCGTTTTTGCAGAGATCAATATCCAGATTGTGATTGCCAGTGTCGTAGTGTAATCGCAGTGCCCCCCCCCCCCCCCCAGAATACGAGGGCCTGCCGGAGTCCTTTCGTAGCTCCGAGTGGGCTGGGCTTCTCCGGCCTTCCCGGTACCCACCTGGGATAGTTTCTGTTTTATCTTTGACATTTCAAACCCAAGACCCCTAGGCTACCATTGCTTTTTTAATGATTACATTGTTTTTTTAACGTTGCTGCACACTAGGATTTACTCCTGTGTCGTGGGTGCGTTTACAAACATGAAAATTCACATACACAAATACCCAGACCGAAACAAATAATTTTGGGTCACACAAAGATTTGTCCCTTGCAGGAATCGAACCCGCGACTATTCGACTCAGTGGGCGGAGCGGCTTAAGCTCTTAACCACAGCGCCAAATCGTCTGTCAAATTAGTTATTATTTAGTAATTAGTTAATAGTTGTTTTTAATTTGTTAATACATTAAAAAATTATCATAAGCATGACTGCCTTGTTGCTCTAGTGGCAAAGCGCATCGCTTTGTGATCACGAGGTCCTGGGTTCAAATCCTAGGTCGGGCAAGTGTAGTTGTTCTGACAATAAAACTTCCCAGTACGAGTCCGGAGTCTGGAATTGTGCCCGGTATATGGCAATAGGCTCGCCCCCTATTACAAGGGACATAACATCGTCGGCGAAACGTGGGTGTACTCAGGACACCTCTGCCACCCCCGCTGGGGAATATAGGCGTGACGGTGCTTTTTTTTATCATAAGCATTTTTGTTAAGTACTAAACATGTCTTACCAATTCAATATGAAAATTCAACCAAACATGTCATTCAACAACTCACTATCAACTTTTCTACCTAATTTCTTATCAACATTAAAACAAACTTTCCGTTTTTTTGGTGTAATTTTAAATTCATCATCATCTTTCTTAACAGGGCTTTTGATATACTCATTGGGGAATCCTACAATCCTTTTCGGTGATAAATAATTTATGAAATGCAACAATTCAGATCTAGAGTTATGTGTAGAGAAGCACACATCAATTCTTCTCTCGTATTCATTCAATAATATCTCATCAATATCGTATTGATACCATTTATATGCAGAAAAATGTATATATAAGTATACATTTGTGTTGTTCTGTGGTAGACAACAATTTTTATGGTTTTGTTTCTCGTTTTTGTTCATACAAAGATGTATTTTAGTGCCTTCGGGATCTGTTGTCACTCCTTGTAATACTTCTGGGAATTGGCTGAAATGGAAAATAAAAACTATGTTACTACTTAAGACAGGAACTCTCCTTTTTAATGTGTAACATCTTTCCTCTCGGTTGCTGGATATTTTATGTGGAAATGATTTTGGAAAAAGGACGGAAATGTGTTACAGGAAACCGGGGAAGCGCGCGCTATTTGATTTGACCAAAATTTTGACGGACGATTCAGCGCAGTGGTTAAGAGCTTAAGCCGCTCCGCCCACTGTGTCTAATAGTCGCGGGTTCGATTCCCGCACGGGACAAATCTTTGTGTTACCCACAATTATTTGATTCGGTCTGGGTATTTGTGTATGTGAATTTTCATGTTTGTAAAGGCACCTACGGCTAAGTTTAAAAAAAAAAGCGTCGTTAACTTTTTTTTATAACAACGTAGCCCCACACTAGTATATATTCCTGTGTCGTGGGTGCGTTTACAAACATGAAAATTCACATACACAAATACCCAGACCGGAACAAATAATTGTAGATCACACAAAGATTTGTCCTGTGGGAATCGAACCCGCGACTATGCAACCCAGTGGGCGGAGCGGCTTAAGCTCTTAACCACTGCGCTAAATCGTCTGTCAACCGTCAATTTATCCGGGATAAAATATATCCTGTGTTTAATCTAGGTAATAAAAACTAACTAAACTAATATTAGCCCTGTTAAGAAACTGTCCCACTGTTGGGCACGGGCCTCCTCTTAAACTGAGAGGGTTTAGGCCATAGTCCACCACGCTGGCCCAGTGCGGGTTGGCGAACTTCACACACCTTCGAGAAACTCTTAGGCATGCAGGTTTCCTCACGATGTTTTCCTTCACCGTTAAAGCAAGTGATAATTAATTTTTAATATGCACATGCTTTCGAAAAGACAGAGGTGCGTGCCTGGGTTTGAACCCGAGACCTTTGACTTTGCAGTCCAACGGTCTAACCACTAGGCTATCACTGCTATATAGTAATAAACTGTGCGCCAAATTTCATTCAAATCGGCTTAGCCGTTTTTGCGGTATTGAGTAACAAGCATACGGTTCCGGTCTAAAGTCCGCCCGGACGAAGGCTCGGGCAGAAACCAGTATTATACAAGCTGTAACATAATAAACGCAAGACATGAAAGTAGTTTGTTCTAAATCGGTAACTGAATTGATTCCTCTGACACCGATTTGAGAATTGCTTCATAAATTCAAAACGAAAACCAAATTTCCAAATTTAAAGGTTTTCACTATCTATCTATCTATCTATCTATAACCTCACGCCAGATCCCTTGCGGGGTAGGCAGAGAGTACAGAGTTCCAACAGGTTCTTTCCTTACATACCTCTCTGGCTTCCTCGACTCTCATAGTTCGTCTCATACACGCTCGCCGGTTACGGAGACTCTTGACTTTTCCATCAGATAAGACTCGGTTTATTTGGTCGTGGTAAGATAGTCTAGGTCTTCCCCGGTACCTGCATCCTTCCACTAAAGGTTAAAGTATAAAGTGGTAAAGGTTTTCACCCTTTTTTAAAGCACTTCTATACCCCAATTAACAATGAAACTTGTACGTGTATGTGTGCGTTTTGAGAAATACGTTTTAGGAATGCATTTGAAATCTCCTTATTGCTATGAATCAAGAATAAATTTAGTTTTTTATAGCGCACTGAAGGAGTAAAAGCATTTTTTGCAAATTTAAATAAAATGTAAGATGCATTAAAAATTGTTGGAATCAATTCAGTTACCGATTTAGAACAATCTACTTTCAGGTCTTGCGTTTATTATGTTACGCCTTGTATATGTAAAATGAAAAAAGCCATAGACCGTTGGACTGCAACTCAGAGGTCTCGGGTTCAAACCCAGGCACGCACCTCTGCCTTTTCGAAAGCATGCGCGTATTAAAAATTAACTATCACTTGCTTTGACGATGAAGGAAATCATTGTGAGGAAACCAGTATGCCTAAGTTTCTCGAAGGTGGTGGACTATGGCCTAAACCCTCTCAGTTTGAGAGGAGGCCCATACCCTACGAGTGGGACAGTTTCTTAACAGAGCTAATATTATTATATTATTACACCGTCACGCCTATATTCCCCAGAGGGGGTGGCAGAGGTGTACTGAGTACACCCGTTTCGCCGACAATGTTAGGTCCCATGTAATAGGGGGCGAACCTATTGCCATATACCGGGCACAATTCCAGACTCCGGACGCATACTGGGAATTTTTCGTTAGAAAAACTAAATTTGTCCGACCTAGGATTTGAACCCAGGACCTCGTGCTCACAAAGCGATGCACTTTGCCACCAGACCAACCAATATAAAATGAAAATACCAGTACACAGCCCATTTTCTCTTATCAACAAGGACTTTCATATGAATACTCTTGAATATCTCGTTGTATACAAACTCGTAGCCATATGCAGCGGACGTATGCAACGCTATGCAATGCCTTTCACTGGTATTCAACCATTTCTTCATGGCAACCACCAAATTTTCAACCGCTTCTTCCCTCGTTGGAAAGTTGGCACGGTCTTGGAACGTAGTATCAACGTATAAGGCGTCCAAACTTATCACTTCACCATTTTTTGTGTGAAAATGTGTGTGTTTTTCAACAGCATTCCCGCTCATCCGAAAATCCCCGGTGTATAATATGTTTTTATCGTTGATTTTGAATAGGAACATAACGGAACCGAAGCAGTGTCCGGCCGGAAGTAATGTCACAGTGAATATTTCTTCGTGATCATTGGTCTCTTGTTGATTACCATCAACGTTGTTGTTCGATTTAATTGTTATTGAGTTTGTTCCTGTAATGAAAAAATAGATATTTAGACTTAATAAAATTATCAGCGTATACTGCCCAATGTCCCACAAATCGAAGTGAGAGAGAGATTAGGTCATACTCCACCACGCGGACCCAGTGCGGATTGGTGGAGGCAGGTTTGTGGCCACCTGCTTTTGGAACTTATCAAGCCTATTAGGCTTCCAACTCGACTTAACAACTACTACAAGAGACGCTCGAATATGAAAAAGTCACAAACGGTCACCCATCTCAGGCCGTCCGAGTCGAACGACAATCCCAAATTCACGTGAGTAGATATAGTTATGATATAAACATAAATCAGGGCATATTGCACCTAACTCATAACACTTAAAAGTCGTATTGCAAAAAAGTAGAAGCCTGTCAATTTTTTAATACTGTCCTCTTTTGCCTGCCGTTTGGAGGTGCCACTTTTTGTGCAGTGAGCCCATATCTGTATTTCGTATTGTATGAGGTAGGTATAACACGATAGTACAGTTATCATTATATTAATACGTGAAGCAAAAACTTTGTACCCCCTTTTACGAAAATTGCGCAGACGGAGGAGTATGAAATTTATTACACTTATAGTTTATGTAGAGAAGGAGTGCAGAATGCTAATATTTTTATAAAATTATGCAAAAAAAATACATTAAATCAATAAAATAAAAATTACACACACTACCATGTATTTGACACAAACACGCATATACACTCTTTTGTTTATTGTTAAAAAGTCTGTGGTCAAATTGAGAATAGATTTATATTGTTTTTCTCATAGAGATAGTTTTACTTTAATATTATTTGTCTATAGTCTTACTGAATGTCAAACATAACCAGAAAACGATGAAAGAGTAGTTAGAAGAGGTCGAATTTCGACCTATGGAGGACCACTAGTTATATGTAACGCCACCTATTCTTATATGTATTTTTTTATTTTTTTTTTATTTTTTTTATTTTTTTTTTATTTTATTTATTTGGATTTCCAACAACAAGTACACAGTTAAAAATAAAGATACATGTATATAAAAGTTAAGCTAAGTGTCTTGTCACTTACAGGAAATCACAGCATGCAATAATACCTAAATAAAAACGGGAATTACTACCACCACCAAGCTAAAACTAAGGCTAAGGTTCACTCGCAACATAATACTCAACTGTAAGCAATACGGGATAGAGCTTGTCTATCGCTGTGCACTTTAAGCCTTATATTACGAGTGGACACTACAGACTAAAATATAAATTAAACAAGATCTATTTTAACTAAACTAAGAATGCTAAGTACTGTAAGAGCTCTGAGTACTAAAAATAATTAAATAAATAACCTACCCAATAAGAAAATAAAATAAATATTATAGAAATCTAAGTCCTAAGTATAATCGTTTTTAACTTATTGGTTGCAAATAAATCTAAGACATTCTTATACACATCGCGCAATGTATACATACGTGACAATGGACTGAATTTTCTTAAATTAGTGCGAGAGACAGGACGAGAAAACAGCATCCTCCTACACGATCTTGGATTAAATCTTGGAACGTTAAACTGAACTTTTCTGAGCAAATTAGGACAGTTAAACAAGCCAGTGCATAATTTATGTAGAAAAACTAGATCCAAATATTTTCTACGTTTCTCCAGTGAGTGTAATCCAAAATGGGAGAGACGTTCTTGATAGGATTTGAATTTATTTGCAACTCCTTGACTATACGACACATGCCACAGCCAACGCTTCTGTAGACGTTCAATTCTTGCGACATGCACTTTGTAATTAGGAGACCAAACAACACTACAATACTCAAGATGGCTCCGAACCAGTGCATTAAACATAACTATTTTGGTTGATACATTTTTGAATTTTTTACATTCTCGAATTACGAAACCTAACAATTTTGAAGCTTTAAGTACGATATTATCAATGTGTTTGTCAAATCTTAACTTTCTATCAAAATAAACACCAAGATCGCGGATAAATGTTACTTCCTCTAGTATGTCACCATTAATACTATAATTTGTAGGTAATATAATCTTTTTTTTAGTGAATTTAATGTGTTTACATTTTTTGACATTCAATGACATGCCATTTTTACTACACCAATCGTAAAGCCTATTCAAGTCATTTTGCAGTAACTGAGAGTCATTTACTGATGAAATTCTGATAGAAGCCTTAAGATCATCAGCAAAGAGATAAATGTTGGAGTGTAGAAAGCATTGAGAAATATCGTTTATGAAGATGTTAAACAAGTAAGGTCCAAGATGGGATCCTTGTGGAATACCTGATGTGGCAGTAAAAAAATTAGAAGCGTAACCATTTAATACCACCCTAAGTTGTCTATCAGAGAGATACGACTTGAACCAACTTAAAAGGGGATCAGACACTCCATATTTTTCCAGTTTTTGTAACATTATTCGATGGTTTACTGTATCAAAAGCCTTACTAAAGTCAGTGTACACAGCATCCACTTGTGTTCTAGCATCAACAGCTTCTATAACAGTCTCGACGTAATCTACAAGATTAGTCGCGGTGGATCTATGCTTCAAAAAACCATGCTGGTTATTGTCAATTATCTGCAAGATATGCCAAGCAAATATTTTACTTACGAATGATTCAAATAGTTTGGCCATTACTGACAGAATAGCTATCGGTCTGTAATTTGTAACCAATGACTTGTCTCCATTTTTATACACTGGGACTATTTTAGTCTCTTTCCAGGCAGATGGAAAAGTACCTAATAAAAGAGATTTATTGAATATTATAGACAACGGAGATGATAATCTATCAGCTAGTCTATTCAGAAACACTGGCGGTATATTATCAGGACCTGCGCCCTTAGTCAAATCTAGGTTTAGAAGTGCTTTTTTAATTTGAAGACTATCAATGCGTAACATCTGTAGAGTACTGCTACTCACACAATCGTCACTTGGAAGACCATAGTCTATTAAAGAGATATTAGATACAGAGTTGACATAGACTGATGAGAATTGCGATGTAACAGGTCTTATATGTCTCCTGTAACAGGCATGTACAGGACTCACAAATCAATAGGAACACAGATATAAGACCAAAGACACAGACTGAAAGACAACTGAAGACCAAAAATGTAACTACCAGCTTTTATGCAAATCCTACTAACATTATAAATGTGAACGTTTGTATTTGGATGTTTGTTACTCAAACACACAAAAACCGCTGAATGGATCTGGATAAAATTTGGCACTGTTACATATAAAGTAGGTGTTTGTGTTCTAAAAGGGAGCGCCCTATACACGCTCCCAGGGTGGGCGGGTCGCGTCGGGGTCGCGGTGGGTACCTAACGGCGATCCCCTGACGCCGACACTACGCGGCAAAGACTGTGTCACCTCAGGGTTTTTAGTCACACAGGTTTAGGTACACTTGGACCATCCACAGCCGGGGCTACGGCCCCGAGTGTTAATGGACCGACATAACCCCTCCGCGTCCCCCGAACGCGGATGGGTACCCATAAAGAGTTTCCCTGAGATAAAAATAGAAAAAACGTTCTTGTTCTTATTAATCTAAATAAGTAATACAATATGGGGTAGATAGAGATCAACAAGGATTGTGTAGGCTACAAAACAGTAAATGTGATTTGTCAAATTGTCTTTTATTAAACATAATAATAATACTCGTAATAATAATACACTTTATTGCACATAGAATATTATGACACAAAGAAACATAGTTATGTTGGTACAGTAAGGTGGCCTAATCGCTTAAAGCAATTTCTTCCAGGCAACATTTAGGCAGAGGACAGAGATGTTTGAAGATTACACTCAGAAATGGGTTAGGTGCAACAATAACAAACTAATATTATAATTGCGAAAGTAACTCTGTCTGTCTGTCTGTTGCACTTTCACGCCAAAACTACTGCACCGATTTAAATGAAATTTGGTACACATATAGTCTAAAGCCTGAGTACTAAGTACCTAAGTACTGGCACGGTGTAGGTGGGGAAATATGCCTAAGTGTGTTTACATTCTATGCAGACGAAGTCGCGGGCACAGCTAGTACATTATATAAATAAATGATGGAATAAGTAAGGAGAAACAAATAAGATAGGAGCAAAGGTAAAAGATTTTAAAGAAAACTTTGAAAGAAAACATAATAGGCGAACAATGGTTTATTGCCTGGATTAACACATAGGTAACTATTTATCCTAGAAAAATTATAGATTATTGTCTTAAATCAACACAGACTAAGTCACAGGCAGAAGCTAGTAATAACATAGTATGTGTGAATCACCAGTGTGACTTTATTTTTTTTAAACGTAGCCCCACACTGGGATTTATTCCTGTGTCGCGGGAGCGTTTACAAACATGAAAATTCACATACACAAATACCCAGACCAGAACAAATAACTGTGGATCACACAAAGATTTGTCCCGTGCGGGAATCAACCCCGCAACTATTAGACACAGTGGCCGGAGCGGTTTAAGCTCTTAACCACTGTGCTAAATCGTCTGTCAATTACGCTAATGATTCCAATATTTTATTCCTAAAGTAAAATACTAGGGGCAGAATATTCTAGATTGTTTCATCAAATACATTATGTTTCCGGTGTGAGAAGTGATGGTGTGTTTATAAAATTAAAACAGGAATCATGGAAGATTTCTATAGGTAATATTATAAAATAATAATAGACAAGTCTTATCTGAAGAAGTCAAGAGTCACCGTAACCGGCAAGCGTGTATGAGACGAACTATGAGAATGGAAGAAGTAAGAGGTCTGTAAGGAAAGAACCTGTTGGAACTTTGTGCTCTCTGCCTACCCCGCAAGGGATCTCGCGTGATGGTATAAATAGACAGATAGTTATATAAATAAACTTACCTAGATTTAAACCGATGACAAATTTCATCAATTTCGAGTTATTTTCGCCAATAATAGCAGCGGTCACCTTCGAAGTGTAAATATACACATTATTTCTCATTAAATACTTATAAAATTCATACGCATGCAGCCCACAATAGTGGTCACTATGATAATGACTCAGAAAATATGCACGTCTATCGTTATTATAAAAATTATCTACTGAAATCTTAGGTATTTCATCTATGTTGCCATCGAACGAACTTTTGCACGACATATTTAGTTTTCTAGACACCAAAAACACGTTTAAACTTGTAAAATATTTGATTAAAACCTTAAAGCCTTATGAAGAATTATATTAGACTTATTTATTTATTTATTCTTTATTGTACAAAGTTACATAAATTAGTAAGTACATTTAAAGATATGATGTACAAAGGCGAACTTAACTCAATTTGAGTTGTCTACCAGTTAACCTTGGAGTGCAAAGAGAATATTTAACGCATACGTGAAGGCAATTGTACTTAATTATGTTCTATTAATATAATTCATTTCTTCTACTTAATTTAATTAATGGCCGCACACTTTAACAGTGTATTTCGCCAATGTCAAGTAGTAAAAGAGTATAACAGTAAATTATAAAAATTGGCTTCTTGTCGCCATTACGGCAAAAAGCAATAGCCAATTCATTTAATATTTTTGCAAATGTAAAAATTACCGCGAGATGTATCATAAACAAACTATGACATTTACTGTCATTAGGGAATCCACAAACAAAATTGTGGACCATGAAGGTAAAATAATTCTTTGTCTATAATGTGGACTGATTAATGGAATTATCGACTCATTCAAATGAAATTATCCAATTTTTTTGATAGATCCGAAAACTGAATCGATTTAGGGATTAGATGTGAAAACCCCCTGAATCGCACCGATCGATCGCACTGATTCACGTTTACTTTAATTACAAAAAAGTGATCATTCACAATATGACTTACATATTATTATTTTTCATTATTTAAGTTTTATCATTCTCTGAAATGTACACAGATATTTCTATAAATAGGGTTTCCTCAGGTTAGGACTCACACAAGATGATGTGTCACACAAGTAATCGGACTCGTGAACGGGTGCTGCTTGTGGGGACTGGTCCACCCAGAATCCTCTAGATCACAGGTGTCCAGACTTTTTTTCTTATATATATATCAGCCTATACTGCCCACTGCTGGGCAAAGGCCTTCTCTCACAAATCGAGGAGAGAGAGATTAGGTCATACTCCACCACGCGGACCCATTGCGGATTGGTGAAGGCAGGTTTGTGGCCACCTGCTGTTGGAACCTATCAAGGCCGCCTTTAAGGCTTCCAACTCGGCTTAACGACTACCACATTAAGTGGTTACTGGGACTAACGGCTTAACGTGCCTTGCAAAGCACGGAGACGCTCGAATATGAAAATGCCACAAACGGTCACCCATCTTAGGCCGACCGAGTCGAACGCTGCTTAACCTTGGTGATCGGTAAGAACACACAGCGCTACAAACGCCTTTTTTCATAGACCACTTTCAAAATTTAGCTGGTTCCGGTGGACCCCCTGCAGCTACATTTCTACCATATTCCCAAAACTCGATAAAAAATGAGAAGATTAGATCTTACTATGGAAATTTGCGTTGCGGCTGAGTTCCAACCACGAATAAATAGTTTTCGAAAAAAAAGTGAGAGTTGATTGCTTAATTAATTTATTGATTGTGCTGTGAGTGGATGATAGGATAATGAAAATCTAGAGCCTTAGTTCCCAAAGTGGTCAGGTGGACCCCCAGGGATCCACGGGAGACTCGACGGGGGTCTACTTTGGCGTGACAAAAAAATGGGGGTTCACAATTCGTAAGCGGGGGCCTACAAAAATTTATTTGCTTTCGATAGTGAAGAACTAAAATGTTGGCTTGACTTCACCTATCAATGTAGGCAGATAATATAGTCATTGTAGAAGTTACGTTACGTTATTAATGTTTAATTTTAATTATATTACGACTGTTATCATATTACAGTGTAATTAATTTTGTATAATATAAAAATGTATGTATCTACAAGGTGTAACATAATAAACGCAAGACCTGACACCCCGATTAGAGATTTGCTTCATAAATTCAAAAGGAAAACCAAATTTCCAAATTTAAAGGCTTTTACCCTTTTTTTAAGCACTTTTATACCCCAATCAACAATAAAACTTGTACGTGTAAATGTGCGTTTTGAGGAATACATTTTAGAAATGTATTTAAAATATCCTTATTGCTATGTATCAAGAATAAATTTAGTTTTTTATAGCGCACAGAAGGAGTAAAAGCATTTTTTGCAAATTTAAAAAAAAAAGATACATTAAAAATTATTGGAATTAATTCAGTTACCGATTTAGAACAAACTACTTTCAGGTCTTGCATTTATTATATTACACCTTGTATACAAAAAATTAATGGAGAATTCGGCTAAAAAAAAAACAAGCTTGCTGAGTTTTTCACCGGATCGGAACGCGGCCTCCACTGAGAAGAGCCTCCAGCTCGAAGGTTTGCAGTTATTGAGCAAACTATTATATGCGGAGAAGTTATAAATTACCAGAAATTTCGATTTACACCCATGCAACTGCAGAGCGATATCTGGAATTATAACTGGTATCTTATGCCTGCAACAGTGCATAAATTGTTAATTGATGTAGCTGATATAATACAAAATTCCATATTACCAATAGGTGTCTTGTCAGAAGAAGCATATATAGCGCGAAATAAACACTCGTAGGTATAGAGAACACTTAGTTTAAATGAAGATGTGTTTAAAATGTTACCTTAGACCTCAGATCCTTATATTTCTGTTACGTGTCGCACACGCTCATAAAAAACCGAGGCAAGAAGTCTTGGATTTTTTGATTACTGAGCATAAGGAGTTTGACATTACATTCTGTAATGTAGATGATAATATTAATTGTGAAGACACAGACTCCGATAAATCTGAGGTAAACCGGTATAGTTTGTACTTTAAAAAATAAAGAATTAACTTTTAATTATTTTGCTGCATTTAGAATATAATTTTTTATATAATTTCAACTGACTAATATATATAATTTACTAATTACAATAATTATATGTATATAATAGCAAGTTGCATAAGAAACAGGTTTAAACATAATTTTAAAATTTAAAAGATATTTTTTGGCCTGCTTTTAAGGTGATGTGCCACTGTGTGGTAAGTCAAAAAATCGAGAAAAATATCTAGTATAATACTGTCAAAAAGAATAACATTTTTTATAATATAAACATAAAATTTTAGGGATTTATACATTTTTATACAACTGGGTTTTATACATTTCCCTATAAAAAAATTTTTTCGATGTACAAAATCGCAAAATTATAATCTAAAATAGCATTTAATTAATAGATATGGAAGTAATCAATGATTTAAAACCTAAACATTATAAGATTGGCAAAGTTGATTCCTAAGTCCACTAGAAACAATTTTCGATCTAATGTGCGGTGAGTTTATAGGAATCAAACTATGGGAGTGGAGGAAGCCAGAAATGTCTGTAAGGACACAACCAGTTAGAACTCTGTACTCTCTGCCTACCTCGCAAGGAATTTGTCGTGATGATAAATAAATAGAGATGGTTAAAAGTTCTCAAATGTGGGGTAATATTTAATATCTGGCAGCCCTAAATAAAACTTCTTATTCTGCCTTTTTTACCCTAAAATATTTAAATTGCACAGTAAGATTACTGTTCTTACAACTAAAGTAACTTTTTGCAGTTTGATTTACCTCTAAGGTTTACCGCTCGTTGACCTACATCAGTATTTTTGTACTAGCAACAAAAAATATTGTCTATGGTTGGTGAAATTTCAAAAAATTGATCGCTAGTTATGTGGTATAGTCAATATCGACAAGTTCGTTATACATCGAGCATAATTGTCACTTGGGTAGGTAGGTGGCAGATCTCAAAACGACAAAGTAATAGCGATTGGAGGTACTGGGAAATGGAAAAGATTTTTTTATTTACAAATAATCATTATATCATCATATGGCCGTCACGCCTGTATTCCCCAGAGGGGGTGGCAGAGGTGTACTGAGTACATCCACGTTTCGCCGACGATGTTAGGTCCCATGAAATAGGGGCGAGCCTATTGCCATATACCGGGCACAGTTCCAGACTCCGGACTCATACTGGGAATTTTCGTAAGAAAAACTACATTTGTCCGACCTGGGATTTGAACCCAGGACCTCGTGATCACAAAGCGATGCGCTTTGCCACCAGACCAACGAGGCAGTCATCATATGACGATGTACTTTTAACATTGCGACGATTAAATAATTCATCAACACACAACAACAATAATTCAACATCCCTTAAAGATTGATTAAAAATATACTTTGAATTAAATTGAATTGAAATAAAAATAAAGTTATAAAACTTTTGTTTTTTATATCATCCTATCATCATCCAATACAGAGCTCCAACAGGTTATTCTCTACCTTTGTTTTATTTTGTATAAAAATCAAAGTGAGATGCTCAAATGTATATCATGCATCATAACATCATATCCATTTTGAGAACGACTGGAAAATCATTGTAGATCTTTATAATATTTCTTCTTATTATGACCGTTTTATTAACGTCAAAACGTCTTGTTGCAGTTGCGATATCCGAAACTGCTGTAGTAAAACAGTAAAAACAAGAAGACATTACTACTACCTTTTTTAGATACAGATACCGGGCATAGAATCAGACACCGACCTCGTCAGCAAGCTCGAAGAATATGTATAGCGACAGCCCAGGTCGAGGCCGGTCCTCCTTGAGGCGCCATTGAGCTAGTCGCGCCTTTGCCCTTGGCTGCATAGTAGTTGCACGCTCGCTGTCTAAATCGGTGAAGTTGTAAAGGCCGCTGGGCGTAGATCACACACATACCAAAGGATTAATTCATTCCTATCATTATATCGATAATTTGGTCCTAACTAACGAAGTGGTGACATCACTAAGCCATATTGATCGTTGCCGTTAGCAGGAATATTAATTTGTCAACATAAAACATTAACAAGTTTGTGCACTCAAATGCAGGCTTTCAAATGCTTTATTCTATTATTATTTATTTACATATTCTTCAGTTATATAGTAAAAATAATTGTTTTGTTTGGTGGAATAATTTTTATAGTGAAAATTATAGTCATGTATTCGACAATTCGATTTGTAAGGTAATTTTTTTAATTTTCATTAACGTATAATTTTTTTTTCATAATCCGTTTTACCCAAGTGTCTCAAAAGGAGGGTAATATTGCTAGCTAATAATAGCTAGTAGTATTCTAGCTACATGTGATTATGTTAACGACAATTTCTCTAAAGGGGTGGTGCAGAGATCTTACCCGCCATTGTTCTTACCCGATTCATTTGAAAGTAGTATAATGCTATGTATACATTTTTGCATCCTTGAGAAGACTGTGTAATTGTCGCCCTACTGCCACTATAATTGCTCTCGCACATTCCCTTCTTCCTATAATCGACTATGCAGACGCCAGCTATCTTAATATCACAGAGTGTGGATTAAGTGGGTAGCTAAATAAGATGATGACATACGCACTCTCGTACAATGGCTACCTAGCAAAATACATGATTTACATGAATTAGTATTTTATAATATAACAAGCTTGAGAGACTTCAAAATTTTACATTAGATTCATATTTGATCTTTGTGAATATAATCACATTTCTGAATTTCGTTTTGACTCGAATCAAGTGGTTACTAATTTGCCCACATATTATCTCTCCTTTACAATATCTTATTTAATTTGACATCTCTCTCTTACCTCAAAGAACAATTTAAATTCCTTTATGAAACACATTCAAGGTTATTGGAGAATCTAAAGCTGAAAACACCAATGCATTCTACCGATTACTCCGATAAATCATTTTATAATCAAGCCGTAGGCTTGTGGAATGCTTTGCCTGTGACAGCCCGACGTGCAAAGTCGTTAGCATCCTTAAAAAAGATGGTTTACCACCACTTATTTCATTAATAAACTCTACTGCACACCCTCTGTATTGTGTGTATAATATTGCATTATAACTATGATATGTAGGTAATATGATTACAATATGTTTTATCTACCTCCTTGGTCTTGGTTGGATGGTTCGTTGTACTGCCTCGTTGGTTTAGTGGCGAACCGCAGTGCTTGGTGATCATGAGGTCCTGGGTTCAAATCCTAGGTCGGACAAATGAAGTTTTTCTAATGAAAAAACTTCCCAGTATGAGTCCGGAGTGTGGAATTGTGCCCAGTATATGTCAATAGGCTCGCCCCCTATTACATGGGACCTAACATCGTCGGCGAAACGTGGGTGTACTCAGTACGCTCAGCCCCGCTTGGGGAATACAGGCGTGAAGGTGCAATGTTTTATCTAGGTTTATAGTGTACGCCACCAGAGGTGACACATTCCGTATGTTGCATCTTCCAATGCGTTGATTGTCTGAAAGAAATTGCTTTTAGCAGTAAGACCGCCAATTGTGCCTTGCTGTTGTTAATATTTTTGTATGTAATTAATTGTTATATCACTGTTGTACAATAAAGAGTACTCAATCTACCTGACGGGCGATTTCGCGCATTGGATTAGAGCTTAAGCCGCTCTGTCCACTGCGTCCAATAGTTGCAGGTTCGAGTCCCGCACGGGACAAATCTTTGTGTGATCCACAATTATTTGTTCCAGTCTGGATATTTATGTATGTGAATTTTCATGATTGTAAACGCACCCACAACCCAGGAATAAATGCTAGAGTGGAGCTGTTTTTAAAAAAAAATCTATTGCTTGTGGGTCTCTCATATTTTGAAATTTAACAAAGTAAAACATTTACTTAAATTAAATATTAAGTTGGCAATCACACAGTCCTAGGTACGACTAATTGTGCACTTTTTCTTTAAAAAACAAATATTGGGTTACTATCTGGAGTCTGCTATGTTTATTTTTGTCTAAAAATTTCCAATTTAATGTACAATCCACAAAGTTATCTGTATAAAAAAAAATAATAGGAAATGATAACTAAAAACGTAGATAAACTGAAGGGATGATGTTATATTTATTGTGATAATTAACAGCATACAGACAATGAATGTAAATGGAAAAATTCGAAAATTTTATTATAAAAGAGTAACTATAGAGTTTCTTGCCTTTCAAGAATAAATAAACAAACACCATCATGCCTAAATTCCCCAAGCGGGAAGTGGTTAACACCCACTCTTTGCCGACGATGTTGCATATACCGAGCACAATTCCAGACTAGACTGATACTGGGAATTTTTATAGAAAAACTACATTTGTCAGACCTAGGATTTGAACCCAGGACCTCGTATTCGCAAGGCACATTATTTGCCTCACTCGAACAAGGCAGTTGTGCCTTTCTTTTCAATGAGAATAACATTCCAAAATGGTGGTAGTCTTTGTTGCTTTGCTGTCAATTCATAAATACTGTAAAGGTTTGCATGAATTAAAAAAAATATGATTCTGATAATATTTAATTGTTAGTGTTATATTGTTGATTTGTTTACATGGATTTATGTGAATTAGAATAGGGTACTATTCTACTTTGATAATTAATAATGTGGATTAAGTGGGTAGCTAAATAAGATGATGACATACACACTCTCGTACAATGGCTACCTAGCAAAATACATGATTTACATGAATTAGTGTTTTACTAATCGCTCGTAGAACTGACGGCCGTTGGGGCAGAAAGGTTCTCGAATGGCGACCACGTACCGGAAGACGTGGAGTGGGTAGGCCACCTACAAGATGGACCGATGACCTGGTGAAGGTCGCGGGTGGAAGTTGGATGCGTACAGCACAAAGTCGGTCGTTGTGGCGGTCTTTAGGGGAGGCCTTTGTCCTGCAGTGGAAGTCTTTCGGCTGAAGAAGAAGTGTCTTACTAATGTTCAGGACTTAATAGTTAGTTAATTAAACTAATGACAAGTGATATAAGCTTAAGTTTCTCCACTCACTGGATCGAGTGGGTGGGTTCTATTGGCAGGGTACCAGGGACAAGGAAATCAAAATAGTTTCTTAACAAAGGGACACATGTTTGGACATACGTTTATTAGTCTAGCGGCTAGTATTATAACTGAGAAATTAAAGGATGGTTCACTGGCACTTCGTAAATTTAACAGGTTTAATACTCTTATGTGACAAATCGTCGTGTGACCCACATTGTTCTGGTCTGGGTGTATCTGTATATAAATTTCATATTTGTAAATGCACCTACAATATAGGTGTACAGGACGACGTCTGTATAATTTGTATATAATAGATTAAGTTACTGTAGTATATTATGTAATTTAAGTTAGAAATAAGATAATGTCATAGAATCCTAGCGCATAAGCACTAGTATAAGTTAGAAGAGTGTAACCCTGAGAGGGATAGGAATAATAGAAGAGTGTAACCCTGAAAGGGATAGGAATAGTAAGAATAGTGTAACCCCGGAAAGGGACAGGAATAATTTTATTATGATTGGTTTATTGGATTAATAAACTCGGTACAAAGCCCACTAGTTGTGACACACCAAATAGTATATAAGAGCGCGAAAAATCGCGCCAGACGCGTTCGAGCGACTGGACATTGGAAGATTATAGGAAGAAACTCTGCGCGAAGAGGGTCACAACTGGTGGGTGGAGCACTGTTTCAAGACTATTCGGCTTTTATTGAATTCTCCTTCACGACGCATACTAGCCACAGCAGCAACAGGACGCACGACGTACTAATCGTCCTGTTCAATAGGAATAATTGCTAGTTATGTATACTAGACCAGTACACAGCTCAGTGCAAGTACTTTAAAAGATGATGCAATAATAACAGACTATTGCTCATACAAAATAATTCCGAGTACTGTTTTGCTGAATCGGCTTAACTTGCCTCAGCTGCGTATTTATCATGTAAACAGATATCAGGTTACGTGTTTAGTCTCAGTCCAATTCTAATAACTGTTTTGATTAATAAGCAGATATTAATTAATAAGACGCACACTGCGTGGGTATCTTCTAGAAAGATTTTGTTTCCTTGACGATGCCTATAAATAGCCATCGCCAAGCAAAGTACATTTAATATAGACTTAGCTCTCTTACCGTTCGCACTAACGATAAGGAATACTAATTGACTGCATAGTATTTTGAGTATTTATTATTAGTTTATATTGTTAAATAAATATATTTTTATAAAGTCACGCCGGCCTTTATATTTGACTTGCTAGAGTGGCATTAAGTTTTTTAAAGATTACATAATAATAATTTATTCATTTACCACGTAGTAATTACAGTAAATTATAAACCATAAAATCTACAGAAAACATTTTAAACCACATAATTGCCAGAGGTTCCCAAACTAGGCAAAGCCTGTGTCTTGGAAAACCAGGTAATAGTTATAAGACACGGATTAAAACTTATATAGACCAGAGGTAGATTGTGATTGTGAAAAAAGTGATGTTTAATGTAAAATTAAATAAAGGACATTGTCGAAAATTGCCCCAGAACCAACAAAATTTGACCCATGTCATCATCATTGATCTATTACTATCTAACGGACAATTTGTAATCTAAAACGAATATTTCAAAGTATTGTAAGTACTTATATCGAAGTCGCCGACATCTTTACTAAATTTAAACACACAATAAGTTTGGTGACAAACCAATAATATGGTACCCTGGAGCTGGTCTGATGAGGGAGTCGGAAGGTGGCCATAGTAACATGTCAACTACACAAAATAACTGCCATGGTTGGGCTAGTCGAATTCTTGATGAGTACTGTAGACCTGGATGGTATCCAGAGTTTGATGATGGAGCTGGAAGGAAGCCGTAGGAACTGCTCAACTAAACAAAATATCTTTTTTGTGTTTGTGTTATAAAAGATTGTTCGTTAATAGTTTTTGTTCTAATTAAAATTATAAATATCTAATGACTGCCGAGTTATATTCAGGCGAATATTACACATTAAATAAAACTATTTTTCGGGTTTTATCGCAGTTAATTTTTGATTTTTAAGTCCCGAGGATTGAGTGAAGTGTTTGTCACTGTTTCAAAATGCGACATCATCGTTCAGAAGTTTAGGATTATTTAAATCGAAATCAATAATGTTATTTTAATTACATAAATGATTTCGATAAAAAAAACGTTTTAAATTTGTTGGAAAAATGAATAGGATTAGTATAGACCACAACGCGAATATAAAGAGCAGTCGGCCTAAGCATGTGTGCACTGTGTCTTCCAACTAGGTCCTGACGTCATCGCGATGGGCGTGGTTTATTGGGCACGCTTTATTGTATAAGAAAATCTAATAATGCTATCTCCTCTTTAGATTTGCTTCGTGGTATAGACAGCTACATTTATAATTGTTGTTTCAGCCCAACTTCTGAAGAAAATGCAGACGAGTGTATAGAAGAATCTATAGCCAATACTCATGAAATAAGTGATAGTCCATCTGTGTCCATAAACAAAGATAGTTTACAAATATCTAACACAGAAAAAAGATTCTTTGAAAAAATATTAGAGAATTATAATGACATTCCATGTTTATTCATAGTCAAAGATTGTATAAAATCATCTACCATCACCGTAGAAAGTAAATACTTTGAAAAACTTTATGTAATTAAAGATGACAATTTTTTGGATAAACGTGATTTCAGTTTCGATTCGATTGATGAGAAATTGGTTGAATTTGAATTGGTTGAAGTGGATGGACTTAAAAATAATGACTTGGATACTAATTGTATGAATAATGTGACCACACTGGACGGAAAATATCCTTTTCAACATAAAGGTGGGTAAACTAAAAGAAACTCTATTTCTGTGTCTTGAGAGTAGAGAATATGACGACTGTTTGGTCTAGTGGTCAAGGGCTTAAGCCGCTTCGGCCACCGGATCGAGTAGCCGCGAGTTCGATCCGCTTCGCTTTGACCCGGAACAAACCTTTTTGTGACCCACAAATGTTTGTTTTTGTCTGGATGTTTATGCATGTGAATTTCCTGTGCAGATCAAGATAATCTTTGAAAGCAGCATTTCCCAAAGTAGAATACGCATTACATACCCTTAGGTCCCCTATCGATCCGTCAAGAACGATCTAGAATCCGCGTTTTTGAGTGCTAGAACGTCTAGATGGTTCCTTCCCTTTTGTTATTACCGGCGCGCGGTGCCGGTTAAAAACTTTCTAGAGAACTTTCATAAGAGTATTAAAGGAATACTCAGCGCGGCGACGGACAGTCTCCTTTGCGAAGCGACAGCGATCAAATCGAGAACAAGCGATCTTAAGTGGAATACACCTGCGACCGCAACGAAATACGGATACTATGAGTGACTCAGCGACTTGGAACCAGTAATTGGGTAGTAGCAAGAGTAGTACTAGTGTGTGTTTATTACTTGTGTCTTGTGTGTGGCGTCCTTTTTTGGGCGTACAACGCTTAATAAAGTACTTCGCATGTTATGCGGTATATTTCGCAACGTTACAATAGTCCAACTCACTGAGATTTAAAGTAGGAAATAAATGAATCCTTCTCATTGAAAAATAGCACTCTTTATATTTAAATATTCGATTGGAACTAAATGTTCTTTTTTTCTTGTTTGAACATACCTTCATTCATATAGTTATGCTCCCTTTTTCTTCATGAAAACCAAGAGGTGAGTCCTGAATTTGGAAGTGTTTGTTAGGTGGGTCGCGGTCTAATGAACTTTGGGAACCACTGTTTTAAAGGAATCATTAAAGACAAAAAAAAACAAATGCAACGCTTCTATTTCTTGTACATTAAAAAAAAACGGTTAATTGCGAATAGCATTCGCACTCTGAAGGTTCTGTACAAGTACCAAAAGATGTCGCTACTTTAATGGATTTATTCGTAAAATTTTCGAATTACATTACTTGTATTGTAAAACTGCTTTTTGCCAAGTTTCATGAGGTTAGGTGAACAATAAAGGTATGATTATAAAGTCGACGGAGGCGCTCAACTACGTTCGTCCGTGACGTTTGCTGTCGCGCCGAGCGGGGCTGCGCTGTGTGGCGTCTCCCGTACATTTCAGTACATTACAACTCCCCAAGTCGCGCCGAGCGGGGCTGCGCTGTGTGGCGTCTCCCGTACATTTCAGTACATTACATCTCCCCAAGTCGCGCCGAGCGGGGCTGCGCTGTGTGGCGTCTCCCGTACATTTCAGTACATTACATCTCCTCAAGTCGCGCCGAGCGGGGCTGCGCTGTGTGGCGTCTCCCGTACATTTCAGTACATTACAACTTCCCAAGCGCACGCCACCTTCGCGTTGCGTCGGCTATGTGGGGCACCCTTAAGTACCCTACAGGTTTAAATCTGATCTCATCAAGACCTATTCTATCTATAACGATATATATTGTCACAAATCATGAAAATAGGCTTACTATCAATCAGGGGCGTGCATTGCATATAGGCAATTAAGCAGTGCCTACTTCATAGAAATTAAATTAATTACTTTGTAAATAAAATATTACTAATCATCATACCTACTTAAGTATAATAATGAATAACGTATACCTATATCCAGTATATTATATAGAGGCAGGCATTGCTTAATTGCCTATATGCAATACTCGCCACTGCCCCCATTGGAAAAGGAAAGGTTTTTTTTTAAACTAGGCCCCGTTCCGTCTTCGCACGGGTGTACTAATAAGGAAAATGAGACCACATTGTCAATATTTTTGAAGATCTCCCTTTTTATATGGAGATTTTTTAACCCCAATTATTCATTTTTCTGTACAAATTTTCAAAAATTTTCTTTTATACAAACCTTGTCCTCACAGTTAAAAACAACAAAAAAAAAGCCGAATAGGTGCAACCGTCCTGAAGCGATGCCTTGCATACATTCGCAAATTATTTTTATTTATATAGATTAAAATTCATCATCTTAGCCAATACCCATTACCCGTCCACTGCTGAACATAGACCTCCCCAATCGCTTTCTAGCGCAACCGGTCCGATGCCACCTGCATCCAACTACTTCCTGCGATCTTAATAAGATCGTCGGTCCATCTGGCAGGCGGCCATCCCACACAGCGCTTGCCATGGCCTGCCCATTCCCACTTTAGCGTACGAATCCTATGAACTATGTCGGTTACCTTGGTTCTTTTACGAATCTTCTCATTCCTACATACCCAATAGATTTCTTATTTTTGTTTCTATATTTACAGGTGTACCCGAAGATTTGACAATTGAATCTCATAATAATAACACAGAAGATTCTAATCGAAATAAATACACACAGAAATCAGATGTACTATATATATCAGAATATGGACAAAATAATATTGACGAGAGTTGTCTTAATGAATCACTAAGCAATTTGACTGAAGAAAATGGCGATTACTCAAACAGTAGTCTAAATGAATTAAATATATCACATAGACTAAGATCAAAATTGGAGAATATGGCAAAGAAAAATAATACCAGTCCACAGAGCAAAGATATTTATGATGATTATAGAAGTTATATGGAGCAAAATGCACAATTGATTATAAAAAAAACACATCTTGTCATAGACATGTATTCTTACAACACTATAGTTTTTTATAGTGAAGGAATTAAGTACTGTTTCGTATGCTCCACATTTGTAAACACAGAATGTTTACGGGTACATATAAATGATGATGTACACTCGAAGAATATAATGAAACATGTATTTTTGGAGAATTATAGCAAACATCTTATAAGGCAGGTTGGTATTTTGGTAAATATACCGTGGCTTATCTGAGACAAGTAAAGAGTCTCCGTAACGCGCGAGCGTGTATGAGACGAACTATGAGAGTGGAGGAAGCCAGAGAGATATAAGGAAAGAACTTGTTGGAACTGTGTACTCTCTGCCTACCCCGCAAGGGATATAGATAGATAGATTTTGGTGCATGTTTGCGAGGGTTAGTTTAATGTCTACTTCCCAGCTTATTATTGTAGAATAATAATATCAATCGATACTCTTCCACCGCTGGGCGAATGCCTTGAAGCTGAAGGAAAGCCACAGGAACTCCTCATCTAAGCAAGATATATTCATTGTTTTTTTGGCGTAAAAGATGGTTTAGAAAAGGTCCTTTTTAAATTCGAATTATATATTTTTAATATTACCCTTTTTCAGAATCATCCAAAATATCACTGCGGTATATGCAACGTACTTATTAAACATAAAATCTATCTTCAAGATCACATCGATTGGCCATTACACCAGCAACTTGCAATACAATGCAAAACGAAGAAAAGTATGAAAAATCTAATAAAAATTGGCAATATGGCAACACGAAAAGAGCAAACTGATCTAAATATGAACGCGCCCAAAATAAAAGTAGTTATACACGCGAATATTGTGACAACACTGCCTGCCATAGACAATAAAACGGAGGATAAAAAAATAATTGTGAACGGTAGAATTTTGAGTGTAGATTTTTCTAATTGGAATGGTATTTGTAGATTAAAAGATGGATTTAAATGTATTATTTGTGGAGAAGAACTAAAGGGAACTGTTGAAGATCATTTAGTTAGCCATAACGACCGTATTACAAATAATATTATGGAAAACTACTTGCCAGATTTAATAAGACATGTAAGTATCCCCAAAGTTTTAAACTATAACTCACAAATCCAGCGACAACTTAACAGGTCGAAATGTCCAGGTCCAAATTAAAAATACGCTTTAGGTGAATTTTTTATTTTATTCTATTTCTTTTATCGACAAAAAGTTAACTGTGGTTCGTGTCTAAATAGTCACGAACCACAGTTTAACCCAAATTTGTCGTTGGATTGGTGAAGACGGACTTTATTTTAATGATCAAGTTTTGGCGAGAATACTTTCCATAAGGTGAGATTGGGCTAATCACTGACCGGATCTTAATAAAAAATACGTATACAGAGCGTCAAGGATCTTATGGCTCGTGGCCAAAATCGCAAGTGAAATGTCACTTCTTGACAGTCGCAGATTTGCCATTTGCTATGGAATTTAATTTACCCAAGTTCTTTTTGTAATTAGTAATCGTCCGAACCCACCTTTTCAAATATCTCCTTGGAAGTTGGAAAATTTTACTAACGGCCGGTTTCAATATTCAACTAATGGATATATTTGCTCACTGGCAGTAGAATTATGACACATTTTTCATACAAAATATGTCAAAATTCTATCCGTAGTAGGCAAATTTATCCTTGAGTGAAATATTGAAACCGGCCGTCAATAGTAACACAAATTTTACACCTGTCAATGCATCCACGTGCCAATAGATCCTTGTCGGACTATATACCTTATTGATCAAGTTTTAGTCTGAACACTTTCCATAAAGTAACATAGGAGACAATGGCTGACCACTTTTTAATAGGCATGTCAATTTTAAATCTTTTAATCGAGAAATCGATATTTTCCAGTCAAATAATCGATTTTTAAATTCGATACCAAACACAGAATCGATTCAGAGAATCTATTCCTAAAGCAATAATTAATTCAATCATAAAAAAAACGGTAATATGACTTATTTAATTTGTGATAATCAGGGATATTAGTAATAACAAAACACTTATTGTTAAAAATACTATTATAGTACTTGGTACGTCCAAGCACGAGTTTAGGTTTAAGTCAAATAATCTCTAGATTGAGCAAATCAAGAAATTATTAAGAAGGGGTATTAAAAAAATATTCAAATTATTCAATATTCAAATTCAGTCAGCACATTAATAAGAAGCGACTTCGAATTGAATCGATTAATAAGAATCGATTTTAGTCCGTGCGATTCGACACATTCCGACATTAATATTATTATCTTTTTTTTCAGATAAACGACAGATTGGCGCATTGTATAATATGCAACAAAGAAATATTTAATAACGAACACGATATATCGGAACATATTAAAGTGACAAAACATGAGAGAAATTATAATAAATTATTAAAAAACAGTGAAATGACCACTTCTGAAAATAATGATAATCATGGCAGCAAAAAAATTATTTATAAATAATAAGATTTTTTTTAAGAATTTTAAGATGACGAATATATAAATATTTTATTTTATGAAGAAACTAGTTTAATTTATTACAATATTTAGGGTGGAAGGTTTTCTGCGGTTTTGTAGATCTGGAGAAGGCATTTGACAGAGTTGTGCGAAAGAGACTTTGGGACATTTTGCCAGAGTATGGTATAGATGGCACTCTGTTGCGAGCCGTCCAGTCCACTTATGTGGACTGCAAGGCATGTGTACGGGTGGGTGGTAACAGGTCACCCTGGTTTGACGTTAAAATCGGCGTCAAGCAGGGTTGCGTGTTGTCCGCTAGACTGTTTATAATATATCTGGACAAAAGTCTTCAAAGACTGAAAGCGATGAATGAAGGTGTACAAATGGGTGACTTAGTGGTAAACCATCTACTTTATGCAGATGACGCGGTTTTAATAGCGCCAACAGCCACTGATCTGCAAACACTAGTCACAGTTATGAAAGACGACTGCATGATCAATGGCTTACACTTGAATGTGAAGAAAACCAAGATTATGGTTTTTGAAAGGGAAGAAACCAGAACGAATGTAAGGATTGTGGTTGGTAACGATGTGCTGGAGCAAGTGAATGAGTTTGTATATCTTGGATGCGCCTTCAGTAAGGATGGGAAATACACCGCTGACATAGAGAGAAGAGTGAGTGCAGGGAACAGAGTGAATGGTGCGATGGGAAAGCTACTCGGGAGCCAGCACTTAAGCCATAAGGCGCAGCTGGCCATACATAACGGAGTTCTTGTCCCAACGCTGTTATATGGTAGCGAGAGCTGGGTATGTAAGAAGGAGAATGAAAGTAGGATAAATGCGGTAGAAATGCGAGCTGTGCGGAAGATGTGCAGAGTGAAGCTGACCGACCGCATTAGCAACAGCATAGTAAGACAGCGAGTAGGTATGAAAGATAGTATCGGTGTAAAGATGAGAAAGGGCATGCTCCGTTGGTTCGGGCATATAGAAAGAATGCCAGAGGAAAAAATGACAAAACAGATATACAATGTGAAAGTGGAAGGATGCAGGTACCGGGGAAGACCTAGACTATCTTACCACGACCAAATAAACCGAGTCTTATCTGATGGAAAAGTCAAGAGTCTCCGTAACCGGCGAGCGTGTATGAGACAAACTATGAGAGTCGAGGAAGCCAGAGAGGTATGTAAGGAAAGAACCTGTTGGAACTCTGTACTCTCTGCCTACCCCGCAAGGGATCTGGCGTGAGGTTATAGATAGATAGATAGATTTAGGGTGGACAAATAGAGCCACTATTTTAACCGCCTTAAGTAATTTTTATGTAGCAAAACTTGGAGTGAATGCACTCAAGTTCTCTGTGTTCCAAGTGCTTCCCGCAAATTTACACCTTCGAGTGCTAAATTTTATTTCTAAAATATGCCATCATGTGTCAATCAATCAATCAGCCTATCGCAGTCCACTGCTGGACATAGGCCTCTCCTAACACGCGCCATTGCACACGGTCCTCCGCCTTCCGCATCCAGTCTGTCCCAGCGACCTTTTTGAGGTCGTCGGTCCATCTAGCTGGAGGCCGTCCTACCTTACGCTTACCAAGTCGCGGTCTCCACTCTAGGACACGCTTGCTCCATCGGCCGTCGGTCCTTCTGCAGATGTGACCAGCCCATTGCCACTTTAGCTTACTGAGTCTGCGAGCTATGTCGGTAACTTTGGTTCTTTGTCGGATTACCTCGTTACGAATTTTATCCTTCAAAGAGACGCCGAGCATAGCTCGCTCCATAGCCCGCTGTGCGACTTTGAATTTGTGGACTAGTCCCACTGTGAGTGGCCACGTCTCAGCCCCGTAAGTCATAACAGGTAGGACGCATTGGTTATAGACTTTAGTCTTCAGGCATTGGGGTATAGGCGAAGAGAAAACGTGACGTAGTTTGCCAAAATGTGTACTGTGTACACAAAATTGTACTGTGTACTGTGTACACATTGTAAATCATGTGTACTGAGATACAACTCCAGAAACAAAAGAAGTGATTATTTATAATAACACAAACATCGCTAAGCCCCGGATCATTCGATGCAATTCTTGTCTATGGCCTTTGTGGGGAGGTCGCCACAATTTTGCTAATGTCGAGTATAGACCAACAAATGAAAGCAGTTATCCGGTGACAAATGTAATCATAAATCAGCTTGATTTATAAGCGGACGAACGGACGGTACATTACAAAGAATCTAAAACCACGACACAAATATGTATACATAGACAAACAATATTATTATAAATCACAAAACGACAAATAAAATACTACAAAAAGGTATAAAAATAGTAGTATTTACAATTTTATTTTGTTACTTTTATTATTTTTACAAAAGGTGAAAATACAAGGGGTAGGAGGTATTTAAAGGAAGTGGGACGAGGGATGAAGTCGTAAATGGAAGCCCCCTGATCTTCAAATTGCGCGACATAGTTTGTTTGACATATAGAAGATATACATAATAATATTAGCCCTGTTAAGAAACTGTCCCACCGTTGGCCTGTGTCCTCTCAAACTGAGAGTGTTTAGGCCATAGTCCACCTAGCTGGCCCAGCGCGGGTTGGCCAACTTCACACACCTTCGAAAACTCTTAGGCATGCTGGTTTCCTTACGATGTTTTCCTTTACCGTTTAAGCAAGTGATAGTTAATTTTTAATACGCACATGCTTTCGAAAAGTCAGAGGTGTGAACTGACTTTGTAGTCCTACCTGACGGTCTATTCACTAGGCTTTCACCGCCGTAAGTTATAATAACGGTTAATTAAGTAGGTACGCAAACGAAAAGTTGTTTCTATAGCCTTCTCCCGGCTCCATCACCATCTAGTGCTCACCATCTAGGTCTATGGTACTTCTCAAAACAAATCCAACGTGACCAAACACGAGAGATTTATATTATATTTTGTAGCATGGATATAAAACAAAGGATTGAGTACTGTCAAAAAATTGCTAATGAAAATTAAACTCTTACAGACACAACACTGAATTTTCTATGATTTAAACAACTCTAGAAACCATGATGAGTGAGAGCTATAGCCCGGAGCCCGGTGTCTCGTTCGCACCCATTACGATGCAGTACGGTGACCATAAGGTTGTTCTGTTGTTTTAATTGTCTAAACAATAGCATTAATCCTAATACTTTCAACTGTTTTGAGATTCAAAATTTAAACACATTCGAATATAGAACAGTTCCAAATTCAAAATTGTCGGGAAATATGGAAACGATTGAACTTAAAAGGCATGCCTCGTACAGTTCTCGTGTCAAACTTTTGTCATGGTAGGACAAGACAGTTACCTAACGCCGTGATATATTTTGCGGC
The DNA here is from genome assembly GCA_905147815.2 of Phalera bucephala. Lineage (NCBI taxonomy): Eukaryota > Metazoa > Arthropoda > Insecta > Lepidoptera > Notodontidae > Phalera > Phalera bucephala. The sequence goes on along the minus strand of LR990637.1, from coordinate 8,375,629 downwards.
GCTGACTGTGCTAGATCTGCTGATGACTACAAACCTGCCTCCACCGCATCGCACTAGGTTTACATGCTGGAATATAACCTAATCCCTCTCACCTCAATTTGAGAAAGGCGTTTGCCCAGCTGTAGAGCAGTACAGGCTATATGGGTTTCAGATTTCAGAATCAGAGGTTTATTTGCAAACATAGGTACATAAGTTGGTAAAATTAATAGTCCTATCTAAAGTGGAATTTTTATTTTTCCTACTCCTCCTGTTTTTCTTTCTAATTAAATTTGTTGCGGGTTCCAAGACAATTAAAGTGCTTCCCGGGACACCCCAAGGTTTAAACCTTGGTGGCATCTAAGGAGACTATTGTGGATACTGGCTTACAGGAGTTACAATGGTGGGAATGAGTGGCGGGATTAGTCCCCAAAAAAAAGATTATTTCCCGTTTTCTGGCGCCATCTTTGCATAAAGGAAATCCACTAAGTTATTACTTACTAGAAAAGCTATTTCAAACAAATAATTTTAATTCAAGAAGACCTTTTTAAAAACAACTTTTATAGCAAAATCATAACGAAGATATCGTGCTTCGTTGAGGAGTTCCTATGGCTTCCTTTCGACTCCATCATCAGAGTCTCGACACCATCCGGGTCTAAAATACTTATCAACACAAATCCAATGAGCCTAAACACGGCGGGGCTATACCTATTGAGTAGTTGGGTGGTTCAATTACTCACGTTTCGGCTTCATCATCAGACCCTGAACACCATCCGGTTGTATAGTACTTGTCAGTACCAATATAACAAGCCTAAACACGGGGGAGTTACGTGGAATATTTCACAAGTTCCTATCCTATCCTAGTAGCCACCTTCCGACTCCACACCATGACGTTGCATTGCCACCGGACTTACATGCGTATGCCAAATTCCAGTTCAAGCGGATACCCGCAAGTGCTTGAAAAATCGATCACAAGGTTTGAAACGGGAAGACGGACAGACATACTGTCTGTCTGTCTTCCCTGGTCTGATGATGGATTCGGAAGGTGACCATAGTAGTATGTGAAATATACAACGTAATCCCCTCGTGTTTAGGTTTGTTAGATGGGTATTGACAAGTACTTTACGACCAGGTAATGTTCAGAGTTTGATATATTAATACTATCCCTGTTAAGAAACTGTCCCACCGTGGGGTACGAGCCTCTTCCCAAACTAAGAGGATTTAGGCCATAGTTCACCACGTTCGCCCAGTGTGAGCTGGCGAACTTAACACACCTTCGAGAAACTCTAAGGCATGCAGGTTTCCTTACGATCGATCCTTACCGTTAAAGCAAGTGATAGTTAATTTTTAATATGCACATGCTTTCGAAAAGACAGAGGTGCGTGCCTGGGTTTGAACCCGAGACGTCTGACTTTGCAGTCCAACGGTGTCACCACTAGGCTATCACTGCGCTACTCAGGGTCTGATGATGAAGCCAAAAGGTGGCCAATGTTACCACCCAACTACTTGATATATCCCCGCCGTGTTTGGATTCGTTGGATTTGTCTTGGCGAGAATTTTAGACCCGGATTGTGTCCAGGCTCTGATGATGAAGCCGGAAGGAAGCTATAGGAACTCCTCAACTATCTTCGTCGAGTTTTTGCTGTAAAAGCTTGTTTTAAAAAAGGTCTTAATTTGAAATTTTTGCTATAAAATATTTACTTGTGTTGTTTTCTCTAGATCCTACTAATCTTATAAATGTGAATAGTTTGTATGTTTAGATGTTTGAAACTCAAATTCAGATGACGGATGATTTAGCGCAGTGGTTAAGGGCTTAGCCCGCCCCGCCCACTGTGTCTAATAGTCGCGGGTTCGATTCCCGCACGGGGCAAATCTTTGTGTGATCCACAATTATTTGTTCTGGTCTGGGTATTTGTGTATGTGAATTTTCATGTTTGTAAACGCACCCACGACACAGGAATTAATCCTAGTGTGGGGCAACGTTTTATTTAAGAAAAAAAAAAAATATTTTCTATAAGCCCTGCGGGGGCACTTACAAATAGTCAATTTTCTACTAATCTACCCTTGGATCGGAACGCGGTCTTCACTGGGAAGATCCGGCAAAGAAACTCAACGGGGTCTTTTTTTTATTTAATTCTCTTTCTCTTTTTCCCTTCAATTTTTTTCAAACATTGTGTGGAATAGTTTAGATTACAATTAAATAGTTTACGATCTAGCTCCAGTGTGATGCCTTACGTCGAGATATGAGACTAATGTTTTTTATAAGGAGTGTCTAAAGGATTCCATATGGACCAGTCCCCACAAGCAGCCCCCGTTCTCGAGTACAACTACTGGAACAGCCATCACATTTTTCTGATTGAGTAACAAACAGGAACATTGGATGTTTATTACTTAATCACGCCAAACCCGCTGGACGGATTTAGACGATATTTGGCGGACATATAGTTTATTACCCGCATTAAAACATTATATACATTTTATCCCGGAAAAGTTGAGTTGGTCAGCGAGCTATGGAGAGAGCTTTGCTCGGCGTTTCTCTACGCGATCGAATCAGGAATGAGGAGATTCGTAGAAGAACCAAGGTCACCGACATAGCCCTTAAGATTAGCAAGCTGAAGTGGCAATGGGCGGGCCACATAGCGCGTAGATCGGACGGGCGTTGGGGCAGAAAGATTCTAGAGTGGCGACCACGTATTGGAAAGCGCAGTGTGGGACGACCGCCTGCCAGATGGACCGACGATCTTGTGAAAATTGCAGGAAGTCGTTGGGTGCAGGTGGCATCGGACCGGTTACGCTGGAAAGCGATTGGGGAGGCCTTTGTTCAACAGTGGACAAGTATAGGCTGAGATGATGATGATGATCCCGGAAAATGTTAGGTTCCTATCTAAAGCCAACGCGGACGAAATCGCAGAAAAAAACTACCAATACATAATACCAATCTACCAATACAGAGTGAGTGCAGGGAATAGAGCTTCTTGGGAGCCGGCACTTAAGCCAAAAGGTGCAGCTGGCCATACATAACGAAGTGCTTGTCCCAACGCTGTTATATGGCAGCGAGAGCTGGGTATGTAAGAAGGAGAACGAAAGCAGGATAAATGCGGTCGAAATGCGATCTCTGCGGAAGATGTGCGGAGTCACGCTGACCGACCGTATTCGCAACAGCGTAGTAAGAAAGCGAGTAGATATGAAAGATAGTATCGGTGTAAAGATGAGAAAGGGTATGCTCCGTTGGTTCGGGCATATAGAAACGATGCCAGAAGAAAGAATGACAAAACAGATATACAATGCGAAAGTGGAAGGATGTAGGTGCCGGGGAAGACCTAGACTATCTTACCATGACCAAATAGACCATGTCTTATCTGAAGGGCAAGTCAAGAGTCTCCGTAACCGGCGAGTGTGTATGAGACGAACTATGAGAGTGTAGGAAGCCAGAGAGGTATGTAAGGAAAGAACCTGTTGGAACTCTGTACTCTCTGCCTACCCTGCGAGGGAGCTGGCGTGATGATATAGATGATATAGAGAGCTGGGTATGTAAGAAGGAGAATGAAAGAATAAATGCGATGAAAATACGAGCTCTGCGGAAGATGTGCGGACTGAAGCTGACCGACCGTATTCGCAACAACAGTAAGAAAGCGAGTAGGTATGAAAGATAGTATCGTTGTAAAGATGAGTAAGGTATGTTCCGTTGGTTAGGGCATATAGAAAGAATGAATGAAAAGAAACTTAATGGGATAAACTGCATGTATTTATTGCTTGGAAATTTCGTTCTGTATCGTTCTGTAGACCACAGCGGCTTCTTTCGTCAACTTGTCGATATAATGTGCAACTGTTTTCGATGAGAGTATATCCTTGAAAGCATTTATAATTGCTTTAGAATTGATTTCGAACATAACTGACGGTTTGTCGCTTCTGAAATGAATTATTTCTGGCTCTGAAAGAAGGAAATATTATAATTTTAACCACCTGGGGCTTAACTCTGCTATTTTAAATAGAATGTAGTTCATTGGCATTAAAGTTGTTGAATTTTGACAGATTTGGTAATCCTTTAACTATAGTATTTTCACATAGGATGGGTAGTGACAGTTCTGATTGCCAAACGAAATTAAAATTTATTCAATGCCAATAAGAGGCATGACCTGTTTCTAAACTTATGGTTTCATGTCTTAACACCATTAAATATTATTTTCGTTTGGCAATTAGAACTGTCACTACCCATCCTATGTGAAAAATACTATAAAGGGTGTTACTATGGGTTTCCATAGGCATATCACTATACTATGGGTATGGGTTTCTAAAGACATATCACTTGGTAGGCCCAGCCTGGGCGGCTCAGCGCAGTGTCCTCACAAGTGTAATTGGGAGGGACTTCAGGCTGCCCATCGTAGTAAGAACAATGGTCGGCACCGAAAGGTCGTGGCAGGCGAAAGAGCCTTTAGCAGTGAGGAAGTCATCTCGCAAAAGGAGGCGGCGGAGCGGAGCAGGGAGGATGATCCCCTCGCTGCTCCGAACCGGCGTCGGAGAGTCGGGCGGAGAAGGCGGGCGGCCACCGACCTAATTCCGCCGTGAGGGGGGCCTGCGGGCGACAGCAGCGGGTTTATTGTCGCCGGCGCCGAACATCTGAACCAGGGCGGGGTTACTGGAAGAAACGGGTCTGAGAAAACGGACAGCCGCTGACGGGCCGCGGAAGTATGCCCGCGTCCCGCGACCCGCCGTTTTAGCGCGCGATGGAACACGGGTTTTAGTGGGTAGGACTTGCTCCAGCGACGGCCGGAGTTACGCCGAGTGCCGCTGGAGCAAGGTGTTCTATATAACCAGTTAACGTCCCCGTCGTCAACGGGTATTCATGAGGACTTCCCCACCTAAAACAAGGGATACCACTCGAAAATTGTTGTTATTTGGTAATCTGGGAAACAATGACAAATTATTTGTTTATTCGGTACTCTGTTATAATTTTGACGGTTGTTTTGACAACTTATATGCAATGATCGTCTTTTTTACACAATCGAATCGTAATCGTATAATAATCTATCTATCTATAACTTCACGCCAGATCACTTGCGGGGTAGGCAGAGAGTACAGAGTTCCAACAGGTTCTTTCCTTACATACCTCTCTGGCTTCCTCGACTCTCATAGTTCGTCTCATACACGCTCGCCGGTTACGGCGACTCTTGACTTTTCCATCAGATAAGACTCGGTTTATTTGGTCGTGGTAAGATAGTCTAGGTCTTCCCCGGTGCCTGCATCCTTCCACTTTCATATTGTATATCTGTTTTGTCATTCTTTCCTCTGGCATTATCTCTGGCGTATAATAATACTATTAGTAATATAATAGAGTACCAACCTTTGACACAATATCAATTAAATGTACAATTACGTACAAAGTACGTAAAAATAGAGGCCCTGCAGTGGGAACTTATCAAGCCTTGTAAGGCTTCCAACTTCTATCTCTATCTATCTATATCACCACGCCAGATCCCTTGCGGGGTAGGCAGAGAGTACAGAGTTCCAACAGGCTCTTTCCTTACATACCTCTCTGGCTTCCTTCGCATTCATAGTTCGTCTCATACACGCTCGCCGGTTACGGAGACTCTTGGTTGACGTTCTTGTTATTTATTTATTTATTTAATACACAACAGAAATAATACATTAACTAAATCAAATATGACTGCTTCGTTAATATAATGGCGAATAGAGCACGTAGAGAAGCGACTGCCCAAGCCGAGGCCGTTCCTCCTTGAGGCGCCCTTGAGCTAAATGCCCCCTTGCCCTTCTGGCTCGAGCGTAGTGGTTGCACGCTCGCCCTCTTGTCCGGTGAAGCTGTAAAGGCCCGGCGGCCAACAGCGTAGATCATTCACAGGAAAGAACCTGTTGGAACTCTGTACTCACTGCCTACCCCGCAAGGGACCTGGCGTGATGATATAGACAAACAGCCTTCCTTACGCTAAGGGTACGGCCAAACCAACGAGTTCAGCTGTGTCAGCGATGGCGTCCGAGGAGGTGATCAGTATGTCTCTATGATTACGCGTGCAGACGCCACCCAGATAGCGCGTGCAGGACGCAGGTCGCGTTGACTATGTTCAACGGACGACTTAGCGCAGTGGTTAAGAGCTTAAGCCACTCCGCCCACTGTGTCTAATAGTCGCGGGTTCGATCCCCGCACGGGGCAAATCTTTGTGTGATCCACAATTATTTGTCTCGGGCTAAGGATTTGTGTTTGTGAATTTTCATGTTTGTAAACGCTCACGATACTGAGGCGCTCGTAGCGCTGTGCGACCGCGGTGTTCTTACCGATTACCAAGGTTAAGCAGCGTTCGACTCGGTTGGCCCGAGATGGGTGACCGTTTGTGGCATTTTCAAATTCGAGCGTCTCCGTGCTTCGGAAGGCACGTTAAGCCGTTGGTCCCGGCTACCACTTAATGTGGTAGTCGTTAAACCGAGTTGGAAGCCTTAAAGGCGGCTTGATAAGTTCCAACAGCAGGTGGCCACAAACCTGCCTCCATCAATCCGCACTGGGTCCGCGTGGTGGAGTATGACCTAATCTCTCTCACCTCGATTAGTGAGAGAAGGCCTTTGTCCAGCAGTGGGCAGTACAGGCTGATATTATAAACGCTCACGATACAGGAATAAAGCCTAGTGTGGGGCTACGTTTATTTAAAAGAAAAGTTATCTTACGTTCGCTCGAGCGCTTTATCAACGCGCGTTAGGAAAGAGCTTGAAGTTTGGTCAGGTGGTGTAGAAAAGTTAGTAGGGATTTCATAATTTCTAATCTTTTTGGTCCTACTGTAACACGCTAAAGCGCTGTACAGAGCTACAGTACCATAATAATAATAGCCCTGTTAAGAAACTGTCCCACCATTGGGCACGGGCCTCCTTTCAAACTGAGAGTGTTTAGGCCGTAGCCCACCACGCTGGCCCAGTGCGGGTTGGCGAACTTCACACACCTTCGAGAAACTCTCAGGCATGCAGGTTTCCTCACGATGTTTCCCTTCACCGTTAAGGCAAGTGATATTTAATTTTTAAAACGCACATGCTTTCGTAATGCCAGAGGTGCGTCCCTGCGTTCGAACTCGAGACTTCCACACAAACCACGCTTTAAAAAGTTTCCGTTCGAATGAGGGCTTAACGTAATGACGGCAGTTAAAAAAAACGATATGAATACTCACTCATGATATCTTGACTTCTGAATCCACTTTGCCTACTAATGAATCCGGAAACAGCCTTGACAATTTTATCAACGATATCTGGAGAATTGCTCTTTTGGTATTCCTCTTTAGCAGCGCCCGTGTCTATGGCCAATACCACATTGTCTATGCTATTCTCAATGTCTGACTTTTCATTTGCATTTGTGTATTGTTTTCTGAAATTATAATACAACTATAGAAGCGGAAGCCAGAGAGGTATGTAAGGAACGAACCTGTTGGAACTCTGTACTCTCTGCCTACCCCGCAAGGGATCTGGCGTGATGATATAGAGAGATAGATAGATAGATAATACTATCATAGCAAATTTCCGCGGCTTCGCATCCGGGCGACAACAGCGCCACCTACCAGATCCAACTATAGCTAAGAATTACAGCAGTGGTTAAGAGTTTAAGCAGCTCCACCCATTGTGTCTAATAGTCGCGGGTTCGATTCCCGCACGGGACAAATCTGTGACCCACAATTATTTGCTTCGGTCTGGGTATTTGTGTATGTAAATTTTCATGTTTGTAAACGCACCCACGTCACAGGAATAAATTCCAATACCGGGGGCTACGTTTTAGTAACAAAAAAAATCGCTATAACCCCATTTTTTATTAACCTCTTTCATCCCACTGCTGGGCAAAGGTCTCTCTCATGATTCTCCATTCAACCCGATCCTTGGCCATATTAGACCATCTCCTCTCATAGGCGTCAATGTCGTCGCGCCATCTTTCCATAAGTACAAAAAAAATCATCAAACTCGATGAAATCATCGAACATATGCACACCGGAATCCTACTTCCTACTTTTTTTTTATATAATAAATGTGAGAGTTTATTTATGTTTGTCTGTTTGTTACTCAATCACGCAAAAACGTCTGAACGGATTTGGATGTAATTTGGCACACAGGTAGTTTATAACCTGGTTTACCACATAGAAATAGAAACTTTTATATTCAAGTAACTTAGACTCACATATAGGTTAGTTGACTTACAACTAACGTTTTTTACTACCTTAAATACTATTATGGTTCTATCCCATGTGAAATAGCGCAGCAGCGACTTACGTAACGCAGTCTAACCTACTGACTATCATATTTAGAACGCTGTTGGAGCTGGCCTACACCCTGCGACCTAAAGAGGAACACCGTTTTCGCGTTGTGTAAAAACAGTCTACCTGAGCATCGGCGAACATCCCAGATGCGCTACATAAGCGAGGCAGCCCCACCAGCTTTCCAAATGCATTGCTATATTTAATGCGGAGGAGGATGATTTCAGCGTATATTTAGCCCACAGGTTGCACGCGTAAAAAGAAAGAAAAGAAAAAAAAGTTTATTTTTGCAACAGGTAAGCAAACAAGTAACATATTACACTAACAAAACGTTAATAAACATAATAATAATAAAAAAGAGATATAATTAAATGACCTCGTCACAAAAAATGGTCCCAACTCAGCATAAGGCTACTTAAAGGTTAAGCAACAAGCGCTGGTCTTTCGTTGGGCCAGTTCGTGACGTCACATATGACAACAAAAAAGAATAACTAATAATGACAAATATAATCTAAGTCTAATAGAACAAAAAAACAAAAAACTTACTAAGAAGCAAACAAATAAAAGCGTAATTTTAACGCTTAGCGAACAGCGCGCAAACCTGTGAGCCAGCATGTTTGCCCTTATCGACAACGCTCTCCGTTCTCGTTCAATATCGTGATCGTTCGTAAGGCTGGGAAGCAATATATGGCCGAGGGATTTAAATTTAAATACCCTCTGTAAAGCCATGCCGTTGAGTGTTTTTGGTGGAATTTTGTTAGTGCTTTTACCTTCATAGTATACTTTTTATCCAGGAAAAATGTTAGGTTCCTATCTAAAGTCAGGGGCAGACGCTAGTTTTATATATAGAAAAAAGATGATTTATTGGCAACAATTGCCAAACGGTGGTACCTGGCGAATTTGCTGGCGATTTTTTCGGCCGTACCCGATGGTACCACTTTGTGGATCAAAGCGTCTACATTGGTGAGGTTGTCATCCTGTTTCCGGACTTGGAGCAATACGTAGGCACCACTAAGTTCAACGTACGATAGACCTGTGAAGATCAGAATGGAATCACGGTCTCTGTATCCGTATCCGAAAGAAGAGGAGTAAGGGCCTCAGGAGGATAGTGTGTGCGTGAGGCATGTACAGTCCGACAAGGATCTTTTGGGCCGCGGCCAAATCGGAACTCACGCTGTCTTCAAGTGAAATATTATTTCATGACAGTCGCAGAGTCGCCGTGTGCTGAATGAATTTTATCAAAGTTCTTTTCTTAATTAATAACCGGACCCATGAAAGCAGTGATAGCCTAGTGGTTAGACCGTTGGACTGCAAACTCAGTGGTCTCGTGTTAAAATAACTATCACTTGTTTAACGGTGAAGGAAAACATCGTGAGGAAACCTGCATGCATAAGAGTTTCTGGAAGGTGTGTGAAGTTCGCCAACCCGCGGTGGACTATGGCTTAAACCCTCTCAGTTTGAGAGGCGGTACTTGCCCAACTGTGGGACAGTTTCAATACTATTATAATCGGACCCACCGGTTAAAATATCTCCTTGGAAGCAGGGAAAATTTACTAAATTTTAACCCTAATTTCACACCAACGCCCCCCTGTCACTGTCATCTATGGGCCTCTTCTTGTCGCAGTATACCTACGGATGACCTTAGACCAGATTTGGGCAAAATTAATCATGAAATATTTGAGCTTCAACTAAAATATTTCGGATTTCGTTGCGGCTTATTTGTGGTTATAAATCGCCCGAAGTTTCGAGTGCTCTACAGCACTCCTGATCACGGAAGGGACTGAGGCGTTTGACGTCCAAAACTCATTGATATCCCGGAATACTTCAGGGTAATTAACTTAATTACAAAAAATTTGAATTGATAGAAAAATGCCCAATACTTCCTATGACCTACGGAGCCGAGACGTGGACACTCACGATGGGACTGGTCCGTAAGTTAAGAGTCGCTCAGTTAGCTATAAAGAGAGCTATGCTTTGAGTTTCTCTACTAGATAGAATCAGAAATCCGGCGTAGAACCAAAGTCACCGACATAGCTCTGAAAATCAGCAAGCTAAAGTGGCAATGGCCTGGTCACATTTGCCGCAGAACCGACAACCAAACGGGCACAAGCAAACGGGTTTTGGCCTGGAGACCACGAACTGGCATGCGCAGTGAAGAACTCCCCCCGCGAGATGGAGTGGACATACGTCAAACTCAAATAATTTATTTTGTATAAACCCTGCTACTTACAAATTATCAAGAAATGCGAGCTCTGCGGAAGATGTGCGGAGTGAAGCTGACCGACCGCATTAGCAACAGCATAGTAAGACAGCGAGTAGGTATGAAAGATAGTATCGGTGTAAAGATGAGAAAGGGCATGCCCCGTTGGTTCGGGCATATAGAAAGAATGCCAGAGGAAAGAATGACAAAACAGATATACAATGTGAAAGTGGAAGGATGCAGGTACCGGGGAAGACCTAGACTATCTTACCACGACCAAATAAACCGAGTCTTATCTGATGGAAAAGTCAAGAGTCTCCGTAACCGGCGAGAAAGTCGAGAAAGCCAGAGAGGTTTTTTTTTTTTTTTTTTATTTATTTATTGAACAAAAAGGTATGTAAGGAAAGAACCTTTTGGAACTCTGTACTCTCTGCCTACCCCGCAAGGGATCTGGCGTAAGGTTATATATAGATAGATAGATAGACTTCTTTTTTTTTTCTAACTAATCTACCACTGGATCGGCGGCCTCCACTGAGAAGATCCGACGAAGAAATTCAGCAGGATTGTATTTTTTATTACATCTCTTTCTAATTATTTTCTTTCTATTTTTTTGTCAATAAAATTGTGTAGGTACAATGTTTAGGTTACAATTTAGAAGTTTACGATCTAGTTCTAGTGCCTTGATGCCTTTCGACCGAGATATGAGAATAATGATGTTGTTTCTAGGAAGTAAAGGTCTAAAGGATTCCAGATGGGCCAGTCACCACAAGCAGCACCCGTTCACGAATATGGAAGGGAGTGACCCGCTCCAGACAGCCACCGCAAGAAAATACATTATAGTGAGTATGACCACACCAGAAGCCCAAAGACGGTAGTCAGATCGGTACAATGCAGCGTCGGATAGCCGGCAGGAACTGGATGCATAAAGCCGAGGATCGGGCTCTGAAGCGCACGTTGTAAAGACCTATGACCAGCAGTGGATTAATTTGAGGGGATGGTGATAATGATGAAGGTTACTACTTGCTACTGCTTATATAGAGTTGTAAAGGCGTGAAGTACTGGTCCTTGTGGGTAAAGGATTTTGAAGTAGTGTGTGTGTGTGGGTGATCTACGCTGTTGGCCGAGAGATTTTCAATTTTACCGGACAAAAGAGGGAGGGGGCAACTATTTTGTGTGTGGGAGTGATCTACGCTGTTGGCCGCGGGGCCTTTACAGCTTCACCGGACAAGAGGGCGAGCGTGCAACCACTACGTTTAAGCCAGAACGGCAAGGGAGCAACTTGCTCAAGGGCGTCTCAAGGAGGAACGGCCTCGACTTGGGCAGTCGCTATGGGGGAGGGCATATACTAGGTGTCTCGCTGTGGTGCTCTGCACCGGTGGACAACGGATTCTTCGATCTCGTCGGCGAAGTCGGTGACTGATCCTGTGTACGGGCCCAACTTTACAAGTTTAAAATCTTACCTAAAATTATGAAAATTAGGTAATACATGTCGATACAAACAGCTCGTAAATCCAAGAATAATGTTTACAATTAAAATACAATTATAAATACTTAAATATTTCCCATTACAGACATATTAAAAAGCAATAAAATTATAATTGTTAATTATAGTAAATGAGGTCTTACTACTACTTAGAAATAAATTAATAAACACGTCACGCCTATATTCCACGAGCGGGGGTTGCAGAGGTGTACTGGGTACACCTACGTACCACCGACGATGTTAGATCCCAATCTAAAAGGAGACGAGCCTATTGCCATATACCGGGCACAAAACTCCGGACAGATGCTGGGAAATTTTCTATAGAAAAACGACATTCTTTTCGACCTTATGATTCAGAAACTCGGGACCTCGTGATCAATTTATACACCACTAGCAGTTTCCCCAGACTTCGTCGTACGTGGTCAACAATAGCGCCACCTACAGGGTTGTTATATAGCCTATGTTACTTCTGGATAAGGTAACTTACTAATGGTAAAAGATTTTTTGAAATCGATCCAGTAGTTTTTGAGTGTATTCGTTACAAACATACAATAATACAAATCTTTTCTCTTTATAATATTAGTGTAGACTACATCAACCCCTGCCGCCACCGCCGGCTGCGACATGTTCTCTCCGATCCATTCTTTCCGCTCATAATACGGGCGACGAGGACGTAGTCGTAGATCCCCTCCCATACCCGGCGGTTGACCGGTGCACTTAGTAGTGCACCCCGTCCCCCCACAGCGACTGTCCCAACCGAGTATGTAGCCCCTTGCTCTTCTGGCTCGAGCGTAGTGGTCGCACGCTCGCCCTTAAGTCCGGTGAAGCTGTCAAGGCCTTGCGGCCTACAGCGTACATCACTCACACACACACAGTACACCAACAAGGAAGTCAAAATGAAAAGTTTTTTATTTATTTATTTATTTATTCTTTATGCACTTTTATGTACATAGGTGGACTTAATGCCTGAGGCATTTTCTGACAGTCTACCTTAGGGTGGTGTAGAGACAAGTGTGGCAGGTGCGAAATTACACGATTTGGAGAGGGTCAAGAAAAACAATATAAATAACAACTAATTAACTATATATAATACTTAATGTATATAAATTATATATAACGATAAAATACATATATACATATTTATATATACCACAAATATATACATAAATAAATAAGTATACAATGAATACATAAACTAGAACTGTGCGACATAACAACGTGAAGCTACTAACATTGAGAGGCATTCAACCTTTTGTGTAGATAGTCCAGCAGACTTTTTTTGAAAGTGGGACGATTAGTCGTCATCCTGAGTTCCAGAGGCAAAGCATTCCAAAGAAGGATAGACTGAACAAAGAAGGAAGAATGAATGAAATCACTACTATGAGGGACTGAAGGGGGCACTGAAGAAGACGGTTATTTACAGAGCGAAGATGTTTATCGTGGTTAGAACACAAATATTGAAATTGGGAGGTAAGATAAGCGGGCGAGACTGGAGAATGAAGTATGGAAAATAGCGTTGTCAGTGCCCTCAGAGTTCTACGCTGAAGTGATCGATGCTCCGACACATGGTCGTATTTACGCAAGTTGAGACGAATCGAATGCAGTTATTGAGCAGGCGGTCCAGTTTGTTGAGTTGATCTGCATTCAGGTCGAAATAGCACACATCACCATAGTCGAAAATAGGAAAGATCAGGGATTGCACAAGTTTTTAACCGATACAAGTATCGTAACGTACCATAACCTTTTGACCGACGGCCATGACTTGTGTTTGCCAGCTGAACGAAGTGTCAAGGTTTTTTTTTTTCTTTAAAAAACGTTGCCCCACACTAGGATTAATTCCTGTGTCGTGGGTGCGTTTACAAACATGAAAATTCACATACACACATACCCAGACCGGAACAAATGGTTGTGGATCACACAGAGATCTGTCCCGTGCGGGAATCGAACCCGCGACTATTAGACACAGTGGGGCGGGGCGGGCTAAGCCCTTAACCACTGCGCTAAACCGAGATCCTTAACGATAGAGCTTAGGGGGATAACTGTCCCATTGAATTTAATTGTAGGCAATAAATCAGTATCCATCATCATCTCAGCCTATACTTGTCCACTGCTGAACATAGGCCTCCCCAATCGCTTTCCAGCGTAACCGGTCCGATGCCACCTGCATCCAACGACTTCCTGCGATTTTCACAAGATCGTCGGTCCATCTGGCAGGCGGTCGTCCCACGCTGCGCTTGCCAATACGTGGTCTCCAATCTAGAATCTTTCTGCCCCAACGCCCGTCCGATCTACGCGCTATGTGGCCCGCCCATTGCCACTTCAGCTTGCTAATCTTAACGGCTATGTCGGTGACCTTGGTTCTTCTACGAATCTCCTCATTCCTGATTCGACCGCGTAGAGAAACGCCGAGCATAGCTCTCTCCATAGCTCGCTGAGCAACTCTGAGCTTTTTTATGAGACCGATTGTAAGAGACCACGTCTCTGATCCATATATCATCACTGGTAACACACATTGACTAAAAACTTTAGTCTTAAGGCACTGAGGTATTTTGGATGAGAAGATGTTGCGCAGTTTCCCGAACGCTGCCCAGCCGAGTTGGATTCGTCGATTGACCTCTCTCTCAAAGTTGGACCTACCTAACCGGACTACCTGTCCCAGGTAAATGTATTCGTCGACAACTTCAAGAGTAGAGTTCCCAACGGTGAGTGCGGTGGGTACGACATGGACGTTAGACATTATTTTCGTTTTGTCCATGTTCATTTTAAGACCCACTTGTTGAGATACTCTGTTGAGGTCACCGAGCATTCGTCCTAGATCTTCCAGCGACTCCGCCACGACCACAATGTCGTCGGCAAATCGAAGGTGAGTGATGTATTCGCCATTTATGTTGATGCCAAGTCCTTGCCATTCCAAGAGCTTGAAGGCGTCCTCTAAGGTGGCCGTAAACAGTTTCGGAGAAATGACGTCTCCCTGCCTTACTCCTCTTTTTATGGGGATCGCCTTCGTGCACTGCCCCTGTACTCGGACTGACATGGTGGCGTTATTATACAAGCACTTCAACACTTCAATGTACCGATAGTCAATGCGGCATCGCTGGAGAGATCTAAGAACCGCCCAAGTCTCGATCGAATCGAAGGCTTTCTCATAGTCCACAAACGCCAAGCATAGTGGCCGATTATACTCCTCGGTCTTCTGTATAATTTGCCGCAGCGTATGTATGTGGTCTATGGTACTGAAGCCTTTCCGGAAACCGGCTTGTTCGGGAGGCTGGAAGTCATCAAGCCTGCGTTCGAGACGATTCGTGATGACTCTCGAAAACAACTTATAAACATGGCTCAGCAGTGTGATGGGCCTATAGTTCTTCAATAAAGAATTATCACCTTTCTTGAAAAACAGCACCACCACACCCCTTTTCCATGCTTCCGGCGTTTTCCCTTCAAGCAAGATGGAATTAAATAGCCTCTGAAGGACTTTAAGTACCGGCGATCCACCCGCCTTCAGAAGTTCTGCAGTAATTCCGTCTTCACCCGGCGCTTTGTTGTTTTTTAGTTGTTTGAGAGCCATCCTAATTTCGCACAGGCGGGATATCTTCAGTGTAGTGTCGGGTTAGCTTGGCTCTTGGGTCTTTTACCAAGTCAACAACAGGTTCAGCTACTGAGGTATACAACTGCCCATAGAACCTCTCTATCTCCCTGAGCACCTCTGACCTATTCGACGTTACGTTTCCGTCCTCCGTCTTCAGCTTCGTCAACTGGCTTTGCCCAATAGACGCGTCTCTTGCAAACACTTTGGAGCCCTTGTTCTGCTCTATGGTCTCCTCAATACGTTTGGTATTGAAGGACAGGAAAGTTCTCGGGGTTTTGGATATGTGCATTAGAAGGTCGAAGCGTAGACTTCATCAGACGTGATCTTTCCATTTTGACATTAATATTTAATGTGCCTCTGACCATTCGGTGATCACTGCCGGTTTTTACCCTGTTACGTCTTCATCACGGAGACATCATTAAATATTTGTCGCTTGGTGCTCATGATGAAGTCTATCTCATTTTTTGTGGAACCATCAGGGCTCATCCAGGTCCATTTCCTATGAGGCGGCTTCCGGAAGAAAGAGTTCATCATAAAGAGTCCCTCCTTCTCCAGATATTCGGCCAGCCTCTGACCCCTGGGGTTGCGTTGCCCATATCCAAATTGCCCCACTCTCAATTCATCATCGCCCTGTTTGCCCAGCCGCGCATTGAAGTCACCCATAACCACTGTAAAGTGTGCTTTGGAAGTATGTATGGCTCTACTAATGTCCTCATACATTCCTTCGACGTCATCATCTGAGTATGCCGAGGTCGGTGCGTAGACCTGTATGACCTTCAGCAAATATCTTTTGGATATTCTGAGTATCAGGTACGCTACCCTGCTCGACACACTAGTGATGGACAAAACGTTGTCTATGAGTGACTTGTGGACGATAAATCCGACACCACCTTGGGACTGCTGTTCGCCCTCCCGGTAGTAAAACAAGTTGCCGGATTTTAAGGTTATCGTGTCCTCGCCCTTTCTTCGGACCTCCGATAAACCAACAATATTCCACCGCAACTTGTTTATCTCTTCTTCCACCTCAACAAGCTTCTCATCTGTTCTTAACGTGCGTGCGTTGTATGTCACCAGGGCCAATTTTCGTAGTTGGTGGTAGCTGAATCTCTGCCGGAGATTCTTAGCACCCCTTGTCCTGTCGTTACCATAGCTGCTACCGTGGCCAGGACGAACAGGACCGCAGGGGACTAGGGGCCTGGTTTTATCCTTTTCTTCCATTTAAATAAATTGGGGGGGTTTGCCATACTCGCCACGCTTGGCAGGCGGGTTGGCGAGCGCAGTTTTTGATGGTAGAAGTGTTAAGGGAACGCTGCTGCCCGTTCCCTAGTTTTCCCTTAGTCGCCTTGTACGACACCCGATGGGATGAGATGGGTTGGTCCTATTCTAAGCCGGGAACCACGCGGCGGGTAAAATCAGTATCCACTCTGCTCAAAAGTCTAGAACTTCCTACAAGGATCGCCTGGCACTTTGTGGGATTCACCGTGACACCAAACCTGTCAGACCAATTTTTTATGGCCTCTAGATCCTCATTCAGTTTGATGATAATGTCTGGAATTTTATCAACCGTATTTTGCGAATATAATTGCAAGTCATCAGCATATAGATGATACGTGCACTGAAGTTCTTGAGTTATCAGATCAATGAAAATGGAAAATAGAACAGGAGAAAGTATACCGCCTTGGGGAACGCCTGTGTCGAGGCAGCACCAAGCTGACGATGCGTCAACACTTAAAACGGACTGCTGACGTTCTCAAACATAAGAGGAAAACCAATCCAGCGACTCTTGTGAGCACAAACGGAAGGAGAGAATGGACAAAAGGATATCGTGACTAACGGTATTGAAGGCGGCTACGGCGCTATTAGATCGCCAGCTGCGCAGGGTTACCTGTGATGTAGCACTAATACAGGAACCCTACATATATAGGGGACAGATACGGGGCTTAGATGGGGCGGGGGGTAACCTGTTCCATAACTGCCTAACCAATGACATGAGGACCTGCATTTTTTGTCAGAAATGGCATAAGCGCAATGCCTCTGTCCACTTTTTGCTACAGGGATCTCACCACGGTGAAATTAAAATTGGAAGGTAAAAGGGGCAGTCGGGATGTTATCTTCTCGGCTGCCTATCTGCCCTACGAATATGCAGACCCAGTTACAACACAACTACGTGACTTGGTCGACTACTCCAGCACAAACAACTTTGAGCTCATCATTGGTTGTGATGCCAACGCGCATCACATCGTCTGGGGCAGCTCGGACACTAATCCGAGAGGGGAAAAACTTCTGGAATTTCTGGTAAGTTCTCCTCTACAAATTCTTAACAAAAGCAATGAGCCCACGTTTGTGAATAAACGAAGGGCGGAAGTTACTGACATCACAGTTGCCAGCAACAAAGCGAGCAAGAGAATTGGCAACTGGCATGTCTCCAATGAGATCTCATCCTCAGATCACAATTACATATGTTTCCGGTACGAAGCAGAAACGAATTACATAAATGTAAAAAGGCGCAACCCCAGGAACACTGATTGAGCTGCGTACAAAAGAGACCTAAAGATAGAGCTTGGAAAGGTCTAAAGAGGTAGGCTCAACTCCATATTAGATATAGAGTTTGAAGCAGATAACGTAGTTAGGGCGGTAAATAGCGCCTGGACTATCAACTGCCCGGAGAGTACAGTCCTGGCGAAGCGCGTACCATGGTGGACGCCAGAACTAGCAAACCTGAGAGCAGAGACCCGCCGGACATTTAATCTGGCGAAGGCAACTATGAACTTCGGTGCTTACTCTATGATACTCACGAGGTTCAACACAGAAGTGCGAAAAGCAAAAAGAAGAGCCTGGAAAAGACACTGCCAAAGCATATGCAGCCTCCCAGAGGGTATGAGGCTAGCCAAGGCAATATCTACGGCCAAAATAAATTCACTTACTACAGTTAGGAATGAGAAAGGAGAACTCACAAACAATGGGAAAGAAACATTGAGAACTATGTTCAACGTGCATTTCCCGGGTTCAGTAGAAATACAGGAAGAGGACAACATTTATGATGTCAATATGGATGAGCTCAGCTTAAAAACAACCAGAGCTGACTGGGAAACGGCAGGGAAAGTCGTGGAACAGAATAAACCCAAATGGGCCTTAAAGAGCTTTCAACCGTTTAAGGTCCCTGGACCGGATGGTGTTTATCCCATTCTTTTACAAGAGGGGGAACGACTACTCAACCAACACCTGTGCAGATTATTCAGGGCGTGTGTGGCCTTTGGGCATACCCCTAGGATCTGGCGGCAGGTAACAGTGACGTTCATCCCCAAACCGGGAAAACCGAATTATAAGGATAGCAAATCCTATAGACCAATCAGCCTATCATCATTCTTTTTAAAATGTCTTGAGAAAATGATGGATAGGCACATAAAGGATAGTCCATTAAAGGACCATCCTCTACATAAGATGCAATGCGCTTACCTACCTGGTAGATCTACGGAGACTGCATTACACTATGTGGTGACTCGCGCAGAGATGGCCTTGCAGCAAAAGGAAATCTGTGCTGCAGCTTTTCTGGATATTGAAGGTGCATTCGATCGCACAACATTCTCATCCATTGAAACAGCTGCTACAGGGCATGGGATAGAACCAACTCTAATCAGATGGATCAAAAACATGCTAAAGAACAGGATAATCCAATCTACCATATTAGGAGAAAGTCTCTCCGTCAAAACGACTAAAGGATGCCCGCAAGGAGGTGTCTTATCGCCGACTTTGTGGAGCCTGGTAGTGAATTCTCTTTTGAGGATAATCAACAAAGGTCCGTTCTACGGAGTTGGATATGCGGACGATATAGTGATAGCAGTCAATGGAAAGTTTCCAAACACAGTATCGACACTGATGCAGGAAGCTCTAGACAAAGTCACGAACTGGTGCACGACAAATAGTCTCTCGGTTAACCCAAAGAAAACTAACGTGATCCTATTCACACGGAAAAAGGTACTAACAGGTCTACAAGATCTACATATGTACGGTAATAAAATCAAATGGGCCACTGAAGTTAAATATCTAGGGGTTATACTAGATAAACAACTGCGGTGGCATGCACATGTTGACCATACCATTGCTAAAGCACTGAGAGTACTGAATATGTGTAGGTCAGCATATGGAAAGACATGGGGCCTACAGCCCAAAATAATGTACTGGGTGTACAAAATTATGGTAAAACCATACATATTAATGTATGGATGCATCGTGTGGTGGCCCAGAACTAAAATACAAACCTGCAGGGACAATCTAATGAAACTACAAAGGACAGCCTGCCTGGCCATCACAGGTGCATTCAAAACAACACCGACGGCAGCTATGGAGCGGTTACTTAAGCTCACTCCATTACACATCGTCATTGAGACTGAGGCGAGGAAGGCGCTCTATAGACTGGAGAAAACTGGACTATGGAGCATAACAGCGCCAAGCCTTGAACATACCAAGCTAGCGCCACACAAGGAACTAGATAACATTAAGAACATGAGATGTGACAAGATCTTGACCACGCACATGTTCAACAAAAGATTTAGCACCCACATCCCTACCAGGGAACAATGGAAAAGTGGTCTAAACAAGCAAGGTAAGGAACAAATGATATGGTATACGGATGGATCCAAAACCAAGTCTGGAACAGGAGCCGGTGTATATACAGAAGGATACAATCTAAGCCAAAGCATGGGTAGATTTGCATCAATATTCCAAGCAGAGACCTATGCGATAAATGTTTGTGCAAAGGAGATATTGGACAGACGAATTACAGGCAAGAGAATTTACATTTGTAGTGACAGTCAGGCTGCCCTCAAAGCCATCAGCTCCTATGAGCTAAACTCGGCACTGGCTGTGGAGTGCGCATACCTTCTTGACAGATGTGGAGCGCGCAACACGATCAGATTAGTCTGGGTCCCTGGGCACACGGGGGTTGATGGCAATGAGCGTGCGGATGACTTAGCCAAAAAGGGAGCAATGGAGAAATTTGTTGGTCCAGAACCGTTCATAGGCATACCGGATGGTGCCTACAGAGGAGTGCTGTTCAAATATTCCCAAGAACAACACGGGAGAGAATGGGAAACTAAAACAGGGCTGAGACACTCCAAGGAATTCCTTTCCACATGGTGTGACAGCGACAGCGAGAGACTGCTAAAACATAGTAGACTACAATTAAGGCAACTAATCGGAGCTTATACTGGCCACTACGGCACAAAAGAACATCTACATAAGATGAACCTCTGCAGCGACGTGGCATGCAGGAGCTGTCGCACAGAAACTGAAACCATGAAGCACGTCCTATGCCACTGCGACGCTCTGGCGGCGCGGCGAATGAAGCTACTGGGAGTGGCCTATCCAAACCCAGAGGAATTTCGGCTCTTCCCCCCTGCTGGAATCTACAGCCTGGTACAGGAAGTATTCGATTCTACAGGTATGTAAGAGCGTTAGGGCAAGGACAGCACAAAAGATCCCAGCGGGTCGAAGTGCGCCTGAGGTCTCCTCGGTCCGATAAGCCAACGACAAGATAAGATAAGAACGGTATTGAAAGCATTAGAGAAATCAACCAACACGAGGACGGTAACTTTGGTATCTTCCATGCCTGATCGGATATCACCAGTCACTTTTAGAAGGGCAGAAACGGTACTATGGCCAGGCCTGAATCCAGATTGAAGAGGGTTGATTAAATTGTTGATACATATAAAATGGGAAAATTGCTTGTGAACGCAGGCCTCGAGCACTTTTGAAAGAAAAGGAAGAATGGATATGACGGTAGTGGCTAGGAAGGGTGGGATTGGGGATCTCTGGCAGGGGGCGGACAAAAGCTTTCCGCCAGAGAGGTGGGAATACACCGGACTCCAAAGAGAAATTGACAAGGTGAGTGATTACCGGAAGCAGATAGTCAAGTAATGTTATGATCATGAATCTGCTAATTTTATCACAACCCACAGCCTTGGATTTGATAGACAAAATAATCTTTTTAACCTCACATAAGTCGACTGGAGAAAAATAGAAAGGATTGATGTTTGGACGTCTAAGACCACCCAAGAAAGTAAGGGTTTGATGTATAGTTAGACGATCAATGGGAGGAACAGTAGAGAAATGGCTATTAAGGTCGTCTAAACTTATTGTATTTGGTAGGTCATGACGTCGAGCCTTACCAACACCTAGAGTACTAAGAAATTTCCAAATATCGGCAGGCGTAGAAGATGCAATATTATTTAGAATATGGCAGCGTTTAGCGTCACGTATCATCATATTGCACCAGTTCCTAGCAATTTTGAAATAGGTCCAGCTGTCTTCCGTGCGGTCATTTTTAAAATTTCGGAACGCACGGTTCCTGCGCCTCATGGCCATCCTAATCCCCCTTGTCATCCACAGAGCAGGTGGTCTCTTCAAGCGCACCTTTTTCACAGGGGCATGGATATCATAAAGCTGGATTAGGGTCCTGTTGAAAATGCAAATTTTCTCGTCGATGGTGTTGGCTCCCATGAGGGGATTCCAATCAAGTTTAGATGCATCTTCGGTTAGTTTCCGATATCCATGCGAGCAAAACAACGCCTGTATAGGATCCTAGGACGTGGCTTAGGAGGCTTCAGGATGTATGAAAGGAAGATAAGATCATGGTGGGAAAAACCGGAGGCATCATGTTGACCATGAAAGGAAGCGAGAGAGAGATTAGAGGTAAGTATAAGGTCGAGCTAGGTATCATCACCTTTGATGTTATGGTGTGTGGCATTAAGAGGCAGAATGTGCAAACTGGCTGACCCTATGAGTTGAAGGAGTTTACGTGAACGGGGGGAATTGCGGGCTAAGAGATCAGTGTTGAAATCGCCCATGATGATATGATGCTCGTAATCAGACCCCAAAGATTCCAAAACCGAGTCGAATTCGCCGAAATAGTCAGCAGAGGGAGGGCAATATACGACTCCAATTATGGTTTTGGCTCCTTTGAGCCAAACCTCGAGAAAAAGAAATTCAGAATTTGAGTCGTCAGGAGATGTGGCTACAATTCTGAAAGGAAAGTCACTACGGAGGTATATAGCCACTCCACCACCACCTCTGCCGACCCGATCATTCCGAATTAGAATAAAACCAGGAAGGGCATAAGTGGTGGATAGAAGATGAGGTTTGAGCCAGCTCTCTGAAATCAGGACGGCATGAACATTGATGTTGCTAAATGTGTCATACAGTTCATTGTGATGACTAGTTATGCTTAGACCAAAAAGATACCAACTTATGAATAGTCAAAAAGATAAATGGTGCCATGAGTAAGCTACTTGGGAGCCGGCACTTAAGCCAAAAGGCGCAGCTGGCCTTACATAACGGAGTTCTTGTCCCAATGCTGTTATATGGTAGCTAGAGCTGGGTATGTAAGAAGGAGAATAAAAGTAGGATAAATGCGGTGGAAATGCGAGCTTTGTGGCAGATGTGTAGAGTGAAGCTGACCGACCGTATTCGCAACAGCGTAGTAAGAAAGCGAGTCGGTATGAAAGATAGTATCTGTCTAAAGATGAGAAAGGGTATGCTCCGTTGGTTCGGGCATATAGAAAGAATGTCAGGAGAAATAATGACAAAACAGATATACAATGCGAAAATGGAAGGATGTAGGTACCGGGGAAGACCTAGACTATCTTACCATGACCAAATAGACCGAGTCTTATCAGAAGGACAAGTCAAGAGTTTCCGTAACCGGCGAGCGTGTATGAGACGAACTATGAGAGTGGAGGAAGCCAGAGAGGTATGTAAGGAAAGAACCTGCTGGAATTCTGTACTCTCTGCCTACCCCGCAAGGGATCTGGCGTGATGATATAGATACTCGTAGATAGACAGATAAAAATACAGTCGTACAAGGATGTTTCGACTGCGCCAAAAAATGTTAATTCAACCCAGTCATGCACCAGTAAATAATGTGCCCAGAACCAACAGCAATGAAAAATGTTTGTATGATTTTAAATCTCCTATAAATTATCTTCATGTATTTATTATTAAACGGACAAGCATGAGACTCGCATTATTACAAAACAAGTATAACATTTTGAGGTTATAATTTAATCTCTATATCTATCTATCTATAACATCACGCCAGATCCCTTGCGGGGTAGGCAGAGAGTACAGAGTTCCAACAGGTTCTCTCCTTACATACCTCTCTGGCTTCCTCGACTCTCATAGTTCGTCTCATACACGCTCGCCGGTTACGGAGACTCTTAACTTGTCATTCAGATAATACTCGGTCTATTTGGTCATGGTAAGATAGTCTAGGTCTTCCCCGGTACCTACATCCTTCAACTTTCGCATTTTTATCTGTTTTGTCATTTTTTCTTCTGACATTCTTTCATATGCCCGAACCAACGAAGCATGCCCTTTCTCAGATCCCTTGCGGGGTAGGCAGAGAGTACAGAGCTCCAACAGGTTCTTTCCTTACATACCTCTCTGGCTTCCTCCACTCTCATAGTTCGTCTCATACACGCTCGCCGGTTACGGAGACTCTTGACTTTTCCTTCAGATAAGACTCTGTTTATTGGGTCGTGGTAAGATAGTCTAGGTCTTCCCCGGTTACACCGACGAGTTGGGGGTGACCGAACAGGAGCTGGACCGAGCCATCAGCCGCTTGCGCGCTCGTAATACTGCGCCCGGCCCCGACGGTATACCGGGGCGGGCGTGGGTGATCGCTCTGGCCACCCTGGGGGACAGGCTGAGGCGGCTGTTCAGCAGCTGCCTCCGACATGCCAAGTTCCCCACGGCCTGGAAGGAGGCTCGCCTGGTCCTCTTGAAGAAGGAAGGCAGGACCGCAGACTCTCCCTCTGCGTACCGTCCGATATGCCTGCTGGACGAGTGCGGCAAGTTGTTCGAGAGGATTCTTGCCGCCCGTCTCAGCGGGCATCTGTCACGCGTCGGTCCCGACCTGGCTGATAGCCAGTACGGCTTCCGCCAGGGGCGCTTGACGGTGGACGCGATCATTCGCGTCCGCTCCCTGTCGGCGCAGGCCGTGTCCCGGGGCGGGGTGGCGTTGGCGATAAGTCTCGACATCGTCGACGCCTTCAACTCCCTGCCTTGGGACGCGATCCTAGGGGCGCTAGAACATCATCGCGTTCCTCCGTACCTGCAAGCCGTAGTCGGGGACTACTTGCGTGACAGGTACATCCAGTACATCGGACAGGGCGGTACACTGCACCGGAGGGAGGTGTCTTGCGGGGTTCCGCAGGGGTCCGTGTTGGGCCCCCTCCTATGGAACCTCGCCTACGACGCGGTCCTGCGTGTCGATCTCCCCCCCGGCATCAGTGTCGTCTGTTACGCTGACGACACTCTAATAGTGGCCGAGGGGGACACCTTCGAGAGGACTGTTGGGCTCGCCGAGCTTGGGGCAGAGGTCGTCGTCGCCAAGATCCGCGAGTTGGGCCTGCAGATAGCGCCTCATAAGACCGAGGCGCTATGGTTCCATAAACTGCCTAGGAGCAGGGAACCGCACGACTCGTTGGTTCGCGTCGGAGATTCGCCAGTCCGGGTGGGGCGGTACCTAAAGTACTTGGGCCTCACCCTGGACAGTCGCTGGGGCTTCGAAGAGCATTTCGAGCGTCTTGTCCCCCGAGTCGAAAGGGTAGTGGGTGCCATGCATAGACTGCTACCTAACCTCGGGGGGCCGTCGGAGGAGGTACGCCGCCTTTACGGGGGGGTCGTGCGATCGGTAGCTCTCTATGGGGCGCCTGTATGGTCACACCGACTGTCGGGCATCCGGCGCTGCAGGACCAAAATCTATAGCCTGCAGCGCAAGATGGCCATCCGCATCGCACGAGGATACCGGACCGTATCTTTCGAGGCGGCGACCCTCTTGGCACGCTTTCCGCCGCTCGACATCCTGGCGGACATGGACGCGAGGGTCTACGACCGAACTCGCGTCGTCCGCCAAAGCGACGAATGCGTGCCCGCGCTCGAAATCAGACGGCGGGAACGACGACGCGCTCTGGAGTGGCGCGCGAGGCTCAGCCAGGAGCACATCGCGCGCAAGCGCGTCGTCCAAGCCATCCTGCCGTCCTTCGAAGCCTGGCAACAGCGGAGGAGTGGGCGAATCTCCTACAGGCTTGCTCAGATAATCACCGGTCACGGCTGTTTCGGTGATTATCTGAGCAAGATCGGACGCGAGGCGACG